>CP126891.1:131466206-132953706 GCA_030440675.1 Furcifer pardalis
ACACTAACAGAAAGTGGATGTTGAAGAGAAGTGGCAGCTTTATGTTAAATATTTATTTATTTATTTATTCAGATTTATATTGAAATATTCTTGAGAGGTGGTGTGTGTGTGCACGCACGCACCCGTGCGCATGCGCGCACGCACCCATGCGCATGTGCGCGCGCGCACACACACACACACACTCACACACACTCATGATATCTGATTTTTAATATAGAAGAAATTAAGGCAATTATCATATTGCATGATGAAATAATATGCATTTGTAAAATGTTATTACCATGAATAAGTTATAGATGGTCCCCTTGCACTGGTAATTGTGGAGATATATTATTGCTTGTTTAGTTCACACAACCAGCCACCCTTCACAAATTCTGATCAGTAACATTATTAATTACATAAAACATAATTACATAAGAATAAACTGCAAAATTATATTTCATTCAGTGCAGTTTCAGCATTACTTCACAAATTGCATGGGAGGGTTATAAGTACACTGTACAGTATTGCTGAATGCCTCTTTGAGCAGCTCATGTCAGATAGATGGGCTAGTCTTGGAAAGCAGTATAGAATGTAGGTTTCTCACAAGAGTAGATGTGGAAATGAGTCTTAGTTTCACATTAATGTACAGATGTGCACCCTGTCCTTCCATCCTACTTGACTGTGGAATGAATGGATCGGTCAAATTCTGGTTCATGCCACTTTCTCCTTTTAATGGATTTTGTCACTATTTTAAAAATAAAATTAATGCCACTCCAGTCGGTGAGAAATGCCAACTGCTGACAGAGGGTTTATCTAGCTACATGGGGAAATGTGGTCTGTCTCATGCTGGAAGGCTTTTTAGCTGTGCTGTGATAAATTTTATCTCTTACTTGAGCAATTTTGCTAACCACTCTGACGATATTTATTTTCCCGTGATAAGGTTCCACACTGGTCTTTGGATCGCTTCAATTTACTCCTGCATTTGATGACTGACACTTTCTGCCCCTTTCCCTGCCTTTTTTTGGTAAGTATTATTTATTTATTTATTTATTTATTAAGATTTATATTGCTGCACACTCGCCGAGGAGACTCAGGGCGGCTTACAGTCAAAACAGCAACAGTACAATAAAAATTCTCAATAGGTCACAATATTTTTTTTCCTTTTTATATGTAATAAATGACAAAGAAATACAGCAATGCATCTGCCTAGCATGCTATGTATAATATTATATATAGGGACTGCAGTGGCTCAGTGGTTAAGAAGCTTCCCTTGTTAGCTGGAAGTTCAGCAAGTTGGCAGTTCAAGAACCAAGTACTGCATGACAGATTGAGTGCCCGTCTCTGTCCCAGCCCCTGTTAACCTAGCAGATAGAAAGCAAAAAATTGCAAGTAGATAAACAGGAATCACTTTGGTGCTAAAAGATCTTGGGAACATGAAAGGACCTTCATTTAGCATTAAACACACACAAAACAATATCAGTGCCCCATTGCAGTTGTGCACTCTCTGGGCAATTAACAAGGTAATTAGCATTTTGCCCCTGACATGTTGGGCATTCATTTTACCAACCTTGGAAGGATGGAAGGCTGAGTCAACCTCGTTCCTCATCAGGACTGAACTCAGATGATGAACAGTTTTTGCTGCAGTATAGCACGTTAACCACTGCACCAGGAGGGCTCCATCACCAACAATTTTCTGTAAATTAGTTTTACAAAACTAATGTAATGTGTACCCCACCCATCGCCCGGGGATAAAGGGCCGAGCCAGCTCTTCACAGAAGAGATGGCCAGCCAACCCGCTGTTTGGCTGAGTACACCTACTGCCCCCCGGGGTCCCACCCATGCCCAGGGGATGAAAAGCCAGGACTTGGCTTTTGGAGTTGGGCGGGTTGGCCTCAAAAATGCGCTTCCGCCACCACAGTTATTGTTCCCATCCGCAGACGTTGAACCTGAGCTCTGCTATGGACATTGAGCTTGGGCTCTGTTGGGGACACTGTGGATTGGTTTGTTTGAGTTTGTGTGTATTAACAGTTAGGAGGGATTGATCTATTGTGTATTGACTTATCGTGTATTGATTTATTGTGTGTATTGATTTATTATATGCTGATTACTGTATTTATTGCTCTGTTATATTTTATCCTAGTGTATTTTTGTTGTATTGTAACTTTGATATTGGTAGATTCTGTAAGCCGCCCTGAGTTGGTTTTTACCAAGTAGGGCGGCATAGAAATCTAATAATAATAATAATAATAATAATAATAATAATAATAATAATAATAATAATAATAATAATAATAATAATAATAATAATAATAATAATAAAAGCAGGAGAGCATTCTGAAATTAAAGGGACCACCCCTCTTGAACTTTTATATATTTAGGCATTTTACTCCCAATTTATTCAGCATAACATCCAAAACAATATACCAATGTAGAAGAAGGAGTTTCTCTACCATTCATTGTAATATCACAAACCATTGTATCTGTCACAGGCTTGTCACCTCTGATAATATCCCCCACAGATCCATTTGAGTGCAAACTAACTGCCTACATGGGCTACAGAGTGAAACAATTACCAGAAACCAAGACAGCTATTAAATTAGATATTGAGAAGCACAGAAAGATGCTATCTTTGAATTCACCCAAACTATACCAATAACTATCCAAATAGTGAGATGTCTATCTCTATATCTGGACCCATGGAACTTTCCCTTTTCTATATACAAATACCAACGAAAGGAAAGACACATCATCAAGTCCCTTTGCTTCCAGAAATACTTATGGTTATTTTTTGTAGAAATTATATAGCAGATGCAGCAACATCTGCTTGGTTTCCTAGGTCTTTATTAAGGAAGATAACTCACATTTTTTTAACCTAGTGGTCTTGATTTTCCCAGAAAAATGTCAAACATTCTCGAAACAGCAGGTGATTTCTTGCCTACTGTGAAAGAATGAGAGACATGCCCTTGTCCTTCAATTTTTCAGCTTCTCCACCCCGCCCGCCCCCCAAAAAGAAAGAAAATCAGTGCAAGATGAGTACTTTCTCTCCAAATACAAACACTCAAATGGTTGGGATCATTGCTGAAGAAGACACATGTAATGCATGCAACACTTATATAGTACATCAAGTCAAAACAATTCAGAATATATAGCTGTAGACTTTGTATGGCTATTAATTCTATGGAAGAAACCCCCCAAATGAACAGGATCCCCCCACCAAAAAAAAGAAAGATGTAGTCTAAAGCAGAATCATATTTTAATCTCCTTTAATCCATCCAGGCCCAGAGTAGTATATAAACCCATTACTTCATGGATCTGAAGTAGAGTAGTTGAATGTAGCCTCACAAGATTGCCCAGCTACAATGTATGGAGGAACCAAGATGAAAAACAAAAGGAGAATGAGAAAGCGAAGCAGTCTATCTCAAAACCTCTTTGTCAAAGAAATCCAAACCTGACAGTTTGTAAGATCTTAAGGAACAAGGGGGTAAGACTATGATGCCTACCTTTGCTCTGCCTCACAGTGAAGACAAATTAGCAATTAAGGCCAACCCCCAGTCTTTTTTGGGGGTAGGGTGGGTGGAGGGTGGGATAGAGTTTGAGTCTTGCATTTTGGAAGCTCTGCTACAAAGAACCAAGACTCCATGCCTGCCATATCTCTTTGCTAACTGAACCTGCTGGTAAACTGAACCAATGAACTGAATGCTGCTTTATAGTTTGCACTGAAAGCAAGCAGGTGAGCCAAGCCATAGAAACCTTCAGCTGTTTGTTTTTGCCTTGCTTAAAGGACTTCTGATAAGCAAAAGAAAACTCTGTGAGTAATGACTATGCTGGGCCGCATTTCAAAGACTGTATCTTCATGACTGTGATTTATTGTAAATAGCTGATGACTCGGAGAATATATCCAGCTTAAGTTGCCTTATTTTTTCTCACAAGTAAAGACTTTTATGAGCTCTATTAGTCTCGTCATCTCCTCAATCAGACCTGGTGTTTTCGCTGCTATCGATCACTCTGCTCAACCAGTGTATGTCACTACACATCTGCTTGTCAAAACCCAAACATCAGCAGTCCGTTTATATACTTCCTTTATCAACATGTATTTTAAATTTAATAATAAGCCTGAAGCTTGTTAGTGCTGGCAAAAAGGGACTGCTATGTCCATTAATAAAATCAATACAATTACATGGAATAAAATACAACCAGAACATGTCCAGACTTCCTTTTATGGTTGCTCATATTTTGAGTTACTAGAGGAGAAGGAGGGGCTAGATTTTGATGAGCCACTTGACCAGGCAGGGAAACTAAACACTTTCCATGTTCCTCTGCAACAGAGCAGAGAATGTGTAATTGTTTTTTCCACCCCTTGCCAATCTTTATAGCTAGATTAGTAAGCAGGGGGTAAACATTGTTTTCTTCCTTGATTGCCAATCAAAGCCATGATTGACAGCAGACAGCTGCAGCTGTGACTGGGGTTCAAAGGAGACAATGGGTGGGGAAAAGAATATATTTCCCTCCCTCCTTAGCAATGGAGCACTATAACAATTGGCAAGGGGAATAATTACTTTCCCTGCCTTCTGTAGAGGAGCAGGAAAGGTATAAAATGAAAACATCATTTAACACCAGATGTTAACAGAGGAAACAACTTTTGAAGGCTGCTGCTTCTCTTAAATGGAATCTCAAGCATCCAGAAATACTTGGGATGTTTTATATTTCAATGAATGAAAATGTAGAACTCCCTGAGGAGGGATATAAAAGATGGATTTGGGGTTTGGGTGCTCCAGCATCTGTGAAATGCAGATGCATTATGTCTCCAAGGACTTAAAAAAATCATGCAAAGCCCTCTTTTATACATGCTTGATACCTGTTTCTAACAGCAAACCAAACAAGATTCTTTCATCACACTTTAAAGCTGCGCCTTCACAATGTTTACAGTAAATAAGCCACTTCATCTCACTGGGCTTATTTCTGGGTATGTTTGGAACTGCAATGTGAAAGCTTTTATATTTTAAAATAATCTGGAACATTTTTCAGCATCTTGAGTGTTCTAGTGCATAGTCTTGCTATTCAGAAATCTAGATGTATGAACATGTACTTGATCGATGGCACATCCATAAAAACAAATTCGGACATACAGTTGTGTTTAAGATGGTTTCTAAAAAGGAATGGAGGATTCTGTCAGAAAAGACTCTTTTCCTATAGTTCATAACCCTAATACCAACCCTATTTCTGTATGATAAATTTACCAAATTTACGTGGAAATGTGAATCAAACTATATTCTCACAGTTTCTTGCAGACAAAACTACTACATATAGTTTGTAACAAAAAAAAAGGTCAAGGTGGCCTACGATATGCTCCAAATTGAAAGAAACCACAATTTCTGATTTATCTAAAATGAAAAATGTGAGTCCCAGCAATACATTTTTCTTAACTGTAGCATAAACATGAGTTAGAATTCACTGCCAGAAATCCTGTTGCATAATGTAGTCAGTCATAACTAGAATATGTCCATTGAAATCTAGTGGGGATTTGGTAATTATTCTTCTCTATATGTTCTCATTATTCAATGGACCTACTTTAGTTGTGATTTATTACATACAGGCAAAAATGTTTCAGCATTCATTGGTGTCCATATTCAACAGCATGAGATGGTTCACACACACATGCTCATCACTCGATAACTGCAACATCAAATGATGAGTTGAGAGGATGAAGCTGTAATCATCATAACTGAGATTGTCATACCATTCTCTACACATCAGTTTCACCATTTGTGGTGGGGAAAAGTTCCTGCACATGTAGCAAAAAACTGGGCAAACTTCCTTTCTCCACTCACAGAAAGTCTCATCAACATGTGTGATGGCATAATAATCTTTATGAGATTGTGGTCAATTAGTGTCAATGTCCCTTCTTTCTTTCTTTTAACTAGTGAAAAATATGCAAATCAGATACACATGAATATACATTTACACCTGTACATACAGCCTACCAGGTGGTCAAGTATTGTATTTGTGTTCCTAATGCACACAGAGCTATATTGGTCAGTGGGTAAGTGAACCAGCCCTATGGTTTTCATTCTGGAAGACTGCAGAAAAACCAGATTTCTGAGCTACAGAATAACTGCTATTTTAAAAGGCTTCTCTATAATCTTTCCAGTTTTTTGTGCCATGCATAAATGAAGTATAACATACACAGTTCCCCTAAACTCAATAAAGAAATGAAATGAGTTCAGCATTCATATTACTCTTCAAAGACAGTTCTCCGTAAAATTCCATTATATTTGGGATATGCAGAATTCCTTCTTCCCTCACACAGATAAATGACATCCAGATGAATGCTTATTTTGGTATTTCCGTTATGATATATAAATCCCCCATTCTCCCACAACCTTGCACATATTTATTCAATTTGGGAAATGATCCTGGGTCTGTAATTGCCAGAGCTAAAAATCTGTCATGGGTCAAAGGACATTTATAACCAATATGCTGAATTTGGAAAACACATAATACACCTGTGATGAGGTTTAGTCCAATACTGTGCAGAAAAAAAAGTGAACTATGTGCTAAATCCTTTGTGATAAGCAGGAAATATTGTGTGCATTTATTGGGGAAAATAGATTTATTCTAGCTCTGGGGAAGCAATAGAATTTGACACTAAGATTAATATCACAAATGAAAACATAGATAGATAGATAGATAGATAGATAGATAGATAGATAGATAGATAGATAGATAGATAGATATAGACTTTTTAAAAATAATAATAATTGAATACTGATATTCTGGAGTCAACAACTCAAGAATTAAAATTTGAAGTATTATTTTAAGAAGTCAGAATACTTGCATAGTTTATAAGATTATCACCTGGCAATCTCTGGTGTCTTGCCTTCATATATTGCTCTCTTCATTTCAAGCCAATCTCTTCTGAGTGGCAATTTCATTTGCCACTTCAAATAGCTCACACTAGTATGATTTCCTGCTGAAAGTGTAGAGGTTCTAGAAAGGTCAGTCTTATGGATAAACAGCTGGCAGTCCAGAAGCTTAAATAAGTCCAAGAAGTGTCTGAGGTGGTTCCTGGTTCAATGTAGCCATCAGTATCAAGCATGTTCCTATATTTATCAAGTACCCATACTACTTAATCTTGTGATGGTAAAATGCTTTTTCTAACACAAACATAGACAGAAAGAGAATGAGCGTTGAGGGAGAAAGAGACCTGTGTTCACTTGTGTGATCCACTTGTGGAAGTACATAATGAGAAGAGATCTGTGTTGAAAATCCTCTTGCTGATTATAATCGTGATGGTGTGTTGAAGTGTCTTCCACCCCACCTGTAGAAGATTAGGACTAGAGGAAATGTCATCTCTTCAGGATGGATTAAACACCTTCCCTCAGTGCAATAGCCTTGCCCCAATTTCCCACCATCATATTGCAGTTTGGTCCTAAATAGAAAGTAAGTTTTAGTGCATTTAGAAGCACACTAAGGATAGGACTACAGAGTGATGGCCTTTTAAAAAAAAAATCATTTGCACAATAAGTAATTCTTAACAAACATTGTATTCTGAGTAGAACTGCTGTTTAGGAACAGTTAGTCCTTCTTCCCATGTATGTTGTGCTTTTAATCTGGATTATGTCCTGTATGTCTACTATATGTACTACAGATTTGGAATTTCTTATTTTCTTAAATCTCAGCTCCTTGAATATGTAAATACAGCTTGGGGGGCCTCAGATCCAGAAATGGATTACAACATCACCAAAGCAAGGCATACTTGTAACCTCTCCACTGTAACCAATAAAATGAAACAACCATGGAGGGCATTCCACACTCACAGTGTACCACTACCACCACTTCCATGTTTCTAAAAATATACCAGATGTATGAGGGGTCAGAGATAACTTCGCCTCCCACCAGAGCTCAGAGACCTGAAACTAATCATTAAATTCAACTCTTATGACATGTAACCACATATTCATAATCTGACAGGTGCATACCATCTGAATGAAACATCTCTGGTATGTGGATTGACAGGCCCACATGTGCAACCATGTAACCACTCAAGTCCTATGCAAACTGTCCAATTTTGTTTATTATTCTTTTAGCAGCATCTACTCTTTCAGAGCTGGCAGCTCCATGCCACTGCTAGAGGCTGGGTGTTTGATTCCCCACTATGCTTCCAGGGGAAACATCTGGCCTGCATGAGCCTGGGCAGGCTACACGTTCTAGGATGTCACCAATGACAAGCACTTCTGTATTCTCTTGTGCCATAAGTTGGAATCAATGTGGTAGCATGTAATTATGTAGCAGACAACCCTGCTTGCAAGATAGTGGCCATTCACCAAAACGATCAAATTGCACAAAGCTTGCCACCATCCTCCTATATGATCAGAGAGTAGAAGGGGAAGCCAATTTCAATATTCCCAAACTCCCATAATTCAGATTGGAATAGGTCTGGGTTCCATCATGCATCTGATGTCAACAGTAAAACCTTTCTTCCTGAAACTGAAGAAAGATGCCTGCAATATCATTAGTCACACCTGACATTTTTTTGAGCAAAGAATACAGTCTTCTCTGTAAGAAGAAATTTGTGTACCAGTTGCATTAACAACTCAGAGTGTTGGCCTGCTTTTGGATTTATCTGAACATTGCACTGTCACATATAAACCTGACATTTCAGTTGGAAATCTTTCTGTACGCACAGGTAAAAAGAATGTATGAGCCTTGCAAATGGCCACCCCCACTGAAAGTCATGGTTATGTCTGTGCACACCATCACTGTTTGAAGAACAGACCAAAACTAATTCCACCTGGTATATCCCATTGGACCAGCAATGTCTCTCCTAACACAACTGAAGTCTGCCAAATATCCATTCCATTAAAATGTGTTAATAAATTATTCCTTACTCTTAAATCTGCCTCGTTTTCCTTTGCAAGCCTGATGTGGTGAAATTATCATTTGATATTAGGTAGCTGAGCACAGAAGAGTCTCCTCAGAAAAACTACTTTACATGCAAAATTGAGCTGTCCTAGAACTGACTGTACACCATTTAGTGTAACATTTTAAGATGATAAAGACTTGCCCAGGATATGTCAACTTTATCCTGTTCCTATGAAGAAATGCCCAGCACAGTGTCAACTTTATCCCCATCTTGACCCTCTACCTTATCCTCAGTCAAGCAAATGCCAAACTCTCCCAACCATGTTTTTGAAAGCCTGCAGTCTCTCCACACCACCTGAATATCCAGCTGGTCTAACTATAGAATAATCATCAAGAAAATGAAATCGCTGAGGGTTAACCATCCTATTTTTGAGAATCCATTAAAACATACTGAATGTTTCAAAAGCTGAACAAGAAACAATGCAATCATTTGGCATGGCTTCATCGTAATACCATGACCCATTTGACTTAATCACTAACAGATAAAAATAATTTGGATGTGCCAGAAAAAGCCTTAATGCAGACTCCATATCACACTTCACCAGAAAGGTCTCTTTCCTATTATGTGTCATATTTTCTAACATTCCCTCACTTATGAGTCTTATTTCTCTCATTTTTAAAGCTACTCACATGCTTGCTAGCATCCAAACATCCACTTGTTTTTTAAACTTGAGCTTCTGAACCTTCTCTTCCCACCCCCACCCCCTAATTTTTTGGCTGTCTCTAGATTGCATTTATGAGTTTGCCTTGTTCTCGTTCATTCCTACTACTTCCTTATTGCTCTTCCTCACTCTTTGCTACTGTTGTTTTTGGTTCTATTCCTTCAATGTTTTTGTTAGTGCTCCTGTTGCTGTTTGTCTAGCCCAGCTGCTATTGCTGTGTGTGCAGCTCAGAATCTCCAAGAACAAAGACTGGTTTAGGTGGCCAAGCAACAGTTTTTAATCCCCCAAGTGGACCAGACAAGACCTCCAAAACATCCAGGCCATCTCTGAAAGTGTCCTGCACCATCCTCCCTGGCTGAATTTTGAATCAGAGCAAGAACAACTCTGTGTGAACGTAGTCCACCCTGGGAGGGAGAAAGTGAATCCAAGATTGGTTTTCACCAAGTAGGGCGGCATATAAATTGAAATAATAATAATAATAATAATAATAATAATAATAATAATAATAATAATAATAATAATAATAATAATAATAATAATAATAATAATAATAATTATGACAGTTTCCAAATTGCCATGCCCTAAAGCCAATGCAAACTGCAGCCCAACAGTTGAGTTTGGGACCAGCGTTTCTTTGAGCAGTGGTGTCTCTGATATTCTTCTGCAAAATGCCTTGGATGGAGATCTTATCCATCTTTAAGCAAGTGGGAGACAAGAGTGGAAGTGGTGGATGCTCTTGGTCTCACAACTTGCTGGCTTTCCTCAAAATCATCCTCTTGTTGCCCAATGCTTGAGTGGACTGCCCATACTGTAGGTCAAAGTGTCTATGGGGCCAGAGAGGAAATTTTGGTTTCGAAAACCTAACTAGCATTGTGGCCACTCGGTATGTATCACAATTATTGTGAATCATGTGAGCATACAAGGGTGAAATGAGGTACCTCAGCAGGATGACCGATATTCATTCATGTGAATAGGGTTAGAAAAGCCCACAGAGATGCCTCCCCAATTCAGCCAGCCTGTAAATGCCTGTCAAGGCAGTGCACTGCACAAGGGCTAGAGAGGAGCTGAGAGGATACACCTGACCTAGTAACAGGTTTGCAGAACAGTCCCTAGGCCCCATCACAGGTTAAGGGATCTATTAAATTGAATGCAACATGGCCCAATTGTCTCCCCAACTTTATTATTATTATTATTATTATTATTATTATTATTATTATTATTATTATTATTATTATTATTATTATTATTATTATTATTATTATTATTATTATTATTATTAATTGCATTTGCTTCCCCGCCCCAATCGGGTGAACCCGACTCTGAGCGGCTTACATCAAGGTTAAAACATAGGATAATCTATATTAATGCTATTTATAATTAAAACTTAATGTTTAACTCTAAAAATCATAAAAAGTTAAAACAGTGTACAAGCTGCACACAAATTCTATAAAATTCAGACCCAAAAGGGTGGCAGTCCATTAAATAAGTCACCTAGCATGAGAGCCCACATTCCTGGGTCCCCATACTTGTCCTGTCAACCAGGTTTTTAAGCCCTTCCGGAAGGGCAGGAGCTCTATCTGAAGGCGCAGCTCAGTGGGCAGGAGGTTCCAAAGGGTTGAGGCGGACACGGAGAAGGCTCTCCTCCTAGTGCAGGCGAGGTGCGCCTCTCTTGCAAGGAAGCCTCTCCGATCCACCCTGGTGGGACGGACAGATGTTCTTAGGGTGACACGGTCTCTTAGGTATCCTGGCCCACTACCATATATGTCTCTTATATCTTTATTTCCTGGGTTGAAGGGGGACCAAAACCATTGCTTTATTGTTGTTGCTGCTAATGTTTTACATCTGGAAAATTTCCAGCAAATCACAGATGTGATTGAATTCAGCACATGAGGGTCTGTTAATGGGCAAGATGGAGCAAGTTAGATTATTGTCTTTTGTTGCCTGTTGAATCCTTTTTTTGTCCAAGAAAGTTCTCGGTCACAATAAAGAATCTTCCTAAACCTAGACACAGAATGAGAAGAAGCAATTACACATACAGTACCTGTAAAGTTGTACATGTTGTTTAAGTTTTCAGTGTTGCTGATCGTACAAACAAATAGTATCATTGTACAGATCAAGGTCTATCGACAATTAGCATTTCTGGAAGAGATGCAGAAAAGCAAGCCACATGTTCCCGATATTTAGATCTCCAGCTATATTCCAGCAATTGAGAGTTTTCATTCACAGTAAAGCCATTGATCATGCCACTGCTGAATTTCCCTCACAACAGAGTCTGCAGCACATGTTACTAAGCCATCAAATTAGTTTTGGAACCATTTTCTTCTCATCTGCCAGAGACAAGAGGAGCACAAAAATAAATTATGGATATTATGTAGGCTCTTCTTTCTTTCTTTCTTTCTTTCTTTCTTTCTTTCTTTCTTTCTTTCTTTCTTTCTTTCTTTCTTTCTTTCTTTCTTTCTAAAAAATAATAATTATAGAGATTATGTAGCTCCAGTGGGGAAATTAACCCTGCCAAATTGCAGGCAAGTATTGATAGAGCTCTTGGGGGGGGGGGGGGGGAACGCTGTTAACAGGGAACCAGATGAGTCCAAAAGTGAAGGAAATAATAAATTCACCATTCCTATTACTCTTCCCACTCAAGCAATTTGACTTGAAAAATGCTAACATTTTATTTGTTAATAACCATGGGCTTTGTCAGGGAAAAGTCAAGATAAAAAAAATAATTAAAATAAAATGAGTGGTATGGTTTCTATTTATGTGTCAAATATAGAGACCCAGTCATTGCACCTTATTGCATCCCATGCAACTGTTCTTCCAACATTTTCTCATGTATACCTGCATTTTTCTTCTGCCATATCCAAATCTGAATATTGGCGATCCTCATGGTGATCCTCATTGTCCTGAGAATATAATGCAGTGGCCTTTCACCTGCCTTTCACATCAATGCATGACACCTGTACCGCTGACCTAGTTTTGTGAGTCACTTTCTGGTCTTGAGCCCTTTTGGCACACAAAGTCCTCTTCAGCCCCAGGCCAGTATTGATGAAGCTGCTACTCTCCATCAAGATGGCTTCAAGTGGGATTTAATCCACTTGGGGACCACCACCCTTCCTGAACCCAAACCGTTAGTCTTTAGGGTTGTCAGGTTATTTAACCACCACTTGACACTCAGTGTTGAGTCACTGGCAGTATGGTCTACTCTATTACCATATCAGGATAACCTTGCCAAACATATATGAGTTATGTTGATAAAAGGATTATCAAGTTTCCAAGATCCCAACAACATGAAACTGAATCTCAAAAATTGCTTGACCATATCAAGTGACCTGGTTTTTATCTGAAGACAATTCAATTTAAAATGTGTCAGTTCAAAACTGGAGACAACAGTGATCACTGGAACTTCCCAAGTATGTTTCAACTTTTACAAGCTTACCATTGAAATGCTTGAAAAAAATGCTGACTCTTTCTGGATGAGCAAATCCTTTTCCTTAATTAGTGAATTGCTCATTATCAAAAGATTTTACAGTGGTATTTGAAGAGATATAGAGTAAAACCATTACTGTAGGAGTTGTTTTTTTAAGACTATAGTTAAGATCATGCAATGCATGTGAGTTACCTATAAATTACAAGTTCTGTGGTGGCTAAGTGGTTAAGAAGCTCACCTTGTTAGCTGGAAGGTTGGCAAGCCAGCAGTTCGAGACCCAGGTACTGCATGATGGAATGAGTGCCCATCTCTGTCCCAGCTCCTGCCAACCTAGCAGTTTGAAAGCAAGAAATTGCAAGTAGATAAATAGGGACCACTTCACTGGGAAAAAGATCTTGGGGAAATGAAAAGAGCCTCATTCGGGCATACCCTACATGGAGTTCATTCAAAAAAAAAATCCTTTCAACCCAGAATAATTTCTCACATGAAATTATTATTTTTATTATACCGATAAACTACAAAGCCTATCTCAAAAAAAAAATCAGGAATACCTTTTGATTGGAGACATTTCACATGACAAAAAGTCTCTTTGAAATAAAGGAGAATTTGGTAGGAGGGGAATGTGTTATGATAACCAAAGAGAGGTTTAAAGACATTCTTCATCCTGAAAATAAATATGCTCTCATTGATGCGAGCATCTATAACCAAAATGTGAGCACCTTTTTGACAATTAAATATAAAACCACTGGCAGAACATTACAGATGTGATATATGCAGCAGGGACTGTGAGGTGAAATTCTTGTCAAAAAGCAATTAAACATGAAGAAATAGAGAACGGAAGCATGAGACTTGATCTTGCTACAGCTATGTGATGAATCATATACATCACAATAAAAGCAAGATAAGGCTGATAAATGAAGTAAGAGAAAATGGCAAAAATAAAGTCTCAGTGAGGAGGCAATTCTATTCTATTCAGTTCACATAGGAGCTTCTCCAAACTGTACATCTTCACATCAATGCACAAACTGTGATGCTGTTATTTTGTATTTACACTTTTGTGGATTCCACACTGCAGTTTTTCACACCAAAGATGTGCCCAAAAATATATGAATTGGGGAAATGCATATACTGTATGTCCAAATATAAAGGTAAAGGTTTCCCTTGCTCAAAAGCCAGTCGTATCCGACTCTAGGGGTCAGTGCTCATCTCTGTTTCTAAGTATACATATTTGTAAATTGGTCAAACATATTAAAAAGCCTTATCTGAGGGAATATGACTTGTAGAACTGCACATATCAGGCAGCAGTTTATACAGAAAAAAGGATGCAGTACAACTGCACAAATGTGAGCATTCAGTGAAATATATACAAAAATCAATACACATTTTTATGAGGTTGTTAAAGCATACATATTGATGAGGAAATGGGATGGAATAAACCGAAGGCTGGAAAAACATGGAACAGAGAAACTGAAATTGGCAGGTTCGCCTTTAGCTAGACTTCAGTAGCTCAAAAGGTATTGGGAGTTTCACTTTAGATAAATATAACATGTGGAGATGTAATATAAACTACAGCTTTAGTGACTTCTTAATTCCAGCTCTGCAATCACCCTTTGCATTCCATTTGATTTCATTCCATTGTAAGGGAGGACTCTAGTTGCCCCTGCTGTTTCTACTACTAATGCTGCTACTCCTAATATTTGTTCATAAACTGCCTCTCATATCTAGGGTTATCTGGAAGCAGTTCAGTGAGTTATTTAACTGATCTGGTCCTGACCTTTTCTCTCTGAAATCAATAACAATTGCTATCTTAAAAAAGGGGGGGAGGAGATCTGTTCTCACATGCCTAATTTTGAGGCAGAATGCAAACATGTTGCTCTTCTCAACTAAATAGTGGCATCTGTAGAATCTGTAGTAGTGGTGTGCAAATACCATCTGCTTTGATTCAGTCTAAATATTTCTCTTACAACTCACAACACTTTTGCTTTGAGCTGATTTGTAGCGTGCCTGCATCAATTTGTATCCAATATTCCAAGTATTTGTATGTATTTGTATAAATCCAAATAGTAGGAAAACATGCAAATGAGGAGGGGAAGGATCTGAGGTAGGGGGAAAGAAACTCAGTTGCTTCCACCTCTTGCTTGTCTTCCAAAGTACAAGCAAAGCTCTCACCGGTTACACACCTTACTCCCCATCCCACCAGGTGCCCTGCAGTTTAGATAGCTGTTGTGTCCTTTTCCAAAGGCTGGTGTAAGTGACCTACTCAAATCCCACACAATGGCATAAATTTTACAGGCACACAATCTTCTGGGTCAACACATGCAATATTAGAAGAAGAACAATTCTCCAATGTAGATCCAGAAAATGAACGTGATTCAAATCTTACTCTTTTCTGCATATATTGCCTTTCAAAATGACCACTGATCAAGCAGCGGACTCCATGCTTTTTGGATAGGCTGGAGTATTTAATAGCACCTGAGTTGTCAATTTGATTCTGCATTGAGCTTCACTATTCTGTCACCATATTGTTTTTGAGAATGCTATGCATACGATGGGTTGACCGAATATCAAATTAAGAAAAGTGTATTAAGTCAGGTGCAAAACAAGCATCAATGTTGATTGAGTTTGCAAGGCATCGGTGGGCTGGGCATGTTTTCTGCTTCAAAAGTGGCAGGTGGATGAAATCTATCACAGAATGGATACCACTTGACATAAAGCGACCACTTGGAAGGCCAGCAACCAGATGGGAAGACCAGTTCAGGGCTAGGTTCCTGAGGTGCTGGATGTGATTGGACTGGGATTGGAAATAGTGGAAGATGATGCTTCAATCTGCCACATCAACCTGACATGTAAAACACAGATCAACCAAGTAACCAAGTAAGTAACATGTGTGTGTGTTTTAAACCAGCCTTTTTAATACCAATATGCCGAAATATTAGATGCTTTGAAAAGGCACATCTTTGATCTAGAGTTTACTTTAAGACTAATGCTGGGTACAAAATGGCCACACTTTTGGTGTACAAATATTTCTGCCATACAGTTCAAGTTTAGGGATGGGCAAAAAATTATACCTGCAGCTCTGGTGATTTGTCACACACCACATGCACAATTAGTTTAACAGTTTACCACTCTGTACACACAAACATTATTCTGTGTGTGTAGAGGTATGGAATGCAATAGCAGTATTTTGATATATCTTCCTCACTGGATATACATATCTGCATCAGCAAATACACAAGGAATGGTTATTTTCTTCTCTACTAGTCTGACTGAATCTTTACTTGACATCTACAGTTTCTTGCAAGTGACGTTGATATCACTTTGATAACATCCAAATAATATTGTTCTAAGGCTTGGGTATACAGCAGAGGCGCCAGATCTTCTTTATTAGGGACAGGGATAAGTGCTCTCACCTCTCCTATTTAATATCTACATGAAACCGTTGGGCGAGATCATCCATTCCCACAGGGTGAGGTATCATCAGTATGCAGATGATACCCAATTGTATATCTCGGCCCGTGGGAACACTAGCGAAGCAGTGGAAGTCCTTTCCAGGTGCCTGGAGGCTGTCAGGGTCTGGATGGGGGACAACGGGCTTCAGCTGAATCCTGGCAAGACTGAGTGGTTGTGGGTAGGGGGTCCTCTGTTATCTCGGGAACTACCATCTTTGGTTCTGGATGGGGCAGCTTTGCCCCAAACAGACCCGGTACGTAATCTGGGGGTCCTCCTGGACTTGTGACTACTGTTCAAAGAGCCGATGGCAGTCATGGCCAGGAGGGCCTTTGCACAACTTCGTGTGATTCGCCAGTTACGGCCGTTCCTAGACCGGGACACCTTGCTCATGGTCACACATGCCTTAGTCACATCCAGACTTGATTATTGTAATGCACTCTACATGGAGCTGCCCTTGGTGACCATTCGGAGGCTACAGCTGGTCCAGAACGTGGCTGCACGAGTGGTGTTGGGGTGCGGGCATTATGCCCGTGCCTCACCGCTGCTGAGGGAGCTGTACTGGCTTCCAGTTTGCCTCCGGGTGCAATTCAAGGTGCTGGTTATTACCTTTAAAGCCCTACATGGTAGTGGACCAGGATACTTAAGAGACCGCATCGTCCCAAGGACATCTGTCTGTCCCACCAGAGCGGACCGGAGAGGCTCTCTGGTTGTGCCATCGGCCAGAGAGGCGCACTTCTCTGGCACTAGAAGGAGGGCCTTCTCTGTGTCCGCTCCGGCCCTGTGGAACCTCCTCCCAATAGAACTACGCCTGCAAATGGAGCTGCTGCCCTTCAGGAAAGGGTTGAAAACCTGGCTGGCAAGTCAGATCTGGGGAATGGATCAATCAATTTCCCCAGCTGGCTGGATGGTTTGACACCCAGTGCCTCCTAGCTATAATGTGTGGTTTTTAATGCTAAGTTTTTAAGCTTCTTTTAAAACTTTTAAAACTTTTAATTCTAAATTGGTTTTAAATTGTTGTCTTGCTGATTGTGTTGGGAATCGCCCTGGGTCCCTTTGGGGAGGAGGCTATAAACAAATTTAAATAAATAAATAAATAAACAGTCAGCTTTCAGCCTATGATTATTTTCCAGACAAATTGTACTTAAATATTAGACCAGTTCATAGCTTTGTCTATCACAAAAGCAGGATGAGATTCAAATTTTAAATAAAAAAAGCCTCTGGTTTCTGAACGTGAGATTTAAAAAATATACTTTAAATAGTAAATGGCAGACTGAATTGTGAGAACACCAATGACAGCAGTCAAGATGGTCTGTAGGATAACCACTTGTGCTCACTCCCATTTCCAAAGAAACACCAAGCAAGGGAAAATCCCAGAACTCGAATGGCAAACTTGTACCACACATGATCAGTTTGTAAATGGTACAAGATTGTTTTTACAAGAAAGGCCTTTTTTGAGGCCTTTCAAACTCTACAACCTGGATCCTTTGAAAATGAAAAAAATGGGGCAAATTGTTCTCTTTTAAGACAAACAAGATTAGATTTTTGCAATTCATTTGAGCTGTTTTAAGTCTAGGATCATTCAAAAATCATATCTTGAAAACCCTTTGTCTAAATTTCCACACATTTAGCAGAGTGCAAAACCTGCCTCTGCCTGATGTATCTGTACAACATTTGGTGTTAATCAGTGATGGGATATCAAAAAAAAATTCTACCCCACCGTGATGGCATCACAGTGGGGGCGGAGCTAACAGCATGACATCATGATGTCATGGGTGGACCCAATGTCATGACTTTGTGGGCTGGGCCAAATATAAAAATAAAAGATAAAAAATTAAAATTAATAAAATTAAATTAAAATAAACACGCACACCTCAACCCACCAACCCAACCAAACAACCACAACACAAACCCATAAATAACTTAAATAAATAAAATAAAGAAATACCTGTAAAATAAAAATTAAATAAAAATACACTCACCCACCCAAAACACAAATGAACCACCCACTAACCCCAAACACAAAACCCTCACTTACTTACCCTTGGGGCTGACGAGCCCCCATGGCCTGGGGCCGCCCGGCAAAGTGTGCCGCCCCCAAATGTGGCCTCCTCCTCCTCCGAAGGCCAGTTGCAAGATCGAACCCAGGGAACCTCTGCAGCCGTGCTAATCATCCTAGGAAGCTGGGTGGGAAAGGGAGACAGTTCCTCTGGTGCACCTAGTTCCATCTGCCATTAGACTCCTCCCAGCTCGCGAGCCCCATCCCCAAGGTTCCGGGATGGAAGTGGCAGCTGCCTCTTAGTGCGCAAGTGCAGAAACTCAATCTGATGCATGCACAACTTGCAATTGAAGTGTGCATACGTCAGATTGATTTCTGTGCATGCGCACTAAATTGGAGCCATTTTGGCTCCCATTTTAATTTTTTTTTCTTTCTGTCGGTGAGGCGTCAGAATGGACACCTCAAAAAATGCACTACCCTCCCGGAGAAACCTCCGGGATTGTTCCTACCGGTTCTGGGGACTCGGTTGGAACCGGCAACATTGCATCACTTGTGTTAATCTGAAGCACAGTTTCAAAATTATAAATGTTTTTTTGTTTGGTGGCCCGTATTTTTAGACTTTCCTCCTAAAACGTTGGTTTGCTTTGCTTCTCAATAACATAGTTGCACTATCAAGCAGCTATATTTAGGTAAAGGTAAAGGTTTCCCTTGCTTGAAAGCCAGTTGTATCCGACTCTAGGGGTCAGTGATCATCTCTGTTTCTAAGCCAAAGAGCCAGCGCTGTCTGCTTCTGCAGACGTTTCCATGGTCATGTGGCAGGCATGACTAGACACTGGAGCGCATGGAACACTGTTACCTTCCCACCAAAGTGGTCCCTATTTATCTACTTGCAATTTCTTGCTTTCGAACTGCTAGGTTGACAGAAAGAAGGAATATCAAAAACTGAATGTGTGTCTTGTGTTTTGGTTGGGGAATAAATAGAGGAGTGAAAAGTATAGATTTTTCTCCTTCTTTAAAACATCTTGGAAATACAGTGCAAACCCCACACAAGGATTATCAAATTTTGTTGACTTGGCTGTTATTCCACACCTTTCCTTAAATCTGCCTGGAGGTGCAAGAAATATCTCATTTTCTACAAATGGTTTGGTGAGATTCATGCTTTCCCCTTTTTTTGTTTGTGGTGGATAGCAAATTTATTCCAGCTTGATCTTTTTGTTGTTGTTCAGTCGCAGAATCGATTCCGACCCTTTGTGACCCTATTGACCATTGCCTGCCAGGTACCTCTGTCCAATACCATCTTTGTCAGCCCACCCAGCTCTGTGCCCATTGCATCTACAATAACATCTAGCCATCTCATTTTTGGCTGCTCCCTCCTTCTTTTGCCCTCCACCTTTCCTAGCATCAAGGCCTTCTCAAGTGAATCCTCTCTTCTCATTTCATGTCCAAAGCATGATTTTTACTGAATTACTATCCACTTCTTCAGACACTCTATGAAGAAGTAGAGTGTAAATCACAAAAGCTCAAAGATGGACATAAAAATATTAGTCCTTTAAAAAAACTAACTTTGTTACACCTCAAGGCAAACATGCACAATACAAGATGCATCTCTGTAGCAATAACCGCATCAACCACTGCGAGCTTTGTCCACTGAGCTAGAAAGCAGTAAAAGGGCAATAAAACACTTTTAGTTCTGAGATCTATTAATAAATGTAAGATAATCTATTGTTATGTCTGGGGGAGGGAGAGTTATTTGCATGATGATTCATAAAACATCTCTTGAGTCTAAACTGGTATTGAAGCAGTCCAATGGAAGCAGAATTGTTATTAATAAACAAAGACTAAAGCAAAGTGGGTTTCTATACATAAAGCTATTTTCTTTTCTACTTTCCTTCCTGACCACTCCTGTGTGTATTCACTGACAAATCACTCAGATCCTTCTGAGAAATTTTCATCCTAGCTGCTGTTAGTAATATTATAATTAGATATTTTAAATTACAGAGAGTATTTGTGTTAAGCAAAGATTATAGATGCAAGATCACAGTTATCTGCTGTCTGGCTAGTTATAACATTTAAACTTGAGATTTGTGGTTTGACAAGGATTTGAAGCCAGATATTTGTTTTTACTTGACACCAGGGATTTATCCATTATGCCACATTGCTTCTGAGACCAGTTCTCTGATTGATTAATTTACCATTGTTGGTTATCAGAGGAAAGAGTGGAATAAAAAGTCTTAAATTTTAAATTTGTTTAGCTGTATCCAGCCCTTCTCTTTCAATATATCAGAAGAGCTTCCATATTAATTGCTACTCAAGATGTGAAGGGAAGGTTCTTGAAACTTACTCAACGGTGTCTATTGGTTAAATCAAGGATACCCTTCTTATTCATAAACCCTATTCCTTTCCTTTTCACCTTCTAAAATTCAGACTTTTGTTCAGATTTAAAGTTGATTTTTGAACTACACATATAATCTTTTGTGTGTGTTTGTTTTGGCCACTGACTATAGTTTATCCTGAGAAGAGTTATTTGAATCCAATTTAATCTCAGGATCACAAACAGTTTTATCAACCACCTGTGTTACCAGATTAGAACACTCTATTGTCAATAATATGAAATTACATAATTCTTCTTCTTTGCTTCCTCTTTTACCCCCCATCGGGTGTAACATAATTATTCACAATAGAAACTCATTTGTCTATTAGTTGTAAATATTGAGTGAACAGAACATAGATATAATCCAACATTCAAGAAATAATCAATTCAGGATGTAACCATCTTTCCACGACATTCAAAGCTCACTCTCTCATAAAAGGCTATCACTTTGGACAGCAGTTTATTTAAAGGGCATTGCATGCACATTGATTCTAAATTGTGTTCTGCATAGATTTCCCCCCCCCCTTCATTTCACTGAGTGAAAAAGCAAATGTTGGCAATCATCCAAATAACATATGCAATTTCCGTCATCATTACCTGAGTAATTTTGATAACATTTCAAAATCAAATTATGTAAAATGTATAGATAGTCCCAAGAGAACAAATAAGCCTCTTAATGGTTTTATCGCAAATGTGATTTTCATATCCACCCCTCATCAGAACATGCTGATAATAAGCATAGGTGGAATGAGATTGGTTTGCCACTCAATAGCAATGTATTAAGCAAGTTTAATCTGTTTTTTTTTTTAAAAGAAGGCCAAGTTCACATAAGAGCATTTTATATCTACTGCAAAACTGCTGAAGCTAGAGTATTTGGCTTATTGTCACCAGAGGCATTCATCTTGGAAATGTTGTATACAGTATGATGGAATGTAACTTGTAGTTGTAGTAGGTATGAGTCTCACCAGATGCGGTGTCAACCAATACAATTTACAGAAAGAATACCTTCTGTATGCATGGCAATATGAACTGAGAAAATGTAAATATATTTGTTTTGCTTAGGTGTTTCTCATAGGTCAGCTCACATTTTCCATAAGCAATATGTTACAGATTACCTTTTTCAGAGAGCTATGGGCACCATGCAGGCAGAATAGGAGGGAAGTTAATTTGCGAGTGATTTCTCTGCAGTAAAGACCATAACTAAATATATAAACCAAAATACTCTTTAGTCAATAGAGGAAATGAGTTTTAAAATAGATCTAAATAAATTCTGGAGAAATGCCTACCAAATTACACATACATTTCTGAGTGTAGCTTAATAATAAGACTTGAGTGGAACAAGAATGCAGCTAGGACTTTGAGAAATGTAGCTGAAATAGAACTGACAAATATACCCATTCCTAGTAAGAAATAAATGGAGCAAATTAATTAATTAATTAATTTGTTTGTTTTTAATTTGCTTACATTTACCTTTTGATGTGATAACTTTGCCCTCCAAGGCAAGAAGGAAACATGTCACTGGCATGAATTTGTTTAAGGTGGATCCACTATGGGCAGATGATCCCCTTTAGGTTGGGTGATGGTCCCCTCAGTGAAGGAAATGCTATTGGAAAACATTGTCTTGGGCTCAACGGCAAAATGAGCAGAGGAAGAACCACTTTCTGATTCCCAACTATCAGAATAAGATCAGAATAAAATCACCCAGTGATAACCAATAAAAAAACCACAAGAGACAAAACCAGATGGCATCAGAAAACTATAACAGCATTCATAGCTTTAATTTTGCACTTTAAAAATAAATCTCAGGTTTGTTTCCTACCATTCATGAAGTCTGAGGATTTTGACAAATTATTTTAATAAACTGAGCAAAATCATCCCCATCTGTGTCAATAGAATAGTTCAGGCCAAGTGGTAAGTCAGATTGTAACATTAACCTGGTCAGTTGATGGCTGCCATCTCTCCGATTACCTGTTCCATACATGATAAGAAAAATTAGACCTTATAGGATATAGAATTTTGGCAATGAGGAGCCTAACCCAGTTATCTGTTCCCAGTGATCCAGCCTAAAAGCCAATAGTCAGTAGTCAGAAACCAATAGCAAGGAGGTGGTATTGGGTTCAGTACTGATACTATCTGAAATAACCATATCAGAACTTTGTCACTCACCAGTCCTCCTCCATGGTCACAACACATTGAAGACAGCAGAGATTTCAAACAATCTGGCTTTATTAGGGGAGGGGAAATCTGTGTCCTAAACGGTCTCTTTATATGACCAGGTTAATGTCCACCCAAGTAGCTAGTTGCCTCAGTGCTACTCATTAGTTAGATAGTCCCCTTCTGTCCTTTCTGTGTGGGCTGTAACAACCAGAGGATTTGCCGTAACTGCACACTGGTAACCCAGAATCCCTACGAGCATCTTGCGTTGCCTCCATAGTCATCCTCTGCCACTTCTCATAACATTCCCATTCCCCCCAGTAAGACAGCTTTGAGGCTTCTTCTCATGATCTTGTCAGTCAGGTGCCTCCTGAGGCATGCTGAATCACAACAATTCCCCATTCCAGGAGTCATCTTTAGTGATGGAGGCCCACCCAGGTAGAAGCTTGTTCTTTCACAGGATCCTAGGCTTACTTGCTTTTACCTTCTGTCCCTTCCACTTGTTTCTTCCCTCAATGGCATGTGTCTTCCACTTCCAGCACATCTAGTCCTCATTCTCCACATCAGTCTATAGACCTGCAGCTGAAATCCCATTTTCAATTCCCACTAATGCAGGGGTGCCCAAACTACAGCCTGCAGGCCAGATCCAGCCCCCAACACCAATTTATCTGGTGTCTAGTCATACCTGCCACATGTCCACGGAAATGCCTGCAGACACAGACAGTGCTGGCAATTTGGCTATAAAGGGAGTTGAGCACTGAACCCTAGAGTTACCTTTACAGAGAAATTAGTTATATCTTTTTTTTAAAAAAAAAAAAACCTTAATAAAATCCTCCCCTGCAGTCATTTAAATGTAATCCTGTGAGTTCCTAATGTAGTTCATGTTCTTCCAAAAAGACTGCCATTCAGCTTCTCAATCACTACTCTTGGCTTTAAGAGCTATCTTTTGCTTTCTTGATAGTCATATTTCTTAAATATTTTTCTCCTTTTATTCCACCTAGCATTGTTTAAAATTGTATTCAAATTTCTTGGTGGAACCAACTGGTAATTCTAAAAACTGACTTCCTGTGATAGTCCTGTAATTTCTTTCCCTCCTCCCCCTCCCCCTTTTTTTCTTTGTGGGGATAGCATTTGGAGTTCAGGGGACAGAAAGCAGATGTTTATTTTTAATGCACTTTTAAAATAGTGTGTGTTCCATTTTAATCTATGTTATTACCAGTTCTTCTAAGACCAGTAAAGAATGTGTGGAAATAGCTTGACATTTATGCATTTCCCTTTTGACATTATCAGGGTTAATTAAGTGATAACCTCCTCAGCAGTGGATATTGTATGAGGCAATAATGTCACCCCAGATCATAATATTAAATGCTGTATGGGCAAGTGCTTACTGTGGTGTGAAATACACTGTGTGCCTATTTTGCAGCAATTTAAAAAAAGAGGGATAGAAAAGAAAACAGAAAAAATGTGTGTTGAATAATTTTGAGTTTGTGAACAGCCAAGTGAGAAAGTCAAACTATATAGTTTTATAAATGTTTTCATCAAAAACAGTGTAAACCATAAGGAAGCCTATTTCTGCAGCCTGGGTTAATTTGTGACACTGTGATTCATACTGAAGGCCCCGTAGGCACATGGAATATCAATGATGCACTATGGGAAGAAAAATTTGACTGTAAGTGCCTTAACATTTACATAAGCAAAGACTCTCGATACGGTGATCTGTATCTTCAGAAAAATGCATATTTTAAAGTGCATATCAGTTAATATGAACACACTCAAGCTATTTGCTTTAGCCAAAAATATAAACAAGTAAGATATTGATACACTGAAGAATGATGCATGAGCAATTTTCTGACTGCAGTCCTACCTTTGCACATAAAAACTCAACTCAGAGCCAGTTTGGACAAAGTGCTGGCTGAGGGCTTGGAAGATCAATGTTCTCATCCTCTCTTGATGGGTGGTCACGGATCAATCACTCTTTCTGAGCCTAGCCTACCTTACAAGATTTTGATGAGCATATAATGAGGAGTAGAGGTATGTAAATCTCTTTGAGCTTAAGGAAGGAAAGGAAGGATAAAAATATGGCTAATGGATACATTTGATCTCCTTTAAAATATATGGAAGTTAGTATGCAGAGTTAAGGGTGCTTAATCCAACTCCAGCCTAGCTAATCCAGTATATGTTAAGAATGTCTGAATGAGGTTATGGTCTTTAATATAAGCAGAATACAAACTCCCAGACTGAAATAGAGAGATTTAGGTCTGGGAGTCTTAAAACAGTGATGAATAACATTTTCAAAGACTCTTCTGAAATTCTAAAAAATAAAATAAAAAATAATGTGACTAAGATGCAACCAGAAAGTGCATTCTATTCTTCTTCATGCTCCTTTCATACTGGAGAATGGATATCATCATTCACTACATGAGAGTACAACATCATTTGACATTCTCTTTTGGTTTCCCTTTTCCCTCTGAGTTAAGCTGTATTCTCCACAGCATCTGTGAGAGGAATGGATTTTCACTATACTTTTGCAACCTATATCTCTTATTGTACATAGTATTGCAGCTTGTTTGGTATGGAACAGGGAATTAAGAGTCCTTATCTTTAGAAAAAGAGAAACACAGCTTGATGTAGAGGATTGAGTGATGGACTAAGACATGAGTGACTTGGAATTAAATCCCTACTCTATGGAAATTCTTGGAGAGGGGGATTGGTAAAACCACTCTTTAAATATTTCACTCCCTTTAAGACCTTGTATGCTCATCATAAGTTGGTTCTGACTCAACAGCACATAACAATAAATAAAAAAAACCTTAAGGAAAGACTTGTTCCTGCCTGAAACAAAACTGCATGAACTCATTTGTTGATATGCATTGACGTATATGCCTATATTTTTAGATTGCTTTTGTGGAGCTCAAGGGGCTGGTTATAGGGATTGTCATGATCAGTACAGAACATCAACATTTGTCATCACAACATTGCATGGCATCTCCAAACAACTATGTTGTGTTTCTTCCAAATCAGTGCCTAGGTTCTTTAGCCAATAAATTCCTATTTTTTTCTCTTCTTCTTACATTCACTTTGCCTTGAATGATTGGTGGTAACAATTTGTACTTCTTCTCATAACATAGTGGTCAGATAGACGGTTATACATTAATGGTGTATTGTAGGTGCTTTTTTCTTTTCTTTTTTGCATTTTATGTGTTTTATGATTTCTTGGTCTTTATTCATTCACCATAGTACTTATCAATTGGTTTGCCCATTGATCTACAAAGTTCCTGTGTTAATGTCTTTATTATTTTTATATTATATATGACTCAACACCGAGTGCTGGGTGGTAAATAACCTGACTCCCTAAAGGGGTCAATGGCTATGGGCAGATGAGCCCCTTTAGGTGGGGATGATGGTCCCCCTCAGTGGATAAATTGCCACTGGAAACCATTATATTGCGGCCAATGACAAAATGAGCAGTGAAGGAAACATTCTGATTCCCAATGGTCATGGAGGTGGAAGAGGCCATGCCAGATGAACTGGCTGTGAGGGCGCAGTTTGTCAATATCCTGAAGGCTGCGGCAGTCCATTGCAGTCTCAGTGTCAAATCCTGCATGTCTCATTTCATATGTGCCACAGGAGATGGTTCCATGATCATAGTGTTTGGGTCACTTCATGACAAACTGGGATCTACCTTAAACAAATTCATGTCAATGGATTTTTCCCCCGTTGGCTGGTCTGTTATACATTAATGGAAATATATTGTGGATTTATGTCCAAATGTAGGATACTGCTAGACAGGTAGGCCACAAATGGAATCGGGATATATCTCACCATACCCCCTCTGGAACAAAAGGAATACAGTAGTGTTATTTAATATAGTAATTTGCAACTAGAGTAGGCCCATGGAATCCATTGGGATTTGATGAGTCAGCTTCTCCCCATTTTTTTATTCAAGGGACCTACCTAATTATGAGTTACTACACTAAGTAATAGGATTTCAGCCAAAGAATGAAACTGTTTGTTTGGTCACAAAGCATAGGAAGGGGGAAAATGTCAGTACTGGGCTGCTCTCAAGACACATTTCATTATATTACAGCTGAGAATATATAGCACCAAACATTCTAAATGCTAATGCTACATTTTTGTTGCATTATTACATTGTACATCTTAGGGAAAGATGCTCCACACAATCTCTAGTCTGACTTTTATTCTGTGGCTATGATCCCACTGCACATTCAGCTAACTTCCAAGCTATTTCTACCCATCGCCATGACCCACATTTTAAAAAGATGTGTTTGTTGGATTTCTTAGAGACTGCTTTCTGCTAATTACTATGAACATGGTCATTTTGACATTGCAATATCAATTATTTTCCCAAGTAATCGTCTAAAAATATAAACTATGTATGTTAGGCTGTCTGTGTATTGGGATTTGCAAAAATCCTCTCTTTTGACAATAAGCCAGTCATTTGAACCAACAAAATATTCTCATTTTTTAAATTAGTAGCCATGTTAGACTGTGTTTCAAACATATCAGCGAGTGAGAAAAACAAAACATCAGAACTGTTGTGGCACTTTAAAGACTAACAGCTGTATTTTAATATTAGCTTTTGTGGATCAGGTCCACTTTGTCAGACATAGGAGTGAGACTTCATGGCATCAATTTGTAAACATCAGGTACAGAGGTAACAGATAAGTATACATATCAATATAGATTTTTAGAACTGGTAATAGCAGAAGATCTTTGGTTGTTATTTGGATTACCGGTAGTTGTGAAGTTTCACCCTGTTGAATTGCAAATGGCTAGTAGGAGGATGGAAGTCAAACACCTTGCATTAAACATTTACTAACGAAGTCTCAAATTGCTAACTTTCTGACAACAGGGCTGAAAAGAATGCTCACCAAATGAGTGTTTCTGTCACTTTCCACCCTCCTTTTCCTTTTATAGGATTATCTGCAAAGAAGAAGCAGCAGCAGCAGCAGCAGCAGCAGCAGCAGCAATCTTTATCCATGGTGGCTCTTCTTATATATATGACATTAAAATAGGGACAGAAAAGAAAATTTAATATATTTCTTTTCACTTCCCCTCTTCACATTTACAAGAGACACATTTTAAAACACCCAAACAGGGCTGCAAAGTATGCTTTTTATATAGATTGCTTCTAACCCTGAGCATTCTTCCAATGTATTTTCTCAGTCGCTGCCCTGTGACATGTTGGATACAAAGATACTTTACTTCCTCAACCATGGCTGGGTGGTGTAAGTCAATACCAAAGAATAACATGGATGTCATCACAGAAAACAAGAAAAATGTAAAGACTTCCCATCACACATATACATTGTACCAGGAACTTCATGTGTTGCTATAAACGTTGCCAAATGATGTTAGTGGAAAATGCAGTATGGAACAAACTGTTACTTAACCATGCATATCTTTGCTGCTGACAACCTGTCTCAGTGCCTAAGCAGTTGACGAAGATATGTGATTGCATTCTTTGACTTTCTGGAATTTTGTGTACAACAATCAACACTTTCTCCAGTGAAAATCTGCTGAAGCAGCAGTTTGTCTTATTAGGAAAGGCATACGTGAGCAGCATTCTGTTAATATACTTATCCAGAAGTAGATATAAGAGGAAAAGGGACTCCTTGTCCTTGCTCTTTACTTTCAGACTGGATCACAGTGGTGACTAGAAAAGGCTACAGAAAGCAGAGGTATATATTCCCCATCCATCTCTGTTCTCACATGCAGTTTGTCACATGACAGAACTGTTGTATGAAAGTTTTTGCTGGTGTTTTCAGGTTGTGTTGCCTTTGACATTAATTTGCTTAACTATTTGCTTTCTACTATCATCACTCAGGGACTATTAATTACATTCTGATTAGTATTTTTAAAATAAATAAGCAAAGTAATAATTTAATTAAGTAATTTAATGCAACAGAAAAAAGTGGGGAAGACATCTTCTCTCAAGATGAATCTATTGTGTCTACTTTGTGTGTTTGCCTATTATGGATAAAGACAGTGTCAAACTGGCAGGCCAATTTTTCTCTGAGACGATTATTATTATTATTATTATTATTATTATTATTATTATTATTATTATTATTATTATTATTATTATTATTATTATTATCATCATCATCATCATCATCATCATCATCATCATCATCATCATCATCATCATCATCATCATCATCATCATCATCATCATCATCATCATTATTGCTGGGTAGCGTGCCATTTAAGGGACAGCCCACTTTCCCCTAAGGATCTGAACTGATCATTTGCTAACAGGTCCTTCAAAATTGGCTCCCCAAGTATCTGTTTCCAGAAGACTCATAAACAAATCTAGTGCTAATAAAATAGGCTTCACCAACCTACTTTCCTATCCAGTTAAACTGTCTGACTTTTGGTTCAGTCATGGAAAGCAGGACCAAGGTCCTATTCATATTGACCTTTTCCCCCAAAGTATTTCAACACAAGCAGCAGTGAAAACAGATTCCTGGGTTTAGCCAACCATTCATTTGGTGTGTGCATGTACAGGACAACATAAGATGGATCATGTAAAAAACAAAGGAATATCTGAAACAAGTATACTTCTGTTTCATTGATTACATTAAGGCCTTTGACTGTGTAGACCACAACAAAATGTGGCAAGTAATTAAAGATATGGGAATATCAGAACAGCTTATATGCCTCATGAGAAATCTGTACATGAATCAAGAAGCAACAGTTGGGACTGAATATGGAATGACTGAGTGGTTTGGAATAGGAAAAGGAGTAAGACAAAGCTGCATTTTGTCACCCTGCTTATTCAACTTATACACAGAGCACATAATGTGCAATGCAGGGATGGAGGAAGCACAATTTGGGATCAAAATTGCTGTGAGAAACATTAACAATTTGAGATATGCAGATGATACCACCCTAATGGAAGAAAGTGAGGAAGACCTAAAGAAGCTCCTGATTAGGTTGAAAGAAGAAAGTGAAAAAGCTGGTTTGAGACTCAATATAAAGAAAACCAAGATAATGGCAAAACAGGCCCTATGAGTCCCTGGAAAATAGATGGGGAAGAAGTAGAAGCAGTGACAGATTATACTTACAGTTGTACCTCGTCTAAAGAGCATAATGTGTTCCACAGGTTTCCTCTTTAAGTGAGTTTGCTCTTTAAGTGAAACACCATTGTAAATGACCAATTGTGTGTGGGGGGGGGGATTGCGAACCCCGATTTATTTGTTAAGTGAGTTTTTGGTTGTTTTTATTTGTTAAGCGAAGCGAACATTCAGATAAAATTCTGCTCTTTAAGCAAGTTACTCTTTAAGCGAGACACTCTTTATGCGAGGTTTGACTGTACTTAGGATCAAAGCTCACTGCAGATGGTGATTGCAGCCATAAAATAAAAAGGTGACTGATTCTTGGGAGGCAAGCTGTGAGAAAGCTGGGGAAACACAGTGAACAGTAGATACATCACATTGAAAATAAACATTTGCACAGTCAAAGCAATGGTATTTCTGGTGGCAATGTATGGTTGTGAGAGCTGGACCATTAGGAAAGCTGAGCGCAGAAAAATAGATGCCTTTGAGATGTGGTGTTGGAGGAGAGTTTTGAGAGTCCCCTGGACAGCGAGGAGAACAAATAGGTCAATAGAAGATCAAATAGTAAAGATGAAACTAAAGTACTTTGAATTTTTTGGAATAGTAGCCATGTTAGTCTTTGGTTCAGGCATATCAGAAAACAAAATAAAAATAAAAAACACCGTGGATGCAATGGGCACGGAACTGAGCGAGTTGAGGAGGATGGTGGAGGACAGAAGTGCCTGGCGGACAGTGGTCCATGGGGTCGCAGAGGGTCAGAATCGACTGTGCGACTGAACAACAACAACAACAACAATGTACAGGACTAGATTTCTAGAATTCCAAGATAAGATTGGTCAGTGGGTATCCGTTGTTACTTACTGTATATACAGTAAAACCTTGCATAAAGAGCACCTCACTTAAAGACTAACTCGCTTAAAGAGCAGAATTTTCTCTGAATGGTCACCTCGCTTAACAACCAAAAACAACAAAAAACTCTTTTAACAACCAAATTTGGGTTCACAATCTCCCTCACCAGAAGTCACAATTGGTCACTTACAATGGTGTTTCGCTTAAAAAGCAAACTCGCTTAAAGAACAATCCCGTGGAACGCATTATGCTCTTTAAGCAAGGTACCACTGTACTCGAGTATAAATTGGGGATTTTAGCCCCCAAAATGTGGGCCAAAATTGGGATTTGACTTATACTCAGGTCAAAGTAAACACTCAAAAACATACCCACAAATGTCTAAATTAATTAATTTTATTGTATTTTCAAGTATTTTAATTATTGAAACTCACTAGCAGCCTCTGCATTTTCTACCCCAGAGTTATACTTGGTTCAATCTATTTTCCTAGTTTTTGAGGTCCAAATTAGGTACCTCAACTTATATTCGGGATGACTTATAGTCGAGTATATACGGTACCTTTTTAAAGTGATATTTTTGTTGCAGAAGGAAACCATGCTTAAAATCTACCTTACATGAGAGTGAGGCAATGCTCTCACAGATAGCCGTCCTCAATGCCTATGCAACTTCCACTGGTTGTGATGAGGGAAACATTTCCACTTAGTTCTAGTGAAGCAGGACAATAGAAAAGGAGCGCTGATTGCTACAGAAGTATCACTATAGTAGGGAATGGAGAAAAATAGAGAGAGGGAGAACACACACATGCTTTCAAATAGATTTCTCCCACAGGCAAAGGAGACTGCACGGACATCGCCCTCTGAGTCTGTTGAATTTGGCTGCCACTGTTTGGAGGCAACACACTGGGCTGAATAGATCAATGGTCTCTTTCAGAATAGGACATCTCCATGTGCCTTCTCAGAGTCTCTGATGTCAAACACCCGACAGGAAATTGCCATATTCTTCTAGTTTCATGTTTAGAATACAGTGTCTGTATCCTAGCAACTGACACATTAATGACATAGCAATTGATTGCTTTTTCTTGCCAGTATATCTAAGTTGTTCTTTTCAGGAATGCAAGAAAAGATTCAGGCATGTAACCTTTTCTCTTGACATGTTTCATATTAAACAAGACAAGAAGGTGGCGACTGTTATGTGAAACTTGATGTGTAACATACTATAGTACAATACCCGTTTTCTTTAAATAAAAGAAGTTGCATTGTGCCATCACTTATCTTGAATGAAAGGACACATACATAACTACCTAAATTTGTTTCAGAAATGTACATGCAGACTGAACAAATAGCCTTTTGACCTGCTTAATTGTGCCTGAAGCAACAGGTCCCCCCCCCCAAAAAAAAAATCAATGGTGCTTTAATGTAGAATATCTATGCCTACACAGACATCAGTCCTTGGTGTCTAATGAATCTGTACATAATATCAGGGCCATAGCCAGGATTCTAGATGTGGATGGGCAAATATTTTTTTCAGGATGGGCAACAATGCCATATATATATACCTTCCTCTCTGGCCTCAAGTTTTTGGATGGGGTGGGGGGAGGAGGCAAGAAGCTTCACTCACCTTCCCTTGGGCCCCTGCAATGGCAACTCAAGGCCTCAACTGCCCAGTTGCCATTGCAGGGGCCCAAGGGAAGGTGAGTGAAGCTTCTTGCCTCCTCCCCCCACCCCATCCAAAAACTTGAGGCCAGAGAGGAAGGTGGCGACCAAGGCCTCAACTACCCAGTCATCATCACAGAGGCCCAGGCAGAGTCGCTGTGGGTGGGCGGACAACAGGGGCCACCAACACAGGCCTCCAGGAATAACCAGAGGCCAGAGCCAGGAGGAGGGAAGGAGTCCCTGTAATGGATGTTCTCACCAAAGACTGATAGCTACATATGCATTTGACAAGTAATTGAATTACCGTAATTGACTTGATATAGTGAACTTTCCTTTTCATACCAGGTTTTCATTTTTGTACCAAAGTTGATGACTAACAAGATATTTTTTAAACTTTTGGCTACATATATAACTTCTTGTTTCATATATCCAGCATTAATCAACTTAATTTTAGTCTGTTACCTTGTGTTAAATTGTGATAATATGTATGACAGTAAAATACTGGCATAGAAACCGGCAAACCACATCAGGAAGTTTGCCAAGAGAACTCTATGAACTAGAACAAAAGGCAAAACAAAGGGACAAAATAGATGAAACAGGATGGTTCGGCCACCAGGTCATAAGAGCAGGGTGGATAGGAGAGTGGGAGGAGAAATATGGTCTTGTAAGGAACAATACTGTATAGGGACATAGAATGTGAGGTTTATGAATCAAGGAAAACTGGAAGTGGCAAAAAAGGAAATGGAAAGAATAAGCATTGACATCTTGGGAGTCAGTGAGTTAAAATGGACAGGGATGGTGAATTCATCTCTGGAAGCCATCATATCTACTACTGTGGACAAGAAAACCTCAGAAGAAATGGAGTAGCCATAATTGTCAATAAAAGTGAGAAAAGCAGTAATGGGGTATAATCTTAAAAATGACAGAATAATTTCAGTCAGAATCCAAGGAAAACCTTTCAATATCACTGCAATCCGAATATACACACCAACCACTGGTGCAGATGAAGCCATTAGCTGACCAGTTCTATGAGGACCTACAACACTTTATAGAACAGACACCAAGAAATGGCGTCCACGTCATCATAGGAGATTGGAATGTCAAAGTAGGAAATCAAAAAGGCTAATAGAGTTCTGCCAAGAGAACACACTGGTCATAGCAAACATCCTCTTCAAGCAACACAAGAGGAGACTTTAATAGACATCACCAGATGGCCAACATTGAAAAAAGATTTATTACATACTCTGCAGTCAAAGATGGAGAACCTCCATACAATCAGGAAAAAGGAGACGTGGAGCAGACTGTGTCTCAGATCATAACCTACTGATTGCAAAATTCAGGCTTAGATTAATGAAAATTGGGGAAACAATTAGAGCAGAGAGGTATGACCTAGATAACATCCCTAAGGAATATAGAGTGGAGGTGTGGAACAGGTTTAGACTTGATAGACAGAGTGCCAGAAGAATTATGGACAGATGTGTGGGACATCATACAGGAGGCAGCAAGGAAAACCATACCAAAAGAAAAGAAGTGTAAGAAAGCAAATTGGTTTTCTGACGTGGGTCTTAAAATATCAGAAGAAAGAAGGAACTCAAAAGGCAAAGGAGAAAGGAAAAAATCAACCAATTGAATACAGAATTTCCAAGAAAAGCAAGGAGAGATAAGAAAACCTACCTAAATAGAGAAATAGAGAAAAACAACATAAGGGGTAGGACTAGAGATTTTTTTTTTAAATGGAGATACTACCCCAATGGCAGAAAGTGAGGAAGACCTATAGAAGCTCCTGATTAGGTTGAAAGAAGAGAGTGAAAAAGCTGGCTTGAGACTCAACATCAAGAAAACCAAGATAATGACAACAGGCCCTATCAGTCCCTGGAAAATAGATGGGGAAGAAGTAGAAGCAGTGACAGATTTTACTTTCTTAGGATCCAAGATCACTGCAGATGGAGATTCCAGCCATGAAATAAAAAGGTGACTGATGCTTGGGAGACAAGCTATGAGAAACCTGGGGAACATAGTTAAAAGTAGAGACATCACCTTGCAAACAAAAATTCACATAGTCAAGGCAATGGTATTCCTGCTGGTAATGTATGGTTGTGAGAGCTGGACCATAAGGAAAGATGAGCACAGAAGAATAGATGCCTTTGAAATGTGGTGTTGGAGGAGAGTTTTGAGTGTCCCCTGGATAGCAAGGAGAACAAATAGGTCGATCTTAGAATAAATCAACCCAGACTGCTCACTAGAAGGTCAAATAGTAAATATGAAGCTGAAGTATTTTGGACATCAAATGAGAAGAGAAGATTCATTTGAGAAGGCCTTGATGTTGGGAAAGGTGGAGAGCAAAAGAAGAAGGGGGCAGCCAAAAATGAAATGGCTAGATGATATTGTAGATGCAATGAGCACAGAGCAGGGTGGGATGAGGAGGATGGTGGAAGACGGAGGTGACTGGTGGGCAATGGTCCATAGGGTTGCAAAGGGAAGGTGGGCAATGCCCATCCTGGTCGCCCCCTGGCTACGGCCCTGCATAGTATGATATCTAGCTATTTTCCACTGTTTTGGTATTGTTCTGCTTTCCTAGAAGAACAGATGGGAGCATTGGTTCATATGTATGTGATTATGTGTGTACTGTATTGGGGAAAGAGGACAGACACATTGAGAGAGAGAGTATTAAATGTTTACACTCTCCTCTATTCAGTAGCAGAGGGACTGGTGTGGCATTATGCCTCTGATCTTTAGGACTGGAAAGTTGGCAAATTGGCAGTTCGAGACCCGAGTGCTGTATGATGGAGTGAGTTCCCATCTGTGTCCCAGCTCCTGCCAACCTAGCAGTTTGAAAGCAAGAAATTGCAAGTAAATAGGTACCACTTTGGTGGGAAGGTAAACAGCATTCCATGCACTCCGGTCATGTGTTCCATGCACTCTAGTCATGGTCTACAGAAATGTCTGCAGACACAGACAGTGCTGGCTCTTTGGCTGTAAACAAAAGTGAACACTGAATCCTAGAGTCAGATACAACTGGTTTTCGAGCGAGGGTGACCTTAACTTTAACTACTATTCACACGCAAGTCTAGCCCACTAGTAACAACACACTTTCCCATAGCTTTTACACAGTTCTCATTAGATGCCTGCAGAACTAAACTAGTGGGATAACACTAGGGATGGAAGCCATTACTAGTAATCTGATTAAAAAAGTATAGTCCACTCCCAGTTTATAAAGAAATGGAAACACAAAGCAGCACATAGAAAATCTTATTTTAAACCATTCTGAATTATTCTGGCTTTTTAATGGTGCTTTTTAACAAGGCACCTAGAATTTCACTTTCGGGTGACATTTTGTGGCATGTCTAATTCTTTCCTATTCAGGATAACAAACTTCTCTCTCAGCCATAAAATGTAGCTATAAATCAGATACACCAACAGTTTGAAAGATTAATTTTATTGATCTGATATATGCAAATGAAAAGCCAGTGTGTCCTGCTTACGTAAATTACTTATTTAAAACATTGCAGCATTGCAGTATATACTAAAAATTTATTGCCAGTTTTATTAACAAGTCCCACAGGGAGACTTCAATTCCCAGAAGCCAAAGACAGTACATTGGCAGATCAGTGCTTTGGAGAACTGACAAAGGCTTCTGGGAATTGAAGTCCAAAATAATTTATACCAGTGGTGCCCAAACTAAGGCCCGGGAGTCGGGTGCAGCCCCCGATGCCAATTCATTCTGCCCACAAAGCCCTCATCACTCCTGGAAGCGGAAGTAAAACACGCCCATATGGGCACATTTTACTTCCACTTCCAGGAGCGATGAGGGCTTCACGGGCTGAAAGAATTGGCATTAGGAGCCACACCCGGGCCCTGGGCCTTAATGACCAGCTTCCTGAACCACATGATTGGCCCATGACCCAAAAGGTTTGGGCACCCCTGGTTTATATAGTTGTTGTTCAGTCGCACCGTCGATTCCGACCCTTTGTAACCCCATGAACCACTGTCCGCTAGGCACTTCTGTCATCCACCATCCTCCTCAACTCACTCAGCTTTGTGCCCATTGTGTCTACAATACCATCTAACCATCTCATTTTTGGATAGTTATTTAATAGTAATTATAGAATTATATTGTTTTTTTAAACAAAATAACAGTGTTGGTACTGTTGATATTCAAAAATTAATTCACTGAAAGTCACATTATTATTTTAAAGCAACTGGACATAATTTTACCACTTTACATCAAATGGTGACAATGGTCTTTAATTTGTAATTTCAATTTGAACATTCAGGTGTCATCAGACTCTGAGAAATCAAGAGATTTACTTTCATGTGTCAAGAAATTATAGCTGCACTATTGTGCAACAGAGGAAAATCAACATTCTTCTAGAAAATTATAAAAATTCAAGAAATTATCCTGCAGACTGCCGATATTAGTTTTGTCAACATTCAGATAGACCAGGGGTGGGCAACCTGTGACCTGTGGGCCATCCCCCGGCACCAAATCATCTGGCCTGCACCGCTACCACCATTGCCAGAAGCAGACACATTTACAACAGCTGCAGATGCATTTTTCAGCAGTGTTTATGGTGCGGAACCATCAGCCTAGCCTGCTCAATTGTCTGAGGAGCATGACCCAGCCCCTGACCTAAAAAGGTTAGCAACCCCTGAGATAGACCTTTGCTATGTAAAGTCTGGCCTTCTTTTTCTTGCTGAAAATGTGGGCAAGCCATTTTCTACCAGAAAAACAATATCCCACATTCATAAAACTGGAGGGTTTTAGTAGAACTGAATCAAGTAATATACCTACATGTTCAACCCATGTATTTAAAGAAATTCCATGTAGGGTTTTTTCCCAATGCTTTCAAGATAGTGATTTTGCATTTCCCCACACTGGAAACCAGCATTTTGTCTTTCTGTTGTAATAAACTAATCTGTCTTTGAGCCTCTTTGTATGCAAATACTTCTAGAAAACTCTAGAAAGAACCTTATGACTGATTATCTTTTACTACTGGTCTGAAACCACTTATATATTATTGACTGCAGTAAATTTCAGTTTAAGTGAGCTAAGTATTAGGGCATAATGAAGATCTCAATCAATATACTGTATTGAGTTTTAAACCTAGCTCAGTGTCCAGTTTGCACATTTCTAAAGGTGATAGGTTTTTTAAAGCATCAAATTCACAGAGATAAGATTAGGTGTTAATTTTAATTATCCAAGCAAATACTGTATGTCGGTAAAATTAAACAACCACTTTTGATAAAATGGATTTCCTAAAGTTTATTTATCTAATTGTAGACTGCAGTGGCTCAAGTGGCTAAGACACTGACTGGAAGTACTGCAATCTGGAATGAGATCCTGTCTTTGTCCCAGCTCCTGTCAACCTAGCATTTCAAAAGCAAGAAATTGCAAGTAGATAAATAGGGACCACTTCAGTGGAAAAGTAAACAGTGTTCTGTGCACTCCGGTGTCTAATTATGCCTACCACATGACCACAGAAACGTCTGCAGAAGCAGACAGCGCTGGCTCTTTGGCTTTGAAACAGAGATGAGCACTGAACCCTAGAGTTGGATACAAGTGGCTTTTGAGCAAAGGTAACTTTTACCTTTACCTTTATGTATCTAATCATTCCAAATATCAAGTTTCTTCCCCTGCTTTATTTTCAATATGCACTCAAGTCCTACTCAGGGATTCCAACAAATGGGGTTAATTTGAAAAATGCTCAGGGAAACATCTCTGGTCCTACCCCTTCTTTGTTGTTGTCATCATATGAAGACAGAAGAAACAGTTTGTGTCATGAAAAGGTTCTACAAACTATTAGGAACCACCATTTTATAGATCATTGTCTGCATTGAAAATATAGGGTTCACTGTTATTTGATGTTTCAGGTATCCATGGTAGGTCTCAGAATATTTGCCCCATGAGTAAGAGATGACAACCTATAGTAAATAATATATAGTGTGGTTCAAGCTTCAATTTAAAGTGAACAATACAGTTTTAGTGCTAATTTTTCTATATCCATTGTGATTATTTTTGCACTTAGTATGGGGTTCACCACAGGCATGACCATGCCTCCCAGACAGCTGAGTGGGCCAGACTATGCCCCCCAGAAGCAGAAGCAGGTGCATTTACGGATGATAAAGGACCCACTTCCGAATTTATAACAGTTGCAGGCTCATTTGCACATCCACAGTTGTGTTTTACGGATGATGTAAATGTGTCCACTTCAATTTCTGGGTGCTGAGGAGGCAGCAATGGGTCGGATGGAATGGTGTCAGAGGCTGGGTCCAGCCCACAGGCTGTAGTTTGGGAACCCCTGACATAGTATATGACACATAGCACATGTCTCCATTTGAAAACAATTATAGACATGGGGAAGGGCTAGAACTTTCTCCCTGCTTACACTTTCAAGTGATCATTCTTCAAATGCCTGAACAGCGGTATTGGGTAACACATGGCTATATTTTAAATCTATTCATGGCTGCAGCATGGATCTAGCAGCAATGAATGTTTTGAACAAAGAAATGCCCATAAAACAAATTTTAAAAGCATAATAAAAGGTAAAATATTATGTTAAATCATATGAGATTTATCCACTAATTTAAGGACTGATTACAGTTATTAGAATGAAGAAGTATAGCAAAGAGCTCTGTCCAGACTAATAAAATAAATACCTTTATATCTTTAAAGAGCCACTGTAATATTTCACAATAAAAGAAATCCTGGAGAATGAAGAATTAATATTGAAAAACTATTTGCTGCCTACAATAACTGCCAACATAGGCAATTTTTTCATTTCCAACAATACATCCTCAGACTTCCTTGAGAAAACATCTCCTCAGTGTTAGAGAATATGCATAAACCACAGTTTCCCAACCTTTAGGTTTTGGACTTCAGTTTCCCGAAGCCTAAGTCAAAGCACTGACCTAGATTTCTGAGAACTGAAGTTTCCCTGTGGGGCATGGGCCCCACATTGAGAACCACTGGCCTAAACAATGAAGAAAGGTTGGCACTTATCTGACAGCATTTAATTGTATGATAGAAACCTTCTAATTGAGGCAAATGTTTGCTTTATGAACATGATCTGATGTTTTATCTGCAGGGTCTGATTTTATTTATTATATTTCACTAGGAAATGTTAAATATATATTTTAGGACAGCATTGGCTCAAGTGGCTAAGATGCTGACTGGAAGACGGGAGGTCAGCAGTTCGATTCCTGAGTACTGCAAGATGGAATGAGCTCCCGTCTTTGTCCCAGCTCCTGCCAACCTAGTAGTTCGAAAGCAAGAAATTGCAAGTAGATAAATAGGGATCACTTTGGTGGAAAGGTAAACAGTGTTCTGTGCACTCCGGTGTCTAGTCATGCCTGCCACATGGCCATGGAAACATCTGCAGAAGCAGACAACACTGCCTGTTCGGCTTTGAAACAGAGATGAGCACTGAACCCTAGAGTTGGATATGACTCACTTTCAAGCAAAGGAAACCATTACCTTTACTAAGAAAAAGAAAAATCTTACAATTATTCAAAGGAAAATGTCTTCAGAGATATTTTACCTCAACACTTTATTGTTATCCTCTTTTCATTGTTCTGGATTCAACACTTTAACCTGACTTTCCATGTTTTCTATATGGAGGGGACATTTGGAGGCATCACTGTTGATATATCTTGACTTCTCCATAATCTGACTGCTAAGCGGGTAGGAGGGAGGGAGAGGATTTCCTCTTCCAGTGAGGGAGAGACATGAGAGGAAGTTGAGCCCCCTGTGATGCTGCACACCAGCTTTGAGGATAGTGGTGGGGCAAGGAGGTTTTTAAGGTTGCTGCTGACTGGCTGCCCAACCGCCAAATCTGTAGGCTAGATGTTTTGCTGACTTGAAAGGACAGGATAGGAATTTTGGGGCAGGTTCCCTGATTAACATAATTGAGAAATGGTCCCCAAATGATCCCCCCCGCTATGATTTTTAATTTTTACAGGTCCAAATAGGTAGATTGGGTGGTGTTTTGTTTCTTAGTTCGGTTGCTTTTCTTTCTTTCTTTTGTGTCCAGATCAAACTTTGGCCTACCAAAATGAAACCACTTTCTTGTTTTTGTCATTGCCCAGAATTAAATCTTCATCCGTACATGTTTCTGGCAATAATTGGCAGACCAGTAAATGAGTCATTTTCTGTATATCTTCAATCAATGGTGTGTTGTTGTTCACCAGCAGTCTCCACTTGAGCATGTTGGTCTTACATTTATGGACTCCATCTCTCAGCCTAAGGGTCCTCCATGTGACATAGTGGAGGTTGAGGTGTGATTGAGTGATTGATTGATTAAAATACTTTTATACCACCCAGTTTAGTGGCTACTCAGAGCAGTGAAATACAAGTAGCATTTTCAAAAATCATCCAACCCACACAATTCAAATTCCACCCTTATATAATACAAAAAAGCAAACCTATGCAAGCCCATAAGTGAGTCAAATTTAAATAGATCACAATATGGTAGGTAGTATGGAGAGAAGGCGGTAGCAGTGAGTGGCAACAGTGAATTTAACTAAACAGAAGAAAAATCACTTTCATTCAGTAGTCTAGTCTAGTTGGAAAATAATTTGAATTTTGGCCTTTGTTTTTTTGTTACTGTTACCTTTATTTTCAGTTTTATTTCAAAACAATATTCTACATTTCTAAAAATTTCCCTTGATGTGTCATTGTTTGCAATTTGTCAAGGAAGAGGTGGCCCTAACTTTATTTATTTGTGTCAGAGGCACCACAAGCATATAATAACATACGAAGCTAAAATTAACATATCTGAAACAAACAGGAATTAGATGACATCCACCCAATATCCGGCCACATCAACAGCATTCCCTCTTGCCAACATAAGGTCATCCTCAGTGCATGTTGAGGGACATTGTGTGCATTGTATCATATGGGCAATAGTTTTTTTCCCCCCATTCACACAGGCTGTTGTTGACAGGAAAACTCCACATTTTCAGATTGGCTCTTAATTAATTTAATTTAATTTTCAGACTTGTATGCTGCCCCACTCGCAGAGCGACTCTGGGCGGCTAACAGAGATACAAAGTACTGTACTGTATACAGTAACAGGTTCCATACAGACATAATAAACATATCATGCTACAGGTTGCACAGTCATAATAAACATATCATTATCATAAATAATCACAATTTCAAAGGTATAAATATCTCAGTAGCAATAAAAAAGCATCAATATCACAGCTTTAAAAAATAGCAAAAACAAATACCACATTTGCTAAATCCCATATGAGAAGTCCCACAGAAAGTGATCAAGAAAAAGACCAAGGGAAGAGTCCGGTGGCTGAAGCGGCAACAGTGAGGCGGCATTTTTACAGCTCGCTGGCCGCACCGTTCAGCTAATCTCAATTCCCTCCTGCCGGCCGGAGCTGTTTCTTCAGCTGCCTCGGAACCCTGGCGGCCCATTTGTCCTCCTCCTCCAGCGTTGGTGTGGCCTTGATGTTCCTACCCCTGTATGGAGTCTACTTAAATATTTCCACACAGGCCATGGTTGCTTGTGGCCAGGCGGAAGTGTGTCATGTGGGACTACCCAGTTATTTGGTAGCTCCTTGCTTGCCTTCCATAGTTCTAAGGCGGTCTGTGGGGGCTGGTTGTTTGGAGAGGCAGAAGTTGTGAGGAAGCTATGCCTTGTTTTCAGTCTCTGATTTGGTGGTTGGTGATCAAATAGCAGGTGTGTTTCTGAGGAACTTGCTTTAACCCACTGTTTCTGAGCAGCACTTTCTCGATGGAATATTGATGGAGGGAAGCCAGCTAAGTAATGCACTTTTTGTTTTGAGGTTGGTTTTAGGCATCCTGTGAACAATCTTACTGTTTCATTTAGGGCGGTGGCTTTATAAAACTCCTCATAATAGAATCTGATTCACAAAGCATGACTTCCCCATCAGGATGCCAGGACACACATTTAAATCACATTCAAATTCATGGGAAAAGTAATTCTGTGCATTGCTAAGAGAATGTAATTCAGCCAACGTCCTTTTTGTTTTATTATTTTATTATTTATTTACCCTGAAACAGGGGAGCAACTAGTAGCAAATGTGGGAATATGGTGTGAATTGAATCAAAGTGGAGGCTGTTTGAGATGGGCAGTATCTGCTTCAGTCATACTCTAAACCACGGGTGCCCAAACTACAGCCCTTGGGCCAAATCTGGCCCATGGCACCACATTACTTCCTGGAAGTGGAAGTAAAACATGCCCATGCATGTGCAAAATGCTGCTGTAAATGCACCCGTGACTGTTGTAGACACAATTTATGACAGCCACAGGTGCATTTATTGCAGCATTTTGTGCATGTTGCAGGTGTGTTTTACTTCTGTTTCCAGTGGGAAGAACCATGTGACCAGCCATGGCCTGAAAAGTTTGGCCATCCCTGCTCTATAACCTGACTTTGTCTCTTAATGAATGGTCCAACTTTCAGAGGACTAGCTTGCCACAAAACATTATTTGGAAATTTGAGCGGAAAGATGGTTAGTGATAAGAAGCCTTTGCTATGGTGTCAACCATGATAGGAAGTTTCACATCTAGATTTACGTTTGGGTAATAACAAAGTGAAGAAAGTGGCTTCATTTTGGCAATCCAGGGTTTAAACAAGACATAAAATAAAAACTTGCCTCCTTCTACTTTCTTCTCAGTAGAGTTAAATGAATTAATACTCACTCACCCCTTTTCCCAACACACACATCAGTAAGGACTTTTGTAACATCTTCTTTTATAGTAATGCCTTAAATAAGGCCAACAATCTATATCTATATCTATATCTATATCTATATCTATATCTATATCTATATCTATATCTATATCTATATCTATATCTATATCTATATCTATATCTATATCTATATCTATATCTATATCTATATCTATATCTATATCTATATCACAGTGGTGGGATGTCAAAAATTTTACTACCCCACCATGATGTCATCACAGTGTGGGTGGAGCTAACATCATGACATCATGATGTGGGCAGGGCCAAAGGAAAAAATACAAAATAAAAAAAATAAGCACACACACACCTCAAGACTTTAGTTAAAAACCCCAAGCCAGGCCTTTTTAGGAACTCTGGTAGTACGTCAATATAGGTAAAGGTATTAAATACACATTAAAATACACACAGACACACCACATCCAAAGGTGAGTCACTTACCGTGGGGAGCAGGCTATAGGGAGCTTCAGGCTAGCAGCTTCTCTTCCTCCTCCCCGCTTGGGAGGATAGCAAGGAGGCCGTGCATACGCACCAAGCACTGTAGGCATACATCCACACTAAGTGCTTGGCGCATGCACAGTGGGGGAACCAGTGAAATGGTAAGCCCCGAAGGTGGTTCCCCCAAAAAAGCTGGTACCGGTTCTCCGGAACACTGAGAAAAAGTTACTACCGGTTCTGGAGAACTGGTGAGAACCTGTTACATCCCATCACTGTCTATATCTATATCTAGAGAGAGAGAGAGACAGATGCAGATACAGATACAGATGTCAACAGGTGACCTCTTTCAGGGGAGTCTTCTATTTATTGCTTCCCATCCTTTCTTTTGCTAAATGGAAGAAATCTGCTTATGTATTTGCATTCTGCCCATATCTGCAACATTCATAAAGGCCAAATTTCCCATAAAAAAGGGATTATAAATAGGGCAGAAAATGATGCTCCAAGCCAACACTCAGGGGGAAAAAGAAAAAAAGAAAAACAGCCAAAGCATAAAAGTAAAGGTCATTTTCACAGTTTTTATCATGAAGTACAGTACTCCTAAAATTATAGTGAGAATTGAAGTCAGTTCTTTTTATTAGTATAATCTTTGTTAAGTTTGGGAAGATGGATTTCCCCCCCTCCTTCTCATATTACCTTTTCTAATGCCCATTTAGTTCAGTCTAAACAGTCCCAACTGTGTAAGCAGTACAATGACATGAGAAATTCAAATGTTCCTCTCATTCACAATCTCTCTCTCTCTCTCTTTTGTTTTTGCTCCATCTTTCAGTACCTCCATCTAACTTGGCCACTGCCAGGTTGGCTGAGGGACTATGGAAAGCTTCATCCAGAAGAGTAACATTTCCAAGTTTTTTGAGGCAGTAGGTCTGTACATGTATTCTCTGATACACTGTTACAATCACACAGTGGACAAGTCGTAAATGCTGCCCTAGCCTTTCTTCTTATACCTATCATTTAATCCTGCCACTTTCTTCCCTTGTAGAGAAAGACTATAGAAACTTAACACAACAATTTAGAACTCTAATTAGTGATGCAGGAAGCCTCTCCATGTTTAGCGCTGGCCAGAAAAAGCAAGACGGGGGGTGTTTCTTGCCATTCAAGGTGCAGCACTCTGCAAGGACCTCAGAGGACCTCAACCCCCGTCTCTTGGCCAGTCCGGCCACCATTCTCCTTTGTTCTCCACCACTCTGAGGTCCCCGGGGAGTGCTGCACCTTGAAAGGTATGACTCCCCATCTTGCTTTTCCTGGGCCAGCACTCCACAAGGACCTCGGCCCCCATCACATGGCCAGTCTGGCCACCATTCCCCTTTGGTCACTGCTGCTCTGAGGTCCCCATAGAGTGCTGCGCCTTGAAAGGCAAGACCCCCTGTCTTGCTTTTTCCAGCCCAGTGCTCCACAAGGGCATCGACCCCTGTCTCCTGGCCTGTCCAGCCACTGTTCATCTTTGGTCCCCACCACTTTCTTTGAGATCTCCACAGAGTGCTGCACCTTGAAAGGTGAGACACACACACTCCAGTCTTGCTCTTTCCAGGGCAGCACTCCTCAAGGACCTTGGAGGACCTTGTCTCCCTGTCTCTGGACCAGTGTGGGCCATGTTCCCCTTCCTACTGAGCTACCACAGCCCCTTTGCAGCCGGGCCATGTTCCCCTTCCCACTGAGCCACCACTCCTTTGCAGTCCCTTTGGAGCACCCCCCATGTCCCTGCTCATGTCCCTGTTCTTTTCAGTCCCTTCAGAGCCCCCCCCCCCCAATGCTCATGTCCCTGCTCTTTGCTTTGGCTGGAAAAGGAAGGTTTATTGTAAGGAAATTCTAATTGTAACAAAATAGCAGCCTCTACTTTCCAGATGTAACAAAGAAGCAGCCTCACACTTTCACTTATTTTTAGGAAATTCTAGTTTTAACTAAGAAGTATAGTTAGAACTAGTTTTCACTAGAAATGGCTCTTTCTTGGTCAGTTAATTCTAATTCTCACAAACTTGGTTAGTCAGAACTAGTTTTAACTAGGGAAAACTAGTTTTAACTGTAATATATATGCATATACAGTATATACATTTGAGGCAGGGGAGAAGATGATACCCTCTTCTAATTTCATGCAAAGCTGGATATTTCTTAATTTTCTGCTTCTACTGTTGATGAAGGGCTGCATTCCAAATGGTGTGTGCATGTGTGATTGTCTTTGTTCATGGAAAAAAATGCATTTTCAAGCCCATATTTACAACATCTACAGAAATTTTACTTGAGCTATATTATGTGGATGTCAATTTTATGAAATCAAGTAAAATGTTAAGGCATAGGAAGTTTGAGTTGTGAAAGGTCAGGAGTTAGCAGAAAGACATTTGTATAAATGGAGGCAAGGAATGTAAAATGTGACAGAAAAACAGAAGTCCAATGAGACAATCCCAACAACTGATTTCTTTCTTTTTTTCTTTTTCTTTTTTTGCTTTCCCTTTCCCTTTAGGAATAAAAGAGATCTGTCGACTGATTCTATCCTCTAAGCATTTGAAGAAGTGGGCTACACTGCTTGAAATTCATATGGAATAAAACATGTTGTCATGAAACAACATCTTTTTCCTAATGTTCTCAAAGCTTGGAGAGGACCTGGTCTTAACTAGGCCTCAAAAATCATTTCCCTTCTTTGTCTCACAAGACTGGGTGTCACGAGACAGCTTGTTTTCAGTTCAGTGTTCCCATTCCTTATCTGCAGTTAGCCTTATTGGGGCTACCACAGAGACACTGTCTCCACATGTTTCCATGTTATTATTTATTTTATTTATTTATTAGTTCAAATTTATATTGCCTCCCACTCGCCGTGGCGACTCAGGGCGGCTTACAGACAATACATTACATTACATTACATTACAATATGTTGGGATGGGCACAGGGGTAGGGGCGGCAAGGTCCTCATCCTGCCCTGGCTTCTTCCTCCCCTGGCAGTTGGTGTAGGCACAGGTGTAGGGGCAGCAAGGTCCTCATCCTGCCCTGGCTTCTTCTACCCCTGGCAGTTGGCACAGGCACAGGGGTAGGGGTAGGGTAGTTATGAGAAAGTTTTCTCTGTTCCCTGATTGGTTGGGGGTATCCCACCTGACTGCAGAATCCCTATCTTGGGGAGACCAGAAGGAGTTCGCTTTTGGATGTCTATGGAATAACATCTTGGCCTGTGGGACTATTCCTTTTTGTCTTCAAAATGATTACCTAGAGTGATTGGCCTTTCTGGACTGTTCTTTATGCTATAGGACTATGTTTTGTTTTTGGACTGTCTCTGGACTGACTTTTATGCTTTATGAACCTGATCAATAAACCTTCGTTTGCTTCCACAACATCTCTTCATTGGACTAAAGGGTAAGAGCAGCAATGCATTCACACACAAGCCTCTGAATACGCTTCCTATTAAACCTCCTTGCAGAAGAGAAGCAGCTTAGCTGCATTGCCTGCCGGCCAGCTCACCCTCTGGGGGCTTTGGTTTAGGAGGTCCAGAGCAGAGGGGGCCCGGTGGTTTTGTGACACATGTTGACTTTTAATATGCCCCTGGTCTCTTGGTTGTTTTGCTGAAGAGACTGTGGGCTAACATGGATGTTTGTTTGGAAATAAGAAACAAGCTTGGTGTGTTTTTGTTATTACTATTGTAGCATTAATGATTTGTTAACTTTTTTGTGGGCCACTTTGGGCTTACTTTGGAGAAGATGCATATGCATAAAATTATTGATGACAAAGCACTTTGTTTCAAACTCCTCAAAGTAGCATTTCCAGAATTAAAATTATCACATAATGGTCTCAAGAAAAAACATGTGTTTTAAAAGCCCGCTCTTATCACAAATGTGAACAGCAGTACCATCTCCTAGAAAATGTACAGTTGTACCTTGCTTAAAGAGCATAATGCATTCCACAGAATTGCTCTTTAAGCGAGTTTGCTCTTTAAGCAAAACACCATTGTAAGTGACCAATTGTGTGTGGGGGGGGATTGCGAACTCCGATTTATTTGTTAAGCGATTTTTTGGTTGGTTTTATTTGTTAAGTGAAGCGAACATTCAGAGAAAATTCTGCTCTTTAAGCGAGTTACTCTTTAAGTGAGGAGCTCTTTATGCGAGGTTTGACTGTAAGTGTAAAACAGCTATGGCTCAGATATTTAGAGGAGTCTTTTAAAAAAAAGCAATTGGGAAACATAATTGTTAAAATTAATGTCTGAGTGGTGTAGTTCTGGACCTTTCACTCTAAAATGAAAGATTCATAGTTAGAAGTCATTCACACACTGCAAGACTAACTTCATTTATTTAGAAAGGTATTTGATGTGATAAAAAAACTGAAAGTACTGTAAGTGTTCCATTTGGATAAATCCTGATGTGGGACCAGGTTAATCCACCTGGCCAGCTCAGGCCTAATCTATTCTGGAGAGGGTCAGTCAAGTTAGAATATCAGAAAACAAAACAAAATAAACAAAATAAAATAAAAACACTGTAGCACTTTAAGTGTTTTTTATTTTATTTTTTTATAAAATACAGTGTTTTTAATTTATTTTTATTTTGTTTTGTTTTCTGAGATGCCTGAACCACAGACTAACACAGCTACTATTCCAAAAAATTCAAGTTAGAATGAATCTGGATCTATTCAGTCATTTGGATACTGTATGGTTGAAATAAAAGATACATATTTGGACACTAAAAGGTAAAAATAAAGCAAGACATTGTGTCTCTCATATGATCAATGAGGAAAATAATTAATCTCTAAGAAATAAAGTCTGAAACAATATCTTGATAACTGGCTGCCATTAATTCATCTTCTCTTGTTGTTCAGTTGCACAGTTGAGTTCAACCCTTTTCGACTCCATGAACCAGGCTTCTCTGCTACCATCTTTGCCCCAAGCAGACCTGGTGCGTAATCTGGGGGTCCTCTTGGAATCACAACTACTGCTCGAGGAGCAGGTGGCAGCCGTGGCCAGGAGGGCTTTTGCACAACTTCGTATAATATGCCAGTTATGCCCGCTCCTAGACTGGGACTCCTGGCTCATGGTCACACACGCTTTGGTCACCTCCAGACTTGATTATTGTAATGAGCTCTACATGGAACTGCCCTTGGTGACCATCCAGAGGCTGCAACTGGTACAGAATGCGGCTGGTCGGGTTGTGGTAGGGTGTAGGCGTTATGCTCTGGCCTCACCATTGCTCAGGGAGCTGCACTGGTTGCCAGTGTGCCTCCGGGTATAATTCAGGTGCTGGTCATTACCCTTAAAGCCCTATATGGTAGTGGGCCAGGATATCTAAGAGACTGCATCTGCCTGAGAACATCTGTCCATCCCACCAGAACGGACCGGAGAGGCGTCTGGTTGTACCATCGGCTAGAGAGGCGCACCTCTCTAGCACTAGGAGGAGGGCCTTCTCTGTGTCCTCCCCAGCCCTATGGAACCTCCTGCCAATTGAGCTACGTCTCCAGTTGGAGTTGCTGCCCTTTAGGAAGGGGGTTAAGACCTGGCTGGCGGGACAGGTATGGGGTCTGGGTTGCATCGGCTTGTTGGCTCATTTGACCCCTCCCTCTCTCTCATTGTATGATTTTTTAAAAATATTTTAACTTGTTTAGTTTTAATATTTTAATAAGTTTTAAATTGGATTTTATATTATGTTTTTATGTATCTTTTTAAGCTTTTGTTAGCCGCCCTGAGTCTCTTTGAGGAGGGCAGCATATAAGTCTGTAAAATAAATAAATAAATAAATAAATAAATAAATAAATAAATAAATAAATAAATAAATGTCACCATCTGTAGCCTGCCCAGATCTACACCCACTGCATCAACAATGCCATCTAGCCATCTCATCTTGTGTGACCTCCTTTTCCTTTTGCCTTTAATCTTTCCCAGCATCAGGGCCTTCTCCAGAGAGTCCTATTATATCTCATCTCTCATATCATGTTTTAATGTCTAGATTTTTCAAACATTCTTAAAGAGAAAACACTGAAAGATAGATGAACAACAATAATATTCTGATGCAAATGTGAATGGTATTGCCTATCGGTGAGTGAGCATTTGTATCTAACTGTTCCTACATTTAATAAAATTGATAATAACACATTTTATAGACATGCCACTATTCTGTTTAGTGTTGTGTTTCAAAGAAGCCTACCACCACATAGCATAATACAGCAAGGACAATCTTTGAGTTAATAACTACCCATCTGGTACCATTGGATTTTTTTTCCGGTGGGACACAGATCAACATTTACAATGGACATTATATTTAATTTTGTTTGTTGACATTCACCACAAAAGCCATGATTACAAATAGTTGCCATTTCCTACTGATCTTCACAATAGCAAATTTTATCTTGAGCAACCATTGAGTGGGATGTTTAAAGATCAACAGAGAGAACAGCTCACCTTTGCAATTTGCCAGATGACAGAATTACCAAGTAAGACCCAAAGATTTTAGAAGAAGAGATGATCAGCCCAAAGTGTGAATCTCATCCATATGTTCAAGTGAAACCAACATATTCTGAAGGGCAAGGGTTCTTTTCCCATTCAGTTCTAGTTTAGTTGCTTCTCTTTTTGCTCAGTCCTTCAAATGAAGGTAATTGGTTCTTTCCTCTACTGTGAGCATAATGTGGAAAGTGGCTGTGCTCACCCCACATGGGACTCACAATGCATCACACATTAATTGTATTGGCAAATCAGGATCAAAATGTGTGAAGTTCTGCTAAAGTCTAGTCTTTGGTCTCTGAAAAAGCTTTGTCACACTTCTCTGTCCAAATATCTCAGCCTTTTCTCCTTAAAGGAAATCCATACAATAACATGAGAGATAAAATTAATAAGCCTGAGGAATCTAAAACATGATGCCCACAGTCCAATGCAGAGTGAAGGGCAGCACTAATGGAAGAAAGAGTGCCTTTGAACTTGTACAGAGTGTACAGGTCATCTCCCTGATAAACACTCAAGACTCACATGGATGACATAAATGATTTTGTTATAAAACGGCCTGAAACATGATATAGAGATCACACTGGGGTGAATCAGCTTTCCTTTTGAATTTAGGCACTGCTACTTTCTTGAATCCAGATATTTGTTGAGGAATATAAACAAAGAAGCATTACATAAAATGAGCATGAAACTATAAACAGATTTTTATTTTTTTAAAAAAAAAACATCAGTGGGATCTTTTCTCTTCTAAGTTTTCATCAACAAAAACCACAATGTATCTCCCCTTAAAAAATCCAATCAGTCCCTAAAAAAATTGAACAACTTTTCTTCTGAAAATAAAACTCTTTTATTTTGGATGAAAAAGAATTATTCAGAACCATCTTTAACATAAATCATAGGTTGAAAGATATCTTCTTCTTCTTCTTCTTCTTCTTCTTCTTCTTCTTCTTCTTCTTCTTCTTCTTCTTCTTCTTCTTCTTCTTCTTCTTCTTCTTCTTCTTCTTCTTCTTCTTCTTCTTCTTCTTCTGTGAAACTGTCAATTGACCTAATGTGAGAAAGATTAGCCAGCAACACAAGGGTGCCGTTACCAGGGTACACCCAATTGTGATTGAAAAATACCACAGTCTTCAAGGAGGCTCTTTCTCTGTACTGCAAAAGATGAATTAATTTTGCTTTAAGTGTACAGATTATCTCTCCCTACATCCTGTCCAGAGATGAGGGCACAGATATGCCATGCAAGTAGTAATAATAAAATGACCTAATTAATCCAACTGAGGGCAGGTTAAACCACAACAACTAAAAGTGATGGCCAAAATATGCTTGTGTAACAGGCAGAAAATGTTTTGTAAAGGGCAAGGGTTGTCTTCAACCTGTAAGACAAAGGTTTCAATTATAGAACAAATTTGGATTACTTCTTTTTATTACCCAGTGATGCTCAGCTTATATCTGTTCTGGAGGGTGTTGTGTGGATGCTCTGGTCATGATAACTGGGGGGGGGGGTACCAGGAGTTATTAATTAATTAATCATCATATTTATATGCCTCCCTCCTCACGAATGACTCAGGGCAGCTAACATGGTGTTAAAAACAAATAATTAAAACAAAGTCCAACAGTAAAACCTCAATAAAACCTTAATATGACCCTGACCAATATCAAATTAGAATTAAAAATTTCAAAATTTTACAAGTTAAAACAAGATTAGAACAAGGAAATTAAAAGGATTAAAAAAGATAGAGGAGAGTAATCAGACAAGCCAGCAGGTCGGGGTGAGAGTATGGCCTGTACCCCACACATGCCCCACCTGCCAGGTTTTAACACCCTTTCTAAAGGGCAGCAGCTCTGTTTGGAGATGCAGCTCAATTTGCAGGAGGTTCCCTAGGGCCAGAGCAGACACAGAGAAGGCCCTCCTTCTGGTGCTAGAGAGATGCACCTCTCTAGCTGATGGCACAACCAGACGCCTCTCTGGTCTGCTCTGGTGGTCTGCTCTGGTGGAGTGATGCGGTCTCAAAGTTATAGTTGAAAGTAGTCAACTTGAGCAATTACTACAGCAAATTAAGTAATCGAAGTGTTAAAATCATTATTCAGTTTGAGCAGAGCATGAAACAATTAATAATCAATACGTATATCAAAAGCAGTTGAAAATATTTGTTTGAAGACATCTTCAGATTGTCCTTTTGAAATTTAAAGTGCTAAACCTTCACATCATTTGTAAAAGCACCAGAAATGGACACTTGTCACATTGCTGGGGAGAGCACGTGCACATTCAGCAATAAACCTTTCCCTCTGGACCCAATTCAGACAAGAACCTAAAGCAGGGGTCAGGAATAAAGAGATCCACTGCTGTTGGATAAACTCCCAGCTCCCTCACTAGGCTGAATAGAGGAAGGTAGGGTCCAAATACAAGTCGAAGGCAGTATCTTGGCCTAGAGGGAGAAACCAAGCCAATTAAGGATACTGCTCTGTCTTTTCATTCTTCTTATTATTATTACTACTACTTCATGTGGTCACAAAAGGCTAGTCAATGGGCATCACTAGAAAGAAGAGAGCGTATCCCACACCAGAAATAGGGGGCTCTGTGCCTCGGTAGTGATGACCCCTGAGAAAACTCCAACTTCCATCTAGACATTTTAATATATCTCTAGACTAACTGGAGCATATTATGCATATTTACACAAAAATATGTTTTGTAGAATCCAAAGAGACACATTGATTGGCCAACAACACATACTCTCTCTCTCATGAATTTCTGCTAAAATCAAAGCACTGATGGGAACCTTTTTGGTAGAGAAAGTAAAATGTCAATGAAGAGAATTTTATCTAGGCTCTCACCTCATCTCTGTCAGCTATGGTTTATAACTTACATGTTATAGTTATAGAAATACTGTGAAGGCAAATCTGACAGATAAATGAAAAATACTGTGCTAGAGATTGTCTTCCCATCTATTCCCATTTCTGACACACAGACACACACCCTTGGTACACAAAATAAAAATAAAGTTAGGTTGTGGATGGCTTATTTTTTCTTTATTTTTCATTTATCACTTCAAAATGTTGGTGCTGAGTAGCAGCACACATGAACACACAGAGACAGGCACATACATATTTGGTATACAAGATAAAAATAAAATTAGGTTGTGGGTGGTTTATTTATTTTATTTCATTTCCATTTCCCCCTTCAAAACGTTAATTTCAAGTAGCAGCACACATGAACATGCACACACACACACACACACACACACACACACACACACACACACACACACACATTTGGTATACATAATAAAAATAAAATGTGGTTGTGGGTGGTTTATTTATTTTATTTTTCAGTTTTCACTACAAAATAATAGTTCTTAGTAGTGGCGCACACACCCTCATAAATAACTCCCGGTAACATAACAGATGCAGCAGAGAAAACAAAGGCATTCAAACATATTTATATTGACAAAAAAGTAATTCTCGGTAATGTTAAAGAAGAAATCTGCCATGATCTAGATACAGTGACAGAAATGACTTTTATCCGACCTTGCTGATCCGGGGTGGGTGGGTATAGAAAGCAATAGGCCACTGCCATTCTAAAAAGCAGATGGGGAAAAAGCAGAATATTTGATTGACCTATTGTGAATTCCAGCCACATAACGAAAAAATTTCAGCTTTTTTTCCATCTGGTCAATGAATCTTCAAGGTATGTGAAAGTAAAATGCAGACAAATAAAAAGGGTTGCCTGAGGAGGCTTAGTGCTCCACATGGAGACAAGGATGTCTAAAAGGAAAACAAATCTCTTTGCATTTTAGCCTTGATCAATGGACAGCAGGGAAATGGCTGTAAGGTTAACTCTTCTACACTGAGCACAATCAGTCGTGCCTAGGGATCCCAAAACAATGAACTTCCTATAAACCCTTCCATCCCTCCTTCCCCCCACTTGCAACATTTCCCCTCTTTGTACTAAGGCACTCAGACAAAACAAACAAAACAAACCCACCATTCCTCACTGAGTTGGTTGGGGGAAGTAGATGTTTGTAAACTAATGCAGGGATTCCCCTCCTGTGACCCGTGGGACGAATGCAGACCATGGCACCATTTCATGTGCCCCCCCATCACCTCCCCCATACCAGGAAGTGCTATGTGGTGGAGGAAGGGCAAAATGGCCATCAAGTCCCCGAAACTGTCTGAGGGAGTGTGACCCGGCCCCCAGCTTTAAAAGGTTGAGAACTCCTGGGCTAATGGCACCTGGAAGTCAGCACTCACAAAGCTTCCAGGATTTATCACTTCTCCATCCATTTCTTCTCAGCTTTATTCTTTGCCAGAGGCAAAATCTTAAGATGAAGCAAATGAAGAGAGAAACAACACAAGCACAGCAGTTTAAAGCAGAGATGCTAGTATTGGCAAAGTAGTCATCAGAAAGGAATTTGACCACAGGAATAATATTTAATAGGCTGAGGTTCTATTCTATTAGTGGTGCCATTTATTCCAGGAGGAAAGAGGGGTAGAATGTGTATGTAAAAGAAATAGTCAAAAGAGTAATATTTGCCTTTTCTTTTGCTAAAACAGCGTGCCACATCCAGTCTAATATTAGAACTGACCTTGGCAAAGAACACTCTGGTGAATTCTTCCTTTTTCATTATCTGACAAGTTTTCTTGATCATCTTGTATGGTAGTGTGGTGGCAGCAGCAACAATATTCCAAGTGGTGCTTTGATCTATGCTGGACAGGGAAGTCTTTAGCTTCTCATTTAACTTGCCACCACTCTGGGGAATGTAACTTTATGATGCTGATTGTGTGGGAAATGGGCAGTGCAATTCTAACATAGTAATCTACATTTTTCTTCATTCATGTCTAGGTAAGACTTTAAACTGCAAAATGAAGCCACCTTCTTGGCTATGCCATTGGCCAAGCTTAAATCCTCATCAGTACACATTTCCAATTGTAACCGGCAGACCCACAGATGATCTGGATTCTGTATCATTCCACATCCACACAGCATGTTGTTATCCACCAGCAGCTCCCACTTGAGCATATTGGTCTTACACAGCTGAGGGAAACCTATGGAGGAAGATTTCAGATGCTGCCAGCAAAATCAAAATTTTCACCTGTCCTTTCATAAGAAGGACAACAGGAAACTGCAGTCAGTAAAGGTAGCATAAGGTTCTTGTTCTTCAAGTGCTGGAAAACCAAGTAAAACAAAAGTTTCTTAAAAGTAAAAAATGTTGTGGTGCCTTAAAACTAGAGCCATTACTACAACAAAGTAAGCAATCAAAGTGCTAAAATGCTATCTTTTAATATGAGCTTTGATGAATCAAGCCCACTTCTTCAAATATAAGTGTGGGGCTACATGGTAATCATTTATACATGGCCTCAAGATGAAAAATCAGTGATTGTTGAGTCAATGAAGGAAAGACAGGACAGCTCTGAAAATAAGTTCCAGTGGAAGAAGGCTAGTGACTGAATGGAAAACTGAGAAGGCATATGCATAGATATGCCATTTTGGATACTCTTATTCCAAGACACTTAGAAAAAGGGGATTCTATGAAAACAGTACTATTAGATAGTATGTCCTCCATGCAGCAGTACAATAACTGTCCATGTCAGCATTCTCATTGCCTTTCTGCCTGGCTGCCTGGCTGCCTGGCTGCCTGCCTATCTATCTATCTATCTATCTATCTATCTATCTATCTATCTATCTATCTATCTATCTATCTATCTATCTATCTATCTATCTATCTATCTATCTATCTGTGAGAACCATTGCCTTCCAAGTCCTAGGGATCTGGTGGCGGCAGCAATAAGTCCATTGGCTCCAGCTTAGTTTTCTCATTTGATGCTGCTTTTATTAATGGGACAGAACTAGCTGTCCTTTCACCTCCATTTTCAGAAGTTGAATTTCCAGGACAAATCCTTTGGGTACTATATTTCTGACTAGGACCCCAGGACTCCATTGGGAGCCCTTATAACTCCAGATCCAGGGAAGTGAACAGGTCTCAGGGATAGCTGGTAAAGGTAGGTAACAGGAATTGTGCTATGTGGCACTACCCACTCCTGGAGTATCCTTAGCAATGCCTAATGCTGTATGCATCTGCAGCGCCTTGGCAAAGTGAGTACTACAGCTCCTGTTTGACTGTGATTGTGCCCCAGCTGGAATAACACTGAATCAGCTGGAGCCAAAGTCCCAGGCCTCCACTTACTTTCATGGGTGGGAGTAGGTGGCTCCAGTTGTCCTCTTTTCTATCATGCAGCTTGGAAGAATTGCAGAAGGTGAACTCACAGCCCTTTGCTGTTTCTCCTCACATTTTTTCATCATCTAATATAGTTGATGACACAACCAACCAGAGCCTCTGAAGGACAACCCTCTCATCCCTGTCACCACACTCTCCTCTAGCACTCCCACGTCTTCTGGCATCCCTTTCTCCACCTGAGGTGATGTTTCTCTACTGCTCAGGGTCTTGGGAAGCTGGCTATCCCCAGACTTCCCTGGGCTTTTGGGGTGGGGCTTACCCTTCTGATGTGGTTGCATGGAACCTCACCCTTGCAAAATATATGTATACACACATATATTTAGCAAAGTTTATTGATGTGGCTTTCAGTGAAGCTGTCAGGGCAGATTACAATGATACACAAATTAAAATTTAATACATTTAAGGATATGAAAGAAGTATTAAGAAAACAGAAATGTCTTTCTTTGATGCCAACAGAATACCGTATCTATCCACTCCAGGGTCAGGGAAATTACAAAGAATGAGAGAGGCGGTAAGATGAATGAATGGAAAGGGAGATGTGAAACCATTAAAAGGGAGCTTTAATTAGTCACAGTACTGATTTAGAGCAATCTTGGAGATCCAGTCCCTGAGGAGATTATTACATTGGCACCTGGTCTACATTTCTTTACAATGTTCAAAGTTATTTAATATTAGCTGATTTCCTGCTTAGATGTTACCTGTAAAGGAATAGTATATATAGAATTATGTTTTGGAAAAAAGTTAATCAGAGAGTGAGGCTGAAAGATTCTAGAATTGGTAATCTAAAAAAAAAGTACTTCTTCCAAAATCTATAGCTCACATCATGTTCTCAACTTGCATTTCATTTTCATTTCACTACTTTTTTGCACGTCAAAATATGTCTGGGTGCTAAACCATAAATAGTTTATATCACAGCTATACACAGACAACCTTTCAATTTTTTTCTTTCTATTCTTGGGAATAGAAATGGGGAGGAAATTGTTCAAATTTCTTCTGGAAAGGGTTGCATTCATTCTCAATGAGCTCCTTTGGTTTCCTGGTTTTGTTTTTGATTTTATTTTGTTGTTGTGTCACTGAAAGTGGAAGCAGAAACAACTGTGTTTGAAGTTTGATTTCTGTTTTACTTTGTCTAGAACTTCTTCCATCTAGTGTTCTTCCAAGATATTCAGGAGGAGTAATAATTAGTACATGCCACCAAGTCAATTTTGACTTATAGTAACTCCTTTCCAGGATTTTCTAATTATACAGTGCTCAGAGGTGACTTACCCTTCTCCCCCCCCCCCCCGGTTCTTCTTCTTTCATTTCCTGATCAAACCCTGAACTGCCAAAATGAAGTAACTTTCCTGGCTTTGTCATTAGCCAAACTTAATTCTTCATTGGTGTATGTTTCTGGCACTAATCAGCAGAGTAAATAAGCCGGACTCTGTATCTTTCAACATTCACACATTGTGTTGTTGTCTGCCAGCAGCCCCCAACTGAACATGTTGGTCATGCATTTAGGGACTCCAATCCTCAGCCAATTAAGGGTTCCCCAAGTGACATCAGGGAAGTTGAGTTCCTCAGCTATATCCTCCTTTAATGTTCTTCCTTGTCCAGTGAGCTCCTTCTTCCATCTTCTAATTTGATTTTCCTGTTGTGTTCCCTCAAGAATGTTTGTTCTTGCCATAAAGCTCTTCCTGGATTTGAGCCAGTAGACTTGAGGCCCATATCCATTCAGAGAATGTTGAGAGTGATGCTCTTGCTTAGTTATCTCAGTGTTCATTGCTACTTCTCTCCTTATCTTAGGTGGTGCAATACTAGCAAGAGGGTATATTTTCTCAACTGGTGTAGGTTTAAGGCATTCTGTCACTATGCACATGGCCTTATTAACAGTGATGTCAACTAGTTTTGCGAGTGTGAATGTGCTCCATACTGGAGCAACATATTCTGCTGCAGAGGTGCTCAGGACCAAAGCTGATGTATGCAGCACACATGGTTGAGTTCCCCATTTATAGTTTGTGAGTTACCTGGCAATGTTCCTTGCAGTACTGCTTAAAAAAGAGAATCCTGTCAAATGTCACACCGAGGTATTTTGGTGCTGGACAACGCTGTAATGAATTCCCTTTCCAAGTAACATCCAACTCAACCCTTGCCTCTCACTTTTGAAGGTGGAAAGCACACATTGAGTCTTTATTCCTAGTGGTAGCCTGATTTTCAGCAGTTTGCCCAAGGTTATGCAGGATGGATCTTCTCCCAAGTGGCATAGTGGGGAAGCAAACTTCCAACTTCTGGCTCACCAGTCAGATATATAACTCATTGAGCAATTCAGCCTTTAAAAATTGGAGATATTTTGAACATAATTCTGCAAAGCGAGTGTTCATTTCTAGGGGAGTAATAAAAAGAAAATCTCAGGACTGTTCCAGAATAATTTTCATTCAATCAGTGCTAGTTGTGATAATTCACAGTTCACCATCTTCTCTAAGCTTCTCCATTGTTACTGCTTTGTGAGGGTCATTATCCATGCATTTTTTCAGAATTGCAGATGCTTGCAATAGAGCTCTTTCCCTGTAAACCCTGCAATATGTATTAGGGAAGTTATTTCCATTATGTCCAGCTCAAGGCAAAAGGCAAAGCTAGCAGTATGCTTTATTTTATCTTCCAATTTATAAAAAAAGTTTATTTCCCTATGAAAGTTGATCAGACAGAAAATGTGTGCCCATGCATACACATGCACAAACATACCTATAACTGTTGAAAACATGGAAGTGGGCACATTTACAACAGCCATAAATGTGCCTGCTTCCATTTCCAGGGATGTGGCCTGGCCCACTCAGCTGACTGGGGGGGATGGTCAAGCCCATGGCACAAAAATATTGGCCACCTTTGCTATAAATATTTGCACTGTATAAACCAGCTTGCTAGCTGTCCATTCAGAAGTGACAAAATCCCAAATTTGAAGCTAATGGAAGAAAGCCATATAATAGCTGTTTGGCCCATCCTTTGCTAATAGTATTAATTTGGGAAGATTTAATAGGAAGGGAAAAACATTTTCATGGTTGGAATGTTTTTCTCTGGGTGAATAAGTTTTCATTAGAGCTGGCCTTCAAGAATTTGGAAGATGAGCAAGTACAGTATTTAGGAATTTTAAATTAGGAAATGCCCACTAGACTTTGTATTTTCTGTATGATTTTTGTTGTTGTTCAGTCGCACAGTTGATTCCAACCCTCTGCTACCTCATGGACAACTGTCCGCCAGGCACTTCTGTCCTCCACCATCCTCCTCAACTCGCTCAGTTCTGTGCCCATTGTGTCCAATGATACAATGCAAATGATAGCTGGTTATTAGCTGGTTATTATTAAGACCTGCTGCTATTGTATTTTACCTGAGGAAAGAGGAACTAGCTGACAAGGTGCCCTCCAAATCCCAAAATCAAAAATCTGTGACAAATGAGAACAGAAAACATAATCCCAAACTGTCTCCTTGAGCCACATTTGTTTTGTGTATTAGAGGAGAAATCCAGGGGATGTCAAGAAATAAAAATATAATCCTGAGCTTCATTTGCCTGTAATGTAAAGCTCATGTTGCTGAAGTCAAAGTTAACATTTTTTAAAAAAAATCCCCTGTACCATCAAAGCTTATTAAATAGAAATTGAAATTGACTAACCATTTTTTATATTTATTGGCAAAAGGGTCCAAGAATATATCTACACTATAGTTCTATTGGTTTGAGTCCAATTTAGCTGCCATAATTCTGCCCTGTGAAATCCTGGAATCTGTAGTTTGATAAAATCCATAGAATATTAAAGAGCCCTAGGTCTCTTCAGTCATGGGGAGCTGGCCATGGCAATTTCTTCATTGGCCCTACCTGATTGCTACAGCTACACATCTCTGGATTTGTAGGATGAAGTCATGACAGATAGAGTGACACCCCACTGTTGAAACTATGTAGTACAGATGGATTCAAGATCAGAGCAAATCGTTGTACTTTTTTGTATGGTTGAACAGTATTTTCCAGTCTAAATACATTGGTTAAGAAGCTTGCCTTGTCCGTTGGAATGTTGGCAAGTCAGCAGTTCAAGACCTGAGTCCTGCACAATGGAATGAGCACCCTTCTCTGTCCCAGCTCCTGCCAACCTAGCAGTTCGAAAGCAAGAAATTGCAAGTAGAGAAATAGGGACCACTTGGGTGGGGAAAGATTTTGGGTGTCATGATCTTAGGTTGCTAAGTAGGTTGCTAGGCAGCAACCTGTCAGGGGGGAGAGATTGAAAAGGGCCATCGGCAGAAGCCTTGGCTGAAGACGCTGCCCTTGCTCTGCGGACGTTTCCACCCTCCCCCAGACTCGCAATTCCTGTTGGAGAGGGGGGAGATTGAAAAGGGCCACTGGCAGGAGCCTCAGCCGAAGACGCTGCCCTTGCTCTGCGGACGTTTCCACCCTCCCCTGGACTTGCAATACCTGTCGGGGGGAGATTGAAAAGGGCCGCTGCCAGGAGCCTCAGCCGAAGATGCTGCCCTTGCTCTGTGGATGTTTCCACCCTCCCCCGGACATGCAACACCTGTTGGGGAGGAGATTGAAAAGGGCCACTGGCAGGAGCCTCGGCCAAAGATGCTGCCCTTGCTCTGCGGACATTTCCACCCTCCCCTGGACTCGCAACACCTGTCAAGGGGGAGATTGAAAAGGGCTGCCAGCAGGAGCCTCGGTCAAAGACGCTGCCCTGGCTGCGCGGAGGGCCACCATGCAGTAACATCCGTGGCCGAGATAAGAGGCTGCCGCAGCATCCAGCCCTGGGACTCGTTCCACCTGTCCACAGGACCCTACCCTGCTGGGGCTTTAAGAGATGCTGTGCAGCAGGCAGAAAGGTTTGTTACCTGTCGTGGGATTTAGCAATTATTTTGTTTTCGTTTAGTTCTGCTTTTTGTGTAAACTTGACTGAGATATGGAAATTTTTGACTATTACGTGATATTGATGTTTATTGAATCTTTTTGTTGCTGTAATATTGTTACTTTTTGATGTTACTTTTTGTTACTGTAATGATATTGTTATTTTGATGTTCTTTGATATTGATTATTTATGATTTATTGACATGTTGTGTTTATGAACTTGTAACTTTACATGTGTGTGAACCGCCCTGAGTTGGTTCTATCAAGTAGGGTGCTATAGAAATTGAAATAATAATAATAATAATAATAATAATAATAATAATAATAATAATAATAATAATAATAATAATAATAATAATAATCATCATCATCATCATCATCATCATCATCATCATCATCATCATCATCATCATCATCATCATCATCATCATCATCATCATCATCATCATCATCATCATCATCATCATCATCATCATCATCATCATCTATGCTGCATGCCTTCCCCGTCTATGTACACATTCCTTAGAGATAAGATAATCAGCAGGTGTTTTCCACCAGAAGTGACATAAGAGGAAGAGACCTTTCTCAAACGTGGCCCCCTGAACTCTCATGACCGGAATGAGAGGGCAGACGACAGAGGGGGAAGGTGAAACCCCATCATCCCATGGGAAGCCAGGTGTTTTCCATGATCTAACCATATTCCATTACTTAACACATTCCTAAGGGCAGGGGAGGCCCTCATTTCCCTTTAAAAAGGGCACCTTTTGAACCCTCAAACCAGTTCCCTAATGGACTGCCAAAAGGCTATCTCATTGGCTGATCTGATCCCTGGAATAAGGCAGAATGTAGCCCAATCTGGGCTAGATGGAATTCTATGCTTGGAAATGTCCCTGCCTGTATTGTTGATGAATTTCTGATGGAATTTCTATACTAGGAAATATCGCTATGGACTGATTTTTTTTTTACAGGTATTCTACTTTGCTTTATGTAAATATAACTTGGAAATAAAGTTCTGTTGGATTTTGGAAATATTCTGTGTTTGCTTATACTTGGTTATAGCCAGGCACCCTGCTCCCTGCTTTACAACACACTACTCTTACAACAACCACACTTCCTGTGGCTTGGAGAGATGGCGGCCCTCAGGTTCTGGGAGAGGCAACTGAGGCTGTTGAGGGAATTGCAGAGTATTGAAAAATCTAACAGCCTACTGTCACAACCACAGCCTCTCAAACCCAGGTTGCATGGGTTTTCGCCAACATTGGGGACATTAAAGGAGCCTCATTCAGGTGTCTCCTGAGTGGAGCTTCTCAAGCAAAAATCCTTCCAATCCAGAAAGCACCTTTGTGCACTTATGACACAATTAAAAAAATACATTTTGTAATCAATTTCAAAAAGTGATCAATAATAAAGCTGAATAACAAATGGTTTACTGTTCATTCATGATGTCCCAAATCAGCTTCCTTATTCCACCCAATGTTAAAATTGGATCTATCTGGCTACCCCTACAACACAGCTTTGTAAGAGTTTGGGATTCCTATAAGGTCAACTCATACTGTGGATGAATATTGCAGAAATACTGAACTGCCACTGCAGCTACAACACATTCTTTGAAAATCACATCAGATCCAAGCAATATGACTAGAATCTGTAGCTGTCATTTTCCTGCCATTATTTGCAGTTATGCTGTCATTCTAGTTTGTATTTAATTATAAATGTGTCCAGTTTATATTTTTCACAGTTATTACCCAAGCACAATTTTCATCACTGCCATAATTATGTGGGCAGTAATAGTGATCCACAGGTATTGCTGAGTTGAAGAAATAAAACAGTTTGTATAGCGTTTTTTTTTTTAAATGAGAAAATGAATTTAAAAGAACCAAAATGTAAAGAAGTAGCCAAAGCCACGCTTAAGATTAAGCTGATTTGAAGGGCAATCATTTGTTTAGTCTTTTTAAAGGTAAATGTCTCCCTTGCTTGAAAGCCAATCATCTCCAACTCTAGAATGTGGTGCTCATCTCCATTTACAGCCAAAGAGTCAGTGCTATCTGCACCTGCAGATGTTTCCATGGTTATGTTATAGGCATGACTAGACATCAGAGTACACAGAATGCTGTTAACTTTCCTGTCAAAGCAGTACCTATTTATCTACTTGCAATTTCTGGCTTTCAAATTCAGGCTGTATCAAACAACTTAGAAAACTCATGGGGGGGTCATTTAGTTTGTATTGTTGCATTATTATTCACAAGGATAGACACATGTGGGATTATATTTTGCAGATGCAAATAAAACTATGCTTGGTAAAATATTTTCCTATAAACCATGGGGAATTTACTTTTTTATTAACCTATAAATCTCAGGATTCCCTAGACAAAAATTCCTCAGCCAACTACAAGATCCGGAATTTATCTTCTTCTGAATTTTTCAGATTTGGTTTTGGATACTGTATCCTGTGGTTGAGGATACAGCATCATTTATTTCTGTATATCAGGTAGCTACCCCGAGAAGTAGCTGATCAAGAGGCCTAAGAATAAGAGCACAGTTGAATGGAATGGCTATGTTTACTTGGATGTGCAGATGGGATGACAGATCTCAAGGCACTAGGAAATGAAAAAGTTCGGGTTTCAGGATGAGATGGTTTGAAAACCACCTCCAGCCATTTTCATTTGGTTCAAACAACAGTGGTTCCATAAGTGTTATGTAGGGATGTACAGACTTCATTGCCTCATTCTTGCGTGAGACTATAGAGAACTGCAAAATCTCTTACTTCATCTATGATGGGACAAGGTATTTTTCTATTCTATCAGTGACAGATTGAGAACAAGGCAGGAGATTGTGTATATTAAACAAAATTATGCAAACTAGCACTTTCATTCAAATACATAGCAAAATGATTATAGTTGCTTCCTGGCCACAGAAACATACAAGGATATAGAAGCATTAGGTATGGTGGGCATGGTTGTGTGTAGGGCTGCCATAATTCTCTCCCACCAAATTTGGATAGCTGTGCATGCGGTTCTAAGATCCTGCTGAATCCCCATCTAGGGCAGACAGCCTTCATCAGTTTAAAGTAAACTGTAGTCAAGAGGTTTTTCCCCTGTGTGATTCTTGTTGCAAAAGACTATTCTTGATGGTTCTATTTTTATTTTATTTTTTGAATAAAATTTCTTGGCCCACTCTTGAAACCACCATTCCTCCCCCTGAGGTCACCCCACCCTCCCCTTCACACACACCTCACTGAAATAGACTCACCTTCAAACCCCACATGAGGATCCCTTGGAAGAAAGTTGTAAAGAGGGGCCCGGAATGGCAATGCAGTCCATGGAGCCTCCATTTCCATCCAGAAGGAGAAAAGCAGGAGACAGGAAGGGACTTATTTTGGAGGAGGACCTTTGCAATTAAAGTTTTTTCACTTTCTGTTTACTCTGTTCCCTTCCTCTCTAGGAATACCGACCCTATTCAAGGTGAGCCAAGGGATTTTTGCAAAGAGTTATTTCACTGCCTCCATGCCTTTCTTTCAATTATCTCACTTGCAAGTGTCTCCCCTTCCTGGCAGGCTTCTCAGGGTGCTGTTTTGCCTTCGCAGCTTTCAAGCAGGATAATTGAAAGAAAGGCAGGGAGGCAGTGAATTAACTCTTTGAAAAAATCCCTTGGTAAGGGGTGATCTTGCTTCCTTTGTTCAAATTTAAAAATCCGGGACACTTACATATTTTTTCTTGAACTGGCTGGGACAGCTTGAATCTGGGAAAATCCTGGAAAACCAGGACATATGGCAACCCTAGTTGTGTGTCTTTTCCAACAACAGGTCAGCCATTATATTCTTGTTTTGTGTGTACTTTGCTTGTCAATGGTAAAGGACATTAATTATATACATTCCTACTGCACTTGCAATAAAACTGATCTGGCAAAAACAAATAATTTTGCAAGTATATTATTTATTGACTTCATTTGATTTCTTTTAATCTGTACCCTGTCTTTCTCCCAGCATGGGACTGGAGACATCTTAAAGTCTAGTTACAATACAATACAGTACGATTTTTAAAAAATCCCACGAATATTAAAACAACAATAGTTAGGTTATTATCACACAGCACACTATTATCACATTATCACACTAATTAGAAACTACAATCAAACATACAATCTTAATGTGATGGTGCTCAGCTGAACAACACCAGTGCACCAGAAATTTAAGGAGAGGGTTAGTGGGCACAGACACTCAGGTTCATCATGCTGTTTGGTATATGGCCAGGAATGCAGTGTATATTGAGTATTGTAGTGCAACCACAGCATTCAGCAAGTGTTAGTATAATGACGATTGTAGTTGTTGTTGTTCAATCACACAATCGCTTCCAACCCTTTACAACTGCATGGACTATTGCCCACCAGGCACCACTGTCCTCCGCCATCTTCCTTAACCCACCTAGCTCTGTGCCCATTACATCTACAATACTATCTAGCCATCTCACTTTTGGTCGGCCCCTTCTTCTTTTGCCCTCCACCTTTCCCATCATCAAGGCTTTCTCAACTGAATCCTCTTCTCACTTAATGTCCAAAGTACTTTAGGCATATCAGAAAACAAAATAAAAATAAAAATAAAAATACACTGTAGCACTTTAAAGACTAACTGCTATATTTTTATTGTTAGCTTTCGTGGATCAAGTCCACTTCTTCAGACCTTGTCTGAACTTCGTGACTTGATCCACAAAAGCTAACAGTAAAAATATAGCAGTTAGTCTTTAAAGTGCTACAGTGTTTTTTATTTTTATTTTGTTTTCTGATATGCCTGAACCAAATACTAACATGGCTACTATTCCAAAAAAATCAAAGTACTTTAGTTTCATCTTTACTATTTGATCTTCTAAGGAGCAGTCAGGGTTGATTTCTTCTAAGATCAACCTATTTGTTCTCCTGGCTATCCAGGGGACTCTCAAAACTCTCCTCCAACACCACATTTCAAAGGCATTTATTGTTCTGCGCTCAGCTTTCCTTATGATTCAGCTCTCATAACCATACATTACCACCCGGAATACCATTGCTTTGACTATTTGGATTTTTGTTTTCAAGGTGACGATAGAGGCAAATATACCAGACTAAACTACAGGAATTTGTTAATACTGTGTTTCTAAATAAACAATAGATCAGTTTTCTCCCTTTCTGCCTTTAGGGGTCATCTGATCTATTTTGCATGTATTAAAGCTCTATTATTCAGGACTCTCTTTCTCTCTCTTTTTCTGCTTTAGAAAGGGAAACATGTAGATTTGAGCTCAACGTTTTGAGGGTCACATGGCATGCATAAAACAATTAAAAAGACTCTAATATTAACTTTATTTCTTTCTGAAACTTCTCATCAAGAATCCAGAGCACATGTTTATTTCTCCGCTTAGCTTGTGAGTAAACAATAGTTTTGTTCTTTCTAAATGTTTAATGAAGTGTATTTATTACTGTGGTAAACAGGGAGTAAGAGCCTTGGAGTCCTTGCATTTCAAAACTAAGATTACCTAAAACTGCTCTGCTTTATTGCTTATGCATAAAATCTAACAGTGAAAGTGTCATGACACTGTCTCCAGTTCACAAGCTTTAGCTGGACTGGATAACAGGTTTATTTTGCTGCCCGTCTCTATGTTGCCAAATTAGTTGGTTAAGCAGGTTTTATCCAGATTCTGGTCAATTCCCTCAGATTTCTCTCCTGCCTGTTTTGATAATTAGCTCACTCATGAGCAGTACAACCTCAAATCCAAACATTCCCTGCTCTCTCTTTGTGGCTTCAATAGAACTTACCATCTGATCTTAGGCTTTAGGCCTGAACCTCAAGAACAGCTTGCTGTTGACCTAGCAGCCCTACCTGCCATTGATTACCAATGGTCCTTATAAATCCATCAGTAGAGCACTAAAATTTCCCTCATGAGAAGATAACTGGAAGCTGAAGATCAGTTAACTTGCATTTTTATACCTTGCTCCACTACAGCTGCCTTTCTATTGACATTGCTAGGTGAAATTTCTGTTTTGGTCCTAGATTCACAGCATGTTCTGTTATAAGTCAATGTACATGCTGATAGAAAGACTAGGAATTAATTATAATGTCACACCATAACTGTATTGATCAGTCTAAAAATGAGACTGAATTCATATTTATAGCACTGTCCCCTACACCCATTCAACGGAGACTTTTCAAAGTGGATACACACACTGTCACTATAAACAAATGCTAGGTTTGTGCAAATTTATGACTTTCGTCCTGTATTGAATTGATTTATCATTTTCTGTAAAAAAAAATATGAAAAAATACAGATAATAAACTATTCATGTAAACATAATTAATTTGCAGATAATTGGAAACAATTCCAACAACAAGAAAGACATATTTAAGATTGCTAGACTGGACTGTCTTTCTCTTTCATTTTAATCGTTTTTGTGCACACTTATTAAAAAGAAAGAAAGAGAAAGCAGAGACCAAAATTTAATTGCAACATTTTAAATGTCTGTAATTACTGTACATTTTTGCAGTACATATCAATGCACATCAGTATTATTGTTACCCAGCAAAATACACAGAGGAATTTATCATAAGTAAAATATGTGTTTGTTTCCAAACTATCTGGAAACAATTCCTTATTGCATGGAAACCACAAGATTTTGGCCAGTGGGTTATGTTAATTGAAATTAGTCCTTGCTACATATGTGAAGACATCTGGAAGAAAACTGAAGAAAAATGAAGGGAGAACATACCAGAACATAACTATCCTCATCAAAGAAGGGCACAGATAAAGGGAGAAACACTCAAGAGATCTGAACCATTACTGCCTCCTGAGATACATAGTTCAAAGTAAAGTATGGATAAAATTTTATCAAACTCTGTCCCTAGAAGTCCATGCAAATGCACAGCAATTAGCAGACTCATCCAGAATCTTGTTGCCATAGCATCAAAATTACATCTTGGCCCTAGCCAAGTAAATATATCAGAAGACACTATGGACCACCTCTTCTGAGAACATACTGTCTGAAAAAGTATTTGGGGCCGCAAGGTGACAAGGAAGTGACACCTCTAAACTGGTCTCCCATAGCATGTTACAAGAATAAGCATGAACAGGAGATATTTCACAGGCAGAGCAATACAAGACCAGAGACTCTCAGAAAGATCATATTTTTCAAATATTAAACAAATAAAAATTTCCCAATATTGGGCAGTCATGCCCTTGAGCTTAGAATAAATGTCACCTATTACAAATGCATTCTATAATTATTCATAACACTTGCTAATATTTTGGGATATTGAGATGTGCTCTCACCTATGTTATCTGCAATTTAGGTGCTGTCATTCACTGCATAATCAATTCTCTTCTGAGCATAGGGATTTTCTCTGAATCGAAGATGTTAACCAATTATTAGTTATACAGTTCCTCTGGGACACAGGAATAGTACAACCAATCATTTTTCAATATTAGCCAAAATTTGTATAGTATTTGTCGCTTATGGCAAGACTGTTATAGATAGAGCCATGATGCAGTCTCAGCATAAACTTTCTAACAAAAATTGGAGAAATCTTCAAGTAAATGATGTGATCCATTCAGTATTAGTTATGTTGATCCAGGAAGTAACTTATGAAATCCTCTTAGGAAAATGAAAATGGCAATAAATGGAGATAGCTACTATTTTTTCTGGGCATTGCTTAGTTTTATACCCCAAAATATTTTATACAATCAGACATTATGCTATTTTAAAAAAAGCCTTCAGAAATATATAATACTTTGGAGAAGGAGAGAGCTATTTAAAGCAACCCCAAGACCATGTTTTTATTAGGGATGTGACTCACTATGTCATGAATCTTCACCAACTTACTCTTGCATCAACAAGATTCCCAAGTTTCCCAAGGAATGTGACTTTGATTTTTCTCCTTCCTTCCTTCCTGCCTACCTCGTTCTTGTTCTCAGGAAATTGCCAAATTCTGCATAACTTAATTCCCCCCCCCCCCAATGAATCCTGCATAGAAGTGATATTATTCTACACAGGCATTGCAATCATCCTTTGCATCTTTGTCAAGATTGATAGAATGGACTATTGAATAAAACATAAATCATTCCAGTGAGACACTCACACATTCACTGGATTGGTGGGGAGATACCAATTTTCATTTTTGTACACTGTAAAGAAAGTATAAAACATATAAAGGGATTATGTTTGAAATTTGTTGTTGCTGCTGGCCAATTTTTATCTGTGACTATTATTATTATTATTATTATTATTATTATTATTATTATTATTATTATTATTATTATTATTATTATTATTATTATTATTATTATTATTATTATTATTATTATTATTATTATTATTATATTTGGATTTGGATTCCGCCCACTCGACAATGCGACTCCGGGTGGCTCACAAAAATACCACATCTAATACACTATACATATATTGCAGTACAATAGAATAAGATACAAGTAGCATACAATAATAGAAATAAATCACAGTATCAAATAAAACACCACATCACATAAGTTACAGCATCACAAATCAATTAATATTGATTAACTGCCAGGGGAAGAAGAAGCCGGGGCAGGATGAGGACCTTGCCTCCCCTCCCCCCTGTGCCTACACCAACTGCCAGGGGAAGAAGAAGTCAGGGCAGGTTGAGGACCTTGCCGCCCCTCCCCCTGTCCCCACCCCAGCATATTGTAATGTAATGTAATGTAATGTAATGTATTGTCTGTAAGCCGCCCTGAGTTGCCCCTCCCCCTGTGCCTACACCAACTGCCAGGGGAGGAAGCAGCCAGGGCAGGATGAGGACCCTGCTGCCCCTACCCCTGTACCCACCCCAACATATTGTATTGTAATGAATGTAATGTATTGTCTGTAAGCCGCCCTGAGTCACCACAGCGAGTGGGTGGCAATAGAAATTTGAACTAATAAATAAATAAATAATAAACATCATAAAACATTTAAAAACTCATTCATCCAAAAAGTCCACCAAATTGACCACAAAAAAGTCCAAGGCTTGCTGGGATGGCCTTAAAGATGGGTTGTAACCTTTTCAGTAGCGATGTACTGAATGGCCATTGGAGGTCACTGCACAGTAACCATCTAACTCCCAAACAATTCCATCCATATTCTAAAAATACAAATATCTATTGACATGAAAATTAACTCTGCTTGTTGCGTGAACATGTATGCTAAATGAATAGAATTTTCTACTATAGTGAACAATATAAAAATACCCATTTGTTTTTCTTGTCTAGCATCAGAAGCAGATTGTTTACATATGCCTTATCAGGCATTTTCTATTTATGTAGTAGATTCTGTACTGGTCTTATTACTAATGCAAGGAAGGTGAAGATATGTTAACAGAAACGTGGGGTATCCTAGTGTAATTCAGGTAAGGAGACAAAATGAAAGCCTAGAAGGGAAATGCATAAATATAGAAGTCATATAATCTCACTAATATGTATGAAGAAGCAGGTCTGATCCACAAAAGCTCACATCAAATTATATATAGCAGTTGGTCTTTAAGGTGTCAAAGTTCTCTCCTTGTTATTGTGTTGCTGTTGTTGTTGTTTTTTTTTTTTTGCCTTTTTCATGTGCTTGCACAGGCTGTCATGGCTACGCTACTTCTTTGAAAACTACAATTATTGTCTTAGTTGCTTCCATGTGCCAGAAAAGAAGGGGGGAAATTGACTTCATGACAATGCCCCACCTATAAATTATGGTATAAAATCCACTTCATACACACAAACATTAATAATAGAATTCAACCCTATGTTCAATTTAAACATTTAAGATGGCAGATCAATTTTTTCCATGAAAGAGCCGGGGGGCTTTTAAAAGAAAGAGCAGTTGTGTTCAGCAACAATTTCTTGTTTCCTCAACAAACTTGTTTCAATGCAGCAAAATCCTTTTCCAATACGCTAAAGATGGCACATTAGTCAAACATTCCAATCCAGTTGGGACTATGGAAAATTAATCTCATTTTCTTTTTTTATGTAACTAAAGCAAGTCATATAATTATAATTAAATAATATAATTTATCACATAAAATAAATAAAATTATCACAATAGTAACAGTGAAGGCAGAGACATATAGCGAAGGGAGAATAAGAGTGCACTTGAGTGACAATTGTCCATATAAATCCAGCTCCTGCTTGATACCTAGAAACCAGCATAGTATGACAAGTTAAAATAACAGCATGATGACATTAGCTTTTTTACAACTATAATCAGGAGATCGCATATATACTAATCTTGAGCTCCAAAATAATGCTCTGGTTCAAGAAGAGGAATATTTGAAAATTTGGCTCACCAGTTATAAATGTCCAAGTGACTCGGAAGCCTAATTTTATGCCTTTGGTTTATAGGAGTGCTAAATGGTGTTTAATGTCTATGTTTCTAATAAAAGAGATTAAAGGGCCACCTCAATGCTCATTTGAGCACTCCTTAACCTTATGCTTGTTTCTCTCTCACCTTTTCCTGCCACTTCTAAGACATTTGAGGATTTACTTCAACTATATATCTAAAGCACATTTGCAGAAAACCTCCGTTCTAGCAAATTAATGGCCAATGGAAGCAAGATTCTAAATGTTCACCACAGAACAGACATTTGGAATTTTAAATGTCTCATGAGAATTTCTAGAAGAGTTTCCTGATCAAGAAACTTACCACTGACTTGCTTTCTGATCCTACTAGAGCTGCTACTGTATTATATTTAACCAAGTAAATGTTTGGTACACATACCAAAACACACTGATAGGATTAGTCTGAATGTAATTATGTTGGCTACTTTCCATGTTCATTTCCATGATCATTCACCTGATTTATCTCTACTTGGATGCTACATACATGATTGCTGGTAGAGGAATGTGTGAACTGATTCTATGAAATAATATTGTAACTGAGATTATATTTAAATACTCTTTCTGATGGTGTCTCTGTAATGACCCATTCATGCATGCAAAATCATTCAGTCTGCAAGTGAAATGCATATAATTGTGAACTAGACAATGCCGAAGCAGCTATGTGGCTGCTTTAGCATATGCCTAGCTTGTAAATCAAATCATATTTTCCATGTTGTCATGAAAGGGTAGTTCATATTTGTGTATTCCTGATTTGGTTGTTATGTAACACTTTCTGACTTGCAGATGTAATGTGAAAATTGACTCCACCAAAAAGCATCATTCTTAATATAATGAGAGAATACATGAAAGATTTGTCTACAGAGATGGGCTCTAATGGTCTCATTTACTTATGCAAGTTAGCTGATTCTGTGAAATGTGGAACTGATATATGTATGTCATACTGTGTCTAAAAGTGAACTGAGTGGCAATGAAAAAAAGCTGTGAACTGAACATGTTCTGAAATAATCTATCAGCAATGATGTACAGTAAAACACCGGATAATGATTGGATCGGATAATTCTAAAATCACATAACGTTGGGGAATTTGAGGCAAACATTTGGATCAGATAACATTATGTTAACCATTATGTTAACGTTATCCGATCCATCAGATAACCTAAGTATTTCTGAGGCCAATGTTTGCCTCAAATTCCCTGAGGTGTGGCTGTGACTCACCAGTTTCTCTTGGGAGAAAGGGAGGGAGCTGCCTGCTCTCAAGCTTGCAAGATTTGAATAACAAAAGCTTGCAAAACCAGTCTGACTAGTTTAGCAAAGCAGACATGGGGGTAGGGTGGGGGGGAAACTTTCAATATGTCCTGACTCCAATTTGAAACATGCAGAGTTTCCATATGGAGCTATGAGCACAGGAATCAGTTTTAAAAGCTAACAGCTTTAAATTCTAAACAGCCTGAAACCAAGATTGTAGCTCCGCAAGCCTCATGCATTGTCAATGGAAAACAAGCAGACACTGAAACCTTTCACCTACAAAGCAATTAAGCTTTTCACACCCTGCAAAGCCCTGAGGGAACTTCCTTTATTACAGCAATGGACCTCAGCTAAGCCCCAAAGCAAGCCATGGTAGGGGGGCTGATTTTAAATGAAAACATTTTCCTAGCTTCTGTTCAGATCTTTTAAAACAGCACTTTACAAAATTTTCAAAATAATAAAAATGCTGTATGGCTTTGTTCCCCTAAAGTCAGGGTGGTCTGGCATGTTTTTGTAATGTATTTACCCTTTAGACAATTATTTCTTAAAGTTATTCAAGTTTCCAGAATGTTTCCTTGACTTTCCCTTGAAGCCTCTGTTGCTTATCTCTATGGAGTTAACATTATCTGATCCACCTGAATAGGATTTTAACATTATCTGGTGCATGCATCGGATAAGGCTAAAAAATCAGAACCAAGTCTTAACATTATCCGAGGTATTACTGTATTATATGCTGTTTTCCAGTAATAGTAACTGCATGTCATCAAGTCAAGTCGAACTTAAGGTCACATATACCTAGGGCAGTGATGGCCAACCTTGGCACTCCATGTGTTCTTGGACTTCAATTCCCACAAACCCAAGTCAGCACTCCTGCTGATCAGGGCTTCTGGGAATTGAAGTTCCAAAACACCTGGAGTTCCAAGGTTTGCCATCACTCTTCTAGGGTCTTCTAGGTACAGAAGTGATCTGACAATTCCCTTCTTCTGGGGACACCCTGTGATTGTGCAGTTTGACTAAGCTACACTGACTGGCTGTTGTACTGGAGATACAGTGGAGAAACAAACTTCCAATTCTAGGCTCAGGTGGTCCATCTCACTTAGCTATCTACATAGATCTATTCCAAATATATTTTTATTGCAATCTGATCTTAATATGGGTATCAGCCATTTTTCTCTAATGCCTACTTAATCCATTGTATCAACAATGCCATCTAGCCATCTAATTTTTTGCCACCTCCTTCTTCTCTTATCCTCGACCTTTCCCAGCATCAAGGCTTTCTCAAGCGAATACTCTCTTCTCATTTGATGTCTAAAGTACTTTAACTTCATCTACACTATTTGACCTTCCAAGGAACAGTCAGAGTTGATTTCTTCTAAGATCAACCTATTTGTTCTCCTTGCTGTCCAGGGTACTCTCCAAACTCTCCTCCAACACCACATTTCAAAGGTGTCTATAGAATAATAATTATTCTGGGATTTTTTTTGCGGAAGAAAATCCACTCAGGGAATGCCCAAATGAGGCTTCTTCCATTATGCAGTACCCAGTACAACTGCTGACTTGCCAGCCTTCCATCTAACGAGGCAAGCTTCTTAACCACTGAGCCATTGCAGCCCCTAGTGACCATAGAATAAAATTATATACTTGCTTTATTCTGCACTCATCTCTAAGTGGGTTAGTAAAAACAAAGCTGACCAAAACACAAAATATACTTGGCTTTCAAATGGCATGTATGAGTATAAAATATGAAGATATGTACTGTACTAACAATTCCTCCCAATATCTTGTAAGTTCCCATTCCAGAGAGAACCACCTTGTATTAATATGATGAGAATGGGAACCCTAGGTTCATTCATCCAGTGACCCTCAGAAACTTCCCAGGGGCAGGAAGCCTGCATTATTAGAGTTCTTAGTCATAAAGAGAATTCTATCCACATTCAGATTAATGTTCTAGATATCTCAGTTCATAAATTCCCATTCAACATAAAACGATTGGGAGTGCAACAGTTATGGATGGATTCATTAGGTATGGAGCAGATCCTCTCCAATGTCTTCTCCAGCACATGTCCCTTGAATGCCTCCACAGGGTTTGCATGACATTTCATGTAACTTATTTCATGTACACCTGCTATAAATTGTACAGTATAAGCATATGCATGAGTGAGGGAAAGATGAACAAAGACACTAACCCTGATGCAGAGAGGAAGTGGAGCAGGGAGATAAAAAGAGAGGTAGTTTTTCTTCTTGTTTTCTGCATTTTGCTCATGTGTCTCAGATAAGATGGTAAGATCTGACCAGACAAGACAGTTTAACACATCATTAGAAGTGAGTTGCCTTAAGAGATAAAATACAGCTGTTTATTCAGTCACGGACCATTTATTCTAGTATATGATATCTTTGCTACTGCCTGTTATGAATTAGTTCTTTATGTAATAGACTGGTAAACATAGACTTCATTTGCAAGTTTAATTGCTTAGATGTGAAGCTTTGAAGGAGTGTTGTGTCTAACGAGAAAATGCTACAATAGCAGGAATCATGCAACTTGATCCTAAGAAAGAAACCAATTCATCGTGATCTATTGATAGGCACTATGAAGTAGGGCAATATTTTAAACTGTAGGTAGTTATCACTTATACATACACAATATTTAAATTATGTCCTGCCCTTTCCTCTGCCATCTATTTATCAAGTTGACCCCTTTTTTTCATAAACTAATCTACAAAGATTATCACATAACATCATTTCCAATGTTCACTTATCAGATTATATAGACAAATGCTGAATTATGTAATGGGTCTTCTGTTTACAAAGGCTAGTTTGGCAGTGTGTTTGTGTGTGTTAGACAACAGCCACATTCACAATTCAAACAGCTCAACTCACACTAGAGCTTACACCATGTATAGCCTTTCTGCATTCATTAGCAGACTTCTTTACTTTGCAATGAGACTTTCATTTACCAGATGTCATTCTTCTTCTAAATCCAGAAGAGTCCATAGAGAACTATGGCTCAGCTAATAAGCTACAGTGGGACACTGGTCAGTTTCCACTGTCTACGCTGGTCCGTGTTCCGACTTTTCAGCCTAGTTAAGTTCTTTGGCCTGCAAATGAGCGATCAGCAGGTGATGTTTGTATACATGCCAGAGGGGAAAAAGTATTACAGAGGTATTACTGTGCTCTCGATCTCTTTGAAAGAACTACACTTTCTCGAGTTTTCTGTTACCTGCCTCTCCCTGTTAAGATCATTAGGCAAAATATTTCTCTCTTTCACTGAAATGCCTGTTTGAAAAATGAATGACGTTTGGAAGGGAGAGAATGCCAAACATTCAACTCATGCAGGTACACTCTTCTATCAGGTGGGATCAAGCTAATGACCCATCAAGATTGAAATTCTGTTTCTAAAGGCAGCCAGTAAATCACAGAAAGGATATAAAGGATGGAGGTAAGAGAGAAATTAATTCTGGAGTTGTGTTGTACCTGCCAATATTTGAAGAGCTTTAAAGAAGCATACATTGAGGGAAGGTTCAGCTGCTCAATTGGTACCTTCATGCAATATTCCCCAAGCATTGCTAGGAATATATTCATTTACAAAATATCTTTTTTGAACTAGAATCCTTGGAAATATACATACTCCCTTTCCGGTGCCTTCCTCTCGGTATGTCTGTGCACACCTCCTTCAGTTTGAATTAGTGGTGGGTGCTTTAATGGTACAAAGGGGCACTGGAAAGGAAACTGGTCTCAGCAGAGGCTTCTGTGACTAGAACAGGATAGGCTAGAAGGCGAAATTCACTTCTATTTCTGTAGGTTCCTCATCCCTGTTATTGTCTAAGAACCTCAGGAATAAGGAAAAAACCAATTTCAAACCTTCAGTTACTTAAAAATGCTATCTCAAATATCCAATCCATTAATCTTCTCCATAAACTCACCTTGTGCCCATTATTATTTAGTCTGATCTATCTTGCAGTACTGATCTATCTTGCAGTACTGTGCTGCAGTGAGTGAGGTTTACATTGAACAGTGTGTATGTTAAAAAAAAAAATACTTGGTTGGTTGGTACCATTAAACTCTTTTCACAAGCAGAATTAAATTGAAAGGGCCTTCAACCCAGTGGAAGTCTCTGCATGCAACGATGGGTGGCCATTTTTAGTAAATCAAACTTGTTTCTCCAGCTCCTTTCCAATGTGTCCTTGAAGTTTCCCACACTTTCAACAGATCTCAAAGGGTACAGAAGGTGCATGCAGAAGGGATCCTGGTAATATTGCTGCTCCACCTTTATTCATGGGACAAGATAATGCCCTTTTCAAGGGCAGAATGTTCTGCACAGAAATTTGGGCCCAACCTAACAGAAATTCTAACAATGTGTAATATGCTCTTCAATCAAAGCCATCTGTCCTCTCCCTCTTCCTTCCTGCAATCTGTCCTGAAACAATCTCTCCCAATGTGTGGAGATGTATAACATCCTCTGTAATTAAATAAAACAATGGTCTCGATTAAGAGGGAATCATTTTGGCCACCTTGATGCATCTAAGCAAATCACTGAGTGATGTATTAACTGCAGCTTTACACTTGTGCATAGTTTTGCCTTTTCATTTTCAAAGGTCATTCCTGAACCAGGCGGAGGAACAATCTCTACACTCATCACACAAGGCAGAATAATAATGGGAATACAATAAAATTGCTGCAATCCTGTCTATAAGAAGTGGTGCAGGTGAATGACTTGCTGATTATGATTAATGACCTACTCAGTCTCAGACTTAGGAGTGTGTGAGAGAGAGAACCATGAATGTTGACAAAACGTGTTACTGCGTCTTGAGCAATAATCTATATGATGTAGGAAGAAAAAGTCATGGCAGCTTATCTAGTTTAGGGCAAATGATACACAGGCATGCAGTTAGTCTGTGCATATTCATTTGTAATCAATGATTTGATGTTATTCTTAGTAATATTGCCATAGTTTATGTTCATCTCTTTTGGAATATTACTCAGAGAATAATATTTCCTTCTATTTCTGCTGTTTTCCTTTACTCCCAACTCTACCGAAGGCCTTTCAAACTGTTCCATTATAGATGGGAATGTATAAAGTCATACTTCTTACTGAGTGACATTTGTTTCTTCAGGGACACAGTGTTAGCAGGTGAAATACAACCTTGTGAGAACACTGTGAGAATTTATCATCCCATGCCCTTGCATGAGATGTGTGTTCCTCTCAGTGCCACTTAGAGGAATATGATTGCAGACTCTCATGCTCTTGTCTGCCGAACGTCTGCCCACATTTCTGCCACTGGAGTTCGACAGTTTATCACTCTCCCAGCATTGATAATCTGATAAGACTGCTTAGTGTTTATATCACACAAATATACAAAACCCATGCCTAGTAGACATGAAGTACTACTATGCACAATAGAACTGGATTCCCAGTAAGGATATAAAGGATTGTGCAGGAGGTTGAAATTGGAGCCAAAGAAATATCTGGGTGGGTCAAAGGTTTTCTCAACATTGCCTTATTAGGAGAAGTGAAGAAAAATGGGAGCTCAGTTTTAAGGACATGCTATCTCTTTGGTTAGGGGGTGAAGAGAGCAGAGTAGAGATATTTTATCATTTATTAAACATTTCTGAATCAGATACATTGTGGTCAAAAAGCCCAAGTCACCTTTCGGTCAATTCAACCTATAGAGCTTTGCTTCGATGTTTTAGATTTCAAAAAATTGAAATTTGAATAAAAATAATTGGCCCCAATTGCTGTAGCAAAAGAAGGAATCACCACAGTAGAAGGAGCTTGGTCACTCAAGTTCTCATGAAGGTCCAAAATTTCCCCAAAAACTCCAGCAATTGAGGCCCATGGCAAAGGCTTAGACAGATCGATATGTCCCTATTTCAAATTGCAGTGGCTCAAGTCACTAAGATGCTGACTGCGAGGTGGAAGGTCAGCAGTTTGATTCCTGAGTATTGCAGGACAGAATGAGCTCCTGTCATTGTCCCAGGTCCTGCCAACCTAGCAGTTCGAAAGCAAGAAATTGAAAGTATATAAATAGGGACCACTTTGGTGGGAAGGTAACAGTGTTCCGTGTCTAGTCATGCCTGCCACGTGACCATGGAAATGTCTGCAGAAGCAGACAGCTCTGGCTATTCGGCTTTGAAACAGAGATGAGCGCTGACCTCTAGAGTCGGATAAGACTGGCTTTCAAGCAAGGGAAACATTTACCTTTACCTTTATTTCAAACTTAGTTCCAGTACAAGAGCTCATGGAGTTTTTTTGAAGCATTATAAGGACCAGCTGAAACAAACCATGAAGGTGTCAGGTATAAACCCACGAACCTGGGAGGCAGTGGCCATAGATCACCCAATTTGGCACCAAACCATCTCTGCTGCTACCGATCACTTTGAAGAAGAACACCGCAGACATGAAGAGGCTAAGTGACAAACATGGAAGCTTCATCAAACTCAACTACACCCTCTACCATCTATTCAGTGTAGTGTCTGTGGTTGCATGTTTCATGTCAGGATCAGTTTATTGAGTCACCAGAGACACATCCATCAACTGAGAAAATGACTTCTAGGAAAAAATGTATGCTCGGATACAAGTAGCAGCTAATGCCAATTTCAAATAAACAGCTACTCTGCATCCAGAAATGGCCAAGGAATCATGCTTCATTGTTTATTAGATTGACTGCCTTCTAGATTTTTTTTGTCTTTTATGTAGCTATACTGAGTCTTCATGACACAACCACAGGCACTACACTGAATAGATGGTGGAGGGTGTAGTTGAGTTTGATGAAGCTTCCATGTATATGAATTAGGGATGGATGCCTAACTCCCTTGTACAGATTTGCTCTATACACATACACATAACCATCCCATATACACAAAATACACATACCAATTTGTTTTGTATTTTGTTGTTGTTCAGTCGCACAGTCAATTTTGACCCTTTGTGACCCCATGGACCACTGTCCGCCAGGGACTTCTGTCCTCCACCATCCTCCTCAACTCGCTCAGTTCTGTGCCCATTGTCTCTACAATACCATCTAGCCATCTCATTTTTTGGCTGCCCCCTTTTTCTTTTGCCCTCTACCTTTCTCAGCATCAAGGCTTTCTCAAGTGAATCCTCTCTTCTCATTTGATGTCCAAAGTACTTTAGCTTAATCTTTACTATTTGACCTTCAAGGGAGTAGTCAGGGTTGATTTATTCTAAGATTGACCTATTTGTTCTCCTCGCTGTCCAGGGGACTCTCAAAACTCTCCTCTAGCACCACATCTCAAAGGCATCTATTCTTCTGCGCCCAGCTTTCCTAATGGTCCAGCTCTCACAACCATGCCACCGGGAATACCATTGCTTTGAGTAGACGAATTTTTGTTTGCAATGTGATGTCTCTACTTTTCACTATGTTCCCCAGGTTTCTCATCACTTGCCTCCCAAGAATCAGTCACCTTTTTATTTCATGGCTGCAATCACACATACCAATAGCCATTTGTTTTTCCCATTACAGTTATTTTACTTCAATCTAGAAACATATAAACCAGAGAACTAATCTATTGATAGAAAGATCCTGCTATTTTAAAATTTTAACATGAAACTGACAAATGTCTCCATCTATACCAAGGATTTTGAGTGGTTAGCTCTTAGAAGTCTGGCTTTGAATCACTGTACAGTAATACCTCAGATAACATTAGTATCGAATAACACTAAAATCGCATAACATTAAGGAATCTGGGGGGAAGAATTGCATCGGATAACATTAAGATCCTATGGGATGCATCAGATAACAACCGCTAAAGCCTGTGTGGTTACAATGTATCTCTATGGATCCCATAGGATTTTAACATGCATCGGATAACACTAAAAATCGTATAACACCAAGACTTGTGGAACCAGGTTTTAGTGTTATCTGAGGTTTTACTGTATGTTCAATTACATTATTACTGAATGATATCACCAACTCCTTTCCTAAGGTACTTTGAGGTCTTTGATAGGCAGGTCCTTGAGAGGATAAGTTTAACTGTTTTAAAGTTTTGAGTTTTGCTGATGCAAATGTGGGGAGAATTTTGCTTCAGGGTATTTATGAAGGCTTTACCAAAATTAACACATTTCTTCACACTTAGATAAGGAAAACCTTGAGAATTAGGTAATTCCAGTGCGGGAGAAATTCCTACCTAGAGACTTATTCAGTCAGCAAAAATATGACTTGATAGTGGCGTGGTTAGAGAAAATGAAAACCAATATTAGGAAAATGTGATTTTGATTTCTCAGTTAAATATGTTAGAGGCTGTATTTGTAAAACATTTCTCCTCCCCTCAGTATAATAATTAATGCCAACCTGTGCACTGTATACACAGAACTAAATCCTGTCCTTTGAATGGAATTCACTCCTGAGAAAGTTCACTGGCTTGAATAAAGAGAAACATGAGATGCTCAGCATCACATTCATTCGCATAATTGCAGAGTTACACTTTGTGATAACGAGCAAACATTAGCTAGCTTGAAAACACTGTCAGTTGCAAAACTGTCTCCTTGATAAATGAACAGCCAGGCACTGTTTACTGAGTACAGCTGCATAAGCCTGACAAAGCCCAGCCTGATTTCAAAGCTTTCTGCCTGCTCTAGTGATTCCTCTTCTCAGAGTCTCTGTGCTCAGGCAGAGCCAACTCTTCCGAAAGAAGCTACAGTCCTAGAATATTATTCATACCAAGGCTCGACAGATCAACCCTATGGCTCTGTGAATCAGTATTCAGAACATTGGGTGGGTGGGATTCAGTGGTGGATATTTGCTGAGGGAACAGGTTAGCTTTCCGATACATAGGAAGGTGACTTCTGCTGACTTACACATTGGTTTGTCTGGCTCTGGGATGTCAACAGTGACGAGAAGTGGCTGCCCAGGTTTGATGGGAACATTTGCCTTGTCTGGTCCCACAGTGGCTTAGCAGTTAAGACACTGAGCTTGATGACTAGAAGGTCGACAGGTCAGCAGTTTGAGACCTAAGTGCTGCATGACAAAATGAGTGTCTGTTGTCTGTTCCTGTTCCTGCTAACTTAGCAGTTCAAAAGCAATAAATTGCAAGTAAATATATAGGTACTGTTTTGGCAGGAAAGGTAACAGCATTCCATGAGCTCTGGCATCCAGGCATGCCTGTCACATGATAATGTAGACATCTGCAGATGCAGACAGATCTGGCTCTTTGGTTGTAAATGGAGATAAGCCCCGTTTCCCTATAGGCGGACATGACTTGCTTTTGAGCAAGGAAGACCTTTACCATTGTCTTACCTAGAAATGCTGGGGAGTGTATACATGTGACCTACGTACCAAGCATGTGATCTGTCATTCAACTACATCCCTTCCCCTATTCTAACCCATGACTATTTTCAGTGTTGTAGCTGGCAAAAAATGGGAAGCAATATCCACTGATAAATGCCAACACCTCATTGGAGTGAGCCTCTTTTGATTAAGCACCATTTCTTGTTTCTTAATTATAAACCTTTAATTTTGCCTGAGCATATTCTGTGGAGTGTACATTTCAAAAGGAATGAAATGGAATAACAAATTAATGCCTCTCCCTCAGAGTTTGACTACACCATGAGTGGAATGTGAATTCATTTGCTGTGAAGTTGCATTAGGGAATTCGAGTCTTTTCGATTTAAATGACCACACTTTAATTGGTATCCTTAGTAGATATAACCAATAATGAGAGGTGTGTGATCCTTACACACAACACAAATTTAGTTTCCTGGGCTTGCTCTGATTTTTGCTTCAGTATTTGATTTAATCATTTTAGTTAACATTTAGCTACCAGGATGAGTTAGGAAGCATTTGTAACAAACAAACAAACACCCCCAACTTTTTCTTTTGAATGTTTTCTGTTTTGGTCTGTTTTAATGTTGTAAGCCACCCAAGATGGGAGGGTCTCCCAGATGGGTGGTATACAATAATGAATGAATGGATGAATGAATGAATTTGCCCTCCCATTCTGCTTCCATTCAACGTGATCACACATTTAGAACCAAACCAAAATAATTTGACTCTTTTAAAAGTACAAGTGTCTCTCATGGTGAGGAAAACTTAGATTGGAGGTGTGGGACTCCGGGTTAATTCACATTTTTCATTGCATAATATGATGAACAGAAAAAAATATGAATCGCTTTACCCCAAATCCACATTTTCCACATTTTTGTTACAGTTAATGTGGTTAGCTGTTTATTGCAGCAATTGACTAAGACAGTGTTTCTCATTCATTTTTATTTGCCTGCCCCTTGGCAGCCCATTTCCATAAATTGCACCCAGATATTAACAAAATATTTGCAATTAATACTGTTTCTGTTATTTCACATTTTTGTGTTGCAACGATAATAGATAGCTCAATAATGGGGCTTTAAAAAAATCAATGGAATAATAAGGTCAATAGATAGTACATTTATATTTACATGAAACTCAAAGGATACAATTAATTCAAGTAAACACATCACATACTACATTAAAGAATAAATTACATTAATTCAAATACATGATACCCAGCTGTACATCTCGGCCCGTGGGGACCCAGGCGGTGCAGTGGAAGTCCTCTCCAGGTGCCTGGAGGCTGTGAAGGTCTGGATGGGGGACAACGGGCTACAACTGAATCCCGGCAAGACTGAGTGGCTATGGGTGAGGGGTCCTGTGTTATCACGGGAGCTACCAACTTTGGCTCTGGATGGGGCAGTTTTGCCCCAGAAGGACCCGGTGCGTAATCTGGGGGTCCTCCTGGACTCACGACTACTGTTCGAAGAACAGGTGGCAGCCGTGGCCAGGAGGGTTTTTGCACAACTTCGTGTAATACGCCAGTTACGCCCCCTCCTAGACCGGGACGCCTTGCTTATGGTCACACATGCTTTGGTCACCTCCAGACTTGATTACTGTAATGCGCTCTACATGGGGCTGCCCTTGGTGACCATTCGGAGGCTTCAGCTGGTCCAGAATGCGGCAGCCCGGGTGGTGATGGGGTGCGGGCGTTATGCTCGGGCTTCACCACTGCTCCAGGAGCTGCACTGGTTGCCAGTTTGCCTCCGGGTGCAATTCAAGGTGCTGGTTATTACCTTTAAAGCTCTACATGGTAGTGGGCCAGGATACCTAAGAGACCGCGTCACCCTAAGAACGTCTGCCCGTCCCACCAGGGCGGATCAGAGGGGCTCTCTTGTTACTCCATCGGCCAGGGAGGCTCGCCTCACGAGCACCAGGAAGAGAGCCTTTTCTGTGTTCGCCCCGGCCCTGTGGAACCTTCTCCCGACAGAGTTGCACCTGCAGGCGGAGCTCCTCCCCTTTCGGAAGGGCTTGAAGACATGGCTGGCGGGCCAAGTGTGGGGACACAGCAATGTAGGTTCCCACCCAGGATGGCTAATTTAAGAGCAGCCATCCCCCCCCCAATCTGATATTTGTATCAGTTATTATGTGTTTTATCTGCTTTTATTGTTGAATGTTTTAAAAAATTTTATGAATTTCATGAATTTTTAAGGCTTTTATATTATGATTCAGGATGTAAGCCGCCCAGAGTCGGGTTTGCCCGATTGGGGCGGGATATCAAGTGTGAACAATAAATAAATAAATAAATAAATAAATTCTTTTTGTTCATTACTTAATTTATTAATTAATTATTATCTTGAGGAATGGCATAAAATATAGAATACTTCAATTCACTACACAAGGGGAGATCCTTAGGAAGAGAGGCCCTGGACTTTGAAATATTTTGTGGTTAAAGAACCTGAAAGACTAGTGTGGAACGTCCTCAGAAGAACCATTTCGGAAGAATTAAGAACAGAAATACTATCACCAGGGTAATAGCCAATATCTGGAACAGATAGAAACAGCAGCTCAAGTCCTCCGATGGAGACAAGGAAAGCTTATGGAGTCAAGGAAAGCTGATGAAAGTAAAATTATTCAAGGTATCACTGGAAAATGCTATAAGACTCTTTGGATTTTTGACAGGTTATTTGTGTGTTGCGTTTTGTATTTGTCACACAGCTGCTCCGTCCCTAGAAATTCCTGACAAATATATTTCCAGTTATTAAAACATTGCAACTTCTTGTAAGCTCTGCTTTGTCTCCTTCCCAATAGTCCAATTTCTTCAACATTTTCCTTGACTGGGTTTGTTCACAGAACACGTAAGTTGCTACCTGAAGACAACCTTGTGTTTCCTCTTTCCTGTCTTCCAGAAAAACCATTGTAGTAACTTCACGTAGTTGTTTTAAAGTGGCTTCTGCCAGTTTAACAGTAAAAAACTTAATTTCAATGTACAGTACAGTTGTGCCCCGCTTAAAGAGCATAATATGTTCCACAGGATTGCTCTTTAAGTGAGTTTGTTCTTTAAGTGAAACACCATTGTAAGTGACCAATTGTGGGGGGGATTGCGAGTGTTTGGTTAGTTTTATTTGTTAAGTGAAGCAAACATTCAGATAAAATTCTGCTCTTTAAGCGAGGAGCTCTTTAAGCGAGGAGCTCTTTATGCAAGTTTTGACTGTATTTCAAATTTACTGTGATTCATGAGGGGAAAAGAAGAAATATAAATTCATATGAGAGGTATTTGTGTTGGACTAGGACTTAGGATACCTAGGCTCAAATTCCCATTTACCCACATAAACGCCTTTCAACCCACAAAACACCTTTATGTGCTTCTGACACGATTTTTTAAACTAAAAATTGGCTTCAACACCATGGACAAGGTTTTCCAGAAGTTTTCTAAATATTTTTAATTTGTTTCTGTTACAGCACATGTGATAACTCTGCTCATCAGTTGTCACAGCAGATCAAATAATAATAGTCATACTTCTAGGGCAGCTGTTGATTAAAAAGTTGAGATGCTTCCTGCATAATTTGGGAGGGAGGAATTCACAATATTATCTCTGAGCAACAAGTTTATATCTTTGTCTCATTGTGCCTTGTTTTGATTGTACTTGGAGTGTGAATGAAGATTTGATGCTCTCCCTTCTGAGGACTGAAAAATGGAAGGTGTAGGAGAAAAAGGCAATCAGGCAAGGAAGATTAATTACTTCAACTTGCACACTCAAATGATTTTTGAAAATCGTGGGACTCCTTCTGCTTCTGCTACGTGAATACTAAAATATGAAAAGCTACAGCCCTGGCATCTTACATCACTGCATTTCAGAATTGAACACTGCAATCAGATTTCTATTCATGAACACATGGTTGTGAAGCTTGGTTGCATAACAGCACACTTATTTTCCATATATTAAACACCCAGAGGGGAAAAAAGAAGCTCAATAATGCAAAGTTTGTTCAAGAAGGAGGGGAGGAAATCAAGAGGAAATGTAGGGTTGTCTTCAGACAAGGGCTTATGCATTCAGTGAATATTTCATTAGTTAGTGGATCTGTGAAGGGATCTGTCTGTTAGTCCCTTCTTTGTTCATTTTATTGCATTCCCCACCCACTTTTTCACTTCTTAAACTTAGAGCATTGATTATTTTCCCTCCAAATGTAAGTTCAGTTTATCACAATTTTTATTATGTGGGCATTTTCATCTGCATCCCCCTTGTCATACCTGTGGAAACCACAGTTCTTACAAACATCCAAAGAAGAGTGAACACAATGAAGCATAAGACTACAAAGCAAATGTCCATATAAATAGTGAGTAATTTACCAACTGCTGCCAACCTAGCAGTTCGAAAGCAATAAATTGCAAGTAGATAAATAGGGACCACTATGGTCGGTAGATAAAAAGTGTTCCATGTGCTCTGGTGTCTAGTCATGACAGCCACATGACCATGGAAACATCTGCAGAATCAGACGGCGCTGGCTCTTTGGCTTTGAATCAGAGATGAGCACTGAACCCTAGAGTTCGATACAACTGGCTTTCAAGCAAGGGAAAACTTTACTTTTACTAATTTACCAACACATTTGCCACAATCAAGTTTGAAAACTGGTATATAACATATGCAGTCCTGATATCCATACCGATGAAAATTATCAACAAACCCATAAAGCATAGACTCAACAAACATATAAAGCATAGATATCAAGAATTTATGAGAAATAAAGAGGCTATTGGAGAAGGAGCTAGGCTGAGTGGTGCCCAGGGCTTAATGGAAACCTAAATGTGGCTAACATAAGAAATGAATCTATCAACTTGAATTTTAGCTGCTGTGTGTTATATGGTATTCGAGACATAGTTTCTTGTTCACAAGAGAATCAAGCAACAAGTTGTCAGTGTATGACATGGGACCACACATGAAACTGGTTTGGTGAGGTTCTTCTTACAGCCTTTGACAAGTCTATATTGAATCTGTGGCCTATTGTTTTGTGGTGACACCACTCCTCCATTGGTGGGCAGCAACAGGTTCACACACACCCAGAATGGGGTAGCAAATTTGGGTGCCCTTCGGGCGGGGGAGGGGGTAGCAAAATTGGGTGGCCATGCCCACCTCCCTGCCCTGCCCCATCAGGTTTTGTCCCCGCAAATGGTTCAAGGTCTACCTTGCTCAAAAGCCAGTCATATCCAACTCTAGGGTGCAGTGCTCATCTCCATTTACAGCCAAAGAACCAGTGCTGCCTGTGTTTGCAGATGTATACATGGCCATATGGCAGGCATGACTAGATTGCCCATGGCATAGGCTCCACCCACAATGTAGGCTCCACCTATGTAATAGGCTCCACCAATGATGTAGGGCCCCCCCCCGGTGTGGTAGCGAAATTTTTTGCTGCCAGTACTGCCCTCCTTCCTATAAATGAAATAAAGAAAATGTAATTTTATCCAGAACTAACCATTAAGAACCAACAAAACCATATAGAATTTCAATGAACAAAATGGGGTAAAGGTTTGTTTTCCTTCTCAGTTCTTCTTTGTATGATGAAAAGGCCCAACCCTTCTATATGCAGAATGCCCATGACTGTTTTGCTTATTTCAATAGCCCTCAATTTTCCAAGCTTCAGCTAAAACATTATTTTACACTTGGTTACTCAGGCAAATAGTATGTAAAATTGTTTTTACTAAACATTAAGGAGATTGTTTCACTTGCCCCTCAAGATATATATGTATAATTGCCCCATTTCATCTGGTTTCTGCTGCTTCTAAAGAAAGAATACTACAGCTCAAAATAAATACTAATTCAGTACTCAGTGTTGGCTTTGACAATCTAGAATCCAGATTGTAGCAATTGCAGCTCTAGTCATTACTTAGACAGTTCTGCTGCAAGTGTTTTGCTTCCTCCTTCATTATTGTTGTTGAGTGACCAGAATATTATTAGTTATGCTCATCAGCATAAATCTACCAACAAGAATTTTAGCTGCAGATTCCTGCTTCTTAAGTAGTTGTTTTTCATATTTTCTGTTGCATCTTAGTCGTGTATTCTTGGCATGAGACAGCAAATGTCCATGCTGATTCATGGACTTTTGCCAATTTGCCACTGAGATCTATGTCAAAGAACGTAATGCTAACATAATTTTAAAATTATGTTCCTACAAAAGTTCATTTTCAGTTAGAAGGCTGCTAGGAACATACAGAATGGTTGTCCGTGTGTTTCCACTTCAAGCCTTCTCAGAGAAGAGACTAATAAAAGCAACAGCTTTATCCAACATCACAATCATGGTATATAGGATGTGAGTTAGGAAACTTGTTGCACAACCAGAGGTCAGCACCTCAATTTCCCACTATGTCTCCTGGGAGAAGAGTCAAACAGTACAGCCTTGGACAAGCTGCACAGTTCCGAACTGACCCTTGAAGGAGGACTCATAAGCCACTCAGAGTATATTGAAGTAACCCCTAGACAACATTGCCATAAGTTAGAACTGACAGTGGCATTACAATTGTTATTAATTATTCACCCTGGCAGTCAGACACTGAGAAGAAAGAGTTGATTTTTTGCAAACAAATGATTTATATATTTCTATAAATGCTGTCATCTGCCTTTAATAATGTGATTCATACCTTTTGTTTCAGATATAAAAATAAATTAGCTCTTCAGTGTAAAATAGGTGACTCCAGGGAAGAGGTTGTGAGTGCTGCATCCTTACAAAAAACAGGTGGAGAATTTTAACATGCTTTATTCTTGGTTGCCTTTAATAGACAATGCTGCAGGTGCAGGGATATGGCTCCTGTGTTTAATTATCTTTTTGCTTGCACATTTTCTTCATAATGCCCCTATTTGCATCATGTTGTATGTTGCTGTCTCGTTCTCCACACTTCCCAACATTTATTTGAACAAAACACTCCTGGACCTTCAATTATCTGGCTGTATGTTTCATAGCTCCGTTTTATGACCCCTTCTTCTTCTGAGTTGCCTTGAGTCCTTCAAAAAGTAAAAAGGGGGAAAATAAGATACACAGATATAAAAATGTAAATAACAGATGGAAATGAACCTGCTTTATTTTGACACACTGCAGTTTTGTACTTTGGAAGAGGAAAAATGAACAGGTTTCAATTCTCACCAGGGTATACTTTCCATTATGTCTCTTATCTGATCCAGAATTGCAAGAATTAGCTAGAGGGGAAAATAATGAAGCAGTTCCCCTCTCCCTCTTCAGAGGACCAGGGGGAACTGTTTCATTTGCCAACATGGTGAAGTGGATCATCATACACTTTGCCACATGGGGAAAGGTCACTCAGGGTGTTTGGATGGGCACCCATCCTCAATTAACACAAACAAGAGGCAGCCCAGACCACTGCATGAGGGGAAGTTTTTTAATTTTATTTTACCATTCATAGGAGTAAGATTTTTGCAGGAAAATAGTGAAGGTTTCCCTCGTTCAAAAGCCAACAAATGTATGATTAAGAGCAATCAGCTTTGGACTGTATGGAACAACTTTATTGAATATGTTCTTCAGAAAGCACAAGGATATAAGTCTGATTGATTTTTTGGAAGAAAGTAGTAGTTTCAAAGAAGATAAAACTTGCTAACTTTGAAGCAAAGCACACTCCACCCCATGGCGGAGGGTACACAGTTTTCTGTTTTACATATGATACTATAATTATGCATTTGTTCATTTGTGTAGTTTAACAATCATTTTAGTATATTTTTATTGATTTGTCTTTGTTTATGTGCAAAATTTCTTTTAATTAATTTTTTTTTGATTCCTTGATTGACCAGACTATCAATTCCTACTGTTCGCAACTCATTTTCCATTCATTTCACTGCTGTCTTCTTCTTCTCTAGGTTCGACCAAAACTTTTCATACTTGGGTCTCCCCATCTTTTTTTTTTTTTTGGGGGGGGGAGCCTGCCAAGGGATCTTTTTACTCCTCTGGAATACCACTCAGTGACTGCTGCTATCCAATGCCTGTCTGTCATTTGAGAGATGTGTCAACTTCAGGGCAATTTCCGTTTGTGATATTCAGCAACCACTTCATTAATTCTGCTTTGTTCTCTAATCTGGGCATTGGGGATGTGGTTGTGAAGGGATACCTTTAGTATTGATCTTTCCAAGGCTTCACTGCTCTTGATAGTTCTTCCTCGGCTTTCATTAATGACCATGTTTCACTCCCATAGAGGACTGCTGGTAGTACTGTCGAATTAAAAAGGCTGGTGCCTTGTTTCTTGTTGATATCATTGATGGAATTAAATGCCACCCATCAAACAGTTATAGGTGCACAGTGAAGGGACATGTGAGGTAAAGGTGGCCTGGCATCTCCTGAGATTCTTAGCAGCCTCTGGCCAATCAATTTCTGCACTGCCAACATAGTGTGGTTCGAGGGACCTGTGGGTGCAAGTTGCTTTAGCCATTAATTTTAGTCACCCACTGGCTGGGCTGTCAGTGACAAGTCTTACAAGTCAATGTAATGGTGGGGGGGGGGGCTTTACAAAGATGCTATAGAGAGGAAGGTGGCCTCCTAGGCCACCTGGTTGCCATGGCACCCTCTAAACCAGGGGTGCCCAAACTTTTTGGGCTGTGGGCCGATCATGTGGTTCAGGAAGAAAGTCACTAAGGCCTGGGGGCTGGGTGCAGCCCCCAACGCCAATGTATCCGGCCCGCAAAGCCCTCGTCGCTCCAGGAAGCAGAAGTAAAACGCGCCCGTACGGGGCTTAGTTTGGGCACCACTGCTCTAAACCATTGTATTTTACTGATAATCTTTAAAAAGGAACACACACAATTAAATAACAAATTTGCTGGCCTTTCACACCATCTTAAACCAGGTATCAAAGAAAACCTCTGACTAAATGTTGGGCCAGCTGTCAATTTAATTTCTTTTTTAAAAAGCCAGTCGTGTCCGACACTAGGGGTTGGTGCTCGTTTCTGTTTTCAGCTAAAAAGCTACCACTGTCTGCATCTGCAGATGTTTCCATGGTCATGACTAGACACCAAGCACATGGAACACTATTACCTTTCTCACTGAACTGGTACCTATTTATACACTTGCAATTTCTTGCTTTTGAACTGCTTGGTTGGCAGGAACTGGGACAGACAATGGCACTCATTCCATCCTGCAGTGCTCGGATCTCAAACTGCTGACCTACTGACTTTCCAGTAATTAAGTTCAGGATCTTAACCACTAAACCACTGTGGCCCTACAGAAAAATAAGCATGCACAAATATTATCTGGATCGGGATTAGGCTGGAATGTCACTAAAGGAGCTTAGAGAGGATAAACCCTGAGCTATTTTTCTTTTATTTAGATACAGAACAAATTAAGGGGCTTCTGTACATCCCATATAAGGTGTTTTAGGCTTCTAGACTTCCATAGCCTGGAAATGTGTCATAATGTAATAACATAGTCATGGCTGGTGACTTGTAAAAAGTGGATTTTTGTTTGACAAATTTCTTAAATTTCTAAATGAAAAACATAGCACCAACTGCAGTCTGTTTATTAAAACAGTCAAATCGAAAGCACCACATGGCATTTTGTTTCCTCAAAAGAATTACTGAATAGATTCAGACTGTTAACAGGAACACATTATGTTACCTGTTTTCTAAATCAGCATTCAGGCTGCAGGAGAAGCCTCAGGCTCACCATTTTAGAAAGAAAGCAGCACAGATTAAGTAACGGGGATACCATAAAAACTGTTTAAAAAGCAGAATGCCAAGCAGACATCTCAACCTGTGATGCTTCAGGTGAAGAAACATCTGCCTATCCAAATGAAAAGCCTTTATTTGCAGGCATTTTATCTGTAGATTATGAAATCACAGTTGATAATATCAACATTTATTGTATACCATCTGATTTACTCCAAGACCAAGCAGTACTCTGAGCAGTCATACAATATACCAACCTCAGATAAAATCAAATTATAATTGAAAATAAGTCATGTTCTTAACTCCCAAAGCAAAGTGGCAGCATACAGAATATAATGAAAATCAAACCATTATATAATAATAAAAATAATAAATGTGACATCATAAATCATAAGCCTTCTATTGGGGAGCAATATCTAAAATGGGTTCTCTAAATTTATATATACTTTATATTTTATGTTGAGATGACAAATTATTGTACAATGAAGGGGCTAACTCCAAGTAAACCCTTCCCTTCTAGCTTCTCTTCAGGTAGCCACCCATAACAATGAGGTCTCGGAGAACCTGGTACTACAGATAGAATTCCTATAGGAGAGTTGTGTTGTCATGTAGCAATGTTCCAAACCAAAGTAACAATAATTACCATAAATAAGAAGAAATAAATTTGTATCATTTTTTTTCAAACAGCAACAAAATTATATTTTATACAACTAGGTTTTTATACCAAGGAACAACAGTTACTGAAAAAGGCAAAACGGAGAAAGAGATTAACATACGGTGCAGTAAGGCAAAAAAGGCCATAGCCAGGAGTCTAGATGTGGGTGGCCACCCCTTGGCTACATCCTTGAAGGCATCCCTGTCCACCCTCTGGCTACATCCCTGAAGGCAAACCAAATATTGGGACAGATAACTCCACTCTTACATTGCAAGGCATTATCAATGAACACAAAGAAACACCTCATGCAAAGCATATTTGTTCCCACCTTATGTTACCAGTGCCGAACATGGACAGTTACAACAAAACATAAGCAAAAATTGGTCACCTAGGAAATGAAATGTCTGAGGAAGGCTGCTGGAGTGACTAAATGGGAATAAATCAAGAATTTATGCTTGTTTATCACCCTCCTCCCCGAAGCGACTCTGGGCGATTTACAACATGTCATCAATAACAATCAAACAATTGAAAACTGTTTAAAAGTTTAAAAGATTAAAAGATTAAAACTAGGAGTTGCAGCTAAGAGGCACGGGGGAGGGGGGCCAAATCATCCAACCGTCTGGGGATATTGTTCCATCCATCTCCCACTCCTTTCCTAAATGACAGCAGCTCTGTTTGCCTGCATAATTCTTTTGGAAGGAGGTTTGATAAGGCCAGAGCGGACACGGAGAAGGCTCTGTTATAATGAAGTTATAATGGAAAGAATTAGAACAGAACCAATCTTAAACAATATACACAGAGACAATAAATAAAGTGGTTTGCCCATCTGTAGATACCATACCATTCAAGCCATATACAAAAAGAGAAGAAAGCCAAAAAGCATGAGGCAGACCCAGAGGAAGGTGGAGAGATAACATCAAATAAGTATTACAGGAACACTAAATAACACTTCTGCTGCTGCTGCTGTATCTGAAACCAAATATTGGTGATCCTCATGGTGAGGATATAATGCAGTGTCCTTTCATCTGCCTTCCACGTTGCAGCATGACAGCTGCACTACCACTGATTCAGTCCCATGAGTCACTTTCTGGTCCTGAGCCCTTTTAGCACACAATGTCCTCATCAGCCCCATGCCAGTATTGATGAAGCTGCTGCCTCCCATCAAGATGGATTCAAGTGGGGACCCTCACTCTTCCCTGTGGACTTTGGCACCAAAGGCCATTCGTCCAGTCACTAGGAGAGAAAGTGTGGTTGCTATTGGAAGAAATACAAAATTCCCTCCCCACCCAGGATATAAACAAGCAGGGAACTATGATGCATGGTTCAATGTCTCAGGCCACAATTTTAATAATTTTTTTTAACCCATAACCTGGGGGGGGGCAGATATTGCTAAACCTGATATCATTGCTGACCATTGCCTGATACCATTGCTGACCCTTGCCAGCTACTGTCCAAGCCAGCTATTCAGTGGGGAAACAACTTTGAGTCCATTCCCAGTTCTGTTCACATAAAATAATGTTTTACTTTCCCAAAGTTGTTTCATGGTGTGCCTTGTATGCCCACCTGTTTCAAACAAATCTTACCAAGCAATCAGTGCCACCTTGACAATAGATGCTCTAAAATGATTCAATGCTAGTCGAAACCAATCAACACTACCCACCATCTAATTGTAGCCTACTTAAGGGACAATTCCCCATTTTAATGGCCATTTCTAATCACCTAGGATAGGCAAAAAAACTACCCTTCCTCTTTCAGCCAACCTGAAGAAAAGGCTAAAAAAATCCCTAGCCAGTGCCAAATATGGCAACCCATAAAGTATTCTACAAAAATAGGAAGGTGGTTGGGTCTTTTCTGTTTACAGCTCAGCTAAAGAAACAGATGGAAGAGTGAGGCACCCTTAAATAGTTTCCACACCTTGCCTTTCCCCCACAAGAGGTGATCTTTGAATCATCAATCTCTGTGCCTACGGTTCATTCCCTTCAAGAAGGAAAAGGCATCCTCCCAAGGCCATTTCTTTCCAACCATTTCTGGGTGTGGGGTGGTGGTGGTTTGTGCTCATATATCCCTGGATTGGACCCTTAGAAGCTCATGCAGAAATCCTGGATGAGATGTGCTTGCAAAAGGGAACAGTTTGGCTATTTAGTAGCAGCCCCTTCTATCCTATGGAATGCTATTCTAAAAGAACACTTATTGTTTGAGAGGTCAGGAAGTGTGTGTGTGTGTGTGTGTGTGTGTGTGTGTGTGTGTGTGTGTGTGTGTGTGTTTTAAGGGCAGGTGGAAATCTTCAAAAGACACTGTGAGCCCTTGCTTCGGCTTCACAGTGTGTGGGATTTTTACCCACTAAAACCACCTCCCATTACGCCCTGCCACCCCACGGGACCACCATCAGGCATTACTTCATGGGGGGCAAAATGGCTGTTAAAAACCCTCCTCCTATTTGGCTACTCGCCCTCCTTCTCCTCTATGCCTCTGGCTGCCCTTTTCGCAGTCTCTCTACACGTCTAATTCCCAAGATGACCCTGGCTGCATAATTGGACAAGGTGACCCAGGTAGTCTCCCTGCTCAACATCTCACTGATGATATCTTCTGGAGACAGCTGTTGTTGAAAATGTCTCTGTAGAATTTCCCGTTCTGCATCAAAGTGTGGACAATGAAAAAACACGTGCTCTGTGTCTTCCTGCACAGACTGGCAGACGGGGCATGAAGCATCATCATCCAGCCTGAAACGGTGTTGGTAGGCTCTGAAGCAGCCATGCCCTGTCAACAGCTGTGTGAGGTAGTGATCCACTTCTCCATGCTGTCTTGTCAACCATGCATTGATGCCTGGGATAAGGTGATGAGTCCACCGTCCCTTGGTCGATTTATCCCAGATCTGCTGCCATTGTGTTATCCTCTCTTTCCTGGCTTCTATAGCAATTGTGTGTCGTTCCTTCTCCTGGTTTTCTTGCCTCTGCCAATAAATCTCTGCCCGTTCCTCTGCTATCAGATGGATCGGCATCATATCAGCAATGACACACATGGCAGCGTACAAGACCGTTCGAAATGCCCAAGCCACCCGCAGGGCACTCCTATGGTATATCGAAGTTATCTGCCGTATGTACGATATCTTTGCTGTGGCTTCAGACCAAATCGGGGCTGCATATAGCAATACGGAACTAACAATACTCAAGAGGAGTCTTTGTCGAGTCTGCCGCGGGCCTCCAATATTTGGTATGATCCTTGTTAATGCATTGCATACTGCTCCAGCCCTTGCGCTCACAATTTGCAAATGTTCATCAAAGCGTAGCCTGGCATCTATCTGGACACCCAGATATTGTAGTGACGGTTGCGAGAGAATACTGCAGCCTCCAACAGTAAGGGTGATAGTATCTCTGGCTTTCCTACTGGTCATAAGAACTGCCTCAGTCTTATGATCTGCTAAATGCAAACCAGCTAATGAGAGCCACTGACGGATTTTGGCAACACACTCGTTTGCAGTTTGGACAACTTCCTGCAGATGTTTAGCGACAACCACTACCTCCACATCATCTGCAAACCCAACTGTCCTTGTCCCCACTGGCATAGGCAACCGGACCACCCCATCATACATAATATTCCATAATAAGGGACCGAACACTGAACCCTGTGGAACACCTCCTGTGATCTTATAGGTTTGAAGTCCAGCATTGGTGTTATACATCAAGGTTTGATCTGTGAAATAGCTTATGATTATGCATCTGATGTACTCCAGAACCTCCATCACTCTCAGCGCATCCAGGATATGATCCCAGTTTGCTGAATTGAATGTGTTCCTCACGTCCAAGGTGATGATAGCGCGGTATTTCTTGGTGCCTCTCTTCCAGCGTTTGCCTTCTATAGCCTTGTGGGCAATGTCTACGACTATGTTAATGGCATCCACAGTAGATCTCGTCTTCCGGAATCCATGTTGACTTTCGGACAATCGTGTGTGTGTGTGTGTGTGTGTGTGTGTGTGTGTGTGTGTGTGTGTGTGTGTGTGTGTGTGTGTGTGTGTGTGTGTGTGTGTGTGTGTGTGTGTGTGTGTGTGTGTGTATTGACTGATCAGTGCTTTGGGGAATTGATTTAAGCTTCTGGGAATTGAAGTCCAAACACCAGCATTTGGGAAACACTGCTCTAAAGAAGTTCCATTTGTTTAACTGTGAGAATACTTATGAAAAGAAGGTGGTCTATGGTCCATGCAGCGAGGCATCTCAACCCACCACTATAGGATAAGATGTCCCATCCAATTTGAACCATGGACTTCTTATATTAATATATATAAAAATTTTCTTTTCCTGCATTTTTATTATTGTAGTCCTTTTAAGTTTAATAATGTGACCTCAAATTCTGCATTTGGCTACATTTTCTTGGATCCTGGGAAAATGCCTAAGTGTGTGTGTGTGTGTGTGTGTGTGTGTGTGTGTGTGTGTGTGTGTGTGTGTGTGTGTGTGTGTGTGTGTGTGTGTGTGTGTGTGTGTGGTACCTTCCCTTGACATCCGAATAAAAAGATTATAGTATTAATATAGTCTTACTGCATAGGGTATAAAAACATCAGGGACAGCTCTACCATTAAGAAAAATGAAGCCACCGCTTCAGGCGGCAGGTTTTAGGTGCAGTGGAAGGGTAGGAAATCATTTTTTTCTTTAGTTTATTATTATTATTTGGCTGGTGGGAATAGAAAAAGGTGTTTTATGAGACTTGTTGATTTTGGGTATAATGCATCCACATGGAAAGGTAGAAATATGTTGAATTATCTTTAAAATCTAAGCACAGCATTGCCTTCCAAATAAAGTTTGAAGTATAGATTGGGATCCTTGTTTATGAAGCTCTGATTAGTTGAAAGACAGCTCTCTATGTGCTGAGCCTTCTGGGAATAGTTGTCTTAACCATAATTACAGAAGTGATATACAGGTACTTGCAAGATGGAAAAGCTATATTGGGACACGTAACACTTTGTGAGAGGCATATACGGTAGTCATATATCTATATAAATGTATGTCAACCTGAACGATCAGTCACCAATTATTCTGATAGGCCAGGTGGCAAAAACAACACTCTAGCAAATTTCATATGATTTTTTTAAATGGAATACTTAAATATAGATAAATGATGAAAAGACAACAGTGAAAACATCTATAGAAGTATTACTGAGTTATGATGGTATCAAGAATTGGGATTAAAATTATGCATCTAGTTGAAGTACCCTCATAATTTAGATTAGGCATTGACAATCTGTGGCCAACCAGACATTACTGAAATCAAGTTCTATTAGCCTCGGGCAGTGTGAATAATTGTTAGAGAAGATGGGAAATCAATACAGAGCTGGTCGTACCATTAGGCAAGTGAGGGAACTGCCACAGTCAACATTTGCTAAGCCATTTGGACAGGTAAATGGCAGAAGTTCCTAGTTCACAGAGCACAAAATTCTATGTCTGAGTCTGCATCTGTGCAAAACCTTGTACCTCCTAAAATAGCCTTCTGCATTCAAGTGCCAAGGATAATGTTGTTCAATCACTAGTGTTAAACTAAGATTCAGCTACTAGGCAGGGAATGGTTGAACCATTATCATGTCCTTTACTTCTTCCTTCACAATGGGCAAATATATAGCAGTACTCTGCCTATGGTTAATAGCAGTAGTGGGATGTGAAAATTTTTACTACCACACCGTGAGTGAAGCCTAATTTGTGGGTGGAGCCAATGATGTGGGTGGAGCCTAATTTGTGGGTGGAGCCAATGATGTGGGTGGAGCCTAATTTGTGGGTGGAGCCAATGGCATGGGCAGGATCATGTGACCTGGTGGGTGGGACTAAAGTTGGTCATGTACACATAAAAATACAAATTACATAGACATAAAAATAGATAAAAATACACATAAAACACATATAATACACATTAAAATAAATACACATTACATAGACATAAAAACACATAAAAATACAAATTAAATACACATAAAACACATAAAAATACACATTAAAAATAAATACACATTAAATACACATTAAAATACACACCCACACCCAAAGGTGAGTCGCTTACCCTGGGGAGCAGGCTATAGGAGCTTCAGGCTAGCAGCTTCTCTTCGTCCCCCCCGCTTGGGAAGACAGCAAGGAGGCCGCACATACACGCCAAGTGCTCTAGGCGCGCATGCACACCAAGCGCTTGGTGTGCATTCGCAGTGGGGGAACCTGCAAAAAGGTAAACCCTCGAGGTGGTTCCCTCCAAAAGCCACTATCGGTTCTCTGGGACACTGGGGAAAGTTACTACCAGTTCTGGTGAACTGTTGGGAACCTGTAACATCCCATCGCTGGTTATTAGGCAGTATATTATCTCTCATCCCCTCTTTCCTGAAGGGTTGGATTTATCTAATTTTTCATTTATCTTTGCAAATACATTTAAAGAATCCAAAATGAAAACATGTAGTTCAGCACCCGTAATAACTTTGAGCACCATTTTGCATCTCTGCCCAAATTGTGCCATGGGTTCGAGTATCTCGTCTCAGACTATACGAATCGTGCAACTGACTGGGACTTGCATCTGTTTCTCTTGCTCAGCTACCGGCCCTGACAAGAGACAAAGGGGTTCCTAATTTTTAAGCAAAACAATGCAAATGCCATTTCTCTTGCAATAGCAATGATAATTTTGTAGATGCGGTTGTAAAATGACTGAGTAATCTCAAAGGTGCCACAGTGCTTTTTGTCTTTATACAATACAGCAGTCAATTCTCCCATTTCAATAAAACATGCAGTGAATTCTCTCTAAATAAATTGTAAATTACCATGCCAAAGCCTAAAGCACTAGAAGTTTCATTTTAGTAATCCATACTATTTTTTCTTTGTGTATCAACTTGTAATGCCAAAGAATTTTGATATTACCATTTTAGTTAGTTTCCATAGATACCTGTAATAAGACTGACATGTTATGGTAAATATTGCATTACACTGGGAGTGCAGCGAGACAGAAATCTATAACAAAAACCTGTCTTAAAGGATTTCTTTAAAGGGAGAAAATACAACACAGATTTGATTCTTGGAGCCTAACTACATATTATCTTTACCAAGTATGCAGTTCCGAACTCTACATTAAGTAACAGTGTGGCATAGTGGATAGAGTTTTTGATTAGGACTCAGGAGACCTGGGTTCAAATCCTCACTCAGCAAGGGAAAGTCATTGGAAGGGTCTAGCAATAGTAAACCAAATGGAACTTTTCATGTATCTCAAAAATGTTGTTAGGGTCACTGTTAGACAAAAGCAAGTTGACAGTACATGTCAACAATATCAACTCTACTTTGGCCCACCATAACAAGGAATGCAGGATCATTAAGCACTTTCTCAAGGGAACCACAGGCTGGGAGGAGAAAGTCATTCATTTTTGGAAATCTTCCCCTACCGTAATGCATCTGCAAATGTTGCTAATGGAAGACTTCCTCCTCCTGTCCCATGGATCAAATAGCAAAGAGGAAAGAAGTGTTATTAAGCCTTCCTTTACTTCCTCTGTTGCCAGCTAATTCAACTTCATTGAATTACATGATTAACTGGGGCTGGGGAAAAAGACTTAGAAAATAAAATCTGTAGGCATAGAAAAAACTAAACATCCCAAACTGCAGGTATAGAAAGAGTTAAACATCCAAAACTGCCTTCTGGTTCTCTGATGAAAGTTTCCTCCATTTCCCCATGTTGGACATATGAGGGATAAGGCAAAGAAAGAATGGATGACTACTTTTTCAGATGAAATCACAATTTAAATGTTATATTTTCAGAAATGAAACTTTGTGCCAGTATATTACACATCCTCTAGTACAGGGGTCCCAACCTTTTCAAGCCAGGGCCATGGTCTCATCAGTTTTGAGAGCCAGATGGCCATTTTCCCCTCCCTGCATAATGGGAGTGGCCATTTTGTCCCAACAGCTTCAAAGGGATGGCCATTTTGATTCTCAAATGTCCTTGGAGGGATGGGGGGCACATGAAATGTTGGATCCACCCTGCGGGCTTTAGGTTGATAACCCCTTACCTGTGCCTCAGAAGCAACTTGCATTGCCCCTACATTACTCATTGGCTGAAATGTACCTATGCCTGCAGAAATAAATGATGACACCAGCAAGAGGAGATATTAAAAAAGCAAATGATTCCCCTTTCTCTACTCCAGCTTTTCTGGCATGAAAGTCATTCTTTTCTTTGAGTAGAACTTTAAGAGCCCCAGGATAGGAGGAGAAATTCATTCACTACTGGAAATCTCCCCTTACTATAATGTATCTGCAAATTTTGCTAATGAAAGCCTTCCTCCTCCTGTCCCATGGCTCCATCAGTTTCCACTTGATGAAAGGGACTATTCATAAGTCAAAAAAGTCATAGGAGAAAATGGGAAAGTATTTCACTGTTGAAAATCTCCTCTTGATGGTGACATCATCACACTTCTGCAGATGCAAAATCAACAGGATTTCATTTAGAACCATTTAACTTTGATTATTTAAAGTGGACAGTGGGTATTTGTATTCTACTTTATCTTTAAACTGAAATTAAAAGCCTTGCATTTTTCAGAGCAGTATGAAATCTTACATCCTCTTTCTCCAGTAACTACCAAGTCCAGAAAATGTGAGAGGCTTTTAACCACAACTTGCTGGAATTATAAGAGCATCTCACTTTACAGAATGAAGCATGCTCTATGTCAGTGATGGCAAACCTTATAGAGACTGAGATTCCAAATAGAGTGGCAGGGTGAACTCTGTGCTGGGGGGGAGGGAGGAAGCACTCTCATTGGGCTGCTCAGCAGAAGGGCAGGGTGAACTCTCTGCTGGGGTGATGGTGCACATGCCCACAGAGAGGGCTGTGTGTGCCCCCTCTGGCATGTGTGCCATAGGTTTGCCACCACTGCTCTATACAGTTTAGAAAAGTATGGGTGGCTGTATTCTATATTTCCTGGATTGTATAGTTGTTGAATCAATTAAAATAATAGAAAAAGAAACAAACCCTTACTCCACTTTATGTAAGGTTGACAGCAGTGGTGATACAGATACAGTAAAACCTCATATAACACTAAAACCTGGTTCCACAAGTCTTGGTGTTATATGATTTTTAGTGTTATCTGATCCTCTATGGGATCCATAGAGATACATTGTAACCACACAGGCTTTAGCGGTTGTTATCTGAAGCATCCCATAGGATCTTAATGTTATCTGATGCAATTCTTCCCCCCAGATTCCTTAATGTTATGCGATTTTAGTGTTATTCGATACTAATGTTATATGAGGTATTACTGTACTGGATTACTTGTTGCACTGTAAATGTATAGTATCAGCAGATCTAGGTTTGCCACCACTGCTCTATACAGTTTAGAAAAGTATGGGTGGCTGTATTCTATATTTCCTGGATTGTATAGTTGTTGAATCAATTAAAATAATAGAAAAAGAAACAAACCCTTACTCCACTTTATGTAAGGTTGACAGCAGTGGTGATACAGATACTGGATTACTTGTTGCACTGTAAATGTATAGTATCAGCAGATCACCCTCTTGCAGTTAAAAAGTAACATCGTTGTCTCCTAGTTACTTGGGGGGGGGGAGCATTGGTAAAAAGAATTATTTCCAACGTTACTCCAAGCTGTAGTTCCAGGACATAATCATTACTGACTCAGTTCCTGTAGTAGTATCATTGTGTGGAGATTAAGGAAGAGGAGATACTTTGTGATGCAATTATTTCTATGTTTACTAAGCAGTAGGTGGCACTGAGCTCAAGAAGACTGATCTTTGAATAAACATGTATAGGATCATATAACTTCATATCCTGAACACATTTGCCTCACTGGCCTGTTTTCTGCAGAAAGGTGGGATATACATTAATTAAAACAACTACCATGTAGAACTTTCTTTTTTGGGAACAGATGAAAGACAGGTAGTGATTTATTGATATTGTTCACATCAAATACCTTTTTTCAAACAGAAAGCTCCATGATCTGTGTTTATTTTACTAGGATTGTATTGTAAACTTGCAGTGATGCAGATAGAAAGGGACAACAATACAGTAGCTCATAAAGGCTACCTATAGCATTTTGTTTGGGGAAGAAACACTAATCCCATAAAGCAGATTGTGAGAAGGGAGATAAAGGTAGTCACACCTCTTGCAGGCCACTTTTGCCCAATTCAAAAAGGGAGGGGAGTCATGGGGAGGATGAGGCCACCAGGAAATAGGCCTACTAGAACAGGCTGACCCACTGGAAACAATCGAAGTTAGCTTTAAAAAAAAGCCAGAGAAATAGGCATAAAAGTAGACAAGGTGGGTGGGAGCATGATACCAGTTAAGAAGAAACTTGAACTAAGTAAAGATGTTTATTTATTTATTTATTACTCATTTTTACTATCCCGCCCCAATCGGGTAAACCTGACTCTGGGCGGCTGACAGCACACGTTAAAACATAGGTTAAGCCTATGATAATACTAATTATTCTCAAAACTTAATATTTAAAACTTTAAAAGTTCATAAAAGTTCATGAAAGAATTAAAACCGTGCGGGAGATAGAACCAAAAAGGGTGGCTATCCCTTAGATTAGCCACCCTACATGAGATCCCACACTCCTGGGTCCCCACGCTTGCCCTGCCAGCCATGTTTTTAAGCCCTTCCGAAAGGGCAGGAGCTCTGTCTGTAGACGCAGCTCAGTTGGGAGGAGATTCCCAGAGAAGGCCCTCTTCCTAGTGCTAGTGAGGCGAGCCTCTCTAGCCGATGGAGTAACAAGGGAGCCTCTCCGATCCGCCCTGGCGGGACGGACAGATGTTCTTGGGGTGATGTGGTTTCTTAGGTATCCTGGCCCACTACCATATAGGGCTTTAAAGGTAATAACCAGTACCTTGAATTGCACCCGGAGACATACTGGCAACCAATGCAGCTCCCGTACCAGCGGTGAGGCACGAGCATAACGCCCGCACCCCATCACTACCCGGACTGCCACATTTTGGACCAGTTGGAGTCTCCGGATGGTCACCAGGGGCAGCCCCATGTATAGCGCATTACAGTAGTCAAGTCTGGAGGTGGCCAAAGCATGTGTGACCATGAGCAAGGCGTTCCGGTCTAGGAGTGGGCATAACTGGCATATTACACGGAGTTGTTGCCTCCTCTTGCAACCAGTTGTTGTTGTTGTTGCTGCTGCTGCTGCTGCTGCTGCTGCTGTTTGACTTGTATGCCCCACTTGCAAAGCGACTCTGAGCGGCTAACAAAGATACAAAATATTACAATTACAAGGTACCACATTATCATAATACAAAGACATTTCAAAATATTCAAAAAATCCCAAATACAATTACAGAATAACAAATTAGCATGATATAAAAACACTTCAAAAGACAATATACAAAAAACATCATAGACTCAACCCCACCAACTATGTCCGAGGGAGTGTCCAATGGTGCCAGCGGTGTTCTTGTGGCCAGCCAGACTACACAGCTGCTGCTCCTTCCCTCAGCCGGGTTGACTGAGGGAGTGTCCGGTTGGGGAGGCGGCAACAGTGGTGTTCTTATGGCTGGCCAGACTGCACAGCTGCTGCTCCTTTCTTCAGCCAGGCTGGCCAAGGGAGCATCTGGTGGGAGAGGTGGCAACGGTGATATTCTTATGGCCAGCCAGGCTGCACAGCTGCTGCTTCTTCCCTCAGTTGGGCTGGTTGAGGGAGAATCCAGTGGGGGAGGCAGCAACGGCATTGTTCTTGTGGCTGGCCAAGAGAGCATCTGCAAAGAAGTTGGGACATTAACCCTTCCCACCCTGAGGCAGTTCCTGTTCCACTCCAAACATGCTTATCCAAGGAGGGGGTGGAGTAGGGGAAGCTGTAGAACCCGGAAAGAAGCCTGCCTCCAACCCCTGTCTACCAGGACGAGGATAAGGTGGAGTTCCATTAGAGCTAGCTGTGTCCATGAAAAGGAAGAAGGCACCCAAGGGGTTAATAAACTTAACCCACCTTATTGTGACTGTTGGAAAATGGGCTATGGAAGCAGCTGTTGAATCCTTAATCAAAACAACTCTGAGCCTATTGAATTTATCTCAATGGGGCCTGGCCCTAACAAACCCTCTGAGGTGAATGCAAGCAGACATCAAATGTATATTATTTGTAAGGTAGGCTCACCCACTTACCAGATGTAGGTTTTTTTCTGTCTTTTAACTTAATTTTATTCATCTGAAGGTTACCCATACCCAGAGAGAAACATTAAATAAAGCCAGCAAGTGACTAAGCATGGTGTCGCCATTAATATAGAACTTTCTCATGAAATTTAATTTTCGGTTTGAATTATTGATTTCTTGCTTGGATAAACTAATTCTTCCATAATCACTTGTAAAACTAATACATTATAATTAGGGGATGAGATTAGTGATAGAGATTGGTTTCATCAAATAATTATGCTGCTCAGTTTGAAATATATTAAAGTCACATGTTTCCCACCTAATGGGTGACAAAAGAGATCATTTATAATAATGCAGATCTCATTTGCAGCTGCTTTATTATTTAAGGAGGGAAAGAGAGAATTGCTTCCAGAACCTCCCTGTGTGAGTGGGAAATGAACAGCAACTTCTTTGCCATTTAATCAAGCCACACATAGATAATCTGTAGATGAAGTTTCCACAGGACATTATTACAAAACACTTCAAATGAAGGCTTTCTGAACTCTGAATAAGGGAAAGTCATGGCAGAGAATAATCCTTTCTAACCTCTATTTCATTCTAAAGAATACCTGTATATCATCTCTCATTAGGGACTGCCCTCTGCCACAATGTAACAATGAGCTTGATGACCTTCTGGTTGTCAGGTCAGCAGTTTGAGACCTGAGAACTGTGTGACAGAGTGAGCTCTCATTGTCTTTCCCAGCTCACTGCCAGCCTAGCAGTTCGAAAGCAAGAAACTTGCAAGTAGATAAATAGGTACTGCTTTGATGGGAAATGTAAAAATATTCCATGCACTACTCTAGTTATGCCTGCCACACGGCCATGTAAACATCTGCAGACGCAGATGATGTTGGCTTTTTGGTTGTAAACAGAGATGCACATTGATACCTAGAGTCGGAAACGACTGGCTTTCAAGCAAGGGAAACCTTGATCATTGGCCTTCCTGGTAAACGCTGTGTTAGGTCTTCCTAGAATGGGAGAAGGAACTAAATGAAGTTTAGTCCACTTTCTCCATCTACACAGCCATGCAGCAGTCTGATCAGCAGGACCACAGGTGTAGCTGCTGGTAAGTGGGTAATCTTTGAATGACATTAAATGACTAAATAATCTTTGACTGACATTAAAATTAACAGCTTCATGTATTCCAGTCCGTGGCTATAATTTACAACTAAATGTTGTTTGCTCCTTTAACTCTGGTTAGGATGTCAATGTACCCTTTCTTTAGCTTTAATATTAGCCTCTGTCTGATGACTTTGGAACTTTGAGCGGATCCAGGGAATTGTACAGTCCTGTATTGTTCCTTGATATAGTTAATGGGCATAGACACCCCCCCAAAAAAAAAAAAAAAAGAGAGAGAATATTTCGCTTGTTCTACACCCCATGCAACATTTTCCAGCTATGCAAATCTGGCATTCCCCCATATACATTTTTTCAAATTAAAAAAACCGCTGATTTTTATTTTGTACTGGTTTTTTGGAAAGATCATTCAGAGGGAAAAAGATGAGCCATTGCATTTATATGATTATGGCCTCATTTCACTTTGTTTTTCTTAATGAAAATTAACATTAAGTAATTAGCAGCATATACAGTATATTGATTTATGTTTTAGGTAGACAGTTTGTTTTTTGGAGCCTTAGGATACAATCTTTACTTGGCAAGATGGATAAAAGCCAGTAGAAGTGACACTAGACTAGCTGTCACTGTGGTGTCTCCAAACCTAGTGAATCTAAAGATGCTTTAAACTTCTTAGGGCTACCATTGTCTTGTCTTAGTTTCATAGCAATGTCCCTCTCCCCTGCATGCCTGGATGATAGGAGATTCAGGTAAAGCTCAGCTCCTTCTTTGCTCTGTCCCTCCTCTGCCCCCATTTGCCTCTATTACTCACAGATCTCAGCTAGAACTGCAAAGTGGAAAACCTGATATTTCAGAGTCTCACTGGTATACAGATGTAGAGGTAGCCTTCCAAATATTGCCAAGTGTGTGCCAGCTATGGATGCAACAAATGAGTTAAGTGATGTCATGATGAACAGGCAAAATTATACTTCAAGACCCTCATGCATTTATACACAGAACAGGGGAGATCTGATAATGGTTTGTGATTCTGCTGTTAAGAGTCTTTTAGATGAGTTGGCCTCCCAAAGCAGCATCTTTTCATGGACCTGGGAAGCAACATGCCTCTTTGAAAGAATAAAACCTCTGTATGCCATGAGAGTGACTTACTTACTTAGTTACTTGGTTTCACATGTCAAGTTGATGTGGTGGATCAAAGCATTGTCTTCCACTGTTTCCGATCCTGTGCCAGTCTCATCCAGGGCCTTGGGAACTTTACCTACAATGCTCCTTTAGCCACCGTCACCGGCCGGGAGGTGAAAAGGAGCCCCTGGCCGAGGGGGCCTGAAGGACGCCGCAGCCGCCGAGCGCGGGAACAACGCCGCCGCCGCCGCGCCCCTCCGTGTTGTTTTATACTATGTTGTTTGTATACTGTTGTTTTATGTTCCATGGAAGCCGCCTTGAGTCAGGTTCGCCTGAGCAAGGCGGGGTATAAAAATAAATTTGAATTGAATTGAATTGAATTAATATCACGACACAGCTCCCTGGGCTCATGTCAAAGTTGGCCATATTAGAGCAATGCACTGGCCAGGTGCATTGCCCAATTGCCCAACCCCATTTAGCTGACCTGCAGTTCCAGAAAGAAGGACTGTTCTGGACCACTAGCTGACACTTTTGTGGCATTGTTGAATCTGCCAGGAGAATACACCCCTACCACTATAGCTGTTGGATGGCCAGGGTCACCGCTGCACTACGTTAAGCGTGAGGTGAGATTTGCAGTGGGCATTAATACAGAGAGGGTTAATTTTTCAGGTTCCATTTCTTTATGTTGCACAAATCCTGTTGCTTATTTACACTAGTGGAAGGCAGATTCTGTAAATTGCATCAATTTCTTGCTGCCAATTAATGAGCCTCTACTTGGATTTTCAGGACTGTTGCAGGCCAGTGGATTGTGCATACTTGGAAATCCGACAGGAACTCATCAATTGCCTGTGAGTGGCTGTACAAACTATGCTATTTGCCCTCCTCTGTCATAACTTGTGTATCAGCAAAACACACACACCAAACAGGTATCTGTTTGCCTGCTTCAGGTATTTTATGAAGTGGAGGGGGCATGCTATACATTGATGCCAAAATGTGCACTACCAGCATTGCACTTTAATTTCTATTGCCAATACTGCTGAAACTTCAAATTGGCATGGAAATGTTGATAGAAACCCATTATCCATCAGGAAACCGCAGGAATCCAAAATGCTGGAGATATATCAGCTTGGTGTAGATCACTAATAAGAACTGTTCCTAGGACTGATAGAAATACATTAAATTGCTCTTCAGAATTGTATGCATATTTCATATTTTTGTAGATTGGAACAGGCCAATATGAAACTGTAGTTTGCTTCTGCATGTAATATTTTCACCTATATTTTCTCTCCAGGAGTTTAAATTAAAGATTAGGTAGCCCCTGTCTGATTGTCTGACAGATTAAACCTTATCCAAGCTTTCATAAGTGACCTGGCAAAAGTCACTTCCACACATTGCTAACAATTCATAGAAATGAGAGTATGAGTACAACTTTTCAGGGATTTTCAGGCATTTCAAACAACTGTGGGAGTATGAGTCTAGTCCAGTGTTCCCGTGCCCCGCTTGGGGACTTCAAATTCCAAAAGCCTAAGTCAGTACAGTGTCTGAATGGTGCTTTGGGGAATTGACTTAGGCTTCTGGGAAATGAAGTCCAAAAACCAAAAGTTTGGAAACACTGGTCTAGTCCCAGCTGTTCTCTTCAAACCTGAGTTGAAACAGGTGCTTCCATTTCTTATCGTAGACCTCAGCAAATTACAAAGGCTTCAAAATGTCTCCATAGTATTCAGAGATGTTCAACTATATTTGAAGCTAGTCACTAGTTTCTGTACAGTCAAACCTCACATAAAGAGCGCCTCGCTTAAAGAGCAGAATTTTCTCTGAATGTTCGCTTCGCTTAACAAATAAAACCAACCAAAAACTCGCTTAACAAATAAATCGGGGTTCGCAATCCCCCCCACAATGGATCACTTTCAATGGTGTTTCGCTTAAAGAGCAAACTCGCTTAAAGAGCAATCCCGTGGAACACATTATGTTCTTTAAGCAAGGTACAACTGTACTTTATGATCAAGCAGCTCCAAAGCAGCCTACCAACCATGTGCTGTGACATGTTCAACATTTGATAGTCATAAAGAGGAGGGACAAGACCTATTCTCAATCATCCCAGAATGCACAACCAGATATATGTTGAATATATAAAAATATTTCTAACTGTTAGAGCAGTACAACAATGGAACAAATTACTTCTGGTGGTGGCAAGTGCTCCAGTACTGGAGACATTCAAGAGAAAATTGAACAACCATCTGTCTTTCAATTTGTGATTTGATTTGGATTCCTGCATTGAATGGAGGGTTGGACATGATTGTCTCACAGGCCCCTTCCAAAATAGTTATTCTATGATGACCCTTTTGTTTTTTTATGTTTCCTAGGAACCAAGGGGAAAAGATTCATATGTATTAATAAAAGATGGGAGACCAATTTTTCCATTTAGGTGAAAAATATTTTTACTACATTAGGTATCAGCCATGATGATAATGCAGTTGTATGAATGGAAAGTCCTATTTTTAACATTCAGAGAAAGAAAACTAATGGGAAGAAGGGGTACTGGGTTTGTAGGCTTCAAAGGCAAATGGAACTCCTTAGTGTGACCCCACTCCCCACAGCATCTTGATTTAATGTACCTGTATATCCCTTTTGACTCCTGAAAATAACTTCCTTTCTGTGTTGCTTTTTCACTGCTGATAGAGATGTCCTCAAATAGAATTTGACAGATAATAGGGCTTGATTATTCATGGGAGAGAAAAGAAGTAAATATTTGACCTAATCAGTAGGTCAGAGACAAGATGCTCCAATTGTAATAGTTATATGCAAATACATTAATAGATACACAACATAATTAGATATAGTGATATGGCAAATCAAATTACAGCCCTATGCACCTTGCTTTCTTTCACTTTCCCAAAAAGCTGGCATCGCTTTATAATTAAAAAATCGGGATCTAGCTAATTAGAAAAAGTAAATTATCTTTCATGAAACTGTCACTAGATCAAGTATCTTGGATTTGATAGCAACATTGCTTTGCATTTGTAATTAGTATCACCACTGTTAGATCACATGTGACAAGTTTTACATATTACAACATCTCTTGATGCTGGAAAACTGATGCAAAACAAAATGTCCTTCATTTTCATGCACAAAATCATCATCTCCTAATGTTTGATCCCACATATAGTTATTCTGTGAAGACATAAAGCAGAGAGCTGTCATTTCCTCTCATTATCTGCCTGGGCTGGGTTTGTGATGGGTCCTCAGTTTTCATTGCTATTGCATTCCAAATGCACTGCCTGAAACAACCTGGTAGCTCAAATGGACTCAACAGTTCTTAAGCAACTAAACCACAAAGCTAAAACCAGGCCTGCAATGGCCACCAATGTGGATAATTCCATACTGGGTCTTACAGTTGAAGGTGGACGTACTATTAACTCTCCCATGCCCATTATAGCTAACCACATAGGTTATAGAGAAGATTTTGTATTTATTTAAAACATACAAAAATGATTTTTAAGGTAAAAAACAAACAAAGCTAAATCACAGAACAGCAGGAAAAACCAATAAATTCTAACTATCATGAGCTGATACTTACACAGAAGACCTCAAACTAATGATTGTTATAGCTCCTGAACTCTTACAAAATCCAGCTCATACATATGAAGCCTCAGCATATACTGAACCTCTTAGAGACATTATTCATCAACTGACCCATAAGAACTTTCCTGAACACTGGCAAAATTACAATCTCCTAGAGAAAAGTCACCTGGAATTAATTAACAATTAAACTCCAGTCACCATACATTGGCTAGTATACCACAAGATAACGCAGGTAGTCATCTCATAGGAACAGCCTTTCACAAGCTGTCACAATGCAGGTTGTCCATAGTTAGGGTAGTAAAGGTGAATTCCTAAGGGTGTTATTGGATGAGGTGGAGACTGTATGTCTGATATGATTTATGTGAATCGGTGGGGCATGCAGTGGACACCATGGGACAGCCATTAACGTCATGTGGATTTCAGCCGCCTGGGGCTTAAACCAAATTTGCTGCCCCCTGGTGGACACTGGCACCTGCTCCTGCTAGGACTTCTGGGAATTGTAGTCCAAGAACAGAGATAGCCCAAAAAGTGCCACCCGGGGCCAGCTGCCACCCTGCCCCCCCCACGTGACACCACTGGGGACAGTACTGTGATATGACCAACAATGATTTATGTGAATAGAGTTTGAAATGAATGCAGTGTTGTCCTATGCAGTAGTTGGCAAGGATCAGAATTGTGCCTAGAGAAGTGAAGAGGAATTTACCTGCTCTATAGTCAGGTTGTGCACTACCGGCCCCTTCACAGGTCAGGGGATTTACATTTCAATAAATTTGTTGCTTAGGCTTTCACCAAATTTGACTCCTTCTTTCCTCCATCCCCCATCTTATCTTACCTTGAACATTATTATATAGAGATATATACATTATTATATAGAGATATTATAGATATACTAATAAGGCTATTGTTAAATTGATTGTTATAATTGTTATAGAGTAGTTAATTTGGTTAGACTGTGATTGATTGGCAACTAGAGGGGAGGGGGAGGTAACGGGAGGGAGGGAGGAGGAAGGAGAGGAGAAAAAAAAGGGGGGGATTTATGTTGTAATACATGTTATATTGAATTTTGTATTTTGGTTATCTCAACTCCAATTAGAAACTATAGATTGCCCCCCTGGTTACACGTCAGCTTTAAACCAACTCAAAGACATATATCAAACACGACGTTCATTTCTTCTGCTTGAGTTAATTAATAGCCAAAGGGAGGGAATAAAAAGACTAATTTTGTAGATGACCAGCTTTTATTACGGACACTGAGTACTGAATATATTTTCTCCCTAAAAGCATATTTCACTAAGGAAGATTGTGGTTCTTTTTTTTTTGTGTTTGTTTGTTTTTCTCTCCTCTTCTCCTTTTTCTCTCACCTTGGCCCAAAAAAAAAGGGGGGGCAACAAGGCTATTTTTGAAGCAATCAAGGGTTTTCAAGAACATTTCTCTACCTCCTTATATATTACTTAGATATTTTAATAAGGTGATTATTTAAGTCAATTGTTACAACCATCACAAATTGTTTGACCTGCCTAATTGTTAATTGGATTTACATTTATTTCTAACTGAATAAGAAAATAAGGTAATTGTTTCAATTGGTATTAGATTACCCAATTGGTATTAGATTAGCTTGACTAATCGATTTGAGTTACATTTGAGCATTGGGATTTCCGAGAAAAGGAGATATAAAATTAATATAATATTTACTGGACAATTGTATACTGTAATATTACAAGATACAGTTAGGCCAATTGAACTTTGGGATTAACGAGAGGTATAAAATTTGAACAATTGGAAACAATAATAATAGTAATAATAATAATAATAATAAAATAGAAAATAATAAAAACAAGGAATCGAACTGAACTGAACTTGGTAAAATAATTTTTTTGAGATCAAATTTAATTGAATTTGACAAAACAATTGTATTGAAACTAAATTCAAAGTGTCTGATCCCACAGTTCAGTTGACCTAAAGAGAACAGAAATGGAGGGAGGGAGGAACAGAGAGGAGGAGGAAGTGGTGAAGCCTAAGACGAGAAGAGAGAAGAAAGAGCAGAAAGAGCAGAAGGATAGACAAGATACACCAACACCACCACCTGTCGTGGAAATCTCAGCAATGGAAAATGTCCAGATGTTTGTTGAATTTGGCAAGTTTATTAAGAAAGTCGATTTTTTAGACAGGACACTGGTAGATAGCATGCAAGAAATCAGGAAAGAAATACAGGCCAGCAGTGAACAGATGAGAAAAGAATTCAAATTAAGTTGCGAAGAGATGAGGAAAAGCAGGGAGGAGATGAAAAAAGATAGGGAAAATGCCAAACAAAATTACCAGTCCCTGATGATAGCGGTAACAGATGTTTCAAAGGAAGTCACAGAAAATACCACAAAGATCAACGCCATGATGTCGGACGTCTACAAACAGATGGACACTATCAAAATTGAATTGAATGGACTATACATAGCAGATCAAGCCACGAATGTTAAAATAATAGCCCAAGATAAGAGATTGGATTTATTGGAAGAGGAGAACCGAAAACAAAATATAGTGATTAGACGGATGGAAGAGAGAACACCCAATAAACTTAAAGAACGGGTTGTCGAATGGTTAAACTCTTTACAAATGGGTAAAGATTATGTATTGGAAGATATTGTAAGTGCTTTCAGGTTAGGAAGCAGAAGGGGGAAAAATCAAGTAGAAATGTGTTGGTGAAATTTGCAAGCTGGGCTGATAAACTGAAAGTCATGGCGTTCATTAAAAAGGCCGGTTCTGAGGTTTTGAAGATGGATGGCACAGATGTGGAAGTATACAATGACATCTCTCCAATGGAGAGAGTGTGGCGATACAAGATGAAGCCAGTGGCAAGACTCCTTTTAACTAAGGGTATATTATACAACTGGAGATTTCCGCAGCAGTTGAGATTTTTTTACAAAAAGAAAATGCATGTTATCGATGAAAAAACTGATGTATTAGATTATTTTTGTCAAATTGATTTGTTTAAAATTGCTTCCAGAGAATGGATGGATCTGAGAAAAGCACTGCAAACATCGGGAGCTTTGGAGAAAGATTCAATACTGGGGGAGGAGATGGAGGGAGCGGCAGGGGGGTCGGATACATTGGGGAGTCTAGTTTTATCGGAATAAAAATATAATTGGTGAGCAGAGAAGAAGTGGCAGGAGGTTAAAAAAAGAAGATAAAAACACTCTATGCTCGGTAACGATAATCCCCCCTCCCCTCTTTGGAGGATAGAGGCGGCTTTTCGGTAAGAAGAGTGGGGAGAGTAACTGTAGTTATAGGTAAGTCATTTTTGTTTTTCTTTTTAGGTAGTAAGATGTTAATCGGGGGGAGGGTAACTGTTTATTACTTTGTTATAACTGGCAGGGGATATAGCACTTCCGGAGAAGGTTACGATATCCAAAATAAAATAAATCAAAATAATGAAGGAGGTTAAAGTTGTATCATGGAATATAAGAGGTTCTGGAAATACAGTGAAAAGGAAGCGTTTAGAACTAGCATTGAAAAAAAGTAAACCAGACATAATATTCCTGCAAGAAACTCATCAAAAATCAGAAGACACTAATAAATTAAGACTAGGTTGGATACAGACTTATGAGAAATCATTTGGATCCTCAAAAGCGAGGGGGGTCGCAACACTTATATCAAAAAGATTGGGATTCAATGTAACAAAAAAGATTTCTGATATAGAAGGGAGGTATTTGATCATCAAAGGCAACATAGAGGAAGAAGAAATAACATTAGTAAACATATATGCCCCTAACAAAAATCAAAAAGAATTTCTAGATAAATTAGTTCAAACTTTAGTAGAAGAAAAAACAACAAATATGGTGGTGGCAGGAGATTTTAATTTAATAAGAGCAAATATAGATAGTACCAATAAAGAACAAAACAGAAAACAAGAGATGCAAGTAATGAATAATTGGATAAAACAGGTTGGTCTGAAGGACATATGGAGGGAATATAAAGGATCAGAAAGGGGATACACGTATTATTCGCAAGTACACAATTCATATTCGAGAATCGACTACATATTAGTGACTGATAATTTGATGAGAACAGTGGAAGAGATAGAAATTGATATTTTTAAAGAGTCCGACCATGCAAAAGTGATAGCAGAATTAAAAATAGGGGAAACAAAGAGACTATCTAATAGTTGGAGGTATGATCCAAGACTATATAAAGAAAAGGATTACAAGGACAAAATAATTAAAAAATGGGAAGAGAACTGGTCTTGGAATGACAATGGAGAAGTGGGGTATAACACTGTTTGGGATACAATGAAAGGAATATTCAGAGGGGAGAGTATTAAAATGGCAAGTATAATGAACAAACAGAGGGAAAACAGAAGTGAAAAACTGGAGAAAGAAATTAAGCTCCTTCAAACTGAACACGCAAAGAACAAAAAACAAGAAACATTTGACAAAATGCAAAAATTGAAATGCGAGTTAGTGGGAAATGACATAGAAAAAGTGAAAAGAGATCTAATTTACTTGAAAAGAGAATTTTTTCAATATAGTAATAAAAACTCAAAATTGCTGGCAAGGGCGGCAAAAGAGAAAAAATGTAAAAGAGAAATTACTATATTGATTGATAGTCAAGGAAAGAGATGTAATAAGTCTGGGGAGAAATTAAAGATCGCGGAGGAATTTTATCAACAATTATACTCTAAGAAGGAAATAGATATAAGAAAGTTAAAGGAGAGATTCCAAGAACAAAACAAAATTAGAATAAAAGAAGACTATAAGAACAAAATGGAGGAAGAAATATTAGAAAAAGAAATTAGAGAAACAATTAGTAAATTAAAGATGGAAAAATCTCCAGGAGAAGACGGGCTACCCGCAGAATTTTATAAAGAATTTCAGAATGCGGTGGTTCCAAAATTGGTGAAATTATACAATTATATTCTTGAAGGAGGGGATATTCCCAATTCGTGGTATAGATCTATAATTGTATTAATCCCCAAACCGGGAAAAGATCCAGAGAGAATAGAGTCCTACAGACCAATCTCTTTAATAAACCAAGACGCCAAAATCTTTACGAATATATTGAATAACAGGTTAAATAGCTTCATGGATCAATACATAAATAAGGATCAAGCAGGATTTCTAAGAGGGAGGTACATGGCGGACCTGACAAGAAGAGTATTAAATTTGATAGATATTGTAGGACAAAAAAAGGAAAAAGTGGGTTTTTTAGCAGTCGACATATTTAAGGCGTTCGATTCGCTGCAATGGGATTCAATTAAAGAACTTATTAAATTATATGGATTCGGACCCAAATTTCAAAAAATTATTGACAAACTGTATTACAAGGGAATAGCAAGGGTTAGAATCAACGATAATTACACACCAGACATATCTTTGGAGGCGGGAACACGGCAGGGATGCCCACTATCTCCGACACTATTTATAATGGCCATTGAATTATTAGCAAATACAATAAGAAATGATAGGGATATTGAAGGAATAGAGGGAAACAAAATTAACTTATATGCGGATGACACTCTGATTATAATGAAACACCCAATAAAAACCTTAGATAGAATAAAATTACACCTAAGCATGTTAGAAGACACCACTGGACTTAGAATTAATTGGGACAAATCGGAAATGATATTAATTAACAGTGATAAAGAAGACCAAGATAAAATAAAAACAAAATATAAAATACAGGTTAAAAATAATTTGAAGTATTTAGGTATAACCATCTCAAACAAATGGGAGGAATTAAAGAGATTAAATTATGACAAACAAAGGAAGATAATAGAAGAAAAGATAAAGCAATACCAAAAATTAAACTTATCGTGGTTTGGGAGAATCGCCTTATGCAAGATGATGCTAGTACCGAAGATAAATTTTTTGTTTGAAACGCTACCCATTAGAATAACAGATAAAGAGATGAAAGAGATTCAGAATAAATTAAATAGTTTTTGTAACGGGAAACGAAGAGTGAGGGTGTCGCAAAGTTTATGGTACGTGTCACAACAAGAGGGGGGATTAGGATTGCCGAATCTTAAGAATTACTATAGAGCGTTCCAGATTAAAAACGTGATTAAGATCTTAATGAGAGAAGAAACAATTTGGGAAAATATAGAGCTAAAGGAAATAAGACAACTAGGAAATTTGTTGTTTTTAGACAAAGAAATTAATATAAAAGGAATTAAAAACAAAATGCTAAGAACATTACTGGAAGAATGGAAAAAAGTAAAGCAAGAATTAGTACCGGATATCTCCCCTATTATCGAACTTCAAGACATTAAAAATTTTCCTATAAAGATCGACACAAAAATGGACATCTTAGAGGAAAATGGAGTAACATTAGTCAAGGACTGGATACAGAAATGTAAAGATAAGACAAAAAAAGAAGAGATATTTACACAGTTAGGCCTAAATTGGTTCCAACGTATTGCGATAGAGAACTGGAACAAGAAATATATACAAGAGAAATCCTTAGAAAGATCAAAAACAGAAATGGAGGAAATAATAAGTAAATTAAGAAAAGGAGAGATAGTAATTAAAGGACTGGTTAGTAAAATTTACAAAATATTAAGTAAAGGGACCAGAGCCCAAGAAATATTAAAAAATATATGGGAAGAGGAGTTGAAGGTGGAAATTTCAAATCAAGAATGGAGGAAAAAATGGAAGAGAAGAATCATGAAAAATATGTCAATAAGAGTGAAAGAGCACAATTACAAACTATTATGGAAATGGTATCTGACCCCGGTGAAGTTGCACCAGATTGACGATAAAAAAAGTAACAAATGTTGGAGGTGCAATCAAGCACTGGGCTCATACGAGCATATGTGGTGGTCATGTAAGGTGGTCAATGCATTTTGGGGGAAAATCGAAAAAGAAATAGGAAATATTATGGGAATGCGACCAAAACTGGGGCCAGATACTGTGCTACTAACAAATGTTGAAAAAATGAATGTGAATAATGATAAGAAAGAGTTGATATCAATAATGTTGTCATCAGCAAGGCATATTATTGCGAGAAATTGGAAGAAGGATGTTCAACTAAACATGGAAGATTGGTACAGAGAGATATGGGAATTAGCGTTGAATGACAAACTAACATGGGAGGTGATGGTCAGGAAAGGTGCAATTCGTGAGAATAGATTTTGGAAGATATGGCATCCCCTGATAGAACATTCATTGTATAAGGGTAAAGGGAATCAACCAGAACCAGATCAACTGAGTTTTTGGAAAAACAAATGAATAAGGATAACCGTAGTTTCTCCGGATATTGTAAATAACACAGGGTGATTTCTTTTTCTTTTTTTTCTTTTCTTTTCTTTTTTTCTTTTATACATATATATATATATATATTTATATAGATGTACTTATACTTTCATGTCTGTTTTCATGTCTGTTTTCATATTATTATTATTTTTGATTTTTGTGTATTGAAAAGTATAAATAAAAATTAAAAAAAAAAAAGATAGTGATGTGAATCTTTTCATACATTCCTAAAGTTTAATAGCTATAGATTGGTTTAAAATGATGGAAAGCTTAGTCCCTATAAATCTGACAAACCTGAAACTCAAGGTGTTTGAGATGTATCCTGCATGAAGTAACTAGCTTGTCTCAGAGAAACCACAGACTGACTGCCCATACTAGTTAAGGAATGTAATGAATACCTACAAATGTACATGATGAGGAAGGATATCTAGCAGCACATCAAAACAACCTTTCAGAGAAGCTGTTCATAGCTCTGAGATACTTTTCACTTCTGCAGAAGAAAGAGAAAACCAAGGTGTTTTTATCATCATTAAGTTTAGCAGGTCATCCCAAAAATGTGTTTTTATCAAGAAACTTGCATTTTGAATTGTGTTTTTTAAAAATATATTTTTTAAATAAAATGTGATAATTTTTTTCTGTTCAAAGTATCAGCTTTTGCAGAAACCACATCTATAGGTTTATCTCTCTTTGGAGGCAGAAAGTTTGTCCTGAAATGTGGGGGGAAATGCTCAAAACCTTTCTCAGACAATCTGAAAGACCCTGCACAAAATTATTTACAGGGATCAAGTGTTTACAAAGGAACTTCCTAATTGCACCTTAAAGAATTACTTTAGTAGGAGTAAGTTTTGAAGTGGTAGGTGTGTTAGTCTGTGCAAGCATATCAGAGAGTAAACAAAAGAACAAGAAAAGACAAAAAAAGTGGCACCTTAAAGACTAACTCCTGTATTTAAACGTGAGCTTTCCTAGATCAAGTCCAGTTTGACAGATATCAAATCAATAATTTAATTAATTAATTGAATAGTATTGATTTATGTTAATGTGACTGTTCCATCTGCTGGGAAATCAATCCACCCGAGCAACAAAAGTAGAAACCCTAAACCTGGACCAAAAGAAACACCCCAGTTTGGGCACGGATTGGGATGGAACACATTTTCAATATACATCATGCTTCACAAGCAGTCCAAATTGACACCTATATTCCTAGGTCAGGGGTTCCCAACCTACAGCTCATGGGCTGGCCCGTGATGCCACTCCAACCAGCTTGTTGCCATCTCCCCCACAACCAGAAGTGGAAGCAGGCATGTTTCCATCAGCCATAAAATGCACCCACACATGTGCAAATGTGCCCGCAGCTGATGTAAGCCCGGAAGTGCACACATTTACATCAGGTGGAAGTGTGCACATTTACATCAGCCATAAATGTGCCTGCTTCTGGGGGGGCATGATCTGGCCTGCTCAGCTGTTTCGGGGGCATGGTCAGGCCCATGGCACAAAAAGGTTGGCCAGCCCTGCTCTAGATGATCAGACTCTGTCACAAGAGAGAGGTTTTAAAAAACTCTATATTCACTTGTGAGAACAAGTTAAATAATACAAAATAATAGGGTTGATACTTGCTCATTTGGAAAATCATCAGTAGTCCCATGAGATGTATTGGGGGGAAAAGGCAAAGCCCCTTCTGGCAACAGCAAAATAATAATGGCAATATGTTCATATAACTTAATTATTTTTCCAGTTAAGTGTGGATGTAGAAATGGGTCATTAACATCTAATGGACATTTTAGCTATGTATCATGCTTGCTGAATAGCTCAGTGAGTTAAGTATCTGGTTGTGGACCCAGAGGTTGAGTGTTCAGTTCACCACTGTACATTCCAGAAGAGCCAGCCTGTGTGCCCATGGACAAACTACGGAGTCCCAGGATACTCCCAAGAGAAAAACATGGTAAACCACTTCAGAGTACTATCTACCTAGAAAATCCTGGAAAGGGTAGCCATAGTTCAGAATTGATACAGCAACATGTTGTATCACAATGTGGCTTTTCAGAATAGATTTTGGTACACAAAGTGACACAACTCAGTGTCATATTTCTATAAAACAACTCATGAATGTATTTATTTGAAAACCATCTTTCCAATGTCAGTTTGTCACTGATAAGTGATCTGGCATTTCTTGGATGAAGAAAGAACAATGCAGCTACTGAAAATTATACCTATATTGCCAAATCCAATGAGAGAAAATTGTATGGGTAAAGGCAATTATTCAAGAGTCCCCCCTTTTTCTGGCTGTTTTTCAAGCAGGAGTGTGATCAACTGTGCAACTGGAAGAATAGGTGATTAAGACAGATGGCCTGTTAAACAGGTATCATTGGATCATTAGCTGAGGAACTCAACCACCCCTACGTCACTTGGAGGACCATGAATAGGCTGAAGGTCTGTGTCTCTAAATGTAAGACCAACATGCTCAAGTGGGGACTGCTGATGGACAACAACATGCTGTGTGAATGTGGAGAGATACATAATCAAACTCATTTACTGGTCTGCTGATTACTGCCAGAAACATGCACTGATGAGGACTTAAGTTTGGCCAATGACACAGCCAAAAAAGTGGCTTCATTTTGGCACTCCAGGATTTGATCAGGATATGAAAGAAAAAGAATCGGATCATTTTCCAAGGCTGTCCTTATGCAATCATGGTTTATGAGTTAAATCAGACTAGAGCTTGATGCCTATGACCACTTAGGTCAACATAATGAGACAGTTACCCACTTGTTTCAAAAAATGGCAAATTTTTTAATACAAATGTATACCCACCGGAAAGAACTTTGGAGTGTCCTAAACTGAAATTTTCCATATTTTTAAGTTTATGACTCTTTATAAACTCAGTTTATGATGACTTGATTTATTGGAAGAGAAAGTTGAACTTCCAAACAGACTTGTTAGATGGCTCATAATCCTAATTTTAATAATTTGGAACAAAGGCACTTTGTTGTTCATTTGCATCTCATTGGAAGCACAATAATAACCATCTCACCCTGACCTACTGGGATGGCATTTAAAAAACAGCAGCAACAACAGTTAATTAGAAAGATAGTACCAAGTCCATTACGGATTTATCAATCAAAATCAAGATTGACCAGTATCATTGTAGCCTTAGAAAAACTAGGTTAATGGGATTCCTACAGCCTGTTATGGAATAAGAATTTATAACTGGCTTGAGAAGATAATCAATAGTTACCTTAAGTAAATACAAAACATTATACTGAAAATTGGTACTTGCTGGAAGTAAATACTAGCACACTAATCAGTGAAACAGGAAATATTTGTTTGACCTAAAGGAAATAGTTTGCATTGTTTGTCTCTAACTAAAAAGGTGAATGCCTCCCTTTGCTAGAAAACCAATAATTTCCAACTATACAGGATGTATTCATCTCCATTTACAGCCCAGGAGCCAACACTGTATCTTTGCCTGCAGATTTTTCCATGAACATGTGGCAGGCATGGAACATTTGTTACCTCTCCCACCAAAATGGTACCTATTTATCTACTTGCAATTTATTGCCTTCAAACTGCTAGATTGGCAGGAGCTGGAACAGATAACTGACACTTACTCCATCATGCAGTACTCAGGTCTCAAACTACTGACCTGCCGACTTTCAGGCTGTCATGTTCAGCATCAGAATCACTATGCCACTGAAGCCCCTTTTGTCTCTAAGTAGCCAATTAGAAAAATCCGTGTCTTCCCACCCCTTGGGTCACCTGATAATATTTGCATGTCTTGTGAGCTTTCTTTGTTTTGGACACTCTTGTTATTTGACTTTGGAAGAAGAAGATTTTGTAAGCTTCTCCATCTCCAAGATGGCTGGAAAGAAAAGTCATATTTCCTTATCTTCCTCTTAAACTATGTCACTTGAAATTTCTGACTTCACTGTTGACCTGATACCACCACCTCTTAGCATATGTATTTTTGACCTAATTTTGTGAGTAAATGCTATTTTTTCTTTATTTTAAGCATTTTGCCCAAGCGTGTTTATTAGCTCGGGTTTCCTTTTTCCATGTCTAGTTCAAATGTGAAACTGCCAAAATGAAGGAACCTTTTGTTGAGTTCATTTTGCAGTTCATTTTGCATGACCTAGTGTGAGAAAGATTAGCTAGCAACACAAAGCTGTTGTTACCAGGGTACACCTGATTGTGATTCAAAAATACCACAATCTTCGAGGAGGCTTTATTAGATGGGTGAAAAATGGGAATAATGGAGTAGACCTGCTTCAAACTTTAAAGGCCTAAAACCTGCCCCACTTTTATGTAGCTGGTACAAAACTTTACAGAAGGCTGTTGTTACATTATGCTGCAATCTTTAACACAGTTTTCTGGGACTAAGCACTGTAGCCAAAAATGCAATTTACTTCTGAGTATGAGTATAGTGAAACATACACTTACAACCATGAACCCAGTGGTGGGCGCCAAAAAAATTTACTACCACACTGTGGGCATGGTATGGTGGGTGTGTCCAGGGGGAAAGCCCTGCATTGCACCCTAATTAGGACTACTTCATTTCCAAACTTGGATGGGCAGGGTTAGCCAGAATTTCTGCTACCGGTTCTAGCAAACTGGTGCTAACCTGCTGATGTCCATCACTGCATGAATCTCTTGTTGGTATTTCTAGCACTACTGTACAACACCAGATTTCTTATTGCAATTTTATATTTTCTCTTCTTCTGGCTGATCAACCCAATTTGAGTAAATAGGAGCAAAACCAGCAGAATCAGATTGTCAGTTAGCATTTATCTCTGATACACATTCTGTAATTGCACTTAATATAAAATGGCTGCAAGCGAGCATAAAGCCAGGAACAATGTAATGATGCCTCTCTCATCAGTAAGTCAGAATGCCAGATATGATTATATCGCTATACGGGTTCTACGTGCTATTGAGAAAGATTGTCAATTTCCCTTCCCACCCACCTGGTCTTTTTGGGGAGGGGATATATTTCCATATAATCAGTATCATCATCAATTAATTCTTGCTTTAATAACACAACCAATTCGCTCTTTGGGTATTGTTACATCAGATCATGTCAAAATGAAAATCTGACAATTTCCAGCTCTGCTACAGCTTTGATCCAAATTAATTTAATATCAAATAGCAGGTACCCCATCTAGCTGCTGGCAGGCTTTTAAACTGATCATTTGATTACACCCATTCTCTACTTTTAAAATAGCAGATCTTTAATTGTAACAGTTGTACACAGCCTGTACCAAAAGCCACATTTCAGCTGACATTCATATGACAATCAAAGTGATTGCACAATTCTTCCTTTGTGAAGAGGAGCACTAGCTATTATTTAATTCTCACACAATGAATAATAGGTATTGCTGCTTTTTTAAAAATGTCCTGTTTCCTAGATGTTTTTCACTTTCATTTTTGCAGGCTGCAGGGAGAAGGTCCATAAAACAGATCCTGCTGATGGGGATGGCTGGGGGCAGTGAAATGAGTAGTGTTTGAAAGATCTGGATAAGACCAATAACTCCATTCTGTATCTACAGATCAGTCTGTATCTAAAGAATAATAAAAAGGTGGGTCAATATCTAAGGCCTCTCATTTGATTTTCAGATTTATAATAGCTATTAGAAGATATTCTACATATTTTATATCTATCTATCTATCTGTCTGTTTATCTGTCTGTCTGTCTGTCTATCTATCTATCTATCTATCTATCTATCTATCTATCTATATATTGTAGGTAGGTAGGTAGGTAGGTAGAAGGATATAGACGTAGATGTAGATGTAGATGTAGATGTAGATGTAGATGTAGATATAGATATAGATATAGATATAGATATAGATATAGATATAGATATAGATATAGATATAGAGGTGGCAGTCAGGCTAACATTTATCTTGCAGTTTAGATAACATCTTCACTTTTCATGGCAAATCTGAACAGATAGCAAGACTGATGGTCGTGAATTTCAAAAACAGAAGGCTGAGCATTCCTGTCACTTAACATTAGTTTTTCACCTAATCACTGCATCTTGGGATCTCACTTTAACCAAATTTGTTTTAGTTTCTGGATTTATGTAGGTTGCACATGAAATTAGTCTGGTGACTCTTGGTAGGCATGGTGGACCAGAAGAAGAAGGCAACTAAGAAGGACCATCTGCCTCAGATAGGCATGGGCAAAACAGCATCTGAAGTTCGTTGCAGCTGCCCTGAGATCTTCCTCAGATCTCTGTTGCTTTCCTAACATAACCAGTCAATTTGTGAATATCTTGCTTAAGAAGCAAGAAGGTCACAATTACCTTTAAAATAAAGTGTGTTGAATGTCTTCTGGAGGTACAATTCATCTGGGAAACAAAGTGTGCCATCTTTGCATGCATTCTTTTGAAGGTGATTTTTTTTTGGTCTGGCATAGAAATATGCTTTAAGTTTGGAAATTATTCAAAATATGAAGAGTGGGGTCTTTGTCAATTTTCATCTTAAGTTTAAGAAGCTGAATAATAAATGTATAACAAATACAAGGCACTAGAATGGCTCCATTGGAATATGAAGGCAGAGCCAGGAAGCCTGAACAAATGGAAATTAATGCCTCAAGCACTAAAGAGCAGTCCAGCTTCTCCTTGAAACTTCTTTCATGGAGCTTCAAAAAAAGCTCAGATTGACAAGAAACCATTGTTTGCCCAATGATTGGCAGCCATTTTGTATCTCAGCAAGATGTCATTAGATATTTGCTAGTTGCATAACTTGTGTGTTTTTTTCCTTCAGTAGAAGGGGCTATTCATTACATTATTTTCTTCTTCTTTTCTTTCAGGGAGCTGCAGATTCATCTGGTATTATATTTCAAAATCCTGTCCAAATGTGTCCATGTGTGTGAAGTTGCCATGGATGCCCTGAATCGCTTGTGTAGGATTTGTGTGGTATACATGGGGAGAGGAATTCCTCCCCTATTCAAATATTAAAATATTTTTGAGTATATTTTATTAAATTGCATGGCTCATAACAAGGAGTAGGGAAGTGATGGGAGCTTTGCCTAGACCAGGGGTGCCCAAACTTTTTGCGCCGCGGGCCGATCATGTGGTTCAGGAAGCAAGTCACTAAGGCCCGGGGGCCGGGTGCAGCCCCCGACACCAATTCATCCAGCCCACGGAGCCCTCATTGCTCCTGGAAGCAGAAGTAAAACATGCCTGTACGGTTTCATTTTACTTCCGCTTCCAGGAGCGACGAGGGCTCTGCGGGCCGGATGAATTGGTGTCGGGGGCCGCACTTGGCCCCCGGGCCTTAGTTTGGGCACCACTGGCCTAGACACTAGACAATGAATAGTAGTTGAGGGCACTGAATTTCATCCACATCTCATGCCAGAACCCTTCATTTTCCTGATTGCTCTTTCTTCAACTATTTTTTACTTTTGCTACTTTCTATTATTTTTAGTATTATTTTTCATTATTATTCCTTACCATTTATGTTTTTCTTTTTTACCATTCAGTCCTTTCCAAATGCATACTAATATTTTTTTTAACTCTTTGGATACAAATTGAAATAAGTGGACTACAAACTGGCTTGAAGTGAATTGGTTGCTATTTGTAAGACAGTTTGGATCCAGGTGAAGTGAATGGGATTTCTACACACTCAAGCTGAGAAGAGAATATTGACAGTGTGATTGTAAACTGCAGTGGTGGGTCACCTGGTCCACTTTAGGTGCTATAGACCATCTCACTTGCTACTTTACCAAGACACAAGATAGCTCTACCTCAGCTTCAATCGGCAGTTTAGGAGTAAATAATAATTCTTCTTTTCTTTTCTCTTCTTACAGAATTGTTGCAAGTCAGCATGAAACTTTCATTTCTTTTGAACTGCAGTTCTTGGAATTCCTCTGAAATTCTCAGGCAGAACCCTTGGAAAGCAAATGAAAAAATGTTTACAAAGGAAAAATAATGGGGCACATAGTTCTCTTTAGAGATTAATGGGTAGCAAGATTCCCACCCCATGATTCCTTTGGATTCCCATGCATCCCTGCCACTTCAAGCTACACATACAGCAGTTGCTTTCTCCTTCTTGAAAGCCAAACAATGGTCAGGTAGAAAGCCAAACAATGGTCATTATCAAAAGGTACATAATGAGACTTGCTCTGTGAATTTCTGCCTTTGGCTGCATCTTCTGGAATTATGCCTGGAGGAATTTCAAGTGAAATCTGAGAATAGTACCTCAAATGTTCACACCCAGCTGAAAACTTACAGGAATATACTCAGTGGTGGGCTGATTTTTTTTTTACTACCACACTGTGGGTGTGGAATGGTGGGTGTGGCCAGGGGGAAAGAACGTGAATTAAGACTACTGTACTTGATTTCAAAACTTGGATGGGCGTGGTCAGCCAGAATTTCTGCTACCGATTCTGGCGAACTGGTACAAAGCTGCTCTTGCCCACCACTGACTATACTATATGGAAACTATTCTGAATACTGTCAGTTTAATTCTGACTTATGGTGACCCTTTCCAGGTTTTTCTAGGTAGATAACACTCAGAGCTGGTTTACCATTCCCTTCTTTTGGAGATACCCCCAGACTGAGTAGCCTGCTCATGACTTTACAGGATGTGGGCACACATCCAAACTCCAACTTCTAGCTCTGCAACTAGATATTTTAAACCACTGTTGTTGTTGTTTTAAATCTCATTCATTTACATTGATTTTTTTTGTAGTACCTACCCAGTCCAGTTTTTCATGTGTCTGTCTTCCTTTCATACATCATGTGACAAGTAACATGAATCAACAGTGGGATTTTTCCTCCTTCATCCTCTCCAGTAAGGCTGCTCAGTGGTTTAGTTGTTCTGCACAGAGAATAGCAACATGGTCCTAGCAGGAACCTAGCAACTGCTTGAACAAAACTGATTCTCCCCCCGCCCCCTGCCATTGCTTTAGAGGAAATGCCAGTTGATGCCAAGACATGCTGATAGCTTTTAAGTTTAGAAACATGATTTGAGGCTGCATAAAAGAGCTTACAGCTCATAAATATATCCCAAGAGAGCTTTACATCTGAAACAGAGTCAATTAAGGCAGTTTCACCTTCATTAATCAAACAAAGTACGTTATTGTACAGAAAGTGAGGAAACTGCAAGGAGAAAGAAAATCAAACATGAAGTAAATGTGTATAGATTCTCCAGGCTAAAAGGGGAATCTAGAAAAAAAAACTTTAAAAAATGTAATGCAGAATACTGGGAATTGTTTCTGATTCTGTTCCTTGCATTCAAAAGTAGCAAAAATAAAAATAAGGAATTTGAAGTTTCATTTTGTTAAGTACCAGCAAAGATTTCTAAATAAGTAGCATGCAGACTCCATGGGAAATGAGTCATCCCTGAAATGTAATTGCTTATTCTTCTTTAAACCACTTCAATTGGTTTGGTCTTCTGGGGACAAAAGGAAAATTGCTGCTGTCATAGGTAGCTGTTATAAAATTGCCCTCAAGACTCATGAGATCACAGAAGCCTTTAATACTGGCACCACTTTATTGGGTGCGGAACTTTGGAGCACCGGTGGATGTGACAGGATGATGTAGCTGATGGGAAATATTAGTGCCCACTCACTTCCAACCCCTCCTCAACCCAAGCCCCCAGATCTTCAGTGAGCATAGAAGGGAGAGACAAGAAGCACATTCTAACATGGATATTCATCCAACCAAAACCCTGGTACTCGCACATACAACATGAGTATGAAAGATGTTCCAAGTGTATATACTTCTTCCATGTGATGGAGAACAAACTCCTGTGAACTGCTGTGAAGCAACCTTACATGTTAGTTAGTTAGTTTGTTTTTTTAAAAACTGAACCTTATCTTTATTCTTTTTATCAAAGGTCTTTTCCTATGTCTTGTGTCAGATAAAACTTATACGATTTTATTTGTTTAAATCAGGGGTGCCCAAACTTTTTTGGCTGTGGACCGATCATGTGGTTCAGGGAACCGGTCACTAAGGCCTGGGGGCTGGGTGCAGTTCCTGATGCCAATTCATCCGGCCCACAAAGCCCTCGTCGCTCCTGGAAGTGGAAGTAAAATGCCTATACACACCATTATGCATCCGGCCCCCGGGCCTTAGTTTGGACACCACTGGTAATGACAACCAAACTCATGGCATAGCCATGCCATCCTTCCCAAATTACACACAATGGAAAGACTTCTTCATTGTCCCCATATTTGGTGGCATAGTCATGTACTGATGTTTGCATAGAAGGAGGTAACCAATCCTATCAGTGCCCCTCCTATGTAGGAACTCTATATTGATGCATCACTGAAGAACTGTAACCCTTATTTACACTACTGAATCTGTGAGTGTTTTGCAAATTTCACACAAGTGGTGGCAGGGGATGTGGCCATAACACATTATAACAGCAGGATGCTCCCAATTTCTCCAACTTTTCTAGTAAAATTCTAAAAGAAGCTCATGATGCATTTGATGCATAATAGTGACACTTATTAAATCTCTAGCAGGGGCAGTGGGCAACACCCTTCTTGATGCCCACTGCCCCTGCTAGAGGTAATAAGTGCATTCAGTGGTGGGAATCAGCAGGTTATCCCCAGTTTGCCAGAACCAATAGCAAAGATTCTGGCTGGACTCACCCATCCAAGCTTTCCCCCTGGCCACACTCACCATACCATGCCCACAGGGTAGGTAGTAATTTTTTTTGAATCCTACCTCTGGTTGTGTTAATTTAGCACAGCATAGGAATGTATACAGGAATCAGACAATGGCATTACCACTCAGTCAACTTGCTTGACCTGCTTGCTGGGTGTGCAATGGAGTGACAGCACCTAAGAGACCCATGATCTCTTGACTGTTATGTAAACTTCTTGGTAGCCAGTGTGTAAGGCCAACATTATTGCCACCTAGCTAAGAAGACCTTCTCCAAAATTATGCAGCCAAAAATCCCATAAAAGGATCCCCAATATGGGATACAAGTGTGGTAGATCCCTCACATTTAAACCAGACCACTGCCTGTTACTGTCAACCACCACCAAGTTGTAAGAAGCTAAAAGTAAAAATTATGCAATTCACCTAGTCAACAAACACCACTCCCTAATGGATCATACTGAACACAGTACACAGAAAGAGCCTCCTCAAAGTCTGTGGTATTTTTGAACCACAATTTGGATATACACCAGGCAATGGCCACCTTGTGTCAGCTAATCTTTCTCACACTGGGTCAGGTGAAAGGGACTACAGAATGAACTCCCCAAAGGTGACTTCATTTTGGCAGTTTCACATCTGGCCTAGATAAAGAAGAAGAACTACCGTTCATAACTTTAAATACAGAGTGAGGGGCTGTGGCAGCTCAGTGATTAAAAAACTTATCTTGTTAGCTGGAAGGCTTGCAAGTCAGCAGTTTGAGACCCCAGTACTGCATGATGGATTGAATGCCCATCTCTGTCCCAGCTCTTGGGGACAAGAAAGGAACCTCATTTGGACATTTCCTGAGCGGAGTTTCTCCCACAAAAATCCTTTCAACCCAGAATAATTTCTGACACACAACATTATTAATATTACATTATTAATATTACAAAGTGAGGGAATGTGGGAATGTTGATGGAAAAATGATACTAAAACCCATCCTTCTAATCTGTGTGCCCCTTTGATTGAAACCACTTACCTGCTATCCAGGATGCATGCCTTTAATCGGCTCATCTCATAAGAGCTTGCTTGTAAGCTGCAGTGAGGCTTCATAAGATGGTAACTGGCTACATGAGTTCTTGCTCTCACTGCAGTACTGCACATTAGATGCGAGAAAAGTCTTCCCCTCTGCGAAGAATTTATTCTATATTTACAAATGGTGCTAAGGAAATTGCTATTGTCACTGCTAATATGCTGCAGCATGATTTCCATTTCACCTCAAGTCTGTCTTATTTACATAATTTCTTATCGACTTCACTGGACAGCAAGATATTACTTGGTTACTTGGTAATGCTGAAGTTCTGATTGAGCTCATCTAGCTTAAGCCATTTAGCAGTTCAGTACCTCATCTTCATTATTCCCTTTTAAAAAAATCAAATACTTCCATACAAAATAGCAATTTTGACTGAACCAAATGCAGATCTGTTTGACTAAGCTTTTAATTATATGGAACATAGCACTGCACAATGGTTGTCAAATTAGGCAATGCTGCATATAGTCAGTTACTGATTTGTTTTGTATATTGAATTTTTATTGAAATGTGGCTGTTACTCACTTCAGGTGATTAATCAGTACAGACACCAAGAATGTATGAGTTGTGGCAGAAAAAAAAATATCTTAAAAGAGACGAAACAACTGTTTGTTAATATTGCCCATGGAAACACATTTTCGTCTCTATTTCCACTAGAAGTGTTAACCTCTCTAATTATTACACAAAGACTCACACACAAAACATAACCATATCCCAAAATAGTTAAAAAGTTACTTAAGCAAAAGTTTGGAATATATTTTCTCAAATACATATTTTTAAATTTATTTATTTTCTCTCTCTCTCAAGTGCATATTTCTAGATAAAATTTATCATAAAATATGCATTTACACATTTCAATAATTTTTGTTTAAGTCAAGACTTCTGTGAAAAATTTAGTCTGGGAAGTGCAGTTTGCAACCAATTTCATAAACAATGCATTCATCATGCATCCTTAATTTAAATATATACTGAAATAACAAAATCTTTATGTAATATTCATTGATTAATTAATATTCTATTATGAATATTGAATATGTATACCACTATGTGTTCTGAGAGGAATATTTAATTGCTATTTTAAATCACACATCAATGTGGAAAGAGAATGGAATGGAAGATAATTATGCAAAAATATATATATCTAAAAATGGAAAGGACTAAAAATAGATCTTTCCACCCCTGTGGTTATTAACTATTTGAACAAGTGAAAGAAAACTTAGTTTCCACTCCCCACCCTGCACCCTACTTGTTCAAGGAGAAAAATAACCTTGAGCTTGTATGATATCCCAATTCTGTATAAACATTTTGCCGGCATATATTAAATTATTACGCATTGTGAAATTCACAGATCATGATAGCTTTGAAGGAAAAGCAGCCAATGTGCACATCTCATAGTGTTGGATTACAACTCCCACCTGCTTTATACAGAATAGTTGCTGAAGGGAAATCATTGAAATTGTAATCCAAAAATGTTTGGTAGACCATATACTATCCATATCTCACCAAGAGAATCAGACACAACTTAACCTGTTTGATCATTAACAGTGATCATTTATCCCCTTCAATTTTATTTTACTATTAAAACACACACAAACATACCGGTACCTCAAATGGTCTAACTTGGTGGTTCCCACCATGGGGCACATGCCTCACAGGAAACTTCAATTCCCAGAAGCCTAGGTCAGTACATTAGCTTATCAGTGCTTCAGTGAATTGACTTAGGATCCTGGGAGCTGAAGTCCAAAAACCATAGGATGGGAAACACTGGGCTAATTTGTAATTTGCAGCAGGAGGGGGAAGTTATCATTTGGGTTCTATGAAGACCTGGAATGATGGTAGCTCTTTAGGCTGGCCTGCAAACTCAGATTATGTATGTGAACATAAGGCATTGAGGACTCCAGGACAAAATGTAGCCATGAATCCTAATGACAGAGCAAGTCTCTGTGCTGGGGCATGAAAATGTCTAATTGGAAACTGATTTACACTAATTCAGTATAAATGGGATAGCTAATGAGAGAATGGCTTTTTCAAGGCACATAGAAAGCTGCCTCCTCTTGATACATACCACAAGTCTCTATGTGCAGAATTTTTGTCAATGACAGATTTTTCAGACATGAGGTTTCTTTCCTGCCCTATTTAGAGATACCAGAGTTCCTTCCCTGAAACCTTCTGTGAACTAACCAGACAATGTATCAGTGAGCTTTTTTAAAAAACTGGGACTATCATCAAACAAACAATTCCTATGTTGGCAAGTTTCAGACTGATTTCTTGATATATTTTCTAAGAAGAAGCAATAGAACCTACCCAATACCCTATGATGTTCGTAAACTGTGCATTATCCAACCCAACATTACCATCTGGGTTTTGCCTTCTGGGTTCTCCTGTCATAGTCGTCTGTATCCAAAGATGTTTTAAGTCAGTGGTGGCCAACCTTTTCATGTCATGGACCAGACCATGCCCCCTCAGACAGCTGAGCAGGCTGGAGGCATGGTTCCTCCCATCACTTCCACCATATCCAGTAGCAGGGGGAGCAAGGGTGGTGAGTTTTCGGCACATTTTTTGCTGTTTTTGCTGCATTTTTGCACATTTTTGCCACTTCCCACAATATTTCAGTGAGATTTTGGCACTTCTCATGAGATTTTGGCACTTTCCACACAATTTCAAGATTAATTTAGTGCTTCCAGTGTGTTTCGGGCACTCTGATGATGTCACCAGGATCCTCACCGTGGGCCTGATTAATTGGCACCACAGGCTGGAGCCAGCCCATGGGCCATAGGTTGAGAACCCCTGTTTTAAGTGCACAATTTAGAATCCTCATCATGACATGCAGAAGCATATCCCAGTATGAGATGTTTGAGAGGAAAATACAATTTACCATCAACCTGAGTGACTGACAATCAGACTAGTGTATCTCCTGGAGAATGGCAATGCATTGATAAAGGAGACAGGGGTATTTTTATTCCCTTTAATGAAAACAGAAAGATTTAGGGTACATAACTTTGCACTCCTTGTCCTGCTGAACATAAAAGGAGAGCCCTACAGCTTCTACGTGTTCTTTTAGAGATGGAGTGAGATATGGGCTCTCTGAGTGGCTAGCTGGAGGTAAGTTGAAACATGTCATAGCAAAAGATTTGTGAGTGTGTGTGACTGAATACTGTGAAGACCTCAAAAGGAATATCAAAATGACTTTTGAAAATGGCTTCATAAAAACAGTAACAAGCTGAATAAAAGAAGTTCACTTTGGTTGAGCAATGGGATTTTTGCCCACAAGGATTTCTATGATTTAAAACATTAAAAGAAATCATTCTCTATCTACCACCCACCAAAATCCTAACACCTCTTTACTGATGTTTTACCATAGCCAGAAGGAAGATGTTATTTGGACATTTCTCTTAATATATCAATTGAAACCTGGAGTTCAGCTACCTTGGAACTTTTCCTTAGTATAATAAGTATATAAGACTGGTAGTATCACACCCAAAAATTATAAATAACTTCTTAATATTGCCTTCTGTGTGCCAATAAGGCATTATTAAAGGGTTGTTTAAATTGTTGGAGATTAAGGTGATTACTTTCCAGGTGTGGAATTTTCTTCCACAGAAAACTCATTAGGGAGCTTTCAAAAACCAAGCCCATTTCGGAGACATTGAATGTACTCTGTGTAAGATCTAGGATTAAGCCAATTTCACTTGGTACTTAATATTTACAATATTGTGTTTATTTTATTGCTTGTATGCATTCGTGCTTGATTGCATATATATATTTATTTCACATCTATCCCCCTTCATACTTACGAAGCTTTAGGCAGTATATAGGATTCTTTGGGGAGACAGAAAGACCCTTCTCAAAGATTGTGGTATTTTTTGAACCACAATCAGGCGTACCCTGGTAACAGCAATCTTGTTTTGCCAGCGAATCTTTCTCACACTAGGCCAGGCAAAGGGAACTGCAGAATGAACCCACCAAATGGTGGCTGTATTTAGCCAGGTTCACATCTGGCATAGAGACAGTGGAAGAAAAAGAAACAGGATTATGTATCACATTTTTTATTTTGTGAGTACTAATTTAATAATAATAATTGCATGCTGGTCAATTCTCATTTATGACAACTCTTTCCATGATTTTCTAGATGTAGAATACATAGAAGTAGCTTACTATTCCATTTTTCTTGGGGCATCTTTGGACTGTGTAACATGCCCATGATTTGACAGGCTGGGTCTTATCTCAGGATGCACAGTGGGGAATCAAACTTCAAACCCACGGCTCCACAAACAGATACTTAATCTGTTGAGCTAATCAGCCAACTCAAGTATTGTACTAGTTTAGACTGAGAGGTATTGACAGATAAGGACTTCAAACTGTATCTCCCTGGTCTTAGCCTAGCAGTCTAACCAATACCTCTGTTCAGATATTATTCATTCATTCATTCATATTTATTGACCGCTCTCCTCACCGAGGTGACTCAGGGTGGTTTACACATCATAGAAAACAACAACAAAGACATAAAATGTTCCCTAAAAACCTGAAATTTAAGACTATAAGAGGTTAAAAATTAAAATCTTAAAAATTTAAAAGTTACTACAGCCCACCGATTAAAAACTTGAGGGAGAGAGGGACTCAAACCAGCCTGTGGGCTGGGGTCAATGTGCAATCCAAACCCCATACCTGTCCAGTCAGCCATGTTTTTAGATTCTTCCTAAAGGGCAGCAGCTACGTCTGGAGACATAGCTCCGTTGACAGGAGGTTCCATAGGGCAGGAGCGGATACAGAGAAGGCCCTCCTTCTGTTGCCAGAGAGATGTGCCTCTCTGGCTGATGGAACAACTAGAGAGCCTCTCCGGTCCAGTCTGGTGGGACAGACAGATGTTCTTGGGGTGAGGTGGTCTCTTAAGTATCCTGCCGCACTACCATGTAGGACTTTAAAGGTAATTATCAGGACCTTGAATTGCACCCAGAGACAAACTGACAACCAGTGCAGCTCCTGGAGCAGCAGTGAGGCATGTGCATACTGCCCACACCCATCACCACCTGGGCAGCCACATTCTGGACCAGTTGAAGCCTCTGAATGGTCATCAAGGACAGTACCATGTAGAGTGCATTACAGTAATCAAGTCTGGAGGTGACCAGAGAGTGTGTGATCATGAGCAAGGAGCCCCAATCTAGGAGCAGGCGTAACTATAGAATAACGCAAAGTTGTGCAAAAGCCTTCCTGGCCATGACTGCCACCTGCTCTTCGAGCTGTAGTCGTGAGTCCAAGAGGCCCCCAGGTTATGCACAGGGCCTGTTTGGGGCAAACCTAAGGCGTCCAACACCTTACAAAACTGAGTCCGGGACAGTGGGGCGGGGCCAACGTCACGACGTCATGGGCGGGGCCAACGTCACGACGTCATGGGCGGGGCCGACGTCACGACGTCATGGGCGGGGCCAAAAAAATAAAGGAGCAAAAAATGGCTCCAATAGTCAGCTGACATTTTTTGCCATTTTTGGGAGGAAAAAGAATATAAAAGCCATGGCTTATAATAGGGGAAACAGTATTGGACCAATACTGTTTCCTCTATTATAAGCCATGGCTTTTATTCTTTTTTTCCCCAAAAAAATGGCAAAAAATGGCCTGATGGCTTCTTTTCGGGGGGTGGCTTATATTTCTATATACTGCATGCTCGGACACAGAGAATAACACCCCCCAACTCTGCTTACCTTCAAGTTCTGCTTATTTTCTCTCCCGACGAACAGCTGATGATCAGACTCACTCGGAGGCTTTTTTTAAAACTACAGTAGGCAGGGAAACAAGGAAGGGGGAGAAAAAATTCAGCGATTTCATTGGATCTCTATGTCAGCTGACATAGAGAGCCAATCACATTGCTGAATAGGGGAAACACCTATTCAGCGATGTGATTGGATCCCTATGTCAGCTGACATAGAGAGCCAATCAAATCGCTCAATTTCTCCCCCTTGTTGTAGTTTTAAAAAAAGCCTCTTTAGTTTGATCAGCTGTTCGTCGGGAGAGAAAAAAAGCAGAAGGTAAGCAGAGTTGGGGGGGGGTGTATTATTCTCTGTGTCCGAGCAGGCAGTGGGGTGGCTGTGTTTTCATAACACATGGCTTATTTTCGGGGGGTGCCTTATATTTTTAGAGCCCCCCGAAAATCGGCACATGGGTGGCTTATTTTCCAATAAACTGTGCATGCGCAGAAACTCAATCTGATGCATGCGCAATGCATCAGATTGAGTTTCTGCGCATGCACAGTTTATTGGAGCCATTTTTTGCTCCTTTTTTTTTTTAATGCCTGCTGCCGAAGAGAAATCGGGACAGCCGGGACGTCATGGGGGAATTCCGTGACCATTTTCCTAAAAATGGTAACTCGGGATTCCCCCTCTCAAATCGGGACTGTCCCGGAGAATCCGTGACGGTTGGCCGCTATAGGCAAACCGCCCCATTCAGAACCAAAGATGGTAGCTCCCGAGATAGTGCAGGACCCCCACCCAGAGCCACTCAGTCTTGTCAGGATTCAGCTGAAGCCCGTTGTCCCCCATCCAGACTCTGACAGCCTCCAGGTACCTGGAAAGGACTTCCACTGCATTGCTTGGGTCCCCACAAGCCAAGATATATAACTGGGTATCATCAGTATATTGATGATACCTCATCCTGTGAGAATGAATGATCTCACCCAGCAGTTTCATGTAGATGTTAAATAGGAGAGGCAAGAGTACCGAGCCCTGAGGCACCTCATAGCAAAGGGGCCTCAGGCCAAACACCTCACCCTTCAACCACACCAACTGGGTCTGACCCCTCAGAAATAAGGAAAATCAGGACAACACAGTACCCTGGATCCCCAATCCTCTGAGCCTTTCCAGAAGGATACTGTGGTCAATGGTATCAAACACCACTGAGAGGTCAAGAAGAGCCAGGATTGATGGATGGCCTTCATCCTGCTCTCGCCAGAGATCATCCACCAGAGCGACCAATGCAGTTTCTGTACCATATCCGGGCCTGAATCCTGACTGAAAAGGGTCCAGATAATCCACTTCATCCAGGACTCCCTGTAACTGCCATGTCACTGCCTTCTCCAAAACCTTGCACAAAAAAGGCAGGTTGGACACAGACCGGTAGTTAGTAAACACTACGGGGTCGAGCGATGTTTTTTTCAGGAGGGGGCACACCAAAGCATGTTTTAAATTTGCTGGAAAGACCCCCCCCCCCATAACAAATTTATGATAGCTTCAACCCAACCACCTGTCACTGCCCTGGATGCTTTAATCAACCAGGCGGGGCATGGATCTAACGCACAGGCAGTGGCACGAACAGATCCAAGGAACCTGTCCACTTCCTCAGGAACAACTGGAACAAACCGATCCCAGATAACATGGCCAGACTGTGCTCCGGACAACCCAGATCTACATTATTCATGCCAGGATTAAACTTCAAGCAAATCTAAACGATTTTCTCCACCAGATAATTAGCAAAAGCCTCAGCAGATCCCTGCCAGCTGGGACCCGATTCCCCTCTACCAAGGAGGCATCTGGTCACCTGAAACAAGGTCGCTGGGCATTTATCTGCAGAGGCAATAAGGGTGGTGAAATATTGACGTTTCACCACCCCTATTGCCATAAGGTAGGCTTTAATAATAGCTCTAACCAGTGTTCAATCACCCAGTGGCGCTCTCGGCGTTTCTTTGCCTGTTTAAGCTCCCACAGTTCTTCTGTGAACCATGGGGAGGATCGAGGCCCACAGGTGCAGAGAGACCGTAGTGGTGCAATCACATCCAGGGCCACCATCAACCTCTCATTACAGAGGCCAACAAGAGTCTCAGGCTTTAGATGCAGCTATCAGTTTCATCTGATATTCCTATATTAGCTGTCTTGGCATTATGATTTATGAATGCAAGTGTTTGTATAAGGTAAAGGTAAAGGTTTCCCTTGCTCGAAAGCCAGTCGTATCCGACTCTAGGGGTCAGTGCTCATCTCTGTTTCTAAGCCGAAGAGCCAGCGCCGTCTGCTTCTGCAGACGTTTCCATGGTCATGTGACAGGCATGACTAGACACCGGAGCGCATGGAATGCTGTTACCTTCCCACCGAAGTGGTCCCTATTTATCTACTTGCAATTTCTTGCTTTCAAACTGCTAGGTTGGCAGGAGCTGGGACAGAGACGGGAACTCATTCAGTCCTGCAGTACTCGGGAATCAAACTGCTGACCTTCCGCCTCCCAGTCAGCGTCTTAGTGACTTGAGCCACTGCAGAGTTTGTATAGGTAAACAAAATGGCTGAAAAAGGTACATATGGATGGAATTTAGCTTATTGTGAAAAAGCCTTAGGGACACAAGAACCTGTTGTAGATCTATCCTAGAATTATCTGCTTGGATTTGCAAAAGCTCTCCAGGAACTCAGGCAGAAGTCTGTCTCATTTGTTCCTACCTGCTCCTTTTTTACACAGAAATAATGAGAACTTAATCAAGGACTTCCTTCACACTGAAATGCTAACTTTCCATGAGCAACTCTCTATATTCATGTTTCACTGTTGAAGTGGACAAGTATAGCTGATGGTGCCAAGAATATAAGCTCTAGTTTACAACTGGAAATAGGCAAATCCATCTGCTATGAACCACTCACAAGGGCTAGGAAAGGAAATGGGGAAAGAGAGCACTAGAAACAGACAAAGGCAATGACAAAGACCAGGAAAAGATGTATAACCCCAGGGAAGGGTTAATATCTTCTGCCATAGGATGTCCATTGGTGATCCTGAAATTTCAGTAGTGTGAGGGTCACACAGCCTATACAACTGATGCATATTAAATGATAGGAGTGCTGTTCAAAACTCATTAAAACAATTTCACCCTCTCTTGTGCATTGCACTCTCCAAGCATCGATAATGACTTTGAGATATTTCTAGTGCCTTCAGCAGCAAATGCAGTCAAAGATTCATAATCAGTTTTCCCCCGGGTCTTCCCATCCCACTCGACAGAAAATCCTGGCTGCTTTCAAAGGCTTAACTTTTCATTTAAAACTGTTACTTGTAAGGTGGGAGCAGAATAAAGACTCCAAACTTAGCTTCTTAAGTATGTGCAAGAACTGTTGTGTTGTTCTTCTTTTTCTTCTTTGCTTTCTCTTTTATCCCATCGGGTGTCGAAGGAGATGCAAAGTTCTTGTTCTGGCACTTCTAGTCGCCTCCACTAGAGTCATTTGGTGTTCTTGTAATATTTCTTTGATGTTATCTCTCCACCTTACTCTGGGTCTGTCTCGTGGTCTTTGTCCTTCTACTCTTTCCACATATGCCTTGTAAGATATGGAATTCCAAGACATTCTCTCCAAATGGTCAAACCACTTTATTTGTTGTGTCTGTATGTAGTGCATGATTGGTTCTATTCCAATTATTTTCCTTATAACCTCATTCCTGATTTTATCCCTTCTAGACACTCCAACAGTTTCCCTCAGACCTCTCATTTCTGTGTTGACTATTGTGTGATACCTAATAAAAAGAAGTCTTTCAGTTCTCTTTAAGACATCTAGCATTGAGGCCGATGACATATTTCCAAAATAATGGCATATTGTTTATTTTTATTTTTTATTTTATATCATTTGTACCCCGCCTCTGAAGCAGGTCACCATGAAAATAAAAACCCCATTCAGGCATTATAGTAGCCAACATTAACCAAGGGCTTTAAGGAGCTGTAGTTTAGCCAGGTTATCTAGCTATAGAGTGGACCATACTGCCAGCGACTCGATACCAAGTGTCAGGTGGTGGTTAACAACCCTGAGGACTAATGGCTTTGGGCGCTGAAGTCCATTAGGGAATGATGATGGTCCCCAAGTAGATTAGATCCCACTTGAATCCATCTTGATGGAGGGCAGGAGCTTCATCAATACTGGCCTGGCGCTGATGAGGGCTTTGTGTTCCAAAAGGGCTCAGGACCAGAAAGTGACTCATGCAACTGGATCAGTGGTATGGGTGTCATGCTGCACTGTGGAAGACAGATGAAAGGCCACTGCATTATATTCTCAGGACAGTCTTCATGACTGATTGCCGTGAGGATCACCAATATTTGGATGCGGCAGAACAAGAAGAAGGAACTGCCAATTCTCATCTCTCTCTGTCATTGCTTTGCTCATGTTTTCAGTGCTGAACCTGAAAAAGAGAAGGTGCTGCTCAAGTGTAAAGTCTTCATGACTGTAAAACCTCAGCTGTTTTCATGATTTGCTTGCATGTACAGGCTACATGTGAACAACAGCCCTCTCTCCTCTTCAGACTTGGTGTTGAAACCATGAGCAAAGTGATGTTTTAGAGAATGAAGAATGACACTTTTTACCTCCAGGAAAAGAAAACACACATCAAAACCAGCAAGCCCCACCACTCTTCACCAGACACTGTTCATAATCGAAGAGTTGAAATGTCAGCCTTCCTTTGTGAAAGCAAAAGGCAGAATACAACATGATCCTTCCTGGAAGATTATAGTTTGGGGTGTATGAAGCCCGCATTTATTTCTGGGGAATATTCTTCTTTCCAACCTCAAATATCTGCAAAAACAACAACAACCAAACAACAGTTCAGCATGTCTAAAAATATATAGCTATACTAAACATGTAGGCTGAAACTGATTATAAATTAGAATGTGCAAACAAATATGAATGCTGCCCTTTGTCATTAGCTGGATGGGCCATTGGGCATACAGATGCAGATCTCCATTTTAGCTTCATAGCTAGCTTGTGTGAGACTCTTTGTGCCTGATGAATAATTTCTTTTCAACAGATATTAAATGCACATGTCATCCTGCTGCTTGTCTGATGGGATGCCACATCATCCAATCTCCCTTCTACCTGGCATGAACAAACACACAATTGGTGACACTGGAGTCTTGTTTACATAGTACTATGTGTGCTCCTATAGCGGTTATCTTAGCAATAGAGACTCTTGATCCCAGAGCAAAGAAATCCCAAACCAATCAGATATTAAATAAAATAAGGCAGCAGGTATGGCATAGGACAAAGATCCAAAACATCAGATGACCCACTTGTTTACTCAGTGTGTCTGCCTATTCCAGTCTGCTTCCTTTTCTTTTCCAGCTGAATATTATTACATACCCCAGCAGCAAACTTGAGTAGGAACTGCTCTTCTTAGGTACACTCTCAATGTCACTCTCCTCAGCACCTAGCCAGTCAATCTGAAGGTATCAGACTTTTCAGAGCACTCCATGTTTCTAGTGGTGGTCTTTATAGGACAAAAAAGCTGCTTAGGAGGCGTCTTCCACCAAAGGTCGAGTCCCAAAACTTGATTCACAAAATTAGAGACAAACGGGTCTCTAAGAACTGAGGAGACAGTGAAACAAAGCACAGGGAACTGCTGCTCATCACAGGTAACTTTTCAAGTACAGTAAAACCTCATATAACACTAAAACCTGGTTCCACAAGTCTTGGTGTTATATGATTTTTAGTGTTATCTGATCCTCTATGGGATCCATAGAGATACATTGTAACCACACAGGCTTTAGCGGTTGTTATCTGAAGCATCCCATAGGATCTTAATGTTATCTGATGCAATTCTTCCCCCCAGATTCCTTAATGTTATGCGATTTTAGTGTTATTCGATACTAATGTTATATGAGGTATTACTGTACTACATTTTTACAAACAGACAGACCCATATTCAAAAGTTAAAACCCCAAGATGATGGCATATAAAAACATAGAAAGAGGATTGCCTGATCATCTGAAAGTCCCATCCTGTTCATCATTTTGGTCCTACATTGGTTAGCCAGGTACTTATAAGAAACCTACAGTTAGAATGGTGGGGTGGGTGGGCAATAGCAACTTGTTTGTTTGTTTGTTTGTTCGCACTTGTATGCCACCCTACTCGCTGAGTGACTCAGGGCGCCTGACATAGTATTGCAGAACAAACATCAAAAACACAACAATCCAATAATAAATTTGACAGTAAAACCATAGTCAATCCAACAAGAATTTAAAAAAATTAAAAGATTAAAAGAGTTAAAAAATGAAGAAATTAAGAGAGAGGGGGGCATTTTCAAATCATCTAGCAGGCTTGGGTCACCGTGTTACCGGTACCCCACACCTGCCCGCCAGCCAAGTTTTTACACCCTTCCTAAAGGACAGCAGCTCTGTCTGGAGATGCAACTCAATTGGCAGGAAGTTCCATAGGGCAGGAGCAGACACCGAGAAGGCCCTCTTTCTAGTGCTAGATAGATGTGCCTCTCTAGCCAATGGAACAATTAGAGAACCTCTCCGGTCCGCTCTGGTGGGATGGGTTAGATGTTCTTGGGGTGATGCAGTCTCTTAAGTATCCTCACCCACTACTATGTAGGGCTTTAAAGGTAATTACCAGGACCTTGAATTGCACCCAGAAGCACACTGGCAACCAGTGCAGCTCCTGGAGCAGTAGCAAGACATGGGCATAACATCTGCCCCCCAATACCACCCGAGCAGCTGCATTGTGGATCTGCTCATGTTCCCATTTTGAGACACTGTTGTCTATAATATCTGCATCCACCGTGGCACTTACCAAATTACTGCATCCATATTTACTAGGACTATAAATTTAACTTGGTTGAAGTACCAGTCCTATCTTCATGTATGAAGGAGTAACACACATAATATGATTTACATCTGAGTAGACATATCTACAGAACATTGAAGAGATTTTTTTTTTGCAGGTCACAATGTACAAAATCTCCAAGCCATCCTTGCAAATAACCATGATGGCAAGCTGTAGTCCCCACCCCACCTCCAAAAAAGTAACTTCCTAGCTCTGCATGCTATGTATTGCATATCTAGTGTCTGATGCTTTGGAGTGAAAATGAGGGTTTTAACTGTAATTAAGCACCAGTTCTTGAACTGTAATGTCAGATACTTTGCTCAAAGAAGCTAACTGTATGCCATCCAAACACCAATATTAGCATCACAGTCGAGACTATTCCAAAACTTGGTACTCACATGGTACTCACAGGAAACCTATCCAGCATTGTTGTATATGATAAAGCATTCAGATTTGACACACTCTATTTGGCTGGACAGCACATTATTATTATTATTATTATTATTATTATTATTATTATTATTATTATTATTATTATTATTATTATTATTATTATTATTATTATTATTATTATTATTATTATTATTATTATTATTATTATTATATTTATTTATTTATTTATTTATTTATTTATTTATTTATTTATTTATTAGACTTGTATGCCGTTCTACTCACCAAAGCAACTCAGAGTGGCTAGCATACCATGGGCAACATATAATACAGTATTACAATATCAAATATCAATACAACATAATATAAATATAACAACATAATGCAATACAATCAATACAGTCAATAAATCTAACATAAAAATGCAATACAGTCACGTGAGTCCTTATCCCTTCCTGGCCAGGGAAGGGCTGGCCGCAGAACAGCTTCTGGCAGCGGCGGCCTTTGGCCAGCCACAATCCTGGCCGTTCTCATCCTCTCCTGGCAGGGAGGGGCTGGCTGCACAACAGCTGTGGCGGCGGCTGCAGTGTTTAGCCACCTGGCCGAGCCACACAGCTGTCTCTTCTTCCTTCAGCCTGACTAGCTGAGGGAGAGTCCGGTTTTGGTCGCAGTGGCAACAACAGCGTTTTTATGGCCAGCTGGCGAGGCCGCTGTCTCTGCCGCCGCAACCACCACCAGACTTTCCCTCAGCCACTCGGATAAGCCTCAGTCAAAGAGAGCTCTATTCCTAAATTCCTAAGTCAAAGAGAGACCTCTCACATTTCAGAGTGTGATCTAGCCTTTTATTCTAACATGCCTTCAGCGGTACACGGAAAGAGCCTCTTCAAAGATTGTGGGCCACAACCGGGCTTACCATGGTAACAACAACTGTGTGTTTCTGGCTAATCTTTCTCACACTAGGTCAGGCTAAAGGAACTGCAGAATGAACTCACCAAAAGATGCTGTCATTTTGGCTGTTTCACATCTGGCCTAGATGCAGCAATAGCAAAAAGAGGAGGAGGAGGTGGAGGAGGAGAAACCTGCATGCTCCATATGCTTGCCAGAATGTGGAAATATGCTGCTAGTAGCTCAATCAATGTGGAACTCTTCTCCATGTAGCTCAGTCAATTAAAGCTTTCAGACTGTGTGTCCTCCATTATACCGTATTTCATTTCACCAAGGAACCCCTGATAAGCTTCTAAAGAAAATCTGGATCCTCCTTCCATCAGCCAGTCAACTTCAATCATTGAAACTTCAATAAGCACAGCGAGGAAGACAGGTGTGTTACAAAGAAAAAAAGAGGGGGGGGGGAGTTCTTTTGCAATTGAAGATGATACTGCAGTGAGGCTTTATCCATGTCAACACCCATGGCTGGGAACTGATAGCTAACTGAGTCTCATATTGTCTATCATGCACAGCAGTTGTAGATTGGTTCTGTCTAGAGTGAAATGAAACAAATCAGTGAGACAGCACCTCATGTATCTTTGTGCCAATAGTTCAATAATAAGTAATTCACTTCAGGAGTGTCATAGTCCTGAACAAAGAAAACAAGTGTGTTTTCTTTTCTACCTTCTCAGTGACATCAAGCAGGAGAGAAAACTTCTATCAGTCTCATACTGGGCCTGAGGCTTATCCAAGCTTTTGTTTATGAAATTGCATGAAATCTGGAGGAGTAGATTTCTTATTACCACATTGGGCATAATTGTGCCAGTTTTTGCTGAGACGATATTGGAGCTGGGATGCCTATCTGAATCACAGAGACATCTTGACAGACCAGCACAGCCCGGCTGAGTATTACAACATGGCTGATAATCTCACACAGTGATGGTGAACCTTGGCACTCCAGGTATTATTGGACTTCAATTACCAAAAGTCCATGTCAGCACTGCTGCTGATCAGGGCTTCTGGGAATTAAAGTACAAGAACATTTGGAGGACCAAGTTTGCTGACTCCTGATCTGGCAGTATGTGCACGATTCTTGTTTCTGCCATTGCTGGAGGAATTGCAGGTGTCAGTGGGATAACTGCTTCACCCCTGCAGTTTCAGTGTATAAATGCCACCCACCAATAAAGGTTTATTATCTCAAGGCAATGCTGGTCTCAAGATGAAGCTGAACATTTTAGTGTCATGGAAGAAACTTGACTAATAGGCTCCACTATGGTGCCCCACAACATGCTCAAGGTAAGATAGAAGGCAGGAGGGACGGAGCATTCAGACATCTGCAAAAGAGACAGCCAAGAGAGAGATGGGTGCAGGCACACAGAAGTGAGAGAGAGAGAAAAAGAGAAAGAATAGAAGCATGAACATCTTATAGAGAGAGTTGGCAGACATATGAGCAGGTAAAATGATGAGTGTGTTTGTTCCTAAGTCAAAGAGAGCGCTCTCACATGCATGCACTCTCTCTTTCTCACTAACACACACACCATTTGCCTTCTCTCACCTGTGCACCTACTGTCTTGCTTCATAAAAAACTGAGAAAGATGTGGTTACTAGAGTTAAATTTTAGACATAATCTTTGAGATTCAACAAAGTCTGTAAATGTGTATTCCATCATAACTTCTAGAATCTATAACTGGCAAACAGGGGTTTAGTAGTACATAAGAAATAGGGGCTTGCAATAGTCATCCACTTTGATTTGGTCCAAATTATTTGTCTTACAAATCACAACTGATTTGCTTGGAGCTGATCTGTAGCCTGCTTGCACCAGTTTTTATCTGAATATTCTTTTTTAAAAAACACCTTCTGTATATTTGTATATATCCAGATATTGAAGGGGGGAAAATGAAAACAGAACTCTCTAACCTTCGATTGGAAAGGAGCTGAAGCCGTCAACTACTGCGTGGCCTCCAGTGGTGGGCAGCCAATTTTTTTATTACCACACTATGGGCGGAGACAATTTCATGGGTGGAGTAAATGTCATGATGTCATGGATGGAGCCAACATCATGATGTCATGGGCGGAGCCATTGTTGTAGGCAGAGCCAAAGTAAAAAATAAAAAGTACACATAAAAATACAAATTAAATAGATATAAAAAATAAAAATACACATAAAAACACATAGAAATAAATACACATAAAATACACATTAAATAGACATAAAAACACATAAAAATACACATTAAATACACAAACATAAAAACACACGTTAAATACACATTAAAATATACCCACCAACCCCACACCCAAAGGTGAGTCACTTACCCTGGGGAGCAGGCTCTAGGGAGCTTCAGTCTAACAGCTGCTCTTCCTCCTCCCTGCTTGGGAGGACAGCAAGGAAGCTGCCGAGGGCCTCAGCAGCAGCCACCATTTCTTCCGTGGCTGCTCGTGGCCGCCCGACACTCTGCGCTGCCACACACCAAGCAGCAAATGGCTGCTTGGCTTGGCAGGCAGAGTGCTGTAGTCGTGCATGCAGGCCAAACACTATAAACATGCCAAGTGCTATAGGCGCGAATATGCACCAAGCATTGTAGGCATGCCAAGTGCTTTAGGCACACATGCACGTCAAGCGCTATAGGCATGCCAAGTGCTGTAGGTGCATATGTGCAATGGGGGAACCAGTGAAAAGGTAAGCCTCCAAGGTGGCTTCCCCCAAAAGCCACTACTGGCTCTCCGGGACACTGGGAAAAGCTACTACCGGTTCTGGCGAACTGGTGCGAACTGGCTGCTGCCCATCACTGATAGCCTCCAGTATTCAAGTAAAACTCTCACCCATTTCACCCTTCCTCCCAAACCTACCCCAGCAGGAACCATGTGATTTTGATTGTAGCTAGCTGCTTTGTTTAATGCCACCACTATATTCTTTGCTCAAACATGCGCAACAGTACAAATTTCACAAACATAGTGCTCAATCGATTAGATTGGTATCTTCAGTAGCCCAAAAGAAAAATAATAATAATTTAACTCCATAGTTTTCCCCACCACCTCAAAATGAAATCAATGTCAACTTATCTCTGTACTGAACATGTTGCCCTCACAAAATGTCTGCTGAGCACAATGGACAGGGGAGATCGCTCCCAGGGGCTGTTTGATGGGAGTTTATAAGAAAAGCCACAGATTTTTATTGGCATTTGAAATGTTAATCTCCTTCTGCTTTGGGCTTCCTAGTTCTTTTTTTTTCTTTCATGTCTAGGTCACACTTTAAACTGCCAAAATAAAGCCACCTTTTTTACTTTGTCATTGACCAAAACCAAGTCCTCAGTGGTACAAGTTTCTGCTAGTAACTGCCCAACCAGCAGACCTCCTTCTGCTTTGGGCTTCCTAGTTGTGTTGGGTTATTGCTTTTGTATTCCAAACCAATTGAGGTTTTAAAAATTTTCTCTGCATTTTGAACCTCCAAAGTGCCAAAGCAATACTCAGTGCTTCAAAAAGGCCTACTCCAATGTGAAAATCACTTTGGGCTCCCAAAACAAACTTCAGATCACATTGGAAATACACACATCCCCCTGCTGTGCTTTGAAATCCAAGCACATCCCTAATGAGGAGTATCAATAAGATTCAGAATTTCTGGTATTCAGAGGTATGCTGCCTTTGAAAATGAAGTCATCCTGTAATTCTTCCAGCCAATCTCCCGCTTAACCTAATATAGAAGGTATGTCTAATCCCCATGTTTATCCTGTTGAATATACTCAGGAAGGTGCCAGATGGAATAATTTTACGCATTAAGCCAAAGTTAGCTCTGGAGCATGTACAAAAAGGCATTGCATTGTAACAGTTCAATTTGTTCAAATTAAGAATTAAGAAATACATGACTTTAGAATTCCAGCCAACCTGGCACTTTCTGAAATTGCTGGACCAGAGATGTGTTTATCAAAATATTTCTAAAGTACAATAAACAGAAATGGCCACTTGAGTGATCTGATGAGCATTTGTAGTCTCTAAACACTGTGGAACATACCATAAGGAAGGCTAAGCACAGATGAATAGACATCTTTGAACTGTGGTGCTGGAGGAGACTCTTGAGAGTCCCTTGGACTCAAAGGAGGTCAGATCAGTCAATCCTAAAGGAAATAAATCCTGACTGCTCCTTGGAATGACAGGTGCAATTCAAGGTGCTGGTAATGACCTTTAAAGTCCTACACGGTAGTGGGCCAGGATACTTAAGAGACCATGTCACCCTGAGAACATCTGTCCATCCCACCAGAGCAGACCAGAGAGGCTCTCTTATTGTGCCATCTGCTAGAGAGGCACATCTCTCTAGCACCAGAAGGAGGGCCTTCTCTGTGTTTGCTTCAACCCTATGGAACCTTCTGCCAATCAAGTTACAACTGCAGATGGAGTTGCTGCCCTTCAAGAAAGAACTAAAAACCTGGCTGGCAAAGCAGGTGTGGGGCACTGGTGATGTGGTGACCCCCGCCTACTGGCTGACATAGTAATATCACTCCCTCTTTCTTTTAGCTGTCTAGGGTAATTCTCGTAGTATTTTTAATTGAGTTTTTATGCATTTTTCAGTGATGTTGATTTCAATGTTGTGAGTCGCCCAGAGTTGTTTCGAGTTGGGCAGCTATATAAACTGGAATAAATAAATAAATAAATAAAATTTCTCTTTCCACACAATAGTTCTATTGAGCTCCATTCAAGAGCTAAATACAATTTCCCTCATATTCTTCAGCTTTTGTCAAGTGGGACAGCATGACAGACGACATCAACAAATACAAATACCCGTAGAAGCAAAGGACTGAAGCCTTGATCAAAGATAACCATCAGAATCTGAAAAAAGTTTGTTAAAAGCTATTCTCAAACATTTTGTCACCCTGCTTATTCAACTTATACACAGAACACATAATGCACAATGCAGGGATGGAGGACTCACAATTTGGGATCAAAATTGCAGGGAGAAACATCAACAATTTGAGATATGCAGATGATACCATCCTAATGGCAGAAAGTGAGGAGGACTTTAAAAAGCTCCTGATTAGGTTGAAAGAAGAAAGTGCAAAAGCTGGCTTGAGACTCAATATAAAGAAAACCAAGATAATGGCAACAGGCCCTATCAGTCCCTGGAAAACAGATGGGGAAGAAGTAGAAGCAGTGACAGATTTTACTTTCTTAGGATCAAAGTTCACTGCAGATGGTGATTGCAGCCATAAAATAAAAAGGCGACTGGTTCTTGGAAGATAAGCTATGACAAACCTGGGGAACATAGTGAAAAGTAGAGACATCACCTTGCAAACAAAAATTCGCATAGTCAAAGCAATGGTATTTCTGGTGGCAATGTATGGTTGTGAGAGCTGGACCATTAGGAAAGCTGAGCGCAGAAGAACAGATGCCTTTGAGATGTGGTGTTGGAGGAGAGTTTTGAGAGTCCCCTGGACAGCAAAGAGAACAAATAGGTCAATCTTAGAAGGTCAAATAGTGAAGATGAAGCTAAAGTACTTTGGACATCAAATGAGAAGAGAGGATTCGCTTGAGAAAGCCTTGATGCTGGGAAGGGTAGAGGGCAAAAGAAGAAGGGGGCTGCCAAAAATGAATTGGCTATATGGTAATTGTAGACACAATGGGCACAAAGCTGAGCGAGTTGAGGAGGATGGTGTTGCTGTGCGACTGAACAACAACAACAACAACAACAACAATTCTCATACAATGAGGGTGAGACTTGACAAGGTGTTAAGATTTTGGATCAGCTAATAATCATGCAGAAGGTCAGAAGCAATATTTAAATAACAAAACAGGTTTATTATAGTAGGCCTAGAGAGCAGCACCAGACAAACGTATCCATGCTGCTGGTAAAACTTTTGAGAGAGAGAGAGAGAGAGAGCAGGGCAAAGCAAAGGCTGAACAAGGATAGCACCACCACCACATTTCTATGTGACAAGACTCTTGCCCAACCCAGACTGGAGGTTTGAGGAGTGGTGGTACCTAACAAAAAAGACTTCTCAGTAATAAACAGATTAGTACTCTAATAAACAAACTGACAAAAAAGACCCAAGATGAAACTAAACTGTTTAAATTAATGAGACACAAGGTTTGAAGATGGAGAGGCACTCAGGCTAATCAAGATATTCATTAACCTCCAAAACACAGCCACAGCTTTTTGAGTGATCTGCCTCTAGAAACTAAAGGAAAAAAATGAGGGAATGAAGAGTTTTATGAAGATAAAATAATATACAGTTAACATTCTCATTGAGGAAAATTACACATTTACCCTCTCTTTTAGGGTTTTCTTTGCAAACAGGAGTCCAATAACTCCCTGCAGAAGTTGTTCTCCATATGGGTGCTATGAATGCTAGAGACTGCCAAGGCAAACAAAGCTGTGACTGTAGATCTCTTATGCTCCATAATTTTGAAACAGGATACCAGCATAGGTCAACCCACAATCAACACAAACTCAGTGGCACTGAGTATTCTGATTAGAAAATGCTAATGACATTCTTGTCCAAGATCCATGATGAAAATGTGAATAAGTAATAAGCAGTATTCCTCCTTTCCTTCATATCACTTTGATGCTGCCAGTATAAGGTTCAGTTCTGAACTTTCTGGAGATTATATACCACTATTTTAAGTGTATGAATTGGGGTACACAGAAAGCGCCCTTGAAGATTGTGGCATTTTTGAACTACATATCACGCATACCCTGGTAATGGCAACCTTGTGTTGCTGGCTAATATTTCTCACACTAAGTCAGGTGAAAGGGACCGCTGCAGCAGCAGCAGCAGCAGCAGCAGCAGCAGCAGCAGCAGCAGCAGCAGCAGCAGCAGCAGCAGCAGCAGCAGAAGAAGAAGAAGAAGAAGAAGAAGAAGAAGAAGAAGAAGAAGAAGAAGAAGAAGAAGAAGAAGAAGAAGAAGAAGAAGAAGAAGAAGAAGAAGAAGAAGAAGAAGAAGAAGAAGAAGAAGAAGAAGAAGAAGAAGAAGAAGAAGAAGAAGAAGAAGAAGGTGGTGTATAAATCACAAAATTGATCCAAAGTGATTCAGATATTCCCTCTTTAGGCTGGAACTGAAATGGATATGAGTCAGCCAGCTAAGGTTAAGAGTCAGAATTTTATTGTCTCAAACATATCCAGAATAAACAAAAAAAAATCAGACAGTTCAGAGTTCTACTAATACAGCTCAGAGTTGACCACGGCTGAAGCTTCTCCTGGAAACAATATAATTCTGTAGCCTTTCATTTCCCTTTTGCATCACAGTTTGATACCCATACCACTGATCCAGTTCTGTGAGTCACTTTCTGTTCCTAAGCCCTTTTGACACATAAAGGTCTCTTTAGTATTGATGAAGCTTCTGCCTACCATAAAGATAGATTCAAATGGGATTTAATCCACTTGGGTATCATCATCCTTCACTGTGGATTTAGCAACCCAAGGCCATTAGTCTTCACAGCTGTCAGGCTAGTTAACCACCACCTGACAAATAGCTCCTAGTCACTCGCAGTATGGTCTACTCTATTGCCATAGCAGGATAACCTGACCAGAGTCTTCTAAACAGCTTACATGTGTGTCTTTAAATAAAGGTTTTTTATGTTATAGTGGAACCATGGTTAACAAACAGCTCAGTTAACATAACAATTCCATAACAAAAGGAAATCCATAGAAAATAGTTGCTCAGTTAATGGATTTTTTCCCCCAGAATGGATTGGTTTTTCAATGCATTCCTATGGAAAACCACATTTTGGTTAAAGTATATGATGGCTGTTTTGGAAAGCAAAGTGTTAAAGAGTTTCAATAAAATGTAAATGTATAAAAAATAAGTCACTAAGATAAAACACTGACAGAAATCCTATCATGGAGTTAAGCAAACAGCATAATGTTTGGGTGTGAATTGCCAGAAAAAAATCTTCATAGATCTTTTCTGCTGCATATTGAATCACCTGACCACAGAGATTTCACCCAACACACTGCATAAACTAGGAAACAAAAGGAAGAATTGAAACAGCACAAACTGTCTTCCTCCTATTATTTTTCCATTCCTCCTCAACAAGACTTTTTCTATTCTTATTATTACCATAGGTGAAAACTGAGCATATGTTGAATTTCCCTATAGAAATCAAAGAAATATGTAACTCCGTCTGGATTGTACTCCTATGACCAACTCAGCCTTGATTCCCTGAGTAGATTTCTTGGAAATCTTCAATGATCTTGTCAACATAAATACAGCCTGAATAAAAGGGAAGGTTAAAGGGGGGAAATTGATAGATTTTACATAATAATAAATTATATAGCCATTTGTTATTTAGCCACTTTGAGAATGGTAATAGAGAGCTCTAATGTTAATTAGCAAATCACTCTATTACTAACAAATGGCACTGAGTTTTCTAGGCTGACAGAAAATTGGCGCATCATAAATGGCAAACAGCGCCATCAATTGCATGGCCGCCAATTTTCTAATCATGCAAAAGAAATTGCAATCATCAGTAGAAACCTATTCATTAAATGGAAACAGGCTACCATATTCATGTCAGTCATGAACAAAAATATGGAAAATTACTTACTAAATTTCAGCAGCAAGTATTGGATTTATGAAGTGAAAAGAACAATAACAAAAAGGAAAGGAGAACCATCTCTCTCAAATCTACCACATCTTCTGACATCTGAGTTCCAATTAAAGTGTCAGTACTAGTGTGTGAGACACCCTGGCTGCTTTTAAATGTGGTTGATGATTCTATTGTTTGTACTCTGATGTAAACTTATTTTGAAATCTACTCACCACATCCTCCATTATTTAGAGATCAGAACAGAAGTGATTGTGACATTGCTGCAGGCCCACTGAAAAAAAATATGATGGTATAACAGCTCTCTGTATTGTACCAGGCCATAGGGTGTCAAAAGGATGCTGAAGTCATGCTAGGAACAAAATTGTAAGGATTGTGCATTGGCTGCAATCTGTTCATGGAAACCCAAAAGATGGGAATGTTATATAGGCTGATTTATTCTTCTTTGTCATGAGGAATCTCTAATCTTGAATGCTTTATAAGACAAAATGGAGCATACTTTTGTGCAGGTCAGTTTAATGATACTGCCTCAGGCCAATGTCTGAGTACCAGATGAGGAATTTAGAAAATGCCTATTGTAAAATGTGTTTTGTCTAGGAAGAAAGTACTAGACGAACTTTAATAGCTGTCTTAGAACTATAGAAGGCTAAGCTTGTGCTATATAACAGCAGCAGCAGCAGCAGCAGCAACAGCTGGGAGAAACAACAACAACCTGAGATAAGATGATACTACCCAAATGGTAGAAAGTGAAGAAGACCTAAAGAGCCTCTTGATGAGAGTGAAAGAGGAGAGTGCAAAAGATGGCCTGACTCTCAATGTCAAAAAACCCAAAGATCATGGCATCCAGCCCCATCACTCCCTGACAAATAGAAGGGGAAGAAATGGAAGTAGTGACAGATTTTATCTTCTTGAGATGTAACATCACTGCAGATGGTGACTGCAGCTATGAAATAAAAAGACATTTACTTATTGGGAGGCAAGCTATGAGAAACCTAGGCAACATAATAAAAAGTAGAGACATCACCCTGCCAACAAAAGTCTGCATAGTTAAACAATGGTCTTCCCAGTAGAAATGTATGGGTGTGAGAGCTGGACCATAAGGAAGGCTGAGCACAGAAGGATAGATGCCTTTGAATCGTTGTGCAGGAAGAGAGAGTCCCCTGGACTGCAAGGAGATCAGATAAATCAATCTTAAAGGAAATCAACTCTGATTGCTCCTTAGAACAGAGCTTACCAACCTAAGGCCCATGGGCCAGATCTAGCCCACAGCACCATTTCATGTGGCCCCCACCCCTCCAAGGGCATTTGAGAAACCAAATGGCCACTCCTTTGAAGCTGTTGGGACAAAAATGCCACTCCACCATGCAGGCAGTGCAAAATAGCCACCCAGCTTTCAAAGCAGACTGAGAGAGTGTGACCTGGCCCCAGCTTGAAAAGATTGGGAACCCCTCCCTGAGAAGGACAAATACTGAAGCTGAAGCTCAAGTATTTTGGCCACCAAATGAGAAAAGAGGACTCACTGGAGAAGGCCCTTATGCTGGGAAAGGTTGAAGGCAAAAGGAGAAGGAGGTTGCAGAGGATGAGATGGCTAGATGGCAGCATTGACACTGTGGGTGTATATCTGGGCAGATTTTGGACTATGGCAGATGACAGAGGAACCTGGCATGCTGTGGTCCATGGGGTCACAAATGGTTGGACTCAACTGCAACTAAACAACAATGTCTACTTTAATGTAACCCTTGCTTCAGTGATGGGATGTAACAGGTTCTCGCCAGTTCTCCAGAACCGGTAGTAACTTTTCCCAGCGTCCTGGAGAACCGGTAGCAGCTTTTGGGGGGAACCACCTTCAGGGCTTACCTTTTCACTGGTTCCCCCACTGCGCATGTGCGCCAAGCACTTGGTGTACATGCACGCCTACGTGCTTGGCACGTATGCACAGCCTCCTTGCTGTCCTCCCAAGCGGGGAGGAGGAAGAGAAGCTGCTAGCCTGAAGCTCCCTATAGTCTGCTCCCCAGGGTAAGTGACTCACCTTTGGATGTGGTGTGTCTGTGTGTATTTTAATGTGTATTTAATACCTTTACCTATATTGACGTACTACCACAGTTCCTAAAAAGGCCTGGCGGCCTGGCTTGGGGGTTTTAAGCAAATTCTTGGAGTTACCTCATCAATAAGCTACACCTGTGCTGTTCCAATTGCTGTTCCAATTGGAGAACCCTTAAGGAGGTACAGCTGTTTTACATTTACATTAAGGTATATTATCCTAGAGAACTGGTTAGGCAAAGACTTAGTACCTTACTTCTTTAACTGTTGAAAAGTTGAAAAATGAAAAGTGCCAAAATGAAGCCATCTTGTGGTGAGTTCATTCTGTAGTTCCTTCCATCTGACCTAGTGTGAGAAAGATTATCCAGAATAATCTTTAAGCTCTGGTTTAAAAGCTCTGGTTGATTTGTGTTTGGAGTGGGTGGGTGGGTGGCTGTATTTTTATGTATTTTTATTTAATGTATTTAATTTATTTACGGGTTTTTGTTTATGGGTGGGTGGGTGGGTTGAGGTGTGTGTGTGTGCTTATTTTTATTTTATTTTATTTTATTTTTTATTTGGCCCCGCCCATGACATCATGATGTTAGCTCCGCCCACTGTGATGACATCACGGTGGGGTAGTAAATTTTTTGACATCCCACCATTGCCTTGCTTGCCTTCTTTTTGCTTACTACTGGAAACTGAGTAGAACATATAATGCTGTGAATGAATCCTTATTTTAAGACTGTAAACATAACCTTCAATGCATCTCTCAGAAATACCATCATTGTGAAATGGTGGGAAACAATCTATCTGCACAAAGACAAAGAGAGGAGCTAATTGCAAAACTCTGACCATGACATTAAGTCCTCAGTTTGTATAAATTGATATGACAAAATAGAACATTTGGTGAGAGCATTACAGCTGATCTGATCACACAGTGCTGGTGGTGGGACTTCTTCTTTTCTTCATGACATACCTTATGCTTCTGATTAAAATGTAAATCAAGCATTTAACTCAAATCTGTTTCCCTGTGGGGGAGTGATGATAATAAATGAGCCCAATCTTGATGAGGATATCAGTTTGAAGAGAGGAGAGCCTTCTCCGTTCATGGAGAATCTCTACATGATTCAGAGCCTTGAAATTGTATAGATAGAGGCAGTTCATAAAGCTGTTGTTATCCACATGTATGAAATGATGGAACTGGCAGGGTGGGGGAGGGAGAAAGACAGCATACTTCTGACATGACATTTTTAAAAATTTAGTATGGTGAACACCTGAATACGTCACTCAATTCCAGGTTTAAAATACAGTTGTAATCATGTCTCCCTTCTCCAGTTAACAATTTTCTTCAAAATATACCCTTAGGGAAGCTCTCCTCCGAAATCAGATTTGCAGAACAAGCACTTGTTTACCTTTGAGTGATTAAAGAATTATTCTTAAAATCTCATAAAAATAGTGGAATCAATCCTTAACCCATAGCAACTCATCAGTTCCTTTGGTTTTGACCAAATGTGAAGAAGATTAGCCAGCAAAACAAGGTTGCCATTGCCTGGGCCACAGCTAATTGTGGTTCAAAAATATAAAACGTAAATGTACCTAAAATCTTTGAGGAGGCTCTTTCACAGGAGCTGGCTTTAGACATGGGAAGAATTATACAGCACAGATCCTACATTTAACACAGCATATTGTGGATGACTCGGAGACTAGAAAGATCATGACATAGCCAGTTTTTGTCACCCAGCACTAGTACAATATTTCATAATCTAACCAAGGATCAGGATCTATCTAAAGTAATAGCAATTCTTTTGCAAAATCACACATTTCTGTTAGCTTTCAAGGACAGTCCAGCTGATGGAGGCAAAAAAAGGAATAATCTTCCTCATATCTGTGTATTGTCTCCTATTTTGTTTAATTTCTAAACCAACAACAAAACACTTTCTTAAGACACCAGAATTGTTATTCCTGCTCAGTACGACTGCTTTCAGATGGCAACATGTACTCTAAAAGGTGCATATTGTACATATCACACATAAACCAACTTAAACCTAACCCTACAAAAAGTCAAATATGTGACTTTCATCTGAGAAACAAGCAAGCATCTTGGAAATTTAGGTTACCTGCAAGGGTTCCAACTAGATCATTGTTTTGTCCCCCAATACCTAGATGTTACTCTGGAGCTATGAGAAACACTGCCAGAAAAGAAAAAAAAAGATTTCCACACTAAACAATTCTGTTTGGAAGCTATCAGAAGCCAGCTGGGGCACACAATCAGAGAGATTAGAAACTACTGTCTTGATACACTACTACGGTGTAGTGAATATCACCCTCACTGTAGTATAATTCAGCCCATGCAAATAGGTGAACATACCACTCAATGAAAGCTGAAGAATCATTGCTGTATGCCTAAAGCCAACCTTTATTGATGAAATTGACTACCTAGCAGGCATTGCACCCAGTGACATACAAAGAGAGTATAGTTATATCAGAAAACAAAATAAAAAACACTGTAACACTTTAAAGACTAACTGCTATATTTTTATTGTTAGCTTTCATGGATCAAGCCCACTTCTTCAGACAAGGAGTAAAACTTACAGGCATGGTATATATACACCAAATTCAGGGGTTAAAAGGAGAAGGGTTTGCTCAAGCAGAATGACAGACAAGCAAACATAACAATACAGTTTCCTACAACTATCAGTAACAATAGATTATTCATATTAGTTTTAAATGTCTCCCTTTCAATCTCAAAGGTGTGGAGAAAGCCCTCTTGCTTGCATGTCAGAAAACAAACAAAAACACTGTACTTGGTTACTTCCCGTTTTGCTAAACAGAATTGGCAGGAAGGTTGTAATATATATATATTACATATATATATATATAATATAATATTTAGCAGCATATAGCAATCTGTGTATCAAATTTGATACTGTCTCAGAAATCTTTCACTAATATTTAATCCCCTGCGATGGGTGTCTAACAGATGGATCTATTTGGTTTCTGCTGTCTCTCTTTCAATCCTAGTTTTGTAATTTCTGTGTTCCAGAATTGTAAATTTCAGGTATTGGATAGAGTGTCCAGGTAGATTGAAATGGTTTGAGACAGGTTTCTCTGTGTTGCCATTCCGGATGTCTGATTTGTGTCCATTAATTCTTTTGCGTAAAGATTGTCCTGTTAGTCCTACATAAAGCACAGTCTGACATTTTTGGCAAGAGATGGCATAAATCACATTGACAGAAGCAGTTAGTATGGAGATGAATGGACAAACTCCCACTTATACCTGTACTCTCTCCTTGTGTCATAGTAAAATGTTTCAAATGCTCCTGATGTTGCCTTTTGTTGTATGAAAATAACCTGATGAATATATTAATTGTATTGTGATATTTCTAACATAAAGAAAGAAAAACCTTTGAACAAGCAGCAGGAATCCTTATGCATTTTCTTTTCTGCCCTATGTTTAGGTAACAGAATCTTTGCACTTCCATATTATTCATTTTAATTCTATCCCACTTCTCAGTTTAAATTATAGTAGTCAAGCAATGTTTAAATGCAGAAGCTGTCACATGAACAGTGCAAAATCATAAGAATAGAAACTGTAGTGCATTCAAAACATTAAAACAGTGTAAAAGAGCATTGACATGGACTTTATTCCAAGTGGAACAATGCTTTCAAATGCATGAATATTTTGGCCATAATTGAACAAAAGGAAAGGGTTAATTCTCAACTCATTTGCCATGGTTGTGATCCTAATCAGTCAACAATTCAGAGAACAGACCTTTTGCCCTGGGGAAAAAGTTTGTGTAGAAATACAATAATAAATTTACCTTAGCACTTAGTTTGGTTTTAAAGCTGCTCTACTGATCTGTGGAAATTGTTCAGCTGAATGGTGGGAACAGCTGAATAGAGAGCTGTGGGGAAGATGATCAGCAAAAATATGTTATTGTGCAGAAGAATAAGACAGTATTCTACTAAAAAATTCTAAAAACGGGGGCACCCTAAACCAAAAATTGAATCACCAAAGCTGGGTTTTGGATTAGCACCAAACCTTGGGAAAGATGTGGCAGACAGTCTGCTCTTGCTCTGAGTCAAATTTGTGGTTCCTTGGCCAAAGAGTTTCAAGAAATGCTTTAAAAAATAAAAACTGTTTTACCCTAATCCAGATACAGTACACAACATTTCATGTCTCCAAATTTAAAACAATACAAATAAGCTGAAAAGAACAATTTTACTTACAGTATCTTGAAGGAATATGGTTGTTCTCACCCAATCTTTTTTATTTAGACAGAATCCCAGTTGCAAAGAATGAAATATTTTTTTTCCTTTAAAAAGGTCTCCCAAAGGGATAAAACAAAGAAAACTGTGTTAAGTAGGCTGACCAACATAGAAAGAACATTCCCAAGTATAGATACATTGCTGCTACTTTGCTGATCTCTTGTCAGCATTTTTTTATTTGGTAATTAATAGGGGGGACTCCAAAGATGTTATGTATCATCAGATCACTTCTGATCTGTGGTGACTATATGATTTAATTATCTCCAAACTATCCTATGATTTAATCTCTTCTCAGATTTTCCATATTAGTTTGTTTTCTCTTCCAACATACCCCTTTCCTAGAATATTGCCTTTTTCTATAAGTTTTGCTCAGGTCTTGCAAACTAACAGCTGAGATTTCCTTATTATGCCAACTCATGTCATGTTAGGATTTCTGCTTTTCCTACTGTTTCCCCTATTTCACATCAATATTATATTTTCTAGTTGATTCTGTACTTTCATGATACTGCCATGGCAGGGTAGATCCAATTTACTCATTTTTACTCTAGTAAATGTCCAGGCTTGGCTTGATTGAGCACCCACTTTTCTGCCTTCCTGGCTGTCTATGGTATCTGTAAGGGTTTGAAAATTGGAAGATTGCTTTCTCTTCTGCATTCAGTGGGCCAGGAATTACAACATTAGATTACTTAAGACATTAATCAATGTGTGTATCTCACTGTTATATGTGTTGCACTTACACTTTTGCTTCAATATTTCATTAACGCCTTTAAAATATTTTGGCAAAGTGGACTACAGCCACATCTCAACTAGCCTTGCTTCTCTCCCCTCTCAACAACCATAGAATAAATCATGTGCTCATCTTCTAGGATTCTCTAGCTCTAGGTGATTCTACATGAGGGAAGTTTCTGTTGAAATCTGGGTGTAGTATATATACAATTAAGCTTGCATTTTCAAAATAATCCATTCTTCACAAAAATTTTGTTCCATATTCACATTGAGAATAGTACCATTCATAGAGTGCTATTGGGCGAGCGGCCGAGGCAAATGCCGGGGCCGCGCGCTTTGCCCCAGTGCCTGCCAAATGAGGCGGGCCTGGGGACGAGCGCAGGGGGCGTGGCTAAGCGCTGCCCTTATAAGGGCGGCGCGCTCCCTGCGCTCGTCCGCCAGTCCCGTCTGACAGGCAATGCGAGCGGAGCGGCTGTGTTTTCCTCTCGGCTTCTGCGGCGCTTGTTTGTGGGCTTGCCTTTGAGCCTTTAGTTCCCCCTCCGGTTTTCTTTGTCTAGCCTGTTCTGGCTTGCTAGGCAGGGGTCCCTTCCCTTCTTGGTCCGTCATTTTAGGCTCCCCTGGCTTGGCTTTTCCCCTGCTTGTAGCGGGCGCCATTTTGCGAGCCCCGGAGCTGCGCCCGCCATTTTGTGGCTGGTGCTTTGGTCCCCTACGTTTTTCTTTTGTTTTTCCCTGCCTTTTGCCAGCTAGTTCCGGGCTGTTGGGGGGGGGAGGCATTCCTTGCTCCGGTTGCCACTTCTTTTGGCCCCCTTTTTCATTCCTCTTGGTTGCGCCTGCGGCTATTGGCGCCCGCCATTTTGTGGGTCCTAGGTTTCCATCGTGGCTGGTATAGTTCCGGCCTTCCAGTTGCCTTGGGTTACCCTTTCATTGCGCAGGCCTTTTTTAGCAGTAGGGTCAGCCTTGATCCGGAGGGCTCAAGGTGGTCTCGTTAGTACTTTCTGGCCCGCCAGCTCTTGGGTTTGGTCCTCTGGTTATGGCTCCTAAGAAGCAGGCTGTGTCTCGCCCTCGCCGCATCCCCCGTAGGGCTACTGCCGAAGGGGGTCCCAGCCGCCACACCCAGGGGTCTGAGGTCGCTCCCGTCTCTCCCACGGCCCTCCTTGCCCGTGTGGCGGCCCTGGAAAGGGCCGCGGGCATGGAACCGGTGCTGGATCCCTGGTGGGCGGCCCAACGGGCCGCCCGGACGGTGACTGACCCGACCGCTGCCGATTGGAACGGACTGGCGGCAATTATCCAGCAGCGGATTGCCCAGCTTGAGGCTAATCTGCCGCCGCCCCGGCCCACTGATGTTTCGGCCCCGGGCGAGGATTCGGGCCGGATGGAGGACCCGGTGCCCCCGGTCATGGTGGAACCTGAGGCTGGGCCCAGCGATGTCCGCCCGGTCCTCGTCCCTCCAGCTGTTCCGGAGGCTTGCACCGGTGGTGAGTATGGCGTCGAATCACCTGCCCTTCCTGGTGCTTTGCCCCAGCAGGTGCCTCCTGTTACTTCGCAGCTGCCCCCGGTGGCTGTGCACTTGCCCCCCGTGGCCCAGCAGCTTACGGTGCAATGGCCTTGGCCGTGCCAGCAGGCTCCGGCCGCGGCGTCGCCCTGGCTAGCAGCTGCGCCGGGACTACCGTGGCTGCCACCTGCACCAGCGGTGCAGGGTCCCCCACCATCATGGCCGGGGGCGGCTCCGGCGGCGGCAGCTCTGCCTCCGCCGGTGCAGCCGGTGCCGCCTACATGGCGGGCACCTTATCCGCCACCTCCTGTGCCTTCGCCTTTTGGTAACCCCTCTGCTACGGCCCCGGGTTGGCCTTGCTTTGCCTTTGGGGACACGGGGTATAACTCAGTGGCTCGCTTGGCCATGCCATACGGCGACCAATCGTTGCCGCTCGGCGACCACTTGCTCCCCGCCAAGCGGGATAAGATCCTCCGCGGAGAGTACGTGGACTTCTTCTCCCTCCTAAATCGCGACTCCACGAAGGAGGAGAAGGATAAGGAGGATGACGCAGACAAGGAGAGGGCCAAGAGGAAGAAGCCTCCCCGTACCTGGGCGAATTGGCTTCCGGGTTTCCTCATATATGCCGGTGTTTTGTCCAGGGCGTTCCTACAGCTGGCGGTGTCACTTTTTCAGTACCTGGACATAATCTACAGGGCCTACGTGGACTTCCCGGGCCACGCATGGTTGGCGTATGACAAAGAATTTCGCATGCGTGCGGCCATACGCCCCGGCATGCGCTGGGATGAGATGCATTCCGTGCTGTGGATGCAGCTCATGACCCCGACCCGCCCGGCCCTTGGCGAAAGGTATGACTGCGGTCACCTGATTCAGCGCCCTACTCCCTCTCAGGCACCCCACCAGCCGGCGGGGCAGGCGGTTCCGGCTCGCCTGCTGTGCTGGGAGTACTCCGCTTCAGGTCGCTGCACCCGAAAGCAGTGCAAATTCAAGCACGAGTGCTCGATTTGCACGGGCGCCCATCCCGCCACCGCCTGTTTCCGAGGGGGGGCGGGCCGGGGCAGGGGCAAGGACCAACAGGGGGCAAAGCGGGCCGGGGCTGACAACGCCCCTGGAAAAGGGCCCCAGCCCAATTAGGGTCGAGGTCTTGGACCGCCTGCTGCTTGATTACCCTTCTCCCACTGACGCCAGGTACCTCTCTGAGGGTTTCACCTTTGGTTTCCGTATTCCTGTAGTGGGAGCATGGGGCCCTCAGGACGCACCCAACCTAAGATCTCTGGTGGGTATGGAGTCAGTGGCCAGGGCACAAATTTTTAAGGAGGTGGCAGCAGGTAGGGTAGCGGGCCCCTTCGATAGTCCCCCCTTCCCCAATCTTAAAGTTTCCCCGTTGGGATTGGTTCCAAAGAAGGCCCCGGGTGAGTTCAGGTTGATTCATCACCTGTCTTACCCCGCCGGGTCATCCGTCAATGACGCCATTCCGGACGCTTTGTGCTCGGTCCGGTATACGTCTTTTGACGAGGCCGTCCGCATGGTCCGGTCCTGCGGTCGGGGTGCGCTCTTGGCCAAATGCGACATCAAGTCTGCATTTCGGCTGTTGCCGGTGCACCCCGAGGACTTCGAACTACTGGGTTTTCGTTTTGAGGGCCAGTATTTCGTGGACCGGGCCATGCCTTTTGGCTGTTCTATTTCATGCGCCGCGTTTGAGCGCTTTAGTTCTTTTCTGCACTGGGCCTTAGTTAGGAAGGCGGGTTCTGACAGGGTAGCACTTTACCTAGATGATTTCCTCTTTGGGGGCCCCGCGGGTACTGGGGATTGTGTCCACCTGCTTCGTTCGTTCCAGCACCTGGCAGGGGAGTTGGCTGTCCCGTTGGCGCCTGAGAAAACTGAGGGTCCGGCCACTACCCTCACTTTTCTGGGCATCGAATTGGACACGGTGGCCATGACCTCTCGCCTCCCCCTGGACAAAGTGCAGCGCCTGGTAAATAGGATAGAGGCGCTCCTGCCCAAAAGAAAAGTTACCCTGCATGAATTGCAGGAGCTTCACGGGCATCTCAACTTTGCCTGTAGGGTGGTGGCCCCTGGCCGCGCCTTTGCTCGCCGTTTGTGCGACGCGATGGCCGGCCTGACCAAAAAGTTCCACAGAACTAGGCTGACCCGTGGGATGAGGGAGGATTTGGAGGTCTGGTTGGCGTTCCTTAAGGACTTCAACGGGGTATCCTTTTGGCGCTCTGACCTTTTCCTCTCTTCCAGTTTTCAGGTCCATTCCGACGCATCTGGGTCTTGCGGTTTTGGCATCTATTTTGATGGCCGTTGGTGCGTCGGCACATGGCCGCCACACTGGCGTGACGCCGGCGTCGTGAGGGACCTGACTTTCCTGGAGTTCTTTCCCATCTGGGGGGCGATTAACATGTGGGGACGTCACTGGGTAAACTCCGTTGTCACCTTTTGGTGCGACAACGCGGTGGTTGTCCAAGTGGTCAACTCGCAGACGTCCCGCTCCCCCCGGGTTATGTCCTTAGTCAGGCCGTTTGTCCTGGCTGCGCTGAGACTTAACATTGTTTTTCGCGCACACCATGTGCCGGGGGTTGACAATTCCATAGCTGATGCCCTGTCCCGCTTTCAGATGGAGCGGTTCAGGGCGTTGGCTCCCGGTGCCAGGGCACTGCCTTCGGAGTTGCCGGATGCGGTCTGGAACATTGGAGGGCCGAGGTGAATCGGGCCATCGGCCTTTCCCTATCTGGTCGCACACGCCGGGCTTACTGCCTTGCGTGTGAGGCTTTTACTGCCTTCCGGAGTCAGCAGGGTTTGCCCGAGGTCTGGCCGCTTCCGGTGGACCATGTGCTGCAGTTCATGGTCCACCTGCGGCGGTCCGGCCTCGCGCCACGGACAATCGGTGGGCGGCTGTCGGCCTTGGCCTTTGCCGCCCGGGCGAATGGTGTCCCTGACACTCTTGGCGATTTTCGCATCCGCCGGGTGTTAGAGGGATGGTCAAGGGAGCGTGGCCACCGCCCGGACGCCCGTCAACCGGTGTCGCCGGCGGTGCTGCGGCGTTTGGCCACGGCCTGGCCACGCCATTGCACGGATGGGTTTGAGGCGGCCTTGTTTCACGCCGCTTCTCCCGTTGCATTTTTTGCTGCCCTCCGGGTGGGGGAATTGGTGGTGGCGTCCCGGGGAGACGTGTCCAGCCGTGCGTTGCAGCTGGCTGACGTCGCGCTCGCTGCGTCGTCGGTCCGGCTGATGGTCCGGATGTCCAAGACCGACCAGCTGGGCAGGGGTATTTCCTTGGTGCTACTGCGATGCAGTATAGCAGATATCTGTCCGGTGGGAGCGCTAGAGCGCTACCTAGCCATTCGCCCATCTGGTCCTCTGCCACTTTTTGTCCTCCGGGATGGGTCCCCATTAACCCGTTTTCAGTTCTGGCAGGTGACAGGGGCGGCCTTGTCGGAAGTGGGGATCCCAGGTGCCCGTTATGGCACCCACTCGTTCCGCATAGGGGCCGCTTCTACCGCGGCCTCTTTCGGGTATTCCGATGCGGATATCATGAGGATGGGGCGGTGGGGGTCCGCTTGCTTCCGGACCTATGTGCGACCGCTACTGTCATGACCTGCCTTGCTGCCGTTTGTTTTCTGTTTCTTTTCTTACAGAGCTCTTCCCTCGGAGCAACGTGGCCCGGGTCTGGATCGTTGGCCACAGCTACATTTACTGGGCCGCACATTTCGCGGGAGCAGCTCCCTGCGGGATCCACCTCGGCTTGCGGCAATGGGCCTACCTCATCTGGCGGGGAATGCGGGGCATGATGTAGGACCAGTTGATGCCTTTTATGATGTCCAACTGGCATGTGCCGCCCCCTGATATCCTCCTGGTGCACCTGGGTGGGAATGACCTGGGGCGGCGGATGGGGCTGGATTTATCTAGGGCCATTTGCAGAGATTTCCGCATCTTGCACCAGCGTTGGCCGGCGACCAGGTTTATCTGGTCGAGTATGATACCGCGTGCCCGGTACAGGGGCGCGATGAATTACCGAGCCGTGGATCGCGCGCGGCGTGGTGTGAACCACGCTGTGGCGCGCTTCCTGCATAACTGGGGCCTGGGTACGGTGGTGGAGCATCCGCTATTCCGAATGGAGGAGGTGGACCACATGTACAGGAATGACGGGGTGCACCCGTCACTGGATGGCCAGGTTGTGTTCCTGGGCGCTCTGCAGCAGGGCCTGGTGACCGAGTTGTCGGTCTCGGGGGGGTGGGGCGGTGAGTAGTTTCACTCCCCCCGTGTGGCGGGTAGCACTGGTGTGGAATAAATTTGGTCCCAGGAGAACCGGGTAGGAACGTGTTTTGATCGGCCACTCTGTGAGTCTGATCAAAACGCGGACCGGGAACTTGGGTAACTGCCCAGCTCGGCAGCAGGCAGCCCCAATATTGAGTTCGCCCGGTTCGGGGTCAGAAGGAGATAACAACTGGTTGCTTCTGACCGGGACAGTTAAATGAGGTTGGACATGGTTGTCCGATATCCAAGTTAAGTTATGGATGGGTATCGTGTACCTCACCAGTGCTACTGCGGCCTTGCTGCAGTAAGTTATTGGTTAAGATGGTTAAAGCTAACCAAGTTGATATTAAATAAAGTGGCCCGATTTTTTACACCAACAATACTGTGGTCAGTCTCTTTTGTGCGGGCGTGTGGGGGCAATTGCATAGGGACACCAAACAGATTCCTTTTATTAAAAACAACAATCCAGTTAGCCACTCCTAACCTAAACTAACCTAAAACAATTGTCATGGCTGTTTTGACAAGTGTGAATGGTAATGAGCAGAAGAAGACACATATATTGTGCAATGCATTCAGTTTGAAGTAATGTAATATGTAAAGTATTATCATTTATGTTGCTATTATCTTCTCCACATTGTTTTTGTTGTTAAATGCATTCCCCTTGCATTACTCTTTTTCTGGAGGTCTCCAGTTCTGCCACTCTGGCACTTATTTCGTTTGTTTCTAGTGTATTACAGCAGAACATGCCTGAATCACTTGGGCATTTTTCCACCCGCTTTCCTCCTCCTTATTCACACATTGGGATTTGTTCTATATGAATTTTCCTTGACATCTCTTTGTGTATTTTTTCTATGACACATTGATTTTGTGAGTTTTCTTTTTAACATAACCTGCTGATAAAACATAATAAAATATAGGGTCTAGGCAAGAGACAGCACAAAGTTCCATTTTAAAGACTAACTTTACAGAGTGAGGCTATTCATGTTTGCTCAGAAATCAGTCCTGCCATTAAGGAGAATTAGGCACCTGCCTGAACCAACAGATATATAGGACACAATAACAACTGTCCCTGACTGTTCTTCCAATACTGCAAGCTTTCCTTGTTTCCTGTTCTCTAATCCCTCTTTTCATTTTATTGGGAGCAGTTGGCCATTTGTTCTTGAGGGATGTGCATCCATTTTGAACCCTCACTGTATTTTCTCCCCATCCAAATGACTGTAATGGTTGTTTGTTTGAAGTATTGGAAATTGTTTTAATGCTGTACACCACCCAGAGTGGGACATTATCAAATTTGATACACAGATTGCTATATGATTTTATATTACAACTTTCCTGCCAATTCTCTTTAGTAAAACAGAAAGAAACCAGGTACAGGTGTTTGTTTGTTTTTCCCCTGACATGCAGGTCACAAGTTGATCAGAGACTATAATGGGCTTTCTCAGCAACCTTGAGATTGAAAGGGAGTCATTTAGAGTTTACCTGAATAATCTATTGTTGCTAATGGCTGTGTGAAACTCCATTCTTGTGCTCGCGTGTCTGTCATCTTACTTGACCACACCCCTTCTCCCTTTGAGCCCCTGAATTTGGTATATAAAGAACATGCCTGTAAATTTCACTCTTTGTCTGATGAAGTGGACTTGATCCACAAAAGTTAACAATAAAAATATAGCAATTAGTCTTTAAAGTGCTACAGTGTTTTTTTATTTTATGTTGTTTTGTTTTGCTTTCTGATATGCCTGAACCACAGACTAACGCGGCTACTATTCCAAAAAACACCCAGAATGGGTAACTTATCCAAATGGGTAGTATAAAAAGGTAAAGGTTTCCCTTGCTCGAAAGCCAGTCGTATCCGACTCTATGGGTCAGTGCTCATCTCTGTTTCTAAGCCGAAGAGCCAGCACTGTCTGCTTCTGCAGACGTTTCCATGGTCATGTGGCAGGCATGACTAGACACCGGAGCACATGGAATGCTGTTACCTTCCCACTGAAGTGGTCCCTATTTATTTACTTGCAATTTCTTGCTTTAGAACTGCTAGGTTGGCAGGAGCTGGGACAGAGACGGGAGCTTATTCTGTCCTGTAGTACTCGGGAATCTTCTTCATTTCCCCCCCTTGTAACTAATCTAAATCTTCATCCTCTTTGAATGAACCTTAAAACAACCTGTTAAGATTTCTGAGCATATAAATGAATATATATTTTAGGGGAACTTGCAACCAATTCATATCTTAATAACTGCCCCACTTTTGATGTGCAACTACACAATCCAACAAGTATGGTATGTATGGCCAAAACCCTACAAATAAGGGTTCTGTCTGAAAAACTGTCCCTGTAGACTTACATTTCACTGGGTATGTTTTGCAAATAGAGAATTTGAGTAATGATTTTATGAAATTCATAGACTAGAATGAGTGAAAATTGCATTTTAAATTTAAAAAAATGAATGGTTTCTCCTTTTTCTAGAGCACAATACATATTGGATCATCAAACTGCAGAGGAGGAAAAGAAAATCTAACCTTAGAAAAATGACCTCTCATATACTGCCGATTTTCATACTGATTGATTTAATTAATTTCTGTACATAAGACATAGAAAATGACTGCCATTTTATATGTAATGGTTGAATGTGTTTCAGGTGACATAGTTTAGCACAGGACTACAGCTGTGACTCTATGATTCACTGCAGCAGTCCATGTATTCAGTATTTCAATTTGAAAACATAAGCTTTGCAGGATTCCAATTCTCTCTTTTCTGCCTATATCACTTTTTTCTTTATTTCATAAATGCATAATTATCACAGCATGCAATTCTACTGATCGATGCAGCTGCAGCTTACCATTTCCTGGAGGCATAGTGTGGATCTGAGTATTCATGGTGGAAATTATCTCTTCTTCAAGTACCATGTATTTTAAGTATATAGAGAAAAAGTTGGTCATGGCAAATGTAAATCAGGTCAGGTAGGTGATTTGGATACATACACAGAATCCAAGAATCTTGATCTCAAATTGCCTTGGCCTCTAATTTATCCTTGCTAAGAGCTTATATGTATGAATAGAAGCCCAATATGTTCTGTTATTTTATGAATGATACCATCCCATCACAAGCAAGTATGTTGATGTGACTTTGCGATTCCATTTCAGAATATGGGAACTAAAAGATATTTTAATGTCTAGGTTACCATGACAAATTTGCATAGAAATAGCCATAAAAAATATTCTGTACCTGTAATTAGCTTTTTTGATCTATGCCCTGGAATGTATCCAGAAAGAGAATATATATATTGTATGGAGATAAGTTTCATGTAGACAATTTATTTCAATAAAATGCTTAATAATTATAGTTAAAAGGAATGAAAATAAATCTTGTTATCTATAAAACATATATAAATTTCAAACACACTAGCATTAAAATGCTAAGTTTATTTTTTACTTGAGGTGTACAACTTCAATAGCATTATCATGGTTGTATATTATATCCTCTTTTGTAGATATGGATGGACATACACTGCACATGCATAAATGCTGCATTGATTATATTTCTTCACATTCACTGAAAATTTCTCCTGTACGTAAATAGCCTCATTTCACTCTTTGATCTTCCTATTTTAGTTCAAAGTCTATTAAATGACTTCCAAATGGTCCAGACAGAATCTTGTGCTGGTGGGAGACTGTCAAAGTCTGTCTGGGGCATGTTCAGAGTGCTAAAATATGTAACAAGTTTATAAAGACTGAGCCTTAAAAATTAAAGTAGTTTTAATATATAGCATATAAAAACAGTTTACTATAACAATTACCTTGCTCATCAACTGGATAGGGTCATAGAATAAAGTATTTCACCAACAGAATGTGTGTTATATCATTTGTGTTGGCTTTTCAACTGTTGTTTATCTTGAAAAATGTCAACATAATTGTGACTAGATTTGAATGGATGTGAATGAATGGGAAAAAAAAAAACATATTTTATCAAATAGCACCATCCAGTGATAATGGTATCAGGGGCAGAGATTCACTAAATTTGCCATTGGCAAGTCTACAGATTTCCTTGGTTAGACCCCTGCTGGGGCAGCCAATTTAGACATAATAAACCACAGCAACACCTCACACTTCCAAGCTAGAGGACTATTAGGTCTGCCAAGCATGTGGAGATTTATATAGAAACAGCAACTATTGTCATCTGCAATCCCAAAGCCAAACAAGATCTGCTAAGAAAATATTTATACTCGTATAAGGCCAATTAAAGGGTATAATGTCCAGAAAGATAGCCAGACACACAGGAACACATGACAAGTCTACATGAAGCCATGCCATGCCATAGATTTCAAAACACTCTGGAGACATGTAGCAGCCAAAGGGGAGGCGTTTTATATGAGACCTTAAATATTTGAGAGTTGAATTCTCTGCTTCTTGATTGTGTCTCTTTGTACTAAAAGCTCTTATATTATTAGAATGCATAGAGATATTCCTTCTGGTAATTTTATTGTACTCCTTATGCTCCTGCATATTTAAACTTTCTTAAAGAGCTAAACCTTCTTTGACAGTTTTTAGTATTTTATTATGCATTTAAATTTCTGAGGTTGACATTTTATGGTTTCGTACTTTAAACATTATTTTTTTTATTTTACCTTTTTATACTTCTGTACTTAGTCGTCATGTTTTAAAGTATTTCCCTACATCTTACATTCAACTTTCACATATTTCAAGTGTCTGTGCCTATAGTTTTAGCTGTAAAATATTTACTGTGAAGAATTATTTGGAGTCTCTTACTCTCTCTGTTTGTTTGTGTGTGTGTGTGTGTGTGTGTGTGTGTGTGTGTGTGTGTGTGTGTGCATACATGTGTGTACAAAACATAGAAGAGTTGCAAACAAATACTGCTCGTGGAAATAGAAAAGCTGATATTTCATTGAATTATTACAACACTGAAAAATACTTATACCTTGATATGGAAATATTATGGATCTTGTTGTGCCCCCAGAAGAAGACAAGTTATTTATCTTCCACAGGAAATTTATGATGATCCAAATGGAATTTATGGAGTTTTGATCTATTTAGGTCAACATATGTCCTACTAATTTAAAGGAACTTTATGCTTATGTTAGATCACAATCTCGACTTGCTGAAATTGGGATCAATCCAAATTCCTTCTGGACTTTGGTTGCTGGCAACTAATTAATAGTAATTTAACATGGTCTGACTGTGCAAATATAGATGTTTTGTCTTTTGACTGGAGATTTGGATCTGTCTTAGTTTCTCTGCTCTTTTCTCTGGCCTCTTTCCCACAGTACTCATTGCCCACCAACCCTGTTTTAGCTGATAGATCTTTCCTAACAGTGCAGATCTACTTATAAATCCCTATGCCCACAGTTCTCCCAGATCAGCTGGCACAAGGAGATTCTGTTCCCACAGGGATATTTACAGCATTGTTGGAGTGGTTCCTCCAGCAGAAATAGCTTCTGCCTCTTAGAAAGTGTCTATAGCTGATACAATTTTTCAGTTATGCTTTCACACTATATGTTTTGGGGAGGCTGATATACTATTTGTATTTATAAAGAAGCCTATTTTTCACTGCAATGTCACTCTTAACAATGAAACAAGATAACAGCTGCTTGGGGGCAGTTGTATAAAGGATTTATGCTGAGGAGATGTGAATATAAAATATGGAAAGTGATGTGAAATCAATATATGTTTAATTACACAAAAGAACACCCTTCACTGTTTTTAGGAGGGGTAGCTGAGTTAGTCTTCAGAAGCATACCAACTGCTCAAAATGAGCATCTCAAAACCAACAAAAGATCCAGTGACATCTTTTAAGACCATAAGGCTTATTTTCCAGCCAAAACACTAACAGGTTTTATTTAGCTTAAGCTTTCATGAGCTGCAATTCATTTTTTTTCCAGATGTAGAGTGTAGCCTCAGTACACAGACGTTTATACAGTGGTTGGGAGGAGAAAAGATAAATTACAAGGGATCTGGCATATTGTTGGTCAATCAGTACCCAGTACAGGTCATTCCTTTGACAATCCATGAGAACGATCACTAGAGGTTCAAATGATTGTAGTTATATATAGCCAGTGGTGGGAAGCAATAATTTTCACTACCACACCGTGGGTGGAGCCTATGCCATGGATGGATCCTACATCGTGGGTGGAGCCTACACCATGAGTGAACTAGTCATGCCTGACATATGGCCATGCATACGTCTGCAAACACAGGCAGCACTGGCTCTTTGATTGTAAATGGAGATGAGTATTGCACCCTAGAGTCAGATATTACTGGCTTTTGGGAAAGGGAAAACTTGAACCACTTGCAGTGACAAAACCTGACATCAAATTTGAATACCAATCAGGGATCTTCTGTTATTACATAAAGGTTGCACTTGCTCGAAAGCCAGTCATTACCAACTCTAGGGTTCAGTGCTCATCTCTGTTCATAGCCAAAGAGCCAGTGGACTTGATCCACAAACACTCACATTAAAAAACAGCAGTTAATCTTTAAGGTGCCACAACTTTTTTGTCTTTTTGTTTTGTTTATTCTCTGATATGCTTTCACAGAATAAAACTTTTTAAAATGGTAGCTGGGTTAGTCTGAGCAGGGCAGGGAGGTCGGTGTGGCCACCCAATTTCACTACCCTTCCTGCCCAAAGGTCACCCATTTTTGCCACCCCCCTGCTGTGTGTGTGTGTGTGTGTGTGTGTGTGTGTGTGTGTGTGTGTGTGTGTGTGTGTGTGTGTGTGTGTGTGTGAACCTGTTACTGCCCACCACTGTATATAGCCCAGTGGTGGGTCACAGGTACATTCAAGCATTGATCTCTGCTATCAATTGGTATTAGAGTAGGGCAGGATGAAATAAGATATAGAAGTAAGTTAGTAGTACATACACATCTACATAAATTGGCTGCTCAATATATATTACATATACAGTAAAACCTCATATAACACTAAAACCTGGTTCCACAACTCTTGGTGTTATATGATTTTTAGTGTTATCTGATGCATGTTATCTGATCCATAGAGATACATTGTAACCACACAGGCTTTAGCGGTTGTTATCTGAAGCATCCCATAGGATCTTAATGTTATCTGATGCAATTCTTCCCCCCAGATTCCTTAATGTTATGCGATTTTAGTGTTATTCGATACTAATGTTATATGAGGTATTACTGTATTACTAAAAGTAAGGAGATAAAAAATTCTTATCTTTGTTTGAGTTACCCAGGGAACTTGTTGAAAAAAAGGACTGACAATTCTGTGTTTGGACAGAACTGATTCTTTTTTGTAAAGGAGTCACAATCTGGGAACCCACCAGCTTTGTGTCTCTGTGTTAATGGTAGTGAACACAAGAGGGTATCCTGTAGATCATTTTGAAAGCTGGCATTGGTGTTGTCCACATTCTGGCTGGCTTTTGCAATGAAAGTTTTGTATCTTTTTCTGCTAGCAACATGGGCAGCAATATCAGGCCATTCTCTGGCATTTTGAATGGTGGGTGCAGAAGTACAATATCCCACATCAATAAGCCAGATGTGTGAAAGAGAGAGATTCAATTAAGAATTGCATTAAGTATAATGGAGTCCATATATTTCCCTGATTTGGACAACCAACAGCTTGCAGTTTGGTCATAAGAGGCACTTTGCATTCCAAAAAGGCATTCTGTTGTAAACATGTGTTGTCTATTTTTCTTGTATCTCAAGCGTCCTTAAATGAAATACACACATTCAAAGATAGCTGTCCTTAAAATACTGCACTTTTGTGTGTTCTTTCTCATTAATAACTTCTGCATTTGACCATATCCTTGGAATCTCATGTTGTCTGGCCACACCTTCTTTGCTATGTCCTCATCGTGTTTACACATTCATACCTCTGTCTTTGTTTTCCTTTGTAGAATGTTGGACCACATCTTCTTATTCTCATCATACACAGGGCTCAGGGCTGCATGAGGTCAAAAAAAGTAAATAAGTCTTAGATTTGTTACGAGTTAGAAAATCAGGGCTAACAAATGCAGTTTGAAAATATTGTGACTGGACTACACACTTGCGTATCCTCCACAGTGCAGTACCATTAAGCCTATTTTCTACTGACATTTTAATAGGAAGTGTACATGTGCTAGTGTGATTTAATAGATGCTTTTGCCACATTTTCAATGCAGCATTTCATAATTTGTTACTTGCATCAATGTCCTTTAGTGCAGAGTGGGCTGTTTAATTTCTTTTTACAGCTACATAAGTAATATGAACAATGTCAGCTTTCAAACTGTCTCTACATATATTACTCAGACACATACATTCATGTTGTACTGTGTCCTTGATCCTCTGTTTTTGTAGTGTGTGATTTATACAATGTGCTGCCAAAAAGAAGGTCTATAGTTCTGTTGCATTCTCATCTTAGCTATTAGTAATGGATTCATTTTCAGTTTCATCTCTATTCAGTGATTATCTGTAAAGGCAAAATTATGTTCTTATGCATTTAGAAGTAATTGATTCCCTCAATTTATTATTCAACACAAAAAGCTTTCTTTCAAAGTGTGGGAAAGGCAATTTATTCTTTTGCAAATACAATAATGGGGAGTGTGTGTCTTTAGAAAAACCTACACCAAGATTAGCAATAAAAGTATTCCAAGGAATAAAACAAATGAGGTCACACTACGATGTTTTGGACACCAAGTAATATCTTACTGTTGCAATCAGAGAAAAGCATTTTAAGTGAGTGCCCTGTTCTCTTTGTTGTCTCTTGTTTTATTTGTAAACATTTCTCCTGTATCTGGAACTCTGCATCTTAAATGTCTAGCCATCATTAGTTATCATTACCTGAATATTTAATCATAAAAGCCTGAGAGGTCTATTGCTGCCTATCGTACCATCTTAGATGTAGGATATTAGTATTGAAAATTGTTGCTCAATATTTATTTGTTTAATCCGAACTCTGTCTCCACCAGAATGGTGCTTCACATAGAATAATAAAATATAGATGAATATATAACCATGATTAGGGTTTTGTGAATACCATCTAATTTGTTTCCATCCAGATTATTTCTCTTAAACAAAAAAAATCATTTCAGTGGATTGTTAACTGCCAAACTAACAGTTTGAAAGCCAGAAATTTGAAGTAGATAAATAGGGAACACTTCAGTGGGATGGTAAACAGTGTCCCATGTGATCCGGTATCTAGTTATGCCTGCCACATGACCATGGAAATGTCTGCAGACGCAGACAGCGCTGGCTCTTCAGCTATGAAACAGAGATGAGCACTGTACCCTAGAGTCAGATAGGACTGGTTTTCAAGAAAGGGTGACCTTTACCTTTACTATTTGCATTTGTTCAAACTGTGAAAAAAATAATTGGAGAATATATCATAGCATGGTGGCTGAAACTCAGTGCTATCAACTACCGCTTGACCATCAGTATGCAGTAAAAACTTGCATCAGTTTCTTTTTTCCTTTCCTTCCTTGCCCTTCCATGAGTCACACAGTTTATAAAGTTTTAATCTATTCGTAATGTTACTGTGACCTCCTACATTCAAATCCCACTTAATTGTACTACTTTCAAATACACAGGCACTCAGTCTATTGACTTGAGATCTGAAGCTATCTAAAAGCAAATAAGGGCTTTTTTCCCTGTTCACATATCTCCTACCTCTAGAAAGCAACATAAGAGCAATCTTTATTTCCTAATCTTTCTCTAATATACAACCCTTGCAAAATGAACATTGGTCAATGTAAGTGGGAATTCCTTCTCAGGGACTTGGTGATTAAAGTTTTCTGGTGAACTTGGGTTTTTCATTACCACTGGAGCTGTTCAGTCTCTTTCTTCATTGGGTTTCCTGGTTCTTCTTATAGCAGAATTAATTCCTAATTGTGATGATGATAACACTGGGGAACAGTGATTTTGGTGCCTCACAATTTTCACCTATTTCTGGCTATATTTGGGTCACTGATTCCAAAAATGATTTCAGTTATGCCCCATTAGCTCTAGATTTTTAGATATAGCTTATTCACATTAGACCAATCTAAACATACTGGTTGCATATATAACCAGAGGCGTAGCAAGGGTGTAAGCCACCTGGGGTGGAGTGAAATTTTGCCGCCCCCCAAAAATTTTCCACCCACCCAACCTTTTTTTGCCCACCCAAATATTTTCCCACCCCCCCAAAAGATTTTTCCACCACCCCTCCCGCCTCCAGGAGCCTTCGATGCATGCCTAGAGGCAAAAAAAGTGTTAGAAAAAAAAATGGGAAAATTTTGGGGGGCTTCAAAATGCCACCCCCCTGGAGCACGCTGTCCAGGACATTTACCCCCCCCCTGCCCCTTCCTACGCCCCTGGATATAACTACTATACATCACTCACATACAATAAAATACACAAGTTATTTTACATAAGTCACATTAGGCTCATTAAAGTTTTTCCACTAGGTCACTGAATCCTAATTTCTGTGATTTCCTCCAATGCATTGATCTTGGACATTCACGCTGGATGCTCCAACAATAGTCCGCCATCATATGTACATCCCATCGTCCATGATACCGTTCTTCCATTGAACTTATTTCCTGGTGAAAACGCTCTCCCTGTTCTTCACTTACATCACCAAGACAATCTGGAAATCGGTCCAAATGACTGTGCAGGTAGTGTACTTTTATGCTCATGTTGCAGCCAAGTGCACAAAAATTCTTCATAATTAGGAGCCTTGTAGTTTCCAAGGAAATTTTGCGTTACCATACTGAATGACAACCACGCAGCAGCCTCAGTATCATTCATTGTGTCTTGAAATTTCTGGTCTTTAATGAGTTGGTGGATTTGTGGTCCATCAAATATACTTGCTTTTTTTTTCCATACTCAATGCAGGAAATTTGTTTCATACATTAGTACCCCGGATAACGTTATGACTTGGTTCCACAAGTCCCGTCGTTATCCGATTTTTAACGTTGTGCGATACATTGATCACACAATGTTAAAAAAAGCCGTTTCCCTGGAGGCTGCAGCAAGCTAGAACGTCGGGATTTGAATCCTGACATTTTGGCTTGCTGCAGCCTCCAGGGAGGTGGGGGAACTTTGGAAACAGCTTGGATCAGGTCTCCCCACCTCCCTGGACCCGGGGGGGGGGGGTAAAAAAAAAAGGTCCGGTTGTTTTTTTTACCAATTTTGGGGTCTCTGACACACACACACCCGCCGGGTCTAGGGAGGTGTGGAGACCTGATCCAAGCTGTTTCTGGGCTTCCCCGACGTCCTCAGCCAGTGCAGCAAGCCAGAATGTCAGGGTTTGAATCCCGACATTCTGGCTTGCTGCACTGGCTCAGGATGTCAGGGAAGCCCAGAAACAGCTTGGATCGTGTCCCCTGCCTGCTCCAGAGAGATCAGAGGACCCGATCTACAGCTGCAGGGTGGCTGGGGAAGCTGACGGAGACTCCCTGTCGGCTTCCCTAGCCACCCGCCCTTGCCTCCGCAGCTGTGGGGTGCCTGGGGAAGCCAATGAGGGAGCCCCCCGTCAGCTTTCCAACCTCCCCACCCCTGCCTCCATAGCTGCAGGGTGGCTGGGAAGCTAATCGGAGAAGCCTGTTCAGCTTTCCAGCCACCCTGCTGCTAAGAACGACTGTATCGGATAATGTTAAAAATCGCATTATTCGATACAAGATTTTTCCGAAAATCTTGTAACGTTATGCGGTTTTCACGCTATACGGTACTCACGTTATCCGCGGTATTACTGTATATAGCCAAAACATGCTCCATGTCTATTCAAAGCCTTGATTAACTGCTTCATTAATCCAAGTTTTATATGGAGTGGTGGCAATATAATGTTGTTTCTTTCAACCAAAGGTTCTGTGATGATATTTTTTTTCTCCAACGGTCATGCTTTCTCTAAGAAGCCACTGTCTTCTCACCCAGTGTTGATCTTTAGCTCTTGAGCCCCATAGACATATAAAGCATGGGTATTTGGTGTAACCCCCTTGTTGTCCTAGAAGAAAATTCACCATCTTGAGATCGACACAGATTAGCCATTGATGAATATGGTATGAGATCTTCTCCAGGACTTTGGCTATTGTAGCTTGATTTTTTCGCATAGCAACTGAGTGACCAATTAGGATTGACCTGTATCTGTTGCCATTGTGCAAAAGAACACATTTTAGGCTACGTTTGAAGCTATCTATAAATAACCGCCATTCATTTGGTATGTATTTTCTTACACCCAGTTTCATTAAGAGTTTTTCAACATTGGTGAAAAAACAAACTGGTTTTCTGTTGCGAAGAATGGCAGGAAATCTGTTTCCCTTTTGAGATAGAATGTGACTTTTCTTTCCGGCAACAGACAGTGTTTCTCTGCCAATCTGGAAGCTAATAATTCCAAAGACTTTTTTGGAAGACTTAGATCTCGAATGAGGTTGTTCAATTCTGCCTGACTAAAGCTGGGTACAACTGACGAAAGTCCTGCAAATTCTCTGTCTTCTTGCTCAGAAACGCTTTCAGCTGATTCGTCCTCTTCTTCTGATGACTCTGGAAGACTGGCAAAAATAGGTACAGGTATCTCCTCTGAATGTGGAACAGGGCATCGTGAGGAGGGTAGATTGGGATATATCCAACATTTTTGGTTATTACAATTGATGCCCTTTACATTCACTGAACAAAAGTAACATTTGACCACTGATGCAGATGCTCTGTGCACGCTTTACATACAATGTGAGGTGCCCAAACCTTATCTTGGTCTCCCAGTTTTACTTTAAAATAGGCCAAATAAGCTCTTTTTATAAATTCAGTTATGGGTTTTCTTTGCTGAATGAATGTATATTCACCGCAGATGAAACAAAAACCATCAGGATTATTTATACATGTTCTTCTTGATAAAGCCATATTAGTGTCTGTAAAAAAAAGAAATAAATGTCAAAATCATACTTAAGATAAGGAGAAAAAAAACTAGAATGCAAGCCTCCCTGGATGAGTCCATGGAGCAGCTGCGGAGTTGGACTAGTTTCGGGATGCACAGCATCCAGTCTCAACAGTAAAGGAGAGCACAGAGAATGACAAAAAAGGTCAGATTAGTTAAATTACACTTGCAACAACAACAGGAATAGAGCTTGAACAACATCAATAAGTATTATTAAAATAATCAATTTACGAATGGTGAGGCAAATACAAGTGTAGTCATAAGAGCAATGTATAATGACATCATCGATATCTCATGAACTATTGCTGCTAGAACAAAATGGATGGCATTTTCGGAATCAGCCACCTCAAAATGCCCAAAATCAGTTGAAAGACTTTAGGCACCAAGAAAAAAAAAATTTTTTGTTCCCCAGTGTAATAATGATGTACTGTCAAAACAATTTTGACTCATGACAACCCTTTCCTACATTTTATTTTATTATTTTATTTATTTATTCAATTTGTATAGCCGCCCCAATTGACATGCGATTCTGAGTGGCATACATAAAAAACCCCAACATTTAAAACTATAGAGACCCTTAAACTTCCTAAAAACACTGAAAAAATTAACTCCCACCTGCACCAATTAAAAAATCTAGTAAAAACTTTTAAAAGCATGCATGATCCTTCACTAAATGAGCCAGGAGAGGTGGTAGTTGCTCCCCCTCCACCTCCCCACAACTGCCCTGCCAGCAAAGTTTTCAGCTTTTTCCTGAAGGGCAGCAACTCTGTCTGGAGACGCAGTTCAACTGGCAGGAGTTTACATAGGACCAGAGCAGATACTGAAAAGACTCTTCTTCTACTGCTAGAGAAGTGAGCCTCTCTAGCAGTTGGCATTTTTAAAGAACCCCTCCTGTCCACTCTAGTGAGATAGGCAGATGTCCTTGGGGTGATGTGGTCTCTTAGGTATCCTGGCCCACTACCATGTAGGGCTTTAATGGTAATTACCAGCAACTTGAATTGCATCCAGAGGCACACTGGCAACCAATGCAGTTCCCATAGCAGGGGCGAGGCACGGGCATAACGCCCACACCCTATCACTACATGGCAGCCACATTCTGAACCAGCTGCAGCCTCTGAATGGTCATCAAGGGCTCCCCCATACCAAATACCTTTTTTCAAACAGAAAGCTCCATGATCTGAGTTTATTTTACTAGGATTGTATTGTAAACTTGCAGTGATGCAGATAGAAAGGGACAACAATACAGTAGCTCATAAAGGCTACCTATAGCATTTTGTTTGGGGAAGAAACACTAATCCCATAAAGCAGATTGTGAGAAGGGAGATAAAGGTATTCACACCTCTTGCAGGCCACTTTTGCCCAATTCAAAAAGGGAGGGGAGTCATGGGGAGGATGAGGCCACCAGGAAATAAGCCTACCAGAACAGGCTGATCCACTGGAAACAATCAAAGTTAGCTTTTAAAAAAGCCAGAGAAATAGGCATAAAAGTAGACAAGGTGGGTGGGAGCATGATACCAGTTAAGAAGAAACTTGAACTAAGTAAAGATGTTTATTTATTTATTACTCATTTTTACTATCCCACCCCAATCGGATAAACCTGACTCTGGGCGGCTGACAGCACACGTTAAAACATAGGTTAAGCCTATGATAATACTAATTATTCTCAAAACTTAATATTTAAAACTTTAAAAGTTCATAAAAGTTAATGAAAGAATTAAAACCGTGCGGGAGATAGAACCAAAAAGGGTGGCTATCCCTTAGATTAGCCACCCTACATGAGATCCCACGCTCCTGGGTCCCCATGCTTGCCCTGCCAGGCAGGTTTTTAAGCCCTTCCGAAAGGGCAGGAGCTCTGTCTGTAGGCGCAGCTCAGTTGGGAGGAGATTCCAAAGTGCCGGGGCGAACACAGAGAAGGCCCTCTTCCTAGTGCTAGTGAGGCGAACCTCTCTAGCCGATGGAGTAACAAGTGAGCCTCTCCGATCCACCCTGGTGGGATGGACAGATGTTCTTGGGGTGACGTGGTCTCTTAGGTATCCTGGCCCACTACCATATAGGGCTTTAAAGGTAATAACCAGCACCTTGAATTGCACCTGGAGACATACTGGCAACCAATGCAGCTCCCGTAGCAGCGGTGAGGCACGAGCATAACGCCCGCACCCCATCACTACCCGGGCCGCCGCATTTTGGACCAGTTGAAGTCTCCGGATGGTCACCAGGGGCAGCCCCATGTAGAGCATGTTACAGTAGTCAAGTCTGGAGGTGACCAAAGCATGTGTGACCATGAGCAAGGCATCCCAGTCTAGGAGTGGGCGTAACTGGCGTATTACACAGAGTTTTATTTTTATTTATTTTATTTTTATTTATTTTATTTTTATTTTGGCCCCCGCCCACGATGTCATGACATCGGCCCCGCCCCACTGTCCCGCATTCAACATTTATAAAGTTGGCTGCCTTACCCATATAGAGCACATTACAATAATCCAGTCTGGAACTGACCAGAGCATGAGTGACCATAAGCAAGGAGTCCTGGTCCAGGAATGGACGTAATTGACGAATGACACAAAGTTGTGCAAAAGTCCTCCTAGCCTTGACTGCCACCTGCTCATTGAGCAGGAGTCATGAGTCCAGGAGAACCCCCAAATTATGCACCGGGTCTGTCTGCGGCCAAAAAGGCCCATCCAGCTCCAAAGATGGTAGCTATAGCATGCCTATAACTTAAAATCTGTATGCGATATGCACATTTCAGATTTGGAATCAGCACACGTAAATCATGTTATTCCCAGTAAAAAAACTCATTGTTGTGCAGTGTAATAGACAGTGATTTTACTCTCAAGCAGTGGTGGGCATCAGAAGGTTCACACCAGTTTGCCAGAACCAGTAGCAGAAATCCTGGCTGGTCCCGCCCATCAAAGTTTTGAAATAAAGTAGCCCTAATTCGGGTGCAAAACAGAGATTGTCCCTGGCCACACCCACCATACCATGCCCACAGTGTGGTAGTAATTTTTTTTGGAGCCCACCACTGGAACCATTGAACTGGATGATTTAATTAATGTGTCCAATTTGTCAATAAAAGCCAAGAGACATTTGTTGACTGTTAATGTAATAAATTTACTACCTTGCCTATATTGGGTTGGTTTCAAATAACCAAACCACAGTACTGTAATTACAATGAAAGAAGGGAGTGTGATGCAGAACTAATTTACACAGAAAAAAATTTGATATATTCTAGGACTATTAGGAATGATAACTTTCAGGATGATCATCCAGTATATCCAATTTTCCTTCTATAATTTGAGTGATTTTTTTTTAAAAAATTGGCTGATATACATATACATTTTTACCATTTGATTACTACATGGTGACTTGTATCAGATATAAAATCACTTATTTTATTTCCACATCACTGTAACAGTGGTACTTTTCAAATACATTGTGTCATATGTGCAGTGAGAAATCAAGTGGTGAGAACCAAGTGTGATTGCCATGAATGTGTTATAAGTCTTCTTGGTGATTTCCCCCCCCCCCCCCATTTCTTTCTTTTCAAGCTTCCATTGCATATAAATGCTTGAGCATTACAATAGTAGACTTATTAATTTTGGCTTTGCTTTTGACCGAATAGACATAACCATTAACACTGTGTAACCCAAATCCTTATCTGCAAGGCCACCTTATCAATTACAAAAGAACTTATGTTTAGTAGGGCTTCCTTTTCCCCATGGTTCACAGCTGCATTCATTTCTGTTTTCGACCTTTCAAATTGAAATTAAAGTTAAGTGGAGAAACAGAGTGAAACTCAGTACATTAATACACTTTCCCCCCAGGTGTTGGCAAGCAAAAGCTGGAGAAGGCTTTAGAAAGTCCACAGATGTGTGTGAAGCCTTAGGGAGCGGGAAAGAATTGAACAAGGATTCCAAAAAGCAATGCAGAGAGGAAGTAAACAACGATCAGACTGAAACTCAGAACATTCTGTGAAAGGTAATTATATACAGCAAAACAAAATCATTCACAGAATTAATTTCCTGAAAACCAGAATATCTCAGTCCTATAGTAAATGAGAGGCACATGTTTCCAGTCCTGTTCCTAGAAGCTTTCAATTTAATAAGGATAGAAAATACAAAATTTGAAATTTGAAAAAGGTCAGATTTAATTATGAAGAGGACCACCATGATGCAGTCATGCTTAAAAACCTCAGGCTTCCACCAAGTTTAGTTTAAAGTATGTGTGAGAGATGGATTTGGGATTTTCCTCTTCCAACAAGTTAGTTTCTTCAAGTCTTACAGGACTCAGATATGCTCTTCCTTTAGTAAGAGATAAGGAAAATGATGGGAAATAGCCTAAATTCCCTGGTGGGCAACCTTGGAACCAGTGATGGGATGTCAAAAATTCTACTACCACACCATGACATCATGGGCCTGGCCAATGTCATGACGTCATGACGTCATGGGCGGGGCCAACATCATGACATCATGACGTTGTGGGCAAGGCCAAAAATAAAATAAAAATAAAAAAATAAACACGCACACAGACCCGTAAATAACTTAAAGAAATAAAATAAAGAAATAAATAAAACACATCCAGACAGATGCAGGGAAACACACAAACACACCCAGACAGACGCAGGGAAAGGGGCGGCCCCGGGTGTCATTCGGTGCGCACTTAAAAACCAGGTCTTCAAAGCCTCTTCCCTCCACCCCATCTAAACAAACGATCGCCCTCCCCTTTTTCTCTTATTTATCACGACCCCTTCTGCTCCCCCGCTTCTCATGCACCACCAACAAGGGAAGCATTTTTTTTTTACAAAGGAAAATAAAGCTGGAAACTGGCAGAGAAAAATTAAAAGTAAAGCCAAAGAGAGGCAAACAAACCTTTACATGTCTTGCAACCGAGCCGGCGATCAATGGCAAGCCGCGCTCCGGAATCAAAGCTTTCCGGATCGGGGGAAGGAGAGGCGCGCAAACACACACACACACACACCAACAACACGCCCACACAACCCAGCCGCTGCCGAAGCGTCCAAGCTGCTCCGGCTCGCCTGCCCCGCCTCCGCCTCGCATATAATATTGCTCTCCCGCAAAAAAGACAGCCCGGCATCGGAAGCCGGGGAGGCACCCAGACAAAAGCCGCCTTGCAACGCCCGCACGGATGGATGGATGAATGAATGGGTGGATGGATGGATGGATGAAAGGGCCCCCCAATTCCCGGGACGCACCCCGCCACCGGCGATCTCTCCCCACTGCGCCCTGCATCCACACCCACCCACCCATCCCCGCTTGCTTCCCCGATGACTTACCTCCTTTTTGCGCTTGCAAAGGCACAAGAAGGGAGCCCAACCGGGGGGGGGGGTCGGGGAGAGGCAAAAGGGCGGCCTCCTCCGCAGCCCTTTAAAGAGCGCGGCCAGCCCGAGGAAGCTGCAGGCGCCCGCCCGGCGGAGGAGGATGCGGCGGTGGCGAGCCCCACCGGGCTTACCCAGGGCATGGGGGTTTGTCGGTCCCAAGTCCCTAGGAGGGCGCGGCGGCGGCGGATGGCCCGGGCAGGCACCAACGTGCCCGTGGGAGCTCGGTGGCCGGCTAGGGGAGGTGCCCTTCTCTGAGGGCTGCCGCTGCTGCTGCCGGAGCCACTCTAAAAAGGGGCGGCTCCAGCTTCGGAAGATTTTTTTAAAAAAATTGGAGCCATTTGGCTCCAATTTAGTGCGCATGACCAGAAACTCAATTTGACGCATGCGCAATGCGTCAGATTGAGTTTCTGCACATGCGCAGTCAATTGGAGCCATTTTTGCTCCAATTTTTTTTAAAAAAAATTCTTTCGGTGAGGCGTCCGGAACCGGACGCCTTAAAAATGGGTTACCCTCCCAGAGAACCCTCCGGGATTGGTCCTACCGGTTCCAGAGAACCGTCTGGAACCGGGGACATCCCATCACTGCTTGGAACTCCAGCTGTTCTTGGTTGGACTTCAATTTCCAGAAGCCCTGATCAGCAAGTGTGCTGACTTGGGCTTCTGGCAATTGAAGTCCAAGAACAGCTGGAGTGCCAAGGTTGGCCACCACTAACTCCTTTTTTTCTAGTGGCCAGCTGCTTTCTCTTTTTATTCTTCACAGTAACATGTTAACCCTTACAGGGCCAGGTTCTTCATATATACTGTACATATTCACACAGTACCAGCACAGTCTGATAAAGTGGACCTGGTCCACAAAAGCTCACATTTAAATACTGTATAGGAGTTAGTGTTTAAGGTGCCACAACATTTCTTGTCTTTTTTGCTATTTTGTTTACCCTCAGATATGCTTGCATAGATTAACATGGCTACCACTTCAATCACTCCAACTTCGGGTTATCTATAACATCTGTCTCTGTTCTAAAAGCATGATAATTCTCCTACAGATATTGGGAAAGCAAGTTTGATTATAAGGGAGTTGCATTTACTTGTTACAATGGGGCAAAATAATGTTTCCTTGAGATGATAAGTATGATATATTTTTATTCGGTTTTAATTTGAATCAACTGTGCGACTGAGCAACAACAAAATTTGAATAGCCACATAAAGTGAGCTGCTCAGTTACATTTCTGTAGCCCAAACCATTAATCCAGCCATGATTCCCGATTCTGTAACACTCACTTAACTTAGAAACATAGATCTGATTTTCAAGCTCCTCTCAACATTTTTTCATTGATTACTGCAGAAAAAGCCTGTACAATCTAATGAAGTCAGACAAGGCTATTTTGAGAAATCTTTTCCATAGGCATTTTTAAAAGTTACATTATTTTTTAAAGTATCTGAAATTAATCCAGGTTAGCTTTCATAAGATCTATAAACATTTTTCTGTGTTGCTCTTCAGCATTTTATATGTTTATATATAACTTGGAGTAATGCCAATGTTCAAGAGGGTGCAATTTCCATCATAGACAGTCTGTACCATTTTAAAACAATCACTGTCAGAACTGCAAGACATTCTTTCATTTTCTTCTAAGGAAGCACCAGCTTTGAAGTGATGCTCCTACTATCAGCCATAATTATTCAAAGGTAATTAACATTTTTATAAGGTGTTTTCTGCCACCAATGTAATGTAAATGTGGAAAAGTTGTTTTAAAAAACTATCCCCAAGACATGATCAAACCAACAACAAACATTTCTGCAACAGCAAATAAAGATCTTAAGATGAGAAATATCAGTTTAACAATGGTTTGGCAACTATGATTGCTTTTTGCGCTCAGCCCACTCCCATGACCCTTCTATTTGGAATTAAACTGGCACTGGTGTCAAAACTAGCCATAGTTAAACCATGGGATTACATTTTGTAGCATCATCAAGTGTAACAGAGTCTGCAGGCAGAATAGATTTTCTCCTCCCCTTCAGATCCTTTTTGTAAGCTCTCCCAGGGACTTGAAACTATTGTTGGTTGCACAGTTGAGTCTGACTCTTCACAACTCCATGACCAACAGCAAACCAGGCTCCTCTGTCATCTGTCATCCTGGGGGATCCATCCAGATTAACGCCCACTGTGTGGACAATGAAGTCTAACCATCTCATCCTCTTCTACCCCATTTTCCTTTTACCTTTGATCTTTTCTACCATCAGGGCTTTCTCCAGTGAATTCTTTCCTCTCATTTGGTAGACAAGATGTTTGAGTTTAAGCTTCAGCATCTGTCCTTCCACAGAGCAGTCAGGGATGATTTCCTTTAAGATAGACTCATTTGATTTCCTTATAGTCCAAGAGACTTTCAAAAATCAAAAATCTCCTGCACCACAGTTCAAAGGTGTCTATACTTCTGCACTCAACCTTCCTTATGGCCCAGATTTCACAGGCACACATTACTACTGGGAAGGCCATATATTTAACTATGTGGACTTTTGTTGTCAGGGTGGTATCCCTACATTTTACTATGCTGCTTAGGTTTGCCATAACGACGTGCCTCCTAAGGAGTGACAAGATTTCGATTTCATGGCTGTAGTCATCATCTACAGTGATCTTGGATCCCAAGAAAGTAAAGTCTGTCCGTGCTTCCATTTCTTCACCTTCTATTTGTCAGGGAGTGTTGGGGCTTGACTCCATGATCTTTTCTGTGTTTTTAAAAATGATGAGTTTCAAGCCAACTTTTGCACTTTCCTCTTTCACCCTCATCATGAGGCTCTTTAGATCTTTTTCACTTTCTGCCATTGGGGGAGTGGCATGTGCATACTTTTCTTGGCAAACTTAAGTCTGGCTTGTGAGTCATCAAGCCCCACATTATGCATGATATACTCTGCATGTAAGTTATATAAGCAGAGTGACAATATACAGCCATGTCACACTCCTTTTGCTCTTCTAAACCAATCAGTTTAACTTTAGACAGTCCTAACTGTCACTTCTTGACCCAAATGCAGGTTTCTGAGAAGCCAGATGAAGTGGTCTAGTAATCCTATCTCTTTAAGGGCTGGTCACAATTTGTTGTAGTGCACACAATCAAAGACATGAATGTAGTCAATGAAGCATAAATATCTAGAACAATGCTTCCCAACCATTGGTTTTTGGACTTCAATTCCCAAAAGCCTAAGTCAATTCCCCAAAGCACTGATCAGTCAAGTTACTGACATAGGCTCCTGGGAATCGAAATCCCACTGTGCATCATGGCCCCCATGTAGAGAACCTCTAATCTAGAGCAATGAACTAGCTAGAGCAGTTTATTTATTTTGCACAATTCATGTGCACTGTACTTTCACCTGGAGTTTATGATCTAAAATATAGCAATGATAGACTGTAAAACAGTATAACCAAAAAAGGGATGGATGTCCTGAGAATGAATGAATGAAAGCAAATACAGCCACATTCTCTTATTCACCTTCACAGATAGCTTAATCTGCAATGTTTGGCTTTGGCAAACATTGCAGATTCTGCTGGTGAGGAATGAGTATAATGATCTGTTTGCAAGTGTCAAAGAACTGTGATGAGCTGAACATAAAAGTAGCAGCAGGGTAGCAGTATAGTTAGGCCTTTGGATGAAAGATACCTCTTATGTGTTACTGAATGTTATCATCACCTCTGTGTCATACAGTATTGCTAGCACAAAAACACAAAGAGTGGATTGGCTTTCAAACCAGCATTTTGGAGCAGATTGCAATCTTTTGTACACAACTGATCTTTGTCACTGTCCTTTAGCCTTAAGCAAAGGCCTTTCAAAGTTTGCAGCTTTATGGTGCCTCGAGGCACTTTAACTGTTTGATTCAGACAATAGCATCACAGAAACTGCCAAGTCACTGTTAGGCAGTATCCATATGTTGGCTTCTCTGTTGCATACACAGAAGATGAAGTTCAGAGGTCTAAAAACATAATTTCCTTTCAGACGAATCATTATTAGAGACAAGAAATAATGCTTTAATTTTATTTGTTAAATGTTGTGGTTTTGATCTGCAAAAGACATGGAACTTCTGAAGCTGAACTGTTTTGTTCTACTTACAGTGTATTCAATAACACTCACTCACAGTCTGTTCCCAGGTGTGGCCATGTTAGTGAAGGTATTCTAGCATTTGTGGTTAGGGTAAAATGCAAGCTCTGACTGCACTTGGGTAATTAAACTAAAATGATAGCTTAGTAAGGAATAGCTGCTATTTTGTGGTAAAAGTTTAACTCTATGTTTCTTTCATACTTTGGTAGATGTAGCTCACTAAATGGTAGTGCAAGGAGCTGCTGTTTTCCCCTGCCGGATGGAACAGTTCCAAAACAGAACCTTCATATCACATTTGGCAACTATGGGAAGAATCAATGATTTATTTGGAAGACAGGATAAATAGAAATTAATTTTAAAAAATTGAGTACCTTTGCAGTTCCTCCACTAGCCATTTTACAGTGTGAAGAGAAAGATTTGTGTCACTGCTTAGATAACCCCCTTTTTGCATTCTGGAATATTCTTCTTTTTCTCTTTTTACTCGTTTTATTGAACTTTTACTGAAAGTTAATTACACTGCTAGGACCAAATGTGTTTGTGTGACTGGGAAAAGTTGACTGTTGTAGTGAGTTTGAATTGATAAGTCAGACAATTAGTTTAGAACCCTGCCTCTGCCCATCATAGCCGTTTTTGTTTCCTTCCCAATTTTCAGGATTTTTTTTTTAAATCCAGAAATATGCATGTCTTCTTTTTTTTGTAATTTTTGAACATTTATAAATACAAATATATATAAAAAAGAAATATACAGGTAATATCACAGATCCTGGAATGGAGTTGGTCAAAATGTCTTCTAGATCCTAATCTGTATGCACTTTATTCAAGCAGAGACTGGTTCTGTGGGCTTTTGTGCAAGTGGTTGCAAAACACATTTATCTTGCAAGCTGATGCATCCAATCCAAAAGGTGGATACAAGAAATATTGTGGCATGACACATTTACCAATGAGTTAGAGCTGATGCACCACAACTAACAGGTTGTTATATGCTGCAGTTTTGCGTGGGTCACTCAAACAATTGTCAATAGATGCCAAGTCATTGGTAAATGTGTAATGCCACAATATTTGTTGCAACTGTTTGCAATGGGGATCGGCAGGCTTTGCAGCAGGGTTAAATAATAAGAGGGGATTTTGTCAGTTGAAAAAAGATACAATGTTATTATTCTGTTAGGCTGGTCAACTCAATTACTGTGTGCCTGTGTACCTGATGCATATACAGTCAAACCTCGCATAACAAGCGTTTCACTTAGCGAACAACTCGCATAACGAGCAAGTTTTTCACTAAGCAGTCTGACTCGCCTAACGAATTTTTCGCTAAGCGAGTCAGACTTTTCCCTATGGAAAAACTCGCATAAAGACAATTTCTATGGGGAAAACTCGCATAGCGATTTTTTTCGTTATGCGAGTTTTCCCCATAGAAACGCTAGTTATGCGAGTTTTTCCATAGGGAAAAGACCGACTCGCACAGTGAAAAATTCGTTATGCGAGTCAGACTCGCATAGCGAATTTTTTTGCATAGTGAGCAACCTTGCAGAACAAATTAAATTTGTCATGCAAGGTATGACTGTATAAATTGGTGTCATGAGGCCTCACTCGTATGTCTGATGAAGTGGACTTGGTATACGAAGGCTCATATTCAAGAGTTAGTCTTTAAGGTGCCACAACATTTTTTGATTTTTTTTTCTGTTTTGTTTTATTTACTCTCAGATATGCTTGCACAGACTGACACGGCTACCATTTTGAAAATGTAGCTATTTTATTCATGCAGAAGTAGCAGTCTGAATGATGGTCTTTTGGCTCACATCAAACCATAGGCACAGCATAAGGCATTTTATTCCATTTCCCATTCAAACATTGTGTTAGGCCAACAAAACACATCTGACAGCAGATATGAGGTGTCCAGCTTTTATCCTGATCTCCAATTTCACATCGAAATTAATACTTGTAAGCAAATCGCACCCTCTTGGTTAGGTTCTTGTGTTGATCACATAACTGTCCAGTTTATTAACACAGCTGCACCTACTCATCTTTAGCTCAAAACAGACTCACTATGGCATAGCCGTACTATCCAATATGGTGGTTTTGCACTAGAGACAAGTGCTTGGTCCATTTTGCTATATATACCTATTTCTGCAATCTAACAAACAACCCTATAGGGCCTACGTGGATCTTTTTGAACAGGTAATTTAATCCATAATTTACAGTGGCTACTTTGAACAAGGCCTCCACAGGTCATCTTTGACTTAGGTAGAGGTGCAGTTTCAACAAACAGTGGTACCTCACATGCCATTGTGGGACTCCCCCTCTCTTCCTCCCTTTATTTATCTTCCTCAACTAAATATCTTTGAAGCTGAATAATAGCAAGGCTTCTTTCACAGGGACCTAAAAGTATGTATTTAAATGCTGCCCTAATTATTGGATGATTTCACCAACTGAGATGTTGTAACTAGCCAATTAAATGGGGCAAAATCTGCAGATGAATAAAAGGTGCATTAAATCGCAGTCATTCGTTCCTTTCTTTCCAAAGACCCCACATCATTGGAAAGCACTCAGACATTGCTTTTGTATATATACCAGCAATCAAAATCATTATGCAAGATCTCAGATAAAAGCATGCACATAGCAACAGACAATCCAGTCACTGTCCCCTTGTCATTGTGGCTCCGTTTGAAGCATTCATTTGACTCACACTCTGCTTGGTATGCAATTACTTTAAGCGTAATAAAGCATGCAAGCAAAGCCTCACTTTTTTTGTAGCTCAATGATGACTTTTGTGGCAAATGGCCTTTACCCTAGAATAGATAGGGAAACAGCATCCTTGGTTCAGCTAGAGCAGGCATTTGCAACCTATGGCCTGTGGGTCAGATCCGGCCCCTCTAAAGCCATTTCATCCAGCCCCTGATGCCCTCATCACTTCCAGAAGCAGAAGTAAAACATGTGCCACACATGCACAGAATGCTACTAAATGCATTGTGTGCATGCATGGCATGCATTTTACTTCCGATTCTGGGTGGAAGGAACCACTTGACACTGGGCCCAGGAGGTGTGGTCAGGCCCGCAGCCCTAAAATGTTGAGAACCGCTGAACTAGATGTTATTGTTTTTCTAGATCAGCTGTTTGGGATGGAAATTGTCTGCCCATTGCAAAAGTTCTTTTCTGATTTGCATGGCTGATCTGAACAGTGGCCCTGCAAGATTTCTGCCCAACCCCTTGCCTGTCAGCCAAAATACATCTTATCACTAACTCTGTCTAATACCAACTATTAAAGAACTACTTTAACAAGTAGTTTTGGATAGCTGCAGGAGATAACTGAGTTTAACCCTAATCCACTGATGTTTTAGACCAGGGGTGGCCAATCTTGGTGCCACAGGTGTTCTTGGACTTTATTTCCCGGAAAAACAAAAAAAAATTAATTCACTACACCAACATGACATTATTAGAAGAGGTTATCAAAGACTTTGAGGCTGGCTGTCACTGATATGCTCACGAGAGCCAACTTCATCTTCCCTTTCCATCTGATGCCAAGAAAGAGGTAGGCAGTTTGAATTTGCATTTCAATGATGTATTGATCTTAATATGCTCTAATAAACTGACAAATAGCAAATGAGACAGAGATGCTGCTAGCCTTTGAATGGGCTGCATGGGGAGATAATGTTGCATTACTGTCACTAGATCTCACAGTTCCAGAGATGAAAAAGACGAATGTTGCCAATTGGTTTGGCAAGGCTTATCTGGACTCCTTCGGAGCCACAATCCCAATGGTTTTGTTATGTGGAGCCTTGAAATTAGCTTCTGTGTGATTGCCAAGCATCAAGGAAAGTACCTAAGAAGAGCCCTACATAGAACATATGAATGGAGTAAGAGTAATCACCCTTCTCATACCTCTTCAGCAACAGATAATTCAGAGACACACTACCTCAGAATCTTTGGAGAGAGCATATATTTTGAGATTATAATAACTGAAGGGACCAGCTTCTGCCAACCTAGTAGTTCAAAAGCAGAAAAATTGCAAGTAGATAAATAGGTACTGCCTTGGTGGGAAAGGTAACAGTGTTCCACATGCTCCTGCATCTAGTCATGCCTGCAACATGACCATAGAATTGTCTGCAGATGCAAACAGCGCTGGCTCTTTGGCTGTAAACAGAGATAAGCACTGAACCCTAGAGTTGGACATGACTGGTTTTCAAGCAAGAGTTAAGCTACTAACATAGCTTAACTCTACAGACAAAGATGTGTACCCCACCGGCAAACAATATATATATAATTTACAATTCAAATAATTTGACAGTTTTAAAATGCAAGGCATATCAGAAAGCAAAAACAAAAACAGTGCAGCACTTTAGAGACTAACTGCTATATTTTCAATGTGAGATTTCATAGATCAAGTTCACTTCATCAGAAATGCATTAAAAATGCAAATGGCTGTAAAAGTCCCTTAGAACCACTTAGAGCATGGAGGCAATTTTGCCATATTTTAAGCCCCCTAGCAACACATGAGTCCCCCAAAAGGGAAAAGGGATGTGTGTCACATTTTATTCTTAGAAAAAGCACCAGTGCAAGGAAATTAATTTGACCCAGAAGTGGGATAGATGCAGAAGATAAATAGATACTGCCTTGGTGGGAAAGGTAACATAATCCACTTATGTCTAAGGTCAGGGGTAGCCAACCTTGCTGCTCCAGGTGTTCTTAGATTTCAATTCCCAGAAGCCCTGATAAGCAGGTGTGGTTACTTGGGCTTCTGGGAATTGAAGTCCAAGATCACCTGGAGCACCAAGGTTGGACCACCCCTGTTTTAGACCAAAGGAGGAAAGGACATTGACTACAATTTGGAGAAAACATACTCACTGCATGGCTGTTCCAACACAACCTACATACAGTTGTACCTCTCTTAAAGAGCATAATGTGTTCCACAGGATTGCTCTTTAAGCGAGTTTGCTCTTTAAGCGAAACACCATTGTAAATTACCAGTTGTGGAGGGGGGATTGCGAACCCAATTTATTTGTTAAGCGAGTTTTTGGTAGGTTTTATTTGTTAAGCGAAGCAAACATTCAGAGAAAATTCTGCTCTTTAAGCGAGTTACTCTTTAAGCGAGGCGCTTTTTATGCGAGGTTTGACTGTACTCTGTAAGGACATGTGTTTTCTGGTTTTGTCTATGACAGTGGTGGCCAGACTTGGCACTCCAGGTGTTCTTGGACTTCAATTACCAGAAGCCCAACTCAGTACTCCTGCTGATTAGGGTTTCTGGGAATTGACATCTCTACTATATCCCAAAAACCTTCCATTTCATACCATCTCTTAGCTGTCTGCAATTACGGAGAGGTGAATGAAGCAACTTTTTTTTTTACAAAGTGTTACAAAGAGAACATTGTTCTAATAGCTCAGTACACAAGTACTCAAACATCAAACAGACTTCAGCCAATCCCTTCTCATAACAATTACTGTAGCTTATTGGTCACTCAAATTTAGGTCTCTCTTATTTTGAGACTCAAAAGCAACCTTTTTCATTCCTTACTCTGCATTGATTCACTTTGGATCTTTTATATACCTTTAACGGTTTAACCTCTCCAATCTCAGTAATAGTTTGAAAACTAACTGGATCATATCTTACTTTGTTTCAAACCCTTTTCTCATGACCCTTCATTGCATCATGCTTCTATTGTCTGTCCTCCTCATTCTCTGGTGGTTAATGGAAATCTTTTTCTAAAGATGTCTACTATAGCATTTTATTTGGGCTCTTATATTTCAAGAGACTAGTAACAAAGACATTTAAACAAAGTGAGAGAGTCTTCTCACATAGCAGATTTGGGGCATTTTGTTTAAAAGGCAGCAGATAGTTTTTTACTTTGCACCCATTACAGTTATTCTTCCAAAAGGGTATAAAGATGTTTGTTGGTTGTATTCATTCACAACAGTTGGACAAAATAACAGGAAGCTTGAATGCTACAAATTTGAAAAGTGAGGGGATGACATTTTCTTCTCTGTCTGGGTAAAAGCAGACCTGGGCAGCTCTATATGTGGAGTAAACTGGGTGAACAAGTCTGTCAACGAACATATAATTTTATTAATTTATTGCCTCATGTTGGTGCTTCTGGAGCAGAAGGATCAGCCTACAGGTATGGTTGCACTTGCTGCTCAGTCAGACAGATTTCAGATGGTAAAACATCTTACATGGGTATGAAGTTGCCTGTTCTTTATCACATTCAAAAAGGTTCAGGTGTGGCATAGTTGTATATTGTAAGCCACCCTGAGTGGTGCTCACATCAAAAGGGTGGGGTATACATGTGAATAAATAAATAAAATCAATCAATCAACTTAAACCTCAGCCAGCAGCATGGAAACTTAATGTAACCTTGGAAGGACATCCAAGTAAACCATTTTTGGCCCTAAAAAATAGGTGTTATTTTTGAATCGTATGTTAACCTGTTAAAGTACAGTAAAACCTCATATAACACTAAAACCTGGTTCCACAAGTCTTGGTGTTATATGATTTTTAGTGTTATCTGATGCATGTTAAAATCCTATGGGATCCATAGAGATACATTGTAACCACACAGGCTTTAGCGGTTGTTATCTGAAGCATCCCATAGGATCTTAATGTTATCTGATGCAATTCTTCCCCCCAGATTCCTTAATGTTATGCGATTTTAGTGTTATTCGATACTAATGTTATATGAGGTATTACTGTACTGCCAAATATAAATCAAATATCTATACAGTACACTAGTACCTTGGATAACGATGAGACTTAGTTCCACAAGTCTCATCGCTATCCGGTTTTTAATGTTGTGTGATGCATATATTGCAGACCATTAAAAATAACCCCCGATTCCCTTTCCGAAGAGGAAAGGGAACAGGAGGGGCGATCCACCTGCCTCTTTAGAAAGGGCAGCGGAGATCCCCGCTGCCCTTTCCAAAGAGGCAGGTGGATCAAGCCAAGTGCCAGTTGGGTTAGGGAGAGAAAGGTTCTCCCCCCAAACCATCCAGTGATCACACGCTGCGATCCGGGCTTGGGCTGTGGGGAGGAATGTGCATGGATGCTGGTTGCCCCCCTAAGCACTGATCGCAGCACATCATCGGTGCTTGGGGGTTACAGAGCGCATGCTCGTTCCTGCCCCCAACCCAAGTGCCGATGCCAGTGCAGGGGAGGGGTGGCTGGAAAACCGACCGGGGATTCCCTGCTCAGCTTCCCAGCCACCCTGTCCATGTCTGCAAAACCAAGCACCCCTGCAATTCCAGTGATCAATCGCTGGACCTGTGGGGAATGTTTGGGGGAAGCCACACAAATGGGCGGACCTCTCCCAAAAGTTCCCCGCAGGGGCAGCAATCAATCGCTAGCCCTGCAGGGGAGGTTTGGGAGAAGCCGTGTGCATTCACACAGATTCTTCGAAACCTCCCCTGCAGGGCCAACAATTGATTCCTGGCCCTGCAGGCGTCTTTTGGGAGAGGTCCGCCCATTTGGAAATGTGTGCGGATTCTCCCAAACCTCCTCTGCATGGCCAGTGATCAATCACTGGCCCTGCGGGGATCTTTTGGGAGAAGCTGCGCAAATACACATGGCTTCTCCCAAACCTCTCCTTCAGGGCCAGCAATCGATTTCTGGCCCTGTGGGGATCTTTTGGGAGAAGCTTCCTCATACCACTAAACCTACACTATGCCCAGTGGTGGGCTCCCAAAAAATTTGCTACCACACTGTGGAAAGCTGTGTGTTGCACCCAAATTACGACTATAGTCAAACCTCGCATAAAGAGTGTCTCACTTAAAGAGTAACTCGCTTAAATAGCAGAATTTTCTCTGAATGTTCGCTTCACTTAACAAGTAAAACCAACCAAAAACTCACTTAACAAATAAATCAGGGTTCGCAATCCCCCCACAATTGGTCACTTACAATGGTGTTTTGCTTAAAGAGGATACCTAAGAGACCGCGTCACCCCAAGAACATCTGCCCGGCCCACCAGGGCGGATCGGAGAGGCTCCCTTGTTATTCCCTCGGCGAGGAAGGCGCACCTCGCCTGTACTAGGAGGAGAGCCTTCTCCGTGTTCGCCCCAGCCCACTGGAACCTCCTGCCCACCGAATTGCGCCTTCAGACGGAGCTCCTGCCCTTCCGAAAGGGCTTGAAAACCTGGCTGGCGGGACAGATTTGGGGACCCGGGACCATGGGCTCCCATACCAAGTGGCTCATATAAGGACTGCCCCCCCTGGGTTGGATCATGGGATTTATTGGTATATATCCCTGTGTTGTTTTAATCTTCCGATTGTTTTAACTTTGACGTTTTAGTGATGGTTTTATTCTTGTTTTATTCTGGTTGTGGGCCGCCCAGAGTCGGGTCCTCCCGATTGGGGCGGGGTATTAAATTTAATAATAAAAAAAAACTCGCTTAAAGAGCAACATTATGTTCTTTAAATGAGGTACAACTGTACTTTATTTCAAAACTTGGATGGGTGTGGCCAGCCAGAATTTCTGCTACTGGTGAACTGGTGCAAACCTACTGATGCCCACCACTGACCTCTCCCCCCCATTCTTCTTATTTTATCTTTGCATTATTCTTGATTCTAGCTCTAATAAATATTAAATGAAAGTAAGAAATAATTTTTGATAGGGTTTTTAGAATCAAGAATAGGATATCAGATTTTAAAAGGCAAACTTCATGCTAAATTAAACTAAAAGCAGGAGTTTTGCAAGAAAACTTGAGGAGATGGAATTTTTTTAGTATTTTTCTTGGTTTCACTAAGTAAAAATCTATAAGAAACAGTAAAAAAATCCTGTGCAGTGTTTGGGTTGCAGACCTGTGTAATTAATCCCTTAGGTAGCTTCTAAAGGAAAACAGTAATACAAAATGAGACTAAGGGAAGCCCACAAACTAAGTAGCATTTCCCCCCCTGGAGTAAAAATACACTGCATTTAAAAACTAGACACTTTTTATTTACTAATGGGAGAAGACAATATGACCTCTTAGGCATGTCTCTCATACAGCTTATTGGAAGACGTGCCAGGGCCCTAACATGACAATTATTTTATGAGCTATCAGTTATATTATGATGAGCGCGAAGAAATAGCTAACTGGACATGTTGGCTGGAAGTATCCTAAACGTTGTAGTTCAGAAAGTAACTTTTCTCATTTCGGTGCCTTACAGAATGTTACAAAAACACACTTGAACCAAACTTCATCCATCACTTCTTTCCTTTTTCTAGTGTTTCTTCGCTTAAAATTATACATACATTCTATACACACTTTCTTGCAGGAGAAATGTGTGGATATCTGCAAGCTCTTGTGCCTTTTACTTATACAATAAGAGGGGTACTATGCTTTCAGCATACCTTTTACCTAGCAGCAGATAGTACTGCAAAATCACCCCTCTCCAATCCTTGTTCATGTGTAAATAAGGCATTTTTCAAGACTCTTAACTTAACCCTAGCACTCAAGAAAATAATAATACAACAACAATTGCTGAAATAAAATGAAGCTGGATTCTTTCTTCCTCTACAAAGCATGGAGTAGCTTTAATGTCACCACATTATGGAGATCTTTAGCCTTCACACTGCTTGCAGGGATTTTATTCATTCTATAACAGAAGAGGTCTGCTCAGGTGTTACCATTTATGTGTACTCCACATATATACTAGAGCCGTGATGGCTAACCTTGGCACTCCAGGTGTTCTTGGACTTCAATTACCAGAAGCCCAAGTCAGCATTCCTGCTGATAAGGGCTTCTGCGAATTTAAGTCCAAGAACTCCTGGAGTGTCAAGGTTAGCCATCACTGTTCTAGAGCTTTCCCTTTCTCTGTCATCACCTCTGCCATTCTTTTACAGTGATGATAATCCAAAGAGAAAGAGCTCAGGTATCCATAGGTGTTTCCACAAGAGTCCAATCCATATGGGAAGCTCACAATCAAAACATAGGAGGCAGAGTTAAGAGGAAAGCTACACTGCTCCTTTGTATACATGAGTAAGTGTGCTGACCCACCTGGACAGACACAGTTGCCATACGGAGGCACTACACAGAGAGTCTTGTTCAAGGATAGTCCAGATATCAAAGTCCAAAAGGCAAGCAGAGGTCTGTTTACCAGTAGTCCAAGTCAGTAGTCTAATCCAAATGGTGTTCAGGGGCATAGTCAGGGTTGGCAGAGAAGTCAGGGTCATGGCAGGCAGGTCAGGGTCTAGGCACGTAGTCTGGAGTCAAGCAGGATGTCAGTATTTGCACAATAGTTGTACTGATGTTGGCAGGCTGCAAGAAGCTTGCTTATAAGCCTCCCTGCTAATCAGTGTTGACTGGGAGTCTTCATTGGCAATTCGCTCTAGCCTGCCTGTGTCTCAAGTGTAGCTGTTTCCTGGACCTCTGCCTTACTGATGGCTGATCACTGTCAAAACCAGACTCTTGGTGGGGGAAACAGACTTGTTATTGTTATATTTTAAGATTTTGTGTGTTCATTTTTATATTTTGTATTTTTATGTTGTTTATTTATTTTTATTTTTGTTATTTAATACTAAAAAAAACTAAAAAAAGAAGAAGAAATGAATGATAAACCACTTCTGGGTATTCCCAACCTAGAAAACCCTGGAAAGGGTTGCCAAAAGTCAGAACTAACTTGTTGGCATGCAGTAATTATTAACTAATCATTAGGATCCTGTTTAAAAAGGAACATTTCTTAAGCTGCTTCATGACAAAAACATGGCATTGTTGCACATTGTTGACTCCATATTAGTTGCCTGCTTACAGATGTGATGACGATCTTGATTTTTGTCACATTTTTGTCTGCCACTACTGGCTTCCATCCTTAATCTTGTTTCCCCGGAGGACCCTGTTCCCATCTTCCGGCGTCCACCAAGTTCTGATATCACACTGTAATTACCATGGACGCTGTGGCTTTATCCTCATGACCAAGGTAAAAATTCCACAGGCAGAGAATATGAACAGCAACTAAAAATGTTGTTTAAATGAAGGAAACATTTCCTCTGGCTTTGAAAACAGCACAAGAAAAGAAACAGGTGAGCCAATAACAAAGTACCTACACAGTTTTATTGATCCTAAAATCTTTTGAAATGTAGATTGCCTGCCTTGAGGATTGTTCTTTCCACAATCTATGAAAATTTCTTCTTTCCTTTTTCTTCTTTTGCAATAACTGATAGCCTTCAAATTCCAAACATGTTGGACTGGTTAAAACACTAAAGGCACATTCAGATTGGCTTTTCTCTCCTTCCCCTTTCACCTTCAAGGGCAAAATGCAAACTCCAGGCTACATGTGGCCCTCTAGCATGTCTGAAGCCCCATCCCAATTCTTTTAAAAAATATTTTGGATATTATAATTTACAATGGTGCTTTACTGGGATAGGAATCAATTTTTTTAAAAATAAAATACAAATCCGCAGGTTCAACATTCCAAGGAAAGCAGTGGGAAGCCCCTGGACCTCAAGACATTACTCATACCTACTATAATTATCTTCTGAGCAAAATTTCTTCACCCAAAGTTTTTGTTGTTATATAACCCATCCAGAAGAAAATTGTAGAACCCAAATAGCAGAGAACAACAAGAAGGAGAAAACAAAGGCACAACATATCCCAACCATTTTTTAAAATACAGCTGAGCTCTAATATGTGCAGCACAAGACAACAATACAAAAGCATAACAATCAGATTTGTAAGGAAATAAATCTTATTTCTGATCTCTATCCTAATAAACTAAATAGAAGAGGGTATGTTTACAAACATATCTAACATTTTAAAGGAGCCCTGTTGGCACAGTGGTTAAAACTGCTGTACTGCAACTTAAAGGTTGTGAGTTCGATCCTGAACAGGGATGGAGGTTGACTCGGCCTTCCACCCTTCTGAGGTTGGTAAAATGAGTGCCCAGCATGTATTTTTCCCTACCCTACACTGTCTACCTTAGGGATACTATTACAGTATCTGGAGTGATGCAGGAATGCATACTATTGCTGTTATTATTTATCACTTACATAAACAGCATAAGCAAAACAGCTAAGCCCATGAATGGAAATATGTTTGAGGAAGCTTGCTGGAGTGACTAGAAGTGATAATATCAGGAATAAGGTTATAAGAGAAAGAATTGGAATAGAACCAATCTTAAAATGCATATAAAGACAACAAATAAACTGGTTTGCCTATTTGGAGAGCATGTCTTGGAAGTCCTTGCTTGCCATACAGGGTATATATAAAAAGAGAAGAAGGACAAAGAACAAGAGGAAGAAGGACCAAATAACATAGATGGAGGCTACTAGATGCGCCAGAACAAGAACCTTGTATCTTCCTCAACACCCATAGGGATAAAAGAGGAAATAACGAAGAAGGAAGACCACAGAAAGACAAATAAGAGACAACCTGGAATTCTAGAAACAAAAGTGACTATGCTGAGGCTATTATACTTTGGGCACATCATGAGAAGAGTGATCTTACTGGAAAAGACAACAGTGCTGGAGAAACTTGGGAGTCAACAAGAAAAGAGGAAGAACCCCTCAAGAAATGGGATGATTTAATGAAGGAAACAATAGTACTGGGGTTTAAAAAATGAATACAGCTGTCAGCAATAGAATCTTTTGGGGATCATTAATTCATAGGGCCACTGTGAGTCATAAATGACTTCATGGCACATAAAAATAAACATCAGGATACCATATAATAACTGACTTCACCTTAAGAAACCACCAGAGCTGCAGGAACACTCTAGAAGCCTTGATTGTAGGAGAAGTAAACAAGTGCAGCTGCACTACAATTTGCAGATTCAAGTACATATTTACAATGATTATTCCACTTATGTTTGTATTGAAAAGAGAGTCCCAAGTACTCAAAATACTTCACTGTGTTCTGAAGAGTTTCCCTTTATGGCTGCAAGAACTTTTTTCAATAGAGGGTGTGTCTATATTGCAAAAAGCCCCCACATCTCTTTTGGATCTCAAATGATTTAAAGATTGAGTTTACATGATGCAGAACCAAAAAAGGTGTATTTTGGCCACCAAGCAGCTTATCTTAAACCAATGGCTGGTAATTACAATATTTGCCAGCGTATAAGACACATTGGAGTAGAAGATGCACCATGTTATTACCAAAATAGCCCACTATAGGCCATTATATACAATACAAAACACACTCCATTTTTCCAGTGTATTTTTAAAGGGAAAAATGGGTCTTATATTCCAGCAAGTATGGTATTTAATGTCAATGTTTGTATCAGTGTAGAGTAAATCAGTCTAGCTGTGTGTTACTTGCCTCTTTGTTTATCTTGGATGTAACTAAGACAGGCTCCAATTGATTGTTGGAAATGGTTCAAGCTCATCTGTGTCATCTCAACTGTTGCTGCAGATCACCAGTGTGGATCAGCTGGACCCAGTCTCCACTGTCAGCTGGACCTTTCTGCTGCAGCCAAATGAAGCTCATTTTTGCTGGTCAGTGGCTTCATTCTGTCACAGAGGCAGGAATGGACTTGAGCTAAACAGGGCAGACGGACCCCAGCTGATCTGCGGCATTTCCAGGGACAAGTCACAGACTGAGAAGGTAAAGTCTTACAACTGCTTCCATTTATTCCCTTTCTATTTGCCAGAGAGTGATGGGGCCGGATGCATGTTCTTGGTGGGTTTTTTAAAATGTTGAGTTTCATGCCAGCTTTTGCACTCTCCTCTTTCAGCCACATCAAGAGGCTGTTTAGATCTTCTTCACTTCTGCCATTAGGGTAGTGTCATCTGAGTATCTGAGGCTGTTGTTATTTCTCCCAACAATCTTAATTCCAGCTAGTACTTCCCAAACCATGAAGGACTATGTAAATGAGTAACAAAACCTTGAATCTTGCATTTATTTATTTATTTGATTTATGTACCAACTCAGGGCGGTTTACTGAACAAATATATGATTTAAAGATTATACACAATCATCACAAAACATAATAATTTTAACAAGCAAAAATATACAATGAATACCCAATGAAACAGTTAGTTACAAACAACAAATGTAGGGTAATTCAGAGTTATAAAGTGTACATATATGAATAATAAGACAGCTAGTTAAAAATATACAATATTCAGATACATTACAGTACAAGCAAGCAATACAATCAGTGGTGGGATGTCAACAATTTTACTACCCCACCTTGATGTCATCACAGTGTGGGCAGAGCTAACGTCATGATGTCACGACATCGTGGGCAGAGCCAACATCATGACATTGTGGGCTGGGCCAAATTTAAAAAATGAAAATAAGCACGCGCACACACACACACACACACACACACACACAGACACAGACCAAGTGCTTGGCATGCATGCACATGGGAAACCAGTGGAAAAGAAAGCCCCGATGGTGTTTTTGGTTTTTTTTTTTTTCAAATCTGCTACCGGTTCTCCGGGACACTGGGAAAAGTTACTGCCGGTTCTGGCGAACTGGTGAGAACCTGTTACATCCCATCACTTAATACAATTTAAAGATACAAGCTAAGAATACAATGTAATACAGTATAGTAATACCATGTAAAATACACTACAGTGATACAATGTTGCAATACAGTTAAATATCATACATACAGTGAAGTCCAGAGGGTAGGTGGGAACAGCCCCTCCTCACTAACAGCTGACGGCAGTCCCTTCACCTCTGGGCAGAGATGGCAGGACCCAGAGGGGAGGGCGGGAGTGTCATCTCACCACCCGCTGCCGAAAGCCTTTTATCCACCTCTGAATGGAGATGGTGAGGTTTGGAGGGGGGTGGGAGCATCCTGGAATGCATTCGCTAATCAGTGGAGGCATGCCAGAAACAGGGATATATGATTGTACTCCCGAGTTCTCATACTGAATCTGGAAGTCATATTTTGCATCCACTTCTTATTCCTCCATGTCTAGGCCAGACGTGAAACTGCCAAAATCACCTCAAGGGTAGGCTCACGTAGAGAGCATTACCAATATACAATTTAGAGATTACCAATATACAGCATAGAGCCTACCCTTGAGGTGATTTTGGCAGTTTCACGTCTGGCCTTGACATGGAGGAATAAGAAGTGGTTGCAAAATATAGACCAAAGTTCAAAAAGGGAGGAGAGTTTTGAGGATTACCTGAACCACAGAGAAACAAAAAAGTGAATTCAATATCAAATCAAACCAGAACATGCATTGGAAGTTAAAATGTCAAAATTCAGTTTCACACACTTTGGGCACATCAAGAGAAGATAAGACTTAATGTTGAAAATATTAAGAGACAAAAGGTTCACTTTGCCATATGAAGTGGTTGTGAAAGTGCAAAAAAAATTCGTGGTATAGATCTATAATTGTATTAATCCCCAAACCGGGAAAAGATCCAGAGAGAATAGAGTCCTACAGACCAATCTCTTTAATAAACCAAGATGCCAAAATCTTTACGAATATATTGAATAATAGGTTAAATAGCTTCATGGATCAATACATAAATAAGGATCAAGCAGGATTTCTAAGAGGGAGGTACATGGCGGACCTGACAAGAAGAGTATTAAATTTGATAGATATTGTAGGACAAAAAAAGGAAAAAGTGGGTTTTTTAGCAGTCGACATATTTAAGGCGTTCGATTCGCTGCAATGGGATTCAATTAAAGAACTTATTAAATTATACGGATTCGGACCCAAATTTCAAAAAATTATTGACAAACTGTATTACAAGGGAATAGCAAGGGTTAGAATCAACGATAATTACACACCAGACATATCTTTGGAGGCGGGAACACGGCAGGGATGCCCACTATCTCCGACACTATTTATAATGGCCATTGAATTATTAGCAAATACAATAAGAAATGATAGGGATATTGAAGGAATAGAGGGAAACAAAATTAACTTATATGCGGACGACACTCTGATTATAATGAAACACCCAATAAAAACCTTAGATAGAATAAAATTACACCTAAGCATGTTAGAAGACACCACTGGACTTAGAATTAATTGGGACAAATCGGAAATGATATTAATTAACAGCGATAAAGAAGACCAAGATAAAATAAAAACAAAATATAAAATACAGGTTAAAAATAATTTGAAGTATTTAGGTATAACCATCTCAAACAAATGGGAGGAATTAAAGAGATTAAATTATGACAAACAAAGGAAGATAATAGAAGAAAAGATAAAGCAATACCAAAAATTAAATTTATCGTGGTTTGGGAGAATCGCCTTATGCAAGATGATGCTAGTACCGAAGATAAATTTTTTGTTTGAAACGTTACCCATTAGAATAACAGATAAAGAGATGAAAGAGATTCAGAATAAATTAAATAGTTTTTGTAACGGGAAACGAAGAGTGAGGGTGTCGCAAAGTTTATGGTACGTGTCACAACAAGAGGGGGGATTAGGATTGCCGAATCTTAAGAATTACTATAGAGCGTTCCAGATTAAAAACGTGATTAAGATCTTAATGAGAGAAGAAACAATTTGGGAAAATATAGAGCTAAAGGAAATAAGACAACTAGGAAATTTGTTGTTTTTAGACAAAGAAATTAATATAAAAGGAATTAAAAACAAAATGCTAAGAACATTACTGGAAGAATGGGAAAAAGTAAAGCAAGAATTAGTACCGGATATCTCCCCTATTATCGAACTTCAAGACATTAAAAATTTTCCTATAAAGATCGACACAAAAATGGACATCTTAGAGGAAAATGGAGTAACATTAGTCAAGGACTGGATACAGAAATGTAAAGATAAGACAAAAAAAGAAGAGATATTTACACAGTTAGGCCTAAATTGGTTCCAACGTATTGCGATAGAGAACTGGAACAAGAAATATATACAAGAGAAATCCTTAGAAAGATCAAAAACAGAAATGGAGGAAATAATAAGTAAATTAAGAAAAGGAGAGATAGTAATTAAAGGACTGGTTAGTAAAATTTACAAAATATTAAGTAAAGGGACCAGAGCCCAAGAAATATTAAAAAATATATGGGAAGAGGAGTTGAAGGTGGAAATTTCAAATCAAGAATGGAGGAAAAAATGGAAGAGAAGAATCATGAAAAATATGTCAATAAGAGTGAAAGAGCACAATTACAAACTATTATGGAAATGGTATCTGACCCCGGTGAAGTTGCACCAGATTGACGATAAAAAAAGTAACAAATGTTGGAGGTGCAATCAAGCACTGGGCTCATACGAGCATATGTGGTGGTCATGTAAGGTGGTCAATGCATTTTGGGGGGAAATCGAAAAAGAAATAGGAAATATTATGGGAATGCGACCAAAACTGGGGCCAGATACTGTGCTACTAACAAATGTTGAAAAAATGAATGTGAATAATGATAAGAAAGAGTTGATATCAATAATGTTGTCATCAGCAAGGCATATTATTGCGAGAAATTGGAAGAAGGATGTTCAACTAAACATGGAAGATTGGTACAGAGAGATATGGGAATTAGCGTTGAATGACAAACTAACATGGGAGGTGATGGTCAGGAAAGGTGCAATTCGTGAGAATAGATTTTGGAAGATATGGCATCCCCTGATAGAACATTCATTGTATAAGGGTTAAGGAAATCAACCAGAACCAGATCAACTGAGTTTTTGGAAAAACAAATGAATAAGGATAACCGTAGTTTCTCCGGATATTGTAAATAACACAGGGTGATTTCTTTTTTTCTTTTTTTTCTTCTTTTTTTTCTTCTTTTTTTCTTTTATACATATATATATATATATTTATATAGATGTACTTATACTTTCATGTCTGTTTTCATGTCTGTTTTCATATTATTATTATTTTTGATTTTTGTGTATTGAAAAGTATAAATAAAAATTAAAAAAAAAATGGTGAGTATCACTTTTCAAATGAAACCAGAACTGTTTCTCCTAAATTTAATAGATGGCCTGATAGAGAGAAATAATATAACAATAATAAGATATATAATCACAGCAGTGAGATTGGTGTATGCATAATTGTGGAAAGTTGCTAAAATTCCCTGAAAAGAAATTGGATGCTAAAGGTTCTAGAATTAGCAGAAATGGCAAAACTCAAAGAAGTGATAGTATGGAAGTCCTTTATGGATTATCTATTGAGAAAGGGTAAAAACACTAATTGATAATAATTTTGTGTCAGAAATTATTCTGGGTTGAAAGGATTTTTGCAGGAGAAACTCCACTCAGGGAACGCCCAAATGAGGCTCCCTTCATGTCCCCAAGAGCTGGGACAGAGACAAGCGCTCAATCCATCATGCAGTACCCAGGTCTTGAACTGATGACTTGCCAGCCTTCCAACTAACAAGGCAAGCTTCTTAACCACTGAGCCACCACTTCAATTTGAGCTTTAAATTTTAAGATAAATTCCATGTCTGGGGAGACAAATGTGATATTTGTTTCAGATTAGTTTTCTCTTTGTGATAAATAGATTTGTAGTAATTTATGTTCAATGAGAATAGGAAGATAAGTTAAAAAAGGATATATAAAGAATGTACTGTATGTGGTAAGAAAAGTTTTAAGTGTTTTGCTCTCCCTAGCCCCCCCCCCCAGTGTGTATTTCTGATTCACCCTCCCCTTTCTCCTTTTAGTTCAAAATTGTTTGTTCATTGTTCTTCTTAAGGGCCTGCAGTGGCTCAGTGGTTAAGAAGCTCGCCTTGTTAGCTGGAAGGCTGACAAGCAGTTTGAGACCCGGATACTCCATGACAGATTGAGTGTCCATCTCCTCTATAGCAAGAGGTCTTGCCAGACATAGAGAATAAAATTACGGTGATCAGAAACCTGCTAGTTATGTGACTCTGCATGTGATAACAAAATGCCCGTACAGACTTTTTAACTTCTGAAATTAACTTCCTGCAATTTATGCCAAAGGAGTTGCTCTGATGTAACTTTCCGGCTAGATTCTGGACAATAATGTGATTTATATTAAGCAGAGTTATAATGGGTGCAAAAGATCAGGGTGCAAACCTAGCAGGTGGCATCCATTAATCCACTGTAATATAGAGTAATATTGCTATTAATCAAATGTTAATATGAGAAATGTACTCAACACCAGCAGCCATCAGTACATTTATGTAGCATATTTCAGTCACAAAGGGTCTGAGGAATAATACCTGATAGTAACTGAAAAGTCCACCTAAATTTGGCACAAAAATAGTCATGGAGGGAAAAACATTATTTAGAACTTGTAATTGTAGCTACTTGCACTAGTGGAAAATTCCCCTATAGTGCAATCCAATCATATTTTCTGGGAATAAATTCACATTGGATAAAGTTGTCTTGCTTGGAGGAGTTAGCTGCAACTAGATGAGACCCGTTGAACCAGTGGGTATTTGGTGAGTTAACTCCTGCCTAAAGTTCCACTGATTTAATAGGTCGGCTGTTGTTGCAATTGTACTGTGTTAAGCAATAGGATTTCTGCCATGGAATTCGTGGGATTTTCTCCCAGATGAACAGTCATAAGTATGCAACATTAAATAGCTTAGTGGACAATGCTGGAAATATTACATTCTAATTTTACTGTTACCTTTTCTTGAGGATAGACCAGTGAATAGAAAAGTCTGGTGATTCTTAATACAGAAAAATGGCAGTTTATTTCTATTCCATTATCTCTCATTTACTGTGTTTTTTTCTACTAATTGGTGTGACTTAATGAGTTCTTTGAAATACTTCAAACTGTGTAACATCTGGAGTATTGTATCAAAAGACCTAATTAGTAAGCCTTCGATAAAGCAAGCTCCATACTTACTCTGTTCAAGAGTGTGTAGGTGTGGACTAAGCATACATGAAAGACTATTGCATTGCAAATGCCTGCTGAACAAAGTAATATGCAGCCATAAAAGTCAACTATCTACAACAATGTGGGTTCTAAAAACAACTATGAAGGAAGGAAAAATGAGAAGAATTACATATAGACAAAATCCAATTCCAGTAAAGTTTGTGAAGAAAAAGGCACTGAAGATTGTGGAAGAAATATCTAGCCTTACACTTTACGAACTAAATGAGTGATAAAGCTTCAGAGAAACAAACAATATATTGTATGGTTAGATCAAAGAGGATTTTTTTTTTTTTTGCTGTACACTAAATAAATAAATGAGGAAAAGAGCAGGGATCACTAACATCATAGTACAGTAATACCTCGGATAACGTTTACCTCGGATAACGCTAAAATCGCATAACATTAAGTAATATGGGGAGGAGAATTGGATCGAATAACGTTAAGGTCCTATGGGATGGATCGGATAACAACCGCTAAAGCCTGTGTGGTTACAATGTATCTCTATGGAGCTTTAACGTTATCCGATCCATCCCAAAGGATTTTAACATGCATCGGATAACACTAAAAATCGGATAACACCAAGACTTGTGGAACCAAGTCTTAGCGTTATCTGAGATATTACTGTACTAAAACAGAATTTGTATGAAACAGTTCTTTGGCAACCTCTGAATGGGAATAGATGTGTCAGAAATACATATACCGGTAGTCTTAGACTTCAGTCCTAAGACATATTTGGAGTTCCCAGTTAATTTTCAGTGTAAAACATGACATTATTGTATAGCCCAACTGGGTTCAGTTAGACTTACTCTGAATTTGTTTGTAAGTACAAATGGGTTCAAAAATGTTTTCTACAAAAAGTAGAGGTTGACATGAAAGACCAATGTTTTTACCAGCTCCCCTTTCTTCCAACATTGAAATTAGTAGGATTAGCATCACCTAAGGAAGATGTTGAGCTACCATTCATGTCCTGAAGACGCCAATGTTTGTGATGCTGGGGAGAATCTTGGGGTGAGGTCATCAGGCTGTATTTTCCTTTTCAGCCACTCTCTGTGGCATTTGGTTTTGTGGTGTGAATAGTCTGCATTGATGTAGCATATATGGTCTGGACCTTTTAAGCTGGTTGTTACAACTTGAATATTATTATAACTAAAAGTGTTGTACTGGCTGAAACCCTGTATGAAAAGCTGATCATGACTAATTAAATTAAAATATTTTGTTAGGTTCCAGTGCTCAATCGGGATCTCCTTTGTCCAGGAAAGCCTTGTGTGTGTGTGTGTGTGTCAGGCAGATTTTAATGTCTAAAATCTGCCAGGCATTAAATATGCTTAACTTAGCTAGCTAGTGATGTGTTCATGCACCTTTAAAATGACAAACCACTAGGTAACTAGCTAGCCAAATTCTCAGCACCTTGAGATAACTCACCAATGCAAGTCTGGAAAGCAGGGCATACCTGGGCTTCTATAACATAGTATGAGGCTGGTCTCACCCTGCTCACTATTCACACAAAGTCAATACAGGGTGTTTCTCACAGAGATAGATATTATTTGGCAGACTTAGCAGCTCTGAGGCAAGATATGGAAAGTGACCAATTAGTAGGTTTTGCAACTGTGGCTATATGTCTTCATATGATTTCACAGGTATCATTCTCACACAGTCATCTTTCTGAATCATGATGGAGGAGGAAGATGTTGTCTCCATTTATTCTTTCTTGAAAGCCATTTCTGAAAAGACAGAAAGCAGGTCAAATCTTTTACTTATGCTAGGGTTTGTCTTAATAGTGTACTCCAATTTGAAATGACCTTATCATTTCACTCAGGAGTTATATTCTGGAATAAAGAATCAAATTAATTTTTGGAGGAATGAAAACAGGACAAAATTGAATTAAATTAAATTAAAATTGATAAATTTCAAAAATAGTAGCAATTGGCTGTAAGGAAAACTAAAAAAACCAAAAAATAGCATTATAATGCACAATAATAGTTTAAAGCTCAAGGCACGAAGATAGTTGGGTTGAAGCTAAAACCTAGTTCTAGCAGAAAAGACCAAAGGAAAGTAATTTATTTCAGATATATTAATAAATCTCTCTTTTTCCTCCAGAGTTTGTTGCTCTTAAACTTCAGAGGTCCAGAAATATAGAAACATTTCAGCTCCTTGGGGATTCTGAATTGTAGGGAAATTGAATACAAATCAGAAATACATTTGATTATTATGATATTTGGTGTGAGTTCCCAACAAGCTTGTGCAACAATGAGTTCCATCAAATTGCCATTTTCTACTGTAATTAATATGTGAAAGATTTTGTGCATTCATTCAATGGAACTACAGGACCTAAATTGAAAACTGAATCTGTGAGACTGTTATAGTATCCATAGATATTTTCCTGAAATACTCAGTTATTTTTGAAACTCAATCAGGAGTACCCTGGGAATAGGAAAAGGAGTAAGACAAGGTTGCATTTTGTCACCTTGCTTATTCAACTTATACACAGAGCACATAATGCACAATGCAGGGATGGAAGAATCAGAATTTGGGATCAGAATTGCTGGGAGAAACATCAACAACTTGAGATACACAGATGACACTACCTTAATGGCGGAAAGTGAGGAAGACCTAAAGAAGCTGCTGCTTAGGTTGAAATAAGAGAGTGCAAAAGCTGGCTTGAGACTCAATATCAAGAAAACCAAGATAATGGCAACAGGCCCTATTAGTTCCTGAAGAATAGATGGGGAAGAAGTAGAAGCAGTGACAGATTTTACTTTCCTAGGATCCAAGATCACTGCAGATGGTGATTAGAGCCATGAAATAAAAAGGTGACTGATTCTTGGGAGGCAAGGCTGTGAGAAACCTGGGGAAACACAGTGAACAGTAGAGACATCACATTGAAAATAAACATTTGCACAGTCAAAGCAATAGTATTTCTGGTGGCAATGTATGGTTGTGAGAGCTGGACCATTAGGAAAGCTGAGTGCAAAATAATAGATGTGGTGTTGGAGGAGAGTTTTGAGAGTCCCCTGGATAGTGAGGAGAACAAATAGGTCGGTCTTAGAAGAAATCAACCCTGACTGCTCCCTAGAAGGTCAAATAGTAAAGATGAAGTTCTTTGGACATCAAATGAGAAGAGAGGATTCACTTGAGAAGGCCTTGATGCTGGGAAAGGTGGAGGGCAAAAGAAGAAGGGGGTGGCCACAAATGAGATGGCTAGATGGTATTGTGGATGCAGTGGGCACAGAGCTGGGGGGAATGAGGAGAATGGTGGAGGACAGGGGTGCCTGGAGGACAATGGTCCATAGGGTCGCAAAGGGTCGGAATTGACTGTGCAACTGAACAACAACAACAAATGTCTCGCCTAGACATAGAAGAAGAGGAAGAAGGAATTGTCCTTTCACAGAAGTGGTTTTGGGGATGGAAGGGCTTTAAATTCTCACCCATTGAGGAAACAGCATACCTACTTAACTAATACCTGGATACCCACGGTGGAAGGAATAAATGATTCAAAAGAAATTTGATAGCCCTGAGTAAATGTACCCATGACTGACTGAACTTCTCTGATTTATTGCAGAAGTGGTAAACTTATTTTCATTCCTTTTGATATCTATCTAAGGAATGAGGGATATAAATTGCATTATGAAAGGATAATGGAATAGGTTGACCTTTCTTGTAATTCTGTATTATGATTAGATTGATATCATCTTCTTGTACAACCTGCGCATGTCAAAAGATATTGGAGAGAATGTGCTGAATAATATAGCATTCCGGGTGGCTATTCAGAAATCCAGGAGTAAAATGTATGGACCATGGTGTGCTATAACAATTTACAGTAAAACCTTGCATAAAGAGTGCCTGCTTAGAAACTAACTTGCTTAAAGAGCAGAATTTTCTCTGAATGCTCGCCTTGCTTAACAACTAAAAAAACCCTTGCTTAACAACTAAATCGGGGTTTGCAATCACCCTCCCCCGCCAGACGACACATTTGGTCACTTACAATGGTGTTTCACTTAAAGAGCAAACTCGCTTAAAGCGCAATCCTGTGGAACACATTGTGCTCTTGAAGCAAGTTACCACTGTATATCCATGTAATTAGCTGTAACAAGAGCTTGAAAAAATGTTTTTTTAATAGATGACAGGTCCCAAAGCCATAGAATCAGTTATTAAAGTGGGCTGGTGGGATTTAGACAGAAGTAATTCAAAATAGTGTTTTTAACAAACTAGGGTTTTAAAGAGAACACAAAACAGTGGCTCCCAACGTCAGGTCCATGCCCCACAGGGGGATTTCTATTCCCAGAAGCCCAAGTCAGTACAATGGCTGATTAGTGCTTTGTGGAGTTGACTTAGGCTTCTGGGAATTGAAATAAAAAAAACAAAGATTGGGAAACACTGGCATAAAGTTCTAGAAAAAGAATTTCCCAGATGAACCCTATTCCTGGCCTTCTCATTTATTTAATTTAAAAGATACTGGAAAATGTTTCTTCTCAGATCTCTTGCCTCCAGTCTTATGCTTTCCCTGGCATTCCGAATGCAACTTTCTGTCACTTTCTTCCTGAATTTGAATTAATAAGCTTTCTACAACATTATTAAATTCATATTTGTGTGCTGTCTGGAACAGTTTGTAGGCAGTATAATTACAAAATATGCAAGTAATTAATCTCCCCTTATGTCTTCCCTGTTGCCTTGCCCACTTGTACAGGCAAGTGGAAGATGATCTATAATGATATAGCCCAAAACATACATATTCTTCAAACTGTCAGTCCAAAATGTTGGGAACTTTGGCTTTCAAATTGCAAATGATGGTTACAGCTTTATCTAGAGATGTTCTTCTCTGTACCATGCCTTCTTTCACTGAATGCAAATGCTTAATAAAACTGATAAGATATAAGGCTTTCATCTTATTCAGATGTGTAATTACATACCTGGGTGCTCATGTAAATGAAGCTTTTCAAAGCTCCTGACTTTCAAACTTTTATTTCTACCATCCTCCACTTCTAGAAGACTTTTTATGAGGTCTTGGCAACTCTTCTTTAGGCTATTTCCATTCATAGTATAATTTTCCACCATTTTAATTCAGTTGATATGCCATGGTAGAAGCAGCAATGAAGAAAGGGTTTGTCAAATCTAGCCCAACAAGACTATTTGACAAATAAACACAAAATTAAAGAACAAACTGTCAAAATAGGGCCTTTTACATGTGCTTTGAGGGTAACCTCCTCTCACCTAGACAGCAAAGTCAAGGGTGAGGAGGTTACTGGCTGAAATATTGTGCAGTTGAACAAGCTCAATCGTGGTGATGTCATCATCAGATCACTTCTGATTTAGGCTTCCTTTGTTGATTGTAGGATGAAACCTAAATATTTACTTTAATCAATGATGATTCAATATTGTACTTGTGATGATGTCAAACATGGAGCTGTGCAACTTGCTGCTATTTACAGCTGTTATTTATAGTCCAACCAAATGTAGAGGGCCACAATTTGCCTATTTTTGTTTTACATGATATAGTAATGATGAGCAAGGTATGAGTTACTTTACACCTGGTATGTCAATCATGTCCTTAATTACTATGTCAATACAATAGTGATAAATAGAGCAAGACCTCCTGACATCATGTTTTATTTACATAGACATTCGTGATTCTACATGCAGTGGTGGAAGATGTAAAAACCAATGTTCATTTCTATATTCCACTAGTAGAAAACTAATTGCTCTAATCTCAGCTCAAAAACATGCCATTTTAGTTTTAAAAGCTCAGTGGCTCACTGTTCTTGGATTTACTTCTTAAGTTCTAAGATGTCATTTTGAATATTTAAAATAAATTGATTTACAGTTTTAAATTCAGCTGGTCCAGAATGCGGCAGCCCGGGTAGTGATGGGGTGCGGGCGTTATGCTCGGGCCTCACCACTGCTCCGGGAGCTGCACTGGTTGCCAGTTTGCCTCCGGGTGCAATTCAAGGTGCTGGTCATTACCTTTAAAGCCCTACATGGTAGTGGGCCAGGATACCTAAGAGACCGCGTCACCCTAAGAATGTCTGCCCGTCCCACCAGGGCGGACCGGAGGGGCTCTCTTGTTACTCCATCGGCTAGGGAGGCTCGCCTCACGAGCACCAGGAAGAGAGCCTTCTCTGTGTTCGCCCCGGCCCTTTGGAACCTCCTTCCGACAGAGCTGCGCCTGCAGGCAGAGCTTCTGCCCTTTCGAAAGGGCCTGAAGACATGGCTGGCGGGTCAAGTGTGGGGACATAGCAATGCCGGTTCCCATCCAGGATGGCTAATTTAAGAGCAGCCATCCGCCCCCATCTGGTAGCTGTTATTATGGGTTTTTATCCGTTTTCACTGTTCAATGTTTTAAATTTTTTATGAATTTCTTATGAATTTTATGAATTTTAAGGCCATATATATTATGAGCTATGCTGTAAGCCGCCCAGAGTCGGGTTCGCCCGATTGGGGCGGGATATTAAATGCAAATAAATAAATAAATAAAATAAAATTGTAAATAATACTGATTTCAGTCACAATGCAAGTCATGACTATCCATAAAGTTACTTTAAAATAATTTAAATAACATTCTATTAGTGTCCCCATGGGTGATCTGGACACATTGGATTTAGAGGTGATAAAATTAGCTAGAAAACTACAAAACACATCAGATTGAAGTAGAAAAACAATAGAGCACTATGCACAAGCATTTAATATTTTTTTGTTAAGATGGAAGTTGTAGTGCTACTCTTATTGAAGGTAAATGAACCTCCCCAGATGAAAATGCTGATATCCAAATCCAGCTTCCTATGAAATAATAGGGAGAAAATATATTTTTAGAATTGCTCTTCATAAAAAAATATCCTGTCCTACCCTGGCCTTGTACATGCTATTTCCTAATCTGGTCCACTTTTGAATCTTTTTCTATAAAATAGAATTCAGTCTTGAGATCACTGGAGGCAGGTGGAATACACATAAGGAAATGATTGCCAAACCTCCATATTTTTTCAAATGTAAGTTAATTCTGTTCTAACATGGTTGCAGTTTTAAAAGTTGATACCCAAAAGAGAATTTTTGTAGGTTAATGTCCTATTGAGCTTCCATTAGGAAGAAAGTCCTACTGATGGGGTGACATGGAGTCATGCTGCTTGTCCAAGTGCCATTACTGTGAAAGCAGGTGCCTTTATGAATAAACACTGTCCTTTGCTTGGTCAACGGCCCTCATTAACAAGTTGATGAGAGTTTCAACTCACCAGATGAACATACTGAGAGTCACAGGTATGATTGTTTACTGTGGATCTATCACAATCAATGGAAGGAGAAATTGGTTGTCTTGATGCCTGGAGAAGATGAGAGGTTAATGAGAAAGGCCTTTGGGTATGTAATAGTGGCATTCCACGCCAAAGATGACAGTGTCTCTGCAACTACAGAGGATCTCCAAGAATACAAGCATAACTGGGAAAGGAGGGAAAGATCCCTAAGGAAAGACTATTACTAAATGGATGGACCATCATCCTTCGAGGTGAAAGTATGGAGTGGGTGGGCCATGGAACAACTGTAAAAGGAATGATAGGCTGTTCAGATTTAAATATTACATAATCACATCAAAATACTCTGAATGCTCAAGAGCACACACTCCTACACATACACCTGGTGCTGTAATCTAGCTGGCAGGGATCATTCATGTGTTCTGTTTCACTACACAGCTCTGAATCTATCTATCGGCTCTCCTTCTTGTATCATTCTTCACAGAAGAGTGAGCATCTACCATACTGTCAGGGAAATATTTTTCATTTTTGCTCAAAAACCATTTCACATCAGGCTGTGAGAGCAAAGGCTTTTAAATCTCTCTCTCCTTTTTTTAAATATACCCTTCTAATTTTGGATGTCAGGGTTGTTGTTTTTCCTTTAGCATTTTTTTTTTAAAAAGGTCAGGCAAAAATAATCCCAAATGTTTGGTGCTCTTTAAAAAGAAATATATCTCATGTTGCATATAAATTGTTTTTAAAATCTGCTGTAAACTATAATAAAGCTTATGTCTTGATGAATTACTTTTACTAAGATGGAAACAACACTGATTTGAATTAAATACAAAGCCGCATGAGTAGGCTATAGAATCTCAATAATTCAGCTTGATCCCAATCAAATGTAATTCAGATATGCTCCCAAGTGTGCAGTCTATAATCCTAGCATTTGGGCATGTGCCCATAGGGTCCACTGGAGTAATGGGAAATTTCCCCTATTGTGTAAAATCAGAGCTGGGGAAACTTCAGGAGTCTATGACTGAATCCACCACCCACCCATACCAGGAAGGGCCATGCCTGCCCTGATGCTCCAGCTACCAAGAAATTATCTTTTCAAGGCTTTTTTTAAAAATTAAATAATCTCCTTATATCATCTAAAAGTCCATTAAATAATAAAAAATAGAAATATTTTGGGTGTGGATGGATGCCCATGGGAAACAAAAAGAAGGTAAAAGTGCCTCTCATTTTCCTGAAAGAGCAAAAGAGGACACTTGGCATTTTTTTTTTAAAAAAAATATCAGGTGGTAAGGGTTGTGTTTGGGCCCCTAGAGCCACTCCGATCTATCTTGGATCATTTTATTTCATGATATTGTTGACGTTTCTCTCAGTATAACGACTTTCAAGAGGGGATTGTTCCCTTTAGGGACAAACCTATACAAAACATCCCAGCTCTTTTAGTTTATTATTTTATTTATTTTATTTATTCATATTTACATTGCTGCCCACTCACCATGGCGACTCAGGGCGGCTTACAGACAGTACAATTAATAATAATAATAATAATAATACAGTAAAACCTCATATAACACTAAAACCTGGTTCCACAAGTCTTCGTGTTATATGATTTTTAGTGTTATCTGATCCTCTATGGGATCCATAGAGATACATTGTAACCACACAGGCTTTCGCGGTTGTTATCTGAAGCATCCCATAGGATCTTAATGTTATCTGATGCAATTCTTCCCCCCAGATTCCTTGATGTTATGCGGTTTTCGTGTTATTCGATACTAATGTTATATGAGGTATCACTGTAATAATAATAATAATAATAATAATAATAATAATAATAATAATAATAATAATAATAATAATAATAATAATAATAATAAACATTCAATGTTGGTGTGGCTTCGGGGTGGCAAGGCTATTCAAATTGCTTCTAATGGTAAAAGCATTTTTCATGTTTTTACTAATACAGTATTGCAAACCTAAATTGCCCCCAAAGACTAGGCTACCATCTGACCACAGAATTGCACAGTGTGTATGCTCTTTGTCACACCCCTCACTTCAAACTGAATCAGACCCTGTGGCCATGTGGCAGGAGGTGGGGAGTTGATCTCAGCAGTACAAAGGCAGGGTTTCCCTGTCTCATGCATTAGGTGGCAAACTGGTGACCTGTCTGCCTGCCCTCAGGAGTAGTATAGACTAGCTGGTCATTTCAGGGCCAGATAGGAATCACAGCAATTGGCTGGTTGTGGGAGACTTTTTCATCTATCCTGTACTCCTTGCTTAAGGTTTAAAGCAATTGGCTTGGAATAGGAGCTTTATTTAGGTCACCCTTGGACAGGTAGTGTGGAGTGATCAGACTTGCGTTGAGTCCAAGGTGCTGGTATTCCTTCCAGCTGATTGTGAAGTTAAATCTGGGCTGGGAGAAGATGGTCTGGTGTCATTTGGCCAGCTGCTTACCCTGGACCATGTGATTGTCAGCTAAAGCTTAAATTTGCATATATGGCTGACCGGGGATGGCAGCCATCCCATGACACCTTTATTCATTAATTCCAGATGGGCAGGGATCCGGTTTGATCCTCTGTTTCCGATCTCTTCTCCACACTACATGAGACTCCTCCAAAGATCTGGGAGGAAGTTGTCCATTGTTTGGCTCTGGCTGCACAGTTAATTACTAATAAAGTTAATTTCAACCTCTTTATTTGGAGTAGGGGGGCAAGAAGCAGCACTTTTCATTTGGGGGGATGTGTTAGGAAACTGATTACTGTGAGAAGATTATTTTGTAAAGAATTGTCAGTTTATTATACTATATGAAATGGCTTTTATGGCATAACACTATGATTTGTACATGAAAATAAGTAAAAAAATTACTCTGTGTAAAACAGCTATTTCCAAACATGGATTGTGCATTCAGAAAGGCTTAGCTACTAATGCTTAAGAGTCAACAAGGTCACACACACCCCTAATTCACAAAAGGATGCCTTTAATCAATAGCAATTGGCTACTGTCAATAACATCATTTATGTTTTTACAGATGATCTGACCATAAGGATTATAGCCATAGATTTATTTTTTTCCTTGGAAAGATCAGTTGACAAGAAACTTCATTACTTCTGGTTCCTGGTGAGTGTAAATATATTTCTACCTACTTAGACAGATACATTTCCCCTTCTCAGCAATAGCATCTTAAATTTTCTAGACTGTTCACCACATGATGTGTTAAGATCTGTGTTTAGTTACTGCCACATCGGGTGGCACATTTGCACTGGTTTCTAAAAAGACAATTTTAAGCAACACCTCCAATAATAAACAAAATTAGACCAAATCTAAATGCATGTTTGTAATTTTGTGCATTCGTATTCATGTGCCTGAACATGATTGAAGAGATGATTCAACTCCACCCTAAATCGTATTCAAAATTAGCAGTCTAGAGTTGAGACATATTCCTAAATGTCCCTTAATTGGAAATAGATGGGAGGAAAATCCTCCCCATGGCCATGGAAGAAGCTCAGAAGGGAAACGCAAAACCCTAAATATTGTTCATTTAATGCTAAGCAGATGGACTCTACATGAAGTTTGGTATGACATTCAACCTAGGCCACCATGGTTGACTATAAGAGACTATAAAATGGTCTCTTCCAGACACATATTGGGTAAGGAATTACCATCAATTAGAGAGGAAGAATGTAAGGAAGCCTTTTCTGATAGAAATATTCAACAGTACAAAGACCAAAACCTCCCATTTGCAATCTTCAGATACAATCCAGTCATGCAAGCTGAGATGCCCAAAAGCCAGGGCTTTCCTTTTCTCACACTGCAGAGCCAGCCTGCTGCAGACAGTAGTTCATCAAATATTTCCCATATATGTCTAATATATAACTTCCTGTTGTCACAGCCTAAATATGACATACATGTTGTAAGTTTGTAATGTAGGGCCTATGAGACATGTGAGAATGGGCCCCATTTGCTGAACTTCCTTGGTCCGCTTTAACATCCATGCTTTCGGTTACATGGATGTGAAGAATGTTGGAGAAGAAATCTCACCAATTTCTCAAGTCTCACCATGCTAAGGCTTTTTTTTGTGGGCTTCTTCCTTCATCAGCAAAGTTTTTTGGTATCTGAGAGAAACAAAATGTTGGTTCCATTTCTCCATTTTGTTTGCTTGTTGCCTCTCATGTAGGAAACTATGAAATATGGAAGAGTTAAATTCCTTTTCTAAGGATGTATTTATTTATTTATTTAGATTTATTATCCCGCCCCAATCAGGCGAACCTGACTCTAGGCGGCTTACAGAAAATTCATAAATTAAAACCTTGAGGTTCAAAATTACTTTAAAAAATCAATTAAAAAAGAATTAAACCATGAATTTACAAAGATCTAAAAAATTTAAAAAGGTTAAAAAGGTTAAAAAGATTTAAAAAGTTTAAAAGAGTGAGGGAGGGAAATAAGGCTTTTTGTATAATAACTGAACTCTGTACAGAATATTTCCTCCAGGGAGAAATGAAGAAGAAAACACACACACACCCAAACCCCAGATGATTTATCAAAAGAAAAAATATTCTCACTGCAAAGGGGGAAATGGGATGTTGATTTGTTTTCTCACTGAGAATAATAGGCTGCAAATATGCCTTTCTACTCAGAACATAAAATGCAAAGTTTATTGAAACAGAACTCAGTTCATTTTATTATTTATTTCCAATTTGTATTGCCACCCAACTCCGAAGACTCTGGGCAGCTCACAGAACACAAAGACTAGTCAGAATTAAAAGCAATAAAAGCCCATTAAAATCACTTAAAAATTAAATTTTTTGAAAAGATGAAAAGAGAGAGTATTTTACTAAATTAGCCAGCGGGCTGGGATTACCACATTACTGGTGCCCCACACCTGCCCTGCCAGCCATGTCTTTAACCCTTTCCTGAAGGGCAGCAACTCTGTCTGGAGATGCAGCTCAATTGGCAGGAGGTTCCATAGGGCCCGGAACAGACACTGAGAAGGGACACCCACATGGTCATTGTGGCTTTGAAAGGCAACAAAATAAGTAGTGGGATTTTCATTTGTTCTTATTCAAACATGACATCCATTGTACAGATGTCATGTTGACCTAGAAAATGATGGGCAGAAATCATTCTAATCCTCCGCTGGGCATAGTTTAGGCTTACATTTGGAATACACTTAGCATTGTGGATAACACCAGTTATTACTTCCTAAAGCCATGCAATAAAAGGTCCTTCTGGTGTATAAAATTAATAAAGTCACCAGAAGGACCTTTTATTGCATGGCTTTAGGAAGCAATAACTGGTGTTATCCACAATGCTAAGTGTATTCAAATAGAAGACTGTATAGTTTTGACTAGTTAAAACCAGTTTTCACTAGAAATGGATCTTTTATCATCAGTTATAAAGAGATGCTATCTATGTCCAGCCTAGTCCAGGGCCATGCTGGTGACCTAGGTAGGGTGTGGGACAGGGAAAGTTGGAGGGGGGTTGGAGGGAACCATACATTCCCCTTACCTTCAGTGACCCCACCCCACCCCATTTCAAGAAGGATGAATTTTCCCCCGTCTCTCACCCCTTCCCCAAAGGATTCCCTGAATCCCCAAGACCCTCTTCTCAGGACAGGCACCTTAATCTGATAATTGTCTTACTGTCACCACCCACCCACCCCAAACCCTCTGACTTACCCACATCGGGGCCAGAATAAAGTGGCAGGGGATTGGAAGAGAGGAAAGGAAAGGGACTCCTCGGGTAGACACTCCATTCCCCACTCCCCCAAGGCAAGACAGGAGGAAGGCTGGAAGAGGCTGGTGGGGTAGAGAGCAGCTGTGGGGGTGGAGAAGAGGTTGGAGGGAAAGAACCTTAGCCCTGCCTCCTGAAGGTCTGAGAAACTTGATGAGCCAGGGAGTAAGGGAGGGATTGTTTGTGCTTGTACATGGGGCACACACATGGGAGGGGGTGATGGAGGGGTGGATGCCAAAGGGGCTTCTCTTGCAGAAAAAGGCATTTCTTTCCTCCCTAGCTGAGGTACCTCTAAGGAGGCTTTTCTCCCCCTTGGCTGGCTTACTTGTGAGTAAAGCTGCAGGAGATGTTTCACTCCCACCCCACCCCACCTCCACACCACCTAAGCTAAGCTACTTTGCCACCTTCGATGAAGGGGAGTTCTCTCTCCTTCACGTCTTGGCTTCCCTCACAGGTTCCCACAACTTTTCTAGTCATCCGGGCACACCCACCCACGGCTTCTTCCTTGACATGGAGCCTGGCGCAGATGAGCCCTTACTGATAATTAAAAAAAAGTATTTTTGCCCTGGGGCTCCCCAGGGCGCAAGAAGCGAGGATGAGTCCTGCTGTCCCAGTGGGCCATCCCATCACTGTCTATGTCTAGCTAGACATAGTAGGGCAGAATATAAATTCAATTAAATAATAAAAAAAATAGACATGCTATGCATATCCATTTTACCTGCGATTTGTACACTTTTTCAGAGATTGGTTTTACTTCCAACAAGATGGTGCCCTACTGCGCTTCCACTGAAATCTGAGAGCTTACCTCAATGAGGATTTGCCAAAACAATGGATAGGATGAAGTATTGTCCAGTTCTCCCCATGTTTTCCTCACTAAACACCCCTTGATGTCTGCCTATGTAGTGTACCAAATGACGTGGTGTACCATAGAAAACTGGCTACACTGTCAGTACTTCAGGAAGGAATTGAAATGACAGCGATACAAGTGGACACTTTGGTCAACATTACTCAAGCAGTAGTTTGCCCTCATCAGAAGTGTCATAGTAACCACTTTCAGCACCTCTTGTAACTGCAGAAGTCAAATGTGATTTTTATTCATCTTTTGTTATTGGTATATATTAAGTATTAGATGTTTAATACAGTTTTCTCCTTTCTTAAAAAAAATTAGCACCCTGTGTATATCACAAAAGACTAAAGGAACACAACATAGGGAAAGAATAAGCATGGTGTGAAGAAGATATGGGGGGATAATAAATAGCTTTTCAGGTTGCAGTCTATCCGTCCCCCACCCCCACCCCACTACCTAATTTCCAAATCAAGGTTGATAGCTTGTTTTCTACAACAAACATTCAAATCTGAATTTGGACTGACATGGAAAATGTGACTTTCCTTAATTTGTTTGACCTGCTTGTTTAACCTCGTCTAAGTGTGCTTAAATTAGCTCAATTAAAACAGGCACACTCAATGAATTAGGCAAAGTCAAAGCACACAATACAAATTAAGGTTGCATCTAACTAATCAAATCCCCATTTTGTTTGAATACAAGGAGTAATCAATTAAGCAAAGATTTTTCAAAAACATTTTTTGTTTTTGCTGGTGGCCACACAAACCCAAGCCCAAGTATCTCATCAAATAAAGCACTGAAAACAAAATATTAAGGGGCAATTAACACAGCCACTTAGTTTGTAAATGGGTGCTGTTCTTCTCTTCCTGTGGCATGAATGTCATGTTCTACAAGCAAAAACCAACAATGTATCAAATGCAAATGCATCTATCAAGTAGTTCCCAGGTTTACAGGACTAATACCATGCTCACTCTTTGTCAATTTCAGCAACAAAAACCTAGCAAGTCCTGAATCCACGAAAGCTTAGAAGTACCACCATATCACAATATTTACATCATAACTACCTTAAAAGGGGGGAAATGATACATAGTATTAGTTAACATACCAAACCCCAGCACATGGATCAGTGTTATACTTGGGAGTTTCTCCAGCAGAAATAGACAACACAGGATAGGAGAAAAATAGATGGGAACACTGGAATAGTTGTGCTGCAAATGAGTAGGCAGAATCTGGAAGGCTATAAATGAAGGAGCTCTCATGCTAAGGACATGGAGTAAGCTGTTCAAGAGTCAGAACACACCGCTGGGGGAGAAATAAAAGGAAACGGAGTTGAAGCATTATGTTTAACTTCTTTCAGACTGAGCAGAACACTAAGGATTTCCTGATGGGTCATGAATATGTGAAACTCACCATCAGCAGTTACTACAATCTGCTCCTTCAGCTTTTCATTGCATTTTTTAAAATTGGGTAATCAGTATCACAGCAAGCTGCATAAAGACTCTGAAATGGTAGATCATCTAGGAACAGACAAATGGCAGGTATATCATGATGGTTCTGCTGGATTCATGGCCATGCTAGAGATATCAAAAGGCAGTCTAAGCCATTAAGAACCCTAAAGCCAAAGCATATCTTACCTTGCAAAACTACACTTTATCAAGGAATAGAGAGTCTAAAACCCAGGACCCTCCATAGATCCAACAAACTCTGAGAAAGATAACAAACACAGACAGATACAATAGAAAAGGGAAAGAGGAAAGAATGATGGGTGATCATTATGTAGGAGGTGATTGAGTTTGACTAGGTAAGTATCTCCCTTGCACAAAAGCCAGTGATTTCTGACTCTAGGGGGCAGTGTTCATCTCTGTTAACAGCTAAATAGCCTGCACTGTATGCATTGACAGATATTTCCAAGGTCATGTGGCAGTCATGACTAGACACCGGAGTGCATGGAGAATTACCTTTCCCACTGGAGTGGTACCTGTTTATTTATACTTCCAATTTCTTGCTTTTTAACTGCTCACTCTGTCACACAGTACTTGGGTCTCAAAGTGCTGACATGCCAACCTTTTGGTTGTCAAGCTCAGTGCTTTAACCACTAAGCCACCACAGCCCTTGAGTTGGTCTAGAGGGCTGTACTGACACAAAATGAGTTCCTAAATAGTACCAAGTTAAAGAATCTATCTACGTCTAGCAAAAACATAAAATATTGTGTATGATTCCCCTCACAACAATGGCCACAGAATTGGAAAAGGTCAGTATACATTCCAATCCCAAAAAAGAGCAATGCCAAAGAATGCTCAAATTATCAAACAATTGTGCTCATCCCACACAATAGCAAGGTAATGCTCAAGATAATACAGGATTGGCTTCAGCAGTACATGGAGAGATAATTACCAAAAGTGCAGGCTGAGTTCCGAAGAGGTAGGAGAACTAGAGACCAAATTGCCAGCATACGTTGGATCATGGAGAAAAGAAAGGAATATCAGAAACAAGTCTACTTCTGTTTCATTGATCACACCAAGGCCTTTGACTGTGTGGACCACAACAAAATGTGGCAAGTAATTAAAGTGATGGGAATACCAGAACACCTAATATGCCTCATGAGAAATCTGTACATGAGTGAAGAAGCAAAAGTTAGGACAGGATACAGAATGTTGGAGTGGTTTGGAATAGGAAAGGGACAAGGCTGCATTTTGTCACTCTGCTTATTTAACTTATATACAGAGCACATAATGTGCAATACAGGGCTGGTTGAATCATAAATTGGAATTACAATTGCTGGGAGAAACATCAACAATTTGAGAAATGCAGATGATACTACCTAATGGCAGAAAGGGAAGAATACCTAAAGAAGCTCCTGCTTACGTTGAAAGTACAAAAGCTGGTTTGAGACTCAATATAAAGAAAATGAAGATAATGGCAACAGGCCCTATCACTTCCTGGAAAAGAGATGGGGAAGAAGTAGAAGCAGTGACAGACTTTACTTTCTTAGGATCCAAGATCACTGCGGATGGAGATTGCAATCATGAAATAAAATGGCAACTGGGTAACATAGTTAAAAGTAAATATGTCATCTTGCAAACAAAATCCACATAGTCAAAGCAATGGTATACCCAGTAGTAATGTATTGTTGTGAGAACTGGACCATAAAGAAAGCTGAGTGCAGAAGAATAGACACCTTTGAAATGAGGTGTTGGAGGAGAATTTTGAGTGTACCCTGGACAGCAAGGAGAACAAATATGTCTATGTTAAAAGAAATCAACCCTGACTGCTCCTTGGAAGGTCAAATATTGAAGATGAAGCTAAAGTACTTTGGACAGCAAATGAGAAGAGAGGATTCACTTGAGAAAGCCTTGATGCAGAGAAAGGTCAAGGCCCAAAGAAGAAGGGGGCGGCAGACAATGAGATGACTAGATGGTATTGCTGATGCAATGGGCACAAAACTGGGAGGGTTTAAGAGGATGGCAGAGGATAGGGGTGCCTGACATGCAATGGTCTATGGAGTCGCAAAGGGTTGGACTCGACCCTTTGATGGGATGTAACAGGTTCGCACCAGTTCGCCAGAACTGGTAGTAACTTTTCCTAGTGTCCCGGAGAACCGGTAGCAGCTTTTTTTCTTCCTTTTTTTTTTTGGGACCACCTTTTCACTGGTTCCCCCACTGCACATGCGCACCAAGCACTTGGTGTGCATGCACACCTACAGTGCTTGGCGTGTATGCATGGCCTCCTTGCTGTCCTCCCAAGTGGGGAGGAGGAAGAGAAGCTGCTAACCTGAAGTTCCCTATAGCCTGCTCCCCAGGGTAAGTGACTCACCTTTGGATGTGGTGTGTCTGTGTATTTTAATGTGCATTTAATACCTTTACCTATATTGACGTACTACCACAGTTCCTAAAAAGTCTTGGAGTTACCTCATCAATGAGCTACACCTGTGCTGTTCCAATTGCTGTTCCAATTGGAGAACCCTTAAGGAGGTACAGCTGTTTTACATTTAAATTAAGGCATATTATTCTAGATAACTGGTATGATGACCATATCCATCTTGCAACATGGAGCTGCCCAGGCAGCTTATACTAACAGGTAAGTGACGGGTTTGTGTTTGGGGTGGGTGGGTTGATTTGTGTTTGGGGTGCGTGGGTGGGTGTATTTTAATGTAATTTTTATTTAATTTATTTAATTTATTTACGGGTTTGTGTTGTGAGTGGGTGGGTGGGTGGGTTGAGGGGTGTGTGTGTGCTTACTTTTATTTTATATATTTTTTCTATGGCCCCGCCCATGACGTCATGACGTTAGCTCCGCCCACACTGTGATGACATCATGGTGGGGTAGTAAAATTTTTGACATCCTACCACTGGACTTGACTACACGACTGAACAAATACAACAATTGTCTCCTCTCACTGCATTTTAGATCTCTCATAATGTGAGGCCCTATGCTGAGCATAAATAAAACCATACTTTCCTTTCCCTTGAAATCTCTTGTTCTTTTATTTTCCATGACACATATGCATTGTTTAAAATGTTCTAATAGAACCCTCCCATCACCAGTGAAGTGTGTATTGAGTTTCTCTAGGTTATATACATAACAGAGACTGTACTATGATCTCATTATTAACAAAGACAACTATGCATCTCTCCTCCTGAAAGCATTGACTATGCAGCTGAATACAAAAGGTAGATAGCTAAGGAAGGTTCAAGAGAAACAAAACACAATCTGATCTTGGAGTTGTGTGATGGTGGATCACAGATAACAAGAAAACTCAGTGGGAACCTGAGATAAAAAGATGAAAACAAAGGGGATGGAGGTTTCAACGCCTAAATTTGGACTCCAGGTATTGTTACATGTCATGTAGTCACCTCAAATTATGGCAATCTGAGAAAATCTCCCCTGCCCAATAGTCCTGCTCAATTTTTGTAAACTCAAGGGTGTGCTTTCCTTTGTTTCTGGGATTCTCAATGTTTTTCAGTGGCGGGCCGGACCACACGCCCTCAGATAGCTGAGAGAGCCAGACTGGTGCTGTAAAATGTGTCCTTGGCTGTCACAAATGTATTTACGATGGTAATGGATTCATTTACTGTAAGTGAATCTGTGGTTGATTGTGGCGGTGGCAGCAGCAGTGGTGGCTAGAGTGAAGCCAAGGGCTGGATTATTTGGCCAATCTCATTTTTTTATTCTCCTTTTCTCCTGCTTCTTTTCTTCCTTCTCAAGATGTGCCCAAAGTATGCCAGCCTCAGCGTCATCATTTTAGCTTCTAGAGGATGGGATACAACAAATGAATCAAATCTATGGCTCTAGATAATAAAATGAGATTTCAAGGAGGTAAAGCTACCATTCTGATCATCAGCAAAGCCTTTAAAATACAACAAACAGAGGACATAATGAAAAATACTCAAGTGGTGTTTATCCACCTGATCTATCTTGAGGGGTATGCTTTAGGAGTGGTCTGTCTTATCTCCCCCACAAATCAATTTTGGTCATTTATTTATTTTTCCTTTAGTAATTGCACAAAAGAAGAAAATTAGTGTAGCTGGCACACAGGCTACACATATTTTTAGGTATGTGTTCCTCTACAGAAATACAAAAAAAATCAGTACCCCTGTCTTCATTTGTCTCCCAGCACTTTAAAGATAGATATATGGTGTTTTCCTAGTAGCTGAAATGTTGTCAAAAGGGTGTGCTGATGGGAGAAAATCTGAAAAAGATTGCTCTAGCGAATTATTTTTGGTCAGGTAGATGGAAAAGGTAAGCTTGCAGTGACAAATGATTAAATGTAGCAGCTAGATTTATTCTGAACAATTGGAAATAGAAACTATATTTAGGAATAAACTATATTTTGTATTGCCATTTCTGTTTGAAGGATTTAAAGTGTGTAAGGGGGGGGGGCTGGGGGAGAAGAGGAAAATAACTTGACCTGGCTGTGGAAAGAGTGAAAACTCTCAGGCCAGAAAAAGATTTAAGGAGTATGACTGATATGCTCAGAATTCTCATCCAAGAATTGAGAGATATCTTCGAAGTTGATTTGTTACAGGATTAAAACTCCATTCTTAGTTTAACTAAAGAGCTTCAGAGTAAATTCACCTTTCTTTGAACTGTGTGCTGAAGGGCAAATTTGGGAAGAGAGGGGGATAAAGGTTGGCCTCAGATATAACATTCCTCCTGTCATGCAGTCTGTCCACTAAATTATAATGTGCTAGCATATTGTGATAGTGTGACACTAAATTTTGTTGCCATAGAAAATATGTACTTTAGTTTTTTCTAAGAATTCTTTTGAATGATGAGTTTTATTAAGCCAGAGATGCCAAGGAAAAGACCCTCTACTGTTGTTCAAATATAATCCCCACATCCTTGTCTACTATCTATGCTGACTTAATTTTGAGTCTGGCCAGACATCCTGCTACGGTAATGGAGTAGACCGTACAGCCAGCGACTCAATGCTGAGTCTCAGGTGGCAGTTAAGTAACCTGACTCCCAAAAGGGGCAAATGATTGGTGCAGATAAGCCCCTTTAGGTGAGGTGATGGCCCCCTCAGTGGAGGAAATGCCTGTGGAAACCATCATATTAGGCCCAACAGCAAAATGAGCAGAGGAGGAACCACCTCTGATTCCTAACAGTCATGGAGGTGGAAGAGGCCATGCCAGATGGACTGGCTGTGAAGGTGCACCTTGATAACATCCTCAAGGCTATGGCAGTCCATTGCACTCCTGGTGTTAAATCTTGAATGTCTTATTTCATGTGTGCCGCAGAAGATCGCTCCATGATCATAGTGTGTAGGTCACTTCATGGCAAGATGGGATCCACCTTAAACAAATTCATGCCAGTGACATTTTTCCTGCTTCATGAAAAAATATATATACATTTTTGGATACGAGTTGCAGTCTTGCCAGGGCTGATGTGAGTTACAGTCCAACAACATCTGGAGGATAACATATTCTCCTAAACTACAATAGAGATTGAATTTATTCTTGTTTACTAGTATTCTATGTGACACTACAGACAGATGTGGGTTTACTGATCTCACATAGTGAAAAGCTAACTCTGACTCAAATAAATAGCATTTAAGACACATAGGCCAAAATCCTATTGTCAGTCAATGCTTGTCCAATGGAAATAGTGTAAGTCTTGGCAGGGAGTTGCCACTCATTTGCAAATTGTTAGTTATGTGCTTGGCATGAATCCAGGAGCACAATCAGCACCACAATATGTAGTGATAATTTACTGCTAAGACTCATGCAATTTCTCTTATGCAGATGCAAATTGGCAATAGGATTCTAGCCATGGAGATTAATAAGAACTCTGTACAGAATGCATATATTGGGGATGCAAAAAGCAGTGTTAAGAGGCACATATTTGCAGAAACTGCTGACATATATTAAGAAGTAAGTATATTTACATTTTCATGCAAACAAAAGGCTACTGGGAATGTACACAAATTTCTGTGGGGACTCTATTTTAAAGGCTGTTCACAAACTGATGAAAAGAAAATGTGAGTTACAGACAACAAAAAGAGAAAGTGAATTAAAGACATGAAAATAGTTTTGTACTAAGGGAGGAGTTTTCAGTTTCGCCCTCATTCAGTTGTTAAAAAAATCTTAATTGTTTCCTATCCAGAATATGAATAGATGTATTAGTTTGGTAAATTATTATCAGAACAAAGTAAAATTAAGTTCTCCTCCCATTCATATTGGCCAAAATCAAAAGTCATAGAAATTCCCAGAATGGAGAAAAAAAGGACTGTGTGCAGAAATATAACAGGGACCGAGGAAGTCATAATTTAATTGTTAGCATGCTTTAAAAATATCTAATTATGTTTATTTGGAACAGGACATGTTTGCTGTTGAGCTTTGAGTTTGCATCAGATTGGCTGAAATCCTGTTTCTTAGCATAGTAAATTGCAACTACAGTAGGGCCATTCAATCAACAGAACTTACTAACCCACCAAAGCCTCACTAATTCATTGTGATCCACTTTAGCTATGACTTACTACAGTAAGCAATATGATTTCAGCCATTATTACATATTTTTTAAAAAAAACTTATCTGAATGAAGGTAAGCAATTTTCTCCATGATTTTATTCCACTTGTTTGTCTTTGCTTGAGAAGTTGCATGAACGCTTGAAAGCCTGTTTACTTCCCACCCCATCAAAAATGATGCTCTTGCTTTCCTTTCTCTTTTATACTCTCATCACCCAGCTCCTTGCTCTTTCTTTAGTTTAATTGATACCCCATCGAAGAAAAAGTGAAGAGTATAGTATTGATTATCATTATATTATTACTTATATTTATACCCCACAGCTCTTCTGCTCTTAATTAAGTGATTTCACTCATGAAAATTAATAGTGTAATTACCCAACCTGGAGGTAATTTGTTAAGAAAAAGCAAGAAATAGCATCAGTGGGATAATATACTCTAAATGTCCTATTTAATTGATGTATTACTTTTAATTGCAATATATTTGTCATAATATCTGTGCTTCTTTCTGCCTTACTTTTAAAATGGGAAAGCTCTTATTCAAAACAAAGAATTTCACAACTCTCATTCAGCATTAGCTTGGTCAAAAAGAAAGGAATTAAACATGAATGAATGCATGAATAGATCTCAGTTTTGGTTTCTATTGTATTCTAATTAATTATACTTTCTCCTAATTATTTTTTGTTGTTGCAAAAGTTGGCAAACTATCATGAAAAATTTAAACTGAAATACATCTCTATCCATTCTTAGTTGAGATTATATAAATTTCTCTAGAAAGGCTATTGAATAGGTTTGATGATCTGACCTGGTGATTTTTCTTCTAACAAGATGAGTATTTCAGAATCTATACAGGATGGTAAGCAGTGATGGGATGTCACCGGTTCCAGACGGATCTCTGGAACCGGTAAGACCAATCCCGGAGGGTTCTCCGTGAGGGGAAGTCCACTTTTGGGGCGTCCGGTTCCGGACGCCTGACCGAAAGAAAAAAAAAATTAAAATCGGAGCGAAAATGGCTCTAATTGACTGCGCATGCGCAGAAACTCAATCTGACGCATTGCACATGCATCAGATTGAGTTTCTGCGCATGCGCAGTCAATTAGAGCCATTTTCGCTCCGATTTTCAAAACATTTAGAACTTTCAGGGCAGCGGCGGCGGCAGCAGCCCTCTGAGGGGGGCGCCTCCCCGCGGCACGTTGAGGGGTGCCTCGGCCGTCCGCTGCTGACAAGCCCCATGCCCTGGGGATGCCCGGCGGGGTACACCGCTGCCGCCGCCTCCGCCGGGCGCCTGTGGGCCGGGTGCCTGCACCCGCCGTCCACAGCCGCCGCCTGCCGCCGCCGGAGCTGCCGCTGCCTGAATCCCTGTGGACTCCTTCTTGGGTCGGTCCCTTTTGAGCTCGGCTGCCACGCGCTGCGGAGGAGGAAGCTGTAGGCGGCGGCGGTGCGGCATGGGGACGGCCCAGGGAGGCGCGGCAGCCGCGGCTGCCCGTCGCCCCTCGCCATGGCCGGAGCCGGGCTAAAAAGGTACCGGCCCAAGGAGGACGCCACAGGGGTGCAGGCAGCTCCGGCGGCGGCGGCGGCTGTGGACAGCAATCGGGGTGCCGGGTCCCAAGAAAGGTAAGCGAGGGGTTTTTATTTGGGGTGGGTGGGTAATTTATTTGTGTTTTGGGTGGGTGGTTGTTTTTATTTTATTTATTTATTTGTGTCTGGGTGGGTGGGCTGAGAGGGAGTGGTGTGTGTGTATGTTTATTTTTATTTTTTATTTATTTTTATTTTGGGCCCGCCCACAACGTCATGACGTCATGACGTCGGCCGTGACGTCATGACGTCATGCCATTGGCCACGCCCATGACGTCCGTGACGTCATGGCGTGGTAGTAGAATTTTTGTCATCCCATCACTGATGGTAAGAGATCTATTCTAGAAGATACAAGAAATCAAAGGGAAATTTAAGTTTAGACTAGGAATGCTGAATGATCAACAGAAAAGCATACTAGCTGACCAGGAGAAAATAAAGAGAAGGTGGAAGCAGTATACTGAAGAGATATACAGAAGAGATACAAGGATGGCCAATACCTTTGAAGAGGAATCCTATGATGAAGAACCCACATTTCTAGAAAGCAAAGTGAAAGTTGCACTGAAAGCACTAGGAAGAAGTATATAAATTATTGAGATAATAACTGGCCTATTTCAAGCCACTGAATCTGTCAAAATTCTAAAAAGAATTTTTCCTTTTAAAATATGGAAAGCAAAACAATTGCCACAGACTAGAAGTATTTAATATACATTCAAGTCCCCAAGAAAGGAGATGCCTAGGAGTGCAGTTACTGTAGGATCATTGTTCGAATTTCCCATGCAAGCAAAGTGAGGTTCAAGCAATTGCAACAAAGGCTTTTATCTTATATGGACTTAGCGATGCCTAACATTCAACCTGGATTCAAAAAATAAAATCAGTATTTGGGATCATTTTGCAAATATCCACTAGCTACTGGAGCACACCAAAGAATTTTGGAAGAAGATCAGTTTATGCTTTATAAACTAAAGCAAGGCTTTTGTATCATGAAAAACTATGGATTGTTCTGAAGGAAACTGATGTGCCTCATAACTTGATTGTCTTGATGGATTACCTGTGTTGTCTACACTGATCTACTGTTAGGAAATAACATGTAGAGACAGAAGGCTTTCCTATAGGTATAGATCTTAGACAAGAGTGCAATTACCCCCTTATCTATTCAATCTGTATGCAGAACACATCATATGGAAAGCTGGACTACATTCAGAAGGAGAAGTGAAAATGTGTTAAGATTTATTTATTTATTTATTTATTTATTTAATCAGACTTATATGTTACCCTCCTCAAAGAGACCCAGGGCGGCTAACAAATCTTCAAAAGAGACATTAAACCCAATCTAAAATCCTGTCTAAAATTAATATTAAAATAGATTAAAACTAAGCAGAGTTAAAATATTTTTAAAAAAATTCATACATTGAGAAAGGGAGGGGTCAGATAAGCCAACAAGCCGACACAACTGTCTGACCCAAATCCCAAACCTTTCCTGCCAGCCAGGTCTTAATCTCCTTCCTAAAGGGCAGCAATTCTGACTGGAGACATAGCTCAATTGGCAGGAGGTTCCATAGGGCTGGGGCAGACACAGAGAAGGTTCTCCTCCTAGTACTAGAGAGGTGTTCCCCTCTAGCCAATGGTACAACCAGAGAGCCTCTCCTGTCTGCTCTGGTGGGATGGACAGATGTTCTTGGGGCGATGTGGTCTCTTCGGTATCCTGGCCCACTACCATATAGGGTTTTAAAGGTAATAACCAGCACCTTGAATTGCACCCGGAGGCATACTGGCAACCAGTGCAGCTCCCTGAGCAATGGTGAGTCACGAGCATAATGCCCGCATCCCATCACAACCCGAGCAGCCGCATTCTGTACTAGTTGCAGCCTCTGAATTGTCACCAAGGGCAGCCCCATGTAGAGCACATTACAATAATCAAGTCTGGAGGTGGCCAAAGCGTGTGTGATCATGAGCAAGGAATCTCGATATAGGAGTGGGCATAACTGGCATATAACACGAAATTGTACAAAAGCCCTCCTGGCCACGACTGCCACCTGCTCTGTGAGCAGTAGTCGTGAGTCCAAGAGGACCTCCAGATTATGCACGAGGTCTGTTTGGGGCAAGACTGCCCCATCCAGAACCAAAGATGGTAGCTCCTGAGTTAACACAAGGCCCCTGACCCACAACCACTCAGTCTTGTCGGGATTCAGTTGTAGCCCAACTAAATGACACCCATTCACTGGCAAAAGGCAGCAGTGACTTGAACAACTTTTAATAAAAGTGAAATAAGAAGGTGTCAAAGCAGGAATGCAGTTGAATATTAAGAATACAAATGTACTGACTGCAGAAGAACTGCAGAAGTTTAAGTTTGACAATGAAGAAATTGAAATAGTGAAAGATTTTATACCTTGGTTCAACTATCAACCCAAATGAATAGTGTAGCCAAAAAGTCAAAAGAAGACTGAAACCCAACAAGGACACAGGAAAAGAATTAGAAAAGGAAATGCTACCAGAGAATAAGGCAATCCAGACTTTTGTATTCCAGACACTATGTGTGAAAGTTGGATGGTAAAAAAAGATGATAGGAAACATATTTAAATACCGTATTTTAAATATTTATTGACCACCAAAACCTAGAGTTGGATACGATTGGCTTTCAAGCAAGGGCAACTTTTTTTTACCTTTTATTCCTTTTTCATACTGCCCATCTGGGATGTTTCCCACTCTGGGTGGTGTACAAATAATTACATGAACAAAAAATAATATAATACAATAAATGATATTAATGAATCAGAATATCTGATGGCATCTAAGGAAAGCAAGCTCAAATCTAAACATATAAAATATTGTGCATGGTAAAATATCCTTCAAGAATGCCCTTAAAAATGTCCAAGGATGAGTCCTGACACATCTCAACTGGTAATTAATTCCAAAATATAAGTGTCACCACAGAGAAGGCTCTATTTCTAGTCACAGTCTTTTTAGCCATCCTCTGGATCAGCATCTGGAGCCTGAACTATCTATCCCTGGAAGGGGGGGAATGATAAAACTGAGGTTATCATACTTTGGGAGAAAAAGGAGAAGACCAAAACCAAGGCTGATTGACTCTATGAGTTTACAAGAACTGAGCAAGGCTGTAGAGAACAGAACATTTTGGAGGTCACTTATTCATAGGGTTGCTATAAGTTGTAGTTGACTTGACGGCACATGTAAGAAGAACAACATTGGATGGTGAGGGCACCAGATATCATGTGACTTATGCAGAAAGCAGTTTAGGGTTTCAGAATTCAAAACTGACATGGTTGTACTAGAGTCTAGACTGAAAGCACACAGGTGGCTGTTTTAAGTGATGCTTCATTGATCCAGATTAACTGTGCCAGTTATTGTCAGCACTGGGAGCTACAGTTTGCACCAACCTGTGGCACAGCTCTTAAGAACGAGGAACTTCTCTCACTTGGTAGACTTCAGACTTGGGTTTTTAAAACTACTGAGTGCTCTGAACCTTGACAAATGAATTGCAGTTCATTCCAGGCCATCTAACCTTGCTCAGGGCATTTACCAGCTGAAGCTTTTGAATCATTTTTTGAAAGAAACATAACAATTTAATCCTCTGAAGTGACCTAATTGGGAGGTCATCAATTTAGGCAAAACCTGTGGCCACACTACTCCATTGTGATGTGGTCACAGCTGGCAAATCAGTCAAAGCTGGTAAAAGGGAGTCTGGGTTACTGAGGCAATGTGAGCTTCTAAGTGAGAAAGATGGATCCAGGAGTGCCCTTAAGTAATAAACCTAAGCTTTTATAGTTGAATGATGTCCAGGCTGTGAGCTTCAATAACCAAAGAAATATCTGAAAAGGTATATTAGTGATTGTTTGGGCAAGCTGCTAGGTCAAAAAGAGTTGGATTGCTGACTCAGTCCTGAAAATCCATAGAAAATACATTATAGCTGAATGAGAATCTATTTGAACAAGGGCTGCTCATCAGGACCAATGAACTGTCATCACAGAGCTGTATGAAAACACCACCAGGGAATTTTGCATGTTCAGATCTCAACCTGAAAGATTTTCACCCAATTGGAACATGTCTGAAAATGCCCTTCAGTTCTTCATTGCAAATGCTAGCAGGACAAGTTACGCTGCATCAATCAGCAGAAAACCTTAGATAACCATATTGTTCAATGAGCAAAAGCTTTTCTTTTAAGGGCTGTTTTATACCCAGAGTTCACAAGAAGAAGAAGAAAAATACACACTTTACAAATTCTTGATTGGAGAAAGAGCATACTCTAGGCAATTAGTCTCCACTCTTCATTAAGATTCCATATGTCTCTAATTATACAAGTGTCATTAAACACAGATCTTGTGTAGTTACATACACAAACCTCTGTGGAGCAGATCAGCAAATTATAGCTTCTGCTCAAGAAGAGCAAACAGTAGTGTAAGAAGAAAGCATTTGGCATCGGGACCAATCCACTAATGGATTAAAGGGGGTTAAAGACAAGGACATATTTTATTCTCTGTTCACCAACACATTTTAAGAGAATAGCTCTGTTCATTTGGGCATTGCAAACAATATAGAAAATAGCTACAGAAAGGATTTGAGAAAGCCAGATCTACAAATATTACTGCAGGTCATCTTCCAGCCAAGAAAGTCCCATGAAATTGGAATTTATTTATTTATTCCCCAAAGGGTTGCTCCACATATTATAGATAATAGATAACAGCTGGGAACTCCGCAAGATGGTAAGAACAGTATTGCTGGATCAAATGCTTAGTTTCATGGTGCCGAGGATAATGCTACTAACTAGCTAGGTAAAGGTAAAAGATTGCCTTTGCTTGAAAGCCAGTCGTAGCTGACTCTAGGGTTCAGTGCTCATCTCTGTTTATAGCCAAAGAGCCAGCACTGTCTGTCTCTGCAGATGTTTCCATGGACATTATGCTGGCATGACTAGATACGGGAGTGCATGGAACATTGTTTACCTTCTCTCTGAAGTGGTACCTATTTATTTACTTGGAATTTCTTGCTTTCAAACTACTATGATGACAGGAGCGGCCGGGGTCAGAGATGGGAGCTCACTTCATCATGAAGTACTTGGGTCTCAAACTGCTGACTTGCCAACCTTCCAGTCATAACGTTCAGCAGCTTAACCACTAAGACACCACAGTCCCCACCAGCCAGAGACCTCCATAAAACTCATCTGACTTCTGTTTGACCAAGTTTATACAACTTAGCTAGATTTGGAAGGTAGGATTTTAGATTTTAGAAATATAGGAACATATGAGCCTGCCTTATATAGTACCACTCCATACCTGGTATTCCCTATGGCTGTGATGGTGAACCTATGGCACTTGTGGCAAAGGTGGCATGCACAAGTTCTGGGTTTAGCCCCGCTCCGTCCGTCCCCACCACCCCGTGCTGCCAATGGCAGCATTGCTTCCTCAAGTCACTTGGCTCCCTCTACCAATAGGAAGGAGATAGGGGAGGCTGAAGTCCTGCCAAAGAGGTGGGGCCAGACATCTCCCCTCCTAGGAGACACCGTGCACGCGGTTCTTTTCCTTGGACTGGTGTGTCTGGGGTTGTCTGTTTGCCTGAATTTGTTCCTGCAGTGCCTCTAAGTAGGGATTTCAGTCTTCCTACCTTTTTAATGAATGTGTGTGTGTATGTGTGTGGGGAGACTTGCCTTGCATGCCGGCCATAACCACTAGTCTCGTCTTTTCCTGTTTGTTTACTTTGGGTTAAAATTTAGGAGGAAAGACAGGACAAGTGGCCAATGGACTTCCGTATCCCTGGCCGAGCACCTTTTGGTTGGGTTGGAGGGGGGGTTCCTTCCGTGCCAGTGGCTTGGGGAAGGGAGTTGGGGGAAAAGACAGGGTTTTCCTGCTTGGCAGTTTTAATCCAATGGCAGGCAGATCCGAGCATTTCTCCCCCCCCCCTCCCAAAAATCATCCTCCCGACTGTCTGCATTGTTATTCTGTTTGGCTTTCACATCGTGCTGCTTAATTTCAGGTAGAGAGAAACCGTGAGAGGGTGGTGGAGAGGAACAGAGGGCACGGTTTCTGTTTAACTCCCCATGCTTGGGACTCATTTGACCAAACTTGGAAGGATAGAAGAGGCTGAGTCAACCTTGATGCCTCGTCAGGATCAAACTCACAGCCTTTTGGTTGCAAGACAGCAGTTTAACCCTTGCACTGGGGAGCTATGGTGGCTCAGTGGTTAAGAAGCTCATCTTGTTAGCTGGAAGGCTGGCAAGTCAGCAGTCCAAGAGCCGGGTACTGCATGACAGAATGAGCTCCCGTTTTCTGCCCCAGCTCCTGCCAACCTAGCAGCTAGAAAGGAAGAAATTGAAAGTAGGTAAGCAGGGACGAGTTCAGTGAGGAAAAGATCTTGGGGACATGAAAGGAGCCTCATTGGGCATTCCCTGAGTGGAGCTTCTCCCGCAAAAATTCAACCCAGGATAATTTCTGACATGAAAGTATTACCATTACCTGCTCCATATAAGCACTTGGTGGCTTCTCTGGGTGGGTCACAAGTTAATTAAAATTTTGCCCCCAGCAACATGCTTGGGACTCATTTGACTGACTTGGAAGGATGGAACCAGCTGAGTCAATGCCTGGTCAGGAGCCCAAAGCTTTTAAACCCTCGGGTAATGACTACATTGCAGTGGCTAAAATCCTGTTGCTTTGTCGAGGAAGTTGGAATTAGAGTAGGCTCACTGAATCAATAAAGGACATGTGGCAGGCATGACTGTGTCTGGATACATGCAGTGGTGGGATGTCAAAAATTTTACTACCCCACCGTGATGACATCACAGTGTGGGTGGAGCTAACATCATGATGTCATGATGTCGTGGGTGGGGCCAAAGGAAAAAATACAAAATAATAAAAAATAAAAATAAACACACACACACACCCTCAGGCCTTTTTAGGAACTGTGGTAGTACGTCAATATAGGTAAAGGTATTAAATACACAGTAAATTCACACAGACACACCACATCCAAAGGTGAGTCACTTACCCTGAGGAGCAGGCTCTAGGGAGCTTCAGGCTAGCAGCTTCTCTTCCTCCTCCCCACTTGGGAGGACAGCAAGGAGGCCGTGCATACACACCAAGCACTGTAGGCGTGCATGCACACCAAGTGCTTGGTGCGCATGTGCAGTGAAAAGGTAAGCCCCGAAGGTGGTTCCCCCCCTCCCCAAAGCTGCTACCGGTTCTCCGTGACAATGGGGAAAGTTACTACTGTTTCTGGCGAACTGGTGAGAACCTGTTACATCCCATCACTGGATACATGTCAGGCATGACTAAACACCAGAGCACACAGAATGCTATTTACCTTCTCACCGAAGTGGTACCTATTTAGGTATAGGTAAAGGTCACCCTTGCTTGAAAGCCAGTCATTTCCAACTCTAGGATTCAGTGAAGGAAAACTAGGCACCTCGAGACCCTCCGCAACCCAGCCCCAGTGCCTTCTTGCAGGAAATGAGCCTTCGGAGAGTTTCTCTTGTGTGCTCTTCTTTCTATCCTTCATTTGCCCATTCCTGGAAGGTTCACGGCTCATTGGCGATTGTATTGTATCATTGCAGAGGTCTCAAGGTGCCTAGTTTTCCTTCCCAGCCCGCCTGCTGGCCCCGCACCTCTCAGTGGGTTACTTGGGCTTTGCGGGCACAGCGGTGCCATCACCACTCCATGCTGGCTCCTTGGCTATAAGCAGAGGTGAGCACTGAAACCTAGAGTCAGATATGACTGGCTTTCTAAAATATGCATTTTATGGTTTGAGAGGAAAATGAGAGTGGGGTGTAGGTGTTTATTCACGAGTAAACGGGGGGCACCGACACCCGAGATGGCTGCCACCTTTTGCCCCTCCTTTTTTGGGCACTGGGTCTCAAAAAGGTTCGCCACCGCTGCCCTCTGGTTTCCATTAGAATACAAGCTAGATAGAACCTTGCATATTTTCCACAGTCGGATGAGTTTTGTTTTGTTGTGGGTGAAATTTTAGTACCACTTAACCGTTACAGAATTATAGCCCCATGCTTATGTAACCCTGCTTTTTTCAGCCCAATGAGTGGGAAAACTTAAAAGGGGGCTGCAATTCAAGATTTCAGTCGAGTAAGAGGAGCCCTGGAGTGAGCAAGAACTGTTGTTGTTTTTGGAGCAAATCAAGTCTATTTCTGGAGGGGGGGAAATGATGAAACTGAAGTTGTTGTACTTTGGACACATCATGAAAAAGACAAGATTTGCTAGAAAATACAATAATGCTGAAGGCCAAACATAAGAGGAGCTGACTCTGTGAGGGAAGCTACAGGCTTAAATCTGCAAGAGCTAAGGAAGCTTATTGAGGACAGAACATTTTGGAGATTACTTTGAGGCTCCAATCAATAGATCCCCAAATAACTTGTTGAAATACTGCCTTGACTTTGTGATTGGGTGAGGAAATTATGGGGTGAAAGAGTTCTGGGATTTCACTATGCTTGGTTTTTCTTTGAGAGTGGGAATCAGTGATGGGATGCAACAGGTTCTCACCAGTTTGCCAGAACCGGTAGTAACTTTTCCCACCATCCTGGAGAACTGGTAGCAGCTTTTGGGGGGAACCACCTTCAGGGCTTACCTTTTCACTGGTTCCCCCACTGAGCATGTGCACCAAGCACTTGGCATGGATGCACACCTACAGTGCTTGGCACATATACATGGTCTCCTTATTGTCCTCCCAAGCAGGGAGGAGGAAGAGAAGCTGCTAGCCTGAAGCTTCTTATAGCCTGCTCCCCAGGGTAAGTGACTCACCTTTGGACGTGGTGTGTCTGTGTGTATTTTAATGTATATTTAATACCTTTACCTATATTGACGTACTACCACAGTTCCTAAAAAGGCCTCGCGGCCTGGCTTGGAGTTTTTAAGTAAAGTCTTGGAGTTACCTCATCAATAAGCTACACCTGTGCTGTTCCAATTGCTATTCCAATTGGAGAACCCTTAAGGAGGTACAGCTGTTTTACATTTAAATTAAGGCATATTATTCTAGAGAACTGGTACAATGACATGTCCATCTTGCAACATGGTGCTGCCCAGGCACTTATACTAACAGGTAAGTGACGAGTTTGTGTTTGGTGTGGGTGGGTGAGTGGGTGTTTGGGTAGGTGGGTGTATTTTAATGTATTTTTTATTTATTTATTTATGTTGTTTACGGGTTTGTGTTGTGGGTGGGTTGAGGTGTGTGTGTGTGTGCTTATTTTTATTTTATTTTTTATTTTATTTTTTATTTTATTTTTCTTTGGCCCTGGCTATGACATCATGACGTTAGCTCCACTCACACTATGATGACATCACGATGGGGTAGCAAAATTTTTGTCATCCCACCACTGGTGGGAATGAACACAAGAGGGTATCCAGTAGACCATTTTCACTGTTGTATATTATTGTCATAAAAATTTAGACTGCCCTTTGCTAGGTAACGTTTCACATCCTATTTTCCTACCGGCAACATGGGTACAATATTTCTTGACAGTATGGGGTGATTTCCCAGTGTTTTGAATCATGAGCAGAGAAGCACAATATCCTACATTCATAAACTGGCACTTTGTGAAAATAAATCATCTCTAGGCCGATGAAATCAGCTAATCAGGGTCAGTACAACAGGCCTTCAGACATCTTGGCTAGTTTGGATTTCCTAATCGCTCACTGTTTTTCTCTGTCCCTTGCACTTTCGTTAAGAGTTTTCAACATGAATTAGCATTCCAAATTCAGAGGACAATGTATTCATAACTGAAAGTGTGACTGATTGGATTTAATACCTCAGTTGCTGCTGTTCCCTAACACTACCATGATACGTATATGATCCCTTTTAGCCCTGACACAGGTTTAGCAACTGCAAATGCAAGATATAAATGTTGTCATTCTTTGAACTGTTCATTTATAAAGTTGATTTATTGCTTTGGTTATTTCTCTGGTATATAGAGATATACGCTCCACGCTTAGATTCCTGATTGAAGAAAAACAAATATTTGGTTCTGGAAATACAGTTTACATGACTCTCTCTGTGTGAAAGTCATGTCTAAAGCTAAATTTCCTCTGCTGAATAGACACAAAATCTTCCCACCATTGCATTTTTTTAGACCATTCAAGTAATAGTGATGTTTGGAATATGATGAAACTTTCTTTTGAACATCGTTCATTTGATGTCATACATCAAGGCCAAGGACACACACAAGGAAACACACAGAAACACCCTCATAATTTTTGTATCACTAAATATCTCTGTTTGTCAACAAACCAGGTTTCTGAACATTACCATACTGGAAAAACCACCAAAGCATATCTTTCTTCTGGCCTTCTCTTCCATTCTTTTCTGGAAGTGAAAGGAGTGCTATGTCCTGTAGGCCGGGGGTTCTCAATCTGCTGGCTGGCCCTGGCCTGTGGCACCATTTCATGTGGCCCACACCCGGAAGCGTTGTTACAGCTGTTGTAAATGTGGAAGCAGGCACATTAATTCCACTTCTTGGGTGTGTGGTCTGGCCTGCTCAGCTGTCCAAGGACCCTTGGCCTAAAAAAGTTGGGAACCCCTGCTGTATGTAGTCAAAAGTATAAGGGAGTACTCTGACAACTTTCTGCATCATAGAGAACTGTTGAAGTTGCCAAAGATTAATTGAGGTGAAACATAGTTTTGCTCCTATCCAGAAGTAAATCCTTCTGGATTCATTTCTGAGTACAGTACAGTAATACCCTGCATAATGAAAAAGCTCTGTTCCACAGAGTTCTTTGTTATGCATTTTTTTTCATTATGCAAATCAAATGGGCAATACCCCACATAACGAAAAAAAAAGTTCATTATACAGGGTTTGTGTTAACCGAGGTATACCCCGCTTAGCGAAAACCCTGTACAATGAAAACAATTTTCGTTATACGGAGTATCACAATTCTCTAATGAACACTTCAATATACAAAAATTTCATCATACAAGCTGGTACAGTCAAACCTCGCATAAAGAGTGCCTTGCTTAAAAAATAACTCGCTTAAAGAGCAGAATTTTCTCTGAATGTTTGCTTCACTTAACAAATAAAACCAACCAAAAACTCGCTTAAGAAATAAATCGGGGTTTGCAATCCCCCCCACAATTGGTCATTTACAATGGTGTTTCGCTTAAAGAGCAAACTCGCTTAAAGAGCAATCCTGTGGAACGTATTATGCTCTTTAAGCGAGGTACAAATGTAATTACCTTTAAAGCTGATAATTACCTCTAAAGCCCTCTATGGTAGTGAGCCAGGATACTTTAGACACCGCATCACCCCAAGGACATCTGCTCATCCCACTAGAGCAGACTGGGGTGCGGGCATTATGCCCATGCCTTGCCCCCTGCTACGGGAACTGCATTGGTTGCCAGTGTGCCTCTGGGTGCAATTAAAGGTGCTGGTAATTACCTTTAAAGCCCTACATGGTAGTGGGCCAGGATACTTAAGAGACCACATCACCCCAAGGACATCTGCCTATCTCACTAGAGCGGACTGGAGGGGCTCTTTTAAAATACCAACTGCTAGCACTAGAAGAAGAGCCTTTTTGGTATCTGCTTCAGTACTATGGAACCTCCTGCCAGTTGAACTGTGTCTTCAGACAGAGCTGCTGACCTTCAGGAAAGAGCTGAAAACCTGGCTGGTAGGGGAGGTGTGGGGAGGTGGCGAGGGAGCAACCCCCCGCCCCACTGGCTCATTTAGGGCAGGATCGCTCATGCTTTTAAAAGCTTTTAACTAGATTTTTAATTGGTGCAGGTAGGAGATAGTTTTTCAGTGTTTTTAGGAATTTTTAGGAATTTTAAGGGCTTCTATAGTTTAAACGTTGGGGATTTTATGTACGCCACCCAGAGTCACATGTTGATTGGGGTGGCTATACAAACTGAATAAATAAATAAATAAATATGGGGGCTTACGGTAAATATATTTAAACCTCAATTAGAGTTCTATGTAGCGTTCTGGACTTTATCCTTTAAGAAAGTTACCAACAAATTGGAACAAGTTCAGCAGAGGACAAGGATGATCAGGGGATGGGAAACCAAGACTTATGAAATAAACATGCCAAAAAAACAAGGTCATGTTTAGCCTTGAGAAAAGGAGACTGAGGGAGAATTTGATCACACTTTTCAAATAAGATAGTCAGAAAGAGGAGGGGCAGGATCTGTTCTCAATCATCCCAGAGTGCAGAACACGTAATAATGGACTCAAGTTACAGGAAGCCAGATATAGGCTGAATATCAGGAGAATCTTCTTAACTGTTAGAACAGTACAACAATGGAACAAATTACTTCAGAAGGCAAGTGAGCACTCCAATGCTGGAGGCATTCAGAGAAAATTGAATAACTATCTGTCAGATCTGCTTTAATTTATATTCCTACATTGAGCAGGGGATTGGAGTAGATGGTCTCATAGATTCCTTCCAACTATTATCGTATTTCCCTCCTAACCCCAAAATGAAGAGGCAACATATAGGTAAATTTTAGAGGACAATTGGGCCACAGCTACCAGAACAGGAAGATTCCTCTCCATCTCTTTAGCTCGAACTGGTGGATCCTCAGCCCCAGTGGTGGGCTCCAGCAGATTCAGAGAGGTTGAGGAAAACCGGTAGTAAAACTGGCTGGCCCCACCCACTGACCTGCCATGCACTGCCCCGCCCTCCTCCTCTCATCCTACTCTAGACATGACTCCAACATCATTGCTGCTGGGTCCAGGCGCCTGGAGTGGGGTGAGGCTAAGCCCACAGTTTCTCTGCTGCAGTCACTCTTTAAAAGAATATTAGAGCATTGAAGTGTAATTGCCAACTAAAGTCTGATGAAGTGGACTCAATCCACAAAAGCTCACATTAAAATACAGCAGTTTAACCATGCTCACCCAGTCACCTGGCCATGCCCACAGAGTTGGCTACACCCACAGTGTGGTAGTAAAAAATTTGAAGCCCACTACTGCCCAGCCTCTATGCAGTGCTGGTCCTTGCTAATTACTGTGCAGGCCAACTGAGTCAGGGAGACATCACCACAATTGTTTCCAACTCTATTCACAGGAACGGATGTTGTTAGTATCACAACATGCTCCACTGATGCACATGAATTGTGTCAAGCATACAGTCTTCAGCTCATCCAATAAAGTCCGAAGGGATTCACCCTAATCCTGCACTACCAGTCATATTGCTGTTGTGACCTATTTAAAGATGTCACCCCTAAGAGCCCCCAACATCACACAACACAAGAGTGGAATAGGTGAAAAATGTCCTGGAATCCTTTCTTAAATATGCCAATCAGGAAACCAAGCCCAAAATTTCCTATCCACCACTTGAGAATTACCCCTAAGCACTCTAGAATGCAAGGTGCGCTGGCTGAAACAATCACAAGGAAGTTGTACAGAGGGTGTGATGGGTTTAAAAAGCCATGTAGCCATGCCAAACAGCCAGCATGCAAGGATGCTGGAGCATTCCTCTCAATCCTGCCTCCTCAACTGATCTGAAGGAAATTCCTCCCCTTCCCCCATGCCGTTTATAGGCAGGGTTCAGGAGGGTTCAATTTACTGATTGTCAGTGAGAAAGCAGTAAGCAGTCTGCCACAGCAAACTAAAAGAAATGTGCAGGATAATCAAAGGGCCATCCCTGCCTCTAAGTAGCTGTCTGGTGTTCCCCACACCTTTCAATTTACAGCATAGGATTAGCCATTTCAGTCTGAAGAGAAATTTAAGGGCCAACATCAGTCCTGGCAAACTGACAACCTAGTTCATTACACTGTACGCTGCCGTGGTTGGAGTTGGGAGGGAAAGAGAACAAATAACACAACTGATCTAATGTGATATTATCTCTGTACAGTTGGCAGGTAACAGTGCAAGAGGGAGTTAAATGGAAGATGTCCTGATTAACACCCTGAGGCATTTTTATGGTGATTGTGTACTTATCCAAGCCAACTCAAGCGTGACTGGAAAGAGCAAAAATGAAGCAGGGAGTCTGCCCGAGGGGCCTATCCATCTTATCACACCTATAAATGTCCAATTTTTGCTGGCAAGAGAGAATCTGATACTTTTACAGCTTGAAGGTGAATGGACAAAAATAAGCACTGGTCAACCTGCAAATTGTCCATCACCTACCCATGACAGTTAGACATTTGGAGTGAGATTCTCCTGGCACTCGCCTCAGGTTTGCAACAAGGATGGGGGGCTTATCAGTGCTACTGTGTTTATTTTAATTTTGATATGTTAGTAAAATGTTTGCCCAATTATGGCATGCTGTGTCTGGTATCTTCATTCTAAGTGTAAAGTGGAAAGCGGTATTTTTTTAAAAAAACATCTCAACTGACACCATGCAGAGTGGGAATACTGAGTTGGCATGCAAAGTAGACCTCACATGGCAATTGTTTCAAAAATGTCTATGTGCCTTTTGCAAATCTCTCAATACTTCTCATAGGTGAATTGAAAGCACTGTTTTCAAGGACATTTTCCCCCTTTTAACCAGCTGTAAGCATGGACTCATAACATAATAAACAACTCTTATATGTGCTGAAGCTTAAATATGGCAGGAATCCCCCCCCCCATCTCTTGAGGTAATGGAGAAGGTTCAAGATTTGCCTTTCAAATGCATCAAAATGTCAGCCAAGTTTTGATTTATCAAGTGGCACAGGTTTATTAATTGCCCCCAAATTATAAATTAAGATTAAACTAATGAGCTGAAGTAAGGTTGAAGCTCCACTGACATCACCCCAAGATAATTGGTGCTAAATCTTTTCTTTTTCTAAGACAAAATTTCCCCAGTAGCCAAATCTAATGGAAAATTTCAGTCCAAGTGAATCGTCTTCTTTTCTGTTTATAGCTTGTGGGGATTTTTTTAAATCAGATGCATATTAACAAAATGCAAATAGACCCTAAAATCCTGTAAAGGACTGGCAAAAAAGTATCTGCAGTAAAAATAACAAGATATATGGAAAAATCAAATACACTGCCATTGAGAAAACAGACTTTAAAGGCAAACATTTGCTGATATAAATTTCACTGCTTAGATACTGCACAGTTATTGATAAGGTCGAAAGACTAATCAATTAATAAATATTCATTCAGATACTGCACAGTTGCAACACCATTTTCTGAATTATTAACAATTTAGGATTTGTACTACTGTTCCAAAGAGTTAGTAATAGCACCGATTTACAATTAGTAGTAAACACTTGTAAGTTCAGTGACAAAGGTATAAGCATGTGTTAATAATAATTATTTTGTGTCAGAAATTATTCTGGGTTGAAAGGATTTGGGGGGAAGAAACTCCGCTTAGGGAACGTCCAGATGAGTCTCCTTTCATGTCCCCAAGAGCTGGCCAGAGACAGGCGCTCAATCTGTCATGCAGTACCCAGGTCTCAATCTGCCGACTTGCCAGCCTTCCAGATAACAAGGAGAGCTTCTTAACCACTGGGTCACCACAGCCCCTAGCATGTGTTAGAAGTGATTATTACATTGATTTCCCAGTGTACTTACCTGTAAGCAATAATGCACATGATTCTCCTTGAATTAATATTCTTTACATATTTACCATGGGTGGGAAAATCTGTCAAGCTTTATCTTAATAATACTCATTTTTAAACTTCAAAGTTAAATTTATTTATTTATTTATTGCCTGAAAATTTCTGTGTATACTTGTGTAAATATTTTTGGGGAAATCCCTGCACTTTTGGTAAGCATTTTTTTTAAAAAATGTTAATAGACAAACTTGCCCATGCCTATTTCTTCTACACTTTAGTGGAATTTGGACTGAATTGTGCCATATAATGGAAAAGCACAGGAAGGAAAGCAAAGAAATCACACTTACATACTGTCCCATAGCGCTGAGTGCATTCTCTGAGTGGCTCACAAATTTCCTTTTTGCCCCCAACATGCTGGTTACTCATTTTACCAACCTCAGAAGGATGGAAGGCTGAGTCAACCTTGAGCCCTGGTCAGGACTAAACTGACAACATTTTGGTTTCAGTATAGCAGTTTAACCAATGACCATCACCAACATCATTATCATTGTTGCCACCACCACTGCTGCAACAAAACAAGAAGCAGAGGAGGCAAAATAAATAAGTCATGTTTTAATTCAGTATTTGCACAACCAATGTATCCTAGGGATGTGAGACACCTCTATAAAAATTCCTCAAAATATGTCTACAATTTTTTTCTAAAATGTTCCTTCAGGAGAAATTCATTCATCAAACAAAATAAACAATCCTGTCAAGTTTAACTAAAGGTTAGTGAGTTCTTCTGTAGTGATAATTTTAGCTTTTGGTACTTTGGCTTTCATTAAAAGTCACATAAAATCATTGCTGCTTTCTGCCAGTAAGTTCTCCATCCCATCTCATGCTTTGTAAAATGCCTGCTTCTCTCTCCATTTAAACCTTGTAATCATATGTTCTTAGTCTTCTATTGCACACATCTCCCTTTAAATCTGGTATAAGCCTCTAGAGCTGAATAGAATTTTATTTTGTTATCTTCTCCTGTCAAGCCTTACACTAAGGATCCTGTAATTGCTTAGCTACTGCTGACACCAATGCAACTTGCTTAAACAATATGCCCTATATTGCTGTAAGCAATGTCAGCTTTTCCAAAACAATTGAGGATGCTAGAGGACAACTCAGTAGGTAATAGACAGAAGATTGGCTTAAAGGAAAGTTCTATTTCTCCAAATACAATCAGGTTACATGCTGCCCTTAGTTACTAATTTGAAATCTTCTACTGGATCATATAATTTCTTAGAAGTCGGAAAGAACTAAGGGCTGGTCTAGACTCTAATCAAATTGGGAATTTTGATAACTCACTGTTTCCATGACCTTGTAGGACCTGTGACAAAACATTGGTGCCTGGAGTTTACTCATGTTTATTCATGTGTCAGGCCCCATCCCTGGACATTAAAAAAAATACTTAAAACTTTCTTCTTCATGGAAGCATTTAAGAATATCATACCTTTGACTATAAGTTAGCTGGTCTGTTTTGAGCTTGCTTGATCTCAGACGCCATTAGGTATTTATTTTGTTGATTATTTTATTTTGTTGTTTGTTTTATTATATTGCTGTTGTTTAAGTGTCTGTATACCACCCAGAGTGGGAAATATCCCAGATGGGTGGTATAAAAATATAATAAATAAATCTGAAGGCACAGAGCATCATATATTCAGCCTATCATAAGGTTATTTTTGGCAAGCCTACATTTATGGATAACATACATTCTGTGATCGTCAGTGTCCAAATCACAGGTGGCTGACTAACAACATAGAAACCACAACATATGCCAACTAGGCTAAAGTCCAATCCTATCCAAGTCCAAATCCAAGTCAAGGCTATGGGTACCAAGGCAATTACAAGACACAATCCAGATAGGCCAGAAGTCAGACATGCAAGGAATCAATATGAACAGGAGGAGTGTATATTGGAGCAGAAATGGGAGAAGGACAGATCCAGAAGGCAGGGTCAGCAGCGAGACAAGCAGAACAAAGCAAGTCATTGCTAAGGCAATTTTTGAGCTGAAGATGTAGATCTAATATAGCTCTCTCCCAGGGTTTTCAGGTGGTGCTCATGGGGGGTCTTGGCAGCAGCAGTAGACTGTGGGTCTAATCCTGGAACTACCAGGGCTGCTCTTGTACCACTTGAACGACAGATGGAGCCCTGAAGCCACCTCAGAACCTGACAGGGATTAAGAAAACCTGTCAATTCAATAAGCAAAATGAGCCATGTGACCCATTTGTAAAATCAAACAAATGCCGAAGGAAGGTGATACCTTTTATGGGATAACTTTTAAAAAAAAACATTGCAAGCTTTCGTGACTCAAAGGTCACATTTTCAGGAAAACTCCATGGCATGTTCTTCAAGACAGGCTGTTTGCTTAGATGTTTCCCATGCAACATCTAAGCATGGAGCCTGGTTTGAAGAACATGCCATGAAGTTTGCCTGAAAAAGTGACAAGTCATGAAAGCTTGCAATTTTTTTCTTAAACTGATCCCATAAAAGGTACCACTTTCCTTCTGCATCTGTCATTTCAAGACCACATTTAAGGCTCCCTCATGATACAGAACCACCCCCTTTCCCCCACCAGTAGTCTGCCTGCACCCCTGCACACATCCCTTGTTCACTGTTCCCTCTCTTCTCCCTTAGCTGCCTTTATATCTGTTTGCACATGCCAATATGTGTCTGTGTTTCTCCCTGTTAAATTGCAAATAGCAACTATTGTACTATTTCTCCTTGTTTGAATTTTGCTATCTTAATCAATTCTTGTTTTTTTATTTGATCTTCTTTTAATACTGTATTAATCTCTTCTTGTTTATTTTACTAAATATTTATGAATGATCTTAACCTCAGAGAAGGGCCTAACATAGGGCAGGGGATCCTTCCTGACCCTCTCTCCACAGCCTAACACTAACCAGCCTTTACCTGGGAAGCCTTACCAGGCTCATTTTCTACCCACATCCTTGACTTAAACTGAGCTTTAAAGGTTCCCCTTATAACCTAGCTCTTGAATCCGTTGCTCTGAAGTTCCAAGCTAGGGCCTGTGGTGGCTTAGTCGTTAAGAAGCTTGCCTTGTTAGCTGGAAGGCTGGCAGGTTGGCAGTTCAAGACCCGGGTACTGCATGACAGAATGAGCACCTGTCTCTGTCCCAGCTCCTGCCAACCTAGCAGGGACCACTTTGGTGGTAAAAGATCTTGGAGACATGAAAGGAGCCTCATTCAGGGGTCCCCTGAGCAGTTTCTCCAGCAAAAAAAAATCATTTCAACCCAGAATAATTTCTGACATGATATTATTATACCAAGCTAGTGAAAACATCTTTAGTTAACTTATAGAGCCCACCACTATGTCCAGCGTTCCACACTATCCTCCTTGCTATTGCCATCAACACAATCTCATTAAATACCTTTTTAAAAATACACTAATCATAGACTAGGACCAGAAATTCCTGTCACCAAAGTGACTGGAAAGGTTTGCCTTGCACCCATAGTCTATCCCAGAACAGCATTTTAATAAATAAATAAAAAGTCTCTAGGCATGTTGGGCTTATCAGCCCTACACCTATCCACCAGCTGCTAACATGTATGTCAATGTCCTCCATTGCCAACCTTTCCCCTTCCACCTATGAGGAGAAGTTGGCAAAAAATAAATATGCCCACCAACATTTCACAACAACACAATATCAGCACAGATATAGATGCCATTACAAAAACAGTATGCTTGTTCGATCCCATGTGAACAGCCATCCCAGGCCATGTGTCTCACCTGAGATTTTATGAAGCTACCAGTTTGGTACCAAATATGCATACACATGGAGGGCAAATTTATATTCATTGTTATTTATGCAATATGGGCATCCTACAAAAAAAATTGCACCACAACTACATAAACTGTGTTGTCTAACTCTACCAGACAGTGGCAGCAGTTCACACCACACATCCTAACCACCTCTTGCAAACCAATACCACTGAATATTGGGTTTTGCCTAAATATTCTGAGTTGAGCACTCAGAAGATAATACTCAAGTATAGAATGGAGTATTTCTGTTTTAGCCTCTGGGCTCCACCCCTAATGTGAAACCTCCTCAGGGATACATAATAATAGTAGAAGTAGAGCCAATCCCCCTGGCTCTCTTATTCTCATACAGCCACCTGCCATACACATTCATATTCTCCATCCATCTAACAGAGAAGTTCTCAACCTTTTTAAGCTGGGAGGGGGGGTCACATTCCCTCAGACAGCTTTGGGGGCCAGATGGCCATTTTGCCCTTCCTCCACCAAATGGTACTTCCAAGTGTAGTGGAGGTTGTGGTGGGCCACATGAAATTGTGCTACAGGCTGCATCTGGCCTATGGGCCACAGGTTGAGAATTCCTCTCTAACTATTCAATCCTTTATCTCCTCCCTTTCTCTCTCTCTCTCTCCTGATAATATTTATACAAATTTATACATTTTCTTTCTTTGTCCCTCATATTTGACCAATATATAACTTTTAAAAGCCTCATTTCTCATTTGAATTTTTTTGGAATAGTAGCTTTGTTAGTCTGTATTGCAAGCATATCAGAGAATAAATAAAACACTGTAACTCTTTGAAGACTAACTGTAATTTTTTAATGTTAGCTTTCATGGATCAAGTCCACTTTGTCTGACATGGGAGAGAGGCTTCATGATATCAATTTATACACATCAGGTACAGAGGGACAGATATTATTTCTCATTTGGAGCGGTGGAAAAGGGAGAGCTTTCCTGAAATGAATTGAAGAAGGGGAGCAATTTTGCAAAGTTGCATCATCAAATTTCATTGTCACATTTATTAAAACAAAAATTACATGGAGTGACATTGGTAACATTCTGATCGCCACAGCTCCTGGAGTGGTGAAGAAGCAGATAATGAAGCAAGGGGTGTTAGATATTTTGCATTATTAATTATCATGGTCAACCAAACTATGTAGCTCTGACCTTAGTGCCACAAAGATACTTTTATAAAATATTCAAAATACTTCTTTGGTCCTGTTCTCAAACAGTGACAGTTGGTTGGATTAAATTACTAAGCAATTCTCCTTCTTCTTCTACCCCCTGTGAAGAGGCTCTAACCTCCTGCCTCTGGTCTGTACTGTGTTTCTATCCTATTTTTAGAGACATGACCCACATTATTTTTTCTTCTCCAGTATCTCAATATAGCCAACATAATATTCTTTGGAGAATGGCATCAGTGTTGGCAAGCTGAAATTATGCTTCCAGTGTGGCCAGAACCACATCATAGTCTCTCATTTAATTGATTACAGTATTTTTTTTTAAAAAAAGTGAGTCGGAAAGTCCTCATCCATATTTTGGAAGAAAACACTGTATCTTTTGAATATTCAGAGTACATCTTGGACTAGGACTTGTTTTAGATGCCCCATGTCTCACACACCCCAACACAATAAAACTTGTATAAACCATTCCTTCCCTTCACTCCTCCTCTGATGTCATCTGCCCCATCACGTGGACAGAGGCAAGATGATCTAGGTTTCCCCCCTCTTGATCACTCATTTGTTAAAATCAGTTTCAAAATCATTTTGTCACATTGACAAATGTATGTGTAAATTTCAGAAAGGTCTTGATAAACAATGAACTGTTTTTCCCCCTTCTCTTTTTAATTCCATGTTCCAGTTCAGGTTGTTATAGAGAACATTCCAGACAAGTCCCATCTATCTCTCTTGGTTTCTAAGTCTAGCTTCATACGAGAAGCTGATAAAGCTTATACACTGTAGGACTATCATCAAGTGGCTATAGATTTGTCCTTACATTCCTGGGGACCTTCAGAAATCAACTATTTTTCCAGTCCAATTTAATCCTTACAGGACTTGAGCCCAGAATGTATCCTAGAGAAGAATTTTTTCCAAATTCCCCAATTAACAGATTTTGGTAGATCATTTCTATCAAGTTCAGGAGCCTGTCTCCTCCCATCACATGGAAAGAGAACTCTTATGACTTATATGCCACACATTGATAACTTGCCTGTTCCATGTGAAACAAACAACACTGTGATTGTCATTGAAAAATAACGTGATGAGTATTTTCAGAGGGAAAAAATCTTCCATGTATGATGCCAGCTCACATGAAACATCAACTAGGTAAAAGCAGAATACAGAGCTTCAGGCTGTCACCTTGGATTTATGTCAACTTTGATCACTCATTTTAATGTTTAATTAATATTGGGGCAGCTGAAGTATATATATAAAGTATTATCAGTCTCTAAAATTAAACATTGGTAGTGCCCCCTTGTAATTCTTTCTAAAGGTCACTAGAAAATTTCATTTTCTTTGAACCCAATATTTTTTAAAAATATTTTAGCATTTTTGTTGCCCTTCCCTCAGAGTTCCTCCACTTTAATAATTAATTATGGAACATGATGAATAAAACAAAACAGAGACAACATAAAAACAACTTGGACAAATAAGGAAAAAATAGAAAATATCAATATTTTAACAGCAATCTGAACAAATCTTTAGAATGGATATGATATTAAAGTACTCTACTTAGAATGGAAAATGAGTACTATTCTTTACTTAGTGCCATGTTAAAATGATTAAAGTCCTTTTTGAAAAGGATTATATCCAAATGAGAAGTCAGTTCAATGAGTCTGAATTCTGCAAAGCCATAGTTCAAGTGGAGAGTCTTCCAGTTCCTTCCTTAGTGGGACATAATCCACCTTTGGTGGAACGAAAATACCATCTGAGGATATTAGATTAATAGTATTATTATGGATATCCTGAGAACTGATGATTCTATGAACATGAAAGAGCTCCATAGATACAACACCAAAGGTATACATTTCACAATCCCTTCCTTCAATCAAGTACAGTGGAATAACCTTAGGAATTCTTCTGTCAGTTGGCAAATATGGAGAAACAAGTACAGTAAAACCTCGGATCACGCTAAAACTTGATTCCACAAGTCTTAGTATTATCCGATTTTTAATGTTATCCGATGCACACATCAGATAATGTTAAAATCCTATGGGATGCATCGGATAAAATTAAAACTCCATAGAGATACATTGTAACCAGCACAGGCTTTAGCGAATGTCATCTGATTCATCCCATAGGATTTAGCGTTATGTGATGCGACTCCCCTCCCAAAAAAATTGCTTAATGTTATGGGATTTTAGTGTTATCTGATGCAAATGTTATCCAAGGTATTACTGTAATACACTTATACAAGTTAGATTCAATGGTTGATCTCAATAAAGGAGATTTGTAAAATGAATAGGACATATTTGAGAGTTGATGTAATAAATGCCACTCCTTTCTTATTAAAGACTAATAACTGAATTTAATCCACTAAGAGTGAAGAAAACAGTGATAAAATGTTCAAGCAGACAGATGGCCAATAATGACATAAGATAAGTTTTTAAAAAGCTTTAAGATAAGTATATTGTATTTGTGCCACTCATTGTGAAAACTGATTGAGAAGGGATGTGAGACAGAAAATATTAACAAAACAATGAAATAGATTGGCAAGATGGTTCTTTAAACGTTATGTTCATGTCAGGTCTCTCTTTACCATATTGGGAAAATTAAAATAATAATAATAAAACATTCTTCTTCCTCCTAACTTTTGCTCCCACCTGTCCAAACTTCCTTTCTCTTTCCTTGTAGGATAATGTGGAAGCCGATATGCCATGCAGGGAGAGAGATTTTGACCCATATGCTTTATCTTTATTTTAAGGGTCTGGTGATTGGCAGCTGCAGCAAGCTTGTGAAAAATTAGGTCTCCCTAGGACTCTTGGGTCTTGCCACTGCAATACTGCTGACACATCAGGAAAAAAAGGAGAGACATGGAAGAAAAGACTATATCATCTTTTTATATGCTACAGCTCTTTCCGAAGCTTGCTAGAGAAGTTTGTTTTTTAAAAAAGGGAAGATGGTTTGGAAATAGAATATTGGTAGGGAGGGTTTTGAGGATAGGTCAGCTACAGGTGAAGGGAAGCTAAAATAAATCTTCCCTGGCTTCTCTTTTGATCCAAACTGTAGAAGAATCAAAGGGCTTTATAGTTCTTTTATAATTTTACAAGTTGCTGAAGTTATTTTCTTAATCCAACTCATAATACATTCACTAACATTTTTGGCTGTTTATGTTTCCAAATATCCAAATACCTATAATGTCTTTAAACTGAGATCTTTATCCTGGAAGATTAAAGTGTTTCTGTGATGTCTGAAGGTAAGTGGAACATTTGAAACATATTAAGAATTGCTAGTTCTCTGTCTTTGGGCATTCACTTCTCCCCATGGGTTGGCTGGTATTAGAAGGCTTGCGATCTGCCCCACAGTTCTGTGGGGGAGAAATTGAGAGGGAAATGTTCAAAGAATAACTGCACTGTCAGCCCAGAGGAAAGCTATCACAATAAACTTCAATATCTTATTCCCAAAGCATAGATACAATCATTTTTTATAAGTTGAAAGTCTATATAAGGCTGAGGATCTTATACTAATGAAGTAGTTAACAGCTTCAGGGAAAAATTGTAATCATAGTAAAACAAAGAGATAAAGGCTGCAGTATCTTTTTAGCTCAAACTAATTACCTCAAATTATTTACTATATTAATATCTAGAAATACAGTATTTCTATGCAAAGCCATTTGCATGCACATTCTCAGCACTTGTTCAACTGTTCAGAAATTCTAGTAAATACCATCAGAAAGACACAGATTGTACTTAGACATTTCAAAGGAGCCTGCGTTTTAAAATAGTGAGCAATTAAGAGTTTTGAAAGCAAAACAGAAAACAAAACAGACCACAGCAAAGCTGCTTTTATTTGTTGATTTCTTCAACACCACCTGGGCATCCCAGTCTCAACATAAACTATTGTACCAAGTTAAGAAGAACTCAGACAGTACCAGACAAACAAGACAGTATCAAAATCTCTTCGCCACATTTTAACAGTCTTTTGATTACCAAGGTGCAAAAGCCATCAGAGCAAGTAGGCTTATCAAAATTTAGGATGATTCTCAGAAACAAGTTCATCTTTAATAAACTGCAGAACTCAAGTTGCAAATCTCACTGGCAAATCTACTAGTAAATTGAGATAACTAAGTCAATTTAGCATACAATTGTTCTACTTTATTTCTGCATCTGTCTCCAAAATTTGGGGACAAAATGTCTAAATAAACATTCCACAGACTTTTTTTCTATGGTATGCAAACATTTTCCCCTATACAGTACACTAGTACCCCGGATAACGTTATGACTTGGTTCCACAAGTCTCGTCGTTATCCGGTTTTTAACGTTGTGCGATATATTGATCACACAATGTTAAAAAAAGCTCTGTTTCCCTGGAGGGTGCAGCAAGCCAGAACGTCGGGATTTGAATCCTGACATTTTGGCTTGCTGCAGCCTCCAGGGAGGTGGGGGAACTTTGGAAACAGCTTGGATCGGGTCTCCCCACCTCCCTAGTCCTGGTTGGGGGGGGGGTCAGAGGCCCCAAAATTGGTAAAAAAAAGTCTTTTTTTTTTTACCAATTTTGGGGTCTCTGACCCCCCCCCCCGCCGGGTCCAGGGAGGTGTGGAGACCCGATCCAAGCTGTTTCTGGGCTTCCCCGACGTCCTCAGCCAGTGCAGCAAGCCAAAACATCAGGGTTTGAATCCTGACATTCTGGCTTGCTGCACTGGCTGAGGATGTCGGGGAAGCCCAGAAACAGCTTGGATCGTGTCCCCTGCCTGCTCCAGAGAGATCAGAGGACCCGATCTACAGCTGCAGGGTTGCTGGGGAAGCTGACGGGGACTCCCTGTCAGCTTCCCAGCCTCCCCGCCTCCCCAACCCTGCCTCTGTAGCTCCAGGGTGGCTGGGAAGCTGAACGGAGAACCCCATTCAGCTTCCCAGCCACCCTGCTGCTAAGAATGACTGTATCAGATAACGTTAAAAATCACGTTATTTGATACAAGATTTTTCCGAAAATCTTGTAATGTTATGCAGTTTTAGCGCTATCCGGTACTCGCGTTATCCGGGGTATTACTGTATATCCATCTTGGATGCAATTTCTCCTTATATATTATTATTATTATTTTATTTTTAAAAAGTATGAAATTCAGAGAAGTGTGAAAACTGGTGATATTTCTGTCCTAGTTAGTGCAAATTAGCTTCTTGTTTATTTAATTGCTATGGTTTTATTTGATCTAACATCCACTTATTTGTATTTCAGGCAGTTTCTGGTGTTCATAAAGTTCTCCTCCAACACCACATTTTGAATGAATTAGTGTTTGGGTAGGAGAGTTACAGTGAGTAACAATTGCTGTTGGTTTTTTGTTCATTTGGTACCCAAGTCATGGGAAATACAAAAAAGCAGTGGATGATGACAAGGATCATACAGTGACAGACCAATAAAGGCTGAACATCTTGTATATTTCTAACAAGCATTCAGTATTAACAGCTTTCCAGGTTCCGTAGGCATGATCACATTTGTCTCATTCCTGCTATTCCATGAGTATTGAAGCCCCCAACAGTGCTGTGGCAAATTGCTGTAATGTTATTGCCCCCAAATGTTGTGATTCGAAAGTTCTTGTAAATCCTTTTCTTGCACCAGAAGCCAAAAACACCTGCCAAAGAACGTCATCTACTCTTACTCCCATTTCTCTTTGCTAGGTCATAATATTTTCAGGCTGTGAAACTGGTGAACAATTCAATGATTTCATTGTCTCTAATCCCAAGTACTTCCAAATCTATCAGTTGCTAGCAAATCTTTAGAAATGTGTTGATTTTGCTTAATTCTATTTAAAGTTGGTTTCCTAGTGACCACAGATTTGTTCATTATACTGTACATTATATTTTGTTTGTTTGTTTGTTTGTTGTGACTTCATATGTGTGAGAGAGAATGCTTAAACTATGGGATAGTATAAAGGCTGAAATAATAAATTTAATAATTAATAACAAATAAACTGTAAAGTTTTAGATTTTATCTTTTGAGGAGCCTGTCTTGGATTCAGACATCTCTCAAAGCTGCCTGAATCAGCTCAGTTAGCTTCATGATTCTGGAAACATCTCCAAATTCAAACCTTATCTCTGTTGAACAAGAAGAATGAGATGCAAGGTTTCCCATGAATACACAACAGTGCACAGTTCAGTTCAGATGTCTCATTACAAAGTCCTATCTTTCATTCCCATTTGAGTCAGTATGCATAGTTGCTATCTGTAAAGGGTTCATGTCTCACTTTTCAGTGCATTTCCCTTTAAAATCCAGGGAAATTACTGATTGCAGCTAGTGACTCTATGTATTTTAAACAGAAAAGGTGGGGAGGTGTCTGTTATGGAAACAGGGGAGAAAAAAATCAGGCTCACACTTATCCACCTGCTATGATTCATCTCCCTTCCCACTATCTAAAATGTGCCTTTACTCATGCTGAACCAAAATAGACCTACAACATTGGGGCTATGGTTAGGGTGACCAGAAACAAAGCCCTCCTCCCATCTCAAAGGAAAGAATTGCTAACATTCCCCTCTGCTAACAGGGTAACGTAAAGGTAAAGGTCACCTTTGCTCAAAAGCCAGTCATATCTGACTTTAAGGTTTGGTGCTCATCTCCGTTTATAGCCAAAGCGCTCACGCTGTCTGCATCTGCAGACTGTTCCATGGACAAATGGCAGGCTTGACTAGACACCAGAGTGCATGGAATGCTGTTTACAGTCCCACCGAAGTGGTACCTGTTTAACTACTTGCAATTTCTTGGTTTTGTCCAAATTGTTGAAACATGCTCAACCCAGCCAGTAAGATTCCTTGATATGTTCACCTTTCACTACAAACAAAATAAACCTGTTGGGACATGATCATCTGAGCTTCCTCACACTGCTAAACCTTCACTACGCCCAGTGTTGGACTCTGAAAAACTTTACTACCACACTGTGGGTGTAGTATGGTGGGCATGGCCATGGAGAAAGCCCTGTGTTGCACCCTAATTAGGACTGTTTTATTCTAAAACTTGGATGGGCACGGCCAGGCAACATTTCTGCTACCAGTTCTGGTGAACTGGTGTGAACCTAATGATGTCCACCACTGACTACTTGCACGTGGACACACACACACACACACACACACACACACACACACACACACACACACACACACACACACACACACACACACACACACCTTTCCTCTTATTTTCTCTTTGCATTATTCTTGATTTTAGTTCTAATAAATATTAAATGAAAGAAATAATTTCTGGATAGAGCTTGTAGAATTAAGAATAGGATATCAGATTTTGGGTTAAAAGCAAACTTCACACTAAATTAAGCTAAAAACACGAGTTTTCCAAATAAACTTGATGAGATGGGATTTTTAAAGTATTTTTCTTGGTTTCACTAAGTAAAAATCTATAAGAAACAGTAAAAAATTCCTGTGCAGTTTTTTTTTTTTTTTTGGTTTCAGACCTGTGTAATTAGCTCAGCACCATTTTTGCCATGACTGTAAAGATAACTTAATCACCTCATTACCGTTGCCAACATGCAGCTCATGAGCGGACACAGAGAGAAGAATGGCTGATCTGGGGATCTGCCCAGTGAATTCACAGTTGAGGCAGGTTTGAATGAGAATTGTTCTGATTCATCCTTCCCATTCAGAGCCACTGCACTATACGAACTCTCAAGGAAATCCGTATTCTGAGCGAATTGCTTTTTAACTCTGCACTGTAATTAAGCAATTTCTTACTACCGGTTTAAAACAGCAGGCTATTATTATGGGCTTCCTTCACTTTCAGTGAAGTTATGGGCAACAGTTCATTTGGCTTCACTTATTCAGGATATACATTAAGCTTTTATCTGGTTCCTTGCTTGTGAAAGTAATCGGGGAATGATAAAGGATGTGATCAGTAAGTACACTAGTCACTTAGCAGCCTTAAGTGGTTCTTTGAAAGACCCTTCTCCCCCTCCCTTCTGCAAAAGAAAAAAAAATCATCATTAGATTACCATCTTCACTGCCACTCAAATGAAGGATGCTTGGTGATAAAAGTAACATCAAGTATTTTATTTTTTGCTCATTTTTGCACAAGAAAGCATTCTTTTGCCACTAATGGCTTACAGTTATTTACCATGCCCTAGGTGAAACAATTTCCAGCTCTTCGGTATCTGAACAATTGTTTTCAGTAGCTAAAGTCCCCAAGCAATCCTTCCAAAGATTCACTGTGCAACAAGACACTGCAGAATTTCTTTCTTTACAAAAGCAGTAAGCTGAAGAAATCCAGAAAGATACGGCATGGAAGGTTAGGGATTGAAAGTGTACTTGCTAAATGCTTCATTCTCACGCATTCAGGCATTCTCAACATGATATAACACCTCAGCAGGTAACTTCAAAATTCTGGGAAATTCTTTACATTCAGTTGTAAGACAAAGGACTCCCCCTACCACTTAGCAATTTGTGTAACATGTTGCCAGTGTCCTTTCCCTATGAAGAAGAAAGGGTATGCAGAGCAAATACTGAAGGACTGATTGGATTTAATGAAAGATACCTACAACCCATTTAATGATTCCATTTGTTAAATAAAGAAGCAGTCTAATTCTTAAGTAAGGAAGCAATTTTTTTAAAAAAAAATCAATCCAAAGGTTTTCATGTGTGTGTGGGTGACAGATGTCCATCTGCTCTATTTAGCCATGAGGTTATAGCTTGCACCTTTTCAAACTAAGATGGCACACGGCAAGACCTATAGGTACCACAGATCAAAAGGATAAGTTGTGACCACCATGGATCCTTTTCATAAGTGGACATAAACATGGTGTAAAATTTTCAAAAGCTCATGAGCTTCACAGGTAGTCACAGCATGCGCTCACTATAATGAATTGAAATGGAAACTTTGCTTTTGGGAGATGGAATTTGACCTTGAGCCCAGGTGGACATTCCTTTCCTCTTGGTGATATCCTAACAATCTCATACTGTGAGAAATAAATATGATGGACATTGACTGTGCAGTCTGATTGATGGGTTTGGTTATCTTAGAAGGTAGAGCTAGTGCTGTTATTATTATGTGATGCATGTACTTATGAGGAGGAGAAAGGAGTGTGCTTAAGCATGCTTATGAGTAAACAGTAGAAAGATGTGATCTTAATGTGTTAACTGGCTATGCCAGCTAGAGATCTTTGCCCCTAGACAACACAATATGCCGATAATTTCCTACTTTTTCCAATGACTTTGAGACTGACATTTAATACTGATTAATGTCATAGAAGATTGTAACTGAAACATCAATTTCACAAAATTATATTTCTTTGAAGAAATTATCTCCTTTGTGTGCTATATATAGTTTAAAATAGCATATGTAATATGCTAATAGTTATACATTCTCTAATGCTACATCATCAAGGATTTAACAAATCATATTTCTTTGCTCAGAGGACAGATGGTGTTGTAATGCTGCAGCTCCCTTCCTCCATGAAGTACAGTAGTATAATAATTCTGGATACTGTTTTCTGGATGTATTAGCCCCATCAATTCAAGTAAGATATGTATCAAAAACCATCCAGAAATACAACTAAAATTGTATCCAAGTTCATTACTAACTCACTGCTCATCTAATCTATAATTCTAGGCCAATTATTTTCTTCTCAAGCAATTGTTCTACTGATTTCTATATGCAGTTTCCTGTAGGTCACTTATGTTACATAATATGGCCGGGATAGAGATTAATCATGACATAGCTGGGTTCAAATGGAACTTCCCTTCACTGAAAGAATGAGGTAGTATAGCTGAACTTCCCATCATCTCCAATGACATACTCAGTGCCCATGGTTTGCCCAAATTATTACATTCAAGCAATTAAAATATACATAGGAAGAAATATTCTTTTATCTTATCAAAACTCAGCTTTGTCCCACATTGAATGGGGCAGTATCTTCAAATTGGGCAATTTGTTTTGTTACTTGACCAGTTGACGTCTGAACCAAACTTATGTGTAGTCTTACTAGACAGGAATAAACAAATGCAGGCATAAAAATGCAGGCATGAAATAAAGATTAGCTGATTAGCACAGCAGTTAACCTAAGAACATGAGTTCAACCTATAATTAGTTGTGTAGTACTCCCAATGGAAGTTCAATTCTAGCAATAATCAGCATTAAACTTGGATTTTAAGATGAAACAATAGGAATGATTTGTTTCACCGATTCAACTTCGTTCACTTCTAATTTGTTTTCTGGTCTGATTCAAATTGTTGTCTATGACTTTGGAAGCCTTTTGCAGTTTTGGAGTGAGTTCCATGAAAAACAAAAATCTCACCAAAAAACCCCCTGTCCATTTACTACGAAAGCTTCTAAATGGGGCATTTATTGCAGTACCATTCATCCTAAATACATTCACTGTCTTCAGACAAATGTGCAATAACAAACTGAATGAGCTTTTTTTAAAAAATGCAATTCAGGGGGACTATGAGACGGGGGGAAAGAGCCACTAGTCACTCATGCAATGGAGTAACACCCACATACATTCTTTGTCTTCTATCCAAGATTTGTGATGCTATTTATTTATTTTTAACCAAAGGTGACCAGTGGCCTGAATAGAGCTATTGGCACTTTGTATCCCTATCCCAACTCATAAGCATTTATATTTTCCTCATTAGTGGGAATATTTTCCCCACAGAAATCTGAAAACAAATAGCATCCAGACTAAAATAAGAATCAGGATGGAGTGTGGTCAAAAGAGCACAGGACAAGTTAGTAATTTATCTCTGTGTCTTCATTTGGCCAAGGTTTGAGACAAAACCACTAAACTTCATTAATTCCTACATGTTCTACAGGTACTACACACAAGAACATCCATTGACAATCCAGGTTTCTGCTGCTTCTCCCTCCCTTCCTCTTTGAACAGCAGCAGTCACAAAGTGGTATCCCAAAGGAGTAAAAAGACCCCTTGGCAGGTCCCTGAAAAGATGGGAAGACACAATTGTAAAAGGTTTTGGTCAAACCTAGAAAAGAAGTGCACAACACTGAAAACAATGGAAAGTGAGTTGCAACCAGCAGGAGCTCACCTCATGATAGTTTGGTCAATCGAGGAATCAATATTGATTGCCTCAACACTATCTTTCCATGATTACAAGAGACATTGGTTTGATCTGGACAGAAGACAGGTGTCACATTATCATTGTTGTTATTTTTCAGTTGGAGTTTAAGTAGTGCTAAAATACATTTCTGGCTAGGATTTTTTAAAATGCAACTCATAGTGCTATAAACTGAAAGTGAGAGGAGTAGACAGTATTTTTTTTAAAAGTGTTCCCCATTCTCCACTCAAGAAGGAAAAAAACTTGGTTCAACAATGTGGTTCTCTCATTATAAATATCTGTACCTTTTTTAAAAAGTGTCCTTCATTTCTTGCCCTTTGATTAGAAGAAGTAAAGGTTGCCCTTGCTCAAAAGCCAGTTGTAACTGACTCTAGGGTTCATCTCTGTTTACAGCCAAAGAGCCAGCACTATCTGCATCTGCAGACATTTCCATGAACATGTGGCAGGCTAGACACTGGAATGCATGGAACTCAATTTACCTTCCCACCAAAGCGGTCCCTATTTATCTACTTGCAATTTCTTGCTTTCAAACTGCTAGGTTGGCAGGAGCTGGGACAGAGATGGGAGCTCACTCTGTCATGCAGCACTCGAGTCTCGAACTGCTGAACTGCTGACCTTTCAGTTTTCAAGTTCAGCACCTTAACTTCTAAAACACCCAGCCCTTTCATTAGGTGTCCATATTTTACTGTAGCTACTTGGCATTTTTTGTACATTATATGCTGTCAAATTGTAACCAACTTGCAGTGACCCTGATAGGGTTGTGAAGGTAATTGAAATGTAAAAGGAATGTCTTTACAAATTTGACTGGCCTCCCAAGTGAGTTTCCATGACCAAACAGAAATTCAAACTCACCAAGCTACACTAGGCATATATACTTCCTTTTGTACATTTGAAATAGTTGGTTTTATTTCATCGCTCAATGTAGTTTTGTTCTGTTGTTTTCTGTCCTCAGGCAGCACTAGTTACCATGCTGGGATCTCCCTTCTTGAATCTAAAATGTACTTTTATTTCTACAATACTTGCACTTCAGTCAACTTGCTGAGTTAAACCCTGCCAGTGCATGTTCCCACTGGAAGCTCCTATTGATACTCCTATGATGATAATGATGATGAAGACACATTTATAGAGCACTGGAAGTATTTGAGGGAAAAATGTTTTAAGTTCTGTGGCTGCCTTGATAGGGAAACTAAGTATATTCTATTTCTCTGTAGCTTGCTAATGATCTAATACTCAAATGTGTGTTCGGAGAGGTAATTCTTCATTTCAGGGATGGCTTAGTAGTGGTCCCCCTCCCCATTCATGTTTACATATTTTATGGAACGGCATGCAGCAACATATCTAAGGCACTATGCATTAAATGATTTTATACAAAGTTTCCTGAAAAGAATGGAGATTGCTCAATGATGGAAAACATTAGAATGATTGCCAGTTGATAACTGGTTTAAATGTATGTAGAATATTGCTCTAGCTGAAAAATTAACTCATATTATTAAAGCCGCTAAGGCAGAGGAAAAAACAAATATATTTTATTCCATATTGTTTCATTTTACTAGTAAATCAGTGAGTAGACTGATGGAGCAAAGTGTCTCTTCCATCAAATGAACTCTTCAACTAATGAATGGAAGTTAAGAAGACAACCACAGTTGATGGGAAAGCAAAAATAATGTTAAGAAAAACATCAGCAGAACAAACAGCAAGAATAAAAACCAAACCTTTACAATGATAATGAATTGAATACAGTGGATGTTATATTCACTAGATCCTAGATTTGTGAATTTGCTTGTTTTGTATTGATATTTTTGTTTTCATTAAGATAAAATTATGAAAAGGAAGGAAAGAAAAAGGAATATCAAAAAACAGGAAAGAAAATCTATTTGTGAGTGTGGGATTGGAATAATGTAATAATGTTTAGTGGTCCTTTTTGTGAACGTTGAAATACAGCTTTTCACTTCAGGTGATTTTCAGTTTTTATGAGACTAGGCCAGCTTCGTCACTATACAGTGTGAAGTACATGCCTCAGGCAGGTGACTTAAGGAGTGTCATGAAAGAAAAGAACTGATTTATTCTTCCTCTTTTTTGTTAATGTGCATCCTTTAAAACTGTATAGCTATTGCCTTGCCACATGGACGTGTACACGTGGCAGCCTTGAGTAGGTTATTTGCAAAACTGGAATCAACCAGCCTGTCCTTTTGTGCTTGGTACATGTGCACTTAGTTCCACAAAAGGAAAATATGTGATATTTTTGCTTAGAGACATTTTTGTAATTTTTGTAGTCACTTGCCCTGTATTTTATGCTCTGAAGAAACCTGTGCTATAATTTAAGTGGATAAATATTATAAAAGCCACACACAGTGCATGATTGATTGGTGATCTGAATTTGATTTTCACCAGTTTTAATGTGGCACTAAACATAGAGCCATGGAGACTTTCTTTATAATCTTGTCCATTTATGAGCACTCAGAAATGAACTGTCAGCCAACACAATACAATGGCTATATAATACCAATAACATCCTGCTCTCTTGGAGTGTATCTGTACTACACAGTTATAACAGATTGATTCCACTTTAACTTTTATGGCTCTATCTTTTGATATCCTGGAACTGCAGTTAGCTGAAGTACTTAAAATTCTCTGCTAGAGAGCTCTAGTGCTCATGTATCAAACAGATATAACTGTGTGTGTAGATAACAATCTTGTACACTCCTAAGGGTACCACAAACCCAGAAACTGGAAATGGTTTTCCAAAAATTGAAGCACACCTACCCTGAAAAACTTGTGATACAATCACATGCATTTGCTCACTAGCAGTAGCAAATTATTCAGAGCAGGTGTGGAGAACACATAGCACAATGTGTCACACTATAGGTAAGTCTGTTGCCAATTGCAAGTAGGGAGAACTGAGCACAAGTATGACATTTTTGGTAGTATCTTCACGCTGCTACTGGCAGTGCAGCATTCCATCCTCAACATCTTCTTCAAGCAATCCACTCATTTATCTTCTGCTTTAATTTTTAGTATGCTTTGAGAAATGGAGACTACCAACACAGAGCAAATAAACTCTGACAAGAGTTTGGGTGAGGCATAATTGTATCAAAACAGGTGCACAGTGCTGAGGCTTTTAGACAGCTGGTTCACATAGGCACATGGCCAAAGTAAGTCCATTAAGACCTCACTGCTTCAGACTTAATGAACAGGTACTATAAATACCAGCCATATTTTGTCTAGTTTGGCACCCAAGAATCTTCAAGTTCCTTCTAGCTGAAATTACTCTTCCAATTGATTATGTTAAGAATCCAGTTCAATGTCTTTAGCAACAAAGAGCAGCTGTCCTTTATGCCAAAGAAACACAGAAAGTAAGAAATACATATGATGTTATCTTGATGGCATCTACCTTTGCCGGAATTTGAGCTTTTAAGATTTGTTGAGGTTACACTATTTGCATAAAAAAAAAAACCTTTACATTCAAATACTTTTGTACAGCTATACCAGTGTGACAATAATGAAGTACCTTTTGGAGACAAATTGGCATAAGTTTTAAAATAATAATATACATTTTCTATTGCATGCTGAATCACAAGAAACATTTCTTGTGTTAAATTAGGGGTTGCTAATCTACGGCCTGTGGGCCAGCCCTTGCTTGTGGCACCATTCCAACTTGTTGCCATCTCCCCTGCACCCGGAAGTAGAAGTGGGCATGTTTATATCAGCTGTAAAATGTGCCCACACATGCACAAATGTGTCAGCAGCTGATGTAAACACAGAAGTGGGCACATTTATATCAGCTGTAAATGTGCCCACTTCCAAGTCCGAGGGGTATGGTTTGGTCTGCTCAGCTGTTCTGGGGGCATGGTCAGGCCCTCAGCACAAAAAGGTTGGTCACCCCTGTGTTAAATGGTACTAAGGTTCACTTTAGTTAGCATGAAAGTTACTCAAAACACCTCCTCATGTTTAGGAAGAGGCACCATTGTGCCAGTGGATGTGTCCAGAGTTGACAGTGAACACAGACTGAATTGGTAATGAGCTTACATCCACATGCTTTTTGATATTCTATCCTCTGGGTCCTACTCCAGGGGATGGTTGTCCAAGCCCACTCATATTCACAATATCAGGACGTAGCCAGGCCAAGCAAATGTTCATTTATCAGTACTTTAGGAAACAGCTGTCATAGAACAGGTAGGTGTTCATTTTAACTAAAAATGTGGAAAACATCTGAATCTCAGCAAGACTGAGTGGCTGTGGGTAGGGGGCACTAGTTTGTCCAAGGAGTTACCACCTTTAGTATTAGATGGGGCTATTTTGCCCCAGACAGATCCGGTGTGCAATCTGGGTATCTTCCTGGACTCATGACTCCTGCTCCAGGAGCAGGTGGCAGCCGTGGCCAGGAGGGCTTTCACACAGGTTCCTAATGTGTACATTCAGGTCATAGTAACTTGATGGCAAATCAATTACACCAAGCATATCCTGCAACTGATCAGTCGTCATCTTCTGTATCTAGGCCAGACATGAAACTGCCCAAAAGAAGCCACCTTTTGGTGAGTTTATTCTGCAATTCCTTTTGCCTGATCTAGTGTTTGAAATATTAGCCATTAACACAAGGTTGCCATTACCAGGGTATGCTTGACTGTGGTTAAAAAATACCACAATCTTCAAGGAGGCATATTCTGTGTACCCCATCTGATCCATTATGGATTAAAAAGGCCTTCAGCACTTCATATCAGACAAGAAGCCAATCAAAAGAAAAAGAAAACAAAATCATTGTGACACCTTATGGACTATATTTTAATGTGAGTTTTTTTCCACTTCTTTAGACATAGCAAATTTACATAGCAAATATTTATACATTTACACATGGTGTCAAAAGAAGCAAATGGTGGTTGGTCAGTGGACACAAATTGCAAATTGTGTGAGTCAATGTGGCATTTCACAGTCAATGCCCTTATTTCATATTCTGTTCTTTTCCTTTGAAGCTTCGTTCTGTAGACAGAAATAATGGTTGGTGGTTGAAAGGACCCCAGGCTATGGATAACAGCTGTAAAGACAGTGTACGGCAATTAGGTAAGAATCACTAACTCTGCCTTTTAAGTTTATTCTATAAAATGAAACTTGGGCTACATAGTGTGAAATGTCACGTTGACTAAAACACTTTGAAAATGTATAAATATTTGCCATGTAGTCTCATTTATGTCTGAAGAAGTGGGTGATCTATGAAAGCCCACATAAAAATATAGCATCACCTTTAAGGTACCACAACATTTTTGTCGTCGTCGTCGTCGTCGTCGTCGTCGTCGTCGTCGTCGTCGTCGTCGTCGTCGTCGTCGTCGTCGTCGTCGTCGTCGGCGTCGGCGGCGGCGGCGGCGGCGGCGGCGGCGGCGGCGGCGGCGGCGGCGGCGGCGGCGGCTTCTTCTTCTTCTTCTTCTTCTTCTTCTTCTTCTTCTTCTTCTTCTTCTTCTTCTATTTTTGCTTTTACTTTGTTTCTTGTCTGATATGCTTGCACATACTAACATGGCTGCCACTTTAAGCAATTCAGTACTTCAGTTATATTTATTCTTCATAAAGAAATAACTCTCCAAGCTCTCCCCTAAGGCTCTTTAGAGAATGAGTGACAAAAATACAATAAATAAATCAACCTAAGAACTTCCTTTTCTTCCTTTTTTGAATTTTGATGGCCTCACCTTTAGCAGGCGTGTGAGTAGTTTCCTCAGATGCTTCCTCTGTGAAACTGTTTCATGTTCTATTTTTAGCAAAGAAAGATAAATGGCATCAGCCTACCCTCCCCCCTTGACAAACCCTCTTCACAATGTTCTTTCCTATTTTCATTAAAATTCAGGGCATTACAAACTCAGTTGCTTGCTCAGCTTTCATTATACTCAGGGAACTGTCCAATTTAGTGTTTCAAGAAAGACTTTGCAGCACATCTCTAGCATTCTTATTATTTTTCAGAAGGTGAATCTCTTCTCTTCGAGCTGACTTCATGTTAATTTTTGCAGACTTTTGAATGCCGAAAGTTTTATATTCATCATTTTCACACCACCATCCCATCTCCTCTTAATTTTGAGCAGTCAAAAGACACTATTTTGAACAGGCTGTTTTAGAGCCACAAAAAAGGAAGCAATTCTCTTAAAGTCACTACACAAGACATCCTCCTTGGTAGACAAAAATGGAGAGAATTCAAGTCCACTGTTAGGAAGAGAAAGAGGAGTCACAATCTATGGGTTTCTGCCAACTAAATCAGAATATATTTTATTATTTTCAAAGAGCCATGTGTAACAGACAAAACATGTATGACATAAGATTTCACTTGCCTTCATTGCACAGTTTCTCACATGCACTGTGGCTGGTTTCGCATAGTACATGGAAGGGCAGACATCCAGCTTCACCACAAAATTGATATCCAGAGACAGGATAAAGCCAATCCTGGCTCTCTAACAAGTGGATATGTATGATAAATGTATTTTGCAGCACCACTTTGCTGCTTTCATACTTTACATGTGTGGTACAAATTGGCCCAAATCATAGTACTTATGGACATTAGCAGTTATCTGTTGCTATTTAAGAAGTCCACACTTGTATTCCACATGATGCACAACTGATGTGTGATAATCATGACACACAACTAATGTGGGATTATCATAGAACCATAGAAAAACTGAGTGATAAGAGGCCAATGTTGCCATTGAGTCCATCCCCCTGCTCAATGCAGGAATCAGAGTTAAAGCAGATCTGACAGGTGGTTGTCTAATTTTCTCTTGAACACTTCCACTGTTGGAGAGCTCACTACCTCCTGAGATAATTGGTGCCACACTGTTCAAACAGTTGAGAGGTTTCTTCTGATATTTAACCAATATCTTCCTGTAACTTGAGCCCATTATTAAGTGTGTCCTGCACTCCAGGATAATCAAGAACAGATCTTGACCCTTCTCTTTCTAACAATTTCTGAAGTATTTGAAGAATGCTATTATTATATTCCCCCTCAGTTTCCTATTCTCAAGGCTACAGCTAGTCATGTTCCAATCTAGGGTTCGATGCTCATCTCCATTTATAGACAAAGAGCCAGTACTGTCTGTGTCTGCAGATGTTTTCATGGACATGTGACAGACATACCTAGACACTGGAGTGCATGGAACTCTACCTTCCCACCAAAGTGGCACCTATTTATCTACTTGCAATTTCTTGCTTTTGAACTACTAGGTTGGCAGGAGCTGGAAGCCCACTCTGTTGTGCAGGACTTGGGTCTTTAACTGCTGACCTTCATTGTCAAGTTTAGTGTCTTAACCACTAAGCCATTGCAGTCCCTTCTCAAGGCTAAACATGTCCATTTATTTTAGTCTTACTTCATAGGGTTTGGTTTCCAGTCTCTTGATCAGACTTGTTGCCCTCCTCTGAAACTGTTCCAGTTTTTTGACATTCTTTTTAAAGGACAATGTCGAGGACTGTACATGCTACTATATAGATGAGGCCTAACTAGTGTTAAATAGAGGGGGACTAGTAGCTCACAGGTTTTGTAGACTATATCTCTGTTAATGAAGCCTAAATTAGCAGTGGCCTTTTTTACAGCTACAGTGAATTCTTAATTCATATTCAGCTTGTGATCTACAACAGTAACAAGATCCTTCTCTCTCATACTATTACTGAGCCAAGTATCCCCCATCTTGTAACTGTGCATTTGTTTTTCCTTAGGTGTAGAGGTTTGCATTTATTCCTGTTAAATTTCATTCTGTTGTTTTCAATGTACAAGCCAATCCCACCCCATTTTGTGTCATTCACAAATTTGGTAACAATTCCCTGCATTCCTTCATCCAAATCAGTAATGAAAATGTTGAAGAACACCAGTCACAGGATTGACCTTGTTAATACCTCCCAGTTGGGGGGGGGGTTAATTAGTACTCTAAATATTCTTCTTCTTTCATGTCCAGATCAAATGAAGCCATTTTCTTGGCTTTGCCATTGACTAAACTTTAGTTCTGAACTTTACATGTTTCTGGTAGTAGTTAGCAGACCAATAAATGAGCCGGATTCTGTATCTCTCCACAGTCCCACAGTGTGTTGTTGTCTGCCAGCAGCCCTCACTTTAGCATGTTGGTCTTGCATTTAGGGACTCCAATCCTCATCCTATTCAAAGTTATGCAAGTGACATAGGAGAGGTTGAGTTCCTCAGCTATATATATGTCTGCATCACATACCCTCAGCAATAAAGAATGTGGCATGCATAATCAAACATCTAAACCTCCATGGATCTCTCCTGTGTTATATCTCTTGTCAGTTCAGGTACATACAAGACCACTGGTGCATCTGTACCCAATAATTTCAACTCTGGGTGGCCATACCTTTCCAGGGTTAAAGGAGGGATTATTTCTGAGCTTTTGCCCTCATCTTCTCTGGTGGTCTTTCACCTAAGTATTAACTAGACCTGATTCTGCCTAGCTTCTGATATCAGACATGTTTAGGTATATTCAAGGTGTTACATACTGAAAGGTATTCAAACCTATGCTTGAACATTGGAAGACCAAGACAGAATCTTTGAAGCAAGCCTTAGATAAGTAACTACATAGATAGACTAATAGATGGAGGGGAAATTAATGGATGGATGAACAGATGAACAGACAGATATACACAAAAGATGGCAGTGAGTAAAGGAGTCAAGAGGAACAAGATTAATATTTATTATTTTTTGCCCCACTTCGATCAGCAGTTCCCAAGACAGACAGTTTCAAACAAGCTCCTGTCATCAGGAATAAACAAACATTGTATCAGTTTACTTGGCTGAAATGAAGTACGATACATAAGGGAAGCTCACCCCAGTGGAAAACATCTGGTTGCCCTACAGGAGGTTTATGTCTTATACAAAACAATGAGATTTTGCAAGTACTAGGGCTGTAGATAGATTTGATGTTAAAGGGTTCCAACCAATAATTGCTTCAGGGAAACACTTGATGTAACTTTTAACTACCATACAGTTACAATGATCAAGATGGGAGTTGAAGAGTTGATTATATGTAAGCTTGGTAAGAAAGACCATTGGAAAACAAGTCACTTGATCAATGAATAAAACTAGAAAAACAGAACACAAAGAATTTCACCACAATTCCTTTATTATTAAAATAAATTCTCATTCCATTGAATGGTATTTGTGAGACTCCCCATCTTATGCATTCATAAGGGGCAGCTGTACTGAAAAGAAGGAGATGTTTCTATAATGAGAACAGCCATTATGTGTAATATAGTAGAAAGGAATTAACAAGGAATTCTGCTAGTCAGGAACAAATGTAGCTAATACAAGAAATAGCCCAATACCAACAATACTAATATATATGTTCATTTATGACAAATGACCTGTCATTCTGCAAACAGGGGTCCTTGAAGATCAAGAGCTGAACAGGCTACAAAATAAACATGTGGCGAAAACATGAACTATTTACATCATACCACAAGAGTCTATAAATATGGCCAATTTGTATGAACGGTTTCTCCTTGACTTCCTGTTTCACAATAAAATGAGATAGAGCCAAGGGGTACATCTTGTAGATTGTAACCAGCCACATGGTAGTTCTGTAGTTTTCACTCCAGTTGTTTGAAATCTTTCCACAAAAGGCTGCACTGTCCTCAACTTGGTACTCTTCAGATAGCTTGCAGTACAATCCCATAATACCTAGAGTGGGATAATATCCCAGATGACTTGTGTGTGTGTGTGTTTGTGTGTGTATTTTATTAGCATTGCCACATGACATCTAACAACACATTTAGAGTATAATATTTTCTTTCTAATATAATGTTACATCTTGTTGAAGAAAGAACGGTTTGTTATTATATGCCATCAAACCACCTCCAACCTACAGTGACTCTATGAATCAATGGCTTCTGAAAGTTCCTATAATCAACATTCCTACTCAGCTCTTGTAATCTCAATGTTATGATTTCCTTTCTTAAGTCAATCCATCTTCCTTTTGTGCTATTGCCTTCAACTTTTCACAGCATTATTTTCTTCTCCATTGAATTTTGTCTTCTTATATTGTGCCTTAAATATGACAGCCTTAGTTTGGTCATGTTTGCTTCTAGAGTGAGTTCAGGTTTGATTTGACCAGGCAACCAGTTATTTGTTTTTCTGGTTGGCCACAGGTCTGTAAAGTTTTCCTTCAACATCACATTTCAAGTGAACCAGTGTATTTTATTTTATCAGTTTTCTTCACTGTCCTGCTTTCAGATCACTTACATAGTAATAATTGGTGATACCATCATATAGATGATTTTCATTATAGTCTCCAGTGGCATATCATTGTATTCAATTAGCATTCTTAGTTCCTTCATAGTTGCACTTCAAGGTCTTTGTCCTATGCTGATTTCTTGGCTGCAGTCTCTATCTGAAGAAATTAACATCCATAAAACCATATATTTTCACAGATAAATATTAGTGAGCTTCTGACTCTGATTGACAGAACCTCAGCAAAGACACTTGACAAAAATTAGCCAATTAACAGACTGTATGGGACTATCACGACACATTGCTCTCATAGTGTTAAGAGTATAGTATGAAAGGAAACCAGATTGTTAAGAATCTCATACTATATTGTGATCAATGTTGAAAGACACCTTTAGCTGAGTTCTTAATTTTTACTTTAGAGCTTTGTTTCTCATTAACAGTTATGAATATTTATTAATTGATTAGTCTTTCGACCTTATCAATAACATAAGAGTTTAAAATCTGTACAATGCAATAAAGTGCGATAAAATACAATAAAAATACAATAAATACAATATATACATACCTGAACTACTTTAAAAAAATGTAAACTGGAGAAGGTCCCTAAATACAATTAATTCATGCATATCGATAGTCAGATAAGTGAATCTCCCTTGCAGAATACCCCAATTTGATTGACATATTCGATTCTTTTAGCTGATGCCTTAATTATAAACTTGGCAGTTCTACACACAACGTGGATATTAGAGCCCAGAAGGAGATAAGACAGTTTGTTTTTTGAGTCCCAAAAAGTTGTTTTTTCCAATAGGGATGCAAGATATTTAGATCTAATATCAGTGTACAACTGGCAATCTAATATAATATATATGAGAGCTATTTTCAACATTTGGAGACCCACATATGCACGTTCTTTCATGATATGGTATGTTGTGAAAACGCTCATATCTACTCATGGAGTCTAATAGCTCGAATCTGGCTCTACAATATGCCCTTCTTAAAGGATAAGTGAGGCGCATCAAAACATATTTTCACAGATAAATATTAGTGAGCTTCTGACTCTGATTGACAGAACCTCAGCAAAGACACTTGACAAAAATTAGCCATTTAACAGACTGTATGGGACTATCACGACACATTGCTCTCATAGTGTTAAGAGTATAGTATGAAAGGAAACCAGATTGTTAAGAATCTCATACTGTATTGTGATCCATGTTGAAAGACACCTTTAGCTGAGTTCTTAATTTTTATTTTAGAGCTTTGTTTCTCATTAACAGTTAGATGCATTTTGTTGACTGATTTGATATGTGTACCAACCCTTTAGTGAAACTACACAACCTCAAATAATAATACAATCAAAATGGCAGTAGACCAAATTAGGTCATAATTAATTAAAAATGCATGTAAAATTTAAAATTAATATTAATGGCATTTGGGATAAGTTACTAAAGACAGCTTAGTCTATGTCTGTCTTCAGTAATATCCTAAATATTGGGAGGGAATGAGCCTGGCAAATCTCAGTTGGAAGCTTATTCTAAAGAATGAAAGCCATCACCAAAATGGTTTAGAAATAGCAAGGAACAAATATCAGAGGAAGTAGATAATTCTATTATATGAAGCTTGCTTGTCTCTCATGGACATTTCATCAATGTATGCTGGAGACAGACAGAGATGGGTCTGTGATCTGATCTAGCCAGGCAATCCTTAGGACATTAGAGTTGCCTTTCAAATTATATTATATGTTGTATGGAGGAATACATCCAGTGATAGCTGCTTAAATACATATTAGATTGTCAGGAAAAGTGACAAGAAGCAGAAGCTACAAAAGTGCCCACCTCTTTAGAAATTCTTTCAAAGCAAATGACAATCAGACTATATTCCTTTATCCTTCTCTTGAAGATTTTAAAGAAATAATATATCCTAGATGTACCCATCTCCTTTGTTATGAAGTTGGCAAACTGATGTTCATATTCTATTGCACATTCTAACTGTGATTACTAGTCTGGCAGCTATGGTTAAGAAAACTAACAGGGTAGCTCAAAGAGCTGTAGCACCTAGGTCAGGAGTAAATTTCCTTCAGAGTCCTGTAGGAGAAGAGCCTTTCTGTGTGGTGTTAGAAAAGCTACACCAACCCAGGATGTCCCCAGTAGAATGAATAGCACTCACTTCTGAGTACTCTATAGGTAGTGCTCTATGAAGAGTTACCATAAGTCTGAATCAATATAATCAATAAATGAGTATAATATACTCATATCAGTAAGTAGAAAAAGCCTACAACTTCTTTATATAAAAAAGAGAACATTATCATCTATAAATAAAGACAAACCCAGAAATGTCTTTTAGTTTTGAAATTGCATCAATATGCAATATAAAGGTCATCACTTCTGAATAGGGCCACCCTGCCTTTTTCAGACTCCAACATTCATATTCCACCACCTGGACTGTGTTGTTCATTACAATTGTATATGATGTCAACATGAAACTCCCTTATGCCTAGGGAAATCTATAGAGACATGACTGTTCTCTAAGTTTTGCTTAGGTTTTCATTGTTAAAAGGGACCCCCAGATATTTTCACCTAATTAATTTAGCTCCAATTGATTTTCCACATAATGCTTGGAGGATTTTTATGAAGCTTGAACACAACTTATTTCATATTATCAAATATAAGTTCCTCTAGCATTTTAAATTCCTGGTTACCTGTGATTTAACTTGAAGGAATAAAAATGTGCCACTGGAATATTTGGAATCAAGAACAATTAACCAGCTAATCCCATAACCATACCAATGTTTTAGGGTTTTTTTCTTTTCACTTAAGAGTCATGTCAATGAAAATGCTCATAGATCCTGCATTGTTTGAACTGTTATTATCTTCATTGGGGAAGATGAAATAACACTGTTGAAGTGTGAAGCTATTTCTTCCACTGTCAGCCGAGCTGATTATTAAGTATTCCTTAAGAGCAGGTTGAATAACACAGCTGAGATTCCTTTCTTCCAAGGGGAAAAAAGAGAGAAATCTCTTTGTTTTCCCTTTATTCCCTCTAGAATTTCCTAATAAAAGCCAAAACATTTAGTATCCACATTAATAATATTTTAATTGTTATAAACTGTCCAGAGTGGGAAATATCTCAAGTAAGTAAGTAAGCAAGCAAGCAAGGAAGGAAGGAAGCAAGTAAAATACAGAAACAGCTTAAACTTAAGGACTAAATAATAATGTCTAATATTGAGAACACCAAATTTATTTTTCTATTGTTCCTAAAACATTCTTTTAGGCACTCCCAATCTTTTTCCTAGTAATAAAAAAAATCTCCATTATCTGGCACTGAGATTGGTCTATAACAGATAGACATACCTTTTAATGATCCCAAACAAATCTCGATAGTTGTGATTTTGTTCAATAGTGACAACCTTGATTCTTTCCAGACCCTGAGCTTTGTTTGATTTGATAAAGAAGAGGTTTATAGAATAAGGAGTTACCCTTGATCATCTCTCGGGGAATGATCATCCCCAAGTACTTCAAGGAGAATGTTGTGACTGGGATTCTTGCCTGGACCTAGAACAGTGATGGAGAACCTTGGTACTCCAGCTGCTCTCAAACTTCAATTCCCAGAAGCCCTGATTAGCAGTAGTGCTGACTTAGGCTTCTGGTAATTGATGTCCAAGAACACTTGGAGTGCCAAGGTTAACCATCACAGACCTAAAGTATAATTTCATATGTGTTTGTTCATAGGTAACTTTCTTTTCATTAAGTGAAGTTTACCTCTGCATATGTAGGCACTAAATGGTAACCCACATGTTACTGTAATTTGCTTGTTACCTATTATCACATGCAAAGTTACACACAAAACAAGCAATTCCCATTTTAACAAGAAATAAATATTTTAATTAACATCAGGTACACTTAGCACTTGTGCAGTGCCCCCCCCCTGCAGTTATGTTTATCTGACTTCTTTTATCTAAATAAGGTAACACAAGTAATTACATTTTATACAAGACAATTACTATTTGGACATGTTTTATACAGTTCTTAACCTTTTAAAGCCAGGGGCCGATCACACTCCCTCTGACAGCTTTGGGGGACAGATGACCATTTTGCCCTTCCTACACTACATGGCACTTCCTGGTGTGGTGGAGGCAGTGGGGGGGCACATAAAAATGGTGCTGCCACATCAAGCTCATAGGCGTCAGGTTGAGAATCCCTGCTTTATTTCTTTGGCTGGAAAAAGGAAAACTTTGTGATGTACTCAAATAAAACAGTTTTGCATATCATGAATGGTGACAGTGATAACACAGTACATGTGTGTTTGTGCCTCCTGATCTGAGAGGGTTTTTTTTAAATAGAGAACCAGATAGAGTAATTTTGGGGTTACTAGCCATTAGGATTGGAAGTTGGCCTGCATGACCTCCAAACTTATATGTGGAGCTTGGTTGCCAACAGTCTGAGCAAACAGTCAAGATTTCTTCCAGTGGAGTTTTCAAGGCGGTTTATAAAAATGTTAAATATGTTGTTGGGCAATATATAAAACTTTTAACCATCTTTTGAAAATAAAATAACATTTCTCTTAGTTATAAACTTTAAATGAATAAGAATAATCTTGGAACTGTGGTACTGGAAGTCTTTTTATGGATCATCAAGTCCAGACCATGTCAAGGAAGCACAGTAGAGAATCAAACTCACAACCGCTGGCTCTGTAGGAAGATACGTAAACTCCTAAACTATCCATATGTTTGTTTGTTTTTGGCTTCAGCTCACACAATTCCTTAGTCTTTGACTATCCTGACTAAAGTTAATGGAGGTTCATAGAGTCACAGAACTATAGACTTGGACATAATTCCAAGGATCACTTAGTCCATCCCATGACATATACTAATTTCAATTAATATATACAATGATCATCACAAAAATATTATTAATATAATTTAACAGAAATACATTACTGCTAACCAATTTGCACAAGACTGTGACTAGGTGCCCATTCTGAGGTACCACACTGATATGAATTAAATCATAACTACACAGGAGTTTAGTGAAGATGTTTTGCTAGCAGGGCAAATCAACATTCTACGCTACAAGGCAATTCTAAAAAAGAAACAACCTGAAAAAATGTAACTTTAAAACTGAGCTTGGCACAGATGTAGAAGACATACATTACTGCTCTTGCTTTGTGCCAAGTTTGGAGAAGTTTGGGCAAAAGGTTTTCATGTCACAACTCAAATAATAATAATAATAATTAAAGCCATTTAACACTCCATAAAGAAACAAGTAACCTTATGTGTCATCAAATTGTAAACAGATCAAATAAGCTGAAAAGGCCACTGCTGCTTATCTTGCAAAAAAAAGTTAGTCCCATGCTTTTTTGTTATTTAGAAAGAATGTATGTTCAGTTCATGTACTTATGATTCTTGAAAAATGTCTCTAAAAAGGTGAAAACTGACCGATAACATAGGAACTCTGTAATAAGCTGCCAATGTTCTAAAGCATAGATAACACTTTTACCAGTTCCCCACTCTATTTTGATCTGAATTTTTGACCCTTCCAGGTGATCCTTGTTAAATCTTTCCTAGTCAGACAGCCATTAAAATGGAAGTCTGTTTCTGGCATGAAAAAAATATTTTTAAAAAGTCTAGAGAACAAATATTCAGAAGCTCACTTGCTTAAGCTGAGAAATTTCTGTTTTTGCTTTGTGACTGGAGATGATCTTACATGATCTTACATCATGATCTTACATGATCTTGCATGACACTAGCAGAGCTTTAGTGCCAGTTCCACCTGCAGTAAAGAACACCACACACACAAACAAACAAACACACACACACACACACACACACATGATACCATGTGCTATCAAGTCACTTCTAATGTGTGGCACCCATATGAGTTAATTTCATTTCATTTCATTTCATATTTATACCACGCCTTGCTCAGGCGAACTTGACTCTAGGCGGCTTACAAAGTATAAAAAATAACATAACAGTCACAAATTTCATATTATCATAATCACAATCATCACAGTATCACAAAATAGATATATACATATCAATAACACAGTAACAATCAGAAAATATTAATATCACCATAAAATGTTACCAAAAAATTACAAAGAAAAAAACAGCAAAAACAAAACCACATTTACTGAATCCTGCAATGATTATAAGCAAAATTCTACAAAACGTTACCGGCGGCGGTAGTTCTCTCCAGGCGGATGACAGGGCCCAGAGGAGGGTGGGAGCGTCCTCATACCTCCGGCGTCCAGCGGTCCTTTATCAACCTCCAGGCAGATGATGGGGCCCGGAAGGGGGGTGGGAGGGGGGCAGGAGCACGCACACACCACCCGCAGCTGGTGGAAGTTCTCGCTGGGCAGATAATGGGGCCCAGAGGAGGGCGGAAGTGTCCTCATACCACCGGCGTCCAGCGGTCCTTTATCGACCTCCGGGCAGATGACAGGGCCTGGAATCGCACTCACACCATCCGTAGCTGGCGGCAGTTGTCTCCAGGTGGATGATGGGGCCCAGAAGTGGGCGGGAGCGTCCTCATACCGCCGGCGTCCAGTGGTCCTTTATCGACCTCCGGGCAGATTTTGGGGCCCGGAGGGGGGGCGGGAGCATGCTCACACCATCCGCAGCTGGCGGCAGTTCTCTCCGGATGGATGACGGGGCCCAGAGGACTGGAGATGACTAGAGATAGATATGTAAGATATCTATCATTTACACTTCTGCTCAAATCAAGCAAACCAACAGTATCTTATGACAGGTTGTTCTTACTTCCAACAATCCCTACCTTTCTTATCAATATTTTTCTTCCTAGTAAGCTCTGTCCAGATTTTACACACTAAAACCTGTGGCTTCCTTTGTCTAGCTAACCCATATCATGTTAGATCTTCTCTTTTCCTTTTGTGTCCCAACACATACATTTTGCAGAAAAATTGCATTTTCCGGTCAGTTCTATATTTTGTGCATTTATATGTGCATGGTAGAATAGCCCCTATTTACTCATTTTTGCTCCAGTGAGAAATAAGGCTTGACTTGTGAGCACCAAATTTCCCACCTCTTCAGCTATCTATGGTATTCATAAGGCTCACTTCCAATTTAAATTTAAATTTACTTTCCCCCCTGTCTTTTTTTAACATAGTATGAATGATTTTGACCTTGGTCTCCAGTGACAATAATTGCTAACTCCCAGCATCCCCTTTCATTTCAAAAGGCAAGGAGACTATTTTTGAAAACATGCACAAACCATGTTCACAGAGTTTTTGCTCCAATACAGCTTTCACTCCCCAGGTTGTCTAATTCAAGGAAAGGAATTGGAAATTGAAAGTTTACTTTCCCACCTGCATACTGCAGAGTGCCCATGGCAAATCTTTGTCTGAATGATTTATTTTATTTTATTCTGATTTATATTGCTGCCTAACTCCAAAGACTCTAGGCGGCTCACAGAAAATAAAACCAATCACATTTTAAAAACCAATAAAAACCCCATTAAAACTGCCAACAAAAATTACTTCGACCCCTACAGATTAAAAGAGGGAGATATTGCTCTTATTGATTAAAGGGTATATCTGTTTCTTTGTTGTACGTCTTGCACGTGCTCCTATCTTACTCTTCATCCTTTATTAACTAATTAGACATCTGACCAAATCAGATTAAAATAAATTTGATAACAAAAAAAGATAAGAACAGGTTAAAAGTAGGATGATACAATCACAATAGTTATAAATAGCATTCATCACCGTCACACTTGCTCCCATCTTAACTCACAAGTCTAAAACAGCCTTTCAAAATATTTTTGGGAGTAGTAGCCATGTTAGTCTGTGTTTCAAGCATATCAGAGAGTGAACCAAACCAAACTGTTGTAGCACTTTAAAGACTAACTGTTATATTTGAATATGACCTATTGTGGATCAAGTCCACTTCATCAGACATAGGAGTGAGAATTAATGGCATCAATTTTTATACATCAGGTACAGAGGTACAGAGTGATTGGTTAGCATAACAGAAAAATATATAGATCAATATGACTTTTTGCAACTGGTAATAGCAGATCTCTGGCTGTTATTCAGATTAGTTGTGAAGTTTCGCCCTTTTGAATTGCAAATAGTAGGAGGATACAAGACAAACACCTGGCATTAAACATTTGCTAATGAGTTTAACCTTCAGCAACTATTGACAATGACTTGAGTTCATTCTTTGTTCTGTGAGGTGGCCTATGTTGTCAGTGAGAATTCTACTGGAAAGTTTCTATGAAAGTGGTATAATATAACAATATATAGCATACAACATGTATACCATCATATAAAAACTTGTGTATCAAATTTTGCAATGTGTCCCAGAAACCTGTGATGAATATTCAGACTGTTGTGATGGGTGTCTAGCATATGGATGTATTTTATTTCTGCTTTCTCTCTCTCTGTGGATCCTTGTCTTATAATTTCTTGACACAGAGTGTCTAGAGTCACACCCCACCTGTCTTTGTATCTTTTCTCTCCCAGCCAATATAATACAGATCATGCCATCATCTTTTGGGATCCTCAATCACTGGGTGAGGGAAATTTCTGTTGGAATTTGTGTGTAGTGTATGTATTCTTTTACTTCCATATTAAAAATCAGGAAAGTCAATTCATCAAAAATGTTATCTGGTTTCTGAATGTGGGGAGCTGTGCTTCTGTATTCATGATTCAAAATATTAGAAAACGACCCAATATTGCTGCACAATATATTGCTCATGTTGCCTGCAGGAAAAAGGTGCCAAACTTTGTTTACATAATAAAGACTGTTCAGAATGTTACACCATTGGCAATATTCAAGATAGTCCACATTCACATAGAGAATAGTATTAGTCACATAGAGCAAGAGAAAATTCCAGAACCTGGCTCCTTTCTTCAATAATTGATGACCACTCTTCACTGAAACACAAAATAATTGCAGTGACTGTTATTCATCAAGTATGAATAGCAGTGAGCACAAGAGATGATCCTGTAAACATTTACATGATTACATAAACCATTCTGTAGACATTTCTCCATCTAAGTTATGTTCTATCTGACCATTAGTGGCTTTCCACAGGTATGACCTAGACAACATCTCTAAGGAATACACATTGGAGGTGTGAACAGATTTAATGGTTTAGACTTGATAGACAGAGTACCAGAAGAAATATGGACAGAGGTTCAGAACATCATACAGGAGGCAGCAAATAAAACTATACCAAAAGAAAAGTAGCTGTCTGATGAGGCTCTTAAAGTAGCGGAGGAAAGAAGGAACACAAAAGGAAAAGACAAAAGAGTCACTCAATTAAACACAGATTTTCAGAGAAAAGCAAGGAGAAATAAGGAAACTTTCTTAAATGAACAGTGCAAAGAAACAGAGGAAAAAAACAGAAGGTGAAGGAATAGATATCTTTTCAAAAAAGATTGGGGTAATCGAGGGAACATTTAAAGCAAAAATGACCATGATAAGGGACAAAAATGACAGGGATTTAGCTGATGCAGAAGAGATAAAGAAAAGATGGCAGGAGTACACAGAGGAACTTTACAAAAAGGACCTCAACACCCCTGACAACTACAGTGATGAGAGCTTTGAACTGAAGCCAGACACCCTGGAGAGTGAAGTCAGAAAAGCCGTAAAAAGTACTGCTAATAACAAAGCTAGTGGAGTGAATAGTATTCCAGTTGAATTATTCAAAGCCCTAAAATATGATGGGATTAAAGCATTCTATTTTATATGGCAGCATATTTGGAAAACACAATAATGGCCACAGGATTGGGAAAGATCAGTATATGTTCCAAACCCAAAAAAGGGCAATGTCAAAGAATGCTCAAATTATTGAACAATTGCACTCATCCTACACACTAGCACGGTCATTCTCAAGATAATAAAGGGCTTCAACAGTGCATGGAGAAAAAATTACCAGAAGTGCAGGCTGGGTTCCAAGGAGGCAGGGGAACTAGAGACCACATTGCCAACATTTGTTGGATCATGGAGAAAACAAAAGAATATCAGAAACAAGTCTACTTCTGTTTCATTGACTACACAAAAACATGTGACTGTGTGGACCACAATGAAATGTGGCAAGTAATTAAAGAGATGGGAATACCAGAACACCTTATACGTCTCATGAGAAATCTGTACATGTGTTAAGAAGCAATAGTTAGGAAAGAATATGGAATGACAAAGTGGTTTGGAATAGGAAAAGGAGTAAGACAAGGCTGCATTTTGTCACCCTGCCTATTTAACTTATACACAGAGCACATAATGTGCAAGGCAGGGATGGATGAATCAAAAGTTGGAATTAAAATTGCTGGGAGAAACATCAACAATTTGAGATATGCAGATGACACTACTCTAATGGCAGAAAGTGAAGAAAACCTAAAGAAGCTCTTGCTTAGGTTGAAAGAGGAGAGTGCAAAAGCTGACTTGAGACTCAATATCAATTAAACCAAGATAATGGCAACTGAACCTATCAGTCCATGGAAAATAGATGGGGAAGAAGTAGAAGCAGTGACAGACTTTACATTCTTAGGATCCAAGATCACTGCATTGCAGCTATGAAATAAAAAGGTGACTGATTCTTGGGAGGCAAGCTATGAGAAACCTGGGGAACATAGTTAAAAGTAGAGACATCACCTTATAAACAAAAATTTGCATTTTCAAGGCAATGGTATTCCCAGTGGTATTATACAGTTGTGAGAATGGGACCATAAGGAAAGCTGAGCGTAGAATAGATGCCTTTGAAATGTGTTGTTGAAGGAGAGTTTTGAGAGTCCCCTGGACAGTGAAGAGAACAAATAGGTCAATCTTAGAAGAAATCAACCTTAACTGCTCCTTAGAAGGTCAAATAGTAAAGATGGACATCAAATGAGAAGAGATTATTCACTTGAGAAAGCCTTGATGCTGGGAAAGGTGGAGGGCAAAAGAAGAAGGGGCAGCCAAAAAAGAGATGGTTTGATGGTATTGTAGATACAATGGGCACAGAGCTGGGCGGGTTGAGGAGGATGGTGGAGGACAGAGGTGCCCGGCGGGCAATGGTCCATGGGGTCGCAATGGGTCGGAATCAACTGTGCAACTGAACAACGACAGTGTGATAAGCAGACATCTTCAACATAATTTGTTACCTAGGGAAGACAATTTGAAGCCCAGGCCTTGCTTAGGCAGCAAATGTACTTTGCAGTACTAAGATACCGTTCTCAATATTCTATGTTGCCTCCTCCCCCTGGCTCAGTATCAATTAATGTGTTTACGTCTGGTGGGGAGCATAAGCATGCTATCACTTCTCTGAAATGCTTGGACTCTTTTCAGAAGAACAGAAGGGACAGGATTACTTTTTGTTCATATCTTTGCTGGCTGTTCTAATCAGTGTCAGCATGTTTGAGGCTAGTATGGACCACATTTCCATGTGTTCCAAGGGCAGAAAATTACTGCTTTACATAAATCCTATCTACACAGTGAAGCAGACAATAAAGGGACCCACCAAAGGTGCTGCATTCCCTGGCAATTCCTGACATTAAGTAAGTAAAGCCTAATCTCACCTGTACAATCCTATGTTGAATTTTCTGTCTCTGAAAACATACTGTGTGACTCAATGCAACACAAATATTGCTGCCACCACTTTCAAGAGAAATGCCAACCTGTAATTGTGTTTGGGTGAGAAGAGTTTAGATGATGAAAAAGAAGTCAATTTCTGGGATTTTCCCCTTACTTTTTGTTTCTGTGTGAATTGTACTATGCCATCCTCTCTGTGAATGTAGACCATCCTGATTGCTGCCAGTAGTGTTTTTAACATTCAGACTGTCCTTTGTTTTGTAAACTTTGGCATCTTTTTTTTCCTGCTGGCAATGTGGTCAAAGTTATTGTGTAGCAATATCAGCCCATTTCAAAATGTTTTGAATCCTGGATACAGAAGCATAATATGCCGCATGCACAAACTGGAGGGATTTTTTTTTAGTGAATGTCATAAATAAATATGGCATAACTCTGTGAAATGCACTGGAAACTGACGTTCCATTTGAATTCAACAACATTTGTAGTGATAAATTATGGTTGCCTCCTCTTTTTCTTTTCCTGAGAGGTCTTCCTCTTGGCAGGCAGGTATGACATGGTGGTCCGTTTACTGAACATTTCCTTTTTTGCTGAATGTAACAATTTCTGTGGTACTGAATTATGGTTGTCAGCTTTCTCTTCTGAGAAGGTTCTTTTCCTATGATGTTTAACATAAATTCTCAATTTTTTTCTAGAGAATGCAATAAGGACAAAGTGAAATATGAGACAAAGAAAGTCTGACAAATGTTTGACTCATTATTTAGAGTCACATTCCAGTTGTGCGATGCATTTCTATACCACATACGTGCAGAAGATTTATAGAGTAGAAGGCTTAGATTGATTAGATTGTTTTGTTCACTAGGTACATCCACCCAGTAACATTGATTAGAACCCACAAAATATATTAATACTCGCATTCAGTGTTACAGAATAAAATTGTTATTTTAAAAATCTGATAAATCTTATAAAAGAACTATAATTATGCCTTTGGGAAGAAGCATTATGAATCAGAGCTCTTATTTTATTCCTCAAGATCACAGTGCTCTTTACACATGTGGGTTCTCTACAGCTCAGGTTTTCCGGGCAATACATATGGATTAAAAAGTGTGACTCTTCAGCTCTCACTTAATCAATTTCTTTTCCATTGCATCTGTCTCCTGACATATTTATCTCTCATCAAAAAAGTGATTTCTCTCTCTCTCTCTCTCTCTCTTAATACACACTAAATATAACTGCAGAATTGGAAAGCTATATTTGGAAATGTACTTAAGGCTTATAGGATGCAAGAATAAGGAAGTAAAAAAATCACATGCACTCAGAAAACAAGTAGTAGAGCTGTACATGTTGAATGACTATCACAACATATAATCCAAAAATAGGATCTGAAAGGGTTTGGAAAGCTTGGAAGAGTGACAATTTTCAAAGTGGATTGAAAATTATTTCACTTGAGGGAGTTCAGAGAAGGTTGTACAGGATCCCCAGACATAAAAATACTTGGGTGGAATCCATTGTTTGTGTTTTCATTCAGGAGTAGAGAATCCACTAATAACAGAAAATAGATATTTCTGCTGATTTTCTCCATTCTCTACATTAATCCCCTGCCAAAGCATACCATTGTTAATGCTATGATGGAATATTCCAACCCCTGGGGAACAGATTTTCAAGGGTCACAGAGGACTGTAGGAAAAATCAGTGATTTTAAAAACATTGGATCAGCAGAAAAGCATCACTGGGTTTTACTCTATGAACAGATTCAGAACTTCTTGTTGTGAAGGCCTTCTTCTCAGATGTCTTCTAAACTTTTTGTCCTACAGGTGACACTACAAGACTCTGATTATTTAGAATGACATGAAAGGGGTGGAGGAATGTCAGCAACAATAATGACACAACCAATTCTCAACATTAGTCTCTTGTCATTCCTTTAGGATTTCTGAGGCCAGCTTACAAATAAAGTGCAACAAAGACCCAGGCATATGTTATACTTTGTATCGTAAACTATAACATAACATCTAATTTCCAAACAGGTCATGAAGCCTACAAATAGTTCATAGAGTTAATGACTTAGGAATTGTCATAAGGAATTGTCATTCTGCACAACTAGGAGGAGTGAATCTAGAACAGGATTCCTCAAATATGGCTCTCCAGATGTTCTCAGACTTCAATTCCCACAATTCCTGATCAGCAGGTGGGCTGACTTGGGCTTCTGTTAACTGAAGTCCATGAGGAGGGCAACAAGAATGATCCAAGAAGTGGAAAACAATCCCTATGAGGAAAGATGGAAAGAAACTGGCCATGTTTAGCTTTGAGAAAAAGAGACTGGGAGAGGATATGACAGCCTTTTTTCAAACACTTGAAACATAGTCATAAATATGAGGGGTAAGATCTTATATTAATCACCCCAGAGTGCAGGAAATGTAATAATGGGCTAAAACTACAGGAAACCTGATATAGGCTGAATTTCAGGAAAATCTTCATTACTGTTATAGCAGTATGACAACAGAACCAATTACCTTGGGAAATGGTGAGCATGCCAAAAGTGGAGGCATACAAGAGAAAATTAGACAACCATCTGTCAAACCTGCTTTTATTTGAATCTATTCATTGATTAGTGGGATTGAACTAGATGACCTCCTTGTTCTCTTCCAACTCTGTGATTCTATGTCTGATTTCTTTTGAAGGGAAGCCACTTTATATGATAGAATATTTTTCTCAGTGATTTTCTCTCACCTTCACCCTTTGCAGCATTGCCACATGCAAAAGTAAAACCGGGTAAGCATTCTAAATATTTTTATCAGTTCTAAAGGTCTCCCTTGACCTATTCAATAAGATTAAAAATCCTATACAGTAGTTTCAAACAGACATCTTATGGCTGAGGAGGGAAAAGACAGAAGATTTACATGTGCTACAGCAGTAAAAGAAGCCTCAGGGATGGTAATTTCACATGATGCTGCTATATGTATCTAGATTTTGAAAAAGCCTTATCTCTCTCACATATTTTTTAGAGCAGTTGACAAATGACCACAATTAGTTTTGCACTGTGGCAGGATGTATTCCAACCTCCTTCTCCTTGTTTGGATTTTAAATGATTTGAAAACCAAAGTGCCAGTTTAATTCCACTTGGAGCAATCTTCAGCTATGTTGGCCAGATAATATGGTATTTACCATCCTCTATATAATACCACCAAGCACATCCGTACAGGTCAAGAGTCCTTCCCATTTACCATATATACTCGAGTACAGGTATAAGACCATCTGAATATAAGCCAAGGCACCTAATTTTACCTGAGCAACCATTGCTAATTGCTTCGAGTATAAGCCTAGGGTGGGAAATGCAGCACGTACGAGTAAGTTTCAATAATCAAAATAGCCAGCCTTGTACGACCAGTGTTTACCCATTTCTAACAGAAGAGGCATAAGAGAACCTGGTAAATGTCCTTGGTGCTGGGGAAGTGGTGTGTGTGTGTGTGTGTGTGTAAAAAAATCAGATCATGCCTGCAGTCATGATCCAGATCTAAACACTTCTTGACCAAGACATTTATTTATGTTTAGTGGTCAGTAAGACGTTAACATTCAAAGGGATACTCACATTCTGCTAGTGCTCATCAGCTCTATAAATAACAGCATCCGATGGTCTCAAATGTGCAGCTCTCCTGTGCAGCCCTGAAAATAGAGCAGATTACTCTAGTAAAAAAAGTCTGCATTTTTCAGCACATTTTGGGTGCTGGGAAAACCCCACGGCTTTTACTGGAGTATATATGGTAATTTCAATATCATCAATTCACCCATCTCTTATTAGTTGCACAAATAAGAAAGTTAGCTATTATTCATTCCATCCAGATGCCAAGACACCCAAGTCACATCTGTTGACTGAGCAGATGGGGAGAGCTCTTTCCACTAAATCATTTGGCAATCATCATTATTAGCTGAGCAGGTCAAACCCCATGACATAAATTCTCCATTTTTGCATGATTAAATATTTGCTTTAGAGACTCCCCTTTGGCTTGACCCTTAATACTATTGTGGCATGGGAAAGGACAGCAGAAGCAGTATCTAAAATACATTTTAAAGACACTTTCTGGCATATTTAATAAAGAACAAATGAAAATCTGAAACAATATGTTGAATTATAGCTGCATGGGAGTGCAGCTATGACATTGTGTAGCGAGAAAAACAATGTTCTGCAAGGCAATTCTAAAAACTGGAGGACCCCAAACAAAAAATTATAACTTTAAAAGTGGGCATTGGATCAACACCAAACAAGGCACAGATGTAGCAGACACCTTGCTCTGTGCCAAATTTGGGAAACTTTGGGCAAAAAGGTTTGAGTCATGATTTTTTTAAAAAAGGTAAAGTCTGTTTATCACTATGCTGGAACAAGTAACCTTTTATGTCTTTAAATTTAAAATAGTTGATATTAATTGAAAGGACAAGTCTTGCTTATCTTGAAGGAGAATGGTTGATCAAAACTGTTGTTGTTGTTGTTAATGATGTTGTTGGTGTTGTTTGAAAATAATCTCAGCTGCAAAGGCTGAAATACTGAATCTAAAAATGCTTCTCAAAATAGAAGAACAGTGACTGTTACAAACCAGCTTGGAATATCTCTATGTTCCACTGAACATTTCCTGCTGAAAGTTTCAAAGTATACATTAATTCAGATTTAACCCATTAGTGAACCCTTAAACCAGGGGTGGCCAACTTTTTTATGCCATAGGCCTGACCAAGCCCCTGGACATAAATGAATACACTGGTATAGGGTAAATAATTTTATTGGTAAAAATAAAAGCAGGGTGGGGAGACTTAGTACTCAGGATTGTTGGATGTGCAAGAAAAGCAGGAAAGGGACTATGTCTTTGAATCGCTAATGTGCAGATTTTCAGCAAGATCCCTGTGAAGGACATACTCCTGTGTAAAAAAAATGAAATACAAGAACATTTTAGTAAACTTTTCTATCTCTCCCTCACCCATCTCTCTCTCACACACGCATGCATGCTTTCTCAAGAAAAACACACTGAGAAATAAAATTCTTACTGGTGTGGCTTCTTTGCCCACTTCAGTTTCCAGGGTTTAATTTATAGCTGCCTTCGCTTCATCTTTCTTTTCTTCCTCTTCCAAAAGGTCATCAAAGAATAACTGGGACGGAGACCAGGTAGGTCCAAATTCTTCCTGCCTTGTTTTCTCACCACTTGGTTTGGTGGCTTTGAAAAGTATCCCCACCATCCACAACATCTACAGGTTTTGGAAAATCCTCAACAGTTAAAGATCTTATGGTCTGCAGTTTTTGGAACAGTCCTTTTAGACCACACTCATAGCTACAGTAGGTCCACTGGTCACTATGTTGCAAACAGTTTTTTGTCGGGGTGGTGCTTTCAGGATCCGAATCTTGACCAGCTGTAAATATGGTAAGCTCTCTGCTGCAGAAAAAGCTCTCTGCTGCAGGAAAAAAGTTTCTTTCTACCCTTCTGAGAAGCTATAGAAAAATCCAAGTCTAACGAGTTGGTCTTCAGACTCAAGGGTGGAAACGAAAAACCCCTAGGCTGCAGGTTAGACTTTTTCACCTTTTTGGTTTTTTTCTTCAAGGGTGCATGGGGTAGGGGCATGCCCACAGCACCCACATCTGTTTCAGGTAATGGGGTGCTTACATTTTTGCCCAAGTCCACTTCCTCTGTTGTATTTTTGGCATTTTATGCGGTAAAGAACGGTCCTTGGTCTTTGGTGGCCTGCTTGCCATCTTTATGTCTGCTCCTCAGAATTTGTCCGGGCATGCAATAGGCGAAGCCTGTTTCAAAAGGGCCATCTCAATACCTAAGTCCTTTTCCCATGATTCTTTTAGTATTTTTTGCGGTCGTTCGTTTTTATTAATTATCCTATACATTTTGCCAACTAATCCTTTTTCCAGGGTTAACCCCTTCTTTAGTTTGTGTATAATCTCCTCAAAAGGAGTTATTTCTCTCCCTATATAATTTTTTAATCTCTGTTTCCTATCCCATTCTTCCATTTGTTTTTCCTGAAACCAATTCAGATTTAAACTGGTATATTGTAATATGTGATAAAGAATGGAAACGGAAATGGAACCAAAGATTAATGAAAGTACTTTCTATAAAAGAGAAAGAACACAACTGTAAAATATTATGGAAATGGTACACCACCCCTATACGCTTATGGCAAATGGGAAAGGCTGAAACAAACCTATGTTGGAGGTGTGGTAAAGAACCTGGAACGTATACTCATATGTGGTGGTCGTGCGAATTCGCAAACAAATTTTGGAAAATGATAGAAAAAGAGCTAGGAAAGATTATGTCTTCTGAGATTAGGTTATCTGCTAAAGCTGTGTTACTGGGGGAAACAGATGAAGTGAAGATAAGTGAGAATAAGAAAGAGTTAATGATCACCTTACTATCTGTGGCGAGACAATTAATTGCTGCTGAATGGAAAAATAAGTTTATAATTGAAAAAGGGAAATGGTATAATATGGCATGGCGCTTAGCTCTCAATGACAAATTAACAAATGAAATAAAGATTAGAAGAGGTTTAAACATTAAGAATGTATTTTGGGAAATTTGGGAACCATTCGTTATATTTGGTATGACTAGTAATGAAGGCATTAAACCAAGCCAAGAAATGTTGAAGTTTTGGCAGAATTGAGATTTCAATATATACAAGATACTCAACTTATCTGGGATTATATGTACAATATAAGCTGGCATGATTTATGTGCTTTGTTTACAAGTTAGTATGGGAATGGGTGGGTGTATTCGCAGTTGTCATCAGATGTACAATTTTGGTTTTTGTTTATTGTTTATTCATTTATTTTATGTTATAATATTGTCTTATATGTTTGTCGCAATATACATGTGTTAATAAAAAATATGTATTAAAAAAAAGGGCCATCTCTGGGGAGGTCATATAGGTTATACAGGGTATCACGTGTCCCTACAGAGCCAATCTGTGCTAGGGTTGCCCTGCCCTCATTTCCAGGGTGGCAATCCACATGTTCCCAGTCTGGGGTATACCTGAGGGTGGCCATTTCCACTTCAGGGTGGCCTTTCCTACCACGTGGCATTTGCCGTACCGCTTCCAATTATGGAGGCTACCGATGAACATTATTTTCAATCACGTGGGTAAACAGGACACATTGCTACTACATTATTTCCAGTGCACATGGCTGTGACATCATTTCCCACCATGTGGGTAAATAAACATGGTGGTAATGGCATCACTTCTGGTCACAAACAAAAGCACATGGTGTGACATCACTTCCGGAATCTGATTTTGACAGCAAGTAGGTCCATTAAACTACTATCATTGGTGTTAATAAGCATACTAAGACTTTGCAACAAATATTAAAATTCTGTGCAAAAATATCTCCAATTTTCTTTTTGTTTTCTTTTGTTTACAAAATAGCCCCAGAATCTGAAAAAGGCAACAAAACTCAAAATAATTTTCTCAGTGCCAGTCTTCCACTCACAAAGAGCAAAATAGCAAATACACTTATATATTGACCCATAGAGCTTAGTGTATTCTCTCAGTGATATACAAGGCAATTAGCATTCTGTCCCCAACATGCTGGATATTCATTTTACCAACCTTTGAAGGATGGAAGGCTCAGTCACCTTGATCGCTGTCAGGACTGAACTCAGACTGTGAGCACAGTTTTGGTTGCAGTACAGTGGTTTAACCACTGCATCATCAGGGCAAAAGAGAACCAGGCAATCTTTTCTGTCTTATGTAATCCCTGAGTGTTTCACAAAGTTTTCTCCCTAGGAGGACTTGACAATCCAACTATTTTTACATAGCACACAGTTATACTTTGGAATTTGCTACCACAAAATGCAGGGGTGGCTTGAAATACACTTTAAACAAATTAATGGATGACTAGGCTTGTGTCCATTTGTCACAATGGCTCTATACCCTTTCAGAACCAGAAGGATATTGTCTGTATATCAAGTACAGTTGTACCTCGCTTAAAGAGCATAATGCATTCCACAGGCTTGTTCTTTAAGCGAGTTTGCTCTTTAAGTGAAACACCATTGTAAATGACCAATTGTGGGGGGGGGGGAGTGCAAACGCCGATTTATTTGTTAAGCGAGTTTTCGTTGTTTTTATTTGTTAAGCGAAGCGAACATTCAGAGAAAATTCTGCTCTTTAAGCGAGTTTCTCTTTAAGCGAGGCACTCTTTATGCGAAGTTTGACTGTATTTTGGGAGCAAGAGTGGGAGAATTCTGTAACATTTTTGTTTATGGCCATTCTGTAGGCATGAGGTTGGCCACTGTGTGAATAGAATACCAAACTAGATACCCTGTGATATGATCCACTGTGGCTCTTTTCTGAAAATTAAAGCTTTTGAAAAGTGGATCTATAGAAGGCTGCTAAGGATATCATGGGATGACCATGTGGCTAACGTAGAAGTGTTGTGCCAGATAGATAAAGAACAAAAATGGTTTAAGACCATTAAAAAGAAAGAAAGCTCTAATACCTTGGACAAATCATAGATGGACATCTTGGCTGAAGAATCTGAGAGACTGTTGTGGAATATCCTCAGAAGAACTGTTCTGAGGAGTTAAGAACAGGAAAACTATCACCATGATAATAGCCAATATACAGGATGGATTTGACATTTGAAGAAAAAGGAGGGAACATTGAAAGTAGATCAGGGATGAAACAGTATAGCCTGACCTTCTAGTTCAGAAGTTCTCAACCTTTTTAAGCCAGGGGCCAGATAGCTTTGGGGCCGGACAGCCATTTTGCCCTTCTTCCACCACATGGCACTTCCAGGTGTGGTGGAGGTGAGGGGGGCACATGAAATAGTGCCATGGGCCTCATCTGGCCAGCAGGCCGCAGGTTGAGAATCCCTGTTTGAGTTATCTATTTTACATCTGCAAGTGGGCATACATACACACATGCACAGTTAAACTTATACCTAAAGGGTTTCTTGAGCATGAAAACAAGCCTGTTTTTATTTCATTAATGCCTGATGCTACAGCTATCATCTGTGTTTTAAAAATATGGCAGCAGGGAATATATTACCTGTAATTCACAACGGCAGTAATCCACAAATTACATAACACAAATAAGAAGCTAAAATGCCTACATTTAAAATGGAGGAAAGGTAAAAACTAAAATGTTTTATGTATGCCGTGTAGATTTTTAACAGCAGTAAGTGCACACAACTGAAATATCAGACAGAATTTTGATACTTGAAATAAACCAGCACTTAAGCTACGGGCACTTATTCTAAACTCATAAACTACATCCATAACTAAGTCCCAAGCACATCCAACAGAGAAATCTCCAGTCTCATCTATCTCATAATTGCAATGATGGTTTGTATTTTGAAACCTGGCCAATTCCATCATCTGCCCACCATTCCAATGGATTGCACTCTTAAATGTGGAAAGAGGGCATCACACATCTCCTGGGTTTTCCCTCATTCAAACCTGATTCTCTCATACTAATTGTTGTTCAGTGTATGCCACATAGCTTAATTAAATCTCGCTTTAATGCATCCATTAAAACAGCAAATTACAATGGACAGCAATGATTTCAAGACTGGTTGGCAATACCCCAGAAGCAAATACTGTACTCAAGATTCTTTTAAACAATTTGGGTACTAGCCTTTTTCACTCTCTCAAAATGAGGGGTGGTGGTGGTGGACTGCTGCCTTTTATCTCACTAGTGAAAGCCTGTTGGAAAATGAGAATAAACTCCAAATGCTATGAAGTTTAGGAATCCAGCTCACAAGCTGAAATTACAAAATTTGAGCACTGTGGTTTTTACTTCTGATGTATATGTGCAAGGAACATCTACTACACAGTCCAGATGCTGCTATTGCCAATAGCTAAATGATTTCATGGAAACCTTTGCAATGTAACATAAGAGTAGGAATTTCAAACTCCATTAAAATGAAACAAAATGCAACACTGCATCACCGTACACTGATTCCATTTTCTACACATCATAGATGTCAACATATAGGAGTTGCATCATAACCCTTCACTGAGCCATAGGATTCATGCCGGGATGCCATCTGGCTTCCCTGGAGCAGATTCAAAATCAATCTGCCACTACCTCAGAAGAAAACAAAATGGCACTCTTAAGAAAAAAACATAAAGTGGATGGGTGGGTGGGTGGGTGGGTGAGAGTTTAACTGTATCTTTATCTGTGTATCGGGTTCTATATAGATTATGTGTTTTCAACACACACACACACACACACACACACACACACACACACACACACACACACACACACACACACACACACACACACACACACACACACACACACACACACACACACACACACACACACACATCTACCAGCAATAGTACATTTCTGCAGTTTTACTACCAAACTGGAGTGCTAACCCTCAGAATAGAATCTGCAGTGTACGGTGGACAAAGTCTGTGTTGCCAAAATCTTCTTTTCAACAACCATTTGCAGAAAACTAAGAGAGATAGTTGGCTTAGTTGTTAAGACACTGAGGTTGACAATCAGATGGTTGCCAAGTCAGCAGTTTGAGACCCAAGTGCTGCATGACGGAATGAGTGCCCGTCATCTGTCCCAGCTCCTGCCAATCTAACAGTCTGAAAGGAAGAAACTGCAAGTAGATAAATAGGTACCACTTTGGTGGGAAGGTAAACAGTGTTCCATGCACTCCAGTGTTGAGGCATGCCTGGCACATGTCCACAGATATGTCTCCAGATGCAGACAGCACTGGCTCTTTGGTTGTAAACGGAGAAGAGCACCACCCACTAGAATTGGACACAACAGGCTTTCAAGCAAGGGAGGCCTTAATAATGGTTTGTTTTTTCTTTCTTACAAAAACTTTCCATAATGTGCAGAGTTTTACCCCAAGTCTCGGGAAATAACGTGAAATTGGTGGATGGAGGGCTGGATTTGAAATGTGAAGGAAAGGAAAACTGACAGATTTTCCCCTCTAGGCAGAAGATGCTGAGAGAGTAGCTCTTAGAATTCTAGCTTTGAACTGCATATTCTCTTATGTTTGTGGTGCACAGTTATAGCTGTCATTTTTCTAGCTTAGGTTACTTAGGCTTAAGAGTTTTAATGCAGAAGGGAAATATAACATAATGTACACCCATAGCCAGTGAAGGGATGCAACAGGTCCTCACCCGTTCTCCAGAACCGGTAGTAAATTTCCCCAGTGTCCCGGGGAACTGGTAGCAGCTTTTTTGGGGGAAACCACCTTTGGGGCTTACCTTTTCACTGGTTTTCCCACTGCGCATGTGTGCCAATCACTTGGTGTGCATGCATGCCTACAGTGCTTGGCACGTATGCACGGCCTCCTTGCTGTCCTCCCAAGTGGGGAGGAGGAAGAGAAGTTGCTAGCCTGAAGCTCCCTATAGCCTGCTACCCAGGGTAAGTGACTCACCTTTAGATGTTGTGTGTCTGTGTGTATTTTAATGTGTATTTAATACCTTTATCTGTATTGACGTACTACCACAATTCCTAAAAAGGCCTGGCAGCTGGCAGGCCTGGCAGCCTGGCTTGGGGTTTTTAAGCAAAGTCTTGGAGTTACCTCATCAATAGGCTACACCTGTGCTGTTCCAATTGCTGACCAATTGGAGAACCCTTAAGTAGGTACAGCTGTTTTACATTTATATTAAGGCATATTATCTTAAAGAATTGGTTAGGCAAAGACTTAGTACCCAACTTCTTTAACTGTTGAAAAGTGGAAAAGTGCCAAAATGAAGCCATCTTGTGGTGAGTTCATTCTGTAGTTCCTTCCATCTGACCTAGTGTGAGAAAGATTAGCCAGAATAAGCTTTAAGCTCTGGTTTAAAAGCTCTGGTTGATTTGTGTTTGGGGTGGGTGGGTGTTTGGGTGGGTGGGTGTATTTTAATGTAATTTTTATTTTATTTATTTATTTTATTAAATCTATTTACGGGTTTGTGTTGTGGGTGGGTGGGTGGGTTGAGGTGTGTGTGTGTGTGTGTTGATGATGATGATGATGATGATGATGATGATGATGATATTTATTTATTTATTTATTTGACCCCACCCACAATGTCATGATGTTAGCTCCACCCACACTGTGATGACATCATGGTGGGGTAGTAAATTTTTTGACATTCCACCACTGCACATAGCCATTGATTTTAACCAGTACAGATGTCTGATAATTCCATTTGGTGTCTGATAGGATTTTTAGAATGTATAATTTCTCCATAGATGTGGAATTTGGGGCTGGAGTGGGGTGATAGAAGAATGTTGGAGGTTGCAATACTTAAAATGTTGATCACACTCAGAGATGACACCAAATTCCTAAGAAGTAGTGAAAGTATCAATTTCATGCTTCCAAAGTTTTGGCAGGTGCAAGTACTGTCTCCTCCACGGTGCTGAGATGCCCTAGACTTGTGGTCCTTGGGGGGTTTAATATTCATGTGGGGGTTGCTGAATCTGGAGTGGCTGAAGACTTCATGAAAGCCATGACACCCATGGAGTTATCCCAAAATGTCACTACCTCCTCACATGTGGGTGGACCTTGTTTATTATGCAGATAGCACCGGTTCTTTGGCTGTTAATGGAGGATGACCTAGAACTATTCACTCCAGGACCTGGCTTTACCAGTTACTCATTTCCATATGCAAAAATGGGGTCTTCATGTAGGACCAGAAATACACAAGTACAAACACAGATTTGTACAAGGATCACTTCAGTACATCACCAATAGTTTTCCCTTCATTTCTGTGCCCTTCATAGTGGCTTGCACATCCCTAAAAGAGATTATAATTTTTAATTTGGCTGTGTTGAAATTCATGTGTGTTTATTTGAGCACATCTAGAGACAGAAAAGAAAATAGCTGTCCATGTGGAAAGAAAGATCCATTTCACAACTCATTCAGCTCTCCAGATAATGGAACATATTTCAGCAAAGAACACCTTAGATATAAAGCATGTACCTTAGAAAATGTGTACAGAAAGCATAACTGTGAAGAAAGACACCACAAAGTATGTTTAAAATTCCATACAGAAGAAAAAGCAGTGTCACAATTACTGAAGGAGACAGGATAAGAATGCTGAGACATTAACAGACAACTGAATAAGGATTAGATTGCTAGATTTTCATACCACCTCCACTCATATATATCCTTGCTTGGTGTGTTGAAACAGATGTTCTGATGTATTGGCATGATGTAAATAATGTTAAATCTTTTTCAGTTCTAAGCATATTAGGAATGTCATTCCTGTAGAGAAATGCAAAAAATGCACATGCTCAGCATTTCTGCTTTTCTATAACAGCATTTGCAAACTGTTGTTTGCATTATGCAGACATCCAAAGATGGGTTGTACCAACCACTGTCTAGCACAAAAAGAGAGGGAATGTACCAAGTTAATATCTTTAGCTGGATTAATTACTTTCTTATCTGTCAACTCTATCTTCTTTTTGGTTCACAATTCATGGAGATTAGTGATTGCTTGGCTGGAACCATATCCACGTGTTTTAGAATAAAGAGTAGCGAACAAGATCTGGTAAGAGACAGTACCATTTGAAGAGCAAGCCTCTGAAAACTTCAGCTATCCAGGGTGTAAAATTATAAAGCTGCATTATTTTTATTGCATTTCAATCTTTGATAATACAGAAAAAAAGGAAGAAATAAGAAATGTTGGTGACGGAGAGGCACCCAAGGAAATGGCTGAAAATTTATATCTTCATACATTCCGATATCAACAAAATATCAATCTTGTAAAAGGCAACGACTGTGACCTGGGCTATTTTCCCAGAATGCTTAGATGAAAACAAAATATGGAGTTTGAGGGACAATTCACATCTAAATGCACTTCGAGAGAAACTATATGTTAAAAGCAGATAGAAGATACCTTAGAAGGGTTTTTGACGTGTTAAGTAATGAGAAAATGTCAATTATTCCACCAGCTCCATAGGATAGACACAAAGATGTGACAGAATGGAAGCAGAATTTATTTGTACCTATATTTGTATCTGAATCTGTAAAATATAGGGGAAAAAAATCTGCTGCATGATGCCCCTGCCTTCCACAGGTTGTTGGGCTGTAAGTCATATATTTATTACCATAGTCATGGCACCTGGGACTGCTGATGGGAAGTGAATTCCAGGAATAGACAGTTCCTCCAGTCCTGGATTATACAGAAGTCTTATATTTGTATTCATAAATTTATTTTAATAAGGCACAGCTGTGTTTGTCAAAATAGACGTGGTCTCTAGTCATCCATTACAAAATCAGCAAGTGAGTGCTATGGAAATGCAAGTGCATAACACCTTATGAGATGGAAGCATATAAATCAATTACAAGGGCATATACGCAGAGCTATATTATTTTACAAATGTCTGTCTTGATTGATGTTCTGACTGTGTTGATAAATACCACTGGCTTTTGCAAATATTTTCATGCTATTTTTCCCCCTGGGAGCACAGAATGAGACACTAGCTTTGGCAATATTTCATTAAGGTAACAGTAATAACTCTCTGAAATGGTGGGCAGAAAAAAGAAAAAGAAGTTTAAAATGTGGATATCAAAGTAAAATACTATGATGTGGTATTAATTGTAGCATTACGGTGTAGTATTATTCAAGATGAAGGATTAATATAAAATATGACATAACTATCTGCTTCCTTGGAATCCTTACTTATTGTACTAATTTCTTCTCCACATCCACTTATTTTATTAAATTATTTTCCATCGTTGCAGAGTATAAAAGCTTCATAATAATCATAAAGATGTAAAACCAGCAAACTCTAAATGGGAGAAGTAAGATAAATTGTAAGAAATCAGCCTAGATTTGCAATAAATCAACCAGTTGAATAATGTAAAGCTGGGTTGGAATTGATGTTTTCATTACATTTCCAAAATTTGTAATTAATATATCTAATTTTTGATCTTTGAATCTATTAATATAACAGGACATAGATTTTTCAGCTTCCTATGAATTGATCAATAGCAAAAAAACTGTATTGACAGAATCTTTTTCTTGCCCACTCCCACTAAATTTTCTCATTCATTGAAAAAAGGGCAATTTTGGGGACATTCCAACATTCATAATTTAGAATATCATTTATTTCTCTAAAAAATAATTTACAAAATTGAGGGGCTATGGGTTTGCCTATCTGGAGTGGAGAGGGGAGAGATAGCCTTCCCTGTCCTGGTACCAGGTTGTATGGCTACCAAGCCCCATCACAGGTGTAGGGTTGACAAATTTCAATAATTGTGGGCCAAGTTTTATGCCAAACTATTTTGTGGCTTGACTCTTTATTTCACAGTTATGCTGGTGCTGCTGGTGCTATACACCTGCAACAACCACTTTCAAGGGGGGGGGGGACTTCCAAGATTCAGCAACACTATTTGTCTTATTGATTCTCCTGTGTATTTTGAGAACAGCAGCATTCACTATAAGTAGGCATGTCCTGCTTTGTAGGGAATCATGGCACCCTGCTGAAGAAAGACTTAGACATGGAGTGTCAAGGTGGATGAAAGGGCATGCTTTCTTCTGTGTCTAAGGTAAAGTGGCCATTCTGAGCAATGAGTGTCTTAAAATTACATTGACACAGGCAATCACAAATGCAGAAACACTACAGAAAACCCAAGAACAAAATCAATTCAAAGAGAATAACCCACACCGGGGTGGGTGGGGTGTACTTGCCTGTATGTGCACATATTTAAATTGTTTCCAAGAGCAGTAAACCTGAGTCAAAAACTGGAGTATTAGGACCTGCAGACAAAGTCTAATATAGAGCTCTTACTACATTTAGTTCAATACTTTTATTACTAGAAAGTCCCTCAATATTTATTGAGATCCTTTTTAAGGTTGGTCTTGATGAAGACCTTTTGGGGCAATTCTTTCATTGGTTCCTCTGGTTCAATCTAGTGGAAGAGTTGCCAACCTTTTTAAGTCAGGGGCCAGGTCACGCTCCCTCAAACAGCTGAGGGGGCTGGACTGGTGCCCTCCCCCACCATTCATGGCTGCTGTAAATGAGTCTGCAGCTGTCATAAACGTGTTTACGACAGATGAAAATGAATCCATGGCCGATTCCAGTAGTGGCTGGAGTAAGAGAACAGCCCAGTTGATTTGATACCATGGGCTGGATCTGGCCCACAGATCATAGGTTGTTTACCCCTGATCTAGTGTAAGAAAGATTAGCCAGCAAAACAAGGTTGCCCTTGCCTGGGAGATGGCCGACTGTGGTTCAAATTGGTAAAATGTACCCATAATTTTTGGAGGAAGCTCTTTTTATGTACTCCAGAAAGGCAATTAGCAGATATAAATAGTTCAGTTTCTCAGTAAACTAACTCCAGGATGTGAGGGATTGCTTGAGTCCATAATAAGTGATTTACAAGTATAATGTACAGCTACAGAGGAGATCAGATGTTATTATTTTGTATGTGTGTGATTCTTTTTTGTCACAAGAAACTTTGTCTACTGAATGCCTTTTATTTGCAATAAAGCATAAGTATGGGGAAAACTGAATAAACCTGCTATAAAAACACACTGCAGAAAATGCTTTGGCTTCAAGATATAGTAATTAGGCCTCCGTAGCTATTGGTTCAAGCTGCTAAGATATACTGAAAATGTTTTTAGCTGTAGAAACTGTTCTCATGTTTTAAAAACTAATCAATACACACAGGCTAGTATCCTGATTCTTTGCAATCCTTTGTAGGAAGGGCCACCAAAGCACTATTACTTGAAAATCACTTTACCCAATATGTGAAAAATGGGGATGAAGAAGTACATGCATGAAGCGTAGAAGAAATGTGAAAGACAGGATGAGAATGATATGTCTTGTTTTTAGACCAAGTGAAGGTAGAAAGGACACTGGAAAATTAGACCCACAACTATTCCTGAATTTTTTGTTTATCGACTGCTACTGGTATCCAAGTATACGTTTTCCCCTGGAAGAATGCCATTGGTGGATCCCAGCTTGCCATGAAGTGACCTACACACCGTGATCACGAAGCCATCTCCTGTGGCACGTATGAAATGAGACATGCAGGATTTAACACTGGGACTGCAATGGACTACCACAGCCTTGAGGACATTAATAAGGTGCATCTTCACAGCCAGTCCATCTGGCATGGCCTCTCCTACCTTCATTACCATTGGGAATCAGAATAGTGAAGTGGTTCCTCCTCTGCTCATTTTGCCCCACCCCCAGCCTCACTGGGTAAGTGAAAAAATTATCAGCTAAATATACTCATATTAAAGTCAAAGACTATTCCCTCCCTACCTGTGAAAAAAAAGGGAAAGAATGTTCAATATGATCAAAGGCATTGGTCACTAGTTATTTAAATTTTAATAAAATTTACCCCTAACCTGTAGCCTTGTAGTGCTATACCTGGTACCAAGACAGTGGAAGTTAATATGCCCCTCTCAAATCCTGCATAGTGCTGATCCTTATTAAGTGCTACCTAGGCCAGATCTTAGTCAGGAATAGCCCTTTGAGGCCATTTTCAACTCTGTTTGCTGGAACAAATGTTGACCAAAACCCAAAGGTGCCTCATGAGGTGCACTGTATGCCCAAATGGTTCGTATGAATCGCACCAGGCAAACAGTGCCATCTTATTTCAAAAAAATCTTATCAAATGATGCTCTAAAAGGATTCACTGCTAACTGCATTCATACAGCACTACCCACCAACTAATTGTGACCTATTTAGCAACCATCCACATCAACAAAAGGATAACTTCTTCAGAGTACAATAGGAGAAAAACTACCCAATTTCCAAGTGCCAGTCCAGAAGTTGGGCTAAAATATTCCTACCTGGCAGTCGGGTCAACCTGAAAAAGGCCAAAGAGGCAGTCGATTAGGCAGGGCATCCTTAAATTGGCTCTCCACCCTGCCCCAAAACTAGCCAACATCTGGGTATCACCATCTATGAGCCTCTTCCTGACTCAAGAGTAGGAAAGCACCCCCAACTTTTACATAACAGTTCAGCTAACATGTAGGGGTGCAAATATCCTTGATTATATTGTTCTCACTTATGGACAAGGTTCTTCTCTTAACCCCTAGTGTGGCAAGGAGTTTTCTGACACCCTCAGCAATGTTCTCACAACAGTGAAAAAACATCATTTATACAAGATTTACCACTTTCAGTAGATAATTCCTTATACTTGTTCCAGAGTGTGCAGCCATCACACTTGCACAAATGGTGCTAATTTCCCAAACATAAGCTGGCTACTGCCTTACTTAAGAATTTGAAGCTCTGATTGGGTTGTTTAAATCATTCTTGCTAATCAATGGCATATGTGTTTGCTTCTCACTTGGAATGGAATCATAAATTTGCTACACAAATTACAGAGTGCTTGAGCAGGGGAAAGGATTTCATTACCTCATTATTACCTGGGGTATGGAATTCCATCTTCATTCTTATTCAGGTGCCATATCGTTCCAGATATTGGCTATCATCATGACAATAATCTTCCTGTTCTTAACTCCTTGAAACCAGTGATGTACAGTGATGTACAGTGATGTACAGTGATTACAGGTCCCTCCTCGGTAGAGGGAGGCCGGGCCCTGGGTGGCAGGGATCGGCTGAGGTTTTTGCTGATTATCTGGTGGAGAAAATCACTCAGATCTGCTCGAAGCTAAATCCCAACGTGGAATGTGCAGAGCTGGGGTTGACCATAGCACAGTCTAGCCATGTTATCTGGGATTGGTTTGATCCTGTTGGCCCTGAGGAAGTGGACAGGCTTCTTGTATCTGTTCGCACCACGACCTGTGCACTGGACCCATGCCCTGCCTGGTTAATTAAAGCTTCCAAGACGGGGGCAGGAGGCTGGGTCGAGGCGATTATTAATGCTTCATTAAAAGAGGGGCATTTTCCAGCACCTTTTAAACATGCTTTAGTGCTTCCCCTCTTAAAGAAGCCGTCCCTCGACCCCACGGTAATTTCCAACTACCGTCCAGTATCCAACCTACCTTTTTAAGGTAAGGTTCTGGAAAAGGCTGTGGCGCAGCAGTTACAGGAAGTCCTGGATGAAGCGGATTATCTGGACCTGTTTCAGTCAGGATTCAGGCCTGGATATGGTACTGAGACTACACTAGTCGCATTGGTGGATGATCTCTGGAGAGAGCGGGACGGAGGGGAGCCGTCTGTCCTTGCTCTTCTCGACCTCTCAGCGGCTTTTGACACTGTAGATCATGGCATACTTCTGGGAAGGCTCCGGGGCTTGGGGATCCAGGGCACAGTGTTGTCCTGGTTTTCCTCATTCCTGAGGGACAGGACCCAGTCGGTGTGCCTGGAGAAGGAGAAGTCCAGCCCTAGGCCCCTGCAATACGGGGTGCCTCAGGGCTCGGTACTCTCTCCTCTCCTATTTAACATCTATATGAAGCCGCTGGGTGAGATCATCCGTTCCCACGGGGTAAGGTATCATCAATATGCAGATGATACCCAGTTATACATCTCCACCCGTGGGGACCCAAGCGGTGCAGTGGAAGTCCTTTCCAGGTGTCTGGAGGCTGTTAAGGTCTGGATGGGGGACAACGGGCTACTGCTGAATCCCGGCAAGACTGAGTGGCTGTGGGTAAGGGGTCCTGTGTTAACACAGGAGCTGCCACCTTTGGCTCTGGATGGGACAGTTTTGCCCCAAACAGACCCGGTGCGTAATCTGGGGGTCCTCCTGGACTCACGGCTACTGTTCGAAGAGCAGGTGGCAGCCGTGGCCAGGAGGGCTTTTGCACAACTTCGTGTAATACGCCAGTTACGCCCACTCCTAGACCGGGACGCTCTGCTGCGTTGGTCACCTCCAGACTTGATTATTGTAACGCGCTCTAAATGGGGCTGCCCCTGATGACCATCCGGAGACTCCAGCTGGTCCAGAATGCGGCGGCCCGGGTAGTGGTGGGGTGTGGGCATTATGCCCGTGCTTCTCTGCTGCTCCGGGAGCTGCATTGGCTGCCAGTATGTCTCCGGGTGCAATTCAAGGTGCTGGTTATTACCTTTAAAGCCCTATATGGTAGTGGGCCAGGATACCTAAGAGACCGTGTCACCCCAAGTACATCTGTCCGTCCCACCAGGGCGGATCGGAGAGGCTCCCTTGTTGTTCCTTTGGCGAGAAAGGCGCGCCTCGCCTGCACTAGGAGGAGAGCCTTCTCCGTGTCCGCCCCGACCCTCTAGAACCTCCTGCCCACCGAACTGCGCCTTCAGACAGAGCTCCTCCCCTTCCGGAAGGGCTTAAAAACCTGGCTGGCAGGACAAGTTTGGGGACCCGGGAACGTGGGTTCTCATACTAGATGGCTTATCTAATGGATGGCCACCCCTGGATCCGAATGCGGGATTACGGGTTGTTTCTGTACGGTTTTTAACTTTGATAACTTTTTTAACTCTTGTGGATTTTTTATTGATATAGATCATTTTATGTTTTTATTTCTTGTAAGCCGCTCAGAGTCGGGTCCTCCCGATTGGGGCGGGGTAATAAATGCATTAAATAATAAATAAATAAATAAATAAATAAATACAGCAAAAAAAAAATTTACTACCACACCATGGGTAGAGCCTAAGTCATGGGTGCAGCCTAAGTCATGGGTGGAGCCTATATTTTGGGTAATCTAATCATTACTGCCATATGGCCATGTATACATCTGCAAACACAGGCAGCACTGGCTTTTTGCCTGTAAATGGAGATGAGCACTGCTCCCTAGTGTTGGATATGACTAGCTTTTGAGCAAGGGAGACCTTGAACCATTTGCAGGGACAAAATCTGATGGGGCAGGGCAGGGAGGTGGGCATGGCCACCCAATTTCGCTATCCCCCCTACCCAAAGGCTACCCCCTGCCCAGAGGCCACCCAATTTTGCTCCCTCCCTCCCAGGGGGTGCAAACCTATTGCTGCCCACCACTGCTCAGAACAGTTCTTCCGAGTACATGCCAAACCAGTCTCTCAGGTTCTTCACCCATGAAGTCGATCTATGTCAAGGGCCTCTCTTCCCAGGGTTCTTTCCTTGCAGATGGAAGGGAATCAATTCTTCAAGGAGGTTGGGACAGACAAAAACCCAAAAAGTGAAAAAGTTAACAAGCATTCTTTCTCGTCTTAGAAGTGATACAATATTTACAAAGGAATTGGTCAGATGATAGATGGGGAAACATTCTCAAAACATTAGACTTAAGGCTTTACAGCCATTACTTCAATCCTGATTCTGTAAGTGAGAAAACAAACACATAAGAAGAGAATATGAGCACCATTCCCTGTTTATGAAGGAAACAAAAATAGCACAATCTGCAGTCTGTTAGCAAATTGTTTTTGCTTGCTTATTTAAATATGGGCATATTTGGATGTGGCACTTATTGGTCATGGGAAATTTAATTTTAGATTAGAGTTATACTTGTGTGAGGTTTCAGACAGCTTATGACCATTTAGCTTGTGACAATTCCTGACTTTCCCCTCTGAGTACTCCGTGGAGAGGTAAGCAATATTTTCCAAAAAAAACCCAAGCCAAAGTAGTAACCAGGAGGATGAATAAAGAGAATGCACCCTGCTATCTTTCTCCTTTCATTCTGAAAAATAAATGACTCCCTACTCATTCAAGGGGAAAATTCTGATGTACAATAAGCATTAGGATTTTTGAAAGATGTGAAACAAATTTATTCTAAACACTTGGCATTTGATTTTCCTCTATTTAAAGATGTTGCTGCACACACATTCCTGCAATGTTTCTGGTACAGTATATTAAAACATCTTACTTTACTGCATTCAATTATGATCATATTTTTTGATGTCAGCTTTCAGTATGGCCATATTATTTTGCATTATAACACACCAGTGTTTGCAGCAAAGTTTTCACCAAAGGTACACTACCCCTTTCTATGGCTGCTGCCTCTCTGGTGAATCTGACATATTGCAGAATTTGTCCAGTAACTGACTACCTGATGGATAGATCACATAAATCCTAGATGAGGTTTGCCTAATGATATTCAAATTTCCCTTCAGCCAGCTTTCATATCAAATGTTTTGAGAAATAAATTAAATCCTGAAGGATTCTTCAGAGACTCTCCAACCTGATTTACAGGGAAACCTTAGTGGCAGCTTACACAAAAATGTAGACAATTGAGCAATTAGTCACAAATTGTAATATATCTCCAGACATGACCGGGGTATGATCAGCTAGAATTTGGGCACAGCCAACAAAAAGAAAATCATTTTTTTAAAAAAATTCTAGACATATTAACGAAGGTTATTGGTGAAGGAGAGGGTATGAGGCTGCTGCCACTGCCACGGGATGCTCCCCTGGCCAGCCCAGCTAAGGAGGGGAGGATAAGTTGTTGTGCGGCCCAGCCAGCTTTAACAACAATGCCACCACCGGATGGTCCTTCGGCCTGGAGGGAAATGGACATAGTGGGTGGGGTTGAGTTTGTGAGGTTTTTGTGTTTTGTTTTTGAAGTGTTTTTATGATGACTTGAAATTTTGTAACTGTGATTGTGGATGTTTTGAAATGTCTCTGAAATGTTTTTGAGATCTTGTAAAAGTGACATATTGTTTATTTGTTACTGTATATTTTGTATCTTTGTTAGCCACTCAGAATTGCTTGGGAAGTGGGGTGGCATACAAGTATAATAATAATAATAATAATAATAATAATAATAATAATAATAATAATAATAATAATAATAATAATAAGAAGAAGAAGAAGAAGAAGAAGAAGAAGAAGAAGAAGAAGAAGAAGAAGAAGAAGAAGAAGAAGAAGAAGAAGAAGAAGAAGAAGAAGAAGAAGAAGAAGAAGAAGAAGACATTTTTGATAGGCACTCTGTTTTCTACAAGGTTGCCTACTTCCAAATTGGTGTCAGCAGCTACAAGGACAGTAATAAACAAACTGCTTTTATTTCAAGGCCAAACATAATTGAAAATAGTCACATTAAGAAAGAGAGCCATGAAAGTCCATTAGTTTCATTTGCACTTAACCCAATATACTCATTCTGCCCACATTCCCTTTTTCTATTGGGAGACTTCTGTGCTTGTGTTTAGACTTTTGTTCCCTTTCAGCATATTCAACATCAGGTATTACTTTTATGCACTTTGCCTAAAGTATAAATTTTTTCTTAGGATGCAACTAGACAGTCACGTTATCCAGGGCTGGGTTCAGCTAAAGATGGTCACTTCAGAGTGTAGTATGTTTAGAGCAGTGGGCCGATCATGTGGTTCAGGAAGCCGGTCACTAAGGCCTGGGGGCCGGGTGTGGCCCCTGATGCCAATTCTTCTGGCCCGCAAAGCCCTCATCGCTCCTGGAAGTGGAAGTAAAACACGCCCATACGGGCGCACTTTACTTCCACTTCCAGGAGTGACGAGGGCTTCGCAGGCCAGATGAATTGGTGTCGGAGGCCGGACCCAGCCCCCGGGCCTTAGTGACCGGCTTCCTGAACCACATGATCGGCCCACAGCCCAAAAAGTTTGGGCACCCCTGGTTTAGAGTGTAGTATTGCAGCCACATACGAGCATTGGGTAGTTTCCTGGATGAGAAGCCACATTACACCTCAAAGTGACCCAATTTAGCCCATATCTCCTATTCTGCCTCATTCCCCCATGTCTGGAATTTTTTTCAAAAAAAATAATAACATAACATTTTATTAGAACACATTGTTTTCTTGGCTTGCCACAAAAGAGACACAGTGCTGTATTTTTTAAAAAAGAGAAATCAGATTCTTCTCTGCTGCTTCTTCTGTCTCACCTTCAACAAGAAACAAGGGAAAGTTAGATTATTTAAATAACAATAATAATAATTGGTAAGTGACATACTACTTTGTTAGCTTTCCTCCCAAGTACCATGCTACTAAATAGTCAAGGAAAAGTGTGTGTGTGTGTGTGTGTGTGTGTGTGTGTGTGTGTGTGTGTGTGTGTGTGTGTGTGTGTGTGTGTGTGTGTGTGTGTGTGTGTGTGTGTGTGCAAAATAAATGACATTATCACTTCAATGGTTTGCTATCCAAGTGACATATCACTGGATTGCTGAGGTTTTAACTGATATTGTGAGCCGTCCTGGGTCGCTTAGGCGAAAAGGGCAGTTATATAAATCAATCAAACAAACAAACAAAACCCTCCTTGCTGCTTTGGTTCAATAGCAGCAGCCACATATTATCCTTTGGTTATAGGAGAATGACCCTCAACAACCTCTGAACAGATATGAGCCTCAAGTCCATGGGCTCAAATCCAGAAAGAGCTGCATGGCAAGAACAAACATTCTTGAGAGTACACAAGAACAAGACCAAATTAGGAGATGGAGGAAGTAGCTCACTGGACAAGGAACAACATTAAAACAGGATATAGCTGAGGAACTCAACCTCCCCTACATTACTTGGAAGACCCTGAATAGACTGAGGGTTGGAGTCAATAAATGGAAGACCAACATGCTCAAGTGGGAGCTGCTGGTGGACAACAACATGCTGTGTATATGTGGAGAGATGCAGACTCTGACTCATTTACTGGTCTGCTGATTACTGTGAAAAGAAAGCAACAATGAGGACTTAATTTTGGCCAATGACAAAGCCAAGAAAGTGGCTTCATTTTGGCAGTCCTAGGTTTGACCAGGACATGAAAGAAACAAAAACCCCACACGTTATGTAAAGTGAACTAAAACAGAGATCCTATCTATGCTAAAAATAAAATAAATCAATAGCCCCTGACAGTGATCTCAAAATGTATGGCTAGCCATGGTAAAAGGTTATGGTGGCTTCCAATTATTAGAACTTCATAAGGTCACCAGAAAGTAGTTCAACATGCAAGATGCTAAAACCAGTTGAAAATGCAAGATTAAGCACTGTCTGTTCAGTGTTTCCCTTAATGTTCAGAATGATTAACATATTTCTGCCCATGACTGAAGCATGTCTGTCCAGATTTTTATGATACATTTATTTTAGTAGTACTGCATGTGTATCTGCATAAATTACGAAAATGAAAACAAAAAAAAGTTGGGCAAGTATTAAAGCTTCTTCTGGAAGATTCTAAACCAGAAAATACTGTCATGCTTTTGTTAATCATCCCATAGATCATTGCTGAGCAGAATTTATTTTCCATTCTTTGTCATGACACTACAGCACAAAATTGGATGGCAGCTTTGGCAGTAAATGGATTAGATGTAAAGTTTTGTTTGTGTTTCAAATGTCTGAATAAGCCAAGAAGAGATGGGTTACTACTTGAAATTCTCTAGAAATCCTGGACAATTAGAATTTAAACCAGGCTTTACCTGAGGCATGGACTCATGGAGACATCAGGACAATTTTGGATACTTTGCTACTAAAATAAGCACAGGGAATGCTAAATCCAATCCTTGAAAATTTTCCAAATTCTCTTCTTTGAACCTTTTTGAAAGCAATTTATTTTGTGTAACATTGGATAAGAATGAATGGAAAAGGCTTGTGTCTAGCACTCTCCACATCTCTACTAGTTAAACACTCATGGACAGGTTAAGCAGGAGGACAAATTCTTCACACTTTTCAGGCAAATGCATATTCATAATTATATCCTCCTAGTTCTCTACAGATGTTGGTTGTCATTCATGCTAGAAGTAGGCTTTTAAAAACCACACTTAGGCTGAGAAAAGGCAGGTAATGATTCACAATTGCATCTAAGGAGGAAAAAAAAATACCCAGTTCTTTTTTGTTTAGTAAAACTGAAGATTTGTTTTCCTTTATAATTTGCAGGTTGTTTGCTTATTCAAGTCATCCACAACTAATATATTTCACCTTATTTTCTATTTGTTGGATGGATGTGTAAATAAATACGCAAGTTAAAGATACTGCAAGAAACTCCAGATCATCATTGGAATGTTGACTTTATTGTCTAATTTTTCCTTTTATTTGCTGCAATAATTGTGTGCCAGTTAAGTTCTAAAACGGCTAAATCATGAAATTTATTCTCAATCTTTGTTTTAATGATCAATAAAAAATGAGCATGTGACAGACGGCAAGTCCTTTTCATTTAAATGATTGATTAAAAGAAAGAATTTGCATTTCTTTCTACCGCTCTTTTTTAAAAAACGTACAGCAGACTTTGATCAAAAACTTTACTTTTCATCTTGATCAAAACATACTTTTCTCAGGGAAAGAAATGTATATTCAGGAATTCATTAAGAAAATATCCCCCAAACAATTATGTCAGAAAAAAAGTACTTCATCTTGCCAAAGGGACTTTTTTATTACTTTATTTTGGATAGCAAAGGAGTAGGAAGATGATCTCCAGGGGATTGTCCCATCCTAGAAGTTGTTTGTCACAAGAAATACCAGCAGCTTTGCCTTTGGTGATTGTACGTTTCTGTAGTTAGGCTCCCTGGTTTCCTCTCTTATATTATACAACAGAAAATCTGCATTTGTGGATTTTATATAACCTCTCCAGAGACTTTCAGGCAGCTTTGGGGCCTATTAATATGAAACACAGATGATAGAATTAAGATATGCATGCATTACCTGAGTTGATCCTTCTTGGCAACAGTGGCATACAAGGGAAAACAGTTAATTTAAAACTCAAACACTATCACGATGATCCTTATTGGTTTTCATCAGCCACTATTATCAGTGCAGACATTTGGTAAAGGAAAAGGTTTCCCTTGCTCGAAAGCCAGTCGTATCCGACTCTAGGATTCAGTGCTCATCTCTGTTTCAAAGCTGAAGAGTCAGCGCTGTCTGCTTCTGCAGACATTTCTGTGGTTACGTGGCATGCATGACTAGACACCAGAATGCACGGAACGTTTGATGATGTGTCTGACAAACTGAAAATGATTATGCAGGTATAATCAAGGCCATGAAGAGCCAGCCCAAATATCTTCTTAACAGAAGTTACAGAGAGTACTCCAGTATTTGCTTCAACAGTATATAAAGGAAGAAATCAGTGCTGGAAATGTTCTACCACATATCATTTTTGTGTTCACTAATTTAATGAATCCAGCCTTCTCTTCTTTTATTAGAATTGCCTTTGAACAACATACATGTAAACCTGTCTGTAGCTATGTGCAGATTAAAAGAAAATGTACTGTATGTACATTGCATTCAAGCTGTGGAAAAGGTTGAGAATTTTGTTTCATTTTTAAAATTAGAATTTATCAAAATCACATTTATTTCTATTAAAAGAAAAAAATACCACACATGCTATTTTTAAAATGTGAGTATGGGAAAAATTGCAACACAGATTTATCCATCTTGAAAGTGTCCATGGTCCACAAGTGAACGTAGATGAATGATTAAAAAAAAAGATTCAAGATGATACAGTTTCAGAAAAACCATTAAGTTGAATAAGATAAACATCAGGAAAATGTGCTATTAAATCTATTTTCTGGCCTTTAGAAGAAAGACTAAGTCTCCTAGATGTTTTGTTGGCACAAATTTGGAATTTAGCAAGATAAAATTGGCCATCTTCTTCCATGTCTAGGCCAAATGTGAAACTGCCAAAATGAAGCCACCTTTTTGGTGAGTTCATTCTGCAGGTCCTTTTGCCTGACCTAGTGTGAGGAAGATTAGCTGGCAACCCAAGGCAGTCATTAACAGGGTACCACAAACTTCAAAGATAAAATTGGTGAATCATTAGAGCAGGGGTTCTCAACCTACAGCCCCTGGGCCAGATCCAGCACACAGTGTCAAATAATCTGGCCTTTGCTCCAGCCACCACTACTTCCTCTGCCGAAATCGCTCAGTTATAGCCATTTACAACAACCATAAATGAGTCTGCAGCCTTCATAAACACATTTACGACAGCTGTAAATGAGTCTGTGGCCTTTGTAAACATGTTTCCGACAGCTGTAAATGGTGGAGGGGCAACCAGTCCAGCTCCCTCAACCATTTGAGGGAGCATGACCCGGCCCCTGACTTGAAAAGGTTGAGAACCCCTGCATTAGAGAACCATTACATCTACCATGTTTAAGCCTACCACAATAGACTTTCACCATGCTTTTCAGTGTTGTGTTTTGAGAGGGAAATCATATCTGTGCAATTTCAATTTGGAAAAAAACCCACGCAGAAACATTAAGCATGCTATTTTTTGAATGGTTTTGAGATATTAACTCTCTGGTTTTAACAGCAAATGCTGTAAGGCTGACTACAGTATCTCCAATATTCAGGAACCCAAAAAAGAATGATGAGCTTAATTTGCCCAACCTATCAATAGTTCCCATAATAATTGTTTTGCAAAATGAAGCTTTCTTGTTATACTTGTACAGTGACTTTCAAAATGATAGAATTTCCTCACCTGCTGTGCTTAATTTCAGGCCCCAGCATCATCATTATAAAACTTGCTGCACTTCCCATCCCTGCATAAGCCTTCATCTAAAAGCAAATGGAAACACTTACTCTGAAGTCCGATGCCTCAGCCATCAGGGAAATTACCGATCGTGTCAGCTTCTTTCAGTCTGCTCTCACACAGGCTGGTGAATCAGAAAACCAGTGCACGTTCCATCCGTACCTATTCCCACCCACCCCCTAATGTGGTGCAACAATATTAGAAATGAAAAACCTTTCTTAATTGTTCTTATTTATGAAAGAGATCTTTCTTTATTCACCCTCCCTTTGCCTAGTTTCATTGCCTATCCACTCAGCTCACTCTGAGAAGTAGATAACAAACATGGAGCTTCATACAGAGCCATCCATACCATTATAGAAATTACACTTATATATTGCCCCATAGTGCCTGTGCACCCTCTGGGTGGTTCACAAGGCAGTTAGTCTTTTGCCCCCAACAAGCTGGGTACTCATTTTACTGACCTTGGAAGGATGGGAGGCTGAGTCAACCTTGATCCCCATCAGGATCAAACAGAATGTCAGCAGTTTGGCCTGCAGTATAACAGTTTAACCACTGCACTACAAGGACTCTAGAATGGAGGGTGAATTATCTAGAGTGATCAGGGCCATAGCCAGGATTCTAGATGTGGGTGGGCGATTTTTTTCCAGGGTGGGCAACAATGTCACACACACACACACATGCACGCACGCATGCATGTGTGTCTGTGTGTTATATATAAGCAGCCGGGAGTTTGAGGGTGGGCAAACTGCTAACTCAGGGTGGCCTACACCCACCCTGGCCACCTCCTGGCTACAGCCCTGAGAGTGATGGGACTGCATTAAGCAGAATATGATGGGTGACAGCTGTGGCAGCCTCCCACCCCTTCTTGTTAAACACCCCCAGGAGGAATATTTTCAAATTTTGAGTATTTTCAGTAATAGAAAAGTTTGTTCAGTTCCAGTGGAATAACTTCAGCACAGCAAGAAAATGTTCCACGAAAGTCACCTATGAGTTAATCTGTTTGATACTGCAAGTGTTCATGTGTATGCTAATAATGTCACTTAACACATTGACAGCAAAAATTGCAAGATTGTGCAGTGATTGATTCCATGGAAGTGAGTCTCACTGTATAGAAACGAAATGTGGATACTGAACAGTCTGAGGTTGGCTGGCAGTTCACAGTTAAAACTGGGCATGAGGCAGTGCTCCAGATGGCCTGAGCATATGGGGAGATCAGCGAAGACTTAAAGATATATGGTTTGTAACACAAAACAGCTTCTACACCCAGATGCTAAGAGTGAAGTAAATGAACATCCCAATGAAGAGGGAAAAAGTAGTTTTGCTGGTAGGCATTTTAACAGACAAAACAGTTCATTTCAAAACAGAACTTCTGATTATCCAACATATGTTAAAAAGAATTTTAAATGATGTTTCTTAATTTCAGAATATTCCTGTGGAAAAGAAGCCACTGAAGACCACAGCACATTGACAGGGCACATGTGTGGTGTGCAGGAAGTCCTATATCTTTCCTAAAATGTTTTGCTGCCTATATGACAATAGTAAATAGTAAGTCAATGACCTGAGGTAGAAGCATACACTATCTAACACTGGAAAATTATTTAAGCACAATATCTGATAAAATCTCACAAATTATTGAGCAGAATATAAAATATCCTTTTTTCAAGGACCCTTCCTGCTTTTATTACTAATCCTAGCTACAGCAGACATACTGAGTCAACAACTGTTGAATTGTAAATCAACATTTATATAAATCTTATTGAGTTAATGAGTCTACTATACTTGGGATCAACAACAGAAAAAATTATTTTCTTTAGTCTTCCTTTTCCTCCAGTAGACATAACTACTAAAAAATTACCAATAAAATATTTGCAATTAAGTTGTTGGTATGTGGATAATAATGAAAGTCATTATTCAGATACAATAGAAGAATTAAAATTACATGGTGTTGTTCCATATCAATGCATTCTACTTAATTTCAAATGACAGATATCAGATCTGACAGTGTAAGTTCATCAAGTATCATACCTCTTAACTTCAGATTCACAACAGGGGTAGCAAGTTTCAAAAGTCACTTTTCCCCATTAACCCTTAGTCCTAATTAAAAATAAAAGTCACAGCAGGTTTTGTAACTACCGTGCATAAGCTCATTTTCATAAATTACTTAATGGACATGATGAGAACTGCTTTCCATATCACCAAAGATGTAGATCATTTCCTCTATTCTTTAAAAAATGTTCTATGAATTTGTTATCTTTCTGATCAAAGCCATCTTGCCCAGTAGGTATTCTTGAACAAGAGATCAAGTTCACGAAACAAATTCTTGTAAAGTTAAAAAAAAGGAGAAGCCATACTGTACACAGGCTAGAGGTCATTCAAGAATAAGTAAGATGATAGCAACAGGTGCCATTCAGTCCCATGAGTGAGAACTTACCATCAAGCACTCTTTATCAATAATGTAGAAACTTAGACAAGCCAAGACCAAAGTGATAAAACACACTTTTAATTTAATGTCACAGAACAAGGCTGGCATGTGATGACATTGTTAACAGCTAAATTTCACTTGCACAGACATACAGCAAAAATAAATTGACCATAAAAATAAGAAAGTTTTACTAGTATATGTTCAGCCAGTTTATTTGGATAGGTCTAGATTTTCAAGTCTGGGCAGTTTATCCTGCAATGGTAACAGAGTAGACCATACTGTCAATGACTCGATGCTGTTAACTAACCTGAGGTCTAATGGATTTGGGTGGCTGAATCCACAGAGAAGAGTGATGGTCCCCAAGTTGATTAAATACCACTTGAATGCATCTTGATGAAGGGCAGCAACTTCATTATTACTGGCCTATGGCTGATAAGGACTTTGTGTACTAAAAGAGTTCAGAACTAGAAAGTGACTAATGAAACTGGATTAGTGGTAGGGGTATCACATAGTGATGCAGAAGGCAAATGGAACACCACTGCATTATTGTCCCCAGGAGAATCTTCATGGATGATTGCCATGAGGATTGCCAATATTCAGAATCAGATTTGGGAATCAAAGAAGAAAATTCTCAAGGTTTAGAAACACATCCATGTTAACATGCCTGTCTCTTCTTTTGTTTCAACTCTCTCCATCTTGATATTCATTTAGCCTTTTTCTGATTTCATTCTCTCAATTGTCCAGTGAATTTTTTCTCTCTTGGATGAGGTAGCTAGATGGCATTGTTGATGCAATGGGCATAGAGCTGAACAGGCTACAGAGGATGGTGGGAAGATAGGGGAGCCTGGCATGCAGTGGTCCATGGAGTCACAAAGGGCCAGACTTGACTATTCGACTGAACAACAACAACAACAACAACAACAACAACAACAACAACAACAACAACAACAACAACAACAACAACAACAACAACAACAACAACAACAACAACAACCCTACCCTTCTCCTCCTACCTTACCAAGCAGAAGTCATTTCTCTGTCTGTCTCAGACTTACAAAAATTAGTTTTCCAAACCAAGCATCTACATAATATGTCATGTAGAACAGAGGTTTGTTATGCAAATCACATGGGGAGTTCTCAGAAAAGGGGCAAACAGTGGACAAACAGAGACAGAACACACTCATTTTCTACGCAGAATCATTCTTGCTGAAGTTGCTTTAGAGATATGAAAGACAACCTTGGATTATTATTTTTTGATCCTTTACATACAATGTAGGGTTTTCATTGTAAAATGTATAAATTAAATGAAGGTGATTAGGATACTCAGTATCCTATATCCTGAGGATATCAAATAAATATTTCATCTTAGCCCAAACCTCTGTTGAAGAGCTAATAGTTTTTGGTAGGGGTTATAGGTTAACACGAATAAAAGGACCAGGTTTTCAACCTTGGATAATCAAAACCTCCCAGCTTTTGGTATTTCAGCCAGCTGTTTCTATTTCTTTTAAGTTGAGGGCAGAAGATATTGAGATGGCCAACCCCCCCCCCCCACCACCACCACCACCATGGAGGTAGTGTGACATCTGGCTACAAATATTCTGGTCACAATGTATCCATGTCCTAAAACGTTGCTGACTTAAAAAATCACCAAATGTCAACCTTCTTGAAGGCAAATTATATCAAAAGTCTGTAGGTGCTAAATAAACTCTGGACCAACCACTTTGTTTCTCCATCCTTGAAGGATAAGTGAATTCAGCAGCTGTCTTTTACCCCCCAAATCAAATCTTTATTGTTGTCCAAGACCAACATAGAACAGCAAAGGAAACAGAAGTTAAAATGGGGGTACTTAAAATATATCAAGAAACAAAAGTTAAAATGAGGTTGCTTGAAAAAGGAGCATTTCTGCTCAGAGTCAAGGAATAGTAAAATTAGTACATGGATCAATAGTGTTACAGCTACATCTGTTGGTCTGCCAGCTGGAGAAAGGCTTCCATCCCAATCTGCTTTCTCTCTCTTTTCTTCTTTCTTGGTGTGCCCTCACCTTCTTTTGGAGGGGTCACATGGCGGGGGGTCTGCTATTTTTTCTTGCCCTTGGGTGATAATCTGCTTTGGCTGGCATGTTTGGGGCTTGAGATGGCAGAAGCTGGTGGACTGAACTGTTAACTTTCAGCCATGTCGGCCCCTCCCCTCCAGCTTTTATCCCTTACCCACCACTTTGACTAAATGACAATTGGGAAATAGATACGCTCCTTTGGTAGCCCCCTCAGGATTCAAAATAAGTTCCAATTGAGCAGATAACCTTTCCATTTAAATGCTTACTAAAATCTGTGGACTTATTTCCTCTCAAAATCATAGGCTTTGTAGGATACCTAGAAGAGCATTTTATATTAAAATATTATTTTTATTTCTTCATGCCAAACATAAAATATTGTTCACATGGTTGAATATAAACATTTATAAACATTTCTTGAATGCTCACTATCAAGCTCATGGGATCTTTCTGCCAGTTCCTCTGCAAGATTATGAGGTGGTCCAATAAGACAATTGAAGTATTTTTTTACTAACCTTGGGTGAAGTCCTGAAGGTTGCCTACTGCAGCAGCTTGGTGAATCCCTCCATTGCTAGTGTTTGAATTAGCAGAAATAACTGGAGTACTTGAGGCCATTGTCCCTGTTTGCCTTTGTGCATGAATAATCATGTTGTACAGTAGAATCTACTGGAACAGAAAAGTCAGTTTTGATTTTTGGGACAGGCTCCTGGGACCTTTGCTTGCCTGACCATGGTTTCTCTAGGCCCTAATAATAGTCAATCTATCTACAATCTATAGATTTATAAAATTTACAAATTCCACCAAATTCAGACCTCCAGTTGGAATAAAATCATAGGCAGCTAATCAAAAAGAAAAAGAACAAAAACAGGGTTCAGAAAGGTAACGGTACTTGTATGATCCTACAAACAGCCTCCCAGCCTCTGACAGAGCCTTGGTGATACACTGGTTAAAGTCTTGTATTGCAGCCAAAACTGCTGACACGATCAGTTAGATCCTAACGAGGCTCAAGGTTGACTCAGCCTTCCTTCCTTCCGAGGTCGGTAAAATATGTGCTCAGCATGTTGGGGACAAAATGCTAATTACCATGTGAACTGCCTAGAGAGTGCACTAAACACTATGGGGTGGTATATAAGTGTATTTGATATTGTTATTGATCACTTCCCATTGCTTGGGACACAGAGTTAGTAGCGAATAAATAAACAGGCATAGTCCAAGTATGGCATAAAAGGCAGTGTTACTCAACAGGGCTCTTAAAGTAATCGATAACTCACCGGGACAGAATAAAAACTTGAAAGATTGTCAGTAAATATTTGCAGAGCCACTATACTCAGCTGAGGAGTGAAGAGGTCAGAAAACCTTAGTCCATGCCTGGGTGACAGCAGACCCCATGTGAACAAAAGCTTACTTCTCCTTGTGCAAGCAAACAATTCCCACACCCCCTTCCTAACCAGCAGTGTTAAACTCAGTGATTCAGTCTTAATTTGGATGGCAGCAACCCCTGCCGACTAACAAGGAAAGCTTCCTTCCAATTTACGCTAGATGGAGTCCAGATTTTTTTAATAGGTGCTAAAGGAGTCAGTGAGTCAGTAAAGCTGAGTCAATAATTCAAGAATTATTGAATTCCCCCTCAAGATTCCAACCCAACTCCCTGCATCACTTCACATCGTCACAAAAACCAAAGCACTTATTTTTACTTCATAAATTTCAGTGTGTAGACTTGCCTAAGTCAATTGCTACTGTTGTTCTTGGTCACCCTTTGCATTCTGATGAATTATTCCTACAAATTCCACTTTCAATCAGCAAAACAACCAGGCTTTTCCCAGTAACAAAGCAGCTGAATGCCTGAAACACTCCTGCCAAGCCCTTCAAGACCTTGAACCTTCCCATTCCTTGCTTCCTTTCTTCAGCTCATTAAGTCATTTTGCAGTATCGCTAGGCAAAAGCTTTGCAACCCAATTTCTTCTTTGAGTAAAGAAGTGTTTTAAAAAACTGTTTTTTAAAAGGTAAAAGTTTAATACAGGGAGCCCTTTAATTGCTGGAAATTAAATATCGACCTCATCAGTTGATGATGTTCCATCCAGTATAACTAGTGGTGTAGTCTGGGTTTCAGCCGCCCTGGGTGTAGACCAAATTTGGCACCCCTGGGTGGAGGCCAGGATGCCAATGGTGGTCAAGGGTCCCGACACCCATCCCTGGTGCCCGTCTCCAGGGGTGGCGGTGAAGTCCTGCTACCATATTGGTCTTTTGTGCCCTGACCCAGGCCAGGGCCCAGAACGCTGGCAGTGGTGGATCCTGGCACCAATCTGGACAGTGGCCTCTTTGCCTCAGCCACTAGGAAGTTCAGGGGTGGTGGTGAAGCCCTATTTATTGTGAAATTTTGCTGCCCCAAAAATGTGCTGCTTGGGATGCCCCCTTTACCCATGCTACACCACTGAGTATGCCCTTCAGAACTATACAGAACAGGATTTTGGCCACTTCTTGGTGTCAAAAAAGCTCATGTTAGCAACCACATACATTCTGCCAGTGTGTATCACTGATTTATTTGCAGTTCGAATAGGACAATATTTTGACATTGGTGACCAACTGTCCACTATAATTTGCTGTGCTTAATTTGGGTCTACCTGCTCCCTCTTCAACGCTGTGAAAATCAGCAGAAGCAGCAGACTTCAAACTTTGTAGTTTAATTAGTCTGGTCATAAATTCTCTGCCTACTTTCCAGCCTCCTCAAACACTCCTTTCTCAGCCTAGGAGCACATTTGGTGCAAAGTAACCCTGACTTAAAATAAATTAAATGAGGCAGGAATATTTTGAAGGAGGAGGGAAGTCCCACATGAAACCTTATTCAGTAGGAACCAGAGGTGGGTGTAAGTTTCATTATACATGTGATACTTTGGCTGAACTGGCATTTGATTTATCAATATGTATTATTACATGTACTTTGCATAAAGGTCTCCAGGCTCAAACAGAGACTTGTGAATTGGTGGAAACAGAAAGTACCACTTCTTTGGCATCCACACGCTTGCATAAATGCATATACTGTAGCTACTCTGTATCATGTTTCATATTATTAAATTTATGTCTTGGATTATTTGACGACATGTCTCAGTAACATAATTCATTAACTGTGGGACTAGAGTTTTTTTAAAAGTTTTGTGGGCAATGGAAGGGAAGCTATGGCAAAATTTCATGTTTTGTTCTTTGATATATTCAAAAGAACATATTCCAATACTTTAAAAAAGTGTTCATGAAGCAAGCCTTATTGTACATACGTTTTATACCTTCCAGTAATGACAAATATTTCAGAAATGTCAACTGAGTACTCTGAACCTTTCAGAAAAGCATTGTCAATAAGCCCTATTCATGATGGTACTATAATTCGGAACTTCCCATCCCCTATGTTCTCTCTCCAACCTCTTTATTTGCACAGCCTGAGTAGTTGTACTTGGCTCTATGTGTTAATCATGCATTCAATGTGGTCTCTGTGCCTAATCTCATTGAAATGTTTGATTGTGATTTGAATTTTGTTTCATTTGTAGAGAAAGGTTTTGTGTTCCTCAGTTAAAGAGCAATGTAAAGAGTTTACCTGCATTCCTACTTCACTACATCCTTTGAGACTTATACTCTTAACACCTGAGTGAGGATTTAATAGATATCAGCTTCACTATTCAGGTATTCTATTGTACATAGTGCTTAGTTGCAGAATACACATAAACACATTTGGCATCAGCCCATCTATCTGAATCACTGGAATGTACTTCTTGATCTTCAGAAGAATAGCCCTAACCAAATGAAAATGCATACCTTATGTGATGACATGAAATAATTCAAGAGTATATTATTTTAAACAGATAGGAAATGCATACTGTATATACTCGATATAAGTCTAGATTTTTAGCCCCCCAAATGAGGTCAAAAAAGGAGACTCAACTTATACTTGAGTCATCAACCCCAAGGGTCCCAAATCTGTGCTGGATTGAGACGCATAGACCCACAACAAGATGGGGGAAATGGGTGCATCTCAAACAAGTGCAGAGAAAAACCTTTATTTCAATGACACAGGGGAACAACACTACCATAAACACTCAAAAACATACCCACACAAATGTCTCAATTAATTTTACCATTTTTATGTAGTTTAATTATTGAAACTCACTAGCAGCTGCTGCATTTTCCACCCCCAACTTATCCTCGGGTCAATCTATTTTCCTTGTTTTAGAGGTCCAAATTAGGTACCTCGACTTATATTTGGGACAATTATAGTTGAGTATATATAGTACATTTAGAGATATTCTATAACAATGATTTGAAAGAATAATTAAATAGTTATCTACTCCCCTCAACAGAGGGGTTTCTCTTCTTGCACAGAAGGCTGCACTATACTATACATAGTTTGAGCTGGATCTCATTTAATGCTTTCCTCTTGTTTGAAAGCTCCTAAACAATTTTGCTTTCTAAACAAAAAAGTAATTGTCTCTTCTTTGCCCAAATAGGATGACACTTCTTCTTTCCAAAACATATTACACTGAAGCAGAAAGTCACAAATGCAGTTAAATTTTACAAAAGTTCTTAACTTTAATATCAATACTGATACATTTATAGGATAACAAGCACTCTAAACTATTATGTAGTTGACATAATATCTAGTGTGATATAATAGACACAGCATTGGACTACAAATCACGAGACCTCGGTTTGAATCCCAGCTCAGCTATGAAAACTCATGGGGGATATGAAACTCACAAACCTTCCCATGGTGGTGGGAGTAAGGGCGGTACATTTTCACAGTGTTTTTGAATTTTTTTGCTGAATTTTCACAGCATTTTGGCACATTTTGTCTGCACTTTCTGCACTTCTGGCAGCAGTGGGGCACTTCCGGTGATAGCAGCAATCTGGCATGTGGGCTGTAGTTTGGGCACCCCTGGCTTAGAGGGTATTCAAAACAAGACTTCCAGGGTCCTACTCTGTCAACTACACCAGGGTTTCTCAACCTTGGGCAGGAGATGTTCTTGAACTACAATTCCCAGAAGACCTTATCAGCAGGTGTGCTGACTTGGACTTCTGGGAACTGAAGTCCAAGAACATCTCCTGTCAAGGTTGAGAAACCCTGTACTAAAACATACCAGGTATTTTCTTCTCTAATTCACTTTTTAAAAAGTGGTGGTTTTTATTTATTTATTTATTTATTTGCTATGTAGAAATGAACCTAGATCAAATGCCTAAAATGCATAAGTAACTGGCATTCAATGTGGTTGAGATAAATGTTTCTTTAAAGAATGCCATTCTAAGAAGGTCTTCTGCCATTCGGACAAGGGATCTAACCCATCAGGCCCTATAATATGGGACATAGAGGTTCCTTAATCACATTGTCCATCTCCCATCTCCACCTCTTAAAAGTCAGACAGGAAATGTCAGCAATTTTGATGGCTAGGAAATTGTTTTTGTTTTCTTACTTGCCCTCTACACAAGGGTGTCATGGGAACAAAGCCAGACACCATCAGTCCAGGCTTTGAGAGCCCACTGCCCTCTGAGGTAAGGGCTAAGCCAGTTCTCAAAGTTTTTAAAGTGTGGACATATTTGCTCATGCTTCACCTTTCATGTTTGGAAAATGCTAGGTGGAATCTGCCAGCTCAAGAAACTTCAGTTAAACCTTGGCCATGGAGCCAGTAATATTAGGGGGGTGTTGCCATAACTCTGCTGGGCTCCTGTATAATTTGGTCCACCTTCCAAAAACAGTTCTTTGGTCCAGCTTTAGGGTTTTCTTACAGCCATTTTTCAGATGGAAAACTATTCCTTACCAACAAGTTTTAGAATGATCAAAGCTTCTGTCTTAGAAAGACAACTGTCAATCATACCCTGTAGAAACTCACTGGTGCTTGATTGAAGAACTAATTGATTTCTACACTCAGTTAAATTCTGGTGCTTCTTTGGGGTGAAATAGGTCAAGGGAAAACTGGAACATTTATCAACACAGGTCTTGATTCAAGACTGAATGATACCCACTTTTAATTTTTCCAAAGTGTGGGCTTTTAATAGGAAGCACACCTTTCCTTGACTCTGTACAGGTTGTGTTGTTCCATTACTGAATTACACCATTAATTCAATCAGCAGCTCAAGGACATGTTACCAGTACTTCTTGACATCCATATTATATTCAGAAAGTCATCTATGAAAAATTAAGACAATGATTTTGTATTCCATTAATGCCCCATGGGAATCATGCTAGAGATCTGAACATTATGAGATGATATCCCCCCCCCCCTCAAGAGCCAAAGTTTCAGGGTTGTTTTATAGATGTAGCTGCAAAGGTCTTTGTTTCTATTTAAACTGAAACTAAAGCAGAGCCCTTAGTGATTAGTATGAACCAGTTGAAAATTGCTATCAGAAATTAAAAGCATTTGTAACTGTGAAAGAACATAAACATGTTCCATGATGGAGTGGCTAAAAGACACAAGCCACCTTTTGTTGATATGGATCCAGAGAATATCTGACAAATTAAAATTTGAGCCCTCCATCATATATTCCAATTGTTATAAGGGCTAGGGGGAAAAGAAGAAATGAAGAATGACTTCTGACAACCTGTGCAGTAATGATGGCAGTCTCAGCAGATGAGCAGGAAATGGTGGCAGCTGCTCTGTTTGGATCAGAGGGAGGCCATGACTGGAGAAACACACATGCGTCTTCCATAAACTACATATTGGTACTAGGCTAGAACATGAATGAAAATATAGAGGCAAATTGTCATGTTTAGATTCCTTATACTTTGCTCTGCCTTCAATCGGTGTGGATGTACAGATGCAAAAGCGCTAGATATTTTAGCAAATAAACTGTAACCAGAGTTAGTCACACCTCCCTGTTCTTGTCAATTAGTGTTCAGCAGCTTATTATATTTTACTGTCTGAGGCTCCTGGTACATATTTGCTGAAGTCTCTAATATTGCTAATTCACATCAAGATCGCATCAGGTTGTTCATTTATCATCTTCAGAAATACAGCTCATTATTCTCCATTTAGGCAACACCAGGCAGGGGAGATGGCAGATTTCTTGAAAAGTTTGCCAGTTTACAACGAAAGCCATTTTACTGTTCTGTGCAGACTCTGTGCAACCATTTTCTTGCTCTCCTCTTCCTTTCCCTCCTCCCTCTTCCTCCTCTTGTTTCCTCCTCATGCTTCACCCATTGCTATAATCCCCTCCAATTTTTGCTGTTGTTCAGTCTCACAGTCGATTCCGACCCTTTGTGACCCTATGGACCATTGCCCGCAGGGACCTCTGTTCTCCACCATGTTCCTCAGCCCATCCAGCTCTGTGCCCATTGCATCTACAATACCATTTAGCCATCTCATTTTTCGCTGCCCCCTTCTTCTTTTGCCCTCCACCCTTCCCAGCATCAAGGCTTTCTCAAGCGAATCCTCTCTTCTCATTTGATGTCCAAAGTACTTTAGCTTCATCTTTACTATTTGACCTTCTAATGAGCAATCAGGGTTGATTTCTTTTAGGATCTACTTATTTGTTCTTCTCTCTGTCAAATAAGATGAAGTGCTAGAGCGAAAACCCCCAACATGTTTTTTTTTCCTTTGCATTCAAGCAATTGGCACTGATCTGAAAATGATTCTGTACAGGGCAAAAAGCAGACACACCATGTTTTGCTTTTAGCTACAACTTTTCTGAAATGGTATTACTAACACTTTGTAGGTACAGCTTTTTGTAAAAATGCTTGGTCAGTCATATCCAAATAAGACTATGTCTCTCCTAGATGGTATCTTCTTTTTATTGCTTCAAAATACAATTCATGTCTGTACTCCTCACTTCACCTGTTTGCCTTCTTCACATACATACAGGCACAAACATCCTTTTCACCCCCTATTGTTCTAACCTCCCACTCTCTGATCAGCCAATACTCCTTTAGATCTACTGTCAGCCAGCCTCCTTTAGATCTAGAAACATCTACAATAGATGTTTTGCTTATCCTGCTGTGCACCAATTCCCTGGACAGCTGGACATCAGAGCTTCATGTCACGTCTCAACTGTAGCAGTGCCTGGAAATGGCAGATAACTGACATTTCATAATGTGGTGTCCCCTTTCTCTCCATGCATCCCTTTGATTTTCATATAGTTCCCCATTGCTCAGATGCCTGTCCACATTCTTAAAAAATTTTTAAAAATAAAGGCTAGCCTAAGCACTCAAAGACAAGAAGATGGTTCCATAAGCTCTTGAACTCAGCTTTGCCATAATTCAGCAGTATGTGAAAATGGCAGAAGGGATTTTCCAATGAAAGTAATTTATGAAGGATGAACAAAGCAGAATAGTTACTAATGGAATTAGGAAACTTCTAACCGTACTCCTTACACTATTGAGCAGTGGCAGACACTGCTTTTAAAGGTGATGGGTCTCATTTATTAGTGGTTTTTAAGTGGAAGCTGAAATAGCTGTTTTACAGTGATAATAGCATTGTGGATTTCCCTTGTTTTTATGTGGTTGCACTACATTGGGGGTTTTCAACCTTTTTAAGCAGGGGATGGATCATGCCCCATCAGACTTGTGGCAGGCTGGACTGATGCCCCCCCTCGCTACCACTGCTGCTGCTGCCACCATTGCTACCAACACTCCCACCATACTACCAGTCTGGCATGCCAACACCCCTCCCCCATGCCACCACCACCGTCGCCACAGCTTCCTTGCTTACCAACTTGCTGTGGGTGAAGGAGGGGTCGAAACTTTCCTTGCCCATTCTCGGCCAGAGCGGCACCAGGGAAAAATGTGGGCAGCCACTTGGATCTGCCACTTCTGCTTCTTCTGCCGTTGCCACCTTCTTACAACATCCACCCTACTATATCTACTATATAGTAGTGTTAGGGACACACGAAGGCAGGAGGAAGGGGAAAGGACGGTGGTGATGGCAGTGGCAGTGGGATCGAGGGCATGGGCCAGATGAAATGATGCCATGAGAACCCCTACACTAGATCAACAGCTCTCAAAATTTTCTCCCTCTCAGTGTTTTGGACTTTAGCTTTCACAATCTGTGACCATTGCCAATGGGCTTCTGGGAAGTGAAGTTGGAAAACTAGACAGTCAAATATTTTGTTAGATAGATTGGTTTAGCTTGAGGGTGTATACTGCACCATAACTGCACACTAAACCACATTACATAAAATTTAAAAATGCAATAAATATCATAAAATAAATAAGCTTCTGTTGCAAATATGAGGCCAGTATTTCATAGGGTGGCCGTAAGTTTTAAATGACTTGACAACAAGAAAATGGAGTGCTTGCTGCATGCAGAAGACTACATGGAGCTATTCACAGAGTTATGGGGATCATTTTGCCCTTTTCAAAGTGAGTTTTCTCTTGTACTCGGTTATTTGTCTTTGACACTTACTCCTCTCAACCTCCTTCCTATTGTGTCACATTTGTTGTTTGGAGTGAAGCAGGTATTTTTACATGTTTTCCACAGTTAGCTGCAGGTAATCATGAATCAGAGTACAACAGAAGCTTTTATCTTCAGTTCATGATGGGATTTCCACTTGAAGATGCCTAGGTCATCGACACTTTCCACTATGTGAGGTAATCCTATATGTAACACAGTACTACAAATACTGTAATGTAACTACAAAAGAGCAAATGTTACAATTGATTGTGAAAGATAGAAAGCAATTTTCATTGTGAGATAGAATTAATGGAAGAAGAAGAAAAATAATCTCTGAATGGTTCGTATAATAGTTTGCTTTGTGTTTTACTATTTACGCCTCTAGCTATACATCAAGGGCAAAAGCAGAAGGGGTGGCAGAGGATGAGATGGTTAAACAACATCGCTAATGCCGTGGGCCTCTGGAGGATGGTGGATGACAGAGGATCCTGGCATGCTTTGGACAATGGGGTCACAAAGGGTCAGACTCAACTGCGACTTTATGAATTCTTTTGCATGGCATTTAAGAAACTCTCTTGACCTTTGGTGGCCCAAATCCATTTACACAGTCTCACAAAAGGTGAAACTTTGAGAACAAAATTTGTTAAGTGAAGAGTAACTTAATGAGAGCTCGCTTCCAAAAGTTATGGCTTTTACATACTTGTGCAATAGCATTTCAGCCAGTGAGAGACTGTCGGATCAACATTGAACCACCTTGTCAACAGCTCTTCAGCATGTCAATAGGATGCAAACCAAGTAACTGGTTATGGGGATTGAATCCGAGAACGTGTGCCTAGGAAACAGAAGCTTCATTCATGTTACCTACTAGTACAATTTTCTGAAGCTGGGTGATTGCCTTCCATTCTACAGAGATTGTGAAAATATTTCACACAACCGTTGTGCCTTCTAAACTATGGAAGGGTTTCTGCAGCAGACAAATAATGGATATCTCAAGGATGAATTAAGCACTAGAATCCTCTGTTTTTATTTATTTTGGTAAATGAGACATATTTTCTTAACATTCTACACCTTTTAATTTCTAGGGTGTTTTTTTTACTACAAAATTTATGCAAATAATTTTGGAATTACAAACACATTTCTCCACCCATTTAAAGAATCCTCTAAAGCAGGGGTTGCCAATCTACGGCCCGTGGGCCAGGTTAAGTCCATGAAACCATTCAAACTGGCCTGTCGGCATCTCCCCCCTACCCAGAAGTAGAAGCAGGTGCATTTATGTCAGTCATAAACCTAGCAGTTCAAAAGCAAGAAATTGCAAATAGATAAATAGGGACCACTTTGGTGGGAAGGTAACACCATTCCGTGTGCTCTGGTGTCTAGTCATGCCTGCCACATGACCATGGAAACGTCTGAAGAAGCAGACAACACTGGCTCTTCGGCTTTGAAACAAAGATGAGCACTGACCCCTAGAGTCGGATACAACTGGCTTTCAAGCAAGGGAAACCTTTACCTTTACTAAAATGCACCTGTGCATGTGCAAATGCACCTGCAGCTGATGTAAATGCAGAAGTGCATACTTTTATGTCGGTAGTAAAAGTGCCCGCTTCCACTTCTGGGGGCCTGGTCTGGCCCACTCAGCTGTTCTGGGGGCAAGGTCAGGCCCATGGCACATAAAGGTTGGCCACCCCTCCTCTAAAGAAAGAATCTTAATAAGCTTGTATGAAGATGCATTCAGTTATTTGATATCCTTTTAATCATAGTATACATTGATCAGCATCTTTTGCTTGATTAACTATAAAGAGCAAAATAAAACTGACAACTGAAACCAGCTGCAAATGTCAGAACCAAATCTGGATATTTAAAACACAAGCACATCAAATCAGATCACTAACACAAACGTGGTTAGGTACTGTGGAATTGCAAATCAGGGGAAAGCTTCTGAAGGGAAGAATTTTAAATGCATCCTATAGTCAGGAATTTGAACAGCTAAACTAATTATGTTTATCGAATACTGACACAGAGCAGGGTAATACAGATTGCCTGTCCAATCTTATCCTTGTCTATCAAAATGTCTTCATATTTTCATTGGCCATAGTTGCAAAAAATAAATAAATAGACCTGGCACTAGAGAAATACACAGAAATCTTTTATTTTCATTTTATATATCCTATTAAAGCCTATCTCCTCCCATATAGACTATTGCCGCCTTCATGCTTCCATCACCAATTCTGAAGAAATAAGGTTCTTGCTATGATGTTGGCTCTCTATTTGTTTAGCTGGGAAACTCGGATTCTTGCATACGTGGAGAGCCTACGGAAAGTGGCAATAGAAGGTTTGGTACTAACTAGGTTTCTCTAAGGATGTTTAGGATGCCAAATTCTATAAAGCCTGAATAGGAATTTTGACTGAAGTATTCTAAGACATATCTCTTCACCACAAATTCTTCCAGTATATCTGCTCTTTCTAAAAATGTGAAAAGAAATGTGTTGGGTTCTCATTTTGACAAGGAAATAACTATTCATCAAAACCCACTGCTGACAGTGGAATGGAGTACATCTTCCCTCAGATATTAATGCATTTATGAGAACTGTGGCATATATAAGAGAGCAAACAAATGTGCATAAAAGCAAGTGTATATTTGACAAATATGCCTGAAATGAAAATGTGTAAATTTGAAAAGTATGCACATATATATTTCTTGAATGAGAGGTGCATGCAGCACATCTAAATCAAGGAAAAAAGTATAGAACACACATAAATTACAAAAGCAAGGGCAAATATGACTATTTTTAAAATAGGCATACAAAAATAGATGGGTTTTTTTTGGGGGGAGGGGTTTAAAAAGCCAGACAGAATAAAGCAAAGACATGTATACTTGGGGAAGACTGAGTTTCTTTCTTTCTTTCTTTCTTTCTTTCTTTCTTTCTTTCTTTCTTTCTTTCTTTCTTTCTTTCTTTCTTTCTTTCTTTCTTTCTTTCTTTCTTCTCTCTCTCTCTCTCTCTCTCTCTCTCTCTCTCTCTCTCTCTCTCTCTCTCTCTCTCTCATTCATAACTAAATACTGATTTAATTAACACTGCAGGGAGCAAAGTCCTGCCAGAGTGGTCTACAGTGTCTGGCAACACACTTTCTACAGATACCATGGTAAACACCACATAGGACATTCCCCAAGCCATTCTGAAGCAGACATTTAGGCAATTCCACAATGACCGCATGTCAGGTCATTGATGAATACTGGCAGGTGAGACCAGTTGGAGACCATTTTTTTAAAAAAAGAATAAAGATTTCCACTGAGATAAGAAAAAAGGAAGATGCTATCTGGGAGCATGTGGCGGCGGCACACTTTTCATGAGATTAAAAAGAGGGAGCTGATAACTGATGTCTCAACCATTAGTTTTCTCTAGCTGATTGTGCACAAATAGAAAAGCCTTCAAACTAAACACTCAGTGATGAGGTTGAGAAGGGATTCCATTTATGCTGAAAACCAATTAATAGACAAACCCAGCAGATATAAGATTTGAAGTATTTAAAAAAATATCCAAAGTCTTTTCTTAACTCATGAACAGCTACAGATTTATAATGGGAGGCGGGAGCAGGACCTGGACTTGGTTAGAAGATGGTGTATCCTTTGCTGTCTACTCAGAAAAGGTAAGGAAAAATTATTTTTTTGGATTTCACTCTACCTATCCCACCATGAGATTCTTGGAGCTGCACTGCAGTTTACCTACTGCCTTCAGCAGATGGGTGTGTTGGGGTAGAAACAGAAGCCTTAGGAAATGTGCTTCCATGAATTTATTTATTTATTTATTTATTTATTTATTTATTTATTTATCCATTCACATTTATATTGCCATCCACTCGCTATGGTGACTCAGGGTGCCTTACAACAATACAGCACCGGTAACAGAATATGGTAAACAAACACAGAACATCTCCCCTTTGGCCATTGGTGGGGGCTCGGAGGTGGCAGTGTGGCCTCCAGCCACCCATCAGTCCATGGCCACTCCTCCCTCTGGCTATTAGTGGGGGCCCAAAGGTGGCGGTGAAGCCTGTAGCCACCCGTCAATCCATGGAGACACAAAATTATTACACTTACTATTGATCTCTGCGTAAGAATAATGCCAATGCAAGAACAGAACAAACTGTGTGGGCCTTTTCAATTGGCTTCTTCCTTCCTAGCTTATGTGATCACAAGTATTCACATGCACACACACACAGACACACACAGACACAGACACACAGACACACACAGAGAGACACACAGACACACACACATACACATACACACACTGCCACAAGCTGAATCTCTTTGTTGCTCACTATCCTTGTGAAAGACCTTGAATTGCCTCTTCTTATAAATAACAATGATAACATTTTTTATTGTTAGTTCTCCAAGATGTGAAACACAACTTTTTTGAGCTCTAATTTCCACAATGCCCTGGTCAATATCTCCCAAAAGGAACTTTCCTCATCTCTGGTAGTTTCCGCTAAAATGGAAGACAAATTCTAGCAGATACTGGTAATTCAATGATGCCTCTAGAGAAGAAAAGAATAGTATATCATCAAGTTTATTGATTTCAGATTACTCAAATATATTTCATTCAGACTTGACAGTGCAGCAGGAAGCTGTATTCTACAGACAGTTTCTTGTCATTAAAAACCACAGCAATAAAAAAAACCACTTTTTCATTTCATTGTTTTCACAGTGGCACTATTCTTTAGCAGCATAGTAGCACATTGACACTGACACAGCTGACAGATGCCTCAAGCAGTCCCCCCCACGTTCTGCGGTCACGACAAGCTTCCACTGGTTACGCAGCTATTTTCCAAGGAACTTGTCAGCCTTCATTTTCCTTCGGCTGCCTGCTGAGATCTTAAGACAGAATCCACTTGGTATTGTAGCAATGAGTGACACACAATCAAACTAATCAAAACTAGGAGCCCTCCTCAACAGCCACACCGTTTAAATTGTGACACTCTGCAATAAGCATAGGGGAGAAGTTCATTGGAGGCCCATTTTAATTATACAGTTCTCAGGTCAACAAAATACATACAAAGATGTTAGACATTGTGTAGAAAAATGCATGCACCATTTTTTCCATTATTATATGCTAATTCTCACAATGAGGCTATCAACGAAATCTTCCCCTGTAACTTTCCACTACCATAAGGGTTCATTCAAATACCATGTGACCATTTTGGGGGGGAGGGGGTCGACCAAAAGTCACGGAAAGTCACTGGGGGAGGGGGGTTTGGCGTGAAGTCACGTAACTCCAAAATTACCATTTGCTTTTTGCATCCGGCTCGCCATAGATCTATCTCCAAACCACATGATTTGGGGGGGGGTCAGTCAAAGGTCACAGAAAGTCACAGAGGGGGGAGGGGGTCAAAAAGTGCCCTATTTTAAGTCATGTTGTATTTGAAAGACCCCTAATCTGGATTGGACATCAGAAACATTTAATTTAAATTTATGGAAAGTTTTCTATTCCCCTTCCTTCTTTCGAGTTTCCTTTCATTAGTGCTCCCTTTTACCTGTAGAAGTCTTTGGGAGTATCAGGACATTAAGGCAGGGAAGATTTTTAAAGTAAAAATAAGTACCATATTGCTGTCACTGAGACCAAAACTGCCAGTAGTGATTTGATTATGATTTTTTATTATGATGATTAAGGTTTTCATGACCCAAGTCTTGAGGCTCAAAAGTCTTCCTCAGGACAAAAGAGAACCCCACGGAGCCTTATAATTTTGCTTTCCAGGTAGTTTTGAGGAAAATACAACAACAGGTAGTTGATACAGTTTGTGAATAAAGTAACTTTGACTCCTTTTTGTCCCGTTTTAAAGGCTAAGTTTCAGTGCATGCGGTCTGAGGATATGGATAGGGCCTTTGGAAAGATAAGGACTATTATATGCATGTTGGTTCCTTGTCCTTCTTATCTTATAAAACCTGCCTGGGGTGACTACCAAGTAGGTAGCAGGAGTGGTAAATGCCTCCCTGAATTACAGCTGTCTCTGAGAGTTCTTAAAGGAGGCTATAGCAAGATTCAGCCCTCTTTGAATCCATGGAACTGGATAATTACTTCCAGTTTTAAATGTTTTATTTCTAGGCAAGGTATTGAAACACACAGTAACTTCTCAGCTATAAAAGTTCCTAAGTGAAATGGATTATCTACATTCAATATTATCTGGCTTCAGGCTTGTGAATGACATCCATTTCTATCTCTGTCTTTAATTCCAATAAAGTTGTTTTGGTGTTGGTGTTCATAATGGACTGGATGAGGTTGAGTAAACTAAAGCTTAATCCAGATAAAACAGAGACACATCTGATCAGTGGAAGGGCAGATCAGTGAACTGGTTGAATGAGGTTATACTCCCCTGAAAACACAAGTTTGTAGTTTAGGTGCACTTCTAGATTTGTCCCTGACCCTGGATTCTCATATAGCAGTCATGGCTAGTAGAATATTTAGACCAGTGGTTCCCAACAAGGGGTACACAGCCCACAGGGGGACTTCAATTCCCAGAAGCCTAAGTCAGTACATTGGCTGATCAGTGCTTTGGGGAAATGACTTAGGCTTCTGGGAATTGAAGTCAAAAAACCAGCATTTGGGAAACACTGATTTAGACAAAACTCATTCCTAGAGATTTCTGACCTGGTCATGCTGACAAATGTTGTACTTGCATCCTGCTTGGATTGCTGCAACATGGTCTACAGGGGACTTCCATGGGAAAATATTAAACAATGTCAGCAGGTCAGTAATGCTTTAGCCAAATTGTTAATTGGAGCTGATTACAGGGAGCACATGCTGTGACTTCCCTGTTACAACCACTCTATTACACATATAAGCATCATTCCTGTGGACTGTTGTCTCTTACAATGAAAACACTGGCTAGCCTAGCCTTTGCTGGTATCTACTGAGAAATGCTTCTCACATGATTATAAAAGAGCTGACATCATGAATGTGAAGTTTTCTTTTTCAGTGTCTCATTCACAGTACACCAAATCTACAAAGTAAGACAGCTGATCACAGATTCTTCAACCAATTCAAGAGTTCTTGTATCCAGTGGTGTAAGAAAAGGGCTCTGTTCACTTTTGGGGTGTGTGGAATGGTGAATCATGATTTCCATCAAATGTCTGTAAGCAATTTCCCACATCACACACACAAGGCAGAAAAGGGCAGGGAAATTCCATACAAGATTGAAACAACCCCATCTAATGCTTCTGGGTTTGTTTGTTTGTTTGTAAGTCCATGCAATAAGGCTGCACTTACTATTATTTTAAGATGCTTGAATCAGATACTGCTTTGCCACTCATTTTATGATACACAGCACTGGGCCCTTATGTATTCACAATTACACATAATATCAGCTTCCCTGCAGGTTGTGTTCAGATGGAAATTGCATTTCCACAAACGTGTGCTTCTGAATCAAGATTGTGTTTGTGTCAGAATTCAGGATGTAGGCAGACAGCTAGCATCACAGGACCCAGGACCCAGAGTAATGAAGCTAAATGTCAAAGGAAAATCAATGTTCACAGTCAAAGTAAGGAGCAGATTGGGGGAACAAGGCTAGTCCAGTAGAGGAGACATAGTCCAAGCAGGCCAAATGTCATACAACTATGGAAGCAATGAAGGCAGAATACCTTTAGGGCTGCAGCAAAAGAAGGAGTTCCAAGCAGACCAAGAGTCAAATAGCCAAGGAAGCAACTGAAGCCAGGTAACTTTAGGGCAGGAGGTTTACATGAAGTGCAACATCAAATCTAGAGCTTTTTGTTGCTGCAGCAAATCCTAGGGCCATGATGGCAAACCTTGGCACTCCAGGTGTTCTTGGACTTCAATCCCCAGAAGCCCAAGTTCCCATTTGTGTGAATTCACAGAGACGTGAGCTTCTGGGAGTTGAAGTCCAAGAACACCTCGAGTGCCAAGGTTTGTCATCAATGTCCTAGGGTGAGGGACCAGTTCTCATCTAGCTTTTCCCCACAGGTCTCTCAGGGGGAGCTCAACAGAGTTCTAGAAGGTGCAGCAGGGTGTGGTTCTAATCAGATATCTTTACCTAGTGGCTGGAACCCTGAAGCTGCCTCAGATCCTGAAAGTTTGTGGTTGCTGCAATCACTGAAACATTATAGAAATGGCTGTGATTCTGTAGAGATTCAGGCTCTGTGGAGATATCTAGTTGAATGTAACCTAGTAGAGTCTTCCCTTAGATCCGTAATGGTGAACCTTGGCACTCCAGGTGTTCTTGGACTTAAATTACCAGAAGCCTAAGTCAGCACTCCTGCTGATCAGGGCTTCTGGGAAATGAAGTTCAAGAACAGCTGGAGTGTAAAGGCTCGTCTTCACTGCCCTAGATGCTGTGTCTGATCTCCTCCCTAGAACATTGCACAGGGAATCTAGGTGAAGATGGTCATAGCTATGACACTGGTTGAACAAAAATGTTTCACTGGATAAGGGGGATAAAGAATTTTTGAGTAGATAAAAGAAAGAATCCTCAAACCTCATGTAATGGTAGTTTGTAATTTATTGACACCCCCTTGTTGTTAAGCTGTTTGTGAATTAGAGTGTGGCCCTGGACTTTGTGAATAGAGATGAAAAAGATTTGTGATTTGTCCTTGCCACATTGGCCATCTTGTGCTTCTTCAGCCCATCTTGTTGGCTTCTATTGCTACCTTTCAACAACAGTCTTACCTGCCACAGTCTCCACAAATCCCAGCCAATTACCAGCTGCAGTTTTAGAAAATTTGTTTTCTACTAGAAAACAATAAAATAAATATGGGAATGAGGGGTGGGTGGGAATAGCCTGTTGATTTTTGGTTCATGTAATGGAAACCATGAAATGTATACAGTGGTTCATACAATGGGGACTGTGCCTGGAATTTGGTGACATTACTAGCTATTCTGCAGATGATATGATCTTAGGAAGGTGTATATTGTAAGTCAGTCTGATTCTGTATGCTTCCTCTAGTAGTAAGTAAATAAGGTGAATTGAAATGACCAATCATGGTGCTTGAGGGCTAAACTAAGTTAATGTTCAGAAACACTGTGATAAGATAAGCAAAATATTCTCATAGCTACATTTTCATCCTTCTTACATACTGTCTAAACCATTTAAACAGCTGGGCAGATAAAGGTAAAAGTTTCCCTTGCTCGAAAGCAAGTTGTATCTGATTCTAGGGTTCAGTGCTCATATCTGTTTCAAAACCAAAGAGCCAGTAGTGTCTGCTTCTGCAGACATTTCCATGATCATGTGGCAGGCATGACTAGACACTGGAGCATACAGAATGCTATTTACCTTCCCACCAAAGTGGTCCCTATTTATCTACTTGCAATTTCTTGCTTTCGAACTGCTAGGTTGGCAGTAGCTGGGACAAAGATGGGAGTTCATTCTGTCATGTAGTACTTGGGAATTGAACTGCTGACCTGCTGCCTTCCAGTCAGCATCTTAGCCATTTAAGCCACTGCAGTCCATATACAAAATTTGACCCATGGGCTTTTACAGATATTGTTGCCATTGCAGTCTTTTAAACTGAATCTATTCACTGTGCTCACAAAAAAATGTGTTTCAGATTAGCATGTAACCAGACACAATTTGAATCAATTTCACCAATCTCTCATGATAACAATTCAACTTGAAATATAAGTTTCGTCTGTTAAGGTCATTAATGAGGTGAGCCTCATCACTGCTCATTAGAATGTGCTTTCTCCCTCATATTCTAGAATAACCCTCTAACATGAAATGGTCGATTAGATTCCAGTGAAAGAGATTACCTGGTGAAGAGTCATTAGGATTCATTTCCTCTCCCACCTCATCATTATGCCTTCTGTCCACTAATATCTGAGGGGTTACTTTTCTGATTAATTTTCTTTCTATTGCAAAGACTCCACAGAATATTAAAGACAGGTGTACCTGTTGAAGGCAGAAAGAAGATAATAAAATACAACCCACCCCCTTTCCATTATCTCTGGAAAAAAGTTGTCCACATAATGTGATGCCAATCACACATTTAGTATTAGTGAAGATGCTTTAAGGTTATCAGTCGATTACACATGTAAAGTAATTTTAAAACAGATTTCTCAGGTAAAAAGGTACTTTTTACCTCTCCCTCAGCTAGTCTTCTGATGCCACTGCTTCATAAAAACATCCAGTTAGAAAGTCTTCCATGAATAATGCAATTATTCAGACACTGCAGTGCTGAGGTTTTCAATGGAAAGAACTACTGATCTAGAATCTCCAATTGTCTATGAACCTGAACTAGTTGGTGCTGAGGATTAAATTTGAAAGCAAATACAGTGGTACCTTGCTTAAAGAGCATAATGTGTTCCACAGGATTGCTCTTTAAGCGAGTTTGCTCTTTAAGTGAAACACCATTGTAAGTGACCAATTATGGTGGGGGAGATTGTGAACCCCAATTTTGTTTTTAAGTGAGTTTTTGGTTGGTTTTAGTTGTTAAGTGAGGTGACCATTCAGAGAAAATTCTGTTCTTTAAGCGGGTTAGTCTCTAAGTGAGGTTCTCTTTATGCGAGGTTTTACTATATGTAAATTTTAGGACATCTTCAAAGTTTAAACTTTCTTAATAAACTTGGCTCAGAAAAATGTGGACACATAATTTAGAAGATTTTGTTAAGGCTAGTGATAGTGAGTTTATTGGTATATCCCAACTTCTAAAATATAGCTTGTTTCAACTGAGTTACAAAGCACAATAGTCATAACACAATTACAATACATTAGCAGGACATTAACTCGGTTAAATGCATTTAATATTTCAAAAGTTTAAATGACCATAACATGTACCAAAGCTATTAAACTACCATGTTGATTCACTAAAAAGGACATATTAGCATACTGAACCGATTATTCTGACCATTTACTGTTTAAATTTGCATGAACTTGACAATTTGAGAGAGATTTATGTTCACTTTGTTTTAGCAGAGGATATATTTACCTACAGTTTGTTATTACTGTATGCACCCTCAAGTTACTTCAAAATAATGGTGAACCTAAGAGGATTTGTGAGGTATTTAGACCTTGGGCAAAAAATCCAACCAGATAACATACCATGTGGTGAGTGGATAAGAAGATGCAAAACTGCTTGGATTACCTTTAATATAAACTGAACATATATAATATAATATAATATAAGATAATATACGATAATATACGATAATATAAGATAATATAAACTAGGAGAAGGGCCTTCTCTGTGTCCGCCCCAGCTCTATGGAACCTCCTGGCAATTGAGCTACGTCTCCAGTTGGAGTTGTTGCCCTTTAGGAAGGGGGTTAAGACCTGGCTGGCAGGACAGGTATGAGGTATGGGTCAGACAGTTGCATTGGCTTGTTGGCTCATTGACCACTCCCTCTCTCTCATTGTATGAATTTTAAAATCTTTTATCTTGTTTAGTTTTAATATTTTAATAATTTTTAAATTGGATTTTATATTGTGGTTTTATGTATCTTTTTATGCTTTTGTTAGCTGCCCTAAGTCTCTTTGAGGAGGGTGGCATATAAGTCAGTGAAATAAATAAATAAATAAATAAACAGTGGTAACATATGACAGTCTGCTGATGAATATCAAGGTAAATGTGTTACGACAGTGTTACCAGCAATATTTTATGCATCCAAAATGTGGGCAATAACAAAATCAGAGGAAAAACTAGCGGTAACCCAAAGATCACTGGAAAGATAGATGTGCAGAGTAACAAGGTCAACAATAAGGAATTACACCAAGTACCGGACTGTGTGATGTGATCGGTGAATTCTATGTGGCAAAAAGAAGATGGACAGGGCACATCACTTGCCTAATGGATAACAGATGGACCTGTTGGCTAGCAGACTGGATACCAAGGGACCACAAAAGACCACTAGGCAGGCCCCCAAAATGATGGGATGAGCCGATGGTAAAGCTGTTTGGCCAGAAATATAAACAGAAGGCAAAGGACAGAATATTTTGGAGTTCAGTTGATTTGCACTAAAAGTGATGACAAAAAAAATATTGATTGGATTAGATTAGATCTTTGAAACAGAAAACAGATTTTTAAAACAGTGATTCCCCATGGCTGAGTGGGAATTTGAACCTATATATCTTGAATCCTTCTATGACACTCTATCTACTACATCACAGTAACAGAACATACTCTTTTTTTGCAAGTGTGTGTGCATGCATCCATGTGTATATACTTGCATACAAATATTTGAATGCAACTACATATGTGAGCTAGTGGGACTGAAGTTTACGTTGAATCTGCACATATCCTGCACAACAGGAAGTGGCCAAAATGTTGTTGCTTAAGATAAATTGCAGTCGAGTAGACCTACTAAGTCACAGGGGATTCGATCAGGAAAACAGGCCTGTTGAATCTACTGACCACAGCAACAGGGAAGACCTTCTCTTTACTCCCTGTCTCCTAGTTTTCCCAATTAAGAGACATAGAAATCAGAAACTGTTACATGCCACTTTATTTTTGGCAGATAAGAAGAGTGGGTGAAAACCACCTGCCTGATAGGGTAGGGCAGCTCACAGGTGGACAAAGAGAATATCACTGTCATTTTTGTTTTTTAACTTATCAGTAAAATTCATGTGCAATGCATCTATTAGCCCCCTCTTCTGCACAGTCCATGCCTGGACAGACCACCATTACCTATCTCTCTTGCACCTTCCCCAGGAAAGCCAGCAGAAGAAAGAGGTATTTTCTATTCTTCTAGCCAAAAGCATTTGTCACAGGAGCAAAAGAGCAATGCTATTAAAACTGATTAAGGGTACAGAACCAAAGAGTCAACTTTTAGCAGGTTAGTTGGATAAAAGCAAAATGGTACAGGTTATATTAAGCTGTGTGTCTTAAGTATCCATTAAGCATTTCTTTATACTAGGTCTGAGGCTGGGGGAAACAACAGTCTGCTACAACAGAGCTGAGAGAGAGAGAAAACCTCCCCTGATGATTTTAAAACCCAGACTGGCTCATAAAGGAAAATGGGATAAGAAGAAAATAGATACAAGCAAGATCCCCTGTGTTGCAATAGTTATTTTCTAAAACAAAACAAGTTATTCTTCCAGTAGTAGGCCTTCTTAGATTCTGGAGCCTCACGGATCTGCTTTCTTTATATCCCTATAGCAGCAACAATATATTTTTAGCTGAGTTACACATTTTAACTTTCTTAGATAACCTTGGAACAACCCTTAGTATTTTTTCTTGACACACAGTGTGAAACACCCTTACTGGGAATTAAGTTTGATTGAAATCAATAGAATCTACTGCATCGTATTAGAGAGGCTTAACAAGACCAAGCATTACAGTCTAATCTAAAGGAAGTAATTTTCTATCCCAATTAGCCACCTCTCATTTGTTTACTTTTCACCTTATGGTACAGATGTACTCATCCTCAAGATAATTTTTGAAAATGACAGTCAAGATTGTTTGCAGATAAAGGTAAAATGTTCTCTAAAGAGAGAGTTCACAATATTGAAGACACTTAGCAATGTGAATTATAGGCCACATTCTGGAATAGTTTAAACTAGTATTGGGCAGAAACTAGTGACCCATTGTTTCCTAATTTAGATAACACACTGCTCACAGTGCCTTTTGGTCATGCATATATTCTGATTGAGCCTTTTGGTCATGCATATATTCCTTTTATTCCTGATTGAGCCTTTTGGTCATGCATATATTGAGCCTGATTGAGCCTTTTGGTCATGCATATATTCCTTTTATTCCCTATTGACTCATGACAGTCAACCAGAAAGCCAGTTCAGTACATAGATACTAAAATACTCAATAAGATGTTCATGCTACTGTTCTTTTTTTATTCAGCACAGGTTTCTATCTGCCTGCATTCAATACATTGGGGTAGGAATGACACATACCAAAAAGTATTTTTAGTGCCTAGAGGGTCCCATTGACAACTGTGCCACAAAATGTTGGTGGCATATCGGAAAGACCAAACTTTGATGGCAATCAGGAAGTTCCACTATTTAAATAATCATACATTTTCAGCAGCAAATAAGGAAAGCCAATTTAAACCCAGAAAATATATATTTTAAATGTCTTATGCCAGTTTGATGCTGAATTTCACAACAAACTGCTACAGTGTAGTTAAAGCAAGCACAATGGTTGCTTTAATAGGGTTTCTCCAGTTTCTTGCCAAATTACAGTCCTTAGGGTATGACCAGTGACGGGCAGCCAAAATTTTTACTACTACACTGTGAGCGGAACCAACATCGTGGGTGGAGCCAATGCCACAGGCGGAGCCAATGTCATGGGTGGAGCCAAAGTCATAAAAATTAACATGAAAATAACATAAACATACAAATTAAATACACATTAAAACACATAAAAATGCACATTAAAATACACATTAAAACACACATAAAAATACAAATTAAATACACATAAGAATACACAAAATACACATTAAAATACATCAAAATACACATTAAATACACATTCTACCCACCCACTCACCCCAAACCTACTGCAGTAATCTCACCAAGTATCACTGATTTTGGGCCCTTCTCCAATGCCTTCCTATATAGTTTTGTTTATTTTTGTGTCTTGGTCCAGTCATTAATATAAGCACAATTCCCTCAAAACACACACAGAGAGAGGTCTCCCTTTCTTGAAAGCCAGTTATATCAGACTCTAGGAGGTTCATCTTCATTTTCAGCCAAAGAGCCAGGGCTATCTGCATTTTCTGCCAAGGCGATAACTATTTATCTACTTGCAATTTCTTGCTTTCAAACTGCTAGGTTGGCAGGAGTTAGGACAACATTTGGGTCTCAAACTGCTGACCTGCAGACCTTCCAGTTATCAAGTTCAGCAACTTAACCACTAAGCCAATGCATTCCATATATACAGACACACATACATGCATACACACATACATACATAGACTAGAGACTCACAAACAACCATGTGCTATCTGAGATTCATTCCTCCACTGCCTCATACCTAATGGCTCAAGGACCCACTGTTTTAAGGGTAACTTATCAGTGTCTTTGAGTCTAATGAAACATTCATACAAAAGAAATATCTTATTGTGAAACACACTGACCCAAAAGTCAACACTTCTGATGCTAAGCTAAAATAATGTTTTTGCTGAGCTCCTGACAAACTTAATCCAAGTGTACTTGATTATTTATGCTCTTAAACTACTGTGTAAAGAAAGGAATGTAAGTCCCATTTTCTAATGTTTCAGACACATACAGAAAAGATAATTTTGACCAAGTTGTGCAACATGAGCCAGTTTTCCCCCTTTGCTGAAAAGAATCCATGAAAAAATTCATGCTAGATACAGACAATGACCTTTTTCCAGACAATCTGCCTTTGCAACAATTTACTGCTCTAGTGTGTTAATGTAGGGGAATGCCATTGTAAACAAGATGGATCATAGCAAGAGTGGTTTTAGAACACTGCCATTAAAGGTTAATTTTACAAGAGGTTAGTGTAAAACAACTGTCCATACAAAACCAATATTATCAGGTATAAACACACTAGGAAAGTACATGTTCCTCATGAGACAAGCAAGAAAAATATTGCTGTGATTTATATTACTTTATACTTCTTTAATGTTTCCAGTTATATTGCTCTTGACAGCTCTGGAGTTCTTTATTCTGTGACTGCATCAATGAACTTTTACAAAGAATTAAGCTTAAATGTTTCTAAAACCCAAGTGACTAGTGGTTCACCATACTCACACATCCTCTTATGTTGATTCTCAGCACTTCAATAACTTGTATAAAATACTTTTCTTCTTCAGCTTCCCAAGAACTGGGTTGGAAAAAGGCTTCCCCTGTTATGGGGGAAATTGCACCTAGGGATGTATTTTTAAAAATTATGGATTTTTAAAATATCTACATCTGCTTGGTTGAAATCCTAGCACAACTTTTAGACATGACATGCTACAGGTCATGAAACCTCCATAGACGTGATCTGTTGCACACTGAATTACATACTTTGACATGCAACAGAAAATGCTTACAGCAATGTTCAGCTAGAATGTATTCAGGGAAGAAACAGAAATCCATTTCAATCGGGATTCTGACTGTGGTATAGAATTTAAATGGCATTGGGTGCCTGCAATATAATCTTCTGGTGCCCACCATCAAAGATAAAATAACCCCCAGTGTGTTTAACTTGGAGGAGGAGAAAAAGACTGAGCTGGAGCTAGTGTGGTCAAATAGCCCTAAAGATGGACTGTTAGCTCACTTGTTCCCTGGTTTTTTAAAAAATATACACATGACTAACTGATATTATTTATTTAGACATATTAACTAGAAATAGAGCCAACACATTTACATAGTTTGTTTCTTCCCATTTATCCTCACAAAAACAATGTAAAGTAGATTTGGCTGAAAGATATCAACAGACCCAAGGAAAACAGGTAGGCTCTGTGAATAAGGAGGGATTTGAACCAATTTCATATTTCCAGTCCAGCACTTTACATTTAAATTTTAAAATGTTATATTTTGTTGTACTATGCTGGTCATGGACCATAATAATGTAATTAATTGATTGGTTGACCAGTCCAGCACTCTAATGGTTGTACTACATTGTCTCTCTCAGATGAGTTTTATCAATATAACTGTATTTACAACTTTATTATTTATTTATCTACATACCTGTAGGAAAAAATGAAGCTATTAATGCAGCTGATTTGCCCACTATGCAAATCTACTTATGCCAATTAGGCTCCCAAGATGTGGATCACAGAAATATTGCAACCCTACATGCCAAATTTTACAGACATTTTGAAGCAGCAAGAATTGTTTCTGCTTCTAGGCGTCTGCAAAACTTCCCTTTCAGACCTATTTGTTTCCTCGGGGAATAGGCAAGGTCAGTGACAATTACATATGATAACCCATATACAAATTCTGGCTACCTGTGGACTTCTGAAATACAGAATCAAGAACAACCCTGTAACCCTGTAACCACCCAGACAGAAAACTGGCTAGTAGCTTAAGGATAACCCAAGAAACATAAAATAGTAATTTCTAATTAGGAGGTTTGAGGCATGCTGTAATTTGATTATTCTTCCTCTTGCTCTTTCATATTTTATATTTATTTTCTATTTTTGGATTCAAGACTAGACTTGCTTCTGCTTAATAATTGCTGTGCAGTCTTTCCTCATTAATGCACTGTGCCCTCATTTTCTGAATCAAGCACAATAATGTTTTAACAGAGATTTATTTACTTATTTTTTAAACTTTGCTGGCAGGGAGGTGAAAAGTCTAGGATATAAAATTGTTGAGTAAAATTAGTTACAAAAATGTAGAAACAGGGAAAATAAGAAAGAAGTTTCTTAGCGTGGCTGCAAAATGTCTTTAAGATTTATTTTAACATTTCCAAATAATTTCAAACATTTTTCTTTCCTCTCTATCATTTGCTCTTTTTTGTCCTTTGGGAATAAGCTGAGCCAATGGGAGTGTGAGCCAGCCTGAAGGAAACTTTGAACTAAGATCCTCTGTCTGAGCCAGTCTCAACCAAGGTCATAATGACCAACTAAGGTGAAGGTAACACTCACCCTTTGCTTGAAAGCCATTCTTATTTGTCTCTCGGGTGCAGTGGTCATTTCCATTTATAGCCAGATGTTTCTATGCACCCTCAGACAGCTGAGCAAGCCAGATGTATGGTCATCCCCCCCCTGTAAACACTGCCATAAAATGCATCCATGACTATCTAAATGTGGGTGCATTTACAGCACATTTTCAGCAGTTTCCGCTGTTTCCGCTGCTTCCGCCACTGGCTTTGGTGGTGGTGCCACATGGAATGGCACTGTGAGCAGGTTCCGGGCTGTGGGCTCTAGGTTGCAAACTTCTGGACTAGACACCAGAGTGCATGGATCACTTTTTACCTTCCCATTGAAGTGGGACCTATGTATCTAATTGCAATTCCTTGCTTTTGAACTACAATGTTGGCAGGAGCTGGGGCAGATTTAGGGAGCTCACTTCATCATGTAGCACATGGTTCTCGAACTGCTGACCTGCCCACTTTCCAATCATCAAGCTTAGCAACTTCACCACTTATCCACCTCAGCTCTTTTTTGGATCATGCAGGCAGGGGAAAAAACCCTTCAAATTCACCCATAATATGGGAAGAAACCCTGAGTTTTTGGATGGAGTAGTTGCCTGTAAAGTTAGGTGACCATCATTTAGTGAGAATGATTATTCACACATTTAATTTTATATATTTAAAAATATCTAATATTAAATTTTCAGTCACAAAACCAGGAAAAAGCATGTATCCACAAGACTCACCACTATCTTCTTGTAAATGATACTTCTTCAATACATGTATGGCCACTTCATGTAGCACATATACTCATAATCTATGTTGAATGAACTTGTCTACTTCTGTTTAGTACCATTGTTTTGGTCTTCCTATTTTTAACCATTCAAAATATGTTTTAAAAGATATTTTCAAATGTCAACAAAATGTTACACTTCATATATTTTCTTTTCTTCTCACTGCAGGTCTCCACCCAAATTTTTAGAGCTACAGAATTTCGAATTGTTGTTGTTGTTTAAATTGTGTCAGAAACACACAAAGGTGCTTTCTGGGTTGAAAGGATTTTGCTGGAGGTACTCTGTTCAGGGGACACCTGAATGAGGCTTCTTTCATGTCCCCAAGATCTTTTTCCCACCAAAGTGGTTCCTATTTGTCTTTTAGCAATTTCTTGCTTTCGAATTGCTTGGTTGGCAGGAGATGGGACAGAAGATGGGAGTTCACTCTGTTGTGCAGGTCTCTGGTCTTGAACTGCCAACTTGCCAACCTTCAAGCTAACAAGGCAAGCTTCTTAACCACTGAGCCATCGTAGTCCCAGGATTTCTAGTGAGAAGAGAGAAGTCTCCCATCAGCCAATGCCACCTATTGGGTTCTGATCATATTCTAATATACATTTTAGTGTATCAATTTTTCTCTTTAAAAACAAAAACCCACAGTCAACTAATTGTTATGCTTAATGTTTTGAAAACCTAGTTGTGTGATGGAGTGTGAAACAAGGAAGACAGCTCAATTTCAATTTGAATACCAGTCCAAGATGGATTGGTTAGGTAATTTTGTAGTGAAATTCAAAATAATCAAATTCCTCAGGTATCCATATCACAGACTAAGAAATTGTTTGTTCCTGAATCATTAAACTCCACAGTTCACTGACAGCATTTCAGTTTGCTATAGCAACTGTTTTACTGTAATAAGCATATAAGAAGACTTTCATTTTCACTGTCTGATAAGAATTCTGAACACCAAGGAAAACTAGAGACTATCCTTCCTCCCGAAATAATCAGGAAGAAAGACAGTTTGCTGAGTATAGACTGGAAAAGTTAACCTTTTGGAAACTGACACTTAGAATCTTTCCCCCACCTCACCATCACTCCACCATCCAACTCTATGGCTTGCCTGGGGTTAGGGCGTCTGAGGGAGAAGTAATATGAACAGAATGGTATCTGTCCAGCTTGTAAAATTGTTATTGAAATTATCAGCTTCCCTCAGAAATCTCCAGATGGTTTACCATAGTAAAAAGCACAGTGTTGTTTTTCGTATCATGGACGAAATTCCAGTTCTTACCACGTGACAATATGGGGGGGGGGGGAATGTCATCTTAATAAAAGCTAATATGCACTCTGTGACCAAAATTCCATGCTACATTTGATAAGTGGCTCATTTTCTATTCAAGGCCAATGACTAAACTTCTCTTCTCCTCTAAATCAAATCAGAGGGCAAGCTGATGGTTGACAATTTGGATTGAGTCCCTATCCCCCAGAAGCTTTGCTCCAGGCCAGAGTGTAAACAATCTACCCTAGTGCTGTCATTCTGCACTGACAGCAACCAAGTTTGTCCTTGTTAAAGAGAAGGCCATTTCTCCAGAATGTTCTAAAGTGCCTGATGCATTTGCTCTTTGACTTGTCAGCTATCACCCCAGCCAAAACCCTCAAGTCTTCTGTATCTGGCTGTGAATAGTTAGAAAGCAATTATTTAATTCATCCTATTCTATCCATCTTGTATTCCTTTTGTGGCTGCAAGGGGGTGATCTGCAGAACTGATGCATAAATCAGATGTTGGTTATACTCTTCGATCATGTCCTCCTCTGCCTTGCAAATTGAGGAGAGATATTTGCTGGCCTTTAGAGTAGTGAAATTCATTAGTGTTGGTCAAGTGTCACACCTTTTTTAATGGGACAGGAACACATTACGCTCTCACTGAAATTGTGTAGTTTGCTTGCTTATTTGCTTGTTTTCCAAACCTGGAGGTGACTAGATATTCCCTTCTAGTGCTTTATAAAGAAACAATGCTCAAAACTAATTACAGCCTTCACAATAAAAACAAAAACAAAAAAAAACCAATTACAACTCTAAAAAAGTAATTAGAACCTTCACCTTGCAAAAACAATGAAATGATCTGGGCCAAAGAGTTCCACCTTGCTATACAATAGAGTATTTCCATCCTTACTAAAAAGGTCAGCAATCCTCAGCGTCTTGGAGTGAAAAGGATTCTGATTAGATTCTTTTCTCTTAAAACAGCTTATCTCAGCATATCAAGATGATCTGCTGAGGAATATCTGACTGCTTTGGCTGAGATCCAGCAGAAAGTTATGACTAGAGTATGCCTGTATCACTGGAACTTACATGACAGTTGACTTAGAAAATGTACACTGATTCAACAGGACTTTTCTAGTCATGACCCTGCTGGATTTCTGCCTGTGAGAGTTCTTGCTTCCCACATTAGAAAGGAAATCATCCATTAGAAAGGAAATCATCTTTTAAAAATAATCAAGGCTTCTGCCAAGTGTTTATGAAAGAATGGACATCTATTTTGGTTATGAAGGGAAGCACGTGTGCGCCTACACACACACACACACACACACACACACACACACACACACACACACACACACACACACACACACACACGGACTGAAAAGATTGATCAAAGACTGCATGATGGGTCAGAAAGATGCATACAGTGCTTCTAATACTTCTGCTTCTTAAAAATCAGGAGAAAGTATCATAATTTTGCACAATTTGCAGAAATGCGGAAATAGAGAGACGTGAATGTGATGGCATCTTTTTTCCTCCCTGTATTTAAACTACAGGGAGAGAGAGAACTGGTTGTGTCTTTCTTTCCTTCCCTGTATGTAAACTACAGGGAGGGGGGAAGAGAGAGATGTGATTGGTTCATCCATGGGCTGGATGTGGCCTGCAGTGCCATTTCATGTGGATCCCCACCACTTCCACCACATCAGGAAGTGTCATGTGGTGGAGAAAGGACAAAAAGGCTGTCCGGCCCCCGAAGATGCATGAGGGAGTGTGACCCAGCCCCCAGCTTGAAAAGGTAGATAATTCCTGTAGTACAAGATGGCAGATTCTTGATCAAATTAATTTCCTTCTCCAAGTCCACTACATTTATAGCAGTGGTTCCCAACCTGTTTTTGGCCAGGCCCCACCTAAGCATCTCTAAAATCCTGATCCCCTCCCCCCATGTCATATAATTATTATTATTCCAAAATTGAACTCATATTCACATGAAGGAAACCAAAAAGGCCATTAACTTCATCAGAACAAGCTTCCAAAGAACATGGCATCCATGAAAGAGAAAAATAAAAGAATGAAAGGACAACTGAAGTATTGAGGAAGAAATTCACTGTTAAAAATTCATTATCCATTTGCCCCCTTCCCCTAAAAGTCAAATTGCCCCTGAGGAGGATGTGCCCCATGTTGGGAACCACAGATCTATAGTAAGCTTTTAGTTTGTGCAGTGAAGCTTCCCCCTTCTGTAGTGATTTAAGCTCTTTTTTACCCCCAGTCTTGTCCTCACTTCCAGACCAGTTCCCTCACTTATACCTAATATTCAGAATTTTGTGTATACTAGAAGATCACTCACTTTAGTAATGTTCAAGCATTATTCATGTGCATGCTGTGAACCCAGTGGTGGGATTCAGCTGGTTTGCCCCAGTTCACCAGAACTGATAGCAGAAATTCTGGCTGGCCCCAAGTAGTCCTAATTCGGGTGCAACACAGGGCTTTCCCCTTCGCAGTGTCGTAGGCTGGGGGGGGAGGGGGGTTGCCCTGGGCACCACTTACCAGGGGGCAGCAAAACGTCTCAGCACACAGGAAGCCCTGTGTCAGTACAGCTTGTTCACACTGCTCTCTCTCCAGGCTTCTCTGCTCTTCCTAGATTGAGTGCATGACTAGCTGGAGCCACCTGTTGGTGAGTTAACAAACAGCATGCAGTAGTGAATTTACTCTTTAAAGCCTATATGGAATACTGTATACGTAATATGTTTCTAAAAATGTCCAGATGTATGCTCTTGTAGGTGTTTCACTCTTGGCAGCAGTCTAGGTTTTGCTTGATTAAAATGATTTCTAACATATTTAACCAAATTAGCAGTGAAACACTGCAGAATTCATAAAAGTGTTCTCTAAGCTCATTAGTGTACTCCAACTAATTACTAGATGGCTAGATCATTGAATCCATAGTCAACTTTTCAGCCCTGACCATATACAGCATATCAGCCTGTTCATGCATTTACATATTAAAATCAAGCACAAATAAATTGCATTCATTTCACTATTCAACATATTCAATCAGAGAAGAAAATAGAGTTGTGGTTTCAATTTTAGAGAAGGATTAGGTAATGGTCACCAATGCTCAAAAGCCAGTTGTATCCAACTCTAGGGTTCACTGTTTACATCTCCGCGTATAGCCAAAGAGCCTGTCTGCATCTGCAGATGTTCTCGTAATCATGTGGAATTCTGTGCATTCTGGTGTCTAGTCATGCCTGCCACATGACCTCAGAAACATCTGCAGAAGCAGACAGCGCTGGCTCTTCGGATTTGAAACAGAGATGAGCACTGAACCCTAGAGTTGAATTAAACAGGCTTTGGAGCAAGGGCAACCTTTGCCTTTACCTAACTAACCATTTGAGGGCTACAGTGGCTTAGTGGTTAAGGCACTGAGCTTAATGCCTGGAAATTGAGCAGGTAACAGTTCGAGTCTAGTTATGCCTGCCACATGACCACGGAAATGTTTGCAAACACAGACAGCCTTGGCTCTTTAGTTGTAAACGGAGATGAATGCTGACCCCTAGAGTCAGATATAACCTGCTTTTGGGCAAGGGAGACCTTGCATTGGGCGAGGAACCCAGTGAGAGCATTGCCTACACAAGGGAGCTTTGAGGAGGTGGCACCCACAGCAAGCAACTTCATCCACCATGAGGCCAGCTAAAGTTGGTTTGCAGGGGCTTTTCATCATCTACAAGCCCCCTGGGGTGGGTGTATTAGAAGCAGGTGTGGGACATAGTGGAGACCAACTTCCTAAAAAGTGAGGATTTTGTTTGTGGGGCACCCTGAGCCCTCATTCACTCCCAAAAACAGTGGCTTGGGGGGGGGGGGGCCCTCAGGCAGCATTTTTTTGGGGATGGCAAAATTTGACACCTTCTGTGTCATGAGCCCAGGGGGTGGTATATTTGGCTTCCGCCCTGGGCGGCTGAAACCCACGCTACACCACTGCCACCATACAACACCCACAGAGTAGGTAGCAAAATGTTTTGAATCCCACCACTGTGTGAAGCTGCTTAGAGAGGAGCATCTAAGCCCATCACTCACAGTTGCACTTTTCACATTTTCAGTGACCTGTCTGAAGAGGAAACAAGAATTAAAAGCTCTCAAAAAGTCAGATTTTTCACCTGCTAGTAATAACAGCGGCTTTATTAACAACTGAGTACTACTGTACTATCTTTTTGGCAAGTGGTTAAGAGGAGCTGAAAGGTTTATTTTTCTTTTAAAAGGGGAAACCTCTGAGTTTATATATGACAAAGCCCTTCCAAATGTTGGGATGGTCCCTTTCACATCCAACCTGGTAGGCACTCAACACCAGAATTCACCTGTTAGAAGACATTACCAAGTAAGAGCACAATCTAACAGATTAACTAATTATTTTGATCCTTCTTTTTGATAAGTGCAATTTAAATTCTGGAAAATTATGAGGGACTATCAGAAAAAAAAGTGTTGCTGATTTCAACAACATATATTGTTTGCTGAAGATTGCCAGAGATAAATGCCAGTCCTCTGTTCAGGTGAAGAATTGTAGACAGAGGAAAATTTAATCTCTCAACAAATGTATTTGATGGCAGTCAGAATTAAAATAATATTTTCAAAGAAATATCAAAGGCTGATTTGTGATTTTTCCCCATAGTTTGTTTGGGTAAAGGGAAAGGTTGTAGGCAAAACTGCAAAAAGAAATAAAATGGTGTTTGCTTTTGCAGAGATAAAATGTGCAAATTCCAACCAAGAAATCAATGGGAGTGTTAAAACTATCTGCTTTTCTCCTCCTTCCTTCCTTTGAAAGCAATTCTATTGATTCATGGCTTTACTAATGGGAGGCTGGATTATTTCTCTTCAAAGCTCTGGCATTAGTTTTTCTATGTCTCTGATTCAAAGATAGTGTGACCTCTGGAACTCACACCTTGCTAATCTTCAGAAGATACCACGTGGATTCACAAGAAGGGAGGAGAGGTAGGTGGGAACCTAGCATTTAAATCATGCATATCACTGGTGTAGCATGAGTTTCTGCCACCTGGGGCCCAGGCCAAACTCGTTGCCCCCCTTTCTAGGCTCGCCACCCCTAGTTCCCCCCCAGGCTCCCCCCCTCCCCCGTGGTCCCCTTTTTATCAACTTGCAATTTCTTGCCAATGTTTAAAGAAAAAAATGGCCATGATAAGGGACAAAAATGGCAAGGAGTTAGCTTATGCAGAAGAGATAAAGAAAAGATGGTAAGAGTACACAGAGGAACTATACAAAAAGGACCTCACCAAACTATGTTCAAATTATCGAACAATTGTGCTCATCCTACATGCTAGCAAGGTTATGCTCAAGATAATACAGGATAGACTTCAGCAGCACGTGGAGAGAGAATTACCAAGAAGTGTAGGCTGGGTTCTAAAGAGACAGGGGAACTATAGACCACGTTGCCAACATACGTTGGATAATGGAGAAAACAAAGGACTATCAGAAAGAAGTCTACTTCTGTTTCATTGACTACACCAAGGCCTTTGACTGTGTGGACCACAACAAAATGTGGCAAGTAATTAAAGAGATGGTAATACCAGAAAACCTTATATGCCTCATAAGAAATCTGTACAAGAGTCAAGAAGCAACAGCGAAGACAGAATATGGAATGATGGAGTGGTTTGGAATAGGAAAAGGAGTAAGACAAGGCTACGTTTTATCACCCTGCTTATTCAACTTATACACAGAGCACATAATGCACAATGCAGGGTTGGACGAATCACAATATGGGATCAAAATTGCTGGGAGAAACATCAACAATTTGAAATATGCAGATAATACCACCCTAATGGCAGAAAGTGAGGAAGACCTAAAAAAGCTGCGGCTTAGGTTGAAAGAAGAGAGTACAAAAGCTGGCTTGAGACTCAATATCAAGAAAACCAAGATAATGGCAACTGAACCTATCAGTCCCTGGAAAATAGATTGGGAAGAAGTAGAAACAGTGACAGATTTTACATTCTTAGGATTCAAGATCACTGTAGATGGAGATTGCAGCCATGAAATAAAAGTGACTGATTCTTGGAAGACAAGCTATGAGAAACTTGAGGAACATAGTTAAAAATAGAGACATCACCTTGCAAAACAAAATGTGTATAGTCAAACCAATGGTATTCCTGGTGGTAATGAATGGTTGTGAGAGCTGGACCATTAGGAAAGCTGAGCGCAAAAGAATAGATGCCTTTGAAATGTGGTGTTGGAGGAGAGTTTTGAGAGTCCGCTGGACAGTGAGGAGAACAAATAAGTCAGTCATAGAAGAAATCAACCCTGACTGCTCCTTAGAAGGCCAAATAGTAAAGATGAAGCTAAAGTACTTCAGACATCAAATGAGCAGAGAGGATTCACTTGAGAAAGCCTTAATGCTGGGAAAGGTGGAGGGCAAAAGAAGAAAGGGGCGGCCAAAAATGAGATGGCTAGATGGTATTTTGGGTGCAGTGGGCACAGAGCTGGGTGGGTTGAGGAGGACGGTGGAGGACAGAAGTGCCTGTAGTGCGGTAGTCCATGGGGTGACAAAGGGTCGTAGTTGACTGTGCGACTGGACAACAAAATTTCTTGCCTTCAAACTGCTAGGTTGGCAGGAGCTGGGACAGATGGGAAGGACGGGGGGGGGGGACACGCACCCAGTGGCACTTCAAGGCATTGGGCAGCAGCAGGAGGGGACACAGAGGGTAAATAAATAATTCAGAGGCATTTTGTTTTGTCTGTCGAAAAACAGCTTGAGGAAGCCTTGCCCAGCAACAGATGACTTGCCACCTGTGCCTTTTTCCCATTGGCTGAAGCCACCGGGAGCCCTGCTTATTCTGCCCCCACCCTTCGTCTGCCACCTTGCCTTTCCACTCTGCCTCCTTTGATTGCTCTTCAGCCCTCCTGCTGGCCCTGCCGCTTGTCCGGGTGGTGGAGCAAGGTGAGGGGAAAGGAAAGGAGCCAAGGCTTTGCCGTCCCCTGGAAAGCGCCGTTGGGGTCCTGCCTCCCCCTGGCCCCTCCCTTCCTATGCTTCTGATGCATATTATATAGTTATAAAAGATTTTTTTTAATTAGGGTGCAGTCAAATGAGGTTTAGGTCACATTATTTAGGACTAAATGAAGTGCTTTCATCTGTTTGTGGCATCCAAATGATGTACTGCAGATTGAAAACCTGCCCTGTCCCCATTTTGGGCAGTTTTGGTCAAGTGGCAAGCTGTGTTTGTTTGTATTTTTAGTACGGCTGGTGCAACCAGGACCAGATATAAGGATGGCTTTAAATAAAACCTCTATATGACTGCACTATGAAAGTACCCTTTCCAGTGTAATCCAGTGTCCTTGTCACAATATACTCTAAGTTTTTGTTCTGAAAATACTAAGAATCCCTTTGTACCAGTGTGCCTGGATGGGGCTTGTGAGTGATTAAGGAATCAGTTCTGAAATCAGATCCATGAAGACCTCAGGTCCTCTTTTGGCAACAGTTCCCTCCTTGCCATGATAATGGATGAGATAATGAGAGTTGTCATCAACAACATGTGGCCATCCAAATGTGGAAACAGCTGCAATAATTCATGGTCTCTGTAGCCAGTTGCTAGAAGCTTGATGAAAAAGCAGAAAGGTCTAATGTTCAGCGAAGGGCAGCCTTGAATTTACATCTCAGATGACCAGTCATAGTAGGCAGTTAGAGGAACTTACTCTGCACATCTCATTAATAGGAGAAAAAAATTAGGGAGAACCCACACATACAGTCTACACAGTAGGAAATTTCCACCTTCTTTCTGCTGCTGAGTCACTTCTATGTAATCCATACCTAGAAAACATTGGAAAGTGTCACCATAGGTAAGACTTTACATGGCATGTAATTACTATAGTTAGTAAAACTTTATCACATTAGGATGAACATCCAAACCTCCATCTAAAAAGATGTTTCTCTGAAAACAGATTCTTTACTGGAATCCTTCATCATCATCGTCATCATCATCATGATCTCAGCCTTACCTATATATTTCATTGTGGTTGGAGCATTGCCTGCCACCCCTGAGTGAAGAGACAGACACATGTCATGGGTTCAAACATGGACCACTTTATTAATCATTTCTTGTTTCCAGGAAGACAGGTACCATCAGGTGGTGTTTCATGCATGTATCACTTCGGATCCATTCCCAGAAGAGTTCTGGAGCCTCAGAAACAGGAAATAACCTTGTTCTACTTTCTGTCAACTGACACCCATGGCTTCAATTGGAGGTCAAAGGAGAAAACAGGGAAAACACTCTTCTCCTTGTTCATCCAGTGTTACAATGATCAGCAAAGGAAGATGGAAAATGCTTCATTTGTCCACATGGTGAAGTAGCTCATCAGCTATTTCACCAGACAAGCAAAGTGTTACTTAGGATGTTCAGGTGGGCGACCAGGCAAAATGTAATTTAGCCCATTCTCTCTCCTGCAGCAATCTGACAATTAATGACTGCACAACAACAGGAAGTCTGGATATGTGCTCAGTTGTCTTTTCCACCCTTTCGGCATACAATGCAGCTCTGGGATCTTTTTTTGTCCTTCCTGAAACTGAAGGAATACACTGCCTTCCTTCCAACACCAAAGGCTGATGTACTTGAATATTTGGTGTTTCAAGGATGGTGTAAAGACGAACTAGTAGGGCCAAGGATCTACTGTTCACCTAAGTCCCAGGTGACAGGGCTTCTCTTGCTCATTCTACATAATCAAGGCCCACTTACAATACTGACTGGATGGCCATTCCTAATGGTACATAAACAAGGTGCACAATCGACACATTACCAGAATACAGAAATAGTCCAGACTCTGAATTGTTTTGGTGATTTTGCCTTGGATTATCTGGATTGTGCACAAACTTTTGAGTTTTGCTACCTCATGATTCATTCCTATTTATGTAGTTATGCAGTTATGAATACTGCAGAAAACTCCAATAACTGTAAATAGGCTCTGATATCCAGACAGTAGGATGATTTTCCTGTCCTATTTACAACACACATGAACTTTCCAGAATTGTTTGCAAGTTAGCTATTGTGAGGGAAGCTATAAGGCTCAGCATCACTGAGGGAGCTACTGCTAGTAATCAAGAGTATTTATTCTTTTTGATTCCTCACAGACAGGAAAAATAAGATTAAATCCAAAGCCTGTGTGGTACAGTGAAAGAACTCAATTTTCTTTGATATTTTATCTGCCAGAAAAGTCAATACCTGTGATTTTAGCATTCCTCGATGAATTGATAGTTTTGCAAGGCCTTTGGGTTAAATCCCTTTGTGCCACACTTTGTTTTACTTGATAAAGTTGTATAACCAGGAAAGAAAGGGAAGCAGAGTGCACTAATTGAAAGACTTCAGCTGTGATGTGGTGGGCAACTGTGTCTGAAGGTTTCTGAACAGACATAGTGGTAGTACTTCTACTTGCATCCAAGCTTTATTTCAAACTGGAAAAGCAGCTTTATATTCTAAAACTCCTTCCTAACTGTATTTATCTATTTTATGTATATATTTATTCAATTTGACTTGATGAAGGATTCCCTTCCTTTCCTTGTTATTCTCTCTATCACCAGCAGAGGATTCTGGCAACTGTTCAAATTAACATTACATTTGTGGTTGGTTTACTTACCTTGAAGCTCATTTTAGATGAAGTTGCACAAACAGAAATTCATCAGTTGTCATAACTATCCTGGCAGATGCAGATATTATATACACCATGGGCCTGATAAATGTTTCTGTGGGCAGAACACAGAGATAAACGTAGAGTTCGTGGTCCAATATCACTTGATCTTCACAGCTTATTGAGCTTCCTTGCCTCTTCTTGCCAATTCTGCTTAGTGTTTGTGTTTGTTTTCTGATTTGCAGGTAAGAGGTTGATCAGAGACCAGAATGGGATTTTTCCACACTGAGATTGAAAGGGAGACATTCAGAGCTAATCTGAATAATTTATTGTTGCTGATGGCTGTGGGAAGCTGTATTGTTGTGCTTGTTTGTCTGTCATTCTGCTTGAGCAGGCCCTTCTCCTTTTGCCCCCTGAATTTGGTGTATATAAACCATACCTGTAAGTTTCACTCCTTGTCTGAAGAAGTGGACTTGATCCATGAAAGCTAACAATAAAAATATAGCAGTTAGTCTTTAAAGTGCTACAGTGTTTTTTATTTTGTTTTCTGACTTGCCTCTTTGACAGTGTCATCTTTGCAGTGGTCGCTTTGCTTTTGGTTGGGATTACTTTTCAATTGATTTTTTAGCCCAGTAAGCTATTTCTAACCAGCTGTTTCTGACAGAGGATGAAAGCAACATTTGAGTTTCTTTGGTCATAGCATTAACACAATGATATGATGCGGCCACCACAACCGAGCAGTGATAGGATAATTCAGGAGGTTCTCCGGTGTCAAGCTGTCATTTCTCAGCTATGGCTGACTTCACCATGTCATTATGGTGATTCTTTCTAAAGTAACTTTCCCAGCTGTGTCTGGCAGCAAATGCCACTGAATGCATTCAGACAAGGCTTTTCTTCTAGAATTACCCTGCTTTTGCATGGAACTGCCATGGGGTTTAAATGAGGTGATTTTTTTTCTTTTGTAAATCCTCTGTGGTTTTCCAATTCTACCATATTTTTGCTCTTCCTTTTCAAGACAGAGAGTGGAGGAAAGGAAAGGGGAAAAAAAGACAGAATAGTTCATAATGCTTTTTAATTTGATACTGTTAGAAGCAATCTGTTTGGAAACACCCAGATAAGGTTCTGACAAAAAAGAAAAAGAAGAGGTGAGTTTTCTATATCTCAATCCAGCATAATTTAGACCAGTGGTGCCCAAACTAAGGCCCGTACAGGTGCATTTTACTTCAACTTCCAGGAGCGATGAGGGCTTCATGGGCCGGATGAATTGGCATCCTGGCCCCCGGGCCTTAGTGACTGGCTCACTGAACCACATGATCGGCCCACGGCCCAAAAACTTTGGGCATCCCTGATTTAGACACACACACACCCATTATTCTACTAACATACTGAATCTGTACTGGATTGTGAAAATAGTACCAACTTTTTCTGTGCACTGGGCTTCATGAGAAAAAGCAATTCACTACTGAGACATGGATTGTCATCAATGTACAATGGTAAAATGATCAACCTGGAAAGCATCAAAACACAAAAATAGGATTCGAAAATGTCCCTTTCAATCACAGAAGACTAACTGAGTGATTTTATATTACAGTACATGAAAGCAATATAGTAAAGGCAGAACTACAGAAACAGAAAAGATTGCAAGAGGCAGCCACAGGTAAAGGAGGAACCATTCCCACTATCTGAAATCACTGAAGCACACAGGAGGCGAAACACAATAGCAACATACACAAATTATTATTTTTTCCCTCTGGCCTAGAGGGAGGAGCAGCTATGGGGGGCTTGGGCAGCTATAAGAACTTTGCTGCCCCACCACCCTTACCGGACTGCAGCCGGAGGTGGAATTGGACTACAGCCGCAGGTGGTCGTTTTCGCTATATAATGTTTTTTATTATGATGTGTACTGTTCTGTTGTATGGTATTTATTGGGCCTTATTGCTCTGTTATATTATATGCCATTATATTTTGATTGCACTGTAATATTGTATTGATGTGTAATGTGTACTGATTTACTGTATGGCGTTACGGTACGTTATTGCTTTGTTATACTGTATGCTATTGCGTTTTTGTTTTCACTACAATACTGATACTTGTGGATTCTGTGAGCTGCTCTGAGTCAGTTTTTACTGAGGAGAGTGGCATACAAATCTAAATAATAATAATAATAATAATAATAATAATAATAATAATAATAATAATAATAATAATAATAATAATAATAATAATAATAATAATAATAATAATAATAATAATATAGAATCAGAACAGAAGCTAAATATGAAAAGTGAAGGATTAATTACAAAATGTATAACTTGGATAGCTAATTGGTTTGGAAATTTTGTTTATGTTGTCCTCTACATGTTTATGCAGATCTCTACCATGCCTTCTGGAAGAGAGGTTGAGAATACCTGGATCAGGTATGGCAGGTGAGGGGCAGTGGTGCCCTGCTGCTGATCTGGTCGGGTCCGGCCGTACCAGTAGTGGAAATTTCTCCAGGCCATGCCCACTTGGACAGCCACGCCCACTTGCCGACTCTTGCAATGTTCAAGCATCGCGAGAGTAGAGCAACTCTAGCAATGCCCGAACATTGTGAGAGTTGTTGCTGCGTGACCTGGTCTGGGGGAAGGGGAGACCCCAGCTGCACATGATGACACCTCCACCATCATCCAAGCGGCACGCTGGAGGAGAAGGAAGAAATGATAATGACGCCAGCATAAGTGATTTGCCTTTGTGTGTGTGTGTGAGAGAGAGAGGAAAGAGGGTGAGAGGGTCTAGAGCAGGTTAAGGGGGTTTCTTTTTGTTTTGTTTACTTTCTGATATGCTTGAAACACAGACTAACACAGCTACCATTTCAAATTTTTATTCTGTGCAAGCATATCAGAGTAAACAAAACAAAAAGACAAATGTTGTGGCACCTTAAAGACTAACTGCTGTATTTTAATGTGAACTTTTGTGGCTCAAGTCCACTGGTTCTTTGGGTATAAACAGAAATGAGCACAGAACCCTAGAGTTGGTAACGACTGGATTTCAAGCAAGGACAACATTTACCTTTAAGGTTTTGGCTGTGGTTAGTTGTAAGTGGTTAGTAAAGTTAAAGGATGCCCTTGCTCAAAAGCCAGTCATATCCGACTCTAGGATTGCAGTGTTCATCTCCATTTACAGCCAAAGAGCCAGTGCTGCCGCCTGTGTTTGCAGATGTATAAATGGCCATATGGCAGGAATGATGTAGGCTCCGCCCATGACATAGGCTCCAGCCACAACATAGGCTCCACCCATAGTTGAGTAGCAAATTTTTGGCTGCCCACCACTGGTAAAGTGGGCTTGCTAACTATGCAGGTTTTACCAAGCTGAACAGACACACCAGGAGGGACTGAAAAACAAATTCTAAGTATGTTATATCAAGAAAAGCCTAGCAGGTTCCCTATAAGTGAAAATCAGCTTGACTATTGGAGTCTTTGTGAATTGAAAGCCATTTGATGGAACATTTCAAAAACTAGTACAACATATCAAAGAACATACAAACACAATCAGCTTCATAGTAGACAGGAATAATGTTCAATAACTGCACAAATCTATTCCCCAACCTTGGCAAATAGGATAGTTTCATATGCAACATGAAGATCACTGTCCAATGATACATGGACAACTTGTCAACGTGTTTAATTTTTTTTAATAAATAGAGTGCAAAAATAAGCTGCTCAGTCCCAGGGCACCCCCAGAAGGGAATGGTAAACCATTTCTGTGTATTCTCTACATAGAAATGATTTTTACTGCTTTCAAATCCAAACTTCTGGCAAATTTTTCAATGAATAATTTTTTGCAACCCTATCATGACATTGCAAATAATCAGTTTGTCAAAATTTGCTGCATCCGCTGATCAGCTGATCTACTGTTTCATTCTTTTCATTACAGAGCCAACATTTGCTATTGTTAGATATGTGCTGTATTTTTGTCTTCATGCAATTTGTTGGCCAAATTTATTTTTGAGCTGCCAAGATAAATTCTTCAGTTTCCTTCTTCAAAACTCCTGCTTTTAAGCAGTCCCATATCAGCTTTTGGAACATAATCAAATTGGTATTGTGTTTTTTTATTGCTCTTTTAAAATTTTTGTACCTATTACGCATAAACTCTCATACTACCTGTATTTCTAATCTCCATGGCATCAAACTCATTGATGGATGAATGTTTGCACAAAACAGGGAAGCTTCCCAAGCCTTAAAGAAGATTGCTCATTATGTTTTCTCAGCATGAACAAAATTCCCTTTTATAAGGTAAAGCTTGTATCTGAAGTTCAATGCAGTCAAATATCAGTCACAAACTAGCCCACTTCTTAGTAGAATTTCTTTCATCTTACCTACTGTCACTCTATCTAAATTGGACCCCCACCACAGAATGGATTGAAATACGGGATTTAGCATAAAGAACTAATTTCATATTAGACTAACAGTGACTACTGCCAATTCATTAAGTATATAATATTAATATACATACACTCCAACAAGTAATTCACAACAGTTGCAGTGGCTGTAAGATTAAAAAGGAGATGAAAGGTTTTCTCCCCTTTAGGTATTATTTTCAGCCTTACCTTTGTTCCAGTTAACCTTTCCCGTCCATGTTGAAGCCACTTGATTCATTTCTTTTAAGAGTTGACATATGGAAATGTTGCCATAATGCAGTTTTACTTAGGCAAAATTTGCATATTATTAAAATAACTATTATAAATCTTTTTTCACCATTATTTGCCATCCATGTATAAGCTTCCAGCCAAATTTTGCTACCTGCCTTTGAAAGTAATTGCTGCATTTCACATACTGCACCTAAATTGTCTAAACTTCAAAAATCAGAAGCATATCACACACACATCTCTCTTACCCGGAGACATACACACAGAGACTAAACATTTATAGATGTTTCTTTGTTTCTGCCATTCATCTTAGCCTCTTTCTGTCACATTTATTTAACATTTATTATTAGGTCATTTCTGAGTGATCTATTAATGAGACAGACATTGTGGGAGCAACAGACAACGTGGAAATCAAGATCTCTCTCATACCAGGACTCAAATACACATAGTTGGCACATCCAATTCTTTTCTGAGGTAATGCCAATTTAATCAATAAAATCCTAAAGTGAATCATAAAAATTGAGATCCATGGGGCCTGTGCCAGAACAATGCATCTCTCTTCCTTATTATTGTAGTCACAAGACCAACCTTCACTTTAATAATGGAAAAGTGACAGTCTGAAGAGAGAGAAACTGTCATTCCATGTTTACCTACTCCACATGTGATAAGGGGAGCATGCTATCCCCACCCCTTCCATCATCACTTTAATCACTTTGAAAGCAATACTCTGAAGAGAGATTCTCTCTCTGTGTGTGGTGCTGTAATTACTTCTTGTATTATTTTCAGGTCATGAATATAAAGTTGATTTGGGAGCGTATTTTGCACTGTTGACTCCAGCTGCCAAAACTCTTAAGTTACGGCTCTGCCCGAGTGTCCTGAGTGAAATCTCTGACATGAGTTCAGAATGTTTGGGGAGGGGGAGAACTACACCAATGAGGAATTGGAATAATTCATTTTTCACTTCTCTATTTCATTGGAAGGGAAAGATGATAATGAGGAATGGCTCTCCCCATCCCCTCCAGCTTCTTACATGAGAAGGGCACCCATAGGGATGCTGCTACAACAACTGACACAAGATGCTACAAGAAAGCAGGAGTGAGGAAGGGTGTCAAATGAATATTCTTCCCTGTTCCTTTTGATACCTTTAAAAAGGATCTGAGAATAAAACATGTCAAAGGCTATGGGGGGGGGCATGACTCCTCCATCCTCTCCGTCCTTCTCCCCTTCCACTGTGAGCAATAATTATTACTGACAGACTCCAGTGCTAGACTTCTCACCACCTAATTGTAGAACTGTCCTGTAACTGAATCATGTTGCTTTGACATTCTGTGTGCACTTTTCAGAAAATCATTATGTGATACATTAGTTTGGTATTTTTGAGATTGTAGCCGTGTTAATCTGTGTTTCAAGCATATCAGAGAGTAAACAAAACAAACAGACAAAATTTTGTGGCACATTAAAGACTAACTGCTGTATTTTAATGTTAGCTTTTGTGGATCAGCTCTGGAGTTGTTCGCAGAAAAAGAATTATTAGAGAAGGGAAAGCTGACGTTAATGCTCATGCAAACATAAGACTCTGAAATAGGATGTATACATATACTGTTGACTAGCATCATTGAAAAAAGGCTCTAATAAATAATATTAATATTAATATAATTAATAATATTAATATAAATATAAATATTAATAAATCCATTTAATTTCTGCCTCTCCTCCTAATATAAACAGTTAGCTTAGTCTACCATCACAACATAATCCAACATTTCATCCAATGAACTTTTATTATTTAATATGTTCACTTTTGTATAGTTTTCAGTACACTGAATTACAGCTGTTACCAGTCTTTTTCTGGCTTGGTCTCAGTTCAAAGTGCCACTATTTACCTTAGTTTAAATATATACATGTTAACTGTTTAGGTTATAATGGAAGACTCATCTGCAACAGTGGGTCTTCTGAAAGAAAATGTATCTTGCTGATTTCTCTTTGTGTAATCAAACCAAAGAAAATAATTTCTATATCAGAAGATGAATAGATTAATTCTAGAGTGGTAGTAAAGGCATTTTTCACTACATTATTTCTCAGCCTGAAGAAGTTATATTAGCTCTCTGTTTTTCAAATTGTAGTCACCCAAATCTAAATGAAAAATGTGTTTTAGATTTAGATAAATCCCAAAACAAATTAGGGCAATTCTGACAGTTTCTGGAAGTCTTGGAATTGAAACAGAGCTCATCTCTCTCTCTCTCTCTCTCTCTCTCTCTCTCTATCTATCTATCTATCTGTAGATAGGATTTTTGTGAAGAAGTAATTTTGTAAAGAAGTAATCTGTAGTGGCTTTGTGGTTAAGACACTGAACTTGAAGTCTGGCAGGTCGGAGTTCAATACCTGAGTTGTACCTCGCTTAAAGAGCATAATGTGTTCCACAGGATTGCTCTTTAAGCGAGTTTGCTCTTTAAGCAAAACACCATTGTAAGTGACCAATTTTGTGTGTGTGTGTGTGGGGGGGGGGGGGAATTGCAAACCCTGATTTATTTGTTAAGTGACTTTTTGGTTGGTTTTATTTGTTAAGCGAACCGAACATTCAGAGAAAATTCTGCTCTTTAAGCGAGTTACTCTTTAAGCGAGACACTCTTTATGTGAGGTTTGACTGTACTGCACTGATACCTGACATTTCTGATCATCCCACATCAGGGATGTTGTCACTGGTCCACATGCCCTATGTGGGGATGGGGGATCCTGGATCACCTGAAAAACTAAGCACCCTTTTCCTGCCACAAAGCAAAAACCTGAAATTTCACAGCATAAATAAGTGAGTATCTGAATATTTGTATCTCTGTGCTGTTGAAAATATTTTAAAACATTTTTAAAATCAAAAATAGAATCCTTTTTAATGCCTATTTGGCTAGGAAGGAGTTAACAAGCTTATTTGGTCTTCTGGCAGGGCCAAAAGTTCACATAGAGCTGAAATAGGTGCTGTATATGTGTAATCAATATGTATAAACCAAACTTTTCAGTCCAAAAATGAGCTGAAAAAAGCATACTCTGATTATATTTGGGTTATCTGCACTTTTCGAATTCATGCACTAAATCCCTGACAGTAGTGTCCTTAGACTCTACCTGCCCCTTTTTTTCTTTGAAATACTGCACCGTAAATATTTAAAAATGTTACCCTGCAGATGTCTCAATTAATGTATTGGTACCATAATTTTATTTTATTTTAATGTATTTTGATTATTGAAACTCACTAGCAGCTGCTGCATTGTACTCAAGTCAAACTTTTTTTTGGTTTCTCACGTAAAAAAATACCTGACTTGATCCATAAAAGCTAACAATAAAAATATAGCAGTTAGACTTTAAAGTGCTACAGTATTTTTTTATTGTATTTTGTTTATTTTGTTTTGTTTTCTGATATGCCTGAACCACGGAATAACACGGCTACTATTCCAAAAAAATCAGGTAAAAAATAGGTACCTTGGCTTATATTTGGGTTGGCTTATACTAAAATGTATAAGGTAAATTGCAACAATGTTATTATCTTAATGGAAGCAAGATTGGTTTTTCAACTTATTTTATCTGTTTACAATTTATAGACATGTAAGGACACTTGCTACTATACTGGGGTAGAACAGATCAGAAAACAAAACAGGGATAAAACAGTTTTATGTTTTTAAATGTCATAACTCAAAAAACCTTTGCCCAAATTCCCCTATATTTGGCATAGAGCAGAAGCAGATGGTCTGCTATATCTATGTCAAGTTTGGTGTTGATCCAGCGTCTAGTTTCAAAATTCCATTTTTGTTTGTTTGGGATAATTCTTTTTTTTAGAATTGCCATGTAGAATGGTGCTTTGCTCTGCCAGCAAAATATCATCTATCCTTTAGAATGCTGGCAGCTTATAAAAGAGTTCCATGTTATAATAGTCAACTTTTGTCTTTTTTTTTTAATAGGCCTTTTTCAGGTTTGTAATTACAGGAACAGTAGAAGGGATTCTTTCTAAATTACAAAAAGTAGACGGTACTCACAATTTTCCATAATGGTAAACAGGATTGGGTTTTATTTAGCTTATTTGATCTATTTACAATCTACTGACAAGTAAGATCAGTTGCTTCTGCACAGGGTGTGGGTAAAAACAATTTTACCTTTAAAAAATGTCATAACTTGAAGATCCTTTCCCAAACCTCCCCAAGCTGTCATCTGCTACATCTGTGCAAACATCGATGCTTATCCAAGGCTTGGATTCAAAGGGTTTTTTTTAAAATTTGCTTTGTAGAACATTGTTTTGCTCTTCCAAGAAAAAATATAATCAGTGCACTCTTCTGCAATGATAATGGAGTTTGATGGCCCCATAAGGCCACTGAATGCAACTCCCTGCTCAATGCAGGAATTCAAATCAAAGTATATCTGACAAATGGTTGTCTAATTTCCTCTTCAATGCCATCAGTGCCTCCAGTGGTGAAATGACTACCACCTTCTGAGGTAATTAGTTTCATTGTCATACTGTTTGAACCGTTTTCCCTTCAATTTAAAGCTGGTTTCCCATAATTTAAGTACATTATTACGTATATTGGATGGTCAAGAACAGATCTTAACCTTCCTATGCACAGCATTCATTTATGAATCTGAAAGGTACTATCTTATCTCCCTTTACTTTACTTAAAGCTAAGTTTGCCCATTTCTTTCAGTCTTTCCTCATAAGGTGACAGAAATCAACATTTCCCTTCTCTTTACAGAGGTTTCAGTATTAACTTGAACCTATGCAAGTATGCCTTGTTCATCCAGTTTGTCTACATGAGAAAAAAAAAAGTGGCCTACAGGTGTGGAACATGTGGCTCTCCAGATGCTGTTGGACTTCAGATCCCATCAGTTTAGGCTAGCATAGGCAGCGGCATCGGATGATTAGAATTATAGCATGACATCTGGAAGACCACATGTTCCTTTATCCCTGGAGTGTAAACAATTCCCTTGGGTGAATCTTCTTCACAGAAGACCCTCACTCATAATTAAGGCTCAACAGCTTCAGCTTGATGAAATGCTAAACAATGGTCCATCATGTCATAACCAATGAGCCTCAGAAGTGTGAGCATTTCCCTCTCCTCTCCTATGGTTAGAAAGAGCCATAGCAAAAGATGAGTAGAACTTGAGATGATTTTAAACAAATGCCAGTGTATATGTTTGGTGTCAGTAATTACATAATTTGCATAAGGATTCTTTAACGTGTCACGATTATTTATAAACATGTATAATACAGTTGTACCTCGCTTAAAGAGCATAATGTGTTCCACAGGATTGCTCTTTAAGCGAGTTTGCTCTTTAAGCAAAACACCATTGTAAATGACCAATTGTGGGGGGGATTGCGAACCCCGATTTATTTGTTAAGTGGGTTTTTGGTTGGTTTTATTTGTTAAGCGAGGTGACCAATCAGAGAAAATTCTGCTCTTTAAGTGAGTTACTCTTTAAGCGAGACGCTCTTTATGCGAGGTTTGACTGTACTACATGTATTTGATAAATATGTATTTAATTGACAGACTGTAGCAGCTTTTTCTGAGCTTCTTTTTCCCTAATGACTTTTTAAAAAATGAGCTGCCTAATTATGTGCATGGCATATCATAGGTACCAGTATTTGCCGGCGTATAAGACTGGGCGTATAAGACGACCCCCCAACATTTCCACTCAGAATACAGAATTTGTTATATACTTGCTGTATAAGACTACCTCCTCTTCCGCACACCTTCCACACACCAAATAAAACATCTCCCTGTGGCCCGCACTAGTGGACAAGTGCACATGTGCGAGCTCTGCATAGACAAGGGGCGGGGCAGAGCGCCGCTGCTTCCCACCTAGCAGAACGGGCCAGTCATGCCAAAAAGGCTGGCACCCCTGTCTCTCTGCTGATGCTCGGTGCAGCCACGCTGGATACCGCACGATACTGGGTGAAATGTAGAATGAGGTGGGTGGGCATTGGGAGGCCACTATGGGCACCGGGTGAGCATCGGGAGGCCACTATGGGCAGATATGTCTATCCCAATTGAAGTGCACCCGGCGTATAAGACGAACCCCCCACTTGGAGGCATGTTTTTCAGGGGGGGGGGGAGTAGTCTTATACGCCAGCAAATACAGTAAGTGCATATTTCCATAATCTATCATGAAGCAAATAAATAAATAAATAAATAAAAACAGATCTGAAAATGTAGCCATTGCATTCTGAAAGAAATAGTGTGCTGATAAATGCATGAGCATCAATGGAAGGGAGGCTACCTTTTCACTAAACTGCATATGCTGTTCTTGGATTTGAAATCTTGCAGACATTCTCCTTCATTTTGGCATGCCACATAGCTTGGTGAAACTGCTTGGCTCATTAGGGTGAACTCACACAGGCATGTGATCATATGCATGATTTGCACAAGCATGCAATTCCTCATATCTGTGTAAAGATATCATGAATTTCTGACTGCACAACCAGAAGTTTATTGCCACTTTGAAATACTGTATCTCAGGGGTGCATGTTCATTCTAACAACAACCAAGACAACACAGACACATTCACACATCAGTTGGTTTCTGTGTACTAGATGTCTAACAAATGAATGTGTGAATTGATTGTAGTGGAAAGAGTTATGTCTGAATGGATGAAAGTGCTTTGGCATTATTTATGGCTGATATATGTCATTATTTCTATAATTGAAGAAAATAATAATAATAAATTGTTTCCAGTTTCACAACAATAACAATAGTCGGTTCAACTACAGTGTATAAAATAATGTTTGCTTTATGGCAAGTCTTTAAAAAATTCAACTGAAAAGCCCTGAGAAAATCATGTCTTAATTTAACATCTAGAATGTATGACCATAGATGACAGAAAACCCTTCCCTGAAATTCCAAAACCCAACACAAGTGTTTTGAGACACTAATACCGTTTAAAAAAACCCACTTCATTTACAAGGAAATCAGAATTCTCTGGGAATGTTGTTTCATAATTTCATGCTATTCTTATTCAGTACAGTGTATGGGGAAAATGTTTTCACCCAATAGACAGAGCCTTTGTCCTGTGCCCCAAATGACCCTGAATTTCTCTCCTCCCTCTGCATTTTAATTTCTGAGAATTGAAAGAAAAGTTTGAGCTGCCCTACAATTTGTATGCTTTAGAGGGTTAAAAGCAAGGCGACAAGGCATCATAATCTTACACACAATTTTTCAACAAATTGATGCTTAATATATGGAGTATGTGCTTGAATATGCCATTGCCCTCCAACTCCCAGAATAATGAGACAGACACAATTGTTGGAATTTCAACTAGGGCCATAACTTTATTAACTATTTAACTTGTTAAACCTAACTTGCTAAACCTAAAGGGCTGTGGGCTGCAGTGGCTCAGTGGTTAAGAAACTCACCTTGTTAGCTGGAAGGCTTGGAAGTCGGCAATTTGAGACCCGGGTACTGCATGACAGATTGAGCACCCATCTCTATCCCATCTCTTGGAGACATGAAAGGAGCCTCCTTTGGGTGTCCCCTGAGTGGAGTTTCTTCCATAAAAATCCTTTCAACCTAGAATAATTTCTGACACAAAATTATTATTATACAGTAAAACCTCAAGTTACAGAAACCTTGAGTAAAGGAAAAGTCAAGTTCCAGAAACCTTACAGAAGGAAATCCTAAATGACAATCGGAGTTACAGAAAAAGTTTGAGTTACAGAAGGGGTTTCCCCAGAGCACATTGCATCTGGGAGGGTTTATAGTGCTGGTTTCACACCATTTTAGAGTCTGTGGGTGGTGTGAAGAGTAATCTCTTGAAGATTTGAATGGAATTTTTGGTGAGGAAGCTGACAGTGGGCAAGGGGAGCTGCTCCTCCTTCCGCTGGGTGAACTGGGCTGGATGGAAGTCTGGCCACAATGCTGTTGTCCATCCATGCCGGAGGTTGCCGGAAGACTAACCCCTCCTTCCACAGAGTCATCATCACTGGGTCAACATGGACAGGCTCAACAGCCCTGTGGTGATGATGACTCGGCAGAGGGAAGGATGAGTCCTCAGCCAGCCTTCAGTGCAGATGGACAGCAGCCCTGTGCCCCAATGTGGAGCTGGGAGAAGGAGAAGTGGCTCACCTTGCCCGCCGGTGGCTTCTTCAGCAAAAGAGCCCAGGACATGGGCAGCCCCGCCCAGGGGACATCATCAAGGAAGGTGCGTCCAACACCGACCCTCAGGAAAGTGAAGCTGGTGGAGCATTTCTCAAGAGGTGGAAAAGGTAGGGAGCTTAGCTGCATCTTTTTTCAGTCCCTTTTACTGTGTGTTCTGCATTTTTAAAATTTATTTATATATTTTTTTGGGTGGCCTGAAACTTTTTTTTTATTTTCAGTGCATTCCTATGAGAAAATGTGCTTCAACTTAAGGAAAAAACCAGCTTCAGGAAAAAGTTCCAGAACAGATTAATTTCATAAATCAGGGTTTGACAGTACTTGTTAAGCCATCCCCGTCTTGCAGCAGGTCCTAACTTAGTGTGGATGACTGAGTCCAGAGCAGTGGTGGGATGTCAAAAATTTTACTACCCCATCGTGATGTCATCACAGTGTGGGCGGAGCTAACATCATAATGATATGATGTCATGGGCGGGGCCAAAGAAAAATAAATAATAATGAAATAATAATAATAATAAATAAACACACACACACACACACACCTCAGCCCACCCTCCCATCCACAACACAAACCCGTAAATAAATTAAATAAATAAATAAAATAAAAATTACATTAAAGTACACACAGACACACCACATCCAAAGGTGAGTCACTTACCCCGGGGAGCAGACTATAGGGAGCTTCAGGCTAGCAGCTTCTCTTCCTCCTCCCCATTTAGGAAGACAGCAAGGAGGCCGTGCATACACACCAAGCACTGTAGGCGTGCATGCACACCAAGTGCTTGGCGCGCATGTGCAGTGGGAGAACCATTGAAAAGGTAAGCCCCAAAGGTGGTTCCCCCCAAAAGCTGCTACCAGTTCTCTAGGACACTTGGAAACATTACTACCGGTTCTGGCGAACTGGTGAGAACCAGGTACATCCCATCACTGGTCCAGAGCAAGGAGATTTACTCCAGAGGCAGGAGATCTACTTATCTCTATGCTTGACCTTAGGGTGAGTCCACACTGCCCCTTCCAGAATTATTGAGAAACAACACACTTCCAGCCAGCCCAAATCTCTAGGGTGACACTGTCTGGTAACCAGCCAGAAAATCTTGTGAGTCAAACTGTCTAAGGTCACTAGCTGTCACCCATGTACTCTGCCTCCCAGTCACTAAATCACAGTATCTAGGTGAAGAGGATGTTGGGCACAATTAACCACTGACGAGCAGTAGCTTCAGCCAGTCAGCTGGGTCATGCTGCTTCTCTTGCACAGTGAACAGAGAGCCGAAAGTGGCTCCCATTCTTGACTCAGAAAAGTGGCTGTTGGGAGAGAGGACCCCACTTAAATAGGGTCCTGGAGTCTCTCCACTCACTGGCCAGTTGGAGAGCACTGATTGGCACTTCCCAAGTGGTACCACTTCTGGGAAGGGCTGACAAAGAACCCCCGCCTGGTGATTTCATGCCAGGCAGAGGGATCCAGTAGAAATAGAGTGGAGTGTACTGGTTTCCAGGTTGTTTCGAGTTACAATTTGAAATGTTGGTAATAACCTTTACTGGCAATTTTTGTTTCCAGATATAATTATTAATGCAGATGATAGCCTTACATGATTTAGGACCAGGATAATTAAATTACGATTTTCTTGCATGTGAACCCACCCAGCCTGCTGAATTTAATGTCAGAGACTATCTTGTTCTAACAGTCCTTTAGATATGTCTAAGGGCATGCATCCGTTGTTAAAAAGTCTTAAATTTGCATCAAATTTGCCAGGTTCAAAATCAATTTAAAGATTGGCAACTACATGACGCACATTATTTTGGCCCCCTGGCTGTGTATTATAAGCCACCCTCACTGGGCCATTTATTTTCACCACCATTTGAATTGATTTAAATTGAGCAGGTTTTGGATGAGCGAATGCATGTATTGGTAGCCAGTGATGGCTAATCTTGGCACTCCAGGTGTTCTGGAACTTCAATTCCCAGAAGCCCTGATCAGCAGGAGTGTTGATTTGGGCTTCTGGTAAATGAATTTCAAGTTCAGCTGGAGTGCCAAGGATAGCCACCAGGGATATATACTGTACTGTACTTTTGGTATTTCTGCTGTCAAGCAGCTTGAAATCCTAGCAGTCCTTCTCCACAAATTAGCTGATTAACAGAGATGAGCTTCAGTGGAGCCCATCTTTGCTTATGCTGGACACCTTCTCTGCTGACGGATTACCACCACCAATCAGTGAAGAACAGGTCCAGTTGATCGACAAAGATGGACTCCACCTTTTTTTAAAAAAAAACGACAACATTAAAGTGGCCTATGTAAGATCAAATAAATATTGTTTTTTAAAAAAAAAAAATGATCTGCAGTGACAGCAGAGAAGTGCTCTAGCTGATCAGCTGGAGCCTTTCTCTACCAAGCAGCTGGATTCCTTTTCTGCTGCCAATCAGCAGAGAAAGATGCAGGCAAATTAACAGATGGGGACATAATGGGCACCAAATTTTGGCTCCAGTGGATTTAGGTGGCAGAATTTTAGCCTCAAGAGAGATGGAGGCTTTCTCCAGCTCCTGTGGCAGCAGCACTCCAGCAGTAGCAGATTTTAGCAGCTTGTGGCAATGAAGGAGGAAATTGTTCCACCAAAAAGGCTCATCCAATTTAATTCCTACGGAAAAAAGAGGGGGACAAGCATAAAATTAACAATAAAACCTGATCCATCAATAACAAAATACAAGCAGGAGAGGTTGGTGGTAGAAGGATGATAGCAGATACCCTCCCACTCCCCCTTAGATATAATCAGCTGGTGATGTATATCAATATAGGGCTTGAGAGTATAATCCCATGTAGCAAAAAGACAACCTGTACTAATATTTTATGTTGACAGAGGTATGAATCAATGCAAATACCAAGTGTTTTATTAAGTTCACAAAACCACAATTTAAATCCTCATTTTTAACAGTCAAGACATGCCCAAATTGAGACTAATGAGAGGATTTTCAGAGGAGCAGCTAAGAACTTCCTTGCTAGAATGACCCATCTTAATTCCTCTCTAATAATCTTCCAGATGGTGATGAAAGCTGTCTTTTTAAAGAAGGCATTTATTATATAGTTTTAAAGTGTGGTTCAATTTGTGCTGTTAACATGATTGCTGCTGCACTGTAGCTTTCTGTTATGGATTTTTGTGGTTTATTTTATGGTCTAAACTGGGTGTCTACTTTTAATTTATTGCAAGCAACCTAGAAATCTTTGTGGATAATACAGAAGTATATTTTATAATATTTTTGACATGCATGTAGCACAGAAAGAACGCACTCTTTGTATCATTTATTATATTATATTAAAGGTAAAGGTTTCCTTTGCTCAAAAGCCAGTCGTATCTGACTCTAGGGTTCAGTGCTCATCTCTGTTTCAAAGCCAAAGAGCCAATGCTGTCTGCTTCTGCAGACGTTTCTGTGGTCATGTGGCATATTATATTATATTATATTATATTATATTATATTATATTATATTATATTATATTATATTATATTATATTGGCCAAAATCGTACTGAGTTTTTAAACTTTAAATCATTATTTTAACATTTCCTCTTCTATTTTGCTTTGACTTGTCTAGTTACTACCATCATAAACGTCAATATTTCTTTACAAAATCATGCTGTTTTCCCACATTGATAGATAGTAATGCTAGCTTTGTTCTACCATGAATAGGTCGATATTTGAGCACAAACAAATCAAACTTGAGAATCACACAAGCAATGGACTGGATTCAGTAAGTAGTCTTTACCAAAGTAGAATCAATGGGACTTATATATATGTTAACTCTGCATTCCACAATTTGTTAAAAGAGTATACTTGAGTTTGGACTATCAAATTAGATTTAGACCACTAGGTCAATGACTTAATTGATCATGGGGTAGTTCCATGACTTATATTAACAAGAAAGACAAAATTAATACCACTACAGTAAAACCCCTACTTACATAAAAAGTATGTTCCGTAAGCTTTTATGTAAATTGTTTTTTTACTTAACTCAAAGCAAACCTATAGGAAAAATGAATTTTTACTTAACTCGAAGCAAACCCATAGTTAAATGATATTTATGTAAATCAAAGCAACCTCATAGGAAAAACAAATTTTTAGGTAACTCAAAGCAAACTCATAGTAAATTGTGTTAAGTAAATCAGGACATTTATGTAAATTGGGACATGGTTTTAATGCAAAAATCATTATGTAAGTTGAATTTTATATAACTTGAGGCGTTTGTAAGTCGGGGTTTTACTGTACAGTGGTACCTCGCTTAAAGAGCATAATGTGTTCCACAGGATTGCTCTATAAGCGAGTTTGTTAAGTGAAACACCATTGTAAGTGGCCAATTGCAACTTCTGGTGGGGGGGGGGGGGATTGCAAATCCCAGTTTAGTTGTTAAGTGATTTTTTGGTTGGTTTTAGTTGTTAAGCGAGGTGACCATTTAGAGCAAATTCTGCTCTTTAAGCGAGTTAGTCTCTTAGCGAGGTGCTCTTTATGCGAGGGTTTACTGTATTATGGTTTATATAGGAGAGGAAGATGATGATGGGCTATTTCATATCTTCCTCTTCCTGTTATTTCACATGCTCAGCAGAACATTTCAAAGGATATTAAAGCATTCCTTCCTTTTTGTCTATTTTATAGTGACAATGAAATATGTAAAGCTGATTATTATATTAAATGAAATCAAAGTTGGAGCAGGGAGAGAAATAGAATTTTTAGCATCTCAATTAGTAGGCTGACTTCCATAACATTTCAGACATTAATATCTATGTACACTGTATACAGGACTGTGGTTGCTTAGTGGTTAAGATACTGAATGTGACAACTGGAAGATCTTCAGGTTAGCAGTTCAAGTCCTGAGTGCTTCATGATAGACTGAGCTCCCATCTCTGTCCAAGTTCATGCCAACTTAGGAGTTTGAAAGGAATAAATTGTAAGCAAAAAAATAGATACAACTTGGGTGGGAAGGTAACAGTGTTCCTGGCACTCCAGTATCTAGCTGTGCCTGCCACATGACCACCAAAACATCTGCAGATGAGGACAGTGCTGGCTCTTCAGATGTAAATGGAGATGAGCACTGCACCCTAGAGTCAGATCCGACTGGCTTTAGAGAAAGGGAGACCTTTCCCTTACACTGTATAAGCAATAAATTATCATCTCTGCTGAGCTCTTTTTATATAGTATCCACCCAAAAGAGCAAGTAGAAAAATTGAGAAAAGAGTTTACCAATGCTGCTACCCTATGCTCTTTCACACAAATGCAGTAAAACAATTAAAATGGATGGCTGTCCTGAAAGGGATCATCTGACTTGGAGCATTAACTCACAAGTAAGCACATCTTTGAAAATGTGCTAAAAGTATAGGCAAAATAGTGATAGAAGTCCTGTGAAATGTTGAAAGCATGCGAGAAGTACACAATTGTGCAACACCTTTGCTGTACACATAAAGAAGATATGTGAGTAGACAGGGCTTACGTTTTCCCATTTTACACAGAAGACATGGAGATTTACAAATAGGGCAGATTTCCAGACCTCCTATTGGCTTAAAAAAAAAAACTCCACAGCATTAGTCTCTCTTTTTCAATACTGGAGAACAAGCTGTTCCTGAATGCTCCATGAGTTATACAACTGCTTATTTCTATAGATTTATCTGTCTTCTACACAGATACGTCTTAATGGGTATTAAACTGCATTAAAATGCCCAATAGCATTCATTCGTGTCCTCCCCCGCACTCACCCAAACATAAATGCTTCTAAAAGTGCTTTGAGTTGATTTTAGTTCAAATCTGCTAAGAAGCAAGCTTGTTAAAAGCAGACTTTAAAAGATAAAGTGCTAGAGGGCTGCTCTATAGCCTATTTGCATTGACTGTGCTACAATAAAGTGAAAATTCAGAGCCACAGGCTTACAGATTCAGAGAAACTTAATGCTCTGGGCATTCATATGCCATGCTAATCCCAAATTCCCATGAGTTTTGAAAATTCAAGCCTAGAACTAATTCTGCTTCCTTGGAATTCACAAAGTTGTATCCTGTGAGAACAATCTGGGTGGAGGTGGATCTATTAGCACCTGAAGGCTAAGAGAAGGCTCTTAGCTTTTGAAGCTTAAAGGGAAATATTAACACATAAAAACCTTTAGTCTTCAGCTAGGCTCTTTGGGAATACAGTACTGAGAAGCATATGATGTGTGTGTAATTCCCCATCACAATGATTTCACACAAGTAGAAGCAATCAAATTATATGAAGATTCCCATTAGACCATGTGGACTTACCTTGGTGGCATTAATGCCAGCATCTGAAAGGGATCTCTTTGAAGCTTCTAATGTGCCCGCAACATTATGTGACAAGAGGCTCTTACTCCATATCCTAATAGTTGTTTTCAAGAAGTTGGCACTAGGGATATGCTTCAGAGTTGGATGCATTCTGAATCCTGAACAGAATTGAACGAAAATCAATTGTGAATTTTAACACTCCTGAAGATTTGCAAATGTTAACAGTTACAGGTGAGAGGAAAACAGAAACTCAAACCGTGAGTCTGGTAAGCAGAAATTTTTCCTCCAAGATTCTCACACATTGGTGTGGATAAAGAAAGTATGATTCCCACAGATATTTCTGGAATTGTTATCAAGTCTGCCAATAAAATTTAAATCGTTTCTGGTAGATCTGTGTTTTGTTCAAATATATGCAGTGTGTGTATATATTGTGTAGGGGAAGCTCTCCAGTAAGATCAACTTAGTTTATCAAAATGAAAAGGTACATACGTTTATTTTGTTCCAGTTATTGTAATTGTCGTGAGGATTTAGATTTTCAAACTCAAATTTGAATTCTGATCTGAGTTGAATCAGGAAGTTCTGAAATAAATCCAAACTGGACTAGTGCGTGAACTAAATGTTGTGCTTCCTGCACACACTGCTAGGTAACTCACGTACCTTTACAAAAGTCACCTCCAAAATTTAGCCATGCCATGGCATAGAATTGAGGGAGGCTTCTCACCGAGCAGAGGACGCAAGGATAGGCAAGGAATGTCATTGTATCATGCCCTGGAACAGGGCCGTAGACAGGATTCTAGATGTGGGTGGGTGAATATTTTTTCCAGGGTGGGCAACAAAGCCTCTTCTCAATGTATTCCTATGGGAGACCACACTTTACCGGGAGGGCTAAATTGCTAACTCAAGGTGGGCCAAGCCCACCCTTGGCTATGGCCCTTTTCTGGAGTTGCAAAGCAGGATTTAATTTATAAAAGATCACCCCAATCCAAAGGCCTCCTCTTTGCAGTGGATCACCATCTGTGTGTGTGTGTGGTCACTTTTGGGCACTGGATAGGATTGTTTTAGGCCCAGCTCCTAAATTAGTTGGGTCAATATTTTTGCCTAACCCAGTATAACCAAAAAAGGGGCTACTTAGAGCGGTGTCATTGTCATCGGCTGCAACTTGTATCCGAGAATACAACTGGCTTTCAAGCAATTGAGTCTGAAAAAATCAAGCAGTGTGGGCTACCCATCTGAGATACTCCAAAGTGTATGTGCTTCATTCAACCACTTCCAAGGCACAGACACAACAAAATTATCTTTCTCTATAACAAGAATGTGGTTCTTCATATGTTACAACCCACAACCAGTGATAGGATGCAGCAGGTTCGCACCAGTTCGCCAGAACCGGTAAGTAACTTTTCCCAGCGTCCTGGAAAACTGGTAGCAGCTTTTGGGGGGAGCCACCTTCAGGGCTTACCTTTTCACTGGTTCCCCCACTGCACGTGCACACCAAGCATTTGGTGTGCATGCATGCCTACAGTGCTTGGTGCATATGCACGGCTTCCTTGCTGTCCAAGCGGGAAGGAGGAAGAGAAGCTGCTAGCCTGAAGCTCCCTATAGCCTGCTCCCCACACCTTTGGATGTGGTGTGTCTGTGTGTATTTTAATGTGTATTTAATACCTTTACCTATATTGACATACTACCACAGTTCCTAAAAATGCCTGGCAGCTGGCAGGCCTGGTGGCCTGGCTTGGGGTTTTTAAGCAAAGTCCTGGAGTTATCTCATCAATAAACTACATGTGTGCTGTTCCAATTGCTGTTCCAATTGGAGAACCCTTAAGAAGGTACAGCTGTTTTACATTTACATTAAGGCATATTATCCTAGAGAACTGGTACGATGACCATATCCATCTTGCAACATGGTGCTGCCAAGACACTTATACTAACAGGTAAGTGACGGGTTTGTGTTTGGGGTGGGTGGGTTGTTTTTTGTTTGGGGTGGGTGTTTGGGTGTTTGGGTGTATTTTAATGTAATTTTTATTTTATTTATTTATTTATTTAATTTATTTGCGGGTTTGTGTTGTGGGTGGGTGGGTTGAGGGGTGTGTGTGATTATTTTTATTATTTTTATTTTTTCTTTGGTCCCGCCCATGTCATGACATTAGCTCCACCCACACTGTGATGACATCACGGTGGGGTATTAAAATTTTTGACAACCCACCAGAGCTTTGCTTTACTTTACTTTGGTTAGACCTCACCTGGAAAAATTCATCGGTCCCACTCCAAGTGACCAATGATAAGGGATTCTAGGAGATGCAATCCAAAACAGCTGGAGGGCCAAATATCCATCCTATGAGAGCTTCTTTGTTGCAACTTTGAAGTGGGCTTCTATAAATTCCTTTAATCAGCTATTTCAAGGCAGGACTATAATCTTAAGAAGCACTACAGAATACTGCAAATAATAAGTAAAATGAAGCAGAAAAGACATAATACTGAAGGGTCATTTTCTACCCCACAGGAAATCAGGTAAAGAACAGTAAGCAATAAAAAGTTGACAGCAGCGGCAAACTAAGTAGATACTTTTATAACTTTTGATGGTGGCATGAGTTTTAGGTCTGCTTCTATCCTTAAACCACATTTTTCTAAAAACTTAGATCACATTTTCATTACTACATACCAGCCTGAAAATACTCCCACCCATTAATAATATATATTTTAAACATATGAAGAAATGTTTGTTGGTTTCATAACATTTCCAAAAGAGTTGAAATTCCCACCCAGTTTCCATTAAAAAAAATTGGCAGTTTTGAAAAGTACATATAAATATTTTGATTATAATAAGCACATAAGAATAAACACAAGAGGAGGAGAAGATTCTGAAATATCACTGCAATCAAGAGTTTTTACATGGAACTATATTTTTTTCCATAAATGGGGAAAACATTATTTTCATCTTTAAATACACTCCTTTCCCCAAGGCTGAGCAAGGATTCAAACCTAGGTCTTCTGAATCCTAGTCCATTACTCTATTCACTACATGACTGAAATTTGACTTGTTTATTTTAGAGATCTATGGGGCCACATCTTTCTTGGATCTTCCACACAAAGACAGAGACACAACTTCTTCAACTTCCTCATTGTCATGATTTTGATTTTAAAAAATCAGCCAGAAATGTTACCAGGACACTGTCTTGCAATGTTATTATGGACACTTTTCTGGATCTATAGTCTCCGTTCTCGACAAGCTGCTTCCTCAATAGGCCTCTGCTATCTCCTCTTCAAAGTCTAACTCTCCTTGCTAGTGAAGGTTCCATCATTGTAGAAAAAGCTACTGATGGTCACTTGAGATCTTCTGATTTTTGGAAAAGAACAGACCAGTATCCAATCTTTCATTTTTAAGTCAGGTTCAACAGCACATTGTGTTTTGTCAACTCCACACAATCTTGGTAAAACATAGTTTGCTTTGATCAGGGAGCAACATATAAATGCATGCACCACCCACCAACTACAGGTTGTTTCAAAAGCCACCATACATAGGGAAAGGGGGAAACTGTAGCTAAATGTACCTTTATTGGCAAAATATTCATTACAAAATCTTACAAAATATTTACAAAAAAATTCTGTATGTGCTGGCCACCACTTTCTATCCAAACACACAAAGTCTTCTCCTTCACTCATGTGGTGAACACATTCCACAATATCTGTTGTTATCTAAGACGACTTTTGAGACATCCTGTGTTTTTGAGTGCTTTAAGGGTGCTCTTTTGCTATTTCTGCTAAATTTGTTCTCCATTGCCTGTACATTTGAAGCTACAAAGCCACTGTCCTTTTTTTAAAAAAATATTTTTCAAAGGTAATATTTTGCCATTGTTATGGCAGGAATCTATAAGTGTGTGTTTGCTGCTATGCTGGGCTATTGGGAGCAATAGTAAAACCACTGGACCTAAAAATTGCCTGCTCCTGCTCCATTCTATTCTAATTTAGGGCTGAAACTTTTTCAGTGCTTCGTGTTTGAGTAGGACTGGGGAATGCATAGAGGAAGTACAACACTGCTAGGTTTCCTGAACTTGAGTCTTTTCCAGGGAAACAGAACTGAAACATGTCACTGAGGGATTTCTGTTCTATTTCATGGCCAGTTGCCTTATGACTCCATTGTTTCTCATGCTATTCGGAATTTATGTGAACTTACAGGGAGACGTCTGAGAGGCTTTTTTGGTTAAGTTATTACTACTCTGCGGATCATATGAAGTTCTATATCACGCTCATGTCATCTAAATCAGAGGCTGAGGTAGTAGAAAAGCTCCATCAATTAAAACTGTTTTAATGAAACTTATCAGTCTTGAAACCATTTCACATATGAGTCAGCATCTTTAGAATTCGGATTCTGGAGGCTGTGGTATAGTTCCTTTAGCGTGTACGTTTTGAAGACACCCCTGAAGAAAAGCTTTTTATTCTATTCTACATTTCATTAAGGCTTGGCTCAGAAATGTTTCCCTCTGTCAATGCTGCAAATACTTATGCCATCATCAAACTGATCCATGAAGCCTTTGTCCATCTATGCCATCAAAAGCAAAGGGCAGGGCATTTCTGAACACTTTGTGGCTCCCGTTTTGAATCTGGTAAAAAATTCTCAAAATTTTTATCCCCTTCCCCACTATTCACTTTGGTGGATCCCCAAATTCAATTGAGGAACTAGATATTTACCAAATGTAACTGCATATTGAATTTCAACATTTTGTTGGATTGCATCATTTTCTACCTGTGCTTCTCTTCAAAACATTCCAGAATAAATCGTCACTCTGTATCTAGGCAGCTTAATCCATTGCTAGACTGCTTTGAGGAAGTTAGAAAGAGATACCTTACATTTTTAAACTCCTTACATTTTAAAACTCCAAATAGTTTGTCATAAATTAAGCCGATTGCTTTAAAGTAATAATCCATGCCAGAAAGCATTCCCCTTTGCCCCCATTAGTCAGAATGGGAACATCCTTTATATAGGCAATTTCTTCTAATGATCAATAATGCATTTACTTCCTTTCATACTATAGCTTTCTCTTCTGTTGTTCACCAAAAGTAGTTTTTCACTCAGAATTAAACCCTATTGTTGTCAGATTAGAACTTTCATATTTATATGATTTAGTCAGCAATCACTGTGATAATGGGGGTGGGGTTAGTCTCACTTCACTTCCCACTGATAAGAAATTTTAGAAATGACTATTTTCAACAGTAGCCATATATGGACTGCTAATCGCAAATCCGCTGTAAATTTCATTAAGAGCCCAACACAGGTCAATAGGGCTTACTCTCAAGTAAATACACATAGAATTTACTAATCCCCTTGGATTATCTAATGCCTTTGAAACAAATTCATTTCATGTACATGTATAAGGAACCCAAATAAATTAATAGTACTATGGTTGACCAGCTCAGCTACATCTCCAAATTCAAGGACACATACTGAGGTGGTGGTGGGGTCAGGAGCAAGCACCTTGGATGTCACAAAACGGATCCAGTCCAGTTTCATGGATGAGGTTGGTGGATGTCAATGAAACCAGTAATACTGATGATTGATGAGGACACCTTTCTTTCCTAGTTTGTCTTGCCAAAATTTTGCAGTCTTCTTCAAAGAGCTGCTCATTTTTCCTCCTCTTAGGAGCTTCTGCTTTAGGAGGAATTCCATGGCAATGCTACTCCAAATACAACACATTTCTCCAATACAAGGAGAATTCTAATACAGGTATCTGCCTTGGACTGTATATAGAGTACAGAAACACAGATAACACACAAGGGATGGTGACTAAAAACCTAAATTCTGCTCCCAGAACTTATCCTTACCATCCCATTCTCCCCCCCCCCCCAATAAGACAACTGGACTCCAGCTTGGAAGAAAATAAGGGCCACTTTATTTAACAAACCAAAAACGTCCCTTGAAGAGGGGCCCATAATTCGGAGGTCATGAGGAACCCCCAAACCGGAAGTTGGTATCCTAGGTAACCCCAGCCGGGGTCACCTGACTCCTCCCAACCTCCTACCTGATTTTCCTCATCCAAAGGGGGGAATTCTGCCCCTCCAAACTTCCTGCAAACCTAAACAAAACCTATTTCAGTAAGAAGCGGGCAAAAACAGCCCCAAGCTCGGCCAATTTGCCGGGGTCCAAAATTCCTGCTTGGCCCAAAATATTGCAACTGGATAAAACCCTTACCAGAAAAAGGGTGGGTGGGTCGTTAGCCTCCCAACTACCCACAGAGAGTTCTCAAACTTTCAGTAATTGGAACATATGAGTTCTGGGGGTGCAGGGGTACGCTCAATTGTAGTTCAAAAACACCGAAGTCTTCAAGGAGGATGTTTTAGTGTAACCAAGTGGAGCTGTGGGGATTAGCTTAGAACAGGGTTTCTCAACATTGGGCCCTAAGGTGTTCTTGGACTTCAATTACCAGAAGCCCAAGTCAGCACACCTGCTGGTCAGGGCTTCTGGGAATTGAAGTCCAAGGATATCTGGGGGTTGAAGGTTGAGAAACTGTGGCTTAGAAGAAATCTGGCTACAACCATGCATGTTGAAATGGCATTGATCAATACATTCAGAACACTTATTAGTCACTTGCTATTCCAACTAGTAAGTGTTCATGGTATCATATGCAAACCCAAAATAAAACCAAATGAAAATGAAATTCAATTAAACTTAAAAATTTATAAAACATCACTGTCTCTACCATATGGAGATTTTTTGTCAAGTAAACAGTAACAACTAATTATCTTTAAAAGGAGAAAGAAAAAGATGACTAAGAATTGGAGTTACCATCTGCCAATTATGCTACTCTGTAAATTCTGTACATTTACTCCAGAGTAAATTCTGAAAACAGGCTTACATACCTTATCACGTAAGCCTTTATCTGCAGCCTGAATCCTTGGTGTTTATATTCATTCCCCCTTGTCAGCAAGCCAGATGTCATTAATTTCAGTCAGTGGAAGAACCATCAATGTTCTTATTTTGCCTCATTTTGAGCTTTCAAACCAAGAAAATATATAATGATTATTTGATAATGCATGTGGCCAATACTGTACAATTAATGTTGAGTGGAAAAATGTGGGGTGACTGGTTTATTTAATAACTCTGTCCTGTAGACCATCACCTTTTGTTTGTGAACTCAGCCAAGCCAAGGTCATTAAGGTGAATTTAAGGGGAGCCACTGCACTGGGTCAAGTGGTTAAAATGCTGAACTTGAAGACTGGAAGTCAGGGTTCATTTTCCAAGAACTGCATGATGGAGTGAGCTCCAGTCTCTGCCCCAGTTCCTGCCAACCTGGCAGTCCAAAAAAATGTAAGTAGATAAATAGGTACCACTTCAGTGGGAAGGTAAAGAGTATTCCGTGCACTCTAGTGTTGAGGCAGGCCTGCCACATGTCCATGAAAACATCTGCAGACACAGACAGCTTTGGCTCTTTGGCTATAAACCAAGATGAGTACTGAACCCTAGAGTTGGATATCAGTGATGGCCAGCTAAAAAAATTACTACCACACCATGGGTGGAGCCAATATAATGGATGGAGCCAATGTCATGGGTGGAGCCAATGTCGTGGGTAGAGCCAACGTCGTAGGCGGAGCCAACACCATGGGCAATCTAGCCATGCCTGCTATATGGCTATATATACATCTGGAAACACAGGCAGCACTGGCTCTTTGGCTGTAAATGGAGATGAGCACTGCACCCTAGAGTCAGATATGACAGGCTTTTGAACAAGGGAGACCTTGAACCACTTGCAGGGACAAAACCTGACATCAAATTTGAATACCAATCAGGGATCTTCTGTTATTAGGTAAAGGTTCCCCTTGCTCGAAAGCCAGTCATTACCAACTCTAGGGTTCAGTGCTCATTTCTGATTATAGCCAAAGAGCCAGTAGACTTGATCCACAAAAGCTCACATTAAAATACAGCAGTTAGTCTTTAAGGTGCCACAACATTTTTGTCTTTTTGTTTTGTTTACTCTCTGATATGCTTGCACAGAATAAAACTTTTTAAAATGGTAGCTGTGTTAGTCTGTGTTTCAAGCATATCAAGAAAAAACAAAAAGACAAAAATGTTGTGGCACCTTAAAGGCTAACTAGTTCAGGGAATTACATGGCCCTCATTCCCCCCTCCCTGGAAAACCCCCTTAGGCTGCCCCAGACCCTGCCCAAGGCTCCAGGCCTCCCCCTCCCCTCCCCACCCCCCACAGAACTCTGTTTACCTTCCCAATGAAGAGATCTTTCTTCTCCCCCCCACCCCTCCCCATGGAATTCTGTTTACCTTCCCAACTAAGTGATCCTTCTTCTCCCCCCCACCCCACCCCCAACAGAACTCTGTTTACCTTCCGAGCAAAGTGATCCTTCTTCTCCCCCCCAACACTGTTTACCTTCCTAATGATGTGATCCTTTTTCTCTCCCCACCCCACCCCACCCCACGGAACTGTTTACCTTCCCAATGAAGTGATCCTTCTCCCCCCCCCAACTCTGTTTACCTTTCCAGCAAAGTGATTCTTCTTCTCCCCTCCCCACCGCACCCCCCACAAAACTCTGTTTACCTTCACAATTTAATTTAATTTAATTGTTCGATTTTTATGCCGCCCCCACTTGCCTAAGTGACTCTGGGCAGCTAACAACAATAAAAAAAGAATACAACATATACAGTTACAATTAAATTAGCATAATGCACAAAACATTTCAGAACTTTCAAAAAAATAAATAAATCCTAGATATTTAAATGTCCTAGTGGCGGGAAAATCGCCGCTACCCATTGGTCAGTGGGCTGGGTCAAGCAGGATATTTAATCCCCTGCTGACCCAGCCGTTGTTGTTGTTGTCTGTGCTAACCACAATAAACAGACGTGTTGTTTGGTTCACCCTTAATGGCTTCCGTGTCCTCACTCCCACGCCCTGATCTCCGGATCTAACACTGGCGACGAAGGTGGGATTTTGAGGAACGGACCAGAACCATCACACACACCAGAGCCACCTCTCACGAAGGCACCTCGCCATGGCTGCTTACGTTCCACCGGCTCCCTTCCAACCGAAGGACGAGAGATGGAAGAGCTATATGGACCGTTTTGAGTTCTCCCTGCTAGCTGCGGAACTGGGAGAGATAGCACCGGAGCGGAAGAAGGCGTTCTTCCTCACCCACTGCGGAGCCAAGGTCTACGAAGTGGCCCAGTCCCTGGTGGATCCAACACCAATCCTGGACGTCTCATGGGAAGCACTACAGTTGGCCCTCAAGAACCACTATGCACCAGAGCCATCGAAGTTCGTGTTCCGGATCCAGTTCTGGGACCGATACCAGATGCCAGGGGAAACCATCGGCGAGTACGTGGCCGCCCTAAGGGCAGCAGCCGTCCCGGCGATATTCGGGCCATTCCTCGAGGACTCCCTGACCGAGCAGCTTATCAGAGGAGTCCGCGACAACAAGCTCCGGAAGAGGCTGTTGGCCCGGAGAGACCTGACCCTGGCCGGGGCCATCGAGGAGGCCAGAGCTTTCGAGCTCTCGATGTCGACCGCATCCTCCCTCAACCGGTCCCCGTCGGCGCCCCGCCAAGCCTCCGCTCACCATCAAGACGTCGTTTCTGACGAGGACGAAGAGGAAGAAGCAGAGGTGTGCGCGACCGACGGGGGAAACTCGGGCAGGAGCGGCCAGCGCTGCGCCAGCTGCGGAGGGCCACACCAGCGGGCACATTGCCGCTTCAGGGAGGCCATCTGCCGCTATTGCGACAAGCGGGGACACATTGGGAGGGTCTGCCGGGCAAGGCAAGCGGAGAACCAAGCGGACCGGCAGATTCAAATGTTCCCGCCGGGCAAGATGGCCGCCAAACAGAGGACAAATCAGAGGCGCCAGGGACGCAACAGCGGCAAATTCGAAGATGCAGAGACGCACACGCTCACGATAAGCCACACCGCCACACAGAAGGGAGAGAAGTACCACGCCACAGTCACGATCGACGGGGCGGAGTGTCCGATGGAGGTCGACTCTGGGGCCGCCATATCCATCATTCCGTGGAGGTGGATGAAGAAGACATTCCCGGCCCTAAAAGAATCAGACCTCCAGACCCAGAGGATCCAAATCAAGGACTGCCAAGGCAAGTTCCTCCCCGTCGCAGGACAGAAGTGGGTCCGTGTCAAGTACGGACTGAAGGAAGAAAGCCTACCGCTGACCGTAGTCCACGGTAACATCCCGACGCTACTGGGCACAAACTGGTTCCCCGCCCTGGGACTGTCCATCGCTGGCATCCACAACACTGCGACTGACCAGCCCGGGGACGCCTCGCTGAGGGACGACCTGATGGCCGAATTCCAGGACGTTTTCGGGGAAGGATTGGGCAGGTATGTGGGGTCCCCTATTTCATTTGCACTCAACCCGAGCGTTGCCCCCATCCGACTTAAGGCCCGGAGAGTCCCACTGGCGCTCAAGCCCAGGGTCAAGAAGGAGCTCGACAAGCTGGTCGCCCAGGGAATCCTCGTTCCCGTAGACCACGCTCGGTGGGAGACCCCCATAGTGACCCCCATCAAACCGGACGGGTCAGTGCGCATCTGTGCAGATTACAAATGCACGATCAACAAGGCATTAGAGCCGAGCGCGTACCCGGTTCCCGTCGTAGACCACTTACTCCATTCCCTGGGCCCTGGCAAGATCTTTGCCAAGCTGGACCTGGCCCAAGCGTACCAACAGCTTCCGGTGGATGACACTACGGCCGAAGCCCAGACCATTGTCACACACCGGGGGGCATTCAAGTGCACGAGGCTACAGTTCGGGGTCAGCATAGCTCCGGGACTGTTTCAGAGCACGATGGAAAGGCTCCTCCAAGGACTCCCGGGGGTGGTACCCTATTTCGATGATGTCCTGATAATTGCGGGGGATCCCGGGCAGCTCAAAGACAGGGTCGCCGCTGTCCTGGCTAAATTCAGGGCCGCTGGGCTCAGGGTGAAACGGGATAAGTGCCTGTTGGGGGTCCCCTCCGTGGACTTCTTAGGGTTCCACATCGACGCCAAGGGCATCCACCCAACGAAGGGAAAAGTGGAAGCGATTCGGAACGCCCCGGCCCCGAAAAACAAGCAGGAGCTGCAGGCGTTCCTGGGACTCCTGAATTTCTACGCGACCTTCCTGAAAGGAAAGGCCACCGCGGCTGAGCCCCTACACAGACTGTTGGCCGCGAAGGCAGAGTGGGTGTGGGGACCCAAGCAAAAGTCAGCTTTCGCTGCTGTCAAAAATCTTCTCTCCCAGGACAGTTTCCTGATACAATACAACGCGACCCTGCCACTGGTCCTCGCCTGCGACGCGTCTCCCTACGGCGTCGGCGCAGTCCTGGCCCACCGACTGCCCAACGGCCTCGAGGCGCCCATCGCCTATTACTCCAGGACCATGTCGCCGACGGAGAGGAACTACGGCCAGATCGACAAGGAGGCGCTGGCGGCAGTGGCAGGGGTAAGAAAATTCCATGACTACTTGTACGGCCGGGACTTCGAACTTGTGACTGATCATAAGCCCCTATTGGGACTCCTGGCGGGCGACCGGCCTACACCCTCTGCCTTGTCCCCCCGGATGCAAAGGTGGGCCATTTTCCTGTCGGGGTACTCATACACCTTAGTCTACCGGCCCGGGAAACACATGGGAAATGCTGACGCCTTGAGCAGATGCCCCCTCCCGACCCAGGAAGGCGCGGAACGGGGGGAAGCATCGGTTCTTGCCCTGGACATCCTGGACTCTGCCCCCACTACGTCGGCCGAGGTTGCCAGGGCGACGGCGCGGGACGCCGAACTTCGGGCCGTTTCCAGCTGGGTTCAGCGGGGGTGGCCGGACAAGGGGGAAGGGGAATTCAAGGTATATTTCGACAAGAAAGACGAACTGTGCTGTGTGGGGGGTTGCTTGCTGTGGGGGGACCGGGTAGTGGTGCCCAGGAAAATCCGCCCCAAGGTCCTAGAAACACTGCATGCCAGCCACCCAGGAATAGTAAAGATGAAGGGGTTAGCCCGAAGTTACGTGTGGTGGCCTGGTATTGACAAGGACATAGAGTCGTGGGTGGCCAAATGTACACCTTGCCAATCATCACGACCCAATCCACCAGCAGCCCCGGTCAGAGAATGGGAACAGCCCTCGGGCCCATGGCAGAGGATTCACATCGACCTCGCCGGCCCATTCCACGGCCAAACATTCCTGATTGTAGTGGATGCCTACTCGAAATGGTTGGAGATCCGACTCCTGAGTAGCACCACAGCCAGAGCAATGATCCGGGAACTCAGACAACTCTTTTCCACACACGGCATTCCCGACACCCTAGTCTCTGACAACGGGCCTCAGTTCACGGCCACTGAGTTTGAACAGTACCTGGCATCCCTAGGAACCAGGCACGCTCTCACATCCCCGTTCAGGGTGCAAGGGAATGGGCAGGCCGAGAGATTCGTGCGCAGCGCAAAGGAGGCCCTGGAAAGGCTAGGACCCGGGGACTGGCAGGAACGCGTAGACATGTTCTTGTTGGCCCAACACAACCTTCCCTGCGCTGCCACGGGAAGGGCCCCCGCAGAGTTACTCATGGGTAGGAGACTCCGTTGTCAGCTTGACCGGTTACACCCTAGGTATTCTCCAGACAAGTTCAGGGGGGACCAACCACAGGGCCGGACACTGGCCATTGACTCACCAATCTTCGCTAGGAACTACGCGTCGGGCCACCCGTGGGAAGAGGGAACCGTCAGCGAAATGCTGGGCCCCTACACCTACAAGGTTCGCCTCGCTGATGGTCGGACATGGAAACGCCATGTCGACCAGCTCAGGAGGCGAACGAGTCCCGACACGAATAGCAACCTCCCCCGGGGAGTGCAGACCGGCGCTGAGCCAGACATGCACCCGATGGACGAACCGGTCACCGACCCGGTTCGGCCAGAAAACAGCCCCATTCACGCAGCACCATCACCGGCCAGCTTACCGTGTGGAACAGGCTCACCCCCGGTCACCGCGGAGCCCGACGCTCGTATTCCGGATCCGCTCCCGACCCAGCCGGGGCAGAGCGAGAGCGACAGGTCCGCTCTGCCCGATGCCCCAGCGCCGACTGAACTGTCCAGGTCCGATCGAGTAAGAACACGCCCCCGTCACCTGGAGGATTTTGTATGCAAATAGCAGACTGGGGCATTCTGGGGGGAAGGGGTGTTAGATATTTAAATGTCCTAGCGGCGGGAAAATCGCCGCTACCCATTGGTCAGTGGGCTGGGTCAAGCAGGGTATTTAATCCCCTGCTGACCCAGCCGTTGTTGTTGTTGTCTGTGCTAACCACAATAAACAGACGTGTTGTTTGGTTCACCCTTAATGGCTTCCGTGTCCTCACTCCCACGCCCTGATCTCCGGATCTAACAAATCCCACTTACAAACCAGTACCCCACAAACCCAGAAACCAAATCAACTTCAAAAAACAACAACAACAACTATAAGTGATCCTTATTCTCTCCCCCCCCATGAAACTCTGTTTACTTTCCCAACAAAGTGATCTTTCTACTCCACCCCTACCCCACCCCCCATGGAACTGTGTTTACCTTCCCAATGAAGTGATCCTTCCTCTTCCCCCACCCCCACCCCACCCCTGATGGAATTCTCTTTACCTTCCCAGCAAAGTGATCCTTCTTCTCCCCACCCCCACCCCCTGGAGAGAACTCTTCTTACCTTCCCAGCGAAGTGGGGAAGGTCCCCCTCCAACAGTGGCAGCAGCGGCTCTTCCTCCTCCCCACTCAGGAGGACAGCAAGCAAGGGAAGCCAGTTCCCAAGTGTCACCGTAGCCATGCATCCAAGGGCCTGAGCAGTAGCAGCTGGTTCCTCTGGAAAAAAGGTAGCCCTCTCCCCCTGGGGAGGTTGCCCTCAAAAGTTACCACTGGTTCACATGGACACCGTAAAAAGTTACTACCGGTTTGCGCGGACTGGTGTTAACCGCCTCTTGGATATGACTGGCTTTCAAGCAAAGCCAACCTCTACCTTTACCTCCAAATCATAAAAGAAAAAGGGAAGTTATTCTTTTCTTTATTTAGATCTCACCATTTGTTTCTTCACATAGCAAAAGAAAAAAGAAAAAGAAAGAAAAGAAAACTATTTTTGATTGTTGCTGTTGCAGCTTTTTTTTAAAAAGGGGACATTATTTTAATTTTCCTTTTTGAGAAAATGTTCAGCAAAATGCATTTGACAATGACCTTTGCCAGTGAACAAATAATATTACTTAACCGAAACTGGGAAATTTAATAAGACAGACTTAATGCTTAGCTTTCCTTGTTCAGACAGCCTCCCAGTCCTTTCTCTTTTTAAAGCATACCTTGAAATTGTAATGTTTGTAATTGCTATGGAAAAGTGACTACTGGGCTAAAGAGATACATCAGATTGCTGGGGTTTCAATTGTCAGCAGCCCCCCTGCTAGTCAATGCATTTTCTGTTTGAGTGCTAAAAGCTGTAAGGATAAAAAGTACCCTCTGAAATGACTGAAAACATTCTGCATGTTTATCGATGCTACCAAACACTACCTGCCGAAAGCTTTGGAAATAAAGCAAGCTGGAAGAAAATGAAATACAAATTAAAATGAATCATTAAATGAACCTGGTGCTTCAATTCTGCCATTACTGATCCCAAGGTCTGGATGAGAAGGAATGAGGTTGGGAACCAACTCCAAGTTAGCATCCTGGTCCCATAAAACTTTATTGCTGCAGAAGTGATGAGGAGCCTCTTTACTCAATATGGTGTACAGCATGAGGCAGAACGACATCTAAGTCTTTCACCAATGCTAAGAAAAATATCTGGAAAACAATCTGATAAAATAATCTGAGAATTTCTCCTTCAGCTGTAGTTCTCTAACCATCATTTTGTGGGAAATTTTGTCCTACCATGTTTGTCTTCTGCCCAATTCATATGCTGCTTCATAGCCTGAGATTTTTCTGCAAATATAAACAGTTTCTTCCTCTTGTTTCTCAGTGTTTTAATAACTCCATTTTGACTCCACTCCCGTTGGCACAGTAGGGCTGAAACCAACATTGGAAGATGTAATATTGAAAAGAAAAAAAATCCTACTATTTAAACCCCAATCAATACCAAACAGGTTTTATGTTCATGCTTAAATATGTTTATGAGCACATTGCTTGGTGATGAATCTCTTTAGTAGCTTCTGTATTGCATTATTCCCAGAATTGCTAGACATGGTTGGGGATGGAAGAAGAGAGAGGCAATTCCCTTCCAACTTTTTTTTTAAAAAACTAACTTCCACACATCACAAAGCATGCATTTTGTATTGACTCTTGGAGAAAGACCAAATTTACGAAAACATTCTCCTTGGAGTGCAGCTCCTGAATCACGTAAAGCAGATATTTGTTGAGATCTGAGAGCACTGTAATTTCATACTGCTCCCTGCACTATGAAATACAGGGCACTGGCATCACAAAACTGAAGTAGTATAACAGGGGGTGGAGGAGGAGTGATGGAAACAGGTCTGTGGCTTTAAGTACATGAAAAAACTGCAGGGGGCCCAATGGTATGTAACAGGTCGGGGAGCAAATGGAAGCAAAACTACTTTAAAGGACTGCTTTAAAGGACTCTTTAAGATCCATTTGGTGAAGAGATTCGATATAGTTTATTTCTAGAGAATAAACTCATTTATTTTTTCAACTTTGAAAGCCATGGGGACATCAGTAGTTGAAGACTCTCCCCCCCCCACCGCAAAGTCCAACTCCTTCTTTGAAAAGTAGAACACCAAAAAGCAAAGTTGCACAAGATATAATTTATCCCAGGGGTTCTCAATATTTTCAAGCCAAGGGTAGGGTCACACTCCCTCAGACAGCTCCGGGGACCGGACGGCCATTTTGCCCTGCTTGCATGATGGGGACAGCCTGTACATTAAGTACGAACCACACATGACACTTCTGGGTGTGGCGGATGTGGGGGGGGGGCACATGAAATGGTGCCGTGGGCTATAGGTTGAGAATCCCTGCTTTATCCCCTCTCACTATTTTATGACATAATGATACATTATTATAAATGAGAGGCCCACATGTGTAAATGTTTAAACCATCCAGTTTCCCCCTTCCTTTGACCTGCTTTTGGAGAAATAATTATTTTCTTCGTTTTAGTATTATTTCATTATTAGCAGACATTTTAACAACTTCATTATTATCACACATTATCATCCACCATTCTTCACAGGGTTGCCACCTCAGATAACACTACCCAGTTTCCCTCAGGTATAAACTAACCATCCATATATGGGTGGCATAGTAGTTTAATGTGCTCCAAAAAGAAGCATTTTGGGGAGAGTGGCCCAAAATTGCCTATAGTATGCAGGTAATTATGAAGTCTGTCTGTCAGTAAAAGGGTACTAGCAGTAGGGTGCAGTAGGAGAGCTTTTCTTTCCATCTTGGCCAATAGGAAAGTTAGCAGAAATACACTATATGCACCAGCTCGGCTTGCACAACAGGAATTATATCATAATCAATGACAGATGGCTACTGATTAAAGACTTCCTTATAAAATATCTGTGTAAGTGTTGCTTCAGCTATGGTGGAACAGTGGTTAAACTACTGTACTGCAAAAAAAACCCCTGCTAACAATGTGAGTTTGAATTTCACAAGTCTCAAGGTTGATTAGCCTTCCATACTTCCAAGGTTAGTAAAATGAGTACCCAGCATTTTTTTTTTGGGGGGGCAGCAAAATCCTAATTACCTTGTGAACCTCCCAAAGATTGCACTAAGCACTCTGGAGTGGTATATAAGTAGTAATTGCTATTGCTATTACTAAGACACATGCACGCCCAACATTGAAACGGGGAGTCAGTAATCTGTGGGAGTCTGTCATAGACAATGATTCTTTCCTATGGCACAGATAGGACCTGAATAACAGGATTGCAAACACTAAGTGCATGGACAGCCAAATGCACATATGCTTCACGAGAAGCAAAACAGATGAGATTGTACAAGGCAAACATACTCCTTATGTCAGAGGCCCTAGCTTAAGTTACTTAGCATCTTCCATTAAAAGGATCTCAGGCAGCGAGATTGAAACAGATCTGTACCTGGGGGCCTGGAGAGCATTCACCAGCTAATGCCTGAATGGGCTAATGGACTAAACTTAGTATGAACACATTCATTTCAGTGAAATGGCTGAAATATATTAGCATGTAAATGATTCTAATACAATTTACGGTTTGCTTGCAGCAGCTGAAGCTGTTGCAAGAGACCTTTCTGGAAGTCTATTTAAGGGCCATGGCCTTTTTATTGATTATACTGGGTCAAATCCTGCACAAGCATAATTGAGAATGGCAGTGGAAAACACTCTGTTCACCTCCTGCTGCTGGGAGGCATTAAATTCTCACAGTTATGGCAAAAAGGAAAAAAAATCATCAAAGGATCAATCTTTCCTTCAATTTACTTCCAAAACTAAGGATCCTCTCAAATTAGGAACAGGCATGATGCCTGGGCTTTTGCACCTGGTGATTTTCTCCCCCAACTCTTAATCCATCAAAAGAGAAAAAAGGTGTGCAACTATTTACAACAGCAAAGTATAGTATTGCCAAAAGGTTATTTCAGTTTGTGGCACAAAGAGGTAACTCTAAAGTGTAATATAACTGCTTCTGGGCAAATACTCATAGAATATAAAATGCCCTTAGTCCTGAAAATCTGGAACATCAAAAGATAAAGGTAACCTGATTGACAGCAAACTCCTAATTTATTTCCTCCCCTATGAAGGGAATGCACTTCATTGCCTGCAGTGACTGAGTGACAAAGTAAAGCTCAGAGGTCACTGAAGAATACTTCCCAACAGGAATCATAGGCTATGATATTTTTTGAACACCAAAGAGACAACCCAATTACCTTTGATGAAAATTTCCCCTCTAGATCAGGGTTCAAAACTACAGTCAAACCTCACATAAAGAGTGCCTCGCTTAAAGAGTGCCTCGCTTAAAGAGCAGAATTTTCTCTGAATGCTCGCTTCGCTTAACAAATAAAACCCACCAAAAACTCGCTTAACAAATTAATCAGGGTTCACAATCCCCCCCCCCACACACATTTGATCATTTACAATGGTGTTTCGTTTAAAGAGCAAACTCGCTTAAAGAGCAATCCTGTGGAATGTATTATGCTCTTTAAGTGAGGTACAACTGTACTTAATGACCATAGCACCAAAGTGGAGTCTATCAAGCTTAGGTTAATGCACAGCTATGCAGTTTTGAAGGTTTTCTACATTGTAGTGTATTAAGAATAAGTCGAGAATTGAAAGCAGAAGTGAATAACAATAAGAGGAGAGCCGTGGCTAAATATCTTAAGATATCCACAGCTTCTGCCCCTTTTACACTCTACAATTTGTCTGCCTTCAGCAGCAGGATGACCAGTATACAGGAATGTGGTAACAATTTAAAAAACAGAACCCAAATCCATCCAAAATTAGCTAATTATGGGCCCTAGGACTGAAGAGGTTGAAGAATTGTTCTTGGTTTTTCACTCCTTGGCTGTTATCCACCACTACCACCACCAGTTGCACAGTTGCTTCACAGTAACTCTACTGAAAACAGTGGGCCTGATGCTAGAGTGATCATGCACAAGACTACCCATAAATATTCTAAAACATGTTTTGGGAGCTTCAGCTTTCTCTTATTAAGAAGGTTTCTCCACAGGATCCTTGATCATTTGAGATTCACTTCTCACTGCAGTTTGAGCCCCAGAACAGCTTTTTTGATGGGGGCAGGGAGGTGAATGGAAACAGCTTAAAATTAATAGCTGCACCAGCCATCTGTTTCCCCACCTCTTTTGTAGGTTAAGACAGCCTGATCCCACTTTTCCCTCCTCCTGCCCCCCCCCCCCCCATTTTGAATCCTTTAATCCTCATCCCCCCCCCCCCAAGCCTCTGTGCCATTGTCTTCTTTGATATGGCTGTTGCATTTGCATCCTTAAAATACAGGGCACGAATGAAAATGTCAGAGCTCCCTGACGTTTTATTCTTGCCATGTATTTCATTGGGGGAGTAAAATGTCAAGTAAACGGCAATTACACAATGAATACATGACATTTTATATAGTTGATGGATAAGCGGGAGGGGGAAGGAGCTAAAACGGTATCTTTACTGATGAGAAGGCAACGAAGAAATTGAAAAGGAATGGAGCAAAGGAAGTACAGTATCTCATTTATTAAAAAAAATGAAATTGTCAGGGGTTCACTCAATATTCTTGGTATGTATCTTGAATTATTTGAAGTGTGGCCTTTCAAGAGCATGAGGTAGAATGATTGAAGGACCATGAAGAGTGGTAAGATTTTTTTTTCTAATGTTAGATGTATTTTTCAACACTCAGACTTGATTGACAGTATCGACAAGTGAAATCCTCAGTGTTACCTAAGCAAAGGATAACTCCCCATCTCTACATTCCCATGGCTGTGTGACCCTAGTGATTTGCCAGTGACCTATAAAGGTCTTTTGGGAAGTCAAAGAAAATAGAAAATCATTCATTTCTTAAAAGAGTATTCATAAGAGTCTTTTAAAGAAAAATTGTACTGCCAATGGCATTTTTCTTGCTTCCAGAAAAAATGAACCAGCACTGGGGGTAAAATACCCACCTGTGCTGGCTTTGCCTGCTTCCGCCGGCACATATGGGTATGTTCTCGCAGGCCTTGCCTGCATGGTGTGATAGGGAGGGACCAGGAAGCCTTTATAGGTGGTGGCTCCTTCCTGCCTTGCCCTGTTTAGGGCTCATTCAAATACCATGTGACCATATTAAAGGAGGAGGTAGGGGGTCGACCAAAAGTCATGGAAAGTCATAGGCGGAGGGCAGTTTGGCATGAAGTCACATGACTCCAAAATTATTGAAAAGTTCCCAACACAAGAAATACCCAAGGCATAGACACGAGCTATAAAGAGAAACACATAAATGAATGAATGAATGAATGAATTGGGGGGCTTCAAAGGCTGCTTACCAGATCTCAGGGAAGAGTAACCTGGGGAAGGGAGAAAGTAATGCTGTTCCTCTGCCAGGAGAGGAAGAGGAAGAAGAAATAGTAGTTTGTTTCCTTCCTTCCTTCCTAAAGTCAACCTAAAGTCACAGAGGGGGGAGGGGGTCCAAAAGTGGCCTATTTTAGGTCATGTGGTATTTGAATGGCCCCTTTACTGCTCAGCTTAGTTGTTGAATCTAAGCACACTGCTCATTAATCTTCCATCCTGTCAAATGGAGCCAGCCTCTTTGAAACAGCAAGGGAGAAACTACTGTTACCTGAAAAATTGTTACCTTTTAAATTTAGGGGAACGTTTCACGGGCAGGGTTGAATCAGGAACCAAAAACCACATTAGATTGTGGGTTCAAATAAAAATGACTTTAATGAATTGAAGGTACCATCTCAATTCAAATAAAGTCCACCCATATAATGAGCCCCTAACTTTGAAATGAGCCACAGACAAATTGTTTGATACAAATTAGAGAAGTTTACTTAGAAAACAATTTAAAAAATAAGAAAACAATAAGCAAAATTAGACATTGGATAGAGAAAGAAAAACAAGGACTGTGAGGCAAATGAATCACCCCATAACACATGGCCTATATGCTATGGGAAATTGCTACCACAGGACAGAATCAGAAAGGAAGGGGGTTCTGCGTCAGACAATGGAGGAAGGTAGTTTATGTGTGCAGTCAAATGGAGCAGGAAGGGGCTTGCACAAACACTATTAGTCCAAGGCATCACATGGGAGGGGAATGGGTCTGCCCCCATATTTGATTTGCTCAGGAGTGTCCACATGGAAGAGGAGAAGTCCATTCCCCAAACTTGGTTGGTCCAGGATGTCACATGGAGAGGTGGGAGTTTCGCCATGTAGCCAGCATGGAGGCTATTATGGGAGGAGTTGAGGTCAGCTACAAATGTCCATATATGGTACTTCTCCAAAAACACACTCTTATTGGAGGAGAGTTGGGGGATTAGATAAACCAATCAGGATTGCTGGGCTGCAACACAAAGATTATGAGCTCTATTTTGGTCCATAGGTTGGGTTTCCTTGGCCTTTTCTGCTTCCCAAGTCAATAACGTTGCTCCAGCATGGTGCACAGTGTGCCGTACCTTGCTAATCACCCAGAGAATGCACCCCATGCTACTGTGCGGGTTGCTAGAAGGGTTGTTTCCCTCGGCCACTTCCCAGCTCATTGCCTGATCATTTGAGCCCTGGTGGTGTCATGGTTAAACTGCTGTCCTTCAACCAAATGGTTGCGAGTTCTCTTCTTTCCTGGATTCAGGTTGCTTCAGCCTTCCATCCTTTCGTAGTGGTAATATGAGTACCCAGTATATGGGGCACAATGTTAATTAACTGTGAACTGCCCTTAGAGTGCATTAGTGCCATGGGGAAATACATAAGTGTGTACTATATACATAAATAATACATAAGCTTTACGTAATTTAAGTCATCTATTATTATGAAGAATCAGCTTTCCCCAGTGTTTTTGAGCAGATAAGGTCTCCTATGGCCCAGCCCCGCCTTGTACATGGGTGAGGCGTGTGTTTAGGATTTAGTGTGTCCACTCCTTCCGAGTCTCCAGATTGATTCTGCTTCTCAGCCTCCAGGGTGGATAAAATGAGTGCACACTACCAATCTCTGCTGCTCAACTCACTATTGCCCCTGAATCTGGACTGCATGTGTCTGCATAATCCTGTGTGTAACCCTGCCTTCTCAATATGTGGGCAGTTTCTGCTGGTGCCTTCTCTTTTCTTTCAGTTTCCCAGACTTTTCGTAGGCCATGGTTCCTGTTGTGCCGCAGCCTGCTGCATCACAGTTTTGTCCCATAGTGCTTCCGCTGTGTGTGTGTATCATGTCTGTGAGAAGGCACAATTTTCCTCCTGATTCCACCTGCTAAGGGGCATCTCCCCATGGTATTTCCACTGGTGGTGTGCATCTCACAGCAGAGATGGCACATTTCTTCCCTGCCGGTGTTGTGTATTGAACAGTTTAATGTGTGGTGCATCCACTGGTGGCGTGCATCTCAAAGGTTGGGATGGCACATTTCCGAAACCCTGGAGGCAAGGCCTGCACTAATGGACCCCTTCCATGTGATGGACTGGGTTGCCACCTTGCCTCCCTTCTTCTGCTTTCCTTGTGGTGCATTCACTGGTGGCTTGCATCTCAAAGGTTGGGATGATGCATTTCTGAAATCACAAAGGTGAGGCCTACACTGGTGGACCTCCTTCCATGTAATAACCAGAGGTGTCACCTTGCACCCCATTTTCTGTTTTCTCTTGCAGGTGCCCGCTGGTAGCGTGCATCCCATATGCTGGGTTGAGGCCTGCACTGGTGGACCTCCTTCCATGCAGTGGTTGGAGCTGCCTCCCTTGCCTCTGTTCTTTTCCTCTCGCACCTGACAGCCTTCTTTTGATATGCTATGTGCCCAATTTTACCACTCCAGAGGCTAGGGGCCTTCAGCCATTCTATGAGTTCATTGCCTTTATGCTTCAATTTGCTCCTTCCATTGAACTGGGGCCTCCAGCCCGATAGATTGGCCATTGGCTGTGGGTAGTGCGGGTAATTTTAATCAGAATGGCCAATTTAGCTATTTGGTTGGGGTCTTGGTTTATTTGGGACCTTGGACAGCACTATCACTTGGGGTGCCTCATGGCTGTCAGATTAGCTGCAGCCCTGGAACAGCTCGTCAGGAAGCTTTGCCAGCTTCCTGGTCGTATAGCTTGGCCCCACTGATGGACACAGCACTGGTCTGCCTGTAGAGGTTTTCTGCTGTCCTTATCATTTGGGATCTAAATTCTTTAGATTGATCTGAGTTATTATCATGCATCCCACACTACTTAATCTCCAGTGAGAAATAGTTTGCAACAACTTACTTTGGATTAATAAAGTTCCCCATGTTTGAACCCATGACATGTGTCTGTCTCTTCACTTGGGGGTGGCAGGCAAATCATTCTCTGATAAAAGTTTCAGCCAACGACAATGATGATGATGAGATCACACATTGGAAAATACATTGCCAGAAACTAACCAATCATTTAGCCAATTGGTATCATCCCCAAAAGGTTACTTCTCCATGCAAGCATCTGTCAGTGTATTTTGCCCCAAGTGGCAACAGGTTTCTTGTACTATCATGGATAGAACACTTCTTAGTTTGTTGTTGTTTGTACTATCCATTCTGATTCAACCTCTAATGGCCCTGATAGAGCTTTCAAGGTAAATGAGATATTTAAGATGTGATTTTACCAGTTCCACATTCTCAGTGAGCTTCCCTGGCCGAGCTGGGATTCAAAATGTAATCTCTTGAGTCCGAATCTGTCACTCTATCCACTCTACCCAAGATGGTGAACCTTGGCACTCCAGGGTTTCTTGGATTTCAATTACCAGCACTCCTGCTGATCAGGGCTTCTGGGAATTGAAGTTCAAGAACAGCTGGAGTGCCAAGGTTCGCCATCACTGCATTATACTATATGTCCCTTCTTTACTATCAAAAGAATGGTTTTGACTATCAGTGAACTCAGCCTTTGTATTTGGAGTTAATTGTGAACTGTCATAAACTAACAACACTCCAGACATTATTCATTATGTATTGAATTGTGTATTGACTTGGCATAAAACAGATTCAATAGTAAAACACGGTTACAGCGGGCCCATTGAATCAGTGAGAATTTGGTAAACCAGCTCCTCTGTCAGTTCCTTTGATTCAGTAAGTCTACTCTAGTTGTGACTTTCTAATGGATTTCATCCCATGTCTATGAAAATGTCTTACCTTATGTCAACTCACATTTTGATAACATCAGAACAGAATTTCAACCAATGTGTTTAACTGGCCAAGGTACAGTGGTTTGAGTTTATACATTTTTTCTGATTACTCAACACTTGACAATAGGGTGTAAACATGATATAAAAACAGAGTTTCCCCCTTTTCCTCAGCATGAGTAATCCATTTCTATTACAGAAAAGGAGAAGAGGCAGCTGACTTATAAAGCTTAATTTCAGAGGCCTGCTGCATTTCCTAAGAATGTCAAGTATAAATAGTACAAATGATTTTAAAAAATCTCCTCTTGTTTGAAAAGGAGTTTCATTAGTAAAATGCCAGCATCAAAAGACATGATTGATGACCTATATGTTGCTGGTTTTGTTCTTACTGCACATCTGTATGTACACAGCAGCCTGAATGTTCTATAGTAGACTACTGCTCAGTGGACAGGAGAATCATCCATAATTCTCTCATTTAATATCCCCATTACGGTGCTGTCAAAGAGATGGACAAAAATGAAATTGCTAGTTAAGGCGGAGTACCAGCTGCACTTTTGTCAATGGACAAAATTGTCAAATTAAGGTCGACAGTGCCCAGTTACCATGTTTGTAGAAGGATCACATTTTTTCCTGATGTGTTTTTCTGCCTGACAAAAACATATCAAGTTGATGGTCATTTCTCTGTTGTCATGAACAGAACAGCTTCCATAAACATGTTAAAATGTGGGTTGTAATGGGTGTTTCTTCTTTAGTTGTTCTAGTTTTCAAATACTGTAGTCTTGAAATGATCTATGTTAATGTGATGTTTTTATTTAATGCTGTTTTAAGCCTGCAATTCCTTTCTTCTGTTTCTCTCCATCTGTTGTTGTTGTTGTTGTTGTTAAAATTTGTGTTGTGAGTTTCGAAGAGCCACATAAGGAAGAAATGGAAAGAATGAATGAAAGAATGAATTACCAATGTGAATAAGTTGGATATTTAATATATGCAATTGTTCCATTTCCCTATTTAAATATCTGGTCAGGTTGATTGTTCTGCTATTAGGAGGAATACCTAGTTTTTACAAATACACCATCTGACAGTTCAACCTTTTTTCACAATTTGTCATCCTTTTATTTTAAATAAAAGTAGTTGCTGAGTTATTTCTATTTGTTGTAAGAACTCTATTTACATCTTCTTTTGTGTCCTGATCAAACCCTGGACTGCCAAAATAAAGCCACTTTCTTCACCTTGCCATTTCCCAAATGCAAGTCCTCATCGGTTCATGTATCTGGCAGCAATTGGCAGACCAGCAAATGGACCGGACTCTGTGTCTCTCCACATTCACATCGTACGTTGTTGTCCACCAGCAGTCCCAACTTGAGCATGTTGGTCTTGCATTTAGGGACTCCAACCCTCAGCCTATTCGGGGTCCTCCAGGTAACATAGGGGAGACTGAGATCTTCAAGTACATCCACGTTTAATATTGTTCCTTGCCCAGTGAGCTCCTTGTTCCATCTTCTAATTTGATTTTGCTCTTGTGTATGACGTACACTGTATGTACCCTCAAGAATGTTTGTTCTAGACATAAAGCTCTTTCTGGATCTGAGCCAGTGGACTTGATGCTCTTATCCATTCAGAGGGTGTCAAGGGTCATTCTCTTGCTTAGTTTTCTCAGCATCTGCTGCTACTTCTCTCCTGAGCTTAGGTAGAGCAATACCAACAAAGGTATATATCTTCTCAACTGGTGTAGGTTTAAGGCATCCTGTCACTATCTGCATGGCTTCATTAACAGCAATGTCAACTTATTTTGCATGTTTGGATGCGTTCCATACTGGAGCAGCATACTGTGCTGCAGAGACACTCAAGGCCAAAGTTGATGTGTGCAGTGTAGATGGTTACAGTATATTTCCTACCTCTTTATGAGAGACTGTCCCTTCCTGTCCTGTGTTAACTACTTGTATCAATTTCCTGACAAGTTTTTCTTGTTCCTTTGTCAAAGAAGACCCCATACTTACCGGGAGCCGTAGCTGCGTGCACGTAACTGTTCCAGTCGAGATAAGTGGGTCGCTATCTGGGATCATGTCGGGGTCACCAGATGTGGGGATCTCCAGCGGAGATGAAGACACAAGGTACAGGTATGGAACAAAATCTCTAATTGCTTTATTGAAGTTGTCTTACATTTATACAGCTCAAGCAGTGTGCATCTGGGTCAGCGTTTCACATTCCATTCTAGGCCGGAAGGGGTATATGAGTATATCCATTGTTAGAGCAGGTTTTGACTAGCTCACCCTGTTCTATCAGAAAGCTGTTCTATCAGAAGCGGTCTGTTCTATTCTAGTACAGCGTGTTCCATCTCAAGAGTTATAGATAAGAGTGGAATGCCTTATGTGTGCGTAGCTTGGGGTGAATAGGGAAGCCTATTTCCAGCGTGGCGTGCCAGCGCTGATGTCAGCATCCCTACAAAGGATCCTGTAGTTCTCCAGATATTGGAGGGCCTCTTCTGTCACTCCTGGCTATGTTATTTAAGCCAAGTTAGAGTTGTACATGGGGAAGTTAAATTACAAAACTCACTGAGACAACTTGCTGATAACTAACAAGCTATTGGTTGTGTTACTTGACATGTACCTGATGTGCAACTAGGAATGTTGTTCACGATATGATTGGCATCTCATAACCTAATATCAATTCACTACAAAGTGAATGTGGTGGCTCAGTGGTTAAGAAGCTCGCCTTGTTAGCTGGAAGGATGACAATTTGTTATTTCGACACCTGGGTACTACATGACAAATTGAATGCTCATCTCTGTCCCAGCTCCTGCCAACCCAGCAGATCGCAAGCAAGAAATTGCAACTAGATAAATAGGAACCACTTTGGTGGGAAAAGATCTTGGTGACATGAAAGGAGCATCATTCAGGTGTCTTCTGAGCAGAGTTTCTCTAGCAAAAAATCCTTTCAACCCCAAATAATTTCTGATAATTCACTGCAAGGGAAGTGTAATTTAATTTCTGCACACATAAATTGCGAACTGGGTTTTTTTTTTTTTGTTGTTGTTGTTGTTCAGTCACACAGTCGATTCTGACCCTTTGTGGCCTCATGGACCACCTCCCTCCAGGCATTCCTGTCCTCCACCATCCTCCTCAATCCACCCAGCTCTGTGTCCATTGCATCTACGATACCATCTAGCCATTTCATTTTTGGCCACCCCCTGTTTCTTTTGCCCTCCACCTTTCCCAGATCAAGGCTTTCTCAAGTAACTCCTCTCTTCTCATTTGATGTCCAAAGTACTTTAGCTTCATCTTTACTATATGACCTTCTAAAGAGCAGTCACGGTTAATTTCTTCTATGATTGACCAATTTGTTCTCCTTGCTGTCCAGGGGACTCTCAAAACTCTCATCCAACACCACATTTCAAAGGCATCTATTCTTCTGCTCTCTGCTTTCCTAATGCTCCAGCTCTCACAACCATACATTACCACCGGGAATACCATTGCTTTGACTATGCAAATTTTTGGTTGCAAGGTGATGTCTCTACTTTTAACTATGTTTCCCAGGTTTCTCATAGCTTGTCTCCCAAGAATCATTTGCCATTTTATTTCATGGCTGCAATCTCCATCTGCAGTGATCTTGGATCCTAAGAAAGTAAAATCTGTCACTGCTTCTACTTCTTCCCCATCTATTTTCCAGGGACTGATAGGGCCTGTTGCCATTATCTTGGTTTTCTTGATGTTGAGTCTCAAGCCAGCTTTTGCACTCTCTTCTTTCAACCTAATCAGGAGCTTCTTTAGGTCTTTCTGCCATTAGGGTGGTATCATCTGCATATCTCAAGTTGTTGATGTTTCTCCCTGCAAGTTTGATTCCCAATTGTGATTCCTCCATCCCTGCACTGCACATTATGTGTTCTGTGTATAAGTTGAATAAGCAGGGTGATAAAATGCAGCCTTGTCTTACTCCTTTTCCTATTCCAAACCATTCTGTCATTCTGTATTGTATCCTAACTGTTGCCTCTTGACTCATGTACAGATTTCTCATAAGGCATATAAGGTGTTCTGGTATTCCCATCTCTTTAATTACTTGCCATATTTTGTTGTGGTACACACAGTCAAAGGCATTGGTGTAGTCAATGAAACAGAAGTAGATTTGTTTCTGATATTTCTTTTCTTTTCTCCATGATCAAACATATGTTGGCAATGTGGTCTCTAGTTCGCCAGGCTCTTCAGAACCCCGCCTGCACTTCTGGTAATTCTCTCTCCACGTACTGCTGCAGTCTATCCTGTATTATCTTGAGCATCACCTTACTAGCATGTGGGATGAGTGCAATTGTTCAATAATTTGAGCATTCTTTGGCATTACCCTTTTTGGGGATTGGAATGTATACCGATCTTTTCCAATCATGTGGCTACTGCTTTGTTTTCCAAATCTGCTGGCATATAGAATGCAATAATTTGTTTCCATCATCTTTTAGGGCTTTGAAAAATTCAACTGGGATACCTTGCTTTGCCCATAGATTAATTGTTGTTTATTTCTAGTTGTATTTTTATAGCTCCTATCAAATAATCTTGGAATGTATGTGAATAACATATGTAAAGGAGTTAGATGTCACTGTAACAACCATGACTCTGTCCCACATAATCCTGGAATTTATAGCTTGGTGAATTTTTTTTCAGACCTACTTGGTTGGGGGTGGGGCGGGGAATGTTAGAGCAGAAAATTCTAATTCTTTCATCCAATTACTACCCCTAGAATTCCATAACATATAGAGGAATGACAGTTGAAGTAGTATTTAACTGTGTAGTATAGCTATTATTGAAAATTAATTTTATGAGACTGTTGGGAATTCCATGTTAATGGAACTATGGCCCTCCAACTGAGAATTGGTGGGGCTGCTAAAACTAAAAGAATGTTACCACTCAATCTTCAGTTCCACACTCAATCTGATTTATTTACAATTAATTCATTAAAATATAATAAGATAAACTCAATATATAATGCATTTAAAGGTTGTTCTTGCTTGAAAGCCAGTCACATCTGACTCTAGAGTACAGTACTCATCTCTGTTTATTACCAATGAAATCTGCAAACATTTCCATGGACATGTGGCAGGCATGACTAAGAACCGGAGTGCACAGTATGCTGTTTACTTTCCCAGCAAAGTAGTATCTATTTATCTACTTGCAATTTCTTCCTCTCAAACTGCTAGTTTGGCAGGGGCTGAGACAGAGACAGACAATCCCTCTGTCATGCAGCACTTGGGTCTTGAACTGTTCACCTGCCGACCTTCCAGTTGTTAAGTTCAGCATCTTAACCACTAAGTTACTGCAGTCCCGTATACCTTTTTAAAAAGTAAATATAATAACATCACAACAATCAGGCAGTTAGGATACCAACAAAGCCAAAAGCAAAAGATGTGGGAAAGAAAACCTTCATTAGGAATAAGGATTAAAATCACACCACAGGAATTAAAATGAGATAGCTGAAAACACCAGAGCTGGAATCCTTTTTCATTTGTACCATTTCTGAAATGTTCTATTGTGCATACAGTTTTCTTTCCCCCATCATTTTGAGTTATTGTTTGGTTTATTTTCATTTGTAAAATTGTCAGTGTTGTGAACTGCCCAGAGTGGGAAAATATCCCAGATGGGCAGTCTATGAACACAATAGCATAATTAAATATATAAATGAATAAATAAATCATTTATGCAAAGGGGTATTCCCTATCCTCCTGCAGAATTAAATTTGTCTCGGCATAAGATCCTGTTATGGAAAAGAATCAAAACAAGAGCTCTATGGAAAAGAGTTTCCATTTTAATGCTCACCCAATTATGCCACAGACTGTGCTGTGAACTGTGAAACTTGAAACCAGGTGTCAACAAGATTCGTCAAATCCATGGAGAAAAACAGTTATACTTGGTGCAGGTCCGCTCTGCAGCTCGAATATAGGGAGATGAATCCTGACTTATCCTCATGGAGTAAGGGAGACCTACGAGACCAGTGGTTTCCAGGGGGAGTTCAATTCTCATAAGCCTAACTCAGTACGTTGGTTGATCAGTGCTTTGCAGAATTGACTTAGGCTTCTGGGAATTGAAGTCCAAACCCCAAAGGTTGGGAAGATGCAAGTTGGAGTGAAATGGAGGGCTTAATGTTTTTGTAGAGCTTGTCATGGAAAACCTTGCTTTGGGTTATACTTTTTCATGAGCTTTGCTCACTATATAACTGTGCTATAGTCCATCCATGATGGAGATTTCAATGGGAGGGAGAAGCATTAGGACACATTCCAGGGAGGGAGAATGGAGTGTAAACTACTCTTAGTTGGTTGAGAGTCCCCACGTGAAGAGAATGATAGCAAAAGAATAAAACCAAAGTGGGAGGAATTTTACTTCCTCTTTCACCATGGAACACCGTGGGGGGAGCCTCACAGATGGACTTGTAAGGACAAGGGGGGGCATAACCTCGGCCAATTGGATTCACAGGGGAGCTTATAAGGGCTGGGTTACCCCACAAGGAGATGCCAGATATGGACAGCAAGAAGGCAGAGGGTGAAGTGTGGCAGGAAGGAATGAAAGAGGCTCTAGTTAAAGAGACTTCAGTCATTACAGCTCTTGGGTCAAATTTGCTCACCTTTTACTCAAAGCCTCTCTCCTGGTGTAGGCAGATGTAGTCACCAGGCAATTAGCTATTTCATTGCAGTAAAAGTACGGCGGCCAACCGTCCCGCATTCTGCGCTGCAATCCCATTTAGGGAGGGGGAATTTCGACTTACCCTTGTTTCGAAAATGGTACCGGACCTCCCCCGTTGCGTCACGGAAGCACCGGTTTCCTCTCCGACCGGCAGGCAGTTAAAGAGAAACGGAGCCGAAATGACTCCAATAAACTGTGCATGCGCAGAAACCCAGTTTGGCGCCAGATTGGGTCTCTGTGCAAGCGCAGTTTATTGGAGCCTTTTCGGCTCCGTTTTTCTTTAACTGCCTGCCGGTCGAAGAGGAAACCGGTGCTTCCGTGACGCAACGGGGGAGGTCTGGTACCATTTTCGAAACAAGGGTAAGTCGAAATTCCCCCTCCCTAAATGGGATTGCCGCACAGAATGCAGGATGGTTGGCCGCACTGGATAGATTGTGTGAGTATTTTGAGGTCAATCCACCTGACCTGTTGTGCTAGCTACATGTGTGCACACATCACAATTTGTTTCACTTTGTTTTGCTTCACAGAAGGATATTAACTTTTTGCAGATATAAGATTTTAATGCAAGGTATGTATTTTTTAAATTTGCAGAGGCAATGAGAGGGGAAAAGAATTGAGTCGTATCTGAGGGGAATGGTCTTGAAAGCACTGGAGACTCCAAATTTCCATGTATGACACTGAGGAATGTTAAGAATTAATGTTTATTTTCTGTACTATAGTGAGTCACAGGGTCCAGCTGAATTTGGAGCTCAGTGAGTTAGCTTTCTGGCTCCCAGAAATTGGGAGTTTATTTCCCCATTGAGGATGACAAGTTGGCATTTTAAGACCTGGGTACTATTGTGCAGCTTACCCAAGGTCATACACTTTGGTTCTCTAAGATCAGTGGCGGGCAGCAGCCAGTTCAGGCCGGTTCTACCGACCTGGTAGTGAAAATCCCAGGGGGTTCTCCAGGGGGGTAGTCACCCTCCCAGGAGACCACCTGGGGTGGTTACTTTTTTTTTGAAGGTGACCAGATGGTTGGCTCCCCAGATGCCCTTCATTGTAGCCCAAAATGGCTGCTGGTAAGTGCACATGTGTCAAAATACCAATTGACACATGCACACCTCCAGTATTCAGCACACATCCATCAATTGGTATTGTGACGCATGTGCACTTACCAGTGGGCATTTTGGGCTCTAGTGAAGGCTGCGGCGACTGGCTGTTGAGGTCCTCAGTGGCCTCTTCAAAGGTGCAGCAGCAGTGGTAGTGGTGGCTTTTGCTTGAGTTTCCCCATGCCGCGCCGCCCTGTTGCGTGGCGGCCCTGCACCACCGTGCCACACCACTAGCCCTGTGCCACTGCCACTCACCACTGTTCATCTGTCACCATCACCAACCACCGCTGCTGAGCACCGCAGACCACCGATGCTTCTCCAGGCCAGGCACACCGCCAGGGATGCGCTGCTGGTCCAGGCTATTTAATGTATTTAATTTTTATTTTTATGTGTTTGTTATTTCTATTTAATGTCTATTTAATTTGTATTTTTATGTGTTTTTTATTTATATTTTTATGTGTACTTTATTTTTATTTTTTTACTTTGGCTCTGCCCACGTCATTGGCTCTGCCCCTGACATCATGATATCATGGTGTTGGCTCCGTCCACAGCATGGTAGTAAACATTTTGGCTGTCCACTACTGCCTAAGATATTACAAGAACCAAAGTGTGTGACCTTGGGTAAAGTTCACAGTCCTCCAGTACCCCCAGAAGAAGGGAATAGTAAACCAATTCTGAGCACTATCTACCTAGAAAACTCAGAAAAAGGCTCACATAAGTCAGGATTAACTCAATGACACACAATTATTATTATCACAGATTACTCCTATCACAGAGCTTCTGGTTTTCTGTAGTTTGCATAAGCTGCCAAACTATTCTCCCCCCAAAAAAGAAACTTGAACACTCATTGCTAATGGAAGAGAAGAAAATAATTTTGCCCAGGGTTGTTACTACCGATACTAGTGAAATGAAAGGTCAGATGATTCTAGCCAATATTTCAGATCTGTTTGCAATCTCTGTGTATTTGAATGAAATAATACAATAAAATGACATGATGTATGATACGCCTCCACCATTAGCTATATCCTAGTGAAGGAAACACGAGGTTTCTTGTTTAGATGAAATACTAATTGGGACAGAGATAAAACATGCACTTCAGGTTGACTGAAGACTGAAAGTTAGGTGCAATTTTCTTCTCTAGGAATATGAAATGAGGTACTTGAACTGTTGTTCTGAAGGACATATCCTGTGTTCTTTCTTTGCATGTATGCAAAACAAAAATCAATATAAAGCCATCAAAGGATTCCAGTACCCTCTCAATTAATCAATGAACACCCCACTTCAGCTTCTAAATCCTGTAAAAAATGGGAAATGTGCAGTAGAATTACAAAACCCAATCACACATTTTCCTCAGGCATCCTTCTAAATCAAAGCATACCTAACATTTCACTGTTCTCTCCTAGTGAGGGCATCCTAATCTGATATCCATTGACTGATTTCTCCACCCCCACCCCCATATTTGTCAGATTTCTTCCAGGCAATTCTGTAAGACAGAATTTCAGACGCAGATCATATAGTGCTGTTTCTCCTGGAGAGATGCCCAGCTTTCTAATAGGACAATATGATCTGTTATGGCCTGCCTTCCACATCAGTTCAGCCTAAGAATGATTTCTGGTCATTTAACTGGTAGGAGATCATGTGTTTTTCATTTGAAATGCAACAATGTGTCAGTTTTGTTTACTACTGTCTAGAAATATGCTGGCAAAAAATTTTTTGCCCCTCAGACCAAATTTACGTTGTTGACATATGCTAATTTATGCTTGCCACTTTGTGTCTCTCTGAAAATGCAAACATGAAATGAGCAGCAATGTCATGGAAGTACATATTACTATTATGGGTAGAATTACAACATTTTGTGTGTGCTCCTCTCAAAGCAAAATCAAGAACTGAAAATGGCACTCTCTCATATGAGGCATTTTGCAACCCTTTGCCATGATTGCTGCTCAGGAAATTGTCCCAGTATTTCATAAAAATCTATGTTCCAAATTCACTTTTTAAAACATGAGCTGCTCTTTGTTGTTTTGTTGCTTTGTTCACCATCTTGCCTAATAAAGAGTTCTGGAGAACATAAAAGCATGCATAATATTTCCTGATCCTTGCACTGGCCTAGCAATCAAACAATCATTCCATTAATCAGTGTTTGTTTTTATTAATAAACTGTTTAAAGCTGTTGTGGGTGATAATTTGAAGGTGCTATACAAATCTCCACAACAAATAAACAACTTGAAAATGGTCCCATTGTTTCATACCTTCCAGTTCAAACATATAACAAATTGGACACTGAATCTTTTGGTTAGCCAAATTGCATGCTTACTGACCCTCTTCTGACTTGGGGGTGAAATATTTGCTCTTGATATCATACTGAACTTGAAAGATGTTCAGAAAGAAGAGAGATTTGGCTTGAGTAATAAACAATAAATCAGCCCAATTGTGTAATTGCAGCAGTTTGTACAGAATCCTGTCAAATTCAAGGTACTTTAGCCTTTTACCTTCCTGCTTGTAGTTGTATAGTATAGGGATCTCCTTAGTACTACCAGCACTTATTTTCACATTTAGGCTTTTTCTTCTTTTCTTTGCAGGGTATTTACAGGGTCATCTCCTTCTGTCATATCCAAATCTGAATATTGGTGATCCTCATGGAGATAAACCATGAAAACTGTCCTGAGAATATAATGCAGTGCCCTTTCATCTCCCTTCCACATCACAACATGACACCCATACCACTGATCCAGTTCTACAAGTCACTTTCTGTTCCTGAGCTTTTTTTTGGCACACAAAGTCCTCATTGGCCCCAGGCCAGTACAGTGGAACCCCATATAGAAGGCAGGAGAGTGGGTCTCCTTCCTTCTCTGAAAGGAAACCAGTGATGGGGGGGGCTCCTAGGAGGAGCCCAGCACTGCCCAGGGCAGCTTCTAGGAGCTCCTCCCAGCCCTTCCAAACTCAAACCAGCTGGCATTGGGCTATCACAAGGTGGCCGGTTTGAGTTCGCAAGGGCCAGGGGGAGCTCCTAGAAGCTGTCCTGGCCAGCACTTGGCACCTCCGAACTCAAACTGGCCACCATCCGATAGCCCAGCACCAGCCAGTTTGAGTTTGGAAGGGCACCCATTTGTTCCAAAATCCTCTACGTTGTACAATGCATTTGTTGTATGATGCATTCGTTATATGGGGTTCCACTGTAATGATGAAGCTGCTGTCCTCCATCAAAATGGATTAGACTATAGGACCATAACCTTTCCCTGTGGACAAGAGCACCCAAGCTGTTAGTCCTCAAGGATGACAGGTTAGTTAACTGCTGCCTAACACTCTGCATTAAGTCACTGGCAGTATGGTCTAGTCCATTGCTATAGTAGGATAATCTGACCAGACACTTCTTTACAGGGTATACTCATTTATTTATTTTTCCAACTTTCAATAGAGTACCCCTTGTGGTAAAACTGCTATACTGGAGCCAAAACTGTTGACATTGTGAGACTGATTATGATGGGGATCAAGGTTGACTCAGTCTTCCATCCATCTGAGGTCAGTAAAATGAGGACCTAGCATGTTGGGGGCAAAATTACCTTGTGAATGGCCCAGAGACTGCACAAGCAACAGTCTCTCTCTCTCTCTCTCTCTCTCTCTCTCTCTCTCTCTGTGCGCGTGGAATACAAATCTCCTGGCAACTCCCTCTTCCACGGCTAAATCTGTGGACAAGAATGGACACAATGTGTTTTAAATAAACAGGGTTTATTACAACTCAAGCAGGTCTTCTAAGAAAATAATTATCTAGCAACCAGCTTTTTTTCAGGGCTAGTTAGACACATCAACATCAACTCAGTTCTGCTCAGTACTAACTCCTCTGTTGATGGGAGGGGGGAATTCAACCTCTGGGATTTTCCCTTGCTTGTTGTCACTTTGAGAATGATAGTGGGCAGTAGAGGGTATCTTATAGGCCATCTTGAATGGTGCCTTTGGAATTGTCAATATCCAAGCTGCCCTTTACTATTTAAATCTTGGCATTCATTTTCCTGCTGGCAACTTGGGCAGGTATTGTGCAGCATTTTCTAACATTTTGAATCATGGATATAGAAGCACAAAATCCAACATGCATAAACCGGTGGTTTTATGAAGAATTTATTCCATTTCAAATGGCTGGGTTTTAAAGAAGATTTTACTGCTTTATAGCTCCATCTTGCACCCTTCCAACTGCATGCAGTTTCCTATCAGATATCTGCATGTCTAAAAATCCACAAAGTGGCTTGGGGGTTTGTGCAAGAAAACCTTTTTCTGAGAAATGGATATAGTCAAAATGTGTGTGTGGAATTATGTGTGTATTCAAACCACACAAGACAAGCACTTAATGGGAGAAAAATGTATGCACCTAAAAATGAGAACAAATAATTATCTTTTCCAAAATATGAATGGTAATACCTGTGAAATTTAGCTCAGGGGAAGGAAAGCATAACTCAGTATACAATGTGAATCAAAGCTGGAATAAGCTATTAGCTAAAACCAAGAAAGAAGGCTATCTTCCATGAAAGCAACAGTCTAATTCAAGAAATGTAAGAGGCTGGAGTGTGACTCCTTGCTTCATCTTGCTTACACATGAGCTGAATGTGCAAACACAAAATAGAACAATCATGTAATACATTAAAATAGACAGATAAGCATATCTGAAGAAGCCAATCAGATTGTTTTTAATATGCTGCAAAACCATTCAATTTCTCTAACAGCTTTGGCCCTCTTTCACAACCAGTATTTTCCCTGTCCTCAGCAAATCTTGCTTTGATTCTGTGGGAGGACTGATTAATTGGTTGACTGTATGCAATCTGGGAAAATTGTCTTTTAGCCTTCCACAAAACAGTAATGCAATCAAATGCCTTCCCTATGAATCCCCTAGATTTGACTGGCTAATGACACACTGATTAGTAGAAAACCACACTAAGCCTATCAGTCTAAGGAACTACCAGCCCTGTCAAAATGGCCTGCCCAATGATAACATTCCTAATGAGACCCAGGAGGGCAGTTTTCCCAGATGTGTGATTTATTTGTCTTTCCTTGGGGAAAAAAATCCATCAAGTAAGTTTGGTAAAGCTAACAACAAATCATTCACTTTCAGATGGTTTCATTTCACATGAAGCCCTGAGGGTAACTGGAAACAAAAAACACATAAATTGTTATGAAATGTTCTTATCAATGCATTGTTAGAGTTAAATGTGGCTCTTTACTATAATCTATATTTATATATACACAGAAGAAAAATATCCCAACATTGGTGATGGGTGCCTTCCAGCCAAATATTCAATTCTATATAAATACTCTTGAAGATCCTGTGCAAAGACTTTAATTCCCAAGGTGTATAGCTCTCTTTTTCTCTCTAGACATACTTCAAAAGGTTTATCACAATTTGTCCTTGCAGAAATGAAATTCAGTTTGCAATTTACTACTGCATTTTAGATGCTAAAAGAAAGTCATAAAAATGTATTGTTGAAACATTCAATACATTCCTATAAATATAGGTGGTCACTTGCTGCACATATTGTCTAAAGGGCACTATAGGGAAACGTAGACAGAAACAACACCCAATATTTTGAAGGGACCATGCTTTGGTAAGGTTAATATATATCCTGAGCACTCCAACAGATTTAGTATTATTGGTGCTTGTCTGCAAATTGGCATTTCTGTTGAGACAATCATATTTAAAGGTCAGAAATAACTAACCTAGGCAGCAAAAAAATAAAAAATAAAATCCAATGTGAGATACCTAAAAGTGAAACTTTGAATATGAAATATTATCCTCCTCATCCTTCTTCAGAATCACATTGACATTTCTGTCTCATTCCAAGTTCTGTATTCTTCCCATGGAAATTTTGTGCACCGGGGGGGGCGGGGCGGGGTTTACTAGTGTTTGCATGAGTTCTCCTCCTTGACGCAAGCGTGCTTTATTTATTTATTTATTTACATTTTTATACTGCCCTTCTCACTGGGGCGACCCAGGGCGGTTTACAACATCATAAAAGCATAACATAATACAACCCGAACAATTATAGTTACAATTATAAAAATTTAAAAAGTTTTTAAAATTTATAAAAATCAACAGATTTCAATAATAATTAAAAAGTTAAAAACAACTTAAAGGATGGTGGAGGACAGAAGTGCCTGGCGGACAGTAGTCCATGGGGTCGCAAAGGGTCGGAATCGACTGTGCGACTGAACAACAACAAAAAAGATAAAAGATTAAAAGACCAGGGGAGAGAGGGAGCTCAAACTAACCAGTGAACTGGGGTCATGGTACCGCCAGGACCCCATACCTGTCCCGCCAGCCATATTTTTAAGTTCTTCCTAAAAGACAGCATGCATATATTGTCAAGATACACCTTTTCATTTTGTGAACTGTTCAAACACATGCCTTGTTTTGCCCACCTCCTTTCTCTCTCCAACTCAAGTCAAGCCTTGAAAAGGTCTGGATTTCTCAGGCAAGATGAATTTTATATTGATACTAAACTCTGGAAATATGAAATGGATGTGTATGTTGGGATATACAAATCCACAAAAAATGCCTTCCATGTCGTATAAAATACAACTCCAGGGGTTATTGATGCTATTCCAAATATAATTGTAGTCTTTTATTTTATTTTATTTTACAAATAAACAAGCTTCAGAAGCCAATAAGCCTGAAGCACCACATGCAATTGATGTCTTTCACATGGCATGTTTATACTTAGCACATTATCTTTAGCTTTTAGATTCTTCTGTTCCTTTCTTATTGATACAGAAAAGCTAGCTTCCCAGCATTCCTTGTGGATAAAGTCAGATGTTATCTAAATTCTGACAGTCCATATCCAGAAAATGGTCACCAATGGTTCCTTGTTATCCTGGTAATAATAATAATTTCATGTCAAAAATTATTTGTGGTTGAAAAGATTTTTGCTGGAGAAACTCTGGTCAGGACATGCCTGAATGAGGCTCCCTTCATGTCCCCAAGATCTTTTCCCACCAAAGTGGTCCCTATTTATTTACTTGCAATTTCTTGCTTTCAATCTGCTAGGTTGGCAGGAACTGGGACAGAGATGGGTGCTTAATTCGTCATGCAGTACCCGGGTCACAAAATGCTGACTTGCCATACTTCCAGCTAACAAGGTGAGCTTCTTAACTACTGAGCCACTACAGCCCCATTATCCTGGTGAAAAAAAATCACAAATGGGGTGCCACAGGTTTCTGACTTTAGCCTGATGTTGTTCAACTTCTTTAGATGAGGATGCAGATGGGATGCTCACCAAATTTGCAAATAACACCAAACTGGGAGTGTAGCTAATACTTGAGCCAAAACACGCTGAGTTTCAGCAGGGAAAGATATAAAAGCAAAGATGCACAAATACATGAAAGGTAACTTCTGGGTTTCTAGTAATACAAGAAATGCCCAAAGGCTTAAAATGAAACACCAGTGTTTGACAATGTAGCCAAACAAGTGTAGTGTTCAGACTAAATGAAATAATATTAACACTCTATTCTACTTTCAGACCTCCAGGTTACTATAAATCATTCTAGATACCTTAGTGAAAGAAAGGTGTTGAAAAGCTTCTTCTTCTTCTTTTGTGTATAAACCAGACTTTCAACTACCAAAATGAAGCCACCTTTTTGGTAAATTTATTCTGTAAATTTATTCTGTAGTTCCTTTTGCCTGACCCAGTGTGAGAAAGATTAGCCAACACAACAAGGTTGCCATTGTCTGGAGTATGCCAGATTGTGGTTCAAAAATTGAACAATAGTCTAGGAGGCAGTTTCTGTGTACCCTGGAACATAATCAGATGAGGTTGAACAAGATGGCAAAAGACCTGAAAATGAAGCCCTGTGAAGAATGGATGATGGAGCTAAGTATGTCTATCTTGGAGAAGAAAATAATGAAATGCAATATGATAGCCATATTACATAAGTGGCTATCATGTGAAATGTGTGAAATAGGGGGAAAAAAGCTTCCTTTCTGTAGCTACAGAAGCAAGGATGTGCTGGGCACCTTAGGAGGGTGGTGGACAGGAAATGATGGGGGCACCTATTGGGGGGTTGGGGGAGAAATCCCATATATTCCTGTTACCTCTGCCTGACTCTGGGGGGCACCAGTCTCTGGGGTGCACCGAGATGAGTCCCTGTATCCCTGTGGGCCAGCACACCACCGACATGGTCATGGATTCAAACTATGAATTGGACTCATTGCCTAAATGTGAGTAAGAACATTGTGACAGTAAGGTCTGTTTTACAATGGAGTGTACTGCCTCAGAGGATGGTGGACTTGCCTTCATTGGAAGTTATTAAATAACAATTGGATGGCTTTATGTCAGGAATGTTCTATGTGAATTTCCCTGTTCCAAGAAGGGGTGGACTCTTGCAGCTCTACAGCTCTGTGCTTCAATGATTCTTCTCTTTTCCCTCTCTCTTAAAAACCATTTTTTCCTAATAATCAAGAAAGTCAAGAAACAATGCTCTTATCAGGAACTTTTCTTGTCCCTGTGGGAACCAGTGGTTCCATTACTTCCTATAAGGAAATAATAAGTTTCTATTACATGGGAATGAGGCAAAGTGACTGCAAAGACAATACAGAAGGCACAGAATTAAGTCCTTAAAAAAACTTAATTTCAGGTGACTTTGACCCCTTTATTCTCCTCTGAATTTACACCAGCAGCCTTTTTATCTTCTCACATAGGATGAAATGGCTTTGCTTCTATTGGCCATTAGAAGAAGGTAGAATGGAGCTATTGGAACATATTAATAAGCAACAGACTGTGAATCTTACCCAACAAGAGTGGTGAGACTAAACCACATGTTAACTGGGTTTCTTACACCCTTTCTCAGAATTCCATAGTTTCTTTCTACACCAATCCCAGCCATTATTCTTCATCTCAGAACAAAATCTGAACCAGAGAGCCTAGTTTACACTCTCCTTACTCTTTTGGTAAATGCAGCCTGGAGTGTGCTATATAAAAAAAATTCTCTTTTCAACCCGAGATTTGACAAGCATGCTTTGTGTCCCACTTCCTAAACTGAGGGAGGTCTAGTTTGTGCCCAGAATCCTTGCACTGATTGACCACTGGGTTTTCAAAATGTGCACATTTCAAAGATGTTTTAAAATGCCACTTAAACATGGTTTGGTTAAGGGAAGGATCCATTCATGTTATTTTTTTTTTTAAACCCATACATTTCCAAAATGCATAAGCCACGGGGAAACTGCAGAGACATTTTCCTTTAATGGTCAAACCAAACAGAGACAGAACCATACATAGTGCACACATAGAAGTGTGGATGGATGCACATGGAAAACCAAACATCTGGATTTTTCCTTCGCCTGTGGGACTAGGGGCCACTCTGACAACCATGCACTATCTGGTAGGCCCATAATTCAAATAATTCCTTTATTACATGGGTTACCAACCTTTTCAAGCAGGGGGCTGGGTCACACTCAGTTAGCTTCGAGGGCTGGATGGCCATTTTGCCCTGCCTCCACAATGAGGGTGACCATTTTGTCACAACAGCTTCAAAGGGGTGGCCATTTTCTTTATTGAATGCCCTTGGAGGGGTGGGAAGCCACATGAAATGGTGCCATGGTCTGGGTCTGGCCCACAGGCCTTAGGTTGGGAACCCTGCTTTCTTACATCCTCAAACACCTAGATCTCTACATGATGGAACTATAAAGAGAAGAACATAGGTACAATTAACAAGGTTTATCTTACAGTAAAATATTCTAGCAGATTCGTGATGTCCTTTGTGGCTGGCTCAGAAGCTACTCGGGTCCCTCAACCACAGAGACAGAATGTAAATCAATTAGAACAGTGGTTCTCAATGTGGGGCCCAAGTCCCACATGGGGGGGGGGGGTTTCAATTCCCAGAAGCCTAAGTCAGTACATTGGCTGATCAGTGTTTTGGGGAACTCAAGTCCAAAAACCAAAGGTTGGGAAACAGTGACTTAAAATCAGACGAGACTGGGTGTGTTCAGGGCAGTATGGCCATAGGCATTTTGACTTCGTGCACTTAAACCCTTCTTACTGTGCTGGTCATTGACTGTCATCAAGTGATTTGATTGATCAATTGAGCGATTGACTTAGAATTAGAGGATCCTGATGGGTCAGAAAGCTTCAATTTTAGTCTATCAAATCTTCACATTTCAAATTAGAAACTCACTTGGGTGAAATTCTGCAGCTACACTAATGCTGGGTATCTCAGAGTTGTAATAAATTGTCTTCACTTTTAAAAAATACAAAATAAATTGCAAACAGCTGTTGGTGCACTTCAGATGAGTAGTCACTTTTATCTTAGCTGAGACTTAAAAAGTTGTTAAATCAAGTCTTGCTTGAGTGCCTGAACATGATTGTTTAACTTTCTCTTACCCAGATTCTCTTCTGAAGAGGATAAATATTTTGCCTTCTCTAAACTTAGTCCAAATGTTAGTTTAAACAAATATAAGTTTTCAAAAATGAAAACCAATGATTTAAGAGTTAAACCATTATAGAGTAGCACAAGTTGAAAAGGCTGAAATAATGCTAGGCAGACAAAGGCCAAAACAAAACAGAACTGATAATGCTATGCCTATATATGGCTACTTGGAAACCAATCTCACTGAGGTCACAGAGCTTGCCAATGGTTAAATAAGTATAAGATTTCAGTCCATATCTTACACTCATGAATTATAATGAATACAACAAGCTAAGCTCCTCCAATTCGGGAAAAAAATCACAAAGTTGTTTATTAGCACCAAGGCTTAGGAAAGCATTTGAAATACACTGTCAAACATAGATAGTAAGCAAAGATGTATTTTTGGCTTTACACTCTGACTTTGATCTGCTGTCTTGAATGGAATGACTTGTTACAAGCAAAATGGTTTTCACTCAGATTAAAGTTCTGTTTACAGAGGAGACATGGTGAGATATAGTAAGCAGACTGTCCTCAGCCAACCTTCCCTAGGCTTTAGATATTAGTGAATAATCATATGTATATTCAGAATGCCAAAAAAGTATTTTTTTTAATCATTATCATGATTAGCTCCTGTGTGAAGCACGTTGGGCAGCAAATACTCTCCTGCAATTTCAGCCTTTTGGAACAGATTCAGCATCGTTCCAAGGTACATTAATAGTTTAAGATATTTCTTAAGTACATGATGCCAGGTTTTCTGAGGTTGTTTCCTCTTTCCTCCAGGAGGTATACATCGTAGTGCAATTTTCAGATGCTGATCTCTGAACATACATAATATGCAGTGGTGGGTTGTCAAAATCTTTGCTACCCCACCGTGATGTCATTGACATCATGGGGGGAGCAAAAAAAATGTCTGTGCATGTGTCAAACCTCCGTTTGATGCATGCACAGTCCTTTTTTTAGTGTGCATACATCAAACCTCTTATTTGACTCATGTGCACAAAAATAGAATTGTGCATGCGTCAAACGGAGGTTTGACGCATGCACAGTTCCAGGCAGCCATTTTGGCTGCCCGGAAAAACATTTTTGGAGGGGGCTGGAGAGGCGACCAAAACGGTCGCCTGGGGTTTTACCACCACCCTGGCAACCCCTCCTGATGGGGTGCTACCGGTTTGGGCAAACCGGTCCGAACCGGTAACATCCCATCACTGATAATATGTGACCAATATGTTGCATCTGACATTCATTCACAGGTCTTGACAAGTGTTCTGAGTCTTATTTTTGCAGTACCTTTTCATTAGTGATATGATCACAATCAGAGATGCAGAGGATCTTTCCCAGGCAATTTTGTTATGGGATAACTGGGGAACACTTCTGAAGAACTAAAAGATATATGTTATGTTGGAGTGAGTGGGTGAAGTTACTGTTTGATGAACCTTTAAAAAAATGTGCTTCTATGTAGTAAAAGTGATGTAAATTTTAATAGAATTCAACATTTATTAAAAATGACCATCAGTTTATACAGTTTAAACAGATGGTCAAGAACCTGTTCCTTTAATCCTCATGTATTAACTGATTGTTGTATTTTGTTTGTTTGGAACATGTCATTTTTGTTTACTAAATTGCCGAAAGAAAATGGTTAGGAGATGTAAAGATCTGCTGAAAATCCGTCACTCTCTTTTCCTCTGTTTTTCTCCAAACCTTACGAAACACTTTCATCCCATTCCAGCTAAAGGTTCTAAGATTATTTTTCTTCTCACACAGAAATTTCTGTGTAGTTTTACATTCAGCCTTTTCCTTACTGAGTCAGAATATAATTGGAAACTATATTCGTTTTTAGTTGCACACATTTTTCAAATACACACAAGCTTTTGTGCCCATTTCCATTTGTCAAACTGGATCACATGGATGTGTGGATTTCCAAAACAGGATGTGATTAACCCTGCTGAGACAGTCGGAAGGTGCAAAATGAATATTTGGTAGGAAAATGTGAAACCGGCAAATTTATTTTCCATCCCTAAGCAAACTGCAGCTCAACAGTAGCAACACAATTGAAAACTGGAGTCTCACGCGTCCCTTGTGAATGTTAGGTAAGATAAATGTACAATCATTCATGAGTACGTTTTTGCTTCAGTTTTAAATTGCACAGCAACCAAGCAACAGCTAGTCTCTGAAATTAAGTTAACATACACAAACGAAAGAAAGAACTTTTTTTCACCCTACCATAGTCTATTAATACAATTACTGTACCTGTAAACTGGAACTACTTTGGGACAGGTCAGAATTGTTTCATTTCAATACCTGATAGTGAAAACATTTTCCATGACCTTGAGGACTATTTGTACATTTCTTAAACTGGAGTTTGCACACATCTGAAAAATGCACACTCTGAGAAAATGTAATGATTGTTCCCTTGTTGCATGAAGTAATAAAGTCAACACTACTTAATGGTTTATCTGTGTCATTGTGATCAATCAGCCTGTTCGTTCAACTTGCTCTGTGTGGACATTTAAGCTGTACAAAGGGAAAGCAACACTAGATATTTGCAGACAACAGTTTTGTACAAAATGTGTTTTCCACAAACTGTGGAAACCACGATGGTGTGTGTTTGCGGGAGCCATGTGATAATTTGTCTCATGCTACCGGGAACCTAGGGGTCTGGAACATCATAAAGCAGGGGTTCCCAACCTTTTTACACTGTGGGCCTGACCACATCCCCTGGACAGCTGAGCAGGCTGGAGCATGCCTCCCAGAAGTGGAAGTAAATGTGCCTGCTTCTGCATTTACAACATCCATGGGTGCATTTCTGGCTGGCATAATTGCATTTATGCATGTGTAGGCACATTTTACGGCTGTTGTAAATGTGCCCGCTTCCACTTCTGGGTGCAGCAGTGGCAGTAGAGCACATGAAATGGTGCCATGGGCTGGCCCACAGGCCATAGGTTGGGAACCCCTGTCATAAAGCATCTGTCTTGTTGAGAACACCAGTCCCACTTAGATTCATGCCACTGTTGAAAATTCTTCACATTCTGAGATATTCTCATAGCCTTCTCCTCCACTATTGGCATCTTCCCCTTCCTTCACTTTACATAAATGTCCTATTCACACCACCAGCAACTATTTTCTTCAACTGTTTATTTCTGCCAATCAAGCTGCTCATAAAGACACATGAACAGATTAGGCAGATTAGCAGATTAGGCAGATTAGAATCACACAGCCACAATGAGAAGACATTTTTCATTATTTCCCAAGTATCAACTGTTAAATTCATCATTACTATTATCATTCTATCTATTAGAAAATGGTAGTAGCTCTGTGGTAGATGACAGGTTTTCATGCGAATGATGAGGTCAGCTGAGTCCTTCTTTTCTCCTTGACAAAATGTGAACACCTGTTGCTTCAAGCACCAAGGAAGCATGCCCAGTGCATGAAGGTAATGCTGACCTAGACAAAGAGACACATTTGACCAACATCCCATATCCTTTCTGCTATAAGAATATAAATTTGAAAATATTTTATTACTTCACACTGAAACTTTTATCCAAATGTTTAAATATTACTATTAAGAGGGATATCAGGAAGTATTTTGCAGTTACCATATTTTTGGACCATAAGACACACTTTTTTCTCCCCAAAAGGGGGGGGGGGAATGAGGTGTGTTTTATGGTCCAAAGGTTCAGAATATTTTTTCCTTGCTTTCCTGCTCTAAAAACTGGGTGTGTCTTATGGTCAGGTGCGTCTTATGGTGCAAAAAATACGGTGTATGTTTTTCTAGTTGAACCTCTGTGCTGGTAGTTCATCTTTAACATATTCTTAAAATAAATCAATAAGCACAATAGACTTCAGAGACAAGTTCCTAAATCAACCTGGGGTATAAATGTGATTTTTTTAAAAAAGTGAGCTATTTATCAGATTGCTAAGCTGTTGACTAAAATTTCTCTGTTTCCCTTATATGAAACAAGCATATATATCTTCAGCCCATAAGAAACTGTGCATGCAGTTCTAATGGTGTCATGGTGGAAAGTCATTCCTGGGGTAATTCTTTGTAATCTTAGAAATCCTTAGATAAAGACAGCACATTAAGCAAGTTATCAACAGCTCCAAGGGTTATTTTGGCAGAAGCATAATTGCTGCTTTGCATGAGCAACATTTGAAACACTCGTTAGGATCTGTGCCTCTGGCATCCTAGGTTTAGCATGTGTTCTTCTCCCTCTGAAGACTGCAGTGATGTGATTTGATGCCCAAGAATGTGGTCTACAGGCTTGCTGACAAGGGAGCTTCCTAATGTCTTTTTAAAAGCCAGCAGATCACCCACTATCAATATTATAAATTAATCAAGCATGGAGAAGAAAAAGTAGAAGAAAAGGAGTCCCAAAGCCAGCCCAAGAAAAGCATAATTAGTTCTTCTATGGGCTGTGTGTGGAGGATTAGCATAATTCTTCATCCTAAAGATAAAGTCACCAGCTATATTTCATCAACTCTATGTATATATTTTGGCAATTGTTACAGAGCTACACAGAAACAGGGGGTCTGTTTGCACCTTCGTAAGCTCAGTGCAAGTTATGTGTGAGAAGAAATTTTAATTTCCCACAGCAACCCTACCTCAGATTTTCCCTCTTGCTTCTGGAATTAAATGAACCGTCATATGTCCATGTTGTAAAGTAAGAAAAGGCATTCCTTTACTTTCCTTGTATTATCACTGGACAAAGCTGGCCCTACCATAAGGTAGAGTGATATGGCCCCTTTAAACAGGAGGCACTGGGAGGCAGTAGCAAAGCACAGGAGACAAGAGTTGTATGCTAGGGCAGCCTGTCCTACATTTTCTATGGCAGTGTACGGCCTTTGTATGTGTGGAAACTAGGAATGTGCCGAATGCCTACTGAATTCTTTAGGCAGTGTTCTGTTGCTCAGAATGAAGTGAAAGGGAAATGTGCCTTTCCACCCACTTAAGCGGGCTTGTTTTTCTGTACTTGTTCTTGCACTGTTTGGAAGACCAGTCACGCAACTGGTGACACAATAAGGAGCTTGTTAAAACACAGAAGAGACTTACACAATTCCTCTTTCTCTGCATTTAGGCAACAGGATATTGATATTTGCTTTCAAGATATTGACCTTGCCAAGCAGTTTAATAAAGAATGTTCAAATCTTCTGATTTTTTTCACCTTCAGGCAAGAGCCAGTCAAGGAACACATTTTATTTTGTTCCTCATAAAAAAGTCTTCATATTTTTGCACATACCGCCTCTGCACAATGCCAGTGTCCTTTCCCTTTGAGAACCAAAGAGAAAACAAACACAGCACAGCTGTCTGTTTATTTTTAAAATATATTAACAATCCCTATGTGCTGACGTACTTGAACTTATTTTACCAGCACTATTTATTTTACACCACTAATTGGGACTCCATTGAATTATCTGTCCTGAACCCTTTAAGAGCTTTCTTATTTAGTTTTGTAGTTGAGTCTAACCCTTCACAATCCAATAGACCACAGTACACCATGCTCCTCTGTCATCCACCATCCTTCAGAGTTCACCCACATCCACACACAGCACATAAACAATACTGCCTATCCATTTCATCCTTTGATGCCCCTCTTTCCTTTTGCCTTTGATCTTTCCTAGCATCAAAGCCTTTACCAGTGATTCATCTCTTTTGGTGGCCTAGGTATTTAAGGTTCAGCTTCTTCCAAGGAGCAGTCGGGGTTGATTTGATCACCTTGCAGTTTACGGGACTCACGAGAGTCTTCTCCAACGCCCCAGTTGGAAGGCATCTATTCTTCTGTGCTCAGCGTTCCTTATGAGCCCTCATTCACAGGTATACATTACTACTGGGAAGACCATTGCTTTAACTATGCTTTTGACAGCAACCCTGCCTCAGATTAACTGTTCTTATTTGGTATCTCTTGCTAAGTGGGTGGCATGAGGACTTCCATACGTTAAAAAAGATTGTTCCTCCACAATCTCCAATGTCAGACAGCTATGGTGCACAATTTCACAATACAGTGGTCCCTTGCTTAAAGAGCATAATGTGTTCCGCAGGATTGCTCTTTAAGCGAGTTGCTCTTTAAGCAAAAAGTGCCATTGCTGCCATTGTAAGTGACCAATTTTGACTTCAGGGGTGGGTGTGAACACCAATTTAGTTGCTAAGTGAGTTTTTGGTTAAGGGAGGGCAACCATTCAGAGAAAATTCTGCTCTTTACGTGAATTAGTCTCTAAGCAAGGCACTCTTTATGCAATGTTTTACTGTACTTCCCATTTGACCCATTTTCACAAACTAAATTAACGTTATGGGATCATCTAGTCTGAAAAATAAGAAGCCGTTTCTATGGGAGATTTGGAATGACAAGATTATTCTTACTTCTGACTGACTATGGAAACTTGATGAGTTTTCCTGTACTGAAAGCTAGGTATTATTTTGTCAACCATGACTGAATGACAGGAATTTTTTTTTTTTTACAATTGCAGCTACGTGTTGGTATTTACATACTGCATCACAAAGTGCCTGTATCCATGGATATTCAGTGAGGATTTAGAAAAAAATAATATTCTCAGCATACAGTGGTACCTTGCTTAAAGAGCATAATGTGTTCCATGGGATTGTTCTTTAAGTGAGTTTGCTCTTTAAACGAAACACCATTGTAAGTGATCAGTTGTGACTTCTGGTGGGGGGGATTGTGAAACCTGATTTATTTGTTAAGTGAGTTTTTGGTTGGTTTTATTTGTTAAGTGAGGCAACCATTCAGAGAAAATTCTGCTCTTTAAGTGAGTTACTCTCTAAGCGAAGCATTCTTATGCAAGGTTTTACTGTATATTGAACATCACAATGCCTTCTTAGTAAAGGCCTCAGTAAAATTGTCTAAGGGCTGGTGCTGCAATTCACTTAATACATCTCTTAAACATATGCTCTACTCATGTTATGTCATAGCTTCTTGTTACCACAATCATACAAACATGCAGCACATAGATATCAATGTCATAGGAATATAATTTAAAATATTTGCAAACCTTTTGTAACAGTTTATACTATTTTTATATTGTCTTATTCAGCTGGTTTTTAATCCATGCCTTTTTTGTGTGGTTTTTCATCCCTCTGCTTGAAGCTGAGACATGTGAAAAATTGTATTCCTAATTGAAAGATATGGTCCAGCTGATAGGGCTGAAGGAAGATTCAATTCGCCTTCCATTGTTGTTGTAGATGTTTTTTGGTACATGGAAGAGGAAGGGGTGCCAGGTTGTACTTTTTGAAAAGCAGAAATGTGAATTGGCTTGGATTCATGGTGAGTGTATTTAAACTCACAGCATGGCAACACCTGAATAGGAACAGGTGAAGGATGATGAATTCTAAAAGGCATAGCATTTTCTGTAGCCCAGGTGTAGTGTCAGGGCATAATGGCAAACCAGAAGATCCATTGTTAGTTTGAGGAGTTTAGTGGCACATATAAATTCCACCAACAAGCTCTTGACTTGAAATGAATGTTTTCCAAACTATTGCAGCACCTTCCTGAGATGTTTAGATGTATAGTTGATGTTTAACTGGAGCAATGCAGGGAGAGGGTGCTCCTTAATTGGATGAGACAAACACAATACAATTAATTGTGCTATCCCCAGTCCTTGACCTTGATAAGTGGACATAGTACCAGCCTCCTCCCCAATCACACTGCAAAGATGGTTATGTCAACAATACCCACCCTAAGTGCCATTAATTGGCTCTTGGTATCTCAACAAAAGTAACTTAGACCCAGGATGATTAGATCACATCCCTTCACACAGATATAAAAGGAGGCAAGTCTCTCAGATCAGAGCACTTCATAGACCAGAGTTGCTAAGTATTGTGGGCCCATTGGCCTAGGCACATTCTCCACTACCTTTCCTGGGCCTCCAGGTAGCCAGTTGGTGAAACTTGCTTGGTATGCACTGCTGCTTTGATTTCTTGTTTTATGTTGATTTTATGCTTGTAGGAAAATTTGTCTAGTAAAACATTGTTTCTTGCAATCCACTGAATGCTTATTGCCTCTAGAGCAGTGGTTCCCAACTTGGGCCGGATGCACCACAGGGGGACTTTAATTCCCGGAATCCTAAGTCAGTACACTGGCTGATCAGTGTTTGGGGAATTGATCTAGGCTTCCTGGAATTGAAGTCCAAAAACCAAAGACTAGGAAACACTGCTCTAGAGCCTAATAAAAATGAGTCCAGCAGGCCTGACCAGTCTCCTGGCAATACACCAAGTTCATAAGTAATTGCTATTACTACATTCTGTGACTTCTTCAGGATCAACAAGTAGCTTTTCATATGTCAGAATGAACCAGTTTAATTTAAGGTCACACTAGTTTAGCTCCATTATAGATTCCTGCTCTATTTTTATTCAGCATTTTCTTTTCTTTTCACACACCTTCTACTCATAGGGAATTAAAGCTTTTATTATTAAAAGGAGTCCTGATCCAAAAATGTGTTTCATATCCCATCCTCCGGCTTCAGATTTGTAATGAGGTACATTCTGCTTTTTACTATTTCAGAAATCTTCATAGGTGGGGGATATATTTTCATAAAAGCAAACAAAGATGTCTCTTTTTCATCCTTACCTTTCTTTTTAAGCTTCCTTTGATGCTATAGAAGAGTGCTGGTGCTCCGATGGATTTCTGCTGTAGGCAAACCCATAATACTTCTGACGATAGATCTTACACTGCAGGATACCATCCTTCCAGAATAATTGCTTGTGAATACTCCTTCCTACATGACAGCTATGGGTTTCTTCACACTATAGGTGGGTGAGAAATTCATTGAGTTCACCCAGGAAGTTTACCAAGTTACTATTCCAGCAGAGACACATTTTTTCCTGGTGAAGAGGATGGATATATCTTCTCACTTTCCTTCCACACTGCTACTCATGTGTATAAGGGAATTCAAAATCCATATGCTTCATAGATCTTCTTCTGCAGGCAGAACAATTCATTTACTCATTTCTCCTCCTCCATGGACTAGCGGTAAAATCTGGTCTTTATCACTGGAAGGGTGTTACCATTTTGGACAGCTGCCCTCTACATGTAGAGGGCTAACTAAATGATGATAGAGTGGACTGAGTTAGTTTACGATGAATTTTCAATACACAGGGAAGGGATATACAAATAGGTTCATTGTGAAAAGGCTCCATTTCTCAGGATGTTGAAATAAGGCTAGAGAGTAAGAAGATTCTAGTATTGTTGTTGTGGAATCAAGGACACTGTTTCTAGGTATGACCAATCAAATACCTCTGGGAATCTTCGCAGCAGGAGAGAAAGGCAAAAAGCCCATCCCTAGTTGTCCCTCACAGATGGCCAGAGAGGACCTTGCTATGGAAGGTACACATGGTTTGTACCACAAAACAATCCTGGGCAAGCTGAGATTATGATCCAACTTCAAGTTACTTAATTTGCTGATGTTCCTGGGAATGACAACAGTGATGACAATGATACATACAACTTATCATCTGAAAGCATTTGCCAAATTCCAGCCGTACAAGAATTTCTGTAAAAGACGGAAGGAGTATGGCCTTTCCCCAATACATGTATACAGTGGCTGAGATCCTGTTACTATGATCTTTCAGATAGTTTGGAACCAAGCTGTTTAGGGCTTTATAAGTTAAAACCAACACTTTGACTTGGGCTTGGAAACAGATTGGTGGCCAAAAGATCTGTAAAAATGGAGGGTATATACGGTTCCTGTAAGCAACCAGTGAATAGCTTCTGCATTTTTGACTTGCTAGAGTTCCTCAATACTTTCCAAAGGCAGCCCCAGGTAGACCACATTATGGTAATCCAGCCACAGTGTAACTAAGTAATGTGTTACCATGACCAAGCCCTGTTCCTTGATCTGATGTTTGACTGACCCAGAGTACCTGTGTTTCATATGGATAAAGTTTCACAACATAGTTTCAATTGATGATATATAGGTAAAGGTAAAGGTAAAGGTTTCCCTTACCCAAAAGCCAGTCATATCCGACTCTAGGTTTCAGTGCTCATCTCTGTTTTAAAGCTGAAGAGCCAGCACTGTCTGCTTCTGCAGACATTTCCGTGGTCATGTGACAGGCATGACTAGACACCAGAGTACACGGAACACTGTTACCTTCCCAACAAAGTAGTCCCTATTTATATACTTGCAATTTTTTGCTTTTGAATTGCTAGGTTGGCAGGAGCTGGGACAAAGACAGGAGCTCATTCCCTCCTGCCATCCTTGGGAATCGAACTGCTGACCTTCCGCCTGCCAGTCAGCGTCTTAGCCTCTTGAGCCACTGCAGTCACAACTGATGATATATACAGACACACAAATATTATTTTTTCTCATTTGAACAAAGTGAAATGATGCTCTCCCAAATATATATATTTAAAATAAGTTTCCCTGAAATGATCAGGGGAAGTGTTTAATTAAAATGCAAAGGGTTCCTATTTGGATAAGAGGAGCACACTAAATGGCACATTGATTTCCCATCCCTGAACAGTACCAATGTTTTTCCAGACAATCCAGCAGCTGTCTGGACATGCCCTATGTTTACACTGAAATCTAAATTTTGTCATGGGGGTGGGGTGGGAAATCAACAATACATTACTTTGAGAAGTCTACTTCTAATCTAATCTCCAGCAACTACTTTACATATTGTTCCATAGCCAAATTCTGTTCTGTGAAAGATCACATTTTAGCAATTCATCTAAGCTAAAGCTTCCCCCCCCCCCCAGCACTGTTCACCAAATATTTTTCACATTTGTGCTTTCATCCATCTGTCTGCAAGGAAGTCAAGTATCATTTTATTATGTTGTATGGCAGAGTTAGGAGGATTCATGGACCTCACATATTTTACAAAAGGAGCTACATATGGTATTATGCTTAATATTCTTTCTATCAGGATGTTTTATTTTGTGATATTTTTACTCCAAAACCAGATTAATCCCATGTAATATGGACTTTTTCCCTATTGAAGGAGCTTTGATTGTTTTGACTTCAGCTAACCAAGAAAACATCCACTCTTTAGCAGCACATAAATGTTGTGAATGAACATAGTGCCAAAAAACTAGAATACTGACTTTTAAAAGTCTTCTCTGATATCCTAACTCTTGAATCACACTTTTCACTTGTAGATCCAGCAAAATGAGTTGCTGAATGTTAGATAGCATTTGAAAGCACAATCCATTGTCTTTAGCCTCCATGTCCTCAAAATGCTTGGTTAGGAAATTATGAATCAGGTCACCTGGTGACAATGGTAAAATCTCTCCCCTTTTCCTAACACCAGTATTTGAAGGTTGGAGATGGATTTGGGGAAGCATGGAGCAAGTGAAGATCATTAAACCTCCCCTCCCTGCTGATGATTTTTTTAAACCCAATGTGCTTTCTTTAAAATAAAGAACAAAGTAAAGGCTAGCTGAAAGCTAGGTGTGTAGCATAAAGACTGGACTGTTTAAATATTGTGTGTACCTAAGTTCCATATCCAGAATACTCTGGTAAATAAATACATAAAAAACAATAAACTTTGGGGGAATTCAATCAATGCTTCTTTATCCCTCCATAGAAGACTCAGACACCAACGTCGTCCATAGAGTGCATTTCTTCCTGAAGCAGGAAAATGCCAATGGAATGTTTTTGTTTAAGGTGGATCCCAGCTTGCCATGAAGTAACCCACACACTATGATCATGGAGCCATCCCCTGCAGCACACATGAAATGAGACCTGACTCAGACACCATTCTTGGTTGAAAACTAGGACCACCTTTATTGAATACTATAACCAAACAAATACTCCATCCAAAATGGGTCTTCAGAAGGCGACTTCACAGTGCGGTCTGGTTAGTCCCTCTGAACAATATGTCTCCCCTGGCCTGGAGGGCCAAGTTCACCTTTGGGCTCCCCTCCCTTCTGCTGCTGACCATTCACCAGACACGCAGCCTGGAAAAGACAGCCCTTGTCCCCAAGTGTATACTCCACCCTGGGACAGCTTGTTCAGCTGGATTGGTATCCTTGGTTTGTGGTAGAGGGATGTGGTGACAAAATTGGCTAATTTGGTTCAGTTTGGAGGCCCGGCTGTCTTGGTGCTTCATGTGGGAAGAAAGGACATGGGGATGTTATCAGAAGCAAATTTACATCACACAGTGGCTGGAATATGGCCCGACATGCACATGGTATATTCTGTGAGACTGCATATGTGGTGTGACTCTGGGTTCAATTTCTTTGGCAGTCCTGAACAGCATCTTCTGTTCCTCAACAGGTGTATATGAGAGTCTGTGATTGCTAGAGGTGCGGCTTGCATTGCACACGACTCCATTTCCAGAAATGAGCCTGAAATGTTTCAGGATGCCAATAAGGAACTTTTCATGATGGGGTATGGGCATTTCCTTGATGGTCTTCAGAGGGGTCTTCTTGCCACCCCTGCACAGTGGTGGGGTGCACATAGGTCACCATATGCCCTCTGGCCTGTGGTGGGTAGTGCAATCAATAGGGTCCCCTAAGGACCCAAGGTCATGCAGTAGAGTTCATGTTTGCTGAATAAGTTGTCCCGAGGGGGTATATATACAATAAATATTGATGTTTTGTCCACAGAAGTGTGTGTCCTGATCAAGCTTCACAGCAACCCTCCCGCCCACCCTGAAGTGCTCGATAAGATTTAGCTGGTCACTTCGGGGCTGGATAGGAATTTTTGGCTCACACCTAGATTGGCCTGTGGTGTGGGTTTTTTCCCTTGTCCCCGTTATGCATGGAAGGGGATTTGGGTTTTTGGCTTGGAGTGGTTGTTTTTTAGGTCATACCTTGGTGGGTATACTTCACAAACTGAAGGAGGGAGAACTTTTATACACCACTGCCTGCTCTTCAGAAATGGTTGGGACTGCCACGGCTGACTCTCTGCCGCTCCCAGACACACCCAGTTAGCAGGTCTCCCTAATCAACCTTAAATGACTGATAATCCCCACAACAAATCTGTCTCCCCTTGCCTCTGCACTTGCCTACCTGAAGGAGGGAGGAACAACTAAAGTTCTGAGAAAACCTGCTTCAGACTCTCCCCTTGCCATGGGTAATCAGGGGAACATGAATTGGTCTCAGTGAAAATATCCCATGGTGCTAGCATCCAAAGTTAAAAAGGGGACTCACCCATATCGACGGAACCCAAAGCCTCATGTTCTGGCTGCACCATCCTGTCATCATACAACTCTCCAGCCACCTCTCCTGCAGTCCCATGTCTAGTCTGAGAAGTGACGACCACCTCCCCTGAGTTACTTGGCCAATAACCCCGAGTACTCATGGTGTTGCCCACCAAGGGAGTCCCAAATGATCCTATGTCCCCCAACACTATCGTTTTAGACTGGATCTCGGCCAGGTGCTCCCTTATCCAGGCAGCTTCTCCAATCCCACCCAATTCACATGGTTCTCAATTCTGGGTTCTGGAGTGAGCCAGATCCACTTGAAAACTTGTGCCCATTCTCCTTCTCTGAGAAAATGGCATTAGGCTATGAGAAAATCATGATGATCCAACACTGCAAGAAGCAATCAAAACCAAAACTGGAAGATGCCTGATCCAACTGCATTGGTGAATCCTCCCTGCTATGAAGCTTGATCAGGATGCACAATTCTGTGGCAAAAACACCAATCTCTATGTTAGTCTTAAACCACATTCAAACACCCCATAAGACCCTCTTTGGCCCTGTCTGGTGGTTTGATATTATACTCTGAGTCAGGCTTAGCAAATGGCATTCTGCTTGGTACAATTTGTGTTGGCAAATGCCTGCCTAAACATTTCCAACCAAGGATAATGCCCATGCTGTCTCTTACATACCATAAATTTAAAAAAAATGTGGGAATGGAGTGGGGGAAGAAGCTCTGAATTCACCTTGGAGACTGTGTTTTCCAAAGACTTTCAGCTTCTGAAGTCTACCTCAGATTTAACATGTTGTAGCACCAGGGTTGATTTTGTTTTGCCAAGATCCCACTTGCTTCCACTGTTATTCTTCTGTCCATTAATCACTTGGCTTGGGCCAAATATTAGCTAAGTAGTTGGTGAAAATTAAAAACTAAGCCACTTTATTTGCAAAAGCAGTCTCATATTTAGTAGGTTTGGCATATAAAATCTGTCAGTTGAAACACAATGTAAAAGATCAGATGTCTTTATATTCCAAACTGGTGGTTGTAAAATAAAACTATTCATTTAGAACATTTGAAAAAGGTCAACTAAATGCAAAGTTGTTTTCATGTATCTGCCAAATATACCATTTCCTATTTCAGACATAATTAGCTAAAACATTCATATCACAGACTAGCTGAAGTAAACTGACAGGTTTTTTTGTTTTGCTTTTTGCTGAACAACACAGCCATCTAGTTACCACTCAATGGTTGAAATCTTATCACACAGTGTATTAAGTTGCACTAGAGCAGGCTTATTAAATCAGTGGCGGTTTCATGAGTTAACTTGCATAGCTTTCATTGACTAAAAGAGGCCTATTCTAGTTCCCACTTAACACCCTACACTAAGGCACAACTGGGGTATTTCTACTGGAACAAATAAATTTACAGAGGCGTTGACTCCTGAAATCCCCATAGATTCACGTTCTACTCTAGTGCGCTAAGATTAAGTAATAGGATCCCAGCCAATGAAAAAATCTGGATTCTCATGTCTCCAAGACATAAGAGATATTTAAAACAGAAATGTTGTTGAAACTAATTTAAAGCACACCAGGCTTCTTGCACATCACAGAAGGTTAGAAGTGCAGTCATGTTAATTTGTCAGACTATCACAGAAAAATTTCCTCCTAACTAACTTGCACTTATATTAGCACCACAAACCATCTTTTCATAGTTCTTCCTAAATGTGTGATCAAAGAGGCAGATGTATTGGTGATAACCTCATCAGCTGGATATAGCAAACTATACTCATATATCAAATATGTGAGTGCACTGCATTTTTTTTTTTTATCAATGCCTCCTCTCGCATTAATAGAAGAAGAAGCGAGACATGCAGGACATCTAGAGTATAATTAAAATATGCAATTTGCAAGCAGAAGATGTAACAATAACTGCCAGGCTTGAAGCTTTAAAAAAGGATTGATGACTGGTCAGACCCTCATTCCTCAGAAAATCTTGAGTCTGAGATCATATCAGCCAGGACAATTTTAAATTGCGAAGTCTGGCCTAGATTTTTCTTAACACAAAAAAAGCCATGGGATCTTCAATAGCTCAATCCTGGCATGCCTTGGCAAATTACAGCCTGTCCTCTTCCTAAAGTTAGCTAACAACCAGTGTTAAAGCCTAATCTTGGTAGTGTTTAATGAAAAAGAAATACATTCCCTTTACAGGTATTAATAAACATAATGGCTGATTTTTTTAAAAAAAGTTTAATTTCAATAACACTAAGATATTTATAAAATCAATAGCCAGGTTTCAAAATTGTGACAAATAAGAGGCAGCTTCAATTAAGACTAATAAGCACTTCAAAATACTACAGGTGACACAGATCACCAATTTACCCACAAAATAACAAACCATTCTTTCTATACCTGGCGAGGAGGGTGGTATAGAAGTATGAAAAATAAATAAAATAAAAATAAATACATTCTAGGGGAACCTTTTTACCCCTATGATTCATGGACAGCAGCCAGTTTCAAAGCTCCTTCATTTTCCTTTCTTTAATTCTCCTTAGCTGGCTCATTTCTTCTTTTCAACCCCTTTTCTTATTTTACCTTAGGTTTCTAGCATCTTCCCCATCAATCATTCACTCAAAACTAATCCCATTTCAACATGCAAATCAGCTCTTCTTAACATTCTATCTCTATCCACTTCTGTTAATCTTCCCCTGGCTTTGCCTTCTCTTTTACCAATGCTACCTTCTATCCATTCATACTCACACTCTGCACATGCTCTCATTCTTTTTTTTAATTGTAATTACATTCATTCCTTACAAAGAGATGGCAGTCAAAGGCAGGAAATACCTTCATTGGACTATTTTTTTAAAAAATAGCTTTTTAAAAAAGCTTTTAAAAAAAAAAACCCAAAAGAGTGGTCCATTGAAGGTATCATCTGTCCTTGATTTTGTACCATGTGAGTAATGTATGGCTTTACAGTATTTGTTTGCTTTTTCTCAACTTTGGAGGACACCCTGAAAGTATCATAGAAGAGGAAAACATGGACACTTAACACCAGTGAAGCATAATTGCAAACTGGGTGGGAAAATCTGCTTCCAACTACCACGTAATATTAATTTGGCTTCAATTTGGTTTCACTCAGTAATTAAAAATAAATCTTATTCCCAATTCTCTGATGTTTTTTTTAAAACCACATTTGTGTTTATTCTTTTCCCCTTGGGAAAAAGGAAAATTGAAATGAATAACTAGTTGTTGTCAGCTCTTTGTTTGATGAGTTTGGAGAGAAAAATCTAACCAGTGTCCACTATAGGAGGAATGTGAAACCTACATTCCTAACTTGGGTGCAGCCTGCCTTTTGGAACTCACTTTTAAGAAACATACCTAGCACAGATATCTGCTGTGATTTTGGGGACTTTTACACATTCTTTCTGCACTATGCACAATATACAGGTGTACAGTCTGATGAAAAATAGGTAAAGTATAGGTTGAAAGCTATCCTTTATTTAAAATAGTAGTCCAATAAAGATATTACCTACCATTGCTTTTGTATAGTGTAAGGGCCATAGAAGAAATCAAAGGGAAATTTAAACCAAAATTAAGAATGACCACCAGGAAAGCACACTGTCTGTCCAGATGAAAATTAATGGAAATTGGAAGAATTATACTAATGAACTATATAGCTGAGATAAAAAAGACAGTTTCCTTTGAAGACAAATCCTAAGATAAAGAATGGAAGGGGAACAAACTATAGCAGTGATGGCAAACCTTGGCACTCCAGGTGTTTTTGGACTTCAATTACCAGAAGCCAAAGTCAGCACTTCTGCTGATCAGGGCTTCTAGGAAATGAAGCTCAAGAACAGCTGAAATGCCAAGGTTCACCATCACTGAACTCCAAAGACCTGACTAGAAAGCTACATTGGACTGGAAGGAGCACTCAAATATGAGATAAAATAGATCACACTAAATATATGTCTCTGTTCCAGCTCTTGAGTGTTCCCTGAGCAGAGTTTCTTCCACAAAAATCCTTTCAACCCAGAATAATTTTTGACACAAAATTATTATTATTATGAAGAATACTTTCATTCTTTTTTATTTAAATAATTCTGATTACTTTTATAGCTACAAAGAATGAGAAATAGCTGATAGTTCCAGGGCTGGTTTGGGCTATGTCTCATGCTGCTGCTTCATGTTTTATTGTGAGTGATGGGAAGATTAAGAGGTAGATAGGAAGCAAAAACAGCCCAAATAATGTTTCAGAGTTAGATAAAAGGTGAAAATTTAGTAGCAAATTGTTGTACTTTGATACCTTTGTAGACATTATCTGTTGAATTTAGAGTCATATGACTTGGCATCCAACAACTGCTGCCTGTGGAGATTAGTGGTGAGCTGCTATAGGCCAAGAAAAGTTACACTTTCTGCTCAGTTGTACAGGACTTTAGCCAGTGCCTCTTAAATCCATGAAAACATGATTCAGAATATGTAAAAACTTAAGTTAAGTTGCAAGCAAATGCTTAAGTTAGAATTTAATTCAAAATATACAAGCAAAAAGTTTTTTTAAAAAAATACAAAAAAAAAGCTTACATAAAAATGAATTTTTGCAGTTTGTGAAAAGCTACTGGCTTGCCATAAAATGTCAAGACCAGAAACTTAAATGCATAAAAAGGAAAATAGAATACTAAAATGCACGCGCGCCGAAATAAGATATTTTGGCGCGCGCTTTGCTCGCACCCATTCCCGGGGCGAGACAGACTGGCGGCAATATTATGGGCGGAGCCAGACAGTGTATATAAAGCGTTGTCGCCCGTTAGGCGACCTCTTTCGCTTTCGAAGCGTTGAAAGCCATTTTTTCCCTTTTTTCCTCCCTCGTCCTCCGCTCCTACTTACCTTCGCGTTGGTCGATAATTTTCTTTTGATTCGGCGCTTTGGTCTGTTGGACTGGTTCCTTTTTCTTTGGCGATTGGAGGCAATTAATTTTCAGGATGGCTCCCAAGCGTCCGCGGCTTGTGCGCTCCCCGCCTACTGGCCATGTTACCCGGTCGGTTTCGAGGCGGAGTGCGCGCCGATCCCACGGGGGCTCGTTGCCGCCCAGCAGGGCAGCCTCGCCACCCAGCTTTTCTGAGGTGGCGGCCAGGGTTGACGCTCTTGAGGGAGCGGCGGGCCTGGCCACTGCGACTCCTTCCGTACCGCATGTGGCGCGCCGGGCTCGCGCATGTCCTATTTCGAGCAAAGATTTGTCTTCGCTTCTTCGTCGCATTGAGGACCTCGAGGCCGCGCAGCTGGGGGACCGGGCTTGTCCGCCCGGGGCTGCGTCTGCCGCGGGTGCGCCGCAGTCTCTGGTGCCTGCGGAAGGGGAGCTCCATCCCCCGCCTGCTCCTACCGGGCCTGGCACTTCTGCGCCGCGGCCCCCGTTGTTCAGGGCTCTGGACCCGGGTGAGTATGCGGTTCAAAGCATGCCTGCAGCACACACTTTCTCCAGCACTGGGCCTCGTTTTCCACAGTCGACTTGGCCTTGGCCAGCCGGCCCGCCTTACCCCACGCAGATGCCTCTCACGCCTGGCCCTGTTGGCACTCCGGAGAAGACCGAGGGACCTTCCACTTCCCTCACCTTTTTGGGCATACAACTGGACACGGTCCGGCAACTTTCCCTCTTGTCTGCTGACAAGGTGGTCCGTTTACAAGGTCTCATTGGGGACTTCAGAAGCAGGCGCAAGGCCACCTTGCGAGAGCTCCAATCCCTGCACGGAAATCTCAATTTTGCGTGCAAGGTGGTGGCGCCCGGACGGCCGTTTGCCCGGCGTTTGTGTGACGCCATGGCTGGGTTGTCCCGACCGTTTCATTGCACCAGGGTCACTTCTGGCATGAGGGAGGATTTGGGTGTTTGGTTGCAATTTTTGGCAAGTTTCAACGGGGTTTCATTTTGGCGTTTTCCCCTTAACTTGTGTTCTCAGTTTCAGGTGCAGTCTGATGCGTCAGGTTCCCTGGGTTACGGCATCTATTTTCAGGGCCAGTGGTGTTACGGGACATGGCCCCTGGGTTGGCGGCGATTGGGCGTCCTTTCGGACCTCACATTTTTGGAGCTCTTTCCTATCCTCAGTGCACTGTACCTTTGGGGCCCTCAGTGGGCTAATTCTGATGTCACTTTTTGGACCGACAACATGGCGGTGGTGCACGTCCTACGTTCATTGACCTACCGCTCACTGCGGGTGATGTTGTTGGTCCGCAGGTTTGTCTTGCTGGCATTAATGTACAATATTGTATTTCGTGCGTGTCACATTCCGGGCCTCAATAACGATATTGCTGATGCTTTATCCCGTTCTCAGCTTTCCAGGTTCCGCGCCCTCGCCCCGGATGCCAGCAAGGACCCGTTGGAGCTCCCCCCGGTAATCTGGGACATTGGACTGGGGAGGTGAACAGGGCCATTGCCGCGTCCCTGGCGCATGGAACTCGATCCGCATACGCTGCTGTTCTTCGGGATTTCGGGGTTTTCAGACGGCTCGGCACCAAGCCCGAGTTGTGGCCCATTCCTGTGGAGCACATTCTGGAGTATATGGTAACACTGCACGGGCGCGGCCTGGCGCCCTCCACGATTCGGGGACGCCTGTCGGCTTTGGCTTTTGCCTCCCGTGCGTCCGGTTTTCCGGACAACACACAGGACTTCAGGGTGTGGCGCATGTTGGATGGTTGGTCGCGGGAACGCGGCCACCGCCCTGACAGCCGCACGCCTGTTTCGGTCACAGTGCTACGTAATATTGCAGAGGCATGGCCTCGTTTTTGCAGGGATCATTATGAAGTTCGGCTCTTTCACGCCGCCGCTTCAGTGGCATTCTTTGGGGCTCTCCGGATCGGTGAGCTCGTGGTCAGCGGCCCTGCCGACCGATCGGGCCGCTCATTGCTCTTCGGGGACTTAGTTTTGTCCTCGTCTGCGGCCGTTTTGGCCATTCGCCGTTCCAAGTCTGACCCTTCAGGCAAGGGAGCTAAAGTTCATTTGCTTCAATGTGCCCATGTTGACATCTGCCCCATTAGGGCACTGCACCGTTTTGTCGCCTTTCGCGGCTTTGCAGAGGGCCCCTTGTTCGTTCACTCGGACGGGGAGCCACTCACCAGGTACCAGTTTTGGCGGGTGACCGGGTCCGTTCTTCGGAATGTTGGTGTCTACGGTGCACGCTACTGTTCCCACTCTTTTCATATTGGTGTGGCCTCCACCGCGGCAGCTCTAGGCTATTCTGCGGCCGACATTAAACGCTTGGGTCGTTGGGCGTCCGATGCCTTTCGGACATACGTGTGGCCTGTCTAATACCTTATCTTGTTCCTTTCTTTTAGGTGTGACAGTGGCGGCCCGCCCGATCAGAATTTGGATCATTGGGCACAGCTATGTTTTCTGGGCTGGCCGGCATGTGGCCCATGTCCCATGCGGCCCACACCTCGGCCTTGAGGGTCATGCGGTGGTGACTTGGCTGGGGCAGCGGGGCATGCAGTGGATTCATCTCCTGCCATTTTTGGAGGAGCACCGTCACTGTACCCCTCCTGATCTTTTGGTTCTGCACTTGGGCGGGAACGATATTGGCATCGTTCCGGGGGACCTCAGTAACAGGGTGGCCAGAGACCTTTCCCTAGTTAGGAACTGGTGGCCCAAAACGCGTTTTATGTGGTCTTCCAATATACCCCGTTCCAGGTATTGTACCAGGCGGGACCGGGCAGCTGTTGAAAGCAGCAGGAACCGTGTTAATTACGATGTATTCCGGCACTTTCAGGAGGAGGGCATCGGTGCTGTTTTGGAGCACCCGTCCATCACGGTGGATGCCCCCTGGTTGTACATGCCCGATGGTGTGCACTTGTCGGCACACGGTACAATTTTCTTTTTGGCAGGTATCCGTAATGGTATCCTGCTTGAGTTCCCTGCCTTGGGTGGGTCGGCCGGGTCGAGTTAGCCAAATAAAAGGTATATGTGGTTAAAATGGCATCGCCCCGGCCGTGTGGCGGGTAGCACGGGTGAGAAGGAACTGGATTTTATCCAATTCAGGTACGGTGCGTGTTTGGCTCAGGAAAAGTGGTGCGTGACAAGGTGCGGGCAGCGGTGCCGAGCCAAACGCGACCGGGGAACAATGGAACACCATATCGTATGGTGTGATTAATAACTCTGTTAACCTGAATGGTCCAAAGGAGAACGCTCAGGTTATTGTCAGCATTCTCCCATAACTGTTAATAAGCTCAGGATGGACATCCCTCACTCGTGCTACTTTCACCAGGCAGGCAGTTACAGTTAAAAGTTTAATAAATAAAAGTGGCCCATTTTAACACCATCCAGCTTGTCTGTCTCGTCATTGGGGGGTGGGTGAGCAAAGAATATTTAAGAATGTTCAACTTACATGCTTAAAACAAAACAAAACACCAGGAGATTGTATCCTAAAAAGGCTCTTTGAGAAAACAGATATCATATGTTGTATTCTGAAGTTCTTAGAAGTGAAAATGTATGAAAGAAAATAGATTTCTTCCAATGTTAGAGTTCTTAAAGTAAAAATATATAAAGTAAAAAGAATTTTGTAGCCTATAACTGTATTATAAGAAATACAGATTGTTTGATTTAAAGGACCAATGGAAGGAACTGCATGCTGTCCCCAACTGCCACTGCTGGTATAAGTTGCATGATGGTCAACAACATGTGCAGTTATGGTGGTAATGTGCTGGAATCCACAACCAGCTCTCTTTCTGGCCATTATTTATAACTTTAATTGACCTTCTTTAAACATAAACATCTATTTTATCACTCACTGACAGACCAGATGTCTGTAGTTCCATAGAACTCTTTCTCAGTAGCAGTTTTTATTTGATTAGCACAATCTGGTACATTAGGGTACTGGCGTGGTAGGATTTGGCAAATAATAATGCAATTAATTTGTCTATCTCTCTACAGCATTTGAAGAGTCAATCTGTATTTTATCCAGTTGCTTAGGAGACCAAAGGGTTGGACTCCTAGAATAACATGGAATACTGCAATTCCTAAATCTGCTATAGGTTAAGCATACAGTCCTTCATTATTTTCACATTCCTGTTTACACATTTCAAGACAAAAACACATTTGTCTGCCAAAAATATTACCTTGTTTACAAGCCTAACTAAACGTGGCTTTGCAACAACCTTATATAAACTATTGTCTAGGCTTTAATTTTAAAAGTGCTTACATTTGCATTGCTGATTTGTTTTTCTACACCCCCTTTAATAGTTTTACACTCTATATGTCCTTCATAGCACACCTTGATGACCATGATTGCTACATTCTTATAAACCTAACAACTGGGGATTTTCCATTATTCTCAGGAGTTTGTTGTTCAGTCGCACAGTCGATTCCGACCCTCTGCGACCCCATGGACCACTGTCCGCCAGGCACCCCTGTCCTCCACCATCCCCCTCAACTCGCTCAGCTCTGTGCCCATTGTCTCTACAATACCATCTAGTCATCTCATCTTGGGCCGTCCCCTTCTTCTTTTGCCCTCGACCCTTCCAAGCATCAAGGCTTTCTCAAGTGAATCCACTCTTCTCATTTGATGTCCAAAGTACTTTAGCTTCATCTTTATTATTTGACCTTCTAAGGAGCAGTCAGGGTTGATTTCTTCTAAGATTGACCTATTTGTTCTCCTCGCTGTCCAGGGGACTCTCAAAACTCTCCTCCAACACCACATCTCAAAGGTGTCTATGTTACTTTTCTGTTAGGATAACCAGCCATTGTGTGCCTCTGTATCTGATGTACATAAATCAATACTATGAGGTCTTACTTTTATGTCCGATGCAGTGACCTTGATCCATGAAAGCTTACATCAAAATATAGGAGTTATTCTTTAAGGTGCCAAACATGTTTGTCTCTTTGTTTTGTTTTCTCTCTGATATTTTTAAAAGTTTATCTTATTTCTATCTCATTCTTCCTTTGAGAAGAAATTAAAAATTACTCACAAGGTGTTTCAAGGTTGTCTCTGACTGTTTAGATCAGGATTCCCAACCCTATGACCTGTGGCCTGTTTGTAAGAGGACAATAAGTTTTCACAGTGAAGTGTTTTTTTCTACTGACAACTATGTAAGCAGTGGAGAACTCAAGTAATCACACTTTACAGCTGATACTGAAGAGCATACATTCAAATCCCATGTAAGCGTTTAAGTCATGTCATTAGCTGAAAATAATGCTACATTTGAGAACTGAACCCCACAATTATATATTTCTTCCTGTCAATTCAAGATGATTATCCTTTTTGTACAGCTTCATTAGGATAATTGACTCTCCTGGGGAGATGACAGAAGGCTATTTTAGGAGCACCAAATTCAAAGTGGTCATGGCCTTTTGCCAATGGGGGCTTGAATTCTGCAACCAGCAATTAAAAAAAGAGAGATTGCAAGAATGATGTTTCATTTTAGCAAAACATTTTCCTCTGGGTCAAAAAAAATCTCCTCCTGATATCTACAAAAAGGTGGAGTGCATAACCTTCCTTCCACAGATCTACAGCTGTGTTATCATTTCTTACTTTTTTCATCAAGTTGTTTATAAGTTCTGAACTATTTTCTGCTGATAGCTGTAGGGAAAAACTGTCACTATCCATTAGGTTTTTTAATGGAAATTGAATGTATATGTTTAGATGTAAGAATGAGGTGTTCATCCGGTTACAATACAGAAAAGACATTGTCTCAGTATTAACAATATGGAAATCAAAGGTCCAGAGGTTTGGAAGGAGGAAAGTCCATTCCATGTTCATAAATAAAGATGCCAGTCTATCATAGGCATTGAAATATCATGATAAGACTTTGCTCACCAGTAAGCCCTTCATGCTTCTGAGCTGCCGCCCCCTAGCTAAGCAACCCAGGACTCTAGACTGCTGCTGTTGCTGCTGCTGCTGCTGTAATATTTAGACTTCTATGCTGCCCCACTTGCAGAACGACTCTGAGCGGCTAACAAAGATACAAAATATATAATTACAATCACGGATTCCACATATTCATAACACAACATATAATCATCACAAATCATCACAGTATCAATCAAAAACACAGTAACAATAAAAAAGCATCAATATCACAATAAAATGTTTCAAAAAAACAAACAAAGCAAAAACAGGATTAATGCAGATAAGGTAGAATCAAACCAAGTAATAACTTCAGGCCTCTTCAGATATTTTAAAAGCATATTGAAATCAAAGTAAGTTACAGAATAAAATTCAGCAAAAGTCCAGAACGCATATTAAAGAAAGCCGCACTTTAGGGAAAGTCCAGGGGACCCCTTCTGGCTAAAGTGATTACATGTTGCAATTCAAGGTCCAAGACAGTGTCTCCTTCGGTCCCCACCTTCTGGGGCATTTAACTCCTCCCTCAGGGTCCGCCTCCCAGCCATTCCCCTAAGGGATTCCAACCAATGATCTTACAGCATGACATGTCCATCACACATTAGGCTTCATTTCTCCCAACCCACAAGGCTAACATGTTTACATTCCAATCTCTCTCTGGTATGTGGTCTAAAGAGACTCCCACACATTGGAATCTCCATCTTGGATGGGCTAAAGCACAAAATAATTTAGTGAGCAAAATCTCATGAAAAAGTGCAGCTCAGAAATGGGCTTTTTCATGACATAAAGAAGTATTCAGTGTGAACCAGAAGCATGCTTTGGGGTATTAACTGTCACATACCAGTGTTTTGTTTGTTTGTTTGTTTGTTTTTTAAAAAAACCACAGACAAAGCAGTGCAGTTAGTGTTAGGGTTGGCAGTTAAGTTAAAAGTAAGCTTCCTTAATTCACTGAGAATTTCAATCTGCTTCCCTGACTGGAGCTAATCAAACCAACATGAAAAGTCAAGTGCATTACATCTCCTTCATAGCCTTCTGGTTTACCAGAAAACAGTTGGAGTCACTAGGAACTTTTCTAACAGCAAAACAAGAGAGGTTTTTTTTTTCCTAACAGAAATTCTTGTCACATTCACTGTTCTGCATGCTTATAAAAGACATTCATGGACAGTTGCTTAAACTTAGAGATATTGTTCACAGTCCCTTATAGGTCTACTTCTGTGTAATTCCTGCATCAGAGTGCCTTGCTTTGGTGGGTGAAGTTGAAGATTATAAAATATATTGACATGATTAAAACAACATTATATTCCAGAATCTTTTCTTCTCACTGTGGCATTAGTAATAATGTTTTTTTTAATATTCCTAAAGAACAAATTGCTTAGAAGAACAGTGAGGACAACAGACTAGGCAGACTATCTCTTATCCTCAACCTAAAGGTTAAAACCACACAACACAATGAGCTACTGGATATTGTTGGGTGAAGTAGACAAATTTTAGAGACATAGATATTGCACAAGTGGTCTATTAGGATGTTTCTGAAGTTAAGAGCTCAGTTTCTGAGAGAAGGTAGTGAGGATGTGGAATTTCATAAATATCTGCTTCTTCAAGGGTTTGTGAACATACTGTATCTTGAATTTCTAGAGAAAACCAAGAGGCGGAAGCTGCAGACTCAAAACAACGAAGAAATGAGGTTTATGGTAAACTCAAAAATGATTCAGAGATGCTGGGTTAATTTAATGATGAAAGCCTTTGCTTCAGCTTTGAATTTTCCATAGAAAGAAGGGGTGTCCAAATTCTTTGACATACACATGAGAAAACTATCAGAGGTCATCCACAGCCTTGAAATTGCGAGGCCAGCAAATTGATGATGATAGCTGGCTACACTTTATATTAAGTTAGCAATCAGAGACAGCTGTGACAGAGTTTAGTCATTGTCTCCAGGCTGTGGTCAAGTGGTTGAAGGTTGACAACCTGATCCTGAATCCGGATGAGGTGGAAGTGGTGCCGGTCATTCAGCAAATGACAAATCCAGCTGCCACTTGTCTAATGATTGATGGAAAACAAAATCAACCAAAGCTTGGATGTATTTGGAAAAGACCTTTATGTTCTCTTGACTCCCTCTGTGGCATTGCCTTTCTGAGTCAATGCAAAGTATGACATCTCTGGGAGTGCAAAGCTGAGTAGTCTAAGGAGAGGCTCTTTGGTGGCTGGGAATTGCTATTCCACCACTTAGGTGGCAAGCATTTTTACATGTTAATGTTTTGTATTATTCGTAGGTTTTACTGTATTTTGTCATTCATCTGGAGTATTTGTTATACTGTATGTGGTGTTTTGTATAGTGTGACACAGACAGAGACACAGACACAGACACAGACACAGACACACACACACACACCATTCAGCCAGGGGAACATGGATTTGATTTGATTTTTAGTTTAAGGATAGTGTTTCTTCTTGCATTGTTTTGCCTTACTTTCTGGCTTCTGTGATCACCTATACTGGTCCTTTGGGGCACTGGGGGGGCATAATCTTATCACATCAAAGATGATGCCTACATTGAGGTGGGTGGAAAATTGCTAATGCCATAGCAAGAAAGATACATCAGGGACAATGCCTCACTTGTATAACAAAGTGTTAAAACTTTATAGAGCAATTTCCTCCATAAAACACATTTTTAACAGTATGTCTGATAATTTACCAGATGCCATATGATCTCCAATCACACCTTTAATTAACAGCTGAGGAAGAATATTAATTCGTATTAATGACATGCACAGAATATTAATCATGAGAACAACAACAAAAATACATTAATTTTGTTAACATTTGATTCCTGTTTCAAATCCCTGTTTAGATAGACAAGCTCTCCTAATGACATGTTCTTAATATAAAAATGAAGCACTCCTCTTTTAGAATTCTACACAGAACTATTATGAGGAAACAAGGCCTCTGATATTTTCTGCATTGCAGTAGAAACACTATGAGAAATATATTTTCCCTTGACATTTTCATGAGTGACACTACAAGCTGTACTGTGTTTAGAGAGTATTTGCCACATTAACATTCTGTGTTTACTCACTTTGTTTCTATTTCCAGATTAAATGGAAAACTTCAGTAATTGCCAGGTAGTACATCTCCCCTGTTATCATATGTTTATGAGTATAATGGAGATGACATTTAGCCTCAATCTAGTTCCACCACGGAAAGGTTTGATAGAGTGAAGTGTGTCATGCGATGCAAACTGTAGCGTTTGGATGAATAATACTTTCCTTTCAGGCATATCAGAGAATAAACAAAACAAAACAAGAAATGTTGTAGGACTTTAAAGACTAACTGTTATATTTCAATGTCACCTTTCATGGATCAAGTCCACTTCATCAGACATCGGAGAGGGCTTCATGGCATCAATTTATACACATCAGGTACAGGGTGATTGGTTAGCATAACAGATTAGCATACAAATCGTAGTGGCTTCATACACCCCATGATTTTATTTGTTACCAATTTTTTATGCTTCATGAAGAATTCATTACTTTTTAAAAAAAACCTATCATTTTATATAAAATAACTTTATTTCATTGGGTAATTTTTTAAAAAAGTATTTGAGTTGGTTTTTTAAAAGAAAATATTGGTCCCCAAAGATGAGGTTTTTTATAGGGTAAAGTTTTTACAGGTTTTTTAGAGGATAAAAATTTAAAAACTCTGTTAAAGTATTCTATAGTCCTATAGCCACTACTCACACTTCCTGCTAGTACCTATAGGAAACCGACAAGTCTCATTTAAGTGAATGGGCTCACTTCTAGGCAAAACTGTAAACTGGCACTTCAGCCTAATCACAGGTATAAGTGTACTTGAATAGATGAACATACACATGGGAGGGGGTGTTGGAAAGAGAGAAAGAAAGAAGATAAGGAAAAAGAAAGAGAAGCCATAGAGAGGAGGGAAGGGGGAGAGGAGCCACAGGAAAAATGGACAGAGAGAGAGAGAGAGAGTGATGGAAAGAGGGAGGGGAAAAAGAGAACGAATGAGGAGCAATACAGACAGAAAGTTGGATTTTTCCCCCAATTCATGTCAATCTCAGAAAATGGCTGCATCAGAGAAGGTGACTATATTGGAATTCTGAATTGGAATGATTTGGTTTGATGCTTACAACTTAAATCATAAATACTGTTTGCACAATGACTGTAGAATGTTTTAGGTGCTCCCTGTTCACCCTTGATGCTGATGTGATTGGAATACCAGCTCACAGCTCCCCCTTCTTCTCTCCCTTCTTGCAATCCCACCTCTGGCATGCCATTTATGGAGTTCCCTAAAGCCCCTTGGTTTTTGTTTGTTTGATTTTTTGAAACATTCAGTACCTCATTCCATCTTGGTTGCTTCTATTTTATTCAAATTCATTATTTTTAAATGTGTAGAGGTGAATTAGTGTTAAGGTGGCAGGGTGAGCTACCACAAGACTCACAATAAAGGTGGCACAGGCACCAAATGCTGTGGTGGATTCTTTTCTTTCTCATTCCCTCTTTTTTTTGCTCCCTGACAAACACACCACCACTCTTGTTTCTTGCTCCTCTACTCACACACCTACTGCTGTACTCTCTTTTTTTCTGAGTTGCATTTTTCCTTCTGATGTTTTCCTCTCCTCCACCACCTCTTTAGACATGCCTCTTCCCCATACCTGCATGGGGAAAAGGCCCTTTCAAATCATCTTGTAGATAGTAGAAGACCCTCAAGCGGGGGGGGGGGGGAACCATTCTCTTTTGCAAGGAAAAGTGCCAGATATATTTGATTCAGCATTTGAGTCATGCAGGCAGCAAAAAAAGAAAACAAATCTTTCAAATTAACCCATCTTATAAGTGGGGCAAATCTCATGGCACTTGATTATGTAGTCAGCCATTTCTCCACTTGCATTTTTTTTTTTTTTTTTGCTTTTGAACTGGTAGATTGTCAGGAGCTGGGACAGAGATGGAAATTTACTCCATCGTGCAGCACTCGGGTCTTGAACTATTGACCTGCTGATCTTCTAGTCATCAAGTTCAGTATCTTAACCACTAAGCCACCACAGTCCCTAAGAAAAGAAGACAACCTTTCAAATTCACCCATTTTATGTGGAGCAAATCCCATGGCAGTTGATGATGGAGTCAGCCACAGAGTGTCACCAACAGGACACACTTTTCTACTCCCCCAGGCAATGAGGTCTGCAACTTGCAGAGAGGTACACTTGCTAGGACTTAAAAGAAATGTGCTGCGAATAACCTTCCTGCAATTTACATTTCTCTCCAACCCACCCCACAGCATTAAGCTACCACTATATTCCACATAACAAAACCTATTTTAAAAAGAGATGGGAGAGGCAAACATCCAAACAATTTTGAAAGGAAAGGAAAATATTTCAGTAAGGTTAGCAGAATGTCTGAGAACTTGAGAATGGCATTTGCATCCCTTGCGTTTCCTGGCAGCAGCACAATAGGAAATGTCAGGAAGATTAACATTGCCAAAAGTTTGAATTACTTTGATACAACATACACAGTAGCGTCCCTTTTTCAAAGCTCCTAAAACTGATGACGAAGCAAGAAGTGTTGTCAAATCCGAACACAAAGGAAACCTGCCTTTGTGAAATTCCTTACAAATCCTGCCAGGAACACAGCCTTTCCAGCCACAAAACTGGTCCTGATCATGTTCTCTGAACAACACTATTTCCATTCGAGGCACCCAGAATAATAAATTATGCCCCAGTGAGCCTAAAATTCCTTTTCTTAACGTACAAGCCACCATATCAAATCCATGCTGCCTATCTTACTGACCTTATTATTCCCTTTGCTCGCAATTGCACTTTGAGGTCAAGCCACGTGGCTCTTTTACTGATATGATGGTTCCTATTTATCAGTGTAAAGACATCTTGATTAAAGCCTTTCAGCTTATACTGCCTTGGAGCTGCTGTGGGCATTTAATAGGGAACAGCTTCTATGCTAGTTTTCACAACAGTCAAACATAGGCTTAGGGTTGATTTGATTAATTTGACTCATTCTCAGTGCGCTGCTGCCAAAGGCAAAGCTGTGGCAGAGAAAAAGCATCTATAATCACCTTATAAGATGGTTAGGGGTTTTTTTTTAAAAAAAGGAAGACAGTCACCTCAAGAGGTGTTTCAGCATGGAGGGACAGTAGTTTGCTACTTCTGAACTGAGATAACCCCAGGTCAGTCATTCTGGAGGCATGTGGAAAGTGCACACAATGCCATGAGCATGCTAGCTCCACTTCCATTCACTGTCACTTCCATTGCACAAAAGACTAAAATGAAAGAGGTTGTTCTGTCCTTTTAGGCTCCTCCTGTGAGCCCAAACCTTCATCAGCTGTCATTGTTGTCTTTTAACTGTCTGGTGGAGTTTCTCCTTAAAATTTTGACAGAAGGAGCATACAAATCACTTCACATTGAATTGTTGTCCTTGGACATCGTACTTGCCCTCCATGCACAACTATCAAAATACATCCAGAAGGTATTTCAATGTTAAATGTGAAAATTACCCCTCCCCTCCCAAAAAAAACAAACAAAAACCACCACATCATATCATGTGGTAGAAAACATATGTGTGATCTCTCCAGTGGTGGGCAGTAACAGGTCCACACCCCTATTAAGGGGGTGGTGGTGGTAGCAAAATTGGGTGCCCTTTGGGCAGGGTGGTGGTGAAATTGGGTGGCCTTCAGGCAGGGGCTTAGTGAAATTGGGTGGCCAAAACCACCTCCTTGTCCTGCCCAGACTAACACAGCTACCATTTTAAAAGTTTTGTTCTGTGCAAGCATATCTGAGGGTAAACAAAACAAAAAGACAAAAACGTTGTGGCATCTTAAAGACTAACTGCTGTATTTTAATGTGAGCTTTTGTGGATCAAGTTCACTGCCTCTTTGGCTATAAACAGAGATGAGCACTGAACCCTAGAATTGGTAATGACTGGTTTTCGAGCAAGGGCAACCTTTACCTAATAACAGAAGATCCCTGATTGGTATTCAAATCTGACATCAGGTTTTGTCCCTGCAAGTGTTTCAAGGTCTCCCTTTCTTAAAAGCCAGTCATATCTGACTCTAGGGTGCAGTGTTCATCTCTATTTACAGGCAAAAAGCCAGTGCTGCATGTGTTTGCAGATGTATACATTGTCATATGGCAGGCATGACTAGATCACACATGACGTAGGCTCCGCCCACAATGTAGGCTCTGCCCACAATGTAGGCTCCACCCACGGTGTGGTAGCGAAAATTCTTCCTGCCCACCACTGGATCTCTCCCACTAAAGTTGGGAGGATGGAAACATGACTAAATCTAGACTGATTACTCACTGTCTCATCCACTATGTGGTCAGTAATAGTTTTTATTAATTGCATTTGTTGCACTGTGCTACTTAAAATAGTATTTACAACCTTAAATCCTCTTAAGAGTTGAACCAAGCCAGAAGAAAAGTAAAATGAGGCATTACCTGAAACTAGAGTAGTAATGCTAAGCTTGAATGTTAAGGTTCTCTTTTTGTAGGCATGGTGTGTTTTACTCAACACATAACATTGTTTCAGTGTAAGAGTAATCAGAGTCAGCTGATTCCAAACCTTACTTTTTACTATTAAAGTGCTCACTAAAAGTGAGTCGTTTCTATTATGGACAATCTGTTTTCCCTTTATCTCCCATAAGCAATTTTAACCATTCTCTGGTTTCCCTTCTTTAATGTGAAGAAATCCTAAAATTAGTCCTGCCTGCTTAATGCCATATACTTAATTCACAGCTAGTAATATCTGGCAATTAAACCAACATTTCCAATCTTCCAAATTTCCTGGTTTCGTCACTGCTACAATGTTATTTTCTTGAACATCTTTCTAAGGTTTCCCACCATTTTATAAGACTCTCTATTTAGCCAATCTGCTATTGGCATACATTTCTACAGTGGTTTACATCACAGTTTTTACAGCGTGAGGAGAGGCCACTTTTTATGGCAAATGAATGTGTTATCTTCTGAGTAACAATCTAAGTACTTTTTGCTGATTGTGAATCAAATAGCCTGACATGTGTGGCTCAAGAGATGCTCACTGATACCCATTTCAAAATTGAAAATGGATTGATATTGGATGGATTACTCTGACAGGGATGTGAAAAGGACTTTAGAAGTTTCTGTTTACAACAAGAACACCATCAAAAAATCATTTCTTCTTCACATTCCAAGAATCCATTTAAGAATAGGATGATTTGCTTTCTTTTCTCTTACTGAAGATTCCACAAGCTGGTTTAAATGTCTTTATTGAATTATGCTTCAGAAGGAATCTTGGTGAACATGGTAGACGGTGGGAACAGAAGCTTCAGATAAATTTCTTCTTCCATGCCTAAGTCAAATGTTAAACTGCCAAAATGAAGCCACCTTTTGATGACTTGATTCCATAAAATTTTTTTGCCTGACCAAGTGTGAGGAAGATGATTCTTCTTCTTCTTCTTCTTCTTCTTCTTCTTCTTCTTCTTCTTCTTCTTCTTCTTCTTCTTCTTCTTCTTCTTCTTCTTCTTCTTCTTCTTCTTCTTCTTCTTCTTCTTCTTCTTCTTCTTCTTCTTCTTCTTCTTCTTCTTCTTCTTCTTCTTCTTCTTCTTCTTCTTCTTCTTCTTCTTCTTCTTCTTCTTCTTCTTCTTCTTCTTCTTCTTCTTCTTCTTCTTCTTCTTCTTCTTCTTCTTCTTCTTCTTCTTCTTCTTCTTCTTCTTCTTCTTCTTCTTCTTCTTCTTCTTCTTCTTCTTCTTCTTCTTCTTCTTCTTCTTCTTCTTCCGTATCCGATTCTGATTATTGGTGATCCTCATGGCAATCAGCCATGAAGACTGTCCTGAGATTATAATGCAGTGGCTTTTCATCTGCCTTCTGCATAGCAGCATGACACCTGTACCACTGATCCAGTTCCGTGAGTCACTTTCTGGTCCTGAACCTTTTTGGCCAGTGGTGGGCAGCAAAAATTGTGATAACCACACTGTGGGCAGAGCCTACATCATGGGCAGACCCTACATCATGGGTGGAGCCTACGTCGTGGGTGATCTAGTCATGCCTGCCATATGACCATGTATACATCTGCAAATACAGGCAGCACTGGCTCTTTGGCTGTAAATGGAGATGAGCACTGCACCATAGAGTTGGATATGACTGGCTTTTGAGCAAGGAAGACTTTGAACCACTTGCAGGGACAAAGCCTGACATCAATTTGAATAATAATCAGGCATCTTCTGTTATTAGATAAAGGTTGCCCATGCTTGACAGCCAGTCATTACCAACTCTAGGGTTCAGTGCTCATCTCTGTTTATAGCCAAAGAGCCAGTGGACTTGATTCACAAAAGCTCACATTAAAATACAACAGTTAGTCTTTAAGGTGCCACAACATTTTTGTCTTTTTGTTTTGTTTACTCTCTGATATGCTTGCACAGAATAAAACTTTTAAAATGGTAGCTTTGATAGTCTGGGCAGGGCAAGAAGGTGGTTGTGGCCACCCAATTTCACTACCCACACACACACCTGAAGGCCACCCAATGTTGCCACCCCCCTGCCCGAAGGCCATCCAATTTTGCTACTCTCCGCAGGGGTGGATTTGCAATCCTGTTACTGCCCACCACTGTTTTTGGCACACAACGTCCTCATTGGCCCCAGGCCAGTACTGATGAAGCTGCTGCCCTCCATCAAGATGGAGTCAAGTGGGATTTAATCCACTTTGGGATAATCACCCTTCCTTGTGGACTTTGCCACCCAAGGCCATTTGTCCTCAGGGTTGATAGTTAGCTAACTGCTACCTGACACTCAGTGTTGAGTCGCTAGCAATATGCTCTACTCTGTTACCATAATAGGTTAACCTGGCCAAACTAGGAAGGAAGATCAGTTGGCACAAAAAAGGTCGCTGTTGCCCAGGGTATACCCAATTGTGGTTAAAAAATACCACAATTTTGATGTGTTTTTTTCTGTGTACTCTGTCAGATAAAGTGAAAAATTCCCAGAGCAACCACCCAACCATAAGAACCATTTTGCTTCCTTTGCCGGCATCAAACATGCTACCCATATTTACTGAATATGTCAAAATAAACAAAAAATATATACAATGCCCCCCCCCCTACACACACACACAGTTTTATGTCTGATTTGCAATGGAATGGGTTGGAAATGCTCATGTGAACAATGGATGGTTTGCCAATGGAGTTGTGGGGAAATAACTTAGAATCAATGAATGCTGGTGTTGTGTGGGTCAGAGATATCATACACTCCTTCATTTAGCAATTTCAGAATTAATGTTTAACTTGGTTTTCCCATGTTTCCTTTTTTATAAGGGATGAATTGCTTTTGTTCCACAGAGATGTATGTGCAGAGCAATACTTTAGTGTCTTATTAGGCTCAGACCCAGACTCCAATTTGTTCCAGTCATGTTTCACCTTTTCTCTCCATTTTATTTTCAGGTGTAATAATGACTATATCACAGCAGTATGGTCAAGTTGCTTCCGATTTGTTTTCTAGCTTGTTCTTGTTAGTGCACCTGACCCCTTGACTCTGCCCCTTAGCTGCCTCCCCAGGCTTAGTGGACAGCAGATGGGCTAAGACACAGTCATAAATGAATTATTGTTAAGAAATATTGACTTCTGAGGGAAAATTACAACTAAGACAGTGTGTAGGAAAGAAGCAAAGCCCCCTTTTTGTGTTCAGTAACCAATGGACCAATTCAGTAATATTATGTGACTCTGGGGAAGATATAGATTAGAGCAAGAAGCCACTGTACACTACCTCCTCCTTCTCCTTCTGTATCCTATTCCGAATATTGGCAAACATCATGGCAATCAGCCATGAAGACTGTCCTGTAAATATAATGCCATGACCATTCATCTGCCTTCTGCATTGCAGCATGACACCCATATCCACTGATCCAGCTCTGTGAGTCACTTTCTGGTCCTGAGCCCTTTTGGCATGCAAAGTCCCCCTCAGCCCCTGGTCAGTATTGATGAAGCTGCTGCCCTCCATCAAGATGGATTCAAGTGTGATTTAATCCACTAGGGGACCATTACCCTTCCCTGTGGACTATGCAAAGGCTGCTAATCCTCAGGGTTGTCAGGTCAGTTAACCACCACCTGACACTTAGCAATGAGTCACTGGCGGTATGGTCTACTCTATTACCATAGCAGGATAACCTGGCCAGGATGGTAAAACATCACAATGGATCATTTGCATTATTAGGGTTAAAAAGAACTGAGAAAAGAGGAAATTAAAAGTAATAGTCAAGGTAGTCTAAGCCAAGGAGAAATTGACTGACAACTGAGCCACCCAGTAAACCTCAAGTTCTGCCCGATCACTATAACCACCAATGATTTAAGGAAGGCTCAGATTTAAGTCATTACACAGCATGCATACTCCTTTGTTGTCACTACACCAGCTATTCGTAGACAGTTGGAGTTGTAGATGAGAAGGACCCATGTCACTGGTTAGATGGCTGTCTGCATTCTGGGATAGTCTTACTCAGCTTGATTTGCCATATTAATATATAATTAAACTATTAGGATTGTGTGTGTTGGAAATAATGTCTTGAAATTTGACAAAGTGAAATGTATATACAAAGAGAAGAGAAGAACAAAGAGCATGAGGCAGACCCAGAGGAAGATGGAGAGATAACATAAAAGACATATTGCAACAATGCCAAATAATGCCTGTGGAGCCCACTAGAAGTTAAAGAACAAGTACGTTGTATCTCCCTCAACACCGGAAGTGGTAAAGGGTAAGAAGAAGAAGGATAATTGTTGTATGGGCTTGAGTGAATAGCTCACATAATTAAAGTTTTGCATAGTCTTGCCAGATCATACCTGTTTTATACCTCTCTATTTGGCATTGTCTTGATCTCATCTTGAATATTGTGCTCCTTTCTGGACACCATACTTTAAGAAGGATACAGGCAAACTGGAAGAAGTTCAGAGGAGGGGAATAAGATGATAGATCAACTGGAAACCAAGCTTCATAGGAAAGGTTGAGAAACTGTGCATATTTAACCATAAAAAGAGATAGAATACCACTGTTCAAATACTTGAAAGTTGTATAATTTAGAGGAGTGGCAGGATCTGTTCTCAATCATTGTACAGAGTAGTACACATAATAATGAGCTCAAGCACATTTTGAGAAGAGGAAGCTATCTTTAATTTGAGCATCAGGAAAACTTTCCTAGCTCAGAACAGTATGACAATTGAACTAATTACCTCAAGAGATTGTGAGGGCTTTAGCACTAGAAGCATTCAAAAGAAAGTTAGATGGTCATCTGTCAGATATACTTTGATTTTGATTTCTGCAATGAGCAGGAGGTTGGATTCAGTGGCCTTATAAGCCTCTTCCAACACCATTTGTCTATTATTCCCCATCACTCACTTTCCTATTTTAAACAGAGATCCAGAAATGCACAGATAATGTCAGAGATCCTGAGGACAGAGGAAGACAGAATGTCTCCTACAGGGTTTGGCATGTGTCGGGTTCAATTTGTATTTCCTATCGTGGGTATGGAGAAGTTCAGGGGCATTTGCAACTCTCCAGTATTTAGACTCCTTTCCCTGGCATTTATGTGGGTTATCCTAGGAACACTTGTATGGCTTTGGAAATCTGTTTTTCTTCTCAAAACTGATAAGGAGACCTATGAAAAAAAACCCTCACAAAATCAAGGAGTTGTGCCCAAACTAAGGCCCGGGGGCTGGGTGCGGCCTCCGACGCCAATTCATCCGGCCTGTGAAGCCCTTGTCGCTCCTGGAAATGGAAGTAAAATATGCCCGTATGGGCGTGTTTTACTTTCACTTCCAGGAGTGACGAGGGCTTTGCGGGCCAGATGAATTGGCTTCAGGACCACACCCGGCGCCCAGGCCTTAGTAACCAGCTCCCTGAACCACATGATTGGCCCACAACCCAAAAAGTTTGGGCACCCCTGCTCTAAAATGTTATTCCGAGCATATTTCTCCCCCCCCCCAGCCCAAGTAACATTTGATGGATTTCAAGTGTACAGTGCACTGCTTTTTTGCAAGTGTTCCAGGCATAGCTTTCTTCTGTACAGAGCCTAGTAAATATATAAATAATGTGTATGATTCAGTCTCTGTAAATGATTTGTTTGCTTAGCCTGTTGGAAATAATTTGATGTATTATAGCCTAAACTACAGATGTCACCAAGTTAGCTCAGTAAGCAAGATATATATTTCATTTGGTGTTGTGGAAGTCATTTTTAAGTCCATGCAGGTGTTTTGTCAAGTCTGTCATTAACTTAATGTAAGTTTCCAAGTTTTCTTGGATGCATTTACAAATTTATGATCTGTAACTGTTGTGGCCCACCACTCACCAGAGCAGCAGAGGTAAGGGAGGTAGGCAAGGCGTTATCAAAACAGTCCAGGGGTCAAACCAGCCGAGCGTTTTCAAAGTCCAAAGGGTTTTTCGTAAAGCAGTCCGAGGTCACAGGCCAGGAGTCCAGATTCTACGACAGGCAGTATACACAGGATGGGTCCAAACTACAGAGTTGCTCTGACCAGGAGCAGGCAGATTTCACTTCCTTTTAAGGTCAGTCAGAGTCCACAGCTGTGGGCCTGTTAAGGAGGCGTGCCCGAGCCCTCCTTCGCCTCACCTGAAGCTGATGCCTTAAAGCACCCCTTGTTGCTTCTGAAGTGCTGGCCTGGTTACTTGGTTCTCCTGCCACGCCCGGGTCCCACAGCCCAACCTGGCTTGAGCCCTCCACCTCTTCCAGGACCTCACCTGCTGCAGTCGGCCCTAACCCAGAAACCTCACCAGTCTGTGGAGTTGGCTGCTCATCCGGGACCTCATCTGTTCCAGCCGGCCCCAACCCAGAAACCCCACCCGATTGTGGAACTGACAGGTCGTCCTCTTCCTCTGCCTCGCACCCAGGACCCCAGGCCAGTACAGTAACAAGATGTGTGACTTCAGGGGAGAAAAAAGATGGGGAGGGGGACACAAAAAACAAGGTGGTATCTATATGGCTGGAAATTAATTTGGTGAAACACTTCATCCCAAGCTCATTGTGTGCAAGGGACAAAATAGCACATCTTGGACATGTCAAATTCAACTATGCTTTGAACAATTGCTTTCAAGAATACTCGTCCAAGATCTTCACACATGAGGGCACTGCCATTGTTTCAATCATACACTCCAGTCAGAATCCAAAATCAGGTCCCTTTGGTTTCTGTGACTTTCTGCAGATAGGAAAGTTGGAAAAAGGCATTACTAATTTCTATCATAAAGTTGTGCTAAATGGGGGGGGGGGGAGGCAATGCTAGGAAAGCTCGTCAGAACTCTGTTTTGTCAGACAGGACATTAACAGGTTTGGAGACTGTGCTTATGGACTACATGTAGCCCTATTTAGGTGAAAATACATTCCCAGGCTTTTGCAACAGGGACATTAGAGGACCTGAAGGCTTTCACTTTTAAAATGGCCCACAAAGCTGAAATGAAATAAATCACAGCAGATTTTCAGATGCTAGATGATGTCTAATAGCATAACACTATTTGTTCAGGTAATAGCCTTATGTCCAGTCCTCTTTCCCCTTTCTCAGTATGGCTATTGTTACCCACACACATTTTTTAAAAGGATAGTGAATGCCAGAGTTTGTTTTGGCATACATATTAAACAATGTTCCATGCAGATAATTGCAAACAGATACACAGGCAAGCAGGAAGCCAAATATTTGCTGGGAAGCCATTGTTGTTGTTGTTGTTTTTAAAAAGGAGGGGGTTAAAATTAAATTATTGCAGAAGGAAGGCACTGACTGTATTGTTTGCTTTTAACAGAATGAGAAGATCAGAATCCACAGTGCGTCAGTTACATATGTAAGTCCAATAAAACATAGTTGTGTGTTGATGTTCGCAGCTAATATGATGAATGGATTTTAATGAGATTTAAGTTTGGCATTCCTTGGCCAGAATCCTATCATTATTCATGTACGGTCTGTATAATTTTGCATGGCTAATTGATGAAGAACATATCTAGTCATATGCCTGACTGTGCAAGCAGGATGAATCTTGCTGATTAATTGCAATACATTGCAACAAATTGTACCAACCTTAAGCAACTTTCCCCATGAATGAGTACTACTCCTGTGGAGAAGGAAAAATGCATTGCAATTTAAAAGTGTGGCAAAGAAAGCAATATCTCACTACTACTTCTGAAAGACGGTGGTCTGGCTTCTCTTGCTAAGAGATAGTCAAACATGTCCAAAGAAAGCCTAAATAAAAACAAGTTTTCCTTACACACATGAAAGGATCAAGATTTAATTGTAAGAAGCATTTTACAGGTAATTAAACTACCAAGCTCAAAACATAGCTATTTACTAGATGACGCCAGTTCCACAATGACCTTATATCCTAACACTATAGATGATTCTAGTCATCCACTGTTTTGTTAAATGGTAGAACTAGTTTAAGTTGTTAGGCCTCATTCTCTTTTTACTGCCTGCACTAAAATGACATGGAAGGAGGGATTTAGACAAGGGAGAAACCTTTTTAATATACAAAAATACTCAGAAGGTATGTATACAGAGACCTTTTAATATCTGACAGACCAGCTGTCATTTTCCCATCATGCACTATGAAGCAATAAAGGAACTTCACCAAGAACCAACAACTGGTAGAAGATGGTGGACCCAGAGACCCTTCTATGCTACTTCAGATTTTATACTTATTTATTTTTATTTACTTGTTTTTATGCAACCTTTGACTTGCAGTTATTATACATATACTGTATACCAATAAAGCTTATCTCTCTTTCTCTTACAAAATTGGAAATCATGTGACATAAGCAGCATAAGCCACCATGCTAGATCTGGTTATGAGACCCATCCCAGAGGGTCTATAACACTATTTTACATCGGAAAAGTCTAGAATCAGACAGCCAACAAATTCAATGTAAGATGTATCTTCCCACTATCTCTCCAATATATCTAAGGTGCCTTGGGATGATGTCTACATATGCTTTGTTAGTTCGCTCCTATATAACTGTGATACAATAAGATAAATAATATTAACTTGCTTTGTAGTATTGATACCCCCCTGCTTTTGACCCCCTTTTTGCTGTTGTGGGAAAGCAGAAATGCCATAGAAGAGTGATGGTCTGACTTCATCTTGATGTCCAAAAGATGGGCAAACCAGCTTTATTCTTGCATATCCTTTTAGTACATGACTGAGAAAGTGCATTCCAGATATATTTAAATGCCTAAGAATGAGATGCACTTATATTTCCAAGGAATGTGACAAACTTCAAAACACTCACTATATGCCGACATATCTCCTTGAGGTGCACATATTTTAATAAGGTCCCTACTGAACAAATCAGTCCTAATATGAAAAGAATATTGGTTTTTCATATATATTAAAAACCCTCAAAGGATGAATCTTAAACTACTGATCCATTAGCCAGAGGGAAATGAACATACGTTTTTTGAACTCTATAATTCATTTCCAATAACATGCAACCAGCTTACTCTGTGGGATTCCCCCCCTCCTGCTTTATTTCAGTTGTTTGTTGTAACTCATGTATTTAGTCTGATTATCATGCACCAGACAATGATAATTAGGGTGTGCAAATGCCATCCACTTAGATTTGGTGAAAACTACTCATCGTATAAATAGCAACTAATTTGCTTCAAGCTGATTTGTACCTCATCCATATCAGTTTGTATCCAAATATTTGAAAGTATTTGAACGTATTTGTATGGAGCTGCATAGTAAAAAAACATAAAAAGGGGAGAAAAAGAAAAAGGTTTTACCTTGGCTCTCACAAATCAGTGTGTGACCAGACTTTAAAGAAATCTGAATGCTATTTTTGTCCTATTTTCCCCTTCTTTAGCACAATTGTAAAACGCCATCCCTCTAAATGTCTTATCATCAGGTTTGTCAGCTCCTCAATGGTACAGCTAGCACAATGATTGATGACAATTGCACAAAAGTGTCCCTTTGTTGCCACTGTAACTTCCTGGTTTGTGACACTGCAATGACATAGTCATCAGTGTAATGTTCCCTCTTTTAAGTATTCATCTGCACAGAAAGCCAGAAGCATTAAGGGAAAGAAAAAAAGAAAGAAAAAAAAGAAAGAAAGAAAGAAAGAAAATTATTTTTCAATGTTCTTTCCCAAAATATAAGTGCCATACTTTTGACTATTTAGTTCACACACACCACTTCAATATTTATCTTCTGATTTCAAGTTACTGTATATTATTCTGTTGCCTGACTACATCATCAGATACCTTGTGTTTTCCTCTGCTCATAAAATGGGTTATTTCAAAGGGTGGTGCGTGTGTGCGTGCGTGCGTGTGTGTATTGCCTTTCACTAATAATAATTTTGTGTCAGAAATTATTCTGGGTTGAAAGAATTTTGTAGGAGAAACTCCGCCCAGGGAATGCCAAATGAGGCTCCTTTCATGTCCCCAAGAGCTGAGACAGAGACGGGCACTCAATCCATCATGCAGTACTCAGGTTTCAAACTGCCAACCTGCCAGCCTTCCAGCTAACAAGGTGAGCTTCTTAACTACTGAGCCACTGAACCACCTGTCTTTCACTTGCAAAGTGCCTTTCTCTCACACACTTAGGGGCTTCTACTATTTTCTTCACTGAACAATTTGAAAAGGGTTTTTTTTCTGTGCAGATATGGAAGGGTGTGTTGGTAGAGGAAGGGGATATAAGTACTAGGGGAAAGAAGAAGAAGTTGTTCAATTCAATTCAATTCAATTCTAGTAAATGATTTTTCTATAATCTTTCCTGGCCTTTGACTGTAATAAATTGAATTGCATTGAGGAAAGAAGGGTTGTGGGCTGAAATACCAATCACAATTTGTCCAGTGTGAACAATGAACTCCTGAAACATTCTGCAGCAGCTGTGGAAACACTATTTATGATTTAAAACATGACAAAGGCTTCAAATCAAATTGAATTGCCGGCATACTCCTAGTTTTGGCAAATACTTTAGCTCTATTCCATACATGTGCCTCAATCTATATAGGTGTAAACTGGTGGTAGGGATATGGAAGTGCACACAAGCCCCATCCCTAAATATTTTCAACCTGCATCATTCCCAGAGACCATTGCTGCTTAAACAGAAAGCCTGAAACAGTCTTTCTAGCAGTGCTCAACTGTAAATGAACACAGGGTTTACATGATAGGATACCTATTATAAAAATTATATAGGTACATTCAGCCAAATATAATTGCCTCAGACTTTTGTGCTTTGCTTACAAAAATCTCTCATGCTGCTGGGATTACATGTGTGTCCATACACTTCTCTAGAAGTATATGGGAGTTTTCAAATCACTCTGTACTTGAGAAAAAAGGTGTGCTGAGCAAGACCAACTCGATCTATTATCTTGGAAGACATGTCAGCCCAGAATTGTGATATTATTCTGTCCATTTTCTTCTATAACTAAACTAAGTAAACGAAGTGCTAAAACTAAAGGACACAGCAAATACTTTGCAACACAAAAATGCTCTCCAAATGGCAATTTCTTTTTATTCTACAGCTCCATAGAGAGTCTGGTTGAGTGGTTGCAAGGATATATATAAAGTGTGTAGTGATCCAAATCCCTAGCACTTTGATGGGTGGAACATCAAAGGAAATCTAATGATTTATTGGGGGTTCAGCTGCCCACTTGTCCTTTCAATTGACACCAGCAGTTAAGCCTACTGCATTACTTTTGATTTCCCCTCTCTCCTGTGCAAATTGCTGAACATCTTTGTAAACCTACAAGGGCTTCCTTGTTCCACCTTGTTGTCATCCTTCAATCAAATACCCCTGATTCAGTCAATCTCCACATTCATTGAAAGAGTATCCATGGCTGTGTGCCACACATTGAGGTCTGGACACATTCTGGTGAATGCTGGGATATGATTAAATAAGATTTTTCTTTAGACCTATTTAAAAACACACACACCTATTTTAAATTGTACATTCTTGAAATAGTGGGTGTTGTATTATCCCTTTTGAGCTCCCATCTGAGAGATACCACATTTAAATGTCTGGTACAGTGGTTAAACTGCTGTCCTGCAACCAAAAGATTGTGAGTTTGGATTTTCTAATATTAAAGATTCCTCTTCCATCCCTACTGAGCCTTTGGAACCTAAAAAGGGGTAAATATGAAGTTTTGAATTAAATTAAAATAAGGTTAACATTGCTGGGTAAAGACAGCCCTATTTACACAGAGAAGTTGTGCAAACTGGATTTCAGCTACTGAAGGAATTTAAGAAGCAAACTACATGATTGGTTACCTGATCCAAGATGGTGATGAGTGAGCAGCTTGCATTTATACTCTCTGCCCTTGGCTTTTAAAACCCTGTTCTTCTGTGCATTGGCTCCAGTGTACAGTAATACCTCGGATAACGCTAAGACTTGGTTCCACAAGTCTTGGTGTTATCCGATTTTTAGTGTTATCCGATACATGTTAAAATCCTATGGGATGGATCGGATAACGTTAAAGCTCCATAGAGATACATTGTAACCGCACAGGCTTTAGCGGTTGTTATCCAATCCATCCCATAGGACCTTAATGTTATTCGATCCAATTCTCCACCCCAGATTACTTAACGTTATGCGATTTTAGCATTATCCGAGGTAAACATCCGAGGTATTACTGTACTCACTATTGCTATGTTAATAATGTGCAGCCCTGGCACGAAGATATCACATGCCTAGGACAACATGCTGCCACACACTGAAATGTTCTAAAATCCATGTGAGGGAACCTTCAGTAAATAGTTTCAAAGAAAAAGACATTCTGAAGTAGGCGTGTGAAAAAGAATGTCACTAAATTACCCATTTACTTTGAGACAGCTAATTAAGAATTAATTAATGTCCACAAGTTGTCTTGCTTCAAACCCGAGTCCAAGACAAGAAGTGCCTCTTTCCCGCGAACACTTCTGTAATTTGTTTGAAGTATCTCTGTGCAAAACCTGTATTTTTCACCTTGTGAGACAATTCAAATCGCACATGATTGCACACACATAGAACACAGCAAGCAGAGGACGGGCCAATTGATCAAAAAGGCAGAAATGACAAATTGATGCTTATTAATACAAGGCAGCAACTATTAAAGTTTATTTACCTGACAGTCATGATTGATACAATCTGTACATAGATTGTTCTCACAAATATCAAAACCCTGATGCTTACAAAACATGTTGGCAAATGAAAAAAAAGGTTGTGGGTTCCCCTTCTTTAGCACAACACTTGAAAAAAAAGAGAGAATTTCCATTACTGTCATAAACCTGAGTCCTAATCAAGCATTATAGCCTGACTATAGGATGGGTATGTTAAGTCACAAGTTAGCTCCATCCAACAAACTGATCAGATGCTATTAAGATCTTTATGTATTCAGTGAAAAGATCTGATGAACTGCATGTAAGTGCATTCAGCTAACATTGCATACAGTGCTTCTATGTTAGGAGGCCTGTTAAGAAAGGGCTCCCAATCACAGGAACGTTATAAACATTTTTAATTAAACATATCCATAGGTATCTTTCCTGGAGTTACTGCTTATTGCACAATGGAGTGATTAACTTCTGGGGGTTGGGAAATTAGGGAAAGTATTTATGCGCACAGTCTCTTTCCACCACAGTTGCAGACTTCCTTCCCTTTATGTTGTAGTATCTTAATAGGATCTACTCTTTCAAGATGCAATACAGTAAAACCTTAGATAACGCTAAAACATGGTCTCACAATTCATAGTGTCATCCAATTTTTAATGTTATCCGATGCATGCATTGAATAACATTAAAATCCTATGAGATCAATCACATAACATTAAAAGTCCATAGAGATACATTGTAACTGGCACAGGCTTTAGCAAAGATTATCCGATGCATCCCATAGGATTTTAATATTATGTGATGCATTTTTTTCCAGATTACTTAACATTATGTGATGCAAATGTTATCCGAGGTATTATTGTACAATTCTCTGTTCCTTAACTGAGTATTATTTGTTCAAGTGACTTCCATAAAGAAATGAGAAAGTTGTTTTTGGATGACAGTTCCCACAATAGGTCACTGGAAGAATGATTTTACACATCTCAGCTGAAACAAATGAAGATTACTTAAACTATCCCTCGGCATGGTGCAATGTTTTTCACACACTATAGATGTGTTGCTACAACAAAGACTAATCAAACAGAGAGATGAAATCTCAAGATTCAAGATCAGTTGTCCCTTGGTAAAATTTGGAAACAGGTTGTCAGATACATCTTTAGTATTTGTTAATTTATTGTCACTGCAGAAAAAACACTATATAATAAATTGACTGAAATATGGTCCTCTTAGCAAACAAAACCCATTTTGTAATGTCTTGAAAATTTATTCACACTGTTTCCAGGGTTTATTATTATTATTATTATTATTATTATTATTATTATTATTATTATTATTATTATTATTATTATTATTATTATTATTATCATCATCATCATCATCATCATCATCATCATCATCATTAACAACAACAACAACAGACACTGACAGCTAGGATATTGTCATCAAGAACATTAATAATAATAATAATAATAATAATAATAATAATAATAATAATAATAATAATAATAATAATAATAATAATAATAATAATAATAATAATAATATTGCTGCTGCTACTTTGCTGCAACAAAGAGACTTACTTAACTACACTGGAAAGTTTTAAAAATTACTCATGAAGTTTATTTTAACATGAGATACACTGGATATATCTGTTGCTGCTTGTGAGATGTCCCTTCATAAGCTTGAAAGTGAGACAAGGAGCTTTCATTTATGAAGAGGCCTCCACTACTTGTGGTGGCTATTTCAGTGTAATCAATCTATTTTTCTTTTGTGATGAAACTATAAGTGAGAGAAGGAAAACACAGCAGGAGACTCAGATGCATTACATCTCTCTCCTTTTTTCATCTTGTCCTTCTGCTCCAGCAGATATATCCCCAAATTACTTACTCTTGGTTGTATGGGAAAGGTAGAGAGGATTGAGCAAAGTTGCCAGTGAACTATCATGTTGTTGCTGTTGCTGTTGCTGCTGCCAAGTTGCCTCTGACTTATTGGGACTCCAAAATACCCTATCCTCAATAACCCTTCTCAGCTCTTATAAACTCAAGACTATAGTTTCTTGTAAGGAGCCAATCCATACCCTAATTGGTTATAGGTGGTTGGTTAAGAAGCTCACCTTGTTAGCTGGAAGGCTGGCAAGTTGGCAGTTCAAGAGTCTCTGTCCCAGCACCTACCAACCTAGCAGTTCAAAAGCAAGAAATTTCAAGTCGATAAATAGGGACCACTTCGGTGGGAAAAGATTTTGGGGACATGAAAGGAGCCTCATTCTGTCATTCTCTGAGTGGAGTTTCTCCAGCAAAATATCCTTTCAACCCAGAAAAATTTCTGACACAAAATTATTTTTATAGGCTAGCATTATCTTTTCCAGATAATCTTGTCTTCTCATGATTTCGGTTAGTATCAGTTTCATCACTGGTGTCTTGAGAGGTAGTTCAGGCTGGATTTGCTCTAGGACCCACTTGTTTGTCTTTCTGGTTGCCCAAGGCATCCACAAAGCCTCCAGCGATATATTTCAAATGAATCAATTATTTTCCTGTCAGCTTTTGTTACTGTCCAGCTATAGGGAGTTGTAGAACTCTGCTGAGGAGGGAATTCGATGTGAAGCTGCAGAGTAGAGAAAAAGATGTAATTCCTGTTAGTCCAAGGAAATGTGGCAATTCCTGAGCAATGAGTGTTTTACAATTACTCCCACATAGGCAATCAATCATGCAAAAATGCTGACACCTCCCCCTCCAATACAAGAACAGAATAGATTCAAAATAAGCAACCTCCTGCCTGGGCATACCCTGGGCAACGGCAACCTTATTGTGCCAGCTAATCCTTCTCACACTAGGTCAGGTGGAAAGAACAGTGGAAGGAACTCACCACAAGGTAGCTTTGTTTTGGCAGTTAAGAGTCTGACCTAGACATGGAAGAAGGAGGAGGAGGAGGAGGAGGAGAAGAAGAAGAAGAAGAAGAAGAAGAAGAAGAAGAAGAAGAAGAGGAGGAGGAGGAGGAGGAGGAGGAGGAGGAGGAGGAGGAAGAGGAAGAAGAAACAACAGTGGAAAACTCCTTGCTATTGCTGTTGCTGTTGTTTTTGATTTATAGTATTATGTTCGAGATATCAAAGAGATTGGTACATTCTTGGTAGCATTTAAGCTTAGGCTTAAACAACAGATAAATTGAATTTCCCCCAAAGAATGTACAGTTGTTTACCCTTCAGATTTTATCTCCCAGGATGATGGGCCATTGCATAAGACCTTTGTAAACTCAAGGAGTTAGATGACATTCCTATTGTCCACCTCCAAGTTCTGAAATCGAAAATCATATGAGCATGTAGTAATGTGTAGGGCGGGGTATAAGTCTAAATAATAATAATAATAATGAGGCAGAAATTGCTTGCTTACTGATTAATGCATTTAAGAGGTCTTGCTGACCAGGAAAGGGATGTTTCTCCATTAAACTTATCAATTAATAAGGTTTAGTGGAGCCATAAGAATAGATGAGGCATTTCTGGCAGGAGAAGACAAAGGTGGCACTGAATGCATCTTTGTATTTGGTTAATGAGCAGAACATCCCTGACAAAGAAAGGGATAAGACAGGTCACATTGACCCTTTCCTGTGTGCTTATCTGATGCAACCCACCTGCAAGAATGAAGCACTAGGTGGCCCAGGCGACACAGCCATTGTTGGGTTTGAACATGCTTTGAGTGAGGTATTTAGAGCCAAAGAAGATATCATAGCAGTTTTAACTGCTGGGGTAAAAAGAAGGGTGACTTAGTCCCCAGACTTTGGAGCTCTCTGAATATCTGAAGTGCTGGAAGTATCCATGCCTCCCAGTGATGGGATGACAAAATTTTTACTACCACACCCTGACGTCACGTCATGGGTGTGGCCAATGTAATGATGTCATGATGTCATGGACGGAGCCGACATCATTACGTCATGACGTTGTGGGTGGGGCCTTAAAAATAAAAATAATTAAAAATAAAAAATTTTTAAAAATTAAATTAAATTAAAATAAATACACACACCTCAACCCACCCACCCACAACACAAACCCGTAAATAAATTAAAGAAATAAAATAAAAATACACTCACTTACCCATCCCAAACACAAACCCTGGGTCACTTACCCTTGTCCAGGAGCAGAAGAGGCGGCGGAGTAGCTGTGCGGCCGGCACAGCAGCATACCTGCATAGCAGCCCGGCTCCGCGCCAAGGAAAGGCCCCCACCGCCTTAAAAAAAATTTCCGGGGAGCCAAAAGGGCTGCCCATAACGGCGCGGCAGTGCATCGGCACTCAGGCCTGATGGTGCGCCGTGCCAAGGAAAGGCCGCTGCCACCCCCGCCGCCTTAAAAAATTGTTTTTCCTGGGCAGTCGAAATGGCTGCCCATAACGGCGCAGCAGTGCATTGGCGCACAGACCTGATGGCGCCCCACACCAGGGAAAGGCCCCCACTGCCACCGCCACCTTATTTTTTTTTCTGGGTAGCCAAAATGGCTGCCCATAACAGTGCAGCAGCACATTGGCACACAGGGCTGATGCCATGCCATGCCAAGGAAAGGCCCCCACTGCTGCCCCCCCTTAATTACTGTACATGCGTCATATTTGACACATGCACATTTCTATTTCTTACTGTGCATGCATCAAATAGAGGGGGGGAAATTTCCAAACCGGGTCACCCAGGGTTCTAACAAACCCCCCAGTGAACCAATCGTGATGGGCGCTACCGGGTCGGTGGATCTGGTCCGACCCGGTATCATCCCATCACTGATGCCACTCAACTGGGATCCCAGGTAGCTAGAGAAAGGACAGAGGGAATCCATGTTAGGCAAGTATACCTTGTTTGTATTCTCGTTTCCTGCTATGCTTTGCTTAGGGAACTGTCTAATAAAGCTTTGTTTCTTCACACACTAAATGCTTTTTGTCTCTGAGATCCAAACAGATCCTGAACCCATTGATCCTGGCCAGCCTGTTGGCAAGACACAGATTTACTGCTGAATTTTTGAGCCAATGTTAGTTCAAGAAAGAGCAGGACCTTCCTGTTGAAAAGCTTAGTTGAATGGCACATCAGGCTATTGTAGGTTTCTTAAGTCTTTATGAACATTTTATGATAATGGCAAATATGGAAGAGACTTCAAAACAACTACAATGTGCCTCCAAGTCATTGTGCTGAGGCAAATTATATGTGCTATATTGAAACCAAGAAACCTAATCACATTTAAACCAATTTCATTATTTTTAAGAGCTTGGCTCCTGATTTTATAATATTTGGGACTGACAGCCTGAAATTAGCTTCATAAAAACTCAATTAGGATCAGAAATGGAAAACTCTAATGTGTGGCTTGGGCATCCTGAAAGAAGAAGCAACATTATCAGTAAAATTTCAGCAAAAGAATGTGGAGTAGTGGAATACCAATCTCTTCTAATTTCTTCCAGCTCACTACTACACAAAGTAATACTGCTGTCAAATATGCAAATTTGCAATAGCACATTTAACAACTTCATTTAACTATACTTCAGTCTCAGCTTTAAACATTTGTACATAACAACGGGATTTACATCGCATGTTTATTTCTAATATCCCTAAAGCAGATTAATGTATTTAGGATTGTAGGCCTTTTAATTTGCGCATCCACTTCTATGTTCTTTGGCACAGAGAAAAGTTCATGATCTCCACTACATCCTCATGAAGACTATCATATACAACTTGAAAGCAGAATTTTTGCAACAAGCTGAATTGAGACCAAGTCAGGCCGTAGATTCACAATAGGATTATGAAATAGGATTGATAAACACCAACATAACCTCGAAAACAGCTTGATTCTACACTTACCTAGATGCTTCCTCAAGCTACTCAGATCATAGCACATAACTGATAATATACCTAAACCCTGAAATGTAATCACATTTGTTCCAGCCTTTTAAATAAGGATAAATACCTGTAGAGTTTACAACAAGTATTCTTGAAATCATATTCACCACATACAAAAGTTAAAAAAAATGAAGTCTACGTTATATTATGTGTTGAACCTCCAACATGCAGCTTTCTAATTTGTGTGGCTTTTGTTTTGAGGATGGGATTTCATTTTGCTTTGTAGTCAGTTTCTTCAGAAAAGCTACATCCTTTAGCCTGATCAATTCTGAAGTGGTTGTTGCTATGCCATTATATGTATAAATTTTCTTAAACCAACATCAGAAAAAGCCTCTGTAAATCTGTTTTTTTTAACTGAAAATTAACATTGACAGGGGTTTTGCTTGTTAAAAATATTTAACAAATATAGAACATACACAGAAATCCTCTTGTCCCTTACGTAGAAATCATATGCTTCTCTTTCAAAGCTAAGGTCATCTGATCTATCAATGACTGTGTTAACAAGGCATGTAGGAATTGCAGTTTAAAAACATTTGCAGAGGTTCTTCTTCTTTTGTGTCTTGGTCAGAGTTTAAACTACTTCTCTGGCTGGACATCCAACTATGATAAGATAGTAGACTGTACAGCCAGTGACTCAACGCTGTGTGTTGGGCGGCAGTAAATAACCTACCTTCCTAAACGGGCCAACATCTATGGGCAGATGAGCCCATTTAGGTGGGGTGATGACCCCCTCACTGGAGGAAATGCCACTGGAAACTATTATATTGGGCCTAAGGGCAAAATGAGTGTAGGAGGAACCACTATTCTGATTCCTAACAGTATGGAGGCAGAAGAGGCCACACCAGATGGACTGTCTGTGGCAGTGCACCTTGTCAATATCCTCCAGGCTGCGGCAGTCCATTGCAATCCTGGTATTGAATTCTGTATGTCTCATTTTGTGTGTGCTGCAGGAGATGGCTCCCTGATCGTAGTGTGTGGATCACTTCATGGCAAGCTGGGATCTACCTTAGACAAATTCGTGCCAATGGCATTATTCCTGTTTGTCATTCTTCTTTCATGAAAATGATTTCCAGGGGGAAAATGTATACTTGGATACAAGTAGCAGCCAACGATAATGACAAGACTTTAAACTTTCAAAATGAAGCCACCTTTTGGTGAATTCATTCCATAGTTCCTTTCACCTGGCCTAGTGTGAGAAACATTAGCCAGCACAATAAGGTTGTCATTGCCAAAGATTCAGCCGATTATGGTTCAAAAATACCATAATCATCAAGGAGCCTCTTTCGTTTACAGTGGTAAGGTTAGACAATTCAGTATAAATTTAGTTTTAAAAGTAAGTTATATGACCCTTTTCTTAGAAGAGTGGCAGCATGGGATTATTATTATTATTATTATTATTATTATTATTATTATTATTATTATTATTATTATTATTATTATTATTATTATTATTATTATTATTATTATTATTATTATGGGTAAGGGGTCCTGTGTTAACCCAGGAGCTGCCATCTTTGGTACTGGATGGGGCAGCTTTGCCCCAAACAGACCCAGTGCGTAATCTGGGGGTCCTCCTGGACTCACGGCTACTGTTCGAAGAGCAGGTGGCAGCCGTGGCCAGGAGGGCCTTTGCACAACTTCGTGTAATACGCCAGTTACGCCCACTCCTGGACCGGGACGCCTTGCTTATGGTCACACATGCGTTGGTCACCTCCAGACTTGACTATTGTAATGCGCTCTACATGGGGCTGCCCCTGATGACCATCCGGAGACTCCAGCTGGTCCAAAATGTGGCGGCCTGGGTAGTGGTGGGGTGTGGGCGTTATGCTCGCGCTTCACCGCTGCTCCGGGAGCTGCACTGGTTGCCAGTATGTCTCCGGGTGCAATTCAAGGTGCTGGTTATTACCTTTAAAGCCCTATATGGTAGTGGGCCAGGATACCTAAGAGACCGTGTCACCCCAAGAACATCTGTCCGTCCCACCAGGGCGGATCGGAAAGGCTCCCTTGTTGTCCCTTCGGCAAGAAAGGCGCATCTCGCCTGCACCAGGAGGAGGGCCTTCTCTGTGTCCGCCCCGGCCCTTTGGAACCTCCTGCCCACCGAACTGCGCCTTCAGACAGAGCTCCTGCCCTTCCGGAAGGGCTTGAAAACCTGGCTGGCAGGACAAGTGTGGGGACCTGGGAATGCGAGTTCACTTACCAGGTGGCTTATCTGATGGACTGCCACCCTGGGTCTGGAAGTGGGACTGTGTATTGTTTTAATTTTTGTGATCAAGTTTTGATGACTTTTTAACTTGATGTTTTTATTGATGTAGATTGTCTTGTGTTTTTATTCTTGTTTTTAGTCTCATGTAAGCCGCTCAGAGTCGGGTCCTCCCGATTGGGGCGGGGTATCAAGTGTAATAAATAAATAAATAAATAAATAAATAAATAAATAAATAATAATAATAATAATAATAATAATAATAATAATAATAATAATAATAATAATAATAATAATAATAATAATAATAATAATAATAATAATAATAATAATAATAATAATAATAATAATAATAATAATAATAATAATAATGATGATGATGATGATGATGATGATGATGTTGTTCTTGACGACAATATCCTAGCTGTCAGTGTCTGGCAGACAGCTCTCAAAAAAGCTTCTACCTACAAAGGGAAAATTTTCTACTTTAAGAGAGATGAAATTAGATCTCATACACCACACTCTGTTCCTTTGTTCTCCTTGGACATCTTGTCTATATCATTGGTTGAGGCAGTTGTGGAAGAGAACAATTTTTATCACAAACAGATGATTGCACCAGTTGTGGAATGCAGAGCATACATGAAAAATTTCTGGCCATTAAAATGATAGAATGTTCTCTACTCAAGACTTCTCTGTCCTACTCCCCATATGGAGAGACATCTAAACTACAACGTCCATCATCTCCCACTGGCCAGGTTGCTCACAATGTTTCTGTAACAACATGCAGAATTATTGGAAGTGATTTGCAAGTACAGTGAAAGATCTGTGTAATTTGGCTTTGGGTGAGTATTTTTTTTTGTATTTTTTTATTTATTTATGTAAACTAGTGGCTGTGTCCACAAGCATATCATGTATCAGTGAATCTCACAAAGAGATGGAGGAAGGGAATGAAGGAGGGAGAGTTGGAAACAATTTGAAATTTATAGTTTCCAGCATTACAAGACAGCAATATTTCTCTAAGTTCAGTGGCTGCTCTAAATATATACAGTATTCACTGACTGATTTTTAAATATGCTTAATTTCACTTTTTCATCAGATATGAAAATTATTTATTCTTCACAATCTTTTATCTGCAAAACATGAATATTTCCTAATTTTCTGCAATTTGTAATGTTCTAGCAATTAATTCAGTTGAGACATAGTTTGAAGAACTGTAACTGTTTAAGTTAACAACAGGTCTTCCTCCAAATCTGCAGGATATATACGGTGAAACTTTGCATAAAGAGTTCCTCACTTAGAGAGTAACTTGCTTAAAGAGCAGAATTTTCTCTGAATGGTTGACTCACTTAACAAATAAAACCAAACAAAAACACTTAACAACTAAATTGGGGTTCGCATTCCCCCCCACACCAGAAATCACAATTGGTCACTTACAATGGTGTTTTGTTTAAAGAGCAAACTCAAAGAGCAATCCCGTGGAACACATTATGCTCTTTAAGAGAGATACCACTGAGGGGTGTGTGTGTGTGTGCTTATTTTTATTTTATTATTTTATTTTTTTCTTTGGCCCCACCCACATCATGACATCATGATGTTAGCTCCACCCACACTGTGATGACATCACATTGGGGTAGTAAAATTCTTCACATCCCACCACTGACAGGGGGCTAGGAAGGACTGTGCCACCATGCCGCAAGACCTCTGGTTCCAGCTTCAGCTAGGTCAGCATTGAGTGTGGTGGGCCTGGCATCAGTTTGAGATGCGGCAGAATGTGGACCTGCAGAATGGGTGACTCTGCCACACAGGGGCTGGTGGCAGGGAAGAATGAATGGCAGGGACCCTGTTGTGGTGGAATTTCTTGCCTCTTTATGCTGTCTGGTATCATGGACTTGGCCGTGGACTTGGCTGTTGGGGCATGGGGGCCGGACATTGGCCATGGGCCAACCTATGCCTTGGACTCTTAGGCTTTGGACTCTTTTGTAGTTGACTTGTTGAACTTTTTAGATGAATGACTTTTTAAATGCTTTATGAAGGTACTTGATTCGTGATGTTTTGACTTGCATGATGATTTTGACACTGTGGTTTATTTCTATTATTGTATGCAATTTGTATCTTATTTTATTGTACTGTGATATATGTATTGTGTATTAGATGAGGTATAGTTGTGAGCCACCCAGTCTCATTGTCGAGTGTGGCATACAAGTCCAAATATCATCATCATCATCATCATCATCATCATCATCATCATCATCATCATCATCATCATCATCATCATCATCATCTGAGCTAAAGAACAATCATTTATTTGCTAGATGGAGGGACCTGCTTTCTGGTACCATAGGCCATTGGAGGTCAAATCAAAACAAAATTACAACAATACAACATAGTAATTTCTTATTTTTCCCATTCTATCCCCACTCCCCATCTTAATTAATACTAGTTGAACCTGAATGGACACTGACTTTCAGTCAACAAATATGTTCCAGTTATTGCTTTGAAACATTGCATTGAGTTAGCTAGTTATCATTTCATATTGCCATGAAAAAATGGAGGAAGCCTCCTTGAAGGATATTGTGCTACAATGGCCAAGTTGAAGTGTCCGAAAGCTGTAATACTGTACCAAAACATTATAAATCAATTGGTTAAACCCATAAGGATTATGAGTCAGTGAGTGACAATAACTGTCAACTATGCAAGTGCAGAGCCTTGAGGGGACAAAAACCACTGCAAAACTACACCTCTGTGTACCCCAACAGGCAGTTGATATATATGTAGGGAAATGTCTTGTAGGATTCCGGGTGAAACATACTCACCAAGTAACCCTGTGATTTACAGCTATAAATGAGAGGTGACATTACTTGAATGATTGCTGTATAGAGGAACTAATGCTGCCATTTTAAACATCATGCAGCTTTGAAGCAGGCATAAAATGGCATGTTTTTAACAAGTATTGCAAAGATTATTCTCTGTTACATCCTTCCAGGTGCAACATAGGTACATTTATGTATTATTGATACATTCACTATCAGTTCTTCTTTTAGAAAGGATGGTTTTGCACACATCCACCCCATCCCCCACCAGAAAACTAAAACCAGGAGATGAAAATATTATCATGTCTATCTAAATATTTCACTTGTCAAATATGTTTAACAGCAGGAACCTACAATGCTATGGAATTATTATTCACACTTGCATGGATATCACTCCACAAAACACTGCTTCATTTTTCTCTCCAGTTAGAATCTTGACAAGATGGAGCTCTTGTTGTTGAAAGTTGAATGCAAATCAACCTTTTCTTGATGGGATCATATGCCCCCTGATGGACCAGGTCCAAGTTCTGAGTATGATCTTGGACCATCTCTTTCATTAGAGAATCAGAAATCTCTCGTGATCATCTTTAATGATTTCAGACAGATCATCCAGCTGCACCCATTCCTTAAAACAAGGTCTCTGATGATACTGGTCTTGATAATCTTGAGAACTGATTAGTGCAATACTCTCTACATGAAGCTTTCTTTGAAGATGATATGGAAGCTGCAGCAGACACAAAATGACATGGCCACATTGTTGGTCAGTGGCCAAATGTTTGACCACATCTCCCCAATCCTGGTTTACTTGCTTTTGTTGTCTATTGGTTTTCATACTTAATTCAAAGTTCTGATATTAACTTATACCTACATGATTCGGGACCTTGGTACTGGTGGAGTGTCTCTTATGAACAAATTCAGCCCAGACTACCAAATCTTCCCAGGCATTAAGACTTCAGATACCCACACTGAAAAAGGCCTGGAAATTTTTGACAAGAACCAGGCCTTCACGGGGGATGGCCTGAATGATGTAAAATGCTCTTCCAGTCCATATTTCCCTCCATCCACCACTCCAGGAATTTTGGAAAGCTGTTAAAGCCAATATATTTAAAGAGGCATTCCATATTATTTTACCTACCCCTGTCCAATGCTCATAATGTTTAGCTGGTTTGTATATGGCCCATCCTTTGTAATGCTGTGTTTTCTAACTTACATTTTAGTTGCTTACATTTGATTTATGTATTCATACACTTGATTTACTTAATATATTCAACACCCTGATTGGCCATTTGGCCAAAGCAGCAGCAGCAGCAGCAGCGGTGGCGGCGGCATTGTTGTATGTGCTCCAGGCTCCTGCTACTGCCTTCTTCTTCCTCCTCCTCCTCCTCTTCCCCGTCCTCCTCCTCCTCCTCCTCTTCTTCTTCTAGACCAGACATGAAAATGCCAAAGTGAAGACACCTTTTGGTGAGTTCAATCTGCACTTCCTTTTCCCTGACCTAGTGTGAGAAAGACTAGCCAGTAACATAAGGTTGCCATTACCAAGGGTAGGCCTGATTGTGGTTCAAAAATACCATCATCTTCTAGGAGTCTCTGCTGTTATAGCAATAAATACCATTGATAAAATATAGTGCTAGTATTGTAGACTGGATGGTAACTTAGTTGGATGCTTTGGATCAAAGAAGAAGCTTATGACTTCAAATCACATTCTTCATCTGTGAAGTGATGTGGATTGATAATATCTGCCATGGGAGGATGGAAGACAAGAATTGCTATACCAGTGAAACAAACAGTGGAAGAGGAGAAAATATTTTGGTGAATATGTTCACAGCAATAACAAAAGCCTGATGAATGAAGTTTCTGAGCAACATTTCATCAAGTAGGCTGGGTCAAAAGATGCATGCAGCGATGAGGTGTTAAGGAATGGAAGAAATTGTTGGAACAGAAGAAATTGCCTGAAGGGCTGCCGGGGACTGAGGGCCATGTTTATTTGACTTTCAGCCATGAAGATGGGGGGAATGCTAATTACCTTGCCAACTGTCCAGGGAGCACACTAAGGACTAAGGGGCAGTATATAAGTGTAGTTGTCATTACTTCTACGTGAGTGTTTCCCAAATGTTGGGGTTGGGACTTCAATTCCCAGATTCCTAAGTCAATTCCCCAAATCACTGGCCAGCCAATGTACTGACTTAGGCTTCTGGGAATTGAAGTCCCAACCCCAAGATATGGGAAACACTGTTCTACGTCATTCACATTTTTCTTTCTAGTTACTCAGCTTTCCACTAAGGCAACACAATTTTACCCTTTTCAGCAGCTTTTATCTCGTAACAAACCCAATTCATTCCTCTGTATTAAGCCACATTTTCTGTTTTGCCTCACACTTCCATTTGCCTTTTTGCGTCCTGCTGTGTAATTTCTGCAGCAGTTTATATTTTCTGTTTTTAAACAGTCTCCTCCTCCGTCATCCTCTCAAGGTATTTGTCATCTCAGCCATGATCAATGGTAAGCCTGCAGAGAAACTTGAAAGCACACAAAGACATTCAGTAAGTACACAAATGGCCTAGGCCATAACAATTTTTTAGTGCATCTACCCGAGCTAACTTAGGAACTAATGAGAAAACTTTAGTATTTAGCATTTTGAACAGCGGGGTACCAAATAAAAAGCTTTTCTGTTTTGGAGACACCATCTAAGATTGCATACAGCAAAGACAGACTACATACACAGATCCATTAATACAGAACCCGGGGGGAGGGGGGATTAAAGAAAACACAATAAACCTTTGAAATTTTTACAAAGATATGGTGGTAAAAATGCTGATGTCATGAACCAGGAAACAGCAGAATATGGCAAGTTGGTTTAAAAAATAATTGTGTAACTCTTTACAAAGTTAGTTCTTTGTTACTTTAGCAACACATTTTATCTTTTTAAATAAAGCAACCAAAACTATAATCTTAAAAGAAGCTAAATTATCCTAAATATCTCAGAAAACAAAAATATTTTCAAATGCTTCAAGAAAACATTTTTTAGTCCAGACTGTTATTATAACATCATATCTCTGCCCCCACCAGTGAAATGCTACTTGTAATACATACTTTAAAACTTTGCACCCAAATTTATAAGTAACATTTGTATTACATTGGTTTCGAACACCACCTTTTAACAACTTCATGTGACTAAGTAAAGAAGCTCACCATAACCTCATATTCCTTTCCTTCATCCCACTTACAATTTACTACTGTAGTTTTCGATTATTCAGAATATTTAATTGTACTTTTCAATTGTTTCCAAGTAACTATCCTTGTCTAGTTTAGAGCTGATAGAAACTAAAGTATCATATCCCAGTTTTGCTGGACATTTTGTCAATACGATGTATTTCTTAAGCACTTCAGAATTCAACTCCTGTTTCCTGGTGAACATTTTTATTACTTTTCATTATTTGTTTGGAAGCATCCTGAAGTTTGTCTTCTCTTTTATTTCTAGTAAAAAAAAATTCACTACCAATTATCACACCCCTTTTTTCTTCCTGACACTATCTATTATTAAACTGAGAGGGCAGTTTACAAACTAGAGGGTCAGTTGTTTTATAGTTTTTAATTGGATATCATGAATTTCATATTAGTAACCATTACTGGAGGTGAGAGAGGAAAACATATGGTGACAATTTCCCTGCACTCTCCACAAGAAATTGGTTCATGCCTGGTATTCTTAGTGATTCAATAAAGGTGTTGTCTTTCTCCTGTGTTTGTATCATGTAAGGATCACTGTTGTTGTTCAGTCACATAATTGAGTCCGACCCTTTGTGACCTCATGGACCACCGCACACCAGGCCCCCTATCCTCCACCATCCTACACAGCCTGCTCAGTTCTACATCCATTATGTCAACAATGCCATCTAACCATCTCATTCTCTACAACTGTCTTTTTTTAAAAAAAGAACCCTTGCAGCAGAGTAGTTAAACTGCTGTACTGCATCCAAGAGGTTGTGAGTTCAATCCTGACCAGGAATCAAATTTGACTCAGCCTTCCATCCTTCTGAGGTTGGTACAATGAGTACTCAGCATCAGTGATGGGATGTCCCCGGTTCTATACGGTTCCCTGGAACCGGTAAGAACAATCCCGGAGGGTTCTCTGGGAGGGGAGTCCACTTTTGAGGTGTCCGGTTCCGGACGCCTCACCGAAAGAATTTTTTTAAAAAAAATTGGAGCTAAAATGGCTCCGATTTACTGCGCATGCGCAGAAACTCAATCTGCCACATTGTGCATGCGTCAGATTGAGTTTCTGCGCATGTGCAATAAAATTGGAGCAATTTTTACTCCAATTTTACTACGCATGCTTAGAAACTCAATCTGATGCATGCGCAATGCGGCAGATTGAGTTTCTGCGCATGCGCAGTAAATCGGAGCCATTTTAGCTCCAATTTTTTTTAAAAAAATCGGCAACACCTGCAGTCCTCAAGAACGAGATAGTGGCGGCGGCGCTGACAGCGGCGGCAACACAGGCAGTGGCGGCGCTGACGGGAGCAGCGATGACGGCGCCAGCAGCGGCAGCAACGATAATGGTGGCGGCAGAGATTGCAGCAGCGATGACTTTGGCGGCGGCGTGGGCAGGCGGCAACAGCCCTCAGAGGAGGGCACCTCCCCCGGGGCCACAAAGCCCCCACAGGCAAGTTGAGCCCTGGCCTGGCCGTTCACCCCTGCTGAACCCTCCCAGGGGTAAGTGAGGGGTTTGTGTTTGGGGTTGTATTTTTATTTAATTTTAATTTTATTTATTTATTTAATTTATTTACGGGTTTGTGTGGTGGGTGGGTGGGTTGGGTTGAGGGTGTGTGTGTGTATTTATTTTATTTTATTTTATTTTTTATTTTAAGGCCCCGCCCACAACGTCATGACATCATGACGTCAGCTCCGCCATTGACGTCATGACATCATGACATTGGCCATTTGTCATCCCATCACTGCTCAGCATATTTGGTGCAAAATACTAATTAATTTGTGAACTGCTCAGAACTAAGCACTATGAGGAGGTAAATAAGTGTGATTGCTTTCTGTCTTTGTTTATGGTGATGAGTTGCAATCAGGTGCAATATATAGTTCTGCCCAAAACCCAGATCTAGTTGGGTAGTACCAGTGCTTCCCTTTCTCATTGTTGCATGTCATGCACCCTTGAAACCTTCTTTAGAGGGATTCAAAACCCTTCAGATCAACTTTTAGGATCCCAAGGAGGGCCAAAACCAGGAGGTAAAGTAATTCCAATAATGATAGCAGATACTTGCTAACATGTCACTTGGTTTATACCTAAGGAAGCTCAACGAAACAATGCTAACATTATTTCCTAAAAATTTATGAACCTACTTCTGCCTGGGCCCTTTCTAAATAAATGGAAAACTTTTTACAGAAAATTCCCACAAAGATGCTGTGTCTCACTATATAGGAGCCTTTCAGATTGCAAGGGGTATTCTTCAAACCATACTATCCCATCTCTAATTACTTAGATCTAGACCAAGAGCCAGCTTACAGATGCTTCTACTTCACTTGATTTCTCATTGCTTGATTACTTCGTCGTTGATTGACTCCAGCTGATTCTCTGGACTGATTCCATCAAGAAGTGATGTGTGAGGTGGTAGATCATGCCAAATTGATGTTTGGTTTGGAATAGCTCAATCAGAAAAGTTAACAGCAACCTTAAATGAAGGTACAAGCATTAAGTGGCAAATATGCTTTCATAAATCACCCCTAACTCAGAACAGTGTCAAATTGATGTTGGGACATCTTGATGTTCACAATCTTATTGTGTTCCAAGAATAGATTTATTTATTTACAAGATTTCCAGTCTACTTTTTTAATCACTCCGCTTTGAAACAGTTTTATTCTTTCTATCAGCAATAATGTTACTGAATAGTTTCATACGCAAAATCCAGGTAAACTATGCTCATCAGCACTTAGACTTTTGCATGAGTCACAGAAACCTTGGTGTGAAAGAAAAATAGCACTCCTGGTCCTCACAGAAATGAGGACTGTTGCAAGGGTCCAAAATTCCTATTCAGGTGAGACAAACTTTTTCAACTAGAATGAACAATTAAGTCACATCTCTAATAGAAATGCTTGCTTGAACATGGATTTGCATGAAGGTTAATACAGAAACAGGATGGCACACACAAGGCAGAATGGCATACACAAAACAGTCATGGAAAAGACATAGGTTGTTCTGTCCAACCCTGCCCAAGGCAAAAACTAGTTTTGAAATCCTGGATTAAATGTTCCTCTTTCTGGCTAAGTAATTCTGTACTCTGAAGTAACTAGCTATAAATAATTAATTGAAATTTAGTCATATCTTCCCAAGAATGAATAAAAAAACTATATAACAAAATTATATTATAGCTACAGTTTATTGTGGAGAAACCCTGCATCTTTTGTGGTAATTTCTCAGTTACTTTTATAGTTTGGAGCAAAAGCAGTTCATGTGCTGGTTCAGTCTGCTGTTTTGTACACACTTGTGCATGCAGAAATGATGATCAGGAGGAGAAGTGTGTTTTCCACAACAGGTTATTTTTTAAAAAGCAGCAGCTATTTATTGATTTAGTTTTGAAAAACATGAATAGAAAGACTTATCTCTAAAAATACTGCAGTACTAATGGTAATTAGCTCTTTTTGGAAGATTCCTTAGAAATAAAACTATAACTGATTCCCATAAGCTAATGTCTTGAATCTCTCTGTCACATCAGATACAAAAAGTATCATACATTCAATTCTGAAATTACAATAAAACACCATTTAACAAAGACAAAATTACTGCTTGCTACAAAACACACTCTGTTATGTCTAGTTTGTTCCTCCATCACAGTGGTTCCCAATGTGGGGCCCATGCCCCACAGGGGGAGTTTAATTCCCAGAAGCCTAAATCAAATGAGGAAGAGGTGAAGGAAGAGGACGTTGGCTGTCAGTTTTGGCCAACAAAACCAATGCTCTGATTTTTAGCTGATCACAGTTTCAGTCCAACAACAACAAAAATGCAAAAATTGCAGGAGGAAGGTGATACCTTTATTGGCTCACTGAAAATTAAAATGTTGCAAGCTTTTAAAATCCAAGATCTCTTCTTCAGGCATGGCATGGTTTCTTTTTGCCAGGTACAAATCTTAGAAATGCATCTAGAACAACAGTAAAAGGCTTTTTGGTGCATTCCCCCCCCCTCTCTCTCTCACACACACACACAGAGAGAGGAAACAAGGCATTTGTTCCTCCCACATGGTCCCCAATGAACCATCAGGTTTCCTTTGTGGCCAGACGCATATGTCCAACAACATATGTTCCCATCCCCCACACAGCAGAAGCTGAAGAAACTAATTACTAAAACTTTGTAATCCTCCTAATTCTTGCTGCTCAGTTCTGTATGCCTTTCACAACAGACATGAAAACATCTTGTCAATGTCTCAAGAGGCAGCCTGTCAAGGATTCTGCATCTGCTGTGAGAGTTCTCAGCTGTAGCATGAGAGTGAGACAATAAACACTTTTTGTCCTAATGATTTTTTTCTGGCTATACAATATATTCCCAGTTTCATTTTCCTTCAGCTGGCTGGATCACATAGTGGTTTAAGAATCTGTCAGTGGAGCCAGAGTTTAGGAGTTCAATGCCCCACTGTGCCTCAAGGGATAAGATTCAACCTGTGTAGTCATAAGCAAGCTGCATAATTTCAGAGTGTCTTCACAAAAACTATATGCTAAACCACTTCTGTGTATTCTTTCCCTGGGAACAGTAGCATAGCATGAGGGCGGGGGCAGGGGGCAGCCCTCCCTGGGTGGTAATTTTTGGGCATATGGGTGTTATTAGACTACAATTCCCAGAAACCCTAGCGGGAGCGTGCACCAGTGTTCTAGGCCCCTACCAGGGGATGGCAAATTTGGCTTATGCCCTGGGCAGACGAATCCCACGCTACGCTACTGCCTGGGAAACCCTAGAAAGGGTCTCCATAAGTCAAAATCAACTTGCTGGCACATAATTATTTATTATTTCTTTCCCTATTGAAAGTTATATACATACGCATGGCAAGCACAAACAGCCAAGACGATTGCACATAATGAGGCAAACAACGCAAATTAGAATTGCCATAATTCTCTCCTACACATCCCGTACAGAAGTATACTTTTTTTAAAAAAAATGTGTTGCTAGCTGCTCAAGACATGGAGGGACTAAAAGAGGGGTGCTTTCTGCCCACTCTCCCTCTGTGTGTGTGGTGCATGGTGGTGCCTTGCGACACAGCTCTGAGTGTTATAATACACAATCAGTAAGTTTTTTTAAAAAATCCGGAACTTTAACATTATATTTATTAAACCGACCAGAACATTTTTTTTATCCTGAATCCAGGATAATCCTGGTTTTCCGGGACATATGGCAATCCTAACCCAAATAATACTTCAGCATTATGTGTAGCTGGCCTTTTCCAGAGCTGTCACTACATTACCTCTCTGTATGACCGGAAGTCCTGTTGGTTTAAACAAGCAATTTCTGCTTGCACTAAACAACATGAAGATTGAAAGGGAACTCCAAAACTGGGAGTTATACTCTGCCTAGTCAAAAGGAGCCACTAATGGAAGCAATCACCCCTTCCCTTGTATGTTTTTTACAACATAAAGCATTCCATAGGCCTGACAAGACTCAATTGGACTGATTTCTTCAATAATAAACCCTTGCACATAAAGCGGGATTGTTTAGCTCATGAAGTATTGAGACTCAAATAACATCTGCTGCATATTAACAGCAGCATTGTTTTTAATATTCTCTAAAAGGGTCTGTCAGCAGTTCATCTGTAACTCATGCTGTCTCATTCATTCCAAATCTATTATAGAATTTGTCATAGAATACAATAGCCAAGGACACCAATTCACGCATACTTTATTTTCCATTAAGCTTAAATTTTGAAAACATAGACACAAACATTGCTAAATGAAAAGGGCTATTCATTCATGCATCTAGCAAATACAAGCACCCGATATTTCTAAAGTACCTATACTGTACTTCCATACGTTTTATAAAATTAATTTTTCAACAAATGTACTTCTTTAACAATGAGTGCAAAGGTCTACTGTCCACATCTAGTAATTTCAATTTGTGTATCTCCAAATAATCCTATGAGACAATCCCTTCAATGACATTTTTTCTATCCCCCCCCCCCGCAGTACATTCAGATGATAAAAGTATAAAATCTTTTGATAAATTGCACTCCTCTGCTGGTTAAAATTCAATGACAATTCTTTAGATGATGCTACTTCATGAGCCTCCACCTATACTGTTCTTCTTTGGCAGAGTTCAGTGGTAAATAGGTAGCAATGAGAATTTGTGTGTTCTACCATGTTATTTGATATTTGCTTGTGCACTGCTGAGAGTCGGATACCACCCAAATGGGTAGTATAGAAATGTAATAAATAAGTAAACAAATAAAAGATTTCAATTTACATACCCTACTTACAAGATTTTGTTGTTTTTGTTTAATTCATCATTGGAAGACCAATGAACTTTTACCAAAAATAAGACCCCTTTTGGCTCACTTCACATTTCACCTTAGATAAACAGATAGGGAGGGAACTCCATACCAGACAACCTTCACCAACAAAATACCATACATGACAAGTTTTCATATCAGTTTTACAGAAGAAATGAGAGCTGGAGCATTATTGGTAATTTTTCAACATAGCTATTATTCAATAATATGTCAGTCTTATATCTTAGTCCTGCTTTTTCTGAAACCTTGAGGTCTCTAGTTGGTCTTTGATTCAAGTTGCCAATGTACAACAATAAGTATGGGTGAAAAATTTGTGTTTTTACCTCCCTCCCCCTCCATTAAGCAGGACTAGCTTCTGGTGGGGAGTGGGCCAGACGGCCAGCTCGGTCGCCTGGCTCTTTTAAATATCCCACCTCTCTCCTCAGTGTTTTTAACTTGAATTTTAATTTTTATGTATGTGTTTTAATTATTTTTAGTTGTAAAGCTGCCCTGAGTCTTTGAAGGAGGGCGGGGTACAAATAAAATAAAATACATAAAATTTGACCCCAGAATGTGCTTCCCAAGACAAAATATTGAGCAACACAGTGAGGTCCTATGTCGAGCAAGACCTTTCTCTTTAAGATATAGGTTTAGAAGCCAGATAAAGGAACACTAGGTTTTAAGCTAAAGGTCAAATTCTTTCAGATTTACTGTTTTAAGGGAAGGTGTGGGAAATGGCAGAGTAGTTTTAACCCAGAGATATAAAAGCCCTCAGTTGAGCTACAGACAATCCAGTAACAAGCAGTTCTCACCTACAGCTTAATTTACAGTGTTTATGTCTATGTTGCCCACATTCTAAATCCCAGTGAGGGGACTGCTTACATTTAAAGTAAAAAAGCTATATTGGAGTTATTCTACCACAAATAGATGCATTCTCACCACCCTTCCCTCATTAACATCTCACATGGATACATTGATATACTCACCCTACAGCTTAACATCTTCCCCCATACAATATAAAAGATGTGGTCCAGTTGCTTGCCTCTCCCCTTTAAAAAATGAGACTACATGTTACTCCCACAAACAAATTCTAAACATGGGTATATTCACAATGCTTATTTTCACCTGAACTACACAGAAGGAGCACTGCAGCATCTGATACTGTGTGATATTACAAAATGATACCAGACAACTTCTGTTGTTGCAGAACTGAATGGCACATATACTTTCTAGACTGGAGTAGCACAATATTTAGCACAATTTCCGTTACCTTTGCTAAATGTATCACTGATCCTCCCTTTTGAGGGGAGGTTTGTACAAGAAGGAAAAGAATCAAGTGCAAGAGACAGCAAGAGGGAAACTTTACAAGTAGGGCCACAACCCTATCTGCAAATCTATTTACGAATACAATCTCAAGTATATAAGAGTTTCCTTTTTGAACTAGGGTTCAGTGCAACTGGAACTGTAAACATGTTCCTACTGTGTATAGGATTATATTGTGAATCTGCATTTTGTAGATGTTGTCACTAACAAAATCTGTGTTTTACTTCAGGTATTATGCAGAACTAGTGATTTTAATGTAAGATATAGAATGGGCGATCAAGTTATGCTATGCTGTTTTCCTGAGTTTTTCGTTAAAATGGGGTAAGTTTCATTAATATGTCCATATTTTCCGTTAGCGATGATAAAGCAATGATAAAGCGATGATATAGCTTCAAAAACAACTTTATCCTTTCATTTGGAAATTGTATATAAATATGCACGGGGATGAAGGCTCACACTTTTTAGAAATTGCCTCTTCTACATTCCCAGCAAATGGAATGATTACATGTCTGTCACAATTAGACAACAAGTGCATGCATGGGATTAAAGATTTACTGATGTGGCTGACAGTTCTGGCTAAGATGCCCTGTAGTTTCTGCTGGCTGGCTGTTTCTTGAAGTACACTTTATAAAGATGATTTTTCTGATGAGATAATAGCAATCTTGCATGTGCTAACACTGGGTATCATTGAAAGAGGGCTTTATAGCCTAATTTGGTTGTCCTTTGTCACAAGCTTTATCAGTAAAGTTCTTTTCCCACCTCTAGCATTTGAGGCAAACTCCTTGCCAAGCAATAAGCATGACAATTCCATTTTCTCTATATTTCTCTGACTATAACAAATCATAAATGTAAGTAAATATACTCTTTTACTACTTTAAATGCTTTTATGGTGATTTTAGCATGCAAAGTGCTAGTTTGTGTGTGAAAGAATACAAAAGGAGGTTGCCTAGGCTGACCTGATTTCTCCATATAACCCATGCCTTTGGGCATTTTTATGCCTTTTCCTCCTGGCATTTAGGTGCTTTCAGATACTAGAGTGAGCCAATGTCCCCCTAAATGCTCCTTTTTGAATCTCTGTCAGGGGTTATTATATTTCTGTTCTTAGCATGTGTAGATACTAGGAATGGGATAAAAGATATGGAAGCAGCTAGTAAGTGTTTGCTTTGAAGCTATAGCCTATGATAAGTAAACAGTTCCTTTCTGTAATTCCTAGCAATCATAGGAAGTGTTTAGTTTGTACACAATTCAGGAGCACATTTATTGATCAGATGAATGCTGGTAGTCAGCTAATTTGTGGCAACAGCAGTGACATTCCTGGTGAAGGGAGGGCAATTTTGCCAGTGGCAGTGGTATGAGGAAGCAGACTCTCTAATCAGCTGATAGGCAGATTGGCTACCCCAAAACTCTGCCACTGCTGGTCCACTACTGGAAAGATTGCTCCCACCCAATTGTCAGGAATGTTGCTGTCACCACCATTGCTGATACTCACACTGAAAAACTACTAGGGCAACAGTAAACAAGGATGAAAAGCCGCCTGAAGTACAGGCAGTGAATATATTCCCTGTGTTTTCTTTGTTTTTCTGTTGTTTATTCTACTTCATATTCAGCTAGCTAAGATGAATAACCAAATTTCCTCAATATTTCCCATCTAAATTTTATTACAACTTTTTATTATCCGCTTTTTCCACCAACAGAAGTAGAAACTTCAGGGCAATGTACATAAACAATTTGTGCACTGAAGTCAAACGTTTTTCCCCTAGAGACATTGCTAGGAATTACCTCCATGTTGTTTCCACTAATTGCTTTATGCTGTTATCAACGGTTTCCAAGTCAACAGACCTTTTTAATCTTCAGGAAAGATAATTAAACACAACATTTTACTCACATTCACTGTGGTATAAATTCTGAACCATGAATGGTGAGGGAAATAATGTATGTTGTCCTCAGGCTTTCAAACGTTTTGTGCACATCAGTGGGGAAGTCCTTCTCACCACAACATTGCAATGTAGGACAATATGATGGTCACAAAAGTACACATCGCAAAGGGGTGGAGAAGGCACTGTAACTTACTGGAATGAAGGCATTAGGTCACATTTTCTTTTTGCACCAATTATAGGTAGCCATAGCCAGTAATTTTACCTTAGATATGTACCCAGTATTATAAATATATTTTGTTTTCAACTGTTTTCACCTTCTCCCACCCCCCTTTCAAAATAAACATTCATTAACTTCAAATGGAGTTATTTCAGGGGCATTCAGGACAAAATATATGACATTCTGTAGCCTGTGCTGCAGCAGGAAATTATGACACACACACACACCTCACTCGGAGTATTGTCTTGGGACTTCAGAGTACCAAATTGAAGACAGAAGTGAATCATGAAACTCATAAAAGTGGTGACCCTTCTTTTCTTCTCATTCCTAACCAATGATCACACTTAGCACCATATAATTCAGGTTTGTGTGATTATCAATGACATTTTAAAATGTTAGAATTAATTGTTCCAATATTTCTGGACAGGCTTCCTCAAATGTGAGTGGAAGGTACATAGGGAAGGTTAAGTCTGAGAAAACCCTTCTGGCCCAAGCTATGAAATTAAATGAACTTTGGCAATGAAGATCTACTTATGGCCTCCAAAGGAATAAATAACAACACTAGTTTGAAGCTGTTTTTTTACATTGCCCAAAAACTCTCTAATTTGCATGTCATCAAAACATCTCAAATCCTTCTCCTGACCATTGGGGTGGCAGAAACATGGAGCAAAGTGATGACAGGCTGGCTGCCCTACCTGCTGATGACGTCCAGTAGTCACCTAGACTGACCTGTCACCTAATGGTTGGAGCAGGGTCCCATAGGGTGATTTGTGGAGAAGAAGAATGATTCTAGGATGACAGCTTGAGTGTGATCTGTAGCTTGAGCCATAAAATATGAGGCAGGCATGTCAAATGGATCACCAGTGACAATCTCTGCTAACTCTGAGTTCCTCCCTAAAAAAATGGTTTTTGAAAACACAAACATGTTTGTAGAGCCTTTGGTCCCCTCAGATTGCTTATGACAAAGAAAGGGTTGGGATATTGAAAGATAGTTTTCTAGTCTGCCTTTTTTTTTTTTTTTTTTGGAGTATGCATTACAACATTAGCTAACCTGAAATGTTAAAAGGTGGGCTGTTTTCTCTGTTCTACATGTTACACTTCCTCACATTTTTGTTTCATCAATTCATTAAGTCCAAAACATCCCTTCAAAATATTTCAACACAGAGGGACTACAACCACATTGTGGCAAGTCTGGCTTCTCTTCACTCTGAACTACCATAGTATGGCTCATGTGCTCATCTTCTAGAATCCTCTACCCTTTGGTAATTCTACATACATGAAGTTTCAGTTGAATTTTGTGTATAGTAAATGCATACATTTTTAAAATGTGGCTTATTGTGTTTCTATATTGTGATTCAAAATGCTAGAAAATGACCTAATATTGCTGCACAATATTGTGTCTGTATTGCTAGAGGAAAATGGATATCAATCTTTATATGGTAAAGGACAGCCTGGATGTTGACAACACCAAGGGCAGCAACCAAGATTTTATGAAGCAGGGGTGGCCAACCTTTTTGTGTCATGGGCCTGACCATGCCCCTGGAACAGCTGAGTGGGCCAGACCATGCCCCTGGAAACAGAAGCAGGTGCATTTACAGCTGGCATAAATGCACCTACTTCTGCATTTATAGCAGCCATGGGTGCATTTTACAGCTGACATAAATGTGCCAACTTCTGCTTCTGGTTATGGGGAAGATGGCAACAGGCTGATTGGAATGGTGTTGAAGGCTGGATCTAGCCCATGGTTGGGAACCCCTGGGCTAAAGGATACTCTCTTGTTCTCACTACCATTCACACCTGTTGAAAAACAACCATGACATGACAATTGTTCTGTGCTTGGGTAAGAAGTGATTAACTGATGAAAAAAGGAGTCAGCTTCTTGCATTGCCCCTTGCTTGGTGTCTCATTGTGAATGGTAGTGAGCACAAGAGGGTATTTGGTAGATTTTCTACACCACCTTGGCTGCTGTCATTGGTGTGTAAATATTCTGGCTGCCCTTTGCTTGTAAAGTTTGGCATCCCCTTTCCTGCTGACAATGCAATATATTAGAAAGCAATATTGGGTCTTTCTTTCTTTTTGGCATTTTGATTTGTTGATACAGAAGCACATCCCACATTAAGAAAAGGCTTTTTGAAGACCTTAATCTATGCATGCTCACTCTATTCTACCCATCAGCCTTATTCCACAGGTGAAAACTCAACATTCTCTTCCCTTTCTGTTGGTTAAGGACAGCACCCAAATGTATATACAGCCAGATAACAATGCAATAGCTTTAGGAGTATCATTCCATCAGCCCCCTTCCCATAGGATCAATAAAACATCATTGGTAAGTTCCTTTGGTTCACCTTTGATAAGAAGAGAAGTAGCAGTGGATGCTGAGAGAACTGAACAAGAAAATGACCTTGACATCCTCTGAATAGAGATGAGCCCCAAGTCTGCCAACTTAGATACAGGAAGAGCTTTACGGCATGAAAAAATACTTGAGGGTAGTAAAAGGAAAGGCCATCTTTGCTTGAAAGCCAATCATATCCAATTCTAGAGTTCAGTGCTCATCAATATTTTTTAACCAATGTGAAAGCACTGTCTGACTCTGTAGATGTATCCATAGACATGTAGCAGGGATGACTAGATACCGGAGTGCATGGAACACTGTTTGCCTTCCCACTGAAGTGGTGCCTATTTATCTTCTTGCAATGTCTTGTATTTCATCTGCTAGGTTGGCAGTAGCTGGGACAGAGATGGGAGCTCACTCAGTCATGCAACACTTGTATCTAGAACTGCTGACCTGCCAACCTTCCGGTCATCAAGTTCAGTCCCCTATTCTCAAGGGTACACAAGAGTAAAACCAAATTAGAAAATAGAGGAAGGAGCTCACTCACTGGTTAAGGAACAGCATTAAAGGACGATATGGCTGAGGAACACAACCTCCCCATGTCACTTGAAGGATCCTGAATAGGCTGAGGGTTGGAGTCCCTAAATGCAAGACCAAAATGCTGAAGTGGAGGTTGGTGACAGACAACAACACACACTGTGAATGTGGAGAAATACAGAACACAGCTCATTTACTGGCCTGCTGATTGCTGCCAGAGACATGCACTGATAAGGACTTAATTTTGGCCAACCACAAAGCCAAGAAAGTGGCTTCATTTTGGCAGTCCAGGGTTTGCTCAGGACACAAAAGAAAAAGAATAAAATATCATGGCTTTATTAAAAAAAATGTGCACCAAATGCAAACACAGCAAATAATGGTTGTGATTTCCATTTGGCCATTGCACTTCAGCCTCTTCAAACTTTGTAGGTAAGTGAAGGGGTTATTTTATTACTATTATTTCATTCTCTGCTGCTTCTGTAGCATTAATTAACCAGGCAGCAGCTGAATGGCTGCAGCAGGGCTGTTGATCCTATTTACAGTGTCATTAGACAGCCCTTCAGGAAAAAAGTAGCCTTTGCAAAACAATTTAATTAATGTGTGACCAGGCAAAACATGCCTATTACCCAGCCCTTCAGTCATCACAGGGGATCATGTCTGTTGGTTGTATGCTGCAACAAGGATTGGGTGAAGATTGTAAGGTTGTGTGAACCATAGGGGGAGTTCTAGATTTTACTTGGGACCTTATATCCAGAGGTGGGGACTGTTAGGCAAAATGTTAAATCTCATCATGGGGAAAACCATGCTGTTTCAAGGGTTTTGGCTAAGAAGCAGGCCAGAAATGCAAGTGATAACTAATAAAATAAATCATAATAATTTGTATATTAATCCCAACTGAGAGAGCAGACTTTATAACACATTTGCTGGGAAAGAGAATCCTTCAGCTGCAACTATGTTCACACAGGACATAACTTTGGGGGGCGGGGGCGGGGGGGGGGGAAAACCGAGGAAGTCCTTCTTTGGGCACATCATAAGAAGGGATTTTTTTGGGAAAAGACAATTATGCTGGAGAAGGTTAAAGGTAGCAGGAGAAGAAGGAATACAAGATGGTTGAGGCATATCAGAAAACAAAACAAAATAAACAAAATAAAATAAAAATAAAGTTAAAAAAACACTGTAGCACTTTAAAGACTAACTGCTATATTTTTATTGTTAGCTTTCGTGGATCAAGTCCACTTCTTCAGACTTCTTCTGAAGTGTTTTTACAGTGTTGTTTATTTTTATTTTATTTTGTTTTCTGATATGCCTGAACCACAGACTAACACAGCTACTATTAAAAAACAAAAACAAAAAACAAGATGGTTGGATTCCCTAAAAGAAGCTGTGAGTTTTAGTTTGCAGGAGTTGAGCAAGGATGTTGAGGACAGGGCAACAGGGCAACTGATGGCATGCAACAACACCAAGGCTTCAAGTTCATAACTTTTCTTCACCTGCCCCACAAATGTTTGATAATGTTTCAAAGCAGCAAAGTTCAACCTGACAACCCTGAGGACTAGTGACCTTGGTGAAGTCCACAGAGAAGGGTAATGGTCCCCAAGTGGATTGCATCCTACTTGAAACCATTTTGATGGGAGGGCAGCAGCTTCATCAATACAAACTGGAGCTGAGGACAACTTTGAGTGCCAAAAGAGATCAGGACCAGAAAGTGACTCGCAGAACTGGTACAGGTATCACACTGCGATGCAGAAGGATGGAAGGCCACTGCATTATATTCACAGGACAGTCTTCATGGTTGATTGCCATGATGATCACCAATATTTGAAAACAGATATAGGACAAGAAGAAGAAAAAGGTTTTCTGTAAGCCTGATGTCATGTTAGCACACTTCATTTGGAGTGAAGAATTGCTTTAGCATAAGAATGCTAAATTTCATGGCAGGAAAAAAAATCTGCAGGGAACAGTGAAAGACAAGTGCAACCTTGAAAATACACAGGAAGAGCACTCAACTAATTTGAACTCTAAATTGATTTCTGCTAAACATGACTCAGGGCTATGAGACTTTTATTTACGTTACTGTGGCATCATCTGTCCCTCTAACAAGGATGTCAAAAATAGCCTCTGGTCTACCTCCAATTGAATTCCTCTTATCTTTTCCAGGAACCCATCTGCTGTAACATCAATGAAGACAGACTTCATTTATGAGCATATTTTAAACATGTTGACATTTGAGATGAATTTAATAAGGCAACGTGGTGAATCCAATTGTTGCTAACTGTAGGTTTAAGCAAACAACAGCCACAAACTGATCATACCCAGGAGTATTTTAATTAAGCAAACTAATAAAAACTATCCTGCCCCTCCCCAATTTTTGATGTTTATTTAAGCTTTCCTTTAGAGTGGAGTGATTAACACATAGAAGCTTCTATTTAGTATATTTTCTGTAATATGGATTAGAATTGACATAGTCAAGCATAACGTTAAAAGATTTTACTTTTACAGACATGGATTTGATATGTTTCTGCCATGGATATTACACATTGTTTATAAATGTTGGAAGTAAACAATTAATTCATTCCTAAAGTTTATAAAAGTGAAGATAGTTTACTGATGATTGAACCTCCTCATTGAAGATATGTTGCTGATTATTCATTTATTCTCACTTCTTTGGTGTATTTGTAACTGTCTCTATGTCTGTAACTGTGGTCATGTGTTATTTATCTGTCCAGCTCAGATGTGACAGAGGAAGGGGTTGTAACCTTTAACAAATCCCAATTCAAGAGTTTCTAGATGAGATTATGAGCCTCACTTTGGTCCTCTCAATCTGACACATCAATCTTTTCTCAGCTGCTTCCTTCACATGTTATCACAAAATACTCATGGATCTAGATATTGAATGACATGGGAGGTGTTCACTTTCATTCAGCTTATCCATCTCCTTTTTTTTTTGTTGTTATTCAGTCGCACAGTCGATTCCGACCCTTTGCAACCCCATGGACCACTGTCCCCCAGGCACCTCAACTCGCTCAGCTCTGTGCCCATTGTGTCCACAATACCATCAAGCCATCTCATTTTTCGCCGCCCTCTTCTTCTTTTGCCCTCAACCTTTCCAAGCATCAAGGCTTTCTCAAGTGATGTCCAAAGTACCTTAGCTTCATATTTACTATTTGACCTTCTAAGGAGCAGTCAGGGTTGATTACTTCTAAGATTGACCTATTTATTCTCCTCGCTGTCCAGGGGACTCTCAAAACTCTCCTCCTACACCACATCTCAAAGGCATCTATTATTCTGCGCTCAGCTTTCCTAATGGTCCAGCTCTCACAACCATACATTGCCACCGGAAATACCATTGCTTTGACTATACAAATTTTTGTTTGCAATTTGATGTCTCTGCTTTTCACTATGCTCCCCAAGTTTCTCATTGCTTGTCTCCCAAGAATCAGTCACCTTTTTATTTCATGGCTGCAATCACCATCTGCAGTGAGCTTTGATCCTAAGAAAGTAAAATCTGTCACTGCTTCTACTTCTTCCCCATCAATTTTCGAGTGACTGATAGGGCCTGTTGCCATGATCTTTGTATTCTTTATATTGAGTCTCAAACCAGCTTTTGCACTTTCTTCTTTCAACCTAATCAGGAGCTTCTTTAAGTCCTCCTCACTTTCTGCCATTAGGGTGGTATCATCTGCATATCTCAAATTATTGATGTTTCTCCCAGCAATTTTGATCCCAAATTGTGATTCCTCTATCCCTGCATTGCACATCTCCTACCTACTGGAAAAATGAATAACCCCCACTTTCTATGTGTTTTCTACTAGAATGATGGTTAGAAGAGCACTCGCCCATCACAGTTGGCAGTATTTTTCACACAGAGCTGTGTTAGTCTGCTGTAACAAAGTGACAGAGTTATGTGCAATCTGTAAAACATGGGGATTTGTTACAGTGAGTTTGTTTTTGGGTGTACAGGCATGACTACATTTTTCTGCTGTGGCTATTTATAAGGTTAGCCTTCTTGATTTTGCCCTCTCTATCCCAGTCAGCTATATAAATAATATGGGAGGAAAGCAAAGAGTTTGGTTCAGTTCTCCCTCTTGCTGCTTATTTTACCAATTCAGTGCAGGTTTGTGAATGCCACCAACAAGAATGCTTGTCACTTCTGAATCCTTCAGCTACAAAGGAAATGTCTGTGTGAAACAGACAGGCAGAAGTAAGGACAAACAACTGCATATTCTTTTCAACCTCAAATGGAAAATAACTTTGCAGATTCATCCTCCATGAAAAACACTTCACTAAACCCAAACTGCAGTAACACCAGTTACCAGTCTAGTGGTCTAATTAGCAATTCAGAGCTATTAAATAGGCAATTAATGTCCTAGAGATTAATGCCCTTCTGGAGAGATGTGAATTAAATGGCTTTAGGATTTATAGTAAACAAAAGAGTCTTTTTGCCTGAATATTGATCCAATCAGCAGTGTTCAAATACCTCTCTTTTACAGAATTTGAATTTGTTTGAGACATTCATTTTAATGTAACTGACGGATCAATTCAAAGAAAATATGAGGACTAGAATGAAATCATTTTTCAGAAAGATTTATAATGACTTAGTTCATGAAAACTCAAATACTTCTGAGTATGACAAAATGAAGTGACCCCGAAAATAGCTAGTTACAATTAATATGTTATTCAAATTAATTCATTGGTCCAGTGAAAATGCATAAGTAGATTACATTGGTTAAAATCCTGTTGACAAAACTGTGCAATTATAAGGCTGATGATGTCAGCCACAGACATAAATCTTATTCATGTCTAAATATCTCCATCTAGGAGTGAGACCAGTAGAAGCATTTTTATATTAAAGATTTTCCCCAACCTAAGCCTCCAGAAGGCTTCTCACAGGGATCTCTAGGGAGCCTTGAGGTGGGAATGGGTAAACATTAACATCCTTGGTTTTATGACTTCATCAGCCATTGCACCAAGATTTCAGCCATTATGCCTGTATCTTAAGGAGGGACAACATTATTCCTTTTGCAGCATACATATAACTTTCTATTATTTTTACAGTTAAGAGGCTGCAGCCTTACTTCAAATTTCCTCACTAAATGTGGAGGTGAAAACAGAGCTCAAGTGCTGACTTATTGTAGTAATTTGTGGATGTTGGGGTGATGATGAGACGGGTGGGAAGTTCTTGCAATTTTCACCAAAGGCCAGAGGCTTGCAGCATTCATGTCCTTCAAACTACTAACAATAGCTATAGAATTAATTCCTTCTGAGAAACAAGAAATAAAAGTGTTATTTTAAAAATTTATGACTAAAACAGCAACAAACTACATTTTTTAACCTTAGAACTGTAACTGTGGCTTTGAAAACTGTTCATTTTTAATTTAGAATGTGATTATACAACGAGAAAAATTGTAAATGGATCCAATTGAGATTGCACTCAGGAAGTCAATTTGAGTTTGTTTTAGCTGACCACGCAGAAGTCTGGACAGAAAGAGAAGAGGAAATTGGCAATCCACTTTATTTGCATCAAATAATACATGGTGAGGATAGTATGGTTGTAAGGAAGTGACACTGTCTCACATGCCTCTTTGCTTCCTCTCTCACAATCTTGTACTATGAAGCAGGCTTACCTTTTGGTTGCTCAAGTCACTGTATCACCTGAACCAATGCAAATATATTTGATTAGGAAAAAAAGTAAAAAAAAAATGGAGCAAAAGAGAGGAAACATATGGATGGATGGACTCTGTACAAGATGAAGTTAACAGAAAATAATATGCATCAAACCCTCCCAATTCCACAGTGGTTCATCATTTCTTAAGTAAGATAGCACAACAACCATATTCAAACATTATTTTAGAAGAGGCATTCTCCCTTGGGTCTGTTGAAAAGACAAGGTGAAGTTTAATTTACGTTTTTATAGACAGTTGTGCTAAAAAAATTATTTTATTGTATAAGGCTCACAGGACCTGCCCCATTGATTCCTGTGAAGAAATTTACTGGAAAGTAGCCTATAGGGACCCTGTGTAAGCACACTTTTTCCTAGGTGTACTACCAAATTACCTAGGGAAACATTTTTGGTCAATTAGGAGGCTTTTAATAATTTCACCTAACTGATTAATCAATAGCACATTACAATTATAATTAAGTACAATTGTTATTCTTCACTGAGTCTCTAAATCATTGGAGTAGATCCATAAAGATATCAGTAAAGAAGAAAAAGAACAGAAATCAAACAGGGTGTCTACACATCACAATTTTAGCAATGTGAGACTACTTTAGCTGCCACATGCCCATCCCACAGAATCTTGGCATTTGCAATTATTTGAGATGGTTAGATTTTTCCATGAGAGCACTCCAGTGTAAAACATCACAGAAGCCTAAACATTGGGGACATATCATCATTTTCTTTTCTTTTCTTTCTCTCCTGAACTTCATCTCCCAAAAGTCTTAAGAATTCCCAAGACAGAATTTTAGGAGTTCTAGTCCACAGGCAGATGCCTTCATTTCACTTACATGGAACAGGGCCTACTTTGGAGTCTTCTGACATTTGTGTTTCCTCTTGTTAATTACAGAACCCGAAACTTGGTTCCTGGGAGGACTAGGTCACGGAAGGTGTATTCTTGGTACCCATTAAGCTCCATAAAGGGTAAATTTCAAAGAACTATTCTTCTCACAAAGACCTAGGCTTTTCAGGAATCACTTGGACATTTTCCTTTTTTTTATATACATTACACCAGGAAGGAAAACTTCAGAAACCTCCATGTTTGTTCCTTTTCCAAGTGAATGAAACGTGTGTGTTTGTGGGCTGGAACTCCTAGAATTCTGCCCAGAGATTCTTATGGATTTGAGGAATTAGGGTCTCTCTCCAAAATGAATGATGGACCCTTACTAAACATTTCTCATTGAGTGACCTGATGAAAAAGAGGGCTATGTCCCTGTACCTTCCCTGAAATTTTCTCTTCTATGCAATTTTTAAAGGAACAAGGATATTATTCTTTTTATCTAGCCAGCCTGAGTTCTCCAAATTACAAATCATGGGATTCTGTAGGAAGTACCATGATAGTAGAAAGGTATCAACTCACTTGAACTGTGTAGTGTAGATAACAGTTCTGAAATCAGACAATAATACTGTCTATGATCCAGGATGAGCAGAAGAAAGAACATCAGGAAACATAGCTTAATAAGAAAGCAACAGCTGGTGAAATTATCTGTGCAACTATTAAGGGGGCAAACATCTTGCCCTGCATATTATGTATCCATGATAGAATCCTTGGATGGACAACTTCCAAAACAGAGGTTCTCAACCTTTTTAAGCCAAAGGCTGGACCATGTCCCCGCAGACAGCTCAGCGTGCCAGGCTGGTGGTTCCCCCTTGCCATAAATGCTGTCATAAATGTGTCAGCTTCTCCTGCCGGTGGCAGAGGCAATACAGGCCACATAAAATGGTGCCGTGGGTTGGGTCTGGCCCACAGACTGTAGGTTGAGAACCCCTGTTCTAAAGAATTCAGAAGTATCTTAGCCCTTCCCATAAACATGGTGGGTCACACATCCATCTAGTGGTCATTGATTGCTGTGAAAAATCAAATCAATTAATAAAATAAAATTAATTAACATTAAAAATTGATCCCCCCCCCCCCGCCGCCACAAAAAAATGGCAAGTTCCATGCCCAGAAGCATCTGAGCTATACAATTTGTCATCCAAATACAATTACCTTCCCTGGGACAGAGAATGAAAGTTGGCCATGTCTATTTTCTTATGAAAAACAGAAAAAACTGACTTTTCAGATCAAAAGCAGACATGGGAGACAGTTTCAATGGCAAAAAAGTATTGTTTAGCTGGAAGATATTGCAGTCGCGTAGTGTGGGATTCAGCCGCCTGGGGCGAAAGCCAAATTTTCCGTCCGCCTAGGATGCTGGTGCCCACTCCCACTAGGGCTTCTGGGAATTGTAGTCCAAGAATATCCATATGCCCAAAAAGTGTCCCCAGTGGTGGGCAGCCCACCAGGGGGACCGACGCTGTGCTACTGCACCAACTGCTACTGTTTGCCGGGCTCTGCCAAGCATGGCCTCTGATAATGAGTGGGATATGGTTAATCAGTAAATTAATGAATAATGAAATATTCAGGTTGATCAGTTAGAAAGCACATTTACTTTGCCCCAGGCACAAGACTGGGGGCAAAAATTACTCTCAAACTGGGTTTGCCTGTCTGCTAGGCTGGATAACTATTTTACAGCCTATTGCCTGACAGAATGGACTGGAGGGATAGAAACGGAGGAGGGGACAGAAAGAGGAGGAGGGCAGCTCAAAGAAATGGGATGGAGGGGAGCTGGTTACCACTTTGGAAGGTAAAGGTTTCCCTTGCTTGAAAGCCAGTTGTATCCGACTCTAGGGTTCAATGCTCATCTCTGTTTCTAAGCTGAAGAGACAGAGCTGCCTGCTTCTCCGGACGTTTCCGTGGCCATGTGGCAGACATGACTAGACACCGAAGCACATGGAGTGCTGTTTACCTCCCCATTGACGTGGCCCCTATTAATCTACTTGCATTTCGAACTGCTAGGTTGGCAGGAACCAGGACAAAGATGGGGGCTCATTCCATCCTGCAGTACTTGGGAATCGAACTGCTGACCTCCTGCCTTCCAGTCAGCGTCTTAGCTAATGGGGCACAAACACACAGAGACCGACATCTGAGGGTTTGGGGAAGGAAGGACAGATGAAGAGAGAAAGTGCAGAAAAGGGGGTTTATTGGGAAGCCTAGATCTGTTTTAACTCCCACCCCCGTTAGGATGGAAAGATTGAATGGAAAGCAAGCAACAAAGGCTTGATCCACTGCCCCAGCCATCCAACTGCCTAGCTAGGAAGTCTTACTTTATTTCAATTTGATGATCCATCTGGTGGGGAACCTGCAGGCTTGAGGGGAGCCTGGGCTTCTGATAATTGAAGTTCCAGAATGCCTAGAGGACTGGCGTGTTTCCTCTAGGCCAGGGCTTCTCAACCTTGGGCTTCCAGGTGCATTTGGACTTCAATTCCCAGAAGCCCATGCTCCCCTCAAGCCCGCAGGTTCCCCACTCCTGCGTGGTCCATTCCAGCTCTAAAGGCTGAGAAGGGCGAGCCGAGAGGCAGGCAGGCAGGCAGGGGGAGGGAGTGGGGGAAGAAAGCCCCACAGGCTGAGTGGAGGCGAAGGGGCCCTGCAAAGCTAGAGAAGTGCCTGTCATGCCGGCCTCCTCCTTCTCCTTCCCCAGGGATGAGGCGGCTTCCCAGTGATGCTGCCCCCTGGAAAATGGCACTCGGGGTGGCCTGCCCCCCTGCCCCCACCATGCAACGCCAGTGAGATATTGTGTGATACAGACAGTGTTTGTTTGGTTTTCCAGGAAAGAAGCCCAATAGGTCATTAGTCCTGTGCTATATTTAGAAAACAGCATTTAAATTATCTCCTTTAACACTTTAGGTCATATACAGGCATTTGGTCCATCCTGTGGTTACTTTTGGATAGACAGGGGTGGTAAGGTGTATGTTCACAAGTCCCACCTCCTGTGACATATCCTTCCACATCCCTTTTCAACCTTGTTTCTCCAGCCTGATCTGTTGCTTAACATTTACAAAGAAAGTCTTTGATTCTCCTTGCAAAACTTTCATATATTACACTTGAATTTACCTGAAGAAGTCAAGAATTTATTGAAATTTTCTGGAATAGTAGCTGTAATAGTCCGTGGTTCAGGCATATCAAAAAACAAATAAATAAATAAATATAAAATATAAACACTGCAGCACTTTAAAGACTAACTGCTATATTTTTGGTGAAAGCTTTCGTGGATCAACCCTGCATCTGGTGTTTATAAACCATACCTGGGAATTTTAATCCTTTCTCTGAACAAGTGGACTTGGCCCACAAAAGCTCTTCAATTTGATTTCTGTGTATTGCCATTTTTGATGTCTGATTTATGTCCATTAACTTTTTTACACAGCAATTCTTCTGCTTGTCCTATATAGAACACAGAGGGACATTTCAATGTTGTGTGTGGCATTGTTGAGATGATGACAATGATGACGACGACACTGCCACCGCCGATGCTGCCGCCGACAACAACAACAACAACAACAACAATTTTCATGTCAGAAATTATTCTGGGTTGGAAGGATTTTGGCTTGAAAAACTCAGCTCAAGGGACACCCAAATGAGACTCCTTTCATGTCCCCAAGAGCTGGGACAGAGACAGGTGCTCAATCCATCATGCAGTACCTGGGTCTTGAACTGCCAACTTGCCAGTCTTCCAGTTAAGATGAGCTTCTTAACCACTGAGTCACTGCAGTTCCTATTGTTGGGATCAGTCCTGCTGTTGCCAGAATAAATGTGGGAGCATAGTTGGCATCTGCATTTGTAGCAGGCTTTAGTCCCCATCTCTGCTTCACTGTTGTGTAGCCTTTTGAGTGTCAATAGTTGCTTGTGATTGGGGGGTTGTCTGTAAGCAACAAAGCCATACATGATATTAAGGGCCAGGCTGTGTAGCAGGTTTGAATAACAACCGGGGATTTTGACCATGGCTTCATTCTTCTAGGCTTTGCTAAAACCAATTTTCTCAAAGATAGAAAGAAGAATGAAACAGAATTTGCGTGACCACATCTTTTCAAAGCAGTTATCTCTTGTAAAATTGTCTAAATTCATCAGGGATCTGTCACATTAATGATAATCTGTGTAAACAGAACCCTCATTTATCTGAATGCATGACTCATAGAGTACTTGGATGTCCTCCCAAACAGTTTAGGCTAGTGTGACATTTCTTTAATGAGGAGAACTGAGTATACACAATATTTCAGAAAACCTACACTGAATATTAAGATTAGATTATGATGCTGTGGTCAGTACTGTGGTCATGTCAGGGTCTGCTAATCTCAGTAGGGTGCCAGCTGAGTCACCGTTATAATTGACTTATTTTATGGATGCCGAGAAGAGCTTGTTTACATGCATGTGGTGTTAGTGGCATATCTGCATCAGATTAAAAAAGCAGTTAACATGCAAATGAAATAAACAACCCATTTGTTTACTTATATCTCTGCAAGAAAAGAAGAAAGGGAACATTAAATTCAAGATAATTGTTTACTGAAATACTTGATATAACAGAAAGTATTCTAGGGTTTACTCAGAAGGAAACCCTAGTATATTCAGTGAGGTTTAGTCCTTAGTAAGGAATGCTGCAACCAAAACAAATCATTCAAATCTTTTTGATTTGAATTTGAGCAGTTCCTTTTTTTAACTTGAGAGCTAAAATAAATTAACGGGCCTGAATTCTGTGAATGATTTATGCATGTGTTAAGTTCAAGTATTTAACTTTCCACTGGAAACTGTTACTCATTAATGATGATCTGTTCACATCATGAAGCATAGACCAGATTGGTAATTTAGACAGCTTAGTTTACACATGTAAATCAGTAACAGGATTCTGACCATAGTTCCCTAATTGCAAATATGAATTGATAGGAAAACGTTTCTACACATTCATTTAAATGATTCTAAAACAATACTTCTAAATATTATGTGGATTGTATATGGTCTAGAATTAGATGGTCTCTTTTTTACCAGTCAAGAACCCAAATTGACCCTTCCTTCCTTCTTCTCAAATCTCTTTAAGCATAATGAATGTGGCCCTTTCTCATCAAATATGCCTGCAAGTTTTACTCAAAGCAAAGTCATCTAGAAGCTTGGTGTTGCTGGCAGATGAGAGAAAAATTCCATAAGAAACTTTAAGGTTGAAAGCTTTTGTGCTCCACAAAAGAAGTTAGGTTTCTTGATGCATATGCTACACAAATTGATACCAGGATGGGCCAGAAAAATGAAGAGTTTTGTTTGTTTACTTCATGTTTCTGCTGAGGATAAGAACAGATCAAAAAAGGAGAGGCAGAAGGAAGAAATTTACAGCAAATGTGACAGAAAACATGTCAATGTTGCCTTCTTCACAGGGATCACAGATCTTGTCTAGAAAGATAATTGACAAACACCTGCTGGTGATGTTTTTCAAATATCTCTCATCACACAGGGAGTCTTGTAATACCATTAGTCTCTTCTCAATGCTACACAGCCAGATCTGAAACCAATACATGACACCATTGGTTACAGCTCACAGCTGTCGATCTTGAGTCTGGCCTGGGAAACCATTTTGTTTTTTAAAATAACATACTGCCATTTTTTATCCTATAATTTAGGGGTGGACAAACTTTTCAGGCCATGGGGCGGTCATGTGGTTGAGCGGGCTGGTCACATGGTTCCTTCCACTGGAAGCAGAAGTAAACATGCCCACACATATGCAAAATGATGCTGTAAATGCACCCACAGCTATTGTAAACAGCAATGGGTGCTTTACGGCAGCATTTTGTTCATGTACAGGTATGTTTTACTTCCACTTCCAGGAGCAGTGAGGGTGGCATGGACTGGATTGTTAGGCACTGTGGGCCCATGGGCTGTAGTTTGGGCACCCTGTGGAGTGCTGTTACTGGACATCCCCCCCCTTTTGCTGGCTCACATGATTATCGGTCAGTTCTGCCATCTAGATTTTAGATTTTTAGATTTTAATTTTAAGATTTTAGAGTTTTATGATGTTTTTTCTATGCCCGTCGTGTATCAGAGTGTTTTATGTTAGTGGTTTGTTTGGTGAGGGACGAGTTAAATAAGTTGAAATAAAATAAAATAAAATAAAATAAATGATATAATGTCATTTATACTGGGTATATTCCTAATGAATATCCAAAATCCTACGAACTACATCCACTGTGCAAAATAATTAGTACAAGTCCTTGTGGAAAAGCAACTTACATTGAGGTATGCATGTCCATTTGGTGTGATGTGCCATGCCATGTGAATTGGCAGACAAAAAAAAATACTTATGTTGACTTTATAACTTGGCAGTAATTCACCATCAAGATTTATGTTGGTTACATTATGTAACTGTAAAAACACAATGGCTAGGATGCTGTTGTACAGCTCCACTGGTTTAATGGCAACAATGTTATCGGCAGTAGCAGATTGGCATTGATGAAAGGATTTCTCCATTGATGCTAGCTTCCAAAACAATGTTTTCTACATCTCCCTATGTTTCATCTTCCAAAATGGCAGCTTGGTGTAATTAACTGAACCTATGCAAAAAGTAGTTTAACTATTAGTCCCTCAAGTGTAAGTGATATGTGTAAAAGTATTCATCAGCAGATACACATCAACAACTATGCCAGCTTAAGAAGAAGCTGTAAAAGTAAGAAATATGCTAATCTCACAGACAGCTCTGAGTTTTCATTTGCAATTATCCAAATGGCCCTTGCTCTAATACTGTTTATTTCAAGTTTATCACCTGACTAAAATAACACACCAAAACACACATATAAAAAACCAAAACAAAATGAAAAAACACGAAGGAGAAAACCTTCTGCACACCTTGCTTCACCAACAGCCTTCTGAGCACATGTAAAGTCTTATCCAGAGGAGGGATTCCATGGCAAGTTTGAGCCTAAAAAAAAATAATAGCAAAATTGTTTGAAAAGTTCAAGTAGTAAGGATTCTCAAAAGGGCGAATAACATACTGGAGGCTTTAATAATAATAATGGCTCCCTTGCCCCCTACTGGGCAACCTTCAGCAGTGCTCTGTGGCTGCATGAGAACCATGTCCCTTCCCCTGCAGAACTGCCCCACCTTCACCAGTACTGGTGTTGGGACTACAACACCCAGAATTCAATGTGGGGAGGCGAAGAGCAAAGACGACCTGGGGGATGTTTGTCCATCTCCCATTGGAAGCCAGCTGACTCGGCTCTAAGTAGGGCAGTAGACCTCAGACAGTTGGTAGGGCATGCAGGGCATGCCCCTGTTGCTTCCCCGTGACCAAACTGGCCAATCAGTGTGTCTGAGGTGAGAGGCGTAAGAGGCCATGGTTTGCCTAGTCTCATCCCTGAGGTGGGTGCAGAGGGCAGGAGGCAAACTTTGCTCCCTATCCTTGCCACACTTGGTTCAAGGTATTTCCCAGGCCCTTTGAGGCTAGCCCCACCCTCCACTCATCTTACATCCTTTGGGGAACAACACTGCCATGTTTCTCACTTCCAGTTATCTTTCAAGCACTCTCATGGTTGGCAGGTTCCCCCTGCCCAAAACTGCTTTGTTTGTTTAAAATGTTGTCTTCATCCCCGATGTTTAGCTGTCAAGTCCCTGTGGACTGTGCAGATCCCACCTGCTGTGTGATAGACCTGAGCTGCCCTTTCTGAGTGTTGTGATCCAGTCCTTGTCGGACTCTGAGGATGACCTGGATAAAGGGGCACTCCCTATGCCTAGCCCAGTTTTGCCTGCACCTAAACCTGAGAATGTCTTGAGCTACAAATTTCAACCTGCTTCTGGCTCAACTCTGTTACCCCTGGCAGATGACCTGTCAGATCAGAGGTCTGACTCTGGCAGTGATCAGCCCTCAGTCAGGGCAAATGCAGAAGGCAGCTACACCTGAGATTCAGGCAAGCTAGAACTAAATACCAGAGAAGGCTCCCAGCTGATAGCGATTAGCTGGGAGGCTTATAAGCAAGCTTGTTGCAGTCTTCCAGTGTTGGTACAATTCTTCAATGCAAAGACCAACACCCTGCTTGACTTCAGATAACCTGCCTAGACCCTGACATGCCTGCTATGACCCTGACTTCTCTGCCAACCCTGACGTCACCCCTGGACATCCTTTGCACTAGGCACTTGCTTGAACTACTGGTAACCAAACCTCTGCTTGCTCTTTGGACTTTGCTATCTGGATTCTCCTCAGATAGAATCTCTGTGCAGCGCTGCTGTGCGGTGACCATGCCTGCTGGGGTGGGTCCACACACCGAGGCAGGAACAGCCTCACCAAAACCCACGAAGATGTAAACCTCAGGGAGACCCCAGAGGTGCTCCTGACCCTGTTTCCACCAGTCAAAAGGGCACAGAGGGTCAATCCCAAAACTGAACCCCTGCCCCAAACCTTCAACCATCCTTCCTTGGTGAGGCCTGCAGGGAGCTCCCAGGAAGGTTTAGGGCTGGGAAATGGGGGAGGGGTGGAGAGAGATCTCAAATGGCCCCACCTGGTTGCCCCCGGCCTGAGGATGGAAGATGAGGCTGTTGGCCCTAGTCATCCAGATCCCATCCCAATGACAATGACCCAGCAATAAGGCAATAGGGTAAAGGTTTCCCTTTCTCAAAAACCAGTCATGTCTGACTCTTGAGGGCAGTGTTCATCTCCATTTTCAGGCAAAGAGCCAGTGCTATCTGCAGACAGTCCCTACAAACATTTCTGTGATCATGTGGCAGGCCTGATGAGATGCTAAAGTGCATGGAATACCTTCCCACCTAAGTGGTACCTATTTATCTACTTACAATTTCTTTTTTTCAAATGGCTAGGTTGGCAGGAGCTGGGACAGAGATGGGAGCTAATTCCATCATGTAGCACTCAGGTCTTGAAATGCTGACCTGCCAACCTTCTAGTCGTCAAGTTCAGCTTCATAACCACTAAGCCAACGTAGCCCTCAAGGCAACAGTTTATCACTAATCTCATATATGCAAAAAAAACAAATACTGTACAGAAAAAATTAAAGGAGCACAATTGGAAAGGAGGAAAGAACATGTTTTCCCAATCCTGAGCATCACACAATTACATCACCGAAACTACAGATACGACTCGGTCTTTGCAAGAACAATTACACAGAGCAAAGCCCATATGAATTGTTCTGGCTTGAAAAAGTAAAGTCCCCACAGCAGCAAAGAAAAAAAAATATCTATTTGGAGCAAAAAAAGGCTGAACATATTCAATGCAGCCTTTGTATTATGTGGGCAATAAAATAAATCAAATTCCTCACCTGTTTTATAAGTGGAACAAATCTAGCAATATTTGATGGTGTAGTTAATCTCACAGTCTGTGTGTAATAATAAGTAATGAAAGTTATTCTATCCCCCTGCCCCTCTCCATTAGCCCTAGTTGTTATTAGGTGCCTGGTCTCCTTTCTCTTTTCTCTTTGTGATTTATTTTTAAAAAGACTCTTCATAACTGGAAGATTGATGTGAATTCTATCATACATGTAACAAGCCATAAATATCTGGAAGTAGTTTTTCACTTTTCTATTTCCTGGTGTACCCAGCTAAACAGCACCACAGGGAATGCTCAGAAGAGGACAATATACCGCCTCAATTACTCATGTACTTGCAACTAAAATTGTTGCTCAGATGTTCTATGGATCTTAGTTGTGTGCTTCTAATAATTTTAACCCATTTCACACTATGCAAACTAATTTTTTTGGTAGTTGTATTTACAATGCTACACTGAAGCATTGCACCTTAGGGCACACTTCATTTCTGCGGAAACCTGTGTTTAAGTGTGTAGGGAAACAAATATTGGCTGAAACTCATTTCTTTTCTATAGAATGTGCACCCTTGACACAAACAGACACTAGCCAAATTCACTACTGCACAAAGAATATGAACTATACAGCTATATCATCTTTTGGTTTTGTTACAAAGTATCATAACCCTGGCATTTACACCAGCTTGTTATGTGACCAACTGAGGTTCCACATTCAGGAAACTGTTCACCTTACTCTGATTTAATGCCCCTTCTTTGGCAGTTTTTCAGGAGAGATATCATGCCGTTCCATATTAGGAAGACATATTCCCTTGTGGTGGTGGGAAGTAAAAGTTGTCAAGTATGTTACACTACTTTTTTGCCATGAAATTCAGTATGTTATAATACTCACTCTTCAAAAAATTCCAGATACACTGAAGAACCATTATCTTTCTTTTCTCCTTTTATGACCACTGAATAAATAGTGACCAGATTGTGTGTGTGTGTGGCTGCTACAACTGCATTACATCTCTTTTAAGCAACCAATTCAACAGGTTGCATTTTCTCATTATTAGCACATTAGGGATTGCACATTATGTTGCTTGCATTCTACTACTGTGTTTTCCCGAAAATAAGACACTGTCTTATATTTTTAAAAACTCCAAAATATGCACAAGGTCTTATTTTCAGGGGATGTCTTATTTTTCCATGACGAAGAATACAGTACACATTTATTGCTGATACAGCAGATTGCCAGGGGAAGATTTAAGTGAGTGACTTATTTTCAGGGAGGGGGGGCCTTATATTTCAGAGGTGGGTAAAAATAGGGGGTGCCATACTATATGAGGAGGTCCTATTTTTGGGGGGAAAGGGTATAAGCTTCTGTTCTGCTCTTTCTCATTTCCTTACTCCTTATCACTAGTGTAAATTCATCTGATTTTCATCAGGAATCCTATTTTGTCAGGAAGGAAACCACATATACTCTGATTATTTTGGACATGTATCTCATATTGTTACCAGGTCTTTTTCTGTCCATTTTCAGCCCAAAATTACCAGGGCAAATGTCAGTGATTTGTAAAAGCACTCTTCTTGCCTGAAAATGAGTTGAGGCTTTTTAAGCCAGTGGCTGGATCATGCTCCCTCAGACAGCTTCAGGGGCCAGATGGTAATTTTGCCCTTCCTCCACATGACACTTCCTGGTGTGGTGGAGGTGGTGGTGGTCCACATGAAATGGCACTGTGGGCCGCATCCAGCCCATGGGCCACAGTTTGAAAATCCCTGCTTTAGTGGAACTGCCTTGCATCTGCTTCACAAGCATACAAATAATCCTACTTCACCTCAGTGGACACCTTTCCCCAAAGCCGATGCATCCATCTACATCTCACTTACTGTGACCAGAAAGTAGTGTGAGCATGGAAGGCTGTCATTCCAGAACCAACTGGATGTTTCATATTATGCTAGGCTCGGTCTGCAACATGATTTTATGCATCTGTTCAAAAGCACACAGAAAATATAACCGATGGGCAAAGATTTGAATATGCAGCAATTAGCCAGAACTGATGGATTCTGAGCTGGCAAGCCAACCTATAGACCAGGCCAAAATATCTCTTCTTTGTGAACGTTAGTACAAAGCCAAAACAAGGCAGTTTTTAAAGGGGAAAAATTAGCTATGATAAAGTTCCCTTTTGACAATATTCTGAATCAGTCCATTAATTCTGCCTCACACTGCCAAGATTACAGGCTTATGCTCATTGTGACATCATCCATGAGAATGCCATGGTTACATTCAGCTTAGGCTATCTTCTTGCCAAACTTTGCACTGGGCTAAGCACCAGCCCAACTAACTAGACAGTTTATTTTCCATTTCAAGCAGGCTTTTCCTTCCAAAACAAGCTATACTGTGAAGGTGAGGAATAAATGTGACTGGATGAGACACATGGAACAAAAAAAGATTATGGAGAAATGTGTGAGGAATGTTCTCCAGGAGGCGTGCGTGCGTGCACGTGCACGTGTATGTGCGTGCATGTGTGCATGCCTACTTTGATGAAGTTATACTGATATAAACCAATGGAGCATCTCTTCTGGAATTTCAAATTCTGGATGACTGTTATTAACACTCACTCGACAATTTACTATAAAATGCCAGACACATATATGATAAATGGAACTGCAATTTACTGGTTCCCACAATTAATTTTACTTGGACGACCTTTGAAACTTTCTTTACATACTGGGCTCTCTCCTATATTCATACTCTCAGGATTTTGGGGGTATTTTTTTTTGTCTAATAGATAACTTGTAAATTCTAGTAAATTAATAGCCGAACATGCTTCTGGGCATCATTAGAGATCCCCTCTTTCATCATCAAGTACAGCATGTTCCCACACATATTCCCAAACCTGAACACTACCACATCTTTTGAAAGTATAACCTACCAGGATTCCTTAAACCTACTATATAGCCTATTTCCCACTAGCAAAATAAAATTCTAAAAAAATATATGTTCATAATTATATCTTTCTGATAACTTCTACAATTTGTAAGAAGCAGCCACACTTCAGTTAATTTCTGTATCACACAAAAGTATAAATAAGTAGAGCTGAAGAGCAGCTAAGACCTTTTAGAATACTCAGTATGATGTAGTGGTGTTAGAGTGTTGGACAAGAACTTAGGCTGTCTGGATTCACATCCTAGCTCAGCCATGGAAACCCAAAGATAAATAACTCCCTTAAATATATAATGTGCCTTGAAAGCCCTACTATAATAATTTTGTGTCAGAAATTATTCTGGGTCAAAAGATTTTTTGTGGAAGAAACTCTGCTGAAAGAGGCTCCTTTCATGTCCCCAAGAGCTGGGACAGAGAGGGGTGCTCAATCTGTCATGCACTACCCAGGTCTCAAACTGCCAACTTGCCAGTCTTCCAGCTAAAAGGGTGAGCTTCTTAACCACTGAACCACCACAGCCTTACTGAGATCACCATAAGAGATATTTTTGACTTAGTGGCACACAATAAGCAACCCTGACCAGTACTCAAACTGAACAGTCTTGGTCCATCTGTAAGGCTACTACTTTTGGATGTTGGGATAGAGTGATTTCTAATAAACAAAAGAGTCACTTTAAGTAAGATAGCTGAAGCTTCCTAAAAAGCAACCCTTTCTAGTGCAATCACATTAATGCATTTCCTATCCTCTGACTGTACCCCAAGACTCCAAAATCCTGAGTCTTAATCCTTTAGCCATGAATACTCACCAGATACAGAAATCTAAGAAAGCCACTCCTTAAATATCTCACTTATTTTGAGAACCCTAATAGGGTTGCTATAGGTAGGTTCTGACTTAGTGGCCCATAATACCTAAAAGGAATTTCTAAATTACATGAAACCAAAGACATAATTACAGGATGTAAATTTATGTATGAGGATAACATAGATAAATTTATTCATAACATTGTGGATACAACATAAGACTGAAAGAAAGTTCTATAGTCATTGTTCTATAGAGGAAAAAAGAATATGCTGTATATTCAATCCATTAAAAAAACCTCCAGTTTATGAATGTAGAATGTATCTACAATTCAAAATGCTGGGAATTGCCCAATATTTCTGCACAAATATGCCCTTGTGTTACCTGTAAACTCTCTACAGAGGTCCTTTCATAGATTTCTTTAAACATAAATGAAACAGCCAAAGAGGCTTTGAAGAAAAAAGAGATGTTATCAAAAAGATCGTTCATAATATAATATATGCATATATTGGTGTTTGAATCCATGCAGATTCAAGACCCTAATTAACAATTCAACCAGATTTATATATTTTTTGACTAATTACACACACATATTCTCAGCCCAGGTGGGGCCGAAGGGTGGAAGGCATTTCATAATTTATCTTGGCAGTGCATATTTTTGAAGTGTTCAGAAATGCACAGTCACACAAGTCTACTCCACTTAGATAAATGACACAGAACTTTTGTGTAACTAGTTCCTTGTAAAATGATTATACAAGCCTCATTAAGTGCATGCTTATTTTAGCTACTTTGAGGTCACAGTGTTGCTTGTGGGAAAGGACAGCCAGAATGCTCACAACAAGAGGCAGCAGTCAAGATGGTCTCCAGGATACCCTCTTGGGCTCATTACTATTTACACTTGTAAAAATCCACCTATGGCAATTGCTCTGAGTGTGGGTAAGGAACAGTTAACTGATGAAGATACTCTGTTCTTAAGTGAAGCAGATTCTTCTGCACTTTTTCAGTTTCAAACTCTTGTAACTGTTTAGTGCAAGTATCTCGTTCAAAATTATTTTATCTCTTTTAAGAAAGTAATCCTTTGCCAAACCTTTAATTTTCCCCCCTTGCTGCTTCTAACGTTGAACAAGCAGTCATCTTTCCTATGATGGTGGAAAGAAGCGAACAATTGGCATGACTTCTAGAGGATTTGTAGTCGACGTGTTGAAAAACACACCTGAAAATGGCTGTGCCAGTATTCTTTTTCATGCAGCCATTCTAAAGGCTAAAGATCTTTCAGATTCCCAATCAGTGGCTGAGCCAAACAAAGGGTGTTTGTGTGCATGTGTAGATGAAATGGGCAAGTCTAAGAAGTGGAAGGATATGAAAGTAATTGTTTTCTGGCCTATAAAACTCTCCTCAGTCTGCCACTAAAAGAATCACATTTCACACTGATCTGCAAAGTCACAATTTTATACTATTACAGGCTACTTAATATTATGAGTTAGAATAATTATTATGGATGTATATTTGCAAATGCACTATTAACACTGTATGCAGCATTTCATTTTTGGTTTTATAGTTTAATACACATGAAAATGTTGCTACAAACTAAAAATGTATTGCCAATGTTTCATATATATTAAATATATTAACTATATACAGTAATACCCCGTATAACGCGAGTACCGTATATCGTTAAAACCGCATAACGTTACAAGATTTTCAGAAACATCTTGTATCGAGTAACGCGATTTTAACGTTACACGATACAGTCGTTCTTAGCAGCAGGGTGGGTGGAAAGCTGAACGGGGTTCTCCGTTCAGCTTCCCAGCCACCCTGCAGCTACGGAGGCAGGGGTGGGGAGGCTGGAAAGCTGACGGGGGGCTCCCCCATCGGCTTACCCAGCCACCCCACAGCTGCGGAGGCATGGGCGGGTGGCTAGGGAAGCCGACAGGGAGTCCCCATCAGCTTCCCCAGCCACCCTGCAGCTGTAGATTGGGTCCTCTGATCTCTCTGGAGGTGTTTCTGGGCTTCCCCGACGTCCAGAGCCGGTGCAGCAAGCCAGAATGTCAGAGTTCGAATCCCGACGTTCTGGCTTCCTGCACTGGCTCAGGACGTCGGGGAAGCCCAGAAACACCTTGAATCGGGTCCCCACACCTCCCTGGACCCAGCGGGGGGGTCAGAAACCCCAAAATTGGTAAAAAAAACGGACGTTTTTTTTTACCAATTTTGGGGTCTCTGACCCCCCCGCCGGGTCCAGGGAGGTGGGGAAACCCGCTCCAAGCTTTTTCTGGGCTTCCCCGATGTCCTGAGCCAGTGCAGCGACCCAGAATGTCAGGATTCGAATCCCGACGTTCTGGGTTGCTGCACTGGCTCAGGACGTCGGGGAAGCCCAGAAACACCTTGGATCGGGTCCCCACACCTCCCAGGACCCAGCGGGGGGGTCAGAAACCCCAAAATTGGTAAAAAAAAAACCGGACGTTTTTTTTTTACCAATTTTGGGGTCTCTGACCCCCCCGCCGGGTCCAGGGAGGTGGGCAGACACGATCCAAGCTTTTTCTGGGCTTCCCCGATGTCCTGAGCCAGTGCAGCGACCCAGAATGTCAGGATTCGAATCCCGACATTCTGGCTTCCTGCAGCATAAAAGAGGGTGGGGGAAGTTCAAAATTAGCGCGCATCGGGTCTCCCGACCTCCCTAGAGCTGATGTGCGCTAATTTTGAACTTCCCCCACCCTCTTTTATGCTGCAGGAAGCGAGAACGTCGGGATTCGAATCCTGACATTCTGGCTTGCTGCACTGGCTCAGGACGTCGGGGAAGCCCAGAAACACCTTGGATCGGGTCCCCACACCTCCCTGGACCCGGCGGGGGGGGGGTCAGAGCCCCCAAAATTGGTAAAAAAAACGTCCGGTTTTTTTACCAATTTTGGGGTTTCTGACCCCCCCGCTGGGTCCAGGGAGGTGTGGGGACCCAATCCAAGGTGTTTCTGGGCTTCCCCGACGTCCTGAGCCAGTGCAGGAAGCCAGAACATCGGGATTCGAACTCTGACATTCTGGCTTGCTGCACTGGCTCAGGACGTCGGGGAAGCCCAGAAACACCTTGGATCGGGTCTGCCCACCTCCCTGGACCCGGCGGGGGGGTCAGAGCCCCCAAAATTGGTAAAAAAAAACGGACTTTTTTTTACCAATTTTGGGGGCTCTGACCCCCCCGCTGGGTCCAGGGAGGTGGGGAAACCCGCTCCAAGCTGTTTCCAAAGTTCTCCCACCTCCCTGGAGGCAGCAGCAAGCCAAAATGTCAGGATTCAAATCCCGATGTTCTCGCTTCCTGCAGCCTCCAGGGAAACAGGGCTTTTTTTAACATTGTGTGTTCAATGTATCGCACAACGTTAAAAACCGAATAACGACGGGACTTGTGGAACCAAGTCATAACGTTATTCGGGGTACTAGTGTACATAGAAACACAAATAAGACTATAGTACTAACCTTAATTTATCATGTTCTTCAGAGTTCATCATTGCCCTAAACATGTGTATAAGGTCTGGAGAGACAGGGCAAGTTAGTCCTGTTGCACTGTACAATATTGGACTTTTTTATGAAGCAGTATTTGTTTTAGGGAGTGAATCTAAATGGTGGCATTTTTTCCCTTTAGATATAATTGCATTCCATTTACTCACATGCAAACTCAGTGCACACATCTACATGTGTACACTAATGTTTATACTGTCATTTATTAATTCTTCAACTCATACTATGAAATAGATTTGACTGATTGATTGACTGGCTAACTGACTGATAGACCAAGTGACTGACTGAATGTGTGGAATGTATATTCTGTAATGTCAGATTTTCATGGCTACTTACAAATTGCTAATCTTACAGTGTATCCAGTTAAAGGAAAAAATATGAAAAGAAATATGAGGACTTCACAATATTCAGTCTTCTCTAGAACAGAACATTTTGGTTCTGGCTGGGAGATGTAAGTATATTTATTTCAACCCATTTCCAATTCAGCTACTAAAAATATTTCTCTTTCCCTCTCATGTCAAAACTTTCTTATTTCCTAATCATGAGGCAGCATCTTCACTCTCCACACACCACTTCTCCCTTCTGAACAGCCACCTTTGGAGATTCTCAGAATGCTCTTGTTACCTTAATATCACCCCTTCTCCCTCTTCAGTTATTAAACAAAATTATCACATTTTTTATTGTTTCTGAAACTGAAACTAGAGGAGACATTGTTCAATTAACTCTAAACTCAGATTTTTGAACACCATGCTAGGAAACACTAGTTTCTTCCCCAAGAGGGTGTGAAGCATGTCTTTGAATATAAGAAAGATGTTTTGTTGGATCAAATTTATCCACTAGTCAGTGCCCATCAGAGTATAAAGCACTTGTGAAGATTCACATACCAGCCTCCCCAATCTTCTCCTCCTTGGCAAGATAGCCTACAATGGATGTTGACTGATCATTGGTGGTGAAAGAAGATTCAGCTCCAAGTCCCATTGCCCAACAATTTAAGCAACAAATGGCTTGAGAGCAACCATTTATGCATGCAGAAATCATAAAAGATATCTCAGATGACTAGTTAGAAGAGATAATTAGGAAGCATAGATACAATATTACATTAACTGAACAGTTGTTTAGTTCTGTGAAGGACACATGTCCACTGATGTGGGAGTTTGTTGACAATACAGATACAGTGGTGCCTCGCTTAAAGAGCATAATGCGTTTCACGGGATTGCTCTTTTAGCGAGTTTGCTCTTTAAGCGAAACACCATTGTAAGTGACCAATTGTGTGTGGGGGATTGCGAACCCCGATTTATTTGTTAAGCGAGTTTTTAGTTGGTTTTATTTGTTAAGCGAAGCGAATATTCAGAGAAAATGCAGCTCTTTAAGTGAGTTACTCTTTAAGCAAAACACTCTTTATGCGAGGTTTGACTGTATATATTTTGTAGTGGACCTTCAATGTTAATCCAAGAAAAAGACAAGAGTGTCCTAGGTCACAATTTTGGGGAATACATAAAACAAAGGATGTTGCTAACCTAATGAAACTATTTGTCCATATCTGTCCCTTAGTTGAGACATCAAATTCAACATGAAGCAATTAAACATTAAAATATATATCCCCTAACCATTCCCTAAAAAGGTGCATGGTTTTATTTCAATTACCAGAAATCAATGCACCAAGGATCACAGATGTTGTCTGCCCTTCAAACTGGTGACACATAATGAAACAGCAGGGACCATATTGCATATAAATTCATAGTTTGCTCCTGTGGTATGAAAAGGAGGAGAAGCAGGGATCATTGTAGACTTCAAACATCAGCACCTAGGAAAAATTGTCCAAGGAGTTAACAAGGAGAAAAAAACCCAAAATGGATATTGTGATATCTTTTATGAATTATTTCCACATGAGCTTTCACAGATTCCAATTCACTTCTTCAGACTCATGAAACAAAATATTTAGTGCAAGGCTTTATGCATACAGTATAAATGTCTATGAAAGGTGGGAAATAAACGAGATAGGGTACAGATGCAGGCAATGAACTTTCAAAATGGCAGTAGCATTTGTAGCTAGATGTGATTCAGTAATTTAGAGTTATATTCATCATGGCTTGTGTTAGATTTTGGTGTAAAATGTCTCTGAATTCCTGTCAGCTAAAATTGTGTCTTTCTGGAGGTTGTGAACACACTATATACAGTACTTTTTCCTAAGAAGCCAGTTATATTCTTTAAATAGCTAGGAGTTTGACTTCCTGTAGCTAATAGATACAATCTTACCTGTCACTTGGGTATGTTCGTATGTGATTGCAACTTCAGAGATCAGTTCAATCAGATAAATAAATATCTGTGGAACATAAGCTCAAATGATAATGTATATACATCCACCCACTCATCAGCAAATACTGAGAAATTATATCCATGTATATGACAACTAAAACTATTTCCTTGACTTTATTTTTCAGCCATTGTAGAAAAATGTTTAGTGAGTGTTCCAGAAAGCAAATTAATGATTGGAATCCATCTTAATGTTCCAATTTGTGCCAACCTTGAGGAGGCACGGTGGCACAAATTGGAGCATTATTTCCCACATATAAATTTAAGTTGGAAAAGCAAAGCTATGCGATAAGTGCTACAAATCTCTAATTACAAGTAAGTTGATGTTTTGATCAAGATCTGCAGGGCCTACTCTCAAGTAGAGTGCCATTATGTTTGGAACCTAACAGTGAAATCCTGTACACATTTCCTCATAAGTAAGTTTTGTTAGTTTCAGTAAGACCTTCAAATGCTTACAATTCTAGCCTTTTGTTGTGTCATGAGAATTGTCTTAGATGTGCTTGTCAAATGAGGTCAGCCACAAAAATCAGAATGCAAAGTCAACTTCTATTTGACACCTACCACCCCAACTCACTTAAAGAGTAACCTCATTTGATTTCTAACTTTGCTGTGTTAGAATTTTCTTCCTTTCATGGGGTGGAATAAACTCTGATATAATTGCAAATGACACTAGAGTAGCAAATGTAGAGCCAGTTACTATATGCTTGGGTTGCCAGGCAGAAAGGAACCACAGGACAATAGTTCTATGTTAGACCTGAAAGGAAAAGCTCTTTCAAATTTCAGTAAACATTCCTTGAGAACTTAAACTCTGAACAAACTGTGCTTTAGGCAGTGTTTGATGGCAACTTCATGATTAACTTTGTTCTGTTCTTGTCCTTTTGAGTAAAAAAATAATAATTCTGTATACCTTCACATTTAGCACTCTAGTAAATAGCATTCAAAGACCACACATAATTGTAAGAAAACACACTTTGTTATGAAAGAGGAGTAAACACTTTCATAGGTGGGCAGATGAACACTCTTAACATAATGAGGCACTTCTCATGAAGTACATATAAAAACAAGTACGATGAAAGACAGCGGACAAGGACACAAAACTGCTGCTCCAGAAGACTTCCTTCAGGGGACTAGTTAGACAAGAATCACATCTTTGAAGACTAGTACACATTTTTGGCATACTAAACATTAAAGACAGCATTAATGTATCAAGAGAAAATTGTCCTGCAGGACCATGTACAGTCAATAAATGAGTCCATGTTTGTTTGTCAATTCTCTATATCAATAAAACAGTACAAGGCAATTGAGTCAGCCAAACCATTTCATCCCCCAAACTACAAGTTTGGACAAGAAGTGGACTGGAAATCAATACAATCTTTTTGGGGAGTGGGATCTAAATTTTCTATATAAAAAAAGAGAAATGGTTCCAAAGAGTCCCAGAACCACTACTGGTTACTTTGCATTAACAGCCACAGCAATATACAGTAATACCTCGGATAACGCTAAGACTTGGTTCCACAAGTCTGGGTGTTATCCGATTTTTAGTGTTATCCGATCCATGTTAAAATCCTATGGGATGGATCGGATAACGTTAAAGCTCCATAGATATACATTGTAACCACACAGGCTTTAGTGGTTGTTATCCGATCCATCCCATAGGACCTTAACATTATTCGATCCAATTCTCCTCTCCAGATAACTTAACATTATGCGATTTTAGCGTTATCCGAGGTAAACATTATCCGAGGTATTACTGTAGTGGTATCCCAGTCAGTATTTTAGAGACAAAGGAATTACAGGAAGTGAAACGTACAGCACATTTCTGCTCACTGTTATGAAAACCACAAATTTATCCAAACAGAACCTGAATAAATTAATTTACAAAAATGATTGCTGCAGATTTTCCCCAACCCTACATTTGACAACTCCCAAAACCCTGCAAAAGCACATCATGAGTCAAGCATAAAGACTCCACCTGAACGCTTTTTTTATACATCTGTATCTGGGCCCTGTTTGCAACAGAATACAGCAGGCATTCTCAACCTTTTCAAGCGAATGCTGTGTCACTCTCCCTCAGACAGTTTCGGGAGCCAGACAGCCATTTTGCCCTGCCTGCCACACATGGAACTTCCTGATGTGCGGAGGTGGTGGTGGGCCACGTGAAATGGTGTCACGGGTGCATCCAGCCCCCGGGCAATAGGTTGAGAACCCCTAGAATACAGCAACAGAGTGAAAATAAAGGGAGGTGGATAGAAAAGATGCAGAAATTACTACATATTAATTGGGACTTGACAAGATAAGTCCTACATAGTTCCACTTCTCAGTTGGTGAGTGAAGGCTCTGAGAGTTTCCTGCCACATGCTTCGATTAGCACATAGTACAGCTGTCACTAATATAAACAGAATTAAACCAGTGATTTTAAAAAGAGCTGATATTAAGGGGTTCTTACCCCACCCCGTTGGAATAAAAGATGCACTTTTCAGCAAGGATAAAGATTTTTTTAAAAAATGTTTGGCTGACAGTAGGGTAGCAAGCCAATTTCACTCTTATAACCTCTGGTCACTTCAGTATTCCACCAGCAGTCAAAAATCATACCATAGAAAAGAACTATGAAACAACTACATATAGCTGGCTTCTGTAATAATGGGCTATTGGCTTGTTTATAGAAAGAAAGGAGGGAGAATGATTTTCAAGTCTTCAGCAGTACCTTTGGCCATATATTCTTGCATAGGTTTTTATTTCTGTTCCATGATGAAAGACCTTTTTACAAACTATGGAAGAGATGTGATCATTCCACTACAAGGTTCATCGTTTGCCCAGGAAAACTAAGCAACTGAGAACTATTTATTGTGCTAGTATGTATTGTAAGGATGAAACATTTCTAAGTTACAAATACTTGTGCTATTCTGTCCTGATATTTGTTCCAATTTACTTGCAATCTGCAAATATCATGCAGAAGAAAGAGAGAATCAATTCCAACTTAATAGGCAACCTGTGCCCCATTCTTTTACTTTACTGCAGTTAATCAGTATACACTCACAGGAATGCAATAGAAATATAGCAAGAATATGCTTAAAATGAAGCAATCTTTATTGTACAATGACACACAATTTAAAACTATCAGTTGATTTCGGACTCAATCACATGCAAGTTGCTATGGAATAAGCACATCAGATCGGTTTCAGTATCCCTTGAAAGAATTACATATCCTATGATCCTTCACACCAAGAGAAGGACAAGATAAAGGAAACAAATAAAACCTTTATCTTCTCAGTTCCCACTTCCACAGCTGTTGATGCTGCCTCTGAAATATAGCAAAGGGAGGAAAAAATGTATTTGGTTATTGGAGATACAGTATAGAATTGCCAGGCAGATGTTTTAACTGTTGGAAGGCAATACTCAATATCTTGATTACTTTTCCTGAAGAGTTCAAATCAGATCATGCCTTTGTTGACACACTGACAAGATCTGGACAATTCACTCATCTCTTTTTGATGTCTTAATTATATTTATGGAAGGGAATTCCATAACCATGCATTAAGTTGTACTTTCTTTGATGTCTAGTCTATTACATGCTTTGTTGAAATACCAATAATTTCAAAAAGTGATATCATGAGCTCAGTTTACTGGGTGACTTTTTAACTCTAAATGACAATAGTTTAATGCAAAGGACTTCCCCTTGCTAATTTCTTAATGTTCACTTTATTACGATTAAGCTACAAACATTGTAAAGTTACCAGTCAGCATGGCCTATCACTGTCCATCTCTAGTACATTACATTGTACAGTCCCCTAGACCGGGGGTTCCCAACCTAAGGTCCATGGGCTGGATCTGGCCTGCAGCACCATTTCATGTGATCCCCCACCCCCTCCAAGGGCATTCAAGAAACAAAATGACCATTCCTTTGAAGCCATTGGGACAAAATGCCCATCACCCCCATCGTGCAGGCAGAGGAAAATGGCCATCTAGCCCTTGAAGCTGACTGAGAAAGCATGACCCAGCCCCCGGCTTGAAAAGGTTGGGAACCCCTGCCCTAGACTCTCCAGGGTCCTGAACATTTGGACATGAAAACCATGCTATTCAGTTGGCTAGAAACTTGGAACAATTTATAAAGGAGCTTGATCTAGGAATCAGTCCATACAGAATTCTACCACAATCTCCTTTACACAGGAGTCTTTCCAAAGACCCATCACAGATATGTCCCAGTGGAATTGTAGTCACCATCATGAAATAGGAGTTCTTTTCTAGTCTATGACCTTTTGTTCCTCAACACTCCACCCTCAACCCCCCTGTTCCTAGCTGGTTCATGCTACCCCAGTGGGATCTTCAAATGATTACTGCCTTTTACAGGTGGTTAGTATTTGGTGGTGATTTTGTTGGATGCACAACTCCTGCCAACATCTAAGGTTGCATTTTCATATCTTAAACCAGCTACAGCAACCTCTGAAAAGGCCATTTGTGCTACCAGCAGTAAAATTGGGTGTGTACTGGATACTCTGGTGTCACTCAATGTGCACCTCTTATCATTCCATCGGCTAGAGAGGCGCATCTCTCTAGCACCAGAAGGAGGGCCTTCTCCGTGGCCGCCCCGGCCCTTTGGAACCTCCTGCCAACTGAGTTACGTCTACAGACAGAGCTCTTGCCCTTTCGGAAGGGCCTAAAAACCTGGCTGGCAGGGCAGGCGTGGGGCTCCAGGAACATGGGGTCCCATGTTGGGTGGCTGATCTGATGGGACAGCCACCCCCCCCTCACTCTTTTAAACTTTTTAAATCTTTTTAAACTTTTTAACCTTTTTAAATCTTTTAGATCTTTGTAAATTCATGGTTTAATTCTTTTTAAATTGATTTTTAAGTAATTTTGAACCTCAAGGTTTTAATTTATGAATTTTCTGTAAGCTGCCTAGAGTCAGGTTCGCCTGATTGGGGCGGGATAATAAATCTAAATAAATAAATAAAATAAATAAACCTCTTCTTACTCAAAGACCAGGATGATCTCTTGGCCACAGGTGCTCTCAATGTGACATTGTTCTAGCTCAGAGCTCAAGGATGGGCAGACATAATAAGACATGAGCCTGAAAATGAGAGACCCCTAGGTACCAGGAGGTATGGAGCCACTCACAGGCCTTGTTCCACACCTCTTAATCTCCCTTCTCCCCTGATAGGACTGCTTCTTCCCTTATATACCCTTTCCTCACTTTGTTGAACTTTCTACCACATTTTCCCCAGCCATCTCTCCTTTATCCTGCCTATCCTTCCAAGTTCCTGAGTTATGTCCTTGGGACCACATCATTGTCTTTCTGTAGGTGCACAAGTGGTATCTGCCTCTGGCTCGGGAGCATGAGACTCCCATGGATATAGTCATCTTGGATTGTGCTATCAAACATCAACTGCTTTCATCTCACTGCTTTCATCTCTCCAGGTGCCTTTAGGGGGTAGGAAAATCATGAAGATAAGCCCAAGTCCCAGACTACCAGGCACCCAGTCACATAGATTCAATAACAGGTTCACAGAATTCCCTAGAGCTGGTTGTGGTTGTCGCCACCGGTGGCATCAGCATCGGTATCGTTGTCGTCATTGTCATTGTTTTTGCCATCCAACAGAGTTATACACTCTAAATGGAAGGATACTTTCCCAAGGATGTGGCTATTTAACAAGCTTGATATAGAAGTTAATTCTTTTAAAAACTCATTGAGATTATGTGTGGTTTTTGCTCTTTATTCTAATAGGAATACTTCTTCCCTTTGTTGTTGTCTGGGCCTCGATGCATCTTTATCATAGTTATGAGTACTCTAGCATAAAGGAGCAGGGTCAGAGATTCTGATATAGTATTCCTTTATTTCACTGGAAATGTTTGACTTCTTGACTACAAAAATAAATAAAAAATTCCAGTGAGCATTCTATTATTGAATGAGGCTGTGCACAGCTTAACCTTAGGACAAAATTAATGCCCTCACTCCTTCCAGCAACACATTTCTAATCAGTTCCAGCCGCTTTTGAAGCAGAAGTTCAAAACACAAATTCAACTGAAATTCTGGAGAAGATCTATCTACTGAAGGGTCATGTTTGTTGCTTGATACTTTTTATGCCTGAGGATATTTTATGTTTTGTTCTTTAGAACACTCCCCCCCCCCCAAAAAAAAAAAAACAACCCAACAACAACAACCAGTCTCCTGTTGTTTTCCATTCCTCAGCTATTTTTATTCACAAGTCTTCTCTTTCTTCTTAAGACTCCAATAGTTTTCCTTCATAATGAAATGATCTTCTCCCCCTATCTACCAAAGTCCCTAAACAATTTTTTTTACAGTACAGTTTCCACATAGGGCTCTTGTATATTTGAACAAACAATGCACATTAAACTATTCAAAGATGCTTGAAAAGAATTTAAATCCACAGCATTCCTCATGCCTGAGAGAGATATTTCTGTCATTCTTAAGAAACATCCTATTTGAATCCTTTTCAGGAGAAGGACATGGTAGCTACACAAAGCAAATGAAATAATTGGCCCTAATTCATTTCAATCACGTGGGATTTTTGTTGTATTTTGTTATATTTCTGTTACCCATTTTAAATTCTATGAAGAAATATGGGTTATCAATAAATATTCAAATGAAATAGGTATGTCTTTCTAGTAGGGGTGGCCAACCTTTTTTCACTGTGGGCCTGACCATGCACCCTGGACAGCTGAGCAGGCCAGACCACACCCCACAAAGTGGAAGCGGGCACATTTACGGCTGATGTAAATGTGCCCACTTCCATGTTTACCACAGTTGTGGGTGCATTTGTACATGCATGGGTGCATTTTATGGATGATGTAAATGCTCCTCCTTCTACTTCCAGAGGTAGTGATGGGCCAGATGAAGTGGCATCAGGGGCTGGGGCCGTCCCACGGCCTGTAGGTTGGGAACTCCTGCTTTAGAGTGATACTTAAAAACAAGTTCATCACTGACACAATGCACCACTTCAGGGTGTTTTGCTTTGTCTTTCTGTATTGCCAATTGAAAATGTGGCAGGTACTTCAATGGCAACACACACACACTGTTTTAATTTAAACAAAATGATGCATTCAATCAGTGACAATCTATCAGATGAAAAAAATCACTTCCTCTGACCATCCACAGACAATCAAGGGAAGTGTTCAATAAAGAGCCAAATAATTGATTTCCACTTGGTTGTGAGGAGTGTGTCAATGGCACAATGTTCCTTCTCCTGACTGTAACCAACCCCTTTCTAGTTAATCAAGCCTAGACCTAAAGAAGCAGCCTGGGCAGTCTTCAGTACAGAACTCTTTTCAGAATTCTCTGATGTATGGAATTAAATTTATATGCTTGCATGCTTGCTTGCTTACTTATTTACTTACTCTTCTACCTAACTGTGTAGAGGATTCCACAAAGAATCTCCACTGGGGTCTCTCCTTCCAATTATTCTTTGTGTGTTCTTTTAATCAGTTAAATTCAAGTGTGTGGGTGATTGGCCCTCAGAGGCTGCCTTCTTAGCACCTCTGTACAGGTGCTGCCACTGCTTCAGGTGCACTGATCTCCAAGTTCCTTACTCCCTGAGACAAAGACTATTGCTTCCTCAGGATCTGCAGCTGTTAGGGTTATACCGCCCATGCTTGGTCCACAGCAGAACTTAGCCACTGCCATAATGATGTTGTCCCACCCCCCAGGATAAGCATCCACCTGCTGAGATTTGCCTGGGTGCAAAAAGTTACATCCCCCTGTTTGCCCCAGCCAGGTGAGTGGGTGGGGTGGAATTAAAAACAAATCAAATTAATGCATCAACATAGGAATGGAACATGGATTGTCATCTCATTGTTAATTCTACAAACATAAACAGACACATGCATCCATCCTGCATAATACCCAACATAAACTGCTAAAACTACCTGCAATTTAGCAGCTGGTAGTTTATTTGGATAGTTTTATCAGAGTAAAGGTCCAATTACACTTTGTCCACAAGTATACACAGCCTCCAGTCTGACCTAACTAACTCGAGCTTTCACATATCATTTGACATATCCCCTTTTCATGTCATTTTTTCCCACATCCTCATCATACAGGATCTAAAAATGAACTCCCAGTGCAGCATCTTCAAGTGGGTAATCAGATACTAAAGGGAGATAAAACAGCCCTTGATAATCATCGGTTTTGCTTGCAGCTTGAAATAGAAGTGATAATTTCAAACCATTTTATTCATATAAAAACGGTTTGATTCAATTCATTGTGGCTGAAATAAATAAGAATGGCAAGGGGGCTGGCACATGTTTAAAAAGCACCCTATGCTGTATTTCAAGGATGAATCACTCATACTCCTATGTGTATGTGCCCCTACCTTAGCCAAATTTATCAGTTAAACAAAACTGGGAGTGAATTACTCTACAAAACCATTTCTTCATGCATTACTAACAAAATGTCACTTTAAAAAGAAACAAAAGCAAAACTTTTTCTCACCTCACCATTTTACTATATTTTTATATGCCCCCCATATCCATGGGTTCATTATGTGAAGTTTCCATTATCTGAGGGCCTAAAATATTCAATAAAAATCACTGAAATACATAATACACATGTACACTAGTACCTCAGATAATGATGAGACTTAGTTCCACAAGTCTCGTTGTTATCCAGTTTTTAACGTTGTGCGATGCATTGATCGTACAATGTTAAAAAAAAGCCCTGTTCCCCTGGAGGCGGCATCAAGCCAAAACGTCCGGATTCAGGGAGGTGGGGGAAGTCCAGAAACAGCTTGGATTGGGTCCCCCGACCTTCCTGGAGCCGGCAAGGGGCGGGGGTCAGAGAGGCCAAAATGGGTAAAAAAAAAACCACCCGTTCAGCTTTCCAGCCTCCCTGCTGCTAAGAATGACTGCATCAGATAATGCTGACAGATCGTTGTCTGATGCAAAATTTCTTTAGAAATTTTGCATCGTTATCCGATATTAGCATTATCTGATACAGTCGTTATCCGAGGTATTACTGTATTTCTATACAAGTATTTCTATGACACATTAATAGAGCTATCCTCTAGAGATTCACTCTATGCAATGTAATTTTTACAAGGAACAGAGGCAGACATTTTGGTAGGTCTCATGTAGAACAATGGAAGCATTTGAAACTCTTCCCTCACTTCTATAACTCAGGTATATCTGTTAAATATAGGGCTCATGGTAATCCAAAGAATCATATATCTGCAGAAGGTCTCAGAACATATCCCCCATTGATATGGGGAAAGATATATATTAACAGAAATTGTGTATGAAATTACATGTCACATTCATGGACCAATAGCAAAGTGCAGTTGTACAATAAGGAGAACAACGTTCAATAATAAACTGTCTGGACTCCTGAATGGTTGAAGATGACTAGAGCACTCATTCATATCTTATCTCTGTCCCAAATATTTGTTAACAACTCATTTTAGATACTTTTGTTCTTCAAACCAGAAGGCAGGATATATATGAATTCAAAACGATATATAAAGAAATATATCCTTATCAAATATGCTCCCCCTGTTTCGAATGTTAAATTTAGCAGTACAAATGATGACATACATTTGCCTCTGTATGTTTAATGTTACTGATGAATTTTTCTTGACACTGGCAAACCCAGAGGAAGGTGGAGAGATAACATCAAAGAAATATTACAAGAACACCAAATATTACAAGAACACCAAATAACACCAGTGGAGGCCATTAAGAGTGCCAGAACAAGAACCTCACATGACACCAGATGGGGTAAAAGAAGAAGCAAAGAAGAAGAACTGTTGGACGTTGAAGAAATTAAGTTAGTTTGAGATAATGGAGATTTGATTACTCTCAGGCTCAAAATGGGGTGTCTCTCTTTGTTTCCAAGAACTTAATCTGGTCCTGCAGATCTGAAACACAGTGTGCCATCCCAACTCCAGGGTTTGACTAACAGAATTTACCAGCCTTGGAAGTTTCTCCATCAGATCTCAGAGAATAAACAAAACTAAACTAAAACAAAAATGCTGTAGCACTTTGAAGACTGTTATATTTCAATGTTAACTTTTGTGGATCAAGTCACTTATTCAGACAAGGAAGTGAGACTGCTTTTTATCCTCCTACTATTTGCAATTGAAAAGTGGGGAGGGGGATTTATAACTAATCCAAATTATAACCAGATTTCATCTGCCATTACCAGTTGTATAAAGCCAAATTGATTTGTATACGTATCTGTTATACTAACCAATCACTCTGTACCTCTGTACCTGATGTGTATAAATTGATGCCATGCCTTGTCTGACAAAGTGGACTTGATCCATAAAAGCTAACATTAAAATAGAACAGTTAGTCTTTAAAATGCTATAGCACTTTTGTTTTTGTTTTGTTTATTCTCTGATATGCTTGAACAGAAGTGTAGCGTGCCTTGGCTGGGCCCCGTATAAACATTTGTTTGGGGGCCCTTAGGAAGGGTAAAGATTTCTCACAAAAGAAAAAAAATTGCATAAAATTAAAAGAAATATTTATTCATCATAATTAAAATTTGGGAAGTGTTTATTAATTTTTGCTTACGCACGTTGGGGGGCCCCATGGCCCGGCCCCCCCATATAATTGATATGGCAGATACGGCGGTAGCTACGCCCCTGTGCTTGAAACACAGACTAACATTACTAATATTCAAAAAAAAATTCCATCAGATCTCTGACCTATGCTTGAAGAGGATTAATAGCAGCAACATGTTCTTGCCAGAGGTTTTTTTTTCTTTCAACTACCTAATATGTTGGATCCAAGTTGCCTTGAAGCTTTTTCACTGACTTCTTCCCCATGCACCATCCATTAGACCTTTCTTTTCCAAGCAGATATTTTTACTTCAAAAATTAGCCTAATGAAGCTTCTTTGATTTCTATGGATTCCTGACTCATATTTTATACAGTTACTTATTTTAGAAGTTTGAATCATTCCCCTTTTGTTAGTTGAATTATAAAGTTTTTTGATGTTGAGTCACAGGAGAGTGGACAAAAACAGCCATTCTTTCTATCTGTACAGAGCCTTTAATAGTAAAAAAAAATCCAGCCCAAAACCCCCCACTGTATTTCTGCAAGCAATCATGTCCCTTCTAAATTCTTTAGAAGTCAGTTTTCAGAGCATCATAATTATCTACTTTGATGATATTTTGCCTGTATATGTTAAGTCTTGATTTAAGGGGCCTGACATAACAGACGTAGATTAGGGTTTTTAGCTAGAAATTGCAGTGCACAGATTTCTATTCTGCAGCACATGGAGATCTCCGAGCGGCCGCGGCGACTGCCGTGGCCGCTCGCTTTGCCCCAGTGCCGGCCTAAGAGACGGGCCTGGGGACGAGCGCAGGGAGCGTGGCTAAGCGCCGCCCTTTTAAGGGCGGCGCGCTCCCTGCGCTCGTCGCCAGTCTCCCGTCCGTCCGGCTAGCGAGTGGCTGGGTTTTCTTCCTCTACCTTTTCAATTGTCCCTCGAGGTCCTTGCGTGCTCACTTCTTGGTCTTCAGTGAGGAGCGTGGGTACCCCCGTAGCCTTCCCTGGGTCTCTTGGCCTTCCGGGCCTGTGGACGCCCCCTTCTTTGGCGTGGCGGTTGTGTCGCCCGCCATTTTGCCTTCCCCGCTACCGCGCCCGCCATTTTGAGCCTCCATTCAGGCTCTTTTTGTCTTCCTCCTCCCCTCCTTTGGGCTCGGGCAGTCCTGGTAGTTCAGAAGCAGGCCGTGTCTCGCCCCCGCCCCCGTAGAGCTACTGCTGCAGGGGGTCCCAGCCGCCGCGCCCAGGGGCCAGAGGTTGCCCCTGTCAGCCCCGCGGCCATCCTTGCCCGTGTGGCGGCCCTGGAACAGGCCGCCGGCATGGCCCCGGAGCCGGACGCCCGACGAGCGGCCCGGCGGGCCGTGCAGTCGGTGACTAACCCGACTTCCGCCGATTGGGGCGGGCTGGCGGCGGTTATCCAACAGCGACTTGCTCAGCTGGAGGCTAGCCTGCCGCCGCTCCGACCCACCGACGACCCGGCCCCAGGTGAGGAGGCGGGCCGGATGGATGATCCTGCGCCTCCGGTGGTGGCGGAGCCCGAGGCCGGGCTCAGTGATGTCCGACCGGTCCTCGTCCCTCCGGCGGTTCCAGAAGCTCGTGCCGGTGGTGAGTATGGGGTCGACTCGGCCGCCCTTCCCGGCGCATTGCCGCGCCAGCTGCCCCCGTTTCCTTTACAGCTTCCCCCGGTCGCCGCGCACCTGCCCCCCGTTGCACCGCACCTTCCAGTGCAATGGCCCTGGCCGGGCCAGCCGGCCCAGGTTGCGGCATCTCCCTGGCCGGCAGCCGCGCCGGGGCTGCCGTGGTTGCCTCCTATGCCGGCGGCGCAGGGGCCGGCCCCCTCGTGGCCGGGGGTGGCACCGTCGGCTGCTGTTTTGCCGTCATCGGCACAGCCGGCGTTGTCTACGTGGAGGGCTCCTTACCCGCCGCCCCCGGCGGCCTCGCCTTTTGGCTCCCCCACGGCTTTTGCTCCGGGTTGGCCTTGCTTCGCCTTCGGAGACACGGGCTACAACTCGGTGTCCCGCTTGGCCATGCCGTACGGCGACCAATCGTTGCCGCTCGGTGACCATTTGCTCCCCGCCACGCGGGATAAGATCCTCCGCTGTGAATATGTCGATTTCTTCTCCCTCCTCAATCGGGACTCCACGATGGAGGAGAAGGAGAAGGCCGACGATGCGGACAAGGAAAGGGCCAAGAGGAAGAAACTGCCCCGCACCTGGGCCAATTGGCTTCCAGGTTTTCTAATTTATGCCGGTGTTTTATCCAGGGCGTTCCCCCAGTTAGGGGTGTCCCTGTTCCAGTATCTTGATCTTATTTACCGGGCTTATGTGGACTTTCCGGGGCAGGCATGGCTGGCGTATGATGAGGAATTTCGCATGCGCGCAGCCATACGCCCCGGCATGCGCTGGGATGAGATGCATTCAGCGTTGTGGATGCAGCTCATGACCCCGACCCGCCCGGCCCTTGGTGAAAGGTACGATTGTGGGCACCTTATCCAGCATCCTACTCCCTCCCAGGTACCCCACCAGCCGGCGGGGCAGGCGGTTCCGGCCCGCCTGCTGTGCTGGGAGTACTCCGCTTCGGGTCGCTGCACCAAGAAGCAGTGCAAATTTAAGCACGAGTGCTCGATTTGCGCGGGCGCCCACCCCGCCACCTCCTGTTTCCGAGGAGGGGCGGGCCGGGGAAGGAGAAAAGATCAGCAAGGGGCTAAGCGGGCCGGGGCTGACAACACCCCTGGCAAAGGGCCCCAGCCCAATTAGGGTGGACATCTTGGACCGCCTGCTGCGGGAGTATCCTTCGCGCACTGACGCCATGTACCTTTCTGAGGGTTTCACCTTTGGCTTCCGTATCCCTGTAGTGGGGGTGCGGGGGCCTCAGGACGCGCCCAACCTACGATCTCTGGTGGGTATGGAGTCAGTGGCCAGGGCACAAATTTTTAAGGAGGTAGCGGCAGGCAGGGTGGCGGGCCCTTTCGACAGCCCACCGTACCCCAACCTTAAAGTTTCCCCGTTGGGATTAGTTCCAAAAAAGGCCCAGGGTGAGTTCCGGTTGATTCATCACCTGTCTTACCCTGCCGGGTCTTCCGTCAACGACGCTATTCCGGACGTTTTGTGCTCGGTCCGGTATACGTCGTTTGACGAGGCCGTTCGCATGGTCCGCTCCTGCGGTCCGGGGGCACTCTTGGCCAAATGCGACATTAAGTCTGCGTTTCGGCTGCTGCCGGTGCACCCCGAGGACTTCGAGCTACTGGGCTTTCGTTTTGAGGGCCAGTATTTCGTGGACCGGGCCATGCCGTTCGGCTGCTCTATTTCCTGCGCCGCGTTTGAGCGCTTTAGTTCTTTCTTGCACTGGGCTTTAGTTAGGGTGGCAGGTTCTGACCGGGTCGCCCATTACCTCGACGATTTTCTTTTTGGGGGTCCCGCAGGTACTGGGGATTGCGTTCACCTGCTCCAATCGTTCCAGCGCCTGGCCGAGGAGTTGGCTGTTCCGTTGGCGCCTGAGAAAACTGAGGGTCCGGCCACTACCCTCACTTTTCTGGGCATCGAATTGGACACGGTGGCCATGATCTCTCGCCTTCCTCTCGACAAGGTGCGGCGCTTGGTTGAACGGATAGAGGCGCTTCTGCCCAAAAGGAAGGTCACCCTGCACGAATTGCAGGAGCTTCACGGGCATCTCAACTTTGCCTGTAGGGTGGTGGCCCCTGGCCGCGCCTTTGCTCGCTGTTTGTGCGATGCGATGGCCGGTTTGACCAAAAAGTTCCACAGAACTAGGCTGACCCGTGGGATGAGGGAGGATTTGGAGGTCTGGTTGGCGTTCCTTAGGGACTTCAATGGGGTTTCCTTTTGGCGCTCTGACTTTTTCCTCTCTTCCAGTTTTCAGGTCCATTCCGATGCATCGGGGTCTTGCGGTTTTGGCATCTATTTTGATGGCCGTTGGTGCTCTGGCACATGGCCGCCGCACTGGCGGGACTCCGGCGTCGTTAGGGACCTGACTTTCCTGGAATTCTTTCCCATATGGGGGGCGATCAACATGCGGGGTCGTCACTGGGAAAACTCCGTTGTCACCTTTTGGTGCGACAACGCGGCGGTTGTACAAGTGGTCAACTCGCGACGTCCCGCTCCCCCCGGGTTATGTCCTTAGTCAGGCCGTTTGTCCTGGCTGCGCTGAGACTTAACATCGTTTTTCCCGCACGCCACGTGCCGGGGGTGGACAATTCCATTGCTGATGCCCTGTCCCACTTTCAGATGGCGCGGTTCAGGGCGTTGGCTCCCGGTGCCAGGGCACTTCCTTCGGAGTTGCCGGACGTGGTCTGGAACATTGGAGGGCCGAGGTGAATCGGGCCATCGGCCTTTCCCTATCTGGTTGCACACGCCATGCCTATCACCTGGCGTGTGAGGCTTTTACCACCTTTAGGAGCCAGCAGGGTTTGCCGGAGGTCTGGCCGCTGCCGGTGGACCATGTGCTGCAGTTCATGGTCCACCTGCGGCGGTCCGGCCTTGCGCCACGGACCATCCAGGGGCAGCTGTCGGCCTTGGCCTTTGCCGCCCGGGCGAACGGCGTCCCCGACACTCTTGGTGATTTTCGCATCTGCCGGGTGTTGGAGGGATGGTCGAGGGAGCGGGGCCACCGCCCCGACGTCCGCCAGCCAGTATCGCCGGCAGTGCTGCGGCGTTTGGCTGCGGCCTGGCCACGCCATTGCACGGATGGGTTTGAGGCGGCTTTGTTTCATGCCGCCTCCTCCGTTGCATTTTTTGCGGCCCTCCGGGTGGGGGAATTGGTATTGGCGTCCCGAGGAGACGTGTCCGGCCGTGCTTTGCAGTTGGCTGATGTCGCGCTCGCCGCGTCGTCGGTTCGGCTGACGGTCCGGATGTCCAAGACGGACCAGCTGGGCAGGGGTATTTCATTACTGCTACTGCGCTGCAGTATAGCAGACATCTGTCCGGTGGGGGCGCTGGAGCGCTACCTGACCATACGCCCCGCTGGCCCTCTGCCCCTTTTTGTACACCGGGATGGGTCCCCATTAACCCGTTTTCAGTTCTGGAGGGTTACAGGGGCGGCCTTGTCGGAGGTGGGGATCCCTGGTGCCCGTTATGGCACCCACTCATTCCGCATAGGGGCTGCTTCTACTGCGGCCTCTTTCGGGTATTCCGATGCGGATATCATGAGGATGGGGCGGTGGGGGTCCGCTTGCTTCCGTACGTATGTGCGACCTCTACTGTCATGACCTGCCTTGCTGCCGTTTGTTTTCTGTTTGTTTTCTTTCAGAGCTCTTCCCTCGGAGTGACATGGCCCGGGTTTGGATAGTCGGACACAGTTATATTTACTGGGCCGCACGCTTCGCTGGTGCAGCTCCCTGCGGGATCCACCTCGGCCTGAGGCGCTGGGCCTTCCTCATCTGGCGGGGGATGCGGGGCATGCTGTGGGATCAGTTGATGCCTTTTGTGATGTCCAACTGGCATGTGCCACCCCCTGATATCCTCCTGGTGCACCTGGGTGGGAATGACCTGGGGCAGCGGATGGGGCTTGATTTATCTCGGGCCATTTGCAGGGATTTTCACTTCTTGCACCAGCGTTGGCCGGCGACCAGGTTTATCTGGTCGAGTATGATACCGCGTGCCTGGTATAGGGGCGCGGTGGATTACCGAGCTGTTGATCGCGCGCGGCGTGGTGTGAACCGCGCCGTGGCGCGCTTCATACATACCTGGGCCCTGGGTACGGTGGTGGAGCATCCGCTATTTTGTATGGAGGAGGCGGGCCACCTGTAAAGGAATGACGGGGTTCACCCATCACCGGATGGCCAGGTTTTGTTTCTGGGAGCTCTGCAGCAGGGCCTGGTGACCGAGTTGTCGGTCTCGGGGGGGTGGGGCGGTGAGTAGTTTCACTCCCCCCGTGTGGCGGGTAGCACTGGTGTGGAATAAATTTGGTCCCAGGAGAACCGGGTAGGAACGTGTTTTGATCGGCCACTCGGTGAGTCTGATCAAAATGCGGACCGGGAACTTGGGTAACTGCCCAGCTCGGCAGCCCCAATAGGTAGTTCGCCCGGTGCGGGGTCAGAAGGAGATAACAACTGGTTACTTCTGACCGGGACAGTTAAATGAAGTTCGGATATGGTTGGCCGATATCCAAGTTAAGTTGGGAATGGATATCGTATACCTCACCAGTGCTACTGCGGCCTTGCTGCAATAAGTTATTGGTTAAGACGGTTAAAGTTAACCAAGTTGATTTCAAATAAAGTGGCCCAATTTTTCTACCAACATCACTGTGGTCAGTCTCTTTTGTGCGGGCATGTGGGGGCAATAAGTTTTGCCATCATTGTGCTCATCTCTTTATTTGTGCAAGAGTTTTTTGCAACGAATATTTTAAATCACAGATCAAAAAATTAGAGCTGTTTCACATTTTCCACAACAACTTTCCCATATTTTACAGTTATGGACAGAGCAAAATTAGTTATGTCCCCCCCCCCCCAGAAACAACCACATACTGTACACCCTGCTGCTCAAAAGAGTGTATTTCATGATTTATCTCTTTAACTTCTGTATTACATGAAAAAAAAAGAACAAAGGAGAACGGCTCTCAGAGCAAGCCTGATAATATTGTGACTATCGGTCTTGTTTCAGCTATTTTAACTTGGTAACCTTAAATCAGGGGTGGCCAACCGTTTTGCACTGTGGGCCTGACCATGCCCCTGAAACAGCTGAGCAGGCCAGACCACACCCCTGGAAGCAGAAGCAGGTGCATTTACAGCTGATGTAAAGATACCCACTTCTGCATTTACATCAGCTGAGGGTGTGTTTGTTATGGCTGATGTAAATACACCCGCTACTGCTTCCTGGTGTGGGAGAGATGTTGATGGGCCAGTTGGAATGGTGTCATCAGCCAGGGCCACCCCATGGGCCATAGGTTGGGAATCTCTGCCATAAATAGTACTACAGAAGGAATTTCCCTACTATAAGATAAAACAAAGAAAACAGATCATCCAAAGAGTGGGAAATTTCACCTCTAAGAATGTCAACATTCAGGCTAGACTTTGTTATAGAAAGCTTGACATCCTTTTTCTTGCTGGCAATGTGAGCACAATATTGTGATACAATATCAGGTCATTTGGGGTGTCTGAATTGTGAAAACAGAAACACACAGTATCCCACATTCATAAGTTGGAGGTATTGTATTCTGAAGTACAGTAATTCCTCGGATAGCGTTTGCATCAGATAATGCTAAAACTGCATAACGTTAAGCAATCTGAAAAAAAAATTGCATCACATAACATTAAATCCTATGGGATACATTGGATAACATTTGCTAAAGCCTGTGTTGGTTACAATGTATCTCTATGGAGTATTTACGTTATGAGATTCATCCCATAGGATTTTAATGTTATCCGATGCATGCATCAGATAACTTTAAAAATCAGATAACACTAAGACTTGTGGAACCAAGTTTTAGCGTTATCCGAGGTTTTACTGTACTGAATTTCCTTCTCTTTGAGTTTATCGACATCACACAGTTATAGCCATCTGATGCCACATAAAGTGGCATGATTTCCTCTTTAGGAGTGCTAGAATTATAGTGATGAGGCACTCTGATTTCCCTGCTAGAGAGCTATCGTCCACTCCTGACAACTACAGCTGTAGCGCTCTGTTACATACAATTTTAGGTACCTTGCCAAACTGTAATTGTATAATGCAATTTCTTCAGAAATTCTAGAAGCTATAATTCAGAAACATACATATGTGCAGCTCTCATTAATATACTCATATGAACACCTAGGAGAAACATCTGCCTCTTTGCTGTGTCTGACTAAGAACTTGGGGTGGACAAAAGGAGACCTCCAAGAAACGAGCCCAATTTAAGATATTTTTACAGTGATTTGATATAATCCAACATATATTAGGCCTTGGTATTTATATACTACAGGCACTACCCATGCCTAAGTTACTTTGACAAAAGTAGATATAGTTTAATGACAGGAAAAGAGCACCTGATGACAAAGAAGATAATGTTGTTGGGTCATCCTGAAATATACCATTTTCAGTTAAAGCTGAACTGTAAGCCCATAAAAGCTGGTCCATATAGTCAGAATCTTCCAGGCAACTTCTAGAAGACTGTGCACTCAGGATTGGCAAAATAGTCCCTGCTTTGGTTATATGGCAAAATTAAACCCAGTTTCCAGAGTCAACCCAAGATGATTTGTTGGCTGAGGTGTAAAAACCCAGACACAATCCCCTTTTATGGACTAATATCAGCTGGCTAGTCAATTTGATCTTTCATCAACATTGGTGAGGAAACAACTTCTCTTTTCTCCAAAGGCATCAGGCTAGCAAAGGTGGTACAGGACAAGCCACATGATGTACATCTCTTTTTCTTTCAGCAGTTTATTACTGCTTCTCAGGATCTGCAGCTGGACCTCACTTATTCAGTTGGCATAATAATAGTGCAGACAATCAGTCTGCTACATCAAAAAGCTTTTTATTGCTTTGCCTGACTGCAGAAGTATAGTTAGAATGAGTCAAGGAATATCAGAACGCTTTGTGGTAACATCTGGAGTAAGGCAGTGATGCATACTATCACCACTATTATTCATCACCTATATAAACAACATAAGGGGGAGAAAAGCTACACCCATGAATAGAAACAATATCAACAAATTACTTTTTTGCAGATGATCAGGCATTGGTAGCAAGTACAACTGAGGAATTACAGGAACACCTTACATCCATGAACCAAGAATGCAAGAGAAATGATATGATAACACTATGCAACAAAAAAAAATTCCCCTGCTACTGGGTTGAAAATATGTTCCTTATAGTAATTCGTATGTGCTGAATACAGAACTGCAGTCGTATTTGCTCTGGCACATCAGGAAAAAAAGTTATGTACGTGTAAAGGTTATCAAGGAAAATGCTATTAACTATGTTGAAAAGCGATTGTGAGAAATTTTAGGGAAATTAATGTGCGTACTTTGGGATGAAAACACTAAATATTATAATTAAGAAGTGAATTATAAATGTTTATATACCTCTGAAATAAGTCAGGGACCCTTAGTTACACTAAGATTGACAATGGCTTGGTTTAAAAGCTTCTTGCTTTCCGCCTATGAACATCCTCTGTTGCTCTCTGCAAAAACCAACAGTAATCCCCCATTGTGTTTGTATTGAAGTGGCCTTGATATCTTGCTTCCATGGTGGACATCTCCTGGTGGAATCTTTCACCATGCTCGTCACTCACGGCTCCCATATTTGACGGAAAGAAGGTGAGATGCGAATGCAAGAAATGAATCTTTAGTGACATTTGGCAACTGAGGTGCTGGAAGGCTGTTAGCAAGTTATCCACAATTTCTGCATAGTTGTCTGCTCTGTGGTTCCCAAGAAAGTTGTGCACAACAAGCACAAATGCATCCCAAGCTGCTAGTTCTCATTCCGTGAGCTCCAATCCAGCGTCACTGTCATTACCTTCAGTATCACTTTCTTTGTTGTTCATTGCATTGGATGAACGAGGAATTGGTACTGGGTAATCTGTACCATGCACCACAGGCTTTAGAGCAGACTGACAATCCGGATACACAATTTTTGGCTTGTTCTTCTGGCTGTACCTGGATATGATGGTCAAGCAGAAATAGCAATCCAAATGGTGATCTTTCTGCTCCCGCCAAATCATGGGAACAGCAAAAGGCATTCAATTTTGCTTACTGTTTAACCACTGGATTAGGCCGGAGTAACAGACGGTGCAACAGAGATGAGGAGCCCAGGGTTTTGTTTGCTCTCCGATTTCACATCTGAAGCAATGTTTGTAAGCTATACGTAGCTTTCTGGACATGTTCTTGGGTTGGTCAGATGTCATATACTTGCCACAAGTGTAGCAAAAGCAGTCCAGACAATTCACACAGCTGTGCCTATTCATCTTTTGTTTACCGAATCACCATGTACTGAATTACCGAATCGTCTTATACGAAATCACTTAAATGCATGTTACTGTGACTGCTGATTAATAAAACACAGAACCACACTAGCACGAACTATTCTCTAGTCACCTCCAAATCAGACTGATGGACGAAAACACACACACACACACACACTCACACAATCGTACATCAAGTGCCAGAACAAGACCCTTGGATCTCCCTTAACACTCAAAGAGGAGGAGGAGGAAGAAGAAGACACCCATGGACATGTCATATATAAATGCTGGAGATCAGGGGTTTGCTTATATAAAAGGTACCCATGACAGAATCCTGCTTTCAATCTATACATGCATACATGAATTTATGTATGTTATTATGGTGAATTTTTGCCAGTTCATGAGGTAATGGTACCATTCTTGGTTGCAGACCACTTATAAATTGGCAACTTATGCAACGTGGCTTACACTTGCATCTCCAATAGGGTTTGGGTCACTTTTTAGAAACGGGAGAAAAAGCAAACACATTGGTATTAATAAATTCTAGCTATCCTCACAGCTGGAAAGCAATTGTATGTCTTCTGCCTTTAAAACAATGGCATAGTTAGAAACGAAAAGCAATCCCATATGAGTAGCAAAATGTAAGAAAATATTTGCAAGTTTGCATTAATAGGCTGACTTCCTGACCACAGGACTAATGTCAAAAGGAATTGTTTGCATTTGTCCTGGGAGCCTGTTTATTTGAAATGACATGTGTCTGAACCCAGAAGGCTGTACAGCAAACAATGCCTTGTCATATAATATGACATATGCATGCATTCTGGCAATGGAGCCGCCACATTAATAAGGGTTCTTTAGACAGAATGGATGAGTTCTTTGTTTATATAAAACCTTTTAAAACAAACATTTTTTTTCTTCCTTTAAGCCCTCTTTAAAAAAGGAAAAAACAAATAGAGAAGAAGGACTACAGGGAAGCCTGACAGTTGTTTTTTTTTTTGAAGTACAAGAAGTTAAGGGAACACTCAACCATTTTAATTATTTTCTGAAGAACCCAGACAGATGTGTTTTCAAAGAGTTCGTGGAGGACTGCTAGATCAGGAGAAGTATAATAGGGTCATGTGCTTTTTAAAAGAGAATAAATGCTTTATGAAAGTCAACTGTCTTCCTAGGTCTTCAAAGTTAAGTTATATTTAACAGAAGCACAGTAAAGTGGGGCAGGATTTTAGGCAAATCTTAGTTTGAATGGAAGTCCTCCCAAGCTTTCTCGCTGCTTAGCCGAGCCAATGACTACACTTATGCTTCTTCCATGTCTAGGCCAGATGTAAAACTGTCAAAACCAAACCACTCTCTGCTTAGTTCATGTTGCAGTTCCTTTTGCCCAAGGTGGCCATTGCCTGAGGCACACCCAATTGTTGTTCAAATATACCATAATCTTCAAGCAGGCTCTTTCTGTGTACCCCTGCACTTGCACTAAATGCTCAGGGAAAGTACAAAATATAATTTGATCACAATTAGGTCTGAGTAATATAAATGTGGTCAGGATGATTGGTAAGATTGTTTTAGAAAGTAAAGTTAAATAAAGTCTTCAGGGTTTTTTTTTAATGTCTTTTATGCCTGCCATGTGGCCTGCAAAATGGAGGACCTCAAATAGACATCTTCATTGAAAGACAAAAACAAGAGAGGGCCAGAACATGCAAAGCTTTAATACATGCAAATAGGTCAGATGGCCCCTAGAGGTTGGAAGACAGGAAACCTTCCAATTGGTTACTTAGGGACAAACTAAATAAAACAACTTCCTTTAGGTTAGGCTAGTATTTCTTTCTCTATAGTTCTTGTGCTAACAGTCACTGTGTGCTGGAGTTGCACTATAATATTCAATATCGAATTGTTATACTGTGACATTCTTCCAGTTGCATAGGGTGGGGGGGGGGGCAGGGGGCGACCCACCCCAGGTGGCACTTTTTGGGATATGGGTGTTCTTGGACTACAATTCCCAGAAGCCCTAGAGGGAGCGGGCACCAGTGTCCACCAGGGGGTAGTTTTCTTATACCACTTGGGTATTGTTGGGCACAACCATTGCTACATTATGACTACCGCGTCAGTTAGAAAGTAATTTTATTCTTCACAATGTGTTTTATTCTTACCTAATGTGGCACAGTGGAATAGATCTGGGTTTGTTTCCAAATGCAGCTGTTTTGCAGTTGCCAGAAGCCTTGACCTCACCTTCACTATTATGTGCTTGTTGAATACTCATTCCCCTTGTATTAAAATACGTGCAACTCCTCTGCAACACTCAACAATTATGAAAACAAATATAAATCCATCATCACACATTTTGTCATTGCTCTTTAACCCAACTCCAGTGATTTAAATGTAACTGTTAGCGAGGGAATTGTGCCCTCTTGTCTCTTACATCTCCAATGAAGATTAACATCAAGTCAGGTGAAGGACAAATTCACTAATCAAATTTAAAGTAACCTTGACTTATAGTGCAACTCCTCCCCCCCGCCCCAATAAAGAAATGTTGAAATTAGATGAGTTTGTTTTTGGCAAAGGAACAATTTTCAAGCTACAAAATAAATTAGACAAGCAATCTTAGGACGTTTAAAAAGAAACCATTAGTGTTCCTATTGTAACAACCTGTTGCCAATGGACATAAAAATGCAGCTGTCTCAGTAATTCCCAAAGACCTAAACACCTCTGGATGAAAGAGGACCAAAAATGTCCGCAAACACAGTTATGCTGAACAACACTGTTATATAACCTGTTGTATTAGCTACTACAAATGATTGCATAATCAGTTCCATAGCTGGGTGTGCCACCAGATCTCAGACTGGCAGCACATTCTTTTCTACAAGTAGTTGTACATCTACATGTGCCAGCAATTGCCCAAATAGGCTGCATCTCATTCTTGTACTGATTCTGAAAATGTGCAACCATTAGCACAATGGGTCCTCTAAAAGGACAGCAACATTAGTTGTACTCAGATCAACATGTCGAGCCATAGCCGGGGGTGCAGGGGTGTGTGAAAATCCTCCTAACAGCCTAAAACCCCACAACCCACCCCATGGTGCCAATTTTATATATGTGAGTGTGGCATTGTTGCCCCTCCTGAAATTTTATTGTCCTTCCTGGAAAAATTTAGCCCCCACCCCAAAAATCTTGAATCCAGGCTACGGCCCTGAAATGTCTGCAGTCGAAAACATGTTACTCCCTGGTTGTATGAGCCTCCTTTCTCAAGAGAGTGGCTTGTTCTCCCTTTGCACGATTCACTGCTCAGGCTTTGGATCTTTTTTACCAGCTTGCGCTGATAGTGGGACTTTCTGTAACATTACTATATGAATGGATAGTGACAGCTCCATTCACACTGAAATGTACAGGAAAGGACAGAATTAGCTATCTTCAGAGGCAGCTGCTCAGTTTCTCTGTTCACCAGCCATCCTTCTGAAGCACACAAATTTTGCTTGGTCACATTGCTAGTGGTCTCCATTGACAACACCCAATTCTTACACATTCTGAAAATAATTTATCAAATCAGACTGCAAGTATTGTATAAGACTCTTTATAAGAGTTGCCAGAGACTTCCTTGCAGTGGTTATTATATGCTGATAATGAAAGAAGGGACTTAAAAAAAATACCAGTACATTCTTTTAGTTTGAGTTGTGTTTGTTGTGCATGACTTTTTTATATATAAAAAAGAAAAGGTTACTTCCTAACTCTGAAAGATATAATTGCACCATCTGCCATCCCTGAAGTATTGCAGTGCTGTCAAGACTACCATATGTGGATAAATCAGTCTGTTGCCCTTTTTACTTAATATACATATATAAAGCTAGCTTGTTGAACCTGCGAAATGAAATGTCACTATCAGTGAACTTATGCCAGAATACTTTAGCTGTGTTTGGGATTCCATTGATTCTGGTGCTGAACAGTTTCAAAAAGGCTGGGTAAGTTTTAGTGAGCTTCTAACAGTTACAAAACTCAAAAATTGCCTGGAGTTTAGATTGCCCATGCCCTGGAAACCATGTTGTTCATTTCACAGTTCTTTGCTTGTAGTCTTCAAAAAAAAAAAAAAACACACACACACCATAGACCAATTATTCTAATGTCAGTCTTAGGAAATGTTTAAGTCCTAAAGCACTGGATCTTTGAACAAGTTAAGACAAATTCAAAGTTGCCACCACAGAAAAAAAAACTAAACACAAGAGATGGAGACTGAGATTTGGGACCTAGGAGAGACTGTTCTGACCTGAACACAGGAGAAAAGGTGAATGTGTTTCAATTGGAGTACTGAAATTTATCCAGGAAGTTTGTCAATAAGGCTGGGCAACTCTGTCAATGTTAGTTTCTCTTATACTGTATTCATATGCGTTCAGCAGAGCTAGCCTATGGATATAGTTACAGACCACTTGAACAGAGCTTCAGTTTCTTATCTTTACAGCTTTTAGTCCTTTCTGCCCCATTTCTGTGTCAGTTTGCTTCTGATTTTGTTTGTTCTATTTATTTTTTGTTAAAACCACATAGAAATTATGTGTGTTATCTTTTGATAAATGTGTAAATATAGACTGAATCAGGAGTACAGTAATATCCCGGGTAATGCAAGTACCGTATAGCGTGAAAACCGCATAACGTGACAAAATTTTCGGAAAAATCTTGTATCGAATAATGCGATTTTCACGTTATTTTCATGTAGGCGAGCGAAACGGGGATCCCACGTCAAGGCAATTGCCTTGACGTGGGATCCGCGTTGCTATAGCGTGCCCGGGAAAGAGGTGGCTTGGTCGAAATCCTCACCCCCGCGCACCCCCCTCCGTACCCTGCGCTAACCCCCACCAACGCGTGCCCGCCTGCAAGCCACCCGAGGTTCCGAAAAGATAAGGATCTTTACTCTTTCGGAACTTCGGGAGAGGAGAGGCGTCTTTCCGCGGGATCTCCCCGGCTTGGGAAAGAGGCGGCTTGGCCGAAATTCCCTCCCCCTGTGCGGGGGTGAGGATTTCGACCAAGCCGCCTCTTTCCCGGGCACGCTATAGCAACGCGGATTGCAAGTCAAGGCAATTGCCTTGACTTGCGATCCCCGTTTTGTGCTCCTGGGCAAGGGTCGGCTTTTCCGAATTCCCCCCTCCCCCGGGGGAGGGAGGAATTCAGAAAAGCCGACACTTGTTTAGGCGAGCGAAACGGGGATCGCAAGTCAAGGCAATTGCCTTGACTTGCGATCTGCGTTTAGGCACTTTGTGATGGGAGTTTGGGCACCCAAATAGCTGTTCTTGCTAACTTTAATAACAGAGTTTAAAGCTGAAAAGAACAGTGGTGGAGAAGTTTGGGTGCCCAAACTCCCATCGCAAAGTGCCTAAATGAGGATTGCAAGTCAAGGCAATTGCCTTGACTTGCGATCCCCGTTTCGCGCGCCTGGGCAAGGGTCAGCTTTTCCAAATCCCCCCCTCCCCCAGGGGAGGGGGGAATTCGGAAAAGCCAACTCTTGCCCAGGTGTGCAAATCGGGGATCCCACGTTAAGGTAAGGGATCAAAGCGGGGGGTGGCACCCCCCTTTTTGATACCTTGCCTTGATGTGCAATGCTCGTTGCTATACCCGCTTGGTAGAAGAGGCTCCTGCTGGCACGCCTTTTCGCGCGCGTGCGAGTGCCTCTTCTCAGGGTTTTTTTTAGCGTTGTTGGATCAATGTATTGAACAACGTTAAAAACCGGACACCGTCATGACTCGTGGAACCATGTCATAACGTTGTCCAGGGTACTATTGTATTTGCTCACAGGGTAAAGCAGAGAGCCATGAAAAGCTGAAGAAAAAGAAATTTAGAGTATCAATGCTTTGTATGGAAGATAGTGGGCAGGCATCAAAGGAGATGGATAGTTTCTCACCCAACATAGTCCAACATATCTCCAACACATTCAACTTCCTGAGGGTCTCAAAGTGAATTCACCAGGTTGTATTCACCATATTAGCAGTACAAACTGAAGGGCCTCTGTCAGTGTAGAGAATTGCCAGGGCTTGAATTTTCCCCTCCCTTTAAAAAACAAATATATACAGAAAAACCTCGTATAACACTAAAACTTGGTTCCACAAGTCTTAGTGTTATCCAATTATTAATGTTATCCAATGCATCAGATAACGTTAAAATCCTATGAGATGCATTGGATAACGTTAAAACTCCATAGAGATACATTGTAACCGGCACAGGCTTTAGCAAACGTTATCCAATGCATCCAATTTCCCCCCACCCAGATTGCTTATCGTTATGCGGTTTTAGCGTTATCTAATGCAAACATTATCCAAGGTATTACTGTAGTTATACTACTAGGATTATGTGCCTGCATGCATTCATACACACCCAGATGTGCTGCTGGATATCTGCCATCCAGTCTGGATTTTGAATGGCTCATTTCAAGGTCACTAGAATCAATAGTTCATAGCAATAGCAATTACACCTTATATACTGTCTCATAGCATTTAGAGCACTCCTTGGGTAGCTTACATACTCATTTTACTGGCCTCAGAAGGGTGGAAGGCTGAGTCAACCTGGTGCCCATCTGGAATGAACTCACAAGATCAGCAGCTTTGGCTAAAGTACTACAGTTTAATCACTGCACTATGAGGACTCCAATAATTCTGCCACCCATTTGCTTTCTCTTGTTGTTGTTGTTGGTCCAAAGGTGTCACTGCAAAATTCATGACAATTACTTCCTGCTTCTCTTTTTTCTGTTCTGTGGGCTGGTGAAAGCCATATCATTCTGCCAGAAATAGTTCTGATCTCTGAAACACCCAACTTCTTCCAACCCACAAGTCACAAGTATTTATAATTCCCCATTTGCAGCCCAACATATCTCCAACACATTCATTTGGGGTTTCCATATCTGGAAATAAACAAATAATGACTCAGGCAAGCATTAGGTCAAATATATCTCCAGAAGGTCACAGATAAAATCAGATGGTGATTTGTCTTCCTGTGTCGACTGTCTATACAGTATTGCAAGGTTTGCCTTGATTTATTTTCCAGTGACCAGATGACATACAGGATATTACAAACCAGTGTAATCCTATTCTATTGTCCATCCAATCCTTTTTGGTTCAACAACAGGTTGAGTCTCTCCCCCTGCCCCCCTGCAGCTGGACTAGAGCAATGGGGATGAGATTGTTTGTACATGGAGTAAAAGTAAAGGGTTTGCCTTGTGAGAAAACCAGTCGTGTCTGACTAGGGAGCAGTGCTCATCATCATTTACAACTAAAGAGCCAGCACTGTCTATGTCTGCAGACATTTCCACGGTCATTTGTCAGACATGACTAGATGCCAGAGTACACAGAATGCTGTTACTTTTCTTGCTGAAGTGGTATCTGTTAATTTACTTGCAATTTCATGCTTTCAAACTGCTAGGTTGACAGGAGCTGAGGCTGACAATGGGAGCTTGCACCGTCATGCGTCTCAAACTGCTGACCTTCCTACCTTTCAGTTGTCAAACCCAGCATCATAACCACTAAGCCACCCATGGTCCTCTGTAAGTGGAAGGATTGTTTTAAATGAGGTCACACCGTGTGAAGCAATCCTTCTCAATGTGACCCTGCTTCCTTGTTTCATTGCACTGTAAATTAAGCACCAAGTTGTATGCCTTTATTCAGAGTCAAACCAGTGTGCAAGGCCAATACACATCCCTAGAAATTAGTAGTAAGTGTTGTATACATTTCTACTAGAATACATATTTCTGATTTCACTTGCGCCCAATATGAAGTTTTACAGGCAGTTTTCCTTTGCCTGATCCCATGTTCCCTGTTTCTTCCATTAGTATTTACATTTTATGGTCAATTTTGTTTCAGGTAAAAGCACTCCAAAATCCAGCGAAGTATTGATTAAAAACAACAACAAAGCAAAACATAATCTCTGGTCTAATTTACATTGTGGTATTTGTAGACTTGTATCATTGTGAACTAAGTGAAGAATCAGATTCTTCTGTATCATTATTCCTCTTCTCCAAAAGCCTTCTTACTATTTTAGTCTAAAGTACAGTAATACGTCGGATAACATTTACCTCGGATAACGCTAAAATCGCATAACGTTAAGTAGTCTGGGGGGGGGGGAGAATTGGATCGAATGATGTTAAGATCCTATGGGATGGATCGGATAACATCCGCAAAAGCCTGTGTGGTTACAATGTATCTCTATGGAACGTTAACGTTATCTGATCCATCCCATAGGATTTTAACATTAATCAGATAACACTAAAAATCGGATAACACCAAGATTTGTGGAACCAAGTTTTAGCATTATCCAAGGTTTTACTGTACAGTAATATCTCAGATAACGTTTGCATCAGATAATGCTAAAACTGCATAACGTTAAACAATCGGGGCGGGGGGAGAATTGCATCGCATAACGTTAAAATGCTATGGGATGCATCACATGATGTTCGCTGAAGCTTGTGCCAGTTACAATGCATCTCTATGGAGTTTTAATATTATGCAATTCATCCCATAGGATTTTAACGTTATGCGATGCATGCATTGCATAACATTAGAAATCAGATAACACTAAGACTTGTGGAACTGAGTTTTAGCATTATCTGGGGTTTTACTGTGCCATTAAATAGAATAACTTCATTGGGAAAGGACTCAGAGAAACCTAAGCAAGTTTTAAAAGGCAAGACAACATTTCTCTGAGATGGTACTACATATCTTTTACATCAGAATACTTACATGTAAGATGAAGAATAATTTAATTTAATTTAATCGTCATTTTTATGCTGCCATCCCCTTGCTGAGGTGACTCTGGGCAGCTTACACGTATAAAACCACAGCACAGATATACATAAAACAACGAAGTAAAAGTATAAAATTGTATAAAATTTAAAATTGACACACACTCTCCCAGCAGCTACATCATAAGATTTCTTTTAAAACTAAACTAAAAACCCACGTAAGCTTCAAATGAGCCACCCTAAAGTGGCTGTCACCTCAGCTGCCCCCCCCCACCTGCTGCACCATCCTGGTCTTAAGGTTTTTTCGGAAGGGGCAGAAGCTCTGCCTGGAGACGCAGCTCGGTCAGCAGGAGGTTCCACAGGGCCAAAGCGGACACAGAAAAGACCCTCCTTCTTGTGCTAGAGAGGCTAGAGATATATGTTTATAAGTATCTTAAAGACAGATACTGTGGAAATGCTTTTGTGTCCTTTCTCAAGTAAGTAAATAAATGTACCCAGTGTTATTTCTACCTGCTGCATATGTGCCACTATTACTGTACATGGAACAATATTGAATCAAAGGCTAGTAAGGTATTACAAGCCCTTTGCTTCTGTTGCAGATGCTGATTTACGTGGCAAGTTGATTGGGAATAACAAGTAGTTTCTTTTCTTACTTCCTACAGTTCATCTCACTAATACTTATACAAAACACACGCACAGAGGAATATAATATATTTCTGAGCTTTCTGGAGGCTATTATGTGGGCTGCCACTACTACAGGGTGCAGCAGCATAACTTTCTGTTTTCAAAAATTAATAAAACCCGTTGTATGAATCAGATTATATATATATATAAAACAAAACTTTAGGTATGCACCTACAATATATATATATACTGATATACACTGAGTAAACCAATTTCTGGCATTTGTCATGACTCTTTCCAGCATAGCAGGCTGTATGCTGGGTTGCGATCACTGAAAAACCACTCAAAAAGTAGGCCTCAATGGCAAATGCATGCTCCACACTATTCCAATGTATGATGGTGACTGAACTGTGTCAGGACAAAACTTTATAGTCCCGCCTCTCGAACGAGACCACTAGAGTTCCGCTACGACATCAACTGACTGAATTGTGCACATTTTAAAAAAGGAAGTTATGCTGCCACACCCTGTAAATAAGATACACGGGCCTTATGTCTGATTCACCAAGACCATTCACTTGCTTGCTTGGTTAGTAACAAAGGTGTGGCTTTTTTGTGAAACACAAGTACAATATGGTTGTAAAAAGAAACCCACCGGAGCATGAACTCTTCCATAGCTTATCTATTTTAGGATGAATCACTTGATACATATGCTTTGTGGGTGGTCAGGTGCTTCATATTCATTAAACCAAAAAGAAGCATGGAACAGCAGGCTATGAAACATAAGGTGAAGAGGAGAGGAAAGGGGACAAAATGAATCTTATGCTTGCTTATATTTGGTTACCATGAAGCTGGGAGGAGCAGAAGTGCTAAGGTGTGGCAAAAAACTATGAACATTTTTTCAGTGTTTTCCACCAAACCACTCCACCCACTCCTCAGATTTCTAATAGTCATTGTTACCAGAGGATGTGGGATACCAGCTTAGATGGAATAAAGCTGAAAAGAACATACAGGCTGTGTAAAGAGTAAGTTCCACAGCCCAGCAGGCACAGGTCATTCAGTACCAGGAATCCTCTCAGAGAAAACACATGTCTTCACTTATTGACAGCTTCCTGCTTTGATGGTGGAGCAGTTCAATAAACCAGATTTTTGTTGGGCAAAACACAACTCTTTTTAAAATGAAAGCACTCACATTAAGTGGCTGCATCATCTTCTCCTGCCTGCTGGCCATGTTAGCATTCTATGAATAATTTCCAAGTTTCATTCAAGGGATTCCTGTCTTTGAAAGTCCAATTTTTACAACGATTCACAGCAGGGAGGAAAGCCTGGCAAAGGAGGCAAGATCTGAAGCTGTGCTATATGATCTCTATGGCAGGCACAAAAATACCATTCAACCACGCAACATATTCCAATGCATGTAAGACCCAAATTTTTCCCCAGTTGTATCCCCTACTCTCAGCAAACTTCTCAAAATCAAGAGAGAGAAAAGACCCAAATGTGGCTGTTACCACACATCGCAGCCCCCAGGCAAGGAAGAAGCCACAAAAGGCCTCCCCAGTGTGGCAGCTCAGATACATGGGAGGACCAGTCCTGTAGTCCCTAACCAACAGGGTCACGGTTTCTTATACAGAGCCAGGAAGTGAGGATTCCTTAATGGTGCAATTCAGGGTGCAATTCAAGGTGCTGGTTATTACCTTTAAAGCCCTATATGGTAGTGGGCCAGGATACCTAAGAGACCGCGTCACCCTGAGAACATCTGTCCGCCCCACCAGGGCGGACCGGAGGGGCTCTCTTGTTGTTCCATCAGCTAGAGAGGCACACCTCTCCAGTACTAGGAGGAGGGCGTTCTCCGTGTCCGCCCCAGCCCTTTGGAACCTCCTGCCAATCGAGCTGCGCCTACAGACAGAGCTCCTACCCTTCCGGAAAGGTTTAAAAACATGGCTGGCTGAGCAAGTGTGGGGACATAGGGTCATGGGGTCTCATATAGGGTGGCTGATCTAGTGACAGCCACCCTTCGGTTCATCTGGTGTGATTTTTTATGCTTTTATGAATTTTTTAAAGTTTTAACATCAAGTCTAGGATATTGATATTTTAGTTTGTAAGCCGCTCAGAGTCGGGCTTGCCCGATTGGAGCGGGGTAGTAAGTACAAATAATAAATAAATAAATAAATAAATGATGACACCCTTATTGTGCAATTTTATGTGCATTTAAGATTGTCACAGCTGCTCATAAAAATGAAATGGTCCACATTTGAAGGTTCAGTCCACATGTCCTTATGAGGGTTCCACATCTTCTTTTGTGTCCCAATCAAACCCTGGACTGCCAAAATGAATCCACTTTCTTGGCTTTGTCATTGGCCAAACCAAAGTCCTCATTGGTTTATGTTTCTGTCAGTCTTTGATAGACCAATAAATGAACCAGATTCTGTATCTCTCCACATTCGCACAGCATGTTGTTGTCCTTCAGCAGCCCCCAGTTTTACAGGTTCCCACCTGTAAAAGTGAAGGTGTAGCTGCCAACTTTCAAAATGTGATTTTGGGAGAGAGATTCTAAAACTAACAAACAGTAATAGCTTGTTCTACTTTCCAATCTAAAGAGAATGGATTGTTGTTTACAAAACAGAAGCATACAAAACTCACCACCAGCATTACTCACAATGGAACAGACAAAACAAAGTCAGGAATTAATTAATACTATATATTAAGTACCTGTTTTCTACTTCTATGTTTCTTGATGCAATTGAGAAGATATCTTAGCAGAGATTGGGGGGGTCCATATGATTCCTAGCCCAGGTTTCAGCACCACTATCATGGGGAAGACATAACAGCTCTATCCAAACATTTAGAAGTAGATCTTTTGAAAGTGTTAGAAGGGAGAGAGTTGTAGCCCTACTGTCTTGAGAGAACATGTCCGAAGAAGAAAAAGTTGATTGTCCATGAAGTCTCTCCACACCGTTGAGGATCTTGACTTTTCAGGGCTCCCATTATGTGGAGGAACTTCAAACATACAGAATATTATCTCATCAAACTGCCCTTTTTTCAGGAGAGAGAAATGGGTAATAGATTGGGCCAACTTTCTGCCTGCTCTTGATTCTGGTCTAAATACTTTTTTAAAAGCCTAAACAGGGCTAAAGTATTCTGCTCTGACTACCATGTAACTGTGCTTGACGGTTTTACTGTGCCCAATTAAAAGCTACTCTAATCCCTACAAAGCCAAGTACATTTCCTAGTCAAGAATAGCTTCAGGCTTCTTTGCTCCTACTAACTTTGGAAGTGTCTACCTTTTCCAAATTAATTAATTCTTCTGGATATATTTTCTAGCAACCCAGATGAGATGCAACTGTCAGTAAGTAAGCATTAGTGGTTAAGACACTGAGCTTGATGGCTGGAAGGTTAGCAGTTCACCAGTTCAAGACTCAGGTGCTGTGCCAGCTCCTGCCAATTTAGCAGTTTGAAAGCAAAAAATTGCAAGTAGATAAATAGGTACCACTTTGGTGGGAAAGGTAACAGAATTATGTGTAGTCCATTGTCTAATGATGCCTGCACATGCAGATAGTGCTGACTCTTTGGCATGAAGATAAAGCAGTATTGTGGCTGGACAGTACCAGCTGGAGTGACAAGATCAGGTTTAAAGCTACTTTTAAGCATTATTTGGCTGTTTAAATCTGCAGACTGATGTTTACTTTTAAGTCTACCCAGGTTATCCTGCTTTGGTAATAGAGTAGACCAGGGTTCCTCAAAATTGACTCTCCAGATGTTCTTGGACTTCAATTCTGTGAAGCCCTGATCAGCAGGTGTGCTGACTTGGGCTTCTGGTAATTGAGGTCCAAGAACATCTGAAGAACCAAATTTGAGGAACCCCTGAGTAGATAATACTGCCAGCAACCCAATACAGATCTTAAGGTGGCAGTTAACTAATCTGACGACTCTGAGGACTAATGGCCTTGGATGGCAAAGTCCACAGGGTAGGGTGATGGTCCCCAAGAAGATTAAATCACGCTTGAATCCATCTTGATGGAGGGCAGCAGCTCTATCAATACTGGCCTGATGAGGACTTTGTGTGCCAAAAGGGTTCAGGACCAGAAAGTGACTTGTGGAACTGGATCAGTGGTACAGGTGTCATGCTGTGATGAGGAAGGCAAATGGAAGGCCGTTCCATTATATTTCTAGGACAATCCTCATGGTTGATCACCATGATGGTAGCCAATATTTGGACTCGGCTATGGCACTTGAAGAAGAAAAAAAAAATTAACTCTAGAGTTGTACTTTGTTCATTTGTCTTGCAATTAGAATCTGTTAATCCTGAACAGATGAAATCAAACTAAAATCCAGAGTCTATGTGACACTATACAGCAAGGAATCATGTCTTTTCAGTGAAGAACCATTTTTTGTAATTCAGTCAGGAGGGATATTTTAAATTTTCCTACACACTGACATCATTCTCTACTTTCTGCCTTGTTTGATTCTTGGTCCATTGCAAAGGTGCATTTTCAGGATTAGCACCTATTGTCTCCAAACAGTTTCTGGTTTTGCTTTTTTAATATATATAAATGACTTTAAAATTCAGTTCAGAAAAAAACTAGAGCCAAACCACTTCCAGCCAAATTCTTAAAAAAACAACAACCCAACAGTAGAAATTGTCAGATCAAAAATGCAAGTGGTTAGAATGACAAGGAAAATCTGTTGCAGTCTGGATGACTACAGTAATCTCAGTCATGGGAACCAGTTGGGAAACCACTTAGGAAAACTATGGATCACAACAAGTTAAAATGTGTTTTCCCTATGTGTAGTCATACTCCAAGTCTCACTAAGCTCAATTTGTTTTACTTCTGTGCCAACATGCAGAGGATTGTTTTATATGACAGCTCGGCTATGTCTCAAAGTGGCCTTTTCTGCTGTAAATTGTGAAACAGTTGTTGTGGCTGTTGTTGTTGCTTTTGAAGACAAAAGCAGTCAGGCTCCTAAATTGGAAGTATGATTAACAACATCCAGCTGACACTGTAATGGCCCTTCTTCAAACAAAACAATCACTCCAACCACCACCAACCCAGCATGAAATAACTCTAGTGGCCCAAATTATAGAAAGGAGAAGGTAATTTTCAGAAGAGGCAGAAAAATGATGCCATTAAAATTAGGAAAAATTAAAATGAACACCTGCTACACAACACCGTTATCCATCAGAACCTACTACAAGTGCTAAACAGTGGTAGTTTTGCATCTTTTGCTAAAATTGTACACTTCAGAACAAATGTTTCCTCCAGTGGCCACTTTGAGAATATCCATAGTACAGTTTAGATAACTAGGAAATCTTACCTGTATGTACCAAACCACCGGTGTTTAAAACCTAGCTACATATTATACTTTCTACAAATTAGTTCTACTGTTTGACAGTTCTACCAATGTATGAGAAACCTGAGATTGGACAGAAATTAGACACACATATTTTATCCCTTTTTATTTACTGCTAGAGCAGTGGTTCAAAAACTTGAGTCCCCAGATGTTTTTGAACTACTTCTGGCCAAGAGTTGTAGGTGCTGTAGTTCAAGAATATATGGGAACCAAAGGCTTCGAGCCACTAACCTAAGGAGAACCAGTGCAATCCTAATTCAAAACAATGTCAGCTTTAGAAGTTTGGGGATATGTTAACTTCCTTCTCTGTTGGTAGAATCATATTCTAATTATACCACTTAAATTCTAGAAACCTGCTAGTACACCCATAACACAATTTCCTTCTTTCTACAAGTATTCAAATATTCTAGCTTCCTTTTCTTCTTTGTAAATGCCTAACTTGATACTAAATGCTACTGAATGTTATGAATTGCTGTTATTCCCAAAAGAAACATAAACCAATGTGCTGTAAGATTGAACATTATAATTCTAGGAACTATGAACTTTCAGTGGTCTAAAAACATATGATGCCTAATTAATATAATTGAAAGACAAACAGTGATGTTTTGGATTTAATGACCAGGAACAGATAACACTTTTCAAGACACACCATTTTATGGGGAATGAAAAGAACACACAACGAAAGAAAAACCTTGAGCGAGGTTAAATTAGTAATTTATTTTTGAACAGCATATATGACATATTCACAGCTTCTAAATTAGGACAACTCTGAAGTCCCTGATCTTGGTCATCTGCAACAATCGTATACGTTTTAATCTGGATGTAAAATTTTTCTCTCCGCAGACCCTATAGGATTGTGCTGAATAATAGTGATCTGAAATTTGTGTACTGACTGCAGTGGCTCAAGTGGTTAGGACACCAAACTTGCTGACTGGAAGTTTAGAGTTCAATTCCTAGGTACTACAGGACAGAATGAGTGCCCATCTCTGTCTCAGTTCCTGCCAACCCAGGAGTTTGAAAGCAAGAAATTGCAAGTAGATAAATAGGGACCACTTTGGTGGGATGGTAAACAGTGTTTTGTGAACTCCAGTGTTGAGGCATGCTTGCCACATGTCCACTGAAACGTCTGCAGATGCAGACAGCGCTGGTTGTTTGGCTATAAACAGATGAGCACTGAACCCTAGAGTCGGATACAACTGGCTTTTGAGCAAGGGTAACCTTTACCTTTACCTTTAACTCTTGGTAAAAAGAGAATGGAAGAGGATGGAATATTGTGAACTTTCATTGATTAAAATCCATTTCTTTGTATATAGGAATGTAAATCCCATTGAATTTAATCACACTCATAGAAGGAATGTACAGAGTTAAGATAGTGATTCTTGGTGTAATGGGATTCTTGGACCATTACAAGTCAAATGGAGTGTCCCTATTTTTATTGGTGGTATAACAGAAAAGGAAAAACAATCTCAATTTTTTCCATGCACATCACAATTATTCTTCAAAGGAACCAAATCCTCAAGCAATCTGGGATGGATTGTGTTTCCCTTCCTTTTATTTGCATGCCATGTGGATGTCTCAAGTGCACAGCTGGAATATAAGGAATTAGAATCTAAGATCAAAACCTTCTCTCACTTGCTGAACAACTAGATTTAAAAATTACAGATGTGTTTCCCAGTGGAGTAACAAACAAACTTATTCAGAGCAAAAGGAAGTTTACTTTAGCACAAGTTGGACTCAGAAGAAACAAGTTCTGCAGACAGCCAGAGTCAAACTCAAAGTAGTTTGCTTTCTGATTTAATCACTCTCAGAAATGTTATCATATAGAAAGCTATGGAAGTTGTTCTGAAAACATAACATAGACATATGTTGTGGAGAAATAAAATGTACAGATTTAAAAATTGACGTATTGTTGCATGCTAGAGTAGCAAAAACCCCAGGATCTTGTCACAGTTGAAGTTGGGATAACTAGGGCTGTAGAATACAAGTACACATTTTGGTTCTTTTCTTTTGGAGGCCACAGCCAACAGAGTAGATGCACAAGAACATGTAGATCAGACCATTCTTTTCCTTATTTCTGTCTCTCCCTTTCTGCACCATCTTTTCCAAATCCAAAACTACAGCTTTGATACCTAGGGATTCACAGAGTTATTGGATAAATGTGAGTCACATGAGATTAATATACATGGGAAGATGAGTGGGAAGGAAAACATGGATCTAGGAATATGACTGCCATATTTCTCTCATACTGAGTCTGTAGTTTACGTTTCTTTTTTCTTCCAGAATAGTGCCTCAAGGCAGGATGTGCACTCCGGAAAGTTGGCTTCTGTCTTTCTAGAAGCAAACACTAATAGATGGGTTCTTATCTTTCCATCTCATTTTTTTTGTACCTTCTAAATTTCCCTGGATCAGAGTTTCATTCATTCCGCCCTAATCTGACCTATCTGTCCTTTTCTTTCCAACACATCCTTTTCTCTTCACAAGGAATCTTCTTGCAGAGCCATAGTCTACTACTTCCTAGGATATGTGGAATTTAGCATTTGAGCTTCAACAACATAGTCTCAGTGAATATGGTTAGGAGAGATGAATCAGAGTGAAACTGGGATGCAGAAAATGATGACCACTTCATTGCAATCGGTCCTAAATAGTTATGACAAACAGCCTGACAATATACAAAAAAACAAACAAACTCATAATAAACATTTATGATCTAAAGCAGGGGTGGGGAACCTACAGCCTTAAGGCCACATGTGGCCTTCTCGGTCCTTATGTGTCTGAATCAACATTTTACAGAGCAAATCCATTTTTGTTAATATATTTTTGTCAGTCTTTTATACTTTTATTTTATTTTAGTAACTTTACAATTACATTTTTTGAAATTAAAAAGTTCCCCATCTGTGGTCTAATGCATGCCTCTGCTAAGCACATTATTACTTTCAAAGGAGAAGTGTCGCAAAGCATTTTTTTTACCTAATCAGCAATTAGCTGGTCTTTATTTGGTTTTTTTAAATAGTAACCGTGTTTATTTTATTTGGTGTTTGTCCTTAAAGTGCATCCCTTTCCTAAGAGATACCCACAGCTATGAGGCTTCCAATGCTCCTTTTTCTCTCCTTCATCCTGCCTTTCTATGCCCACAGTACCAGCAAACTGCTTTTAACCAACATTCCTTCATTTCCCCATCATGTCACAGGAGTAATCTCCATTGAATACACTGAGGCTTGAACAAATGAGTGTTTTCACACATGGTTCACAAATCCCTGTGTGGTGCAGTGGTTATTGTAATGGTTGAGGACTCAGGAGCCTTGGGCTCATATCACTACTTGTGAATGGCAACTCACTGAGAAGGTGTTACTTGTAAAATGTTTCTTTAAATATCTCACTTACCTTGAGTGTTCTATTAGGATCACTATAAGTATATTCCAAAGACTGTGGTGGCATAGTGATTAAGACACTGAACTTGACGACTGGAAGGTCAGCAGTTTGAGACCTGAGTACTGTATGGCAGAGTGAGCTCCCATCTCTGTCCCAGCTCCTGTCAACATAGCAGTCAGAAAGCAAGAAATTGCAAGTAGATAAATAGGTACCAAGTAAATAAATAAGTAAACAGCATTCCATGCACTCTGGTGTCTAGTCATGCCTGTCACATGTCCACAGAAATGTCTGCAAACACAGGCAGTGCTAGCTCTTTGGCTATAAACAGAGATGAGCACTGAACCCTAGAGTCGGATAGGACTAGCTCTTGAGCAAGGGTAATCTTTACTAAAATGAAAAATAAAAATAAAGGGTGAGCTTTACTTAAGTACATTACAGTTCAGCAGCATATTACGCACACTCTTGCCAACACCTTTTCTTCTGTGCAGATGTTAAAAATTCAGGAGCCCTATCCTCTCTTTTATCAGTCCATCCAAAGACGTGACTAGCATGTCACACTGATGAATTGAAAAAGACAACCCAAAGGTGAGGGATTGAATACATTTACATGGGTGGAAGTATTAATGGAAATGAATGGAATGTATTTAGAAAATAAAAGCTTTTGGGATCAAGCTACTGAGACATGAGATGTGAATTGAGGAACCTGCAGCTGAATGTGATACAGTAAGTCTGAGCCATAGAAATACAAAAGTAATTTATCAGAGACTTGCTGAGTACAGCATTTAGAGCTGAAACTGTAATTACTAAGTGAAGAAAAAAAGAAGGAAAGAAAGCACACATCAAAGCACCATTAATGAGAATATGCCTGCAAGTATAGTACATTCTGTTTACCTGTTTTGATGCCACTTTTCACGAAGTGAAATAGCACATACATGGGCAGATTTATATATTTATACAAAGTAGACTCAAAGGTTTACTCCACTTTTTTCTTCTACTGAACAAATTAGAATTACATAACGTTTGACATTAAAAAAACCAAGACTGACTTTTGTCACCTTAATACTTGTAAAAAACATCATCTACCCCCATCTGGAGTGCTATTAATGAAATCACTTTGGACACAATTAAGGCAAAGTCTTAAACAAGTAAAGTTATATGTCTTATGTGAAGGCAGCTAACAGTTTGATTTTTAAGACAAGGATATTGTTTCAAGATATGAAATTTGTCACTTTCATTTTTATCTATGTTTAATTTTTTTATGAATGTTGGTAAAAAAAACATGATTTTTAAGAAATAAAAAGAAAATTCTTACCAGTTCACAAGCATTCCAGTGCTTCACCCACTGATTTCTGGCAGTTACAGAACTGTTAAAGGCATTGAGACAAGTCAGCAAAGTCTTAAGTAGGCAAGGGTGACCAGGTCATCTAAAACACAGAAGTTTAGCCATTACAAAATCCTCATGGGGTGCTTATTTCATTCTTAGCATGTGTCATAGGATCACTGAGTTGGAAGGGTTCCTTTAGGGCATCGAGTCTGACGTCCTGCTCATTGCAGGAAATATATAACAGATATAGGAGATGTCTGTCCAACTTTCTTTTGGATGCTTCCAGTTTTCGAATGCTCACCATCTTTCGAGGCAGATGGTTCCACTGGGATACTGTTCTAACCGTAAAGAAGTTTTTTTCCTGATATTAATCCTATATCTGGCTTCCCTTAGTTTGAGCTTGCTATTATGCATCCTACCATCAGGGATGATTGAGAACAGATCCTTCCCTTCCTACCTACCTACCTACCTACCTACCTACCTATCTATGTCTCATGAAGTGGACTTGGTCCATGAAAGCTCACATTTAACATTTAAATACAGGAGTTAGTCTTTAAGGTGCCACAACATTTTTTTTGACTTTTACCTTTCTTTTTTCTTTTCTTTCTTTCTTTTTCTTTTTTGCTGTTCTGTTTTGTTTATTCTCTAATATTTTTCTTTATGGTTGTCTTTCAGGTATTTGAATAGTGATATCATATCCCCTCTTAGTCTCCTTTTCTCAAGCCTAAACATGCCCAGTTCCTTCAGCCTTTCTTCATATGGCTTGGCTTCTAGTCCTCTGATCATACTTGTTGCCCTTTTCTGCACCTGCTCTTACTTGTATAGAGCAAGTAATTCACAAGTTTTAGACATATGCTGCTTTCCAGGGAACCATATGGGTACCCTTAGTCTATGTCTCTCATCCTCCAAGCTCAAGACTGGCACTCCCATATTCCTTCTCTTTTCTTTCTTTCCCTCTCTTCCCTCCCTCTTGACAGACCTTGCTGGACCAGGCTTCTCTGGGTATATGTGTCATGTCATGGCAGGAGGAAACAGGGAGTAAGTGGTAGAGCAAGGAGGAACACAGAGCTCATTGCCAAGGACTTTAGCAGTGAGTGGGTGACAAGGAGGATGAGGACACACCGAGGTAGAACATGCAAAAATATTGCTCAGCCCTGCTACATATCCAGGTATCCAGTCATGAGCTGACTAAAAGGAGAATCACTTGTTTGCCCATCTTCTCTGTGAATTTCTCATGCAGGCTTTGCAATGTACAGGGAAGGTTTGTGGCTGGAGGCAGGGTAGGTTCTTGCTGCAAGCCAGTCATATTGCTCACCCAGGTAATAGTTATGTCTTGGCGAGCCAGTCTTGGGATGAGCAATGTTTTGTCCCTGTCCCTATGTTGTTAACAGCAACCTGAAATTAAGGATGGTTGAAAATGAGTTTTCAGTTAGTTTTTGGATTAAAATTTACCCAAAACGTTGCAAAATAGGAATATGGGAGTGAAACAGATATTTTTGCCTCTAAAACATAGATGCTAAGGGCCAAAAAAGAGGAAGACATTGCATGAACTGTTGTACTATTTGATGTGCAGGTTTTATAGCATTCAAAGAGCATCTGCAGTTTTTGCTCTGATCATTATGTGCATAACTGCAGTTGGAACAAGTAGAATTGGATTCTTTAATGCTTTGCTACACTGATGGGAAATGGCCCTCCTCTCAATTTGTTATTTGCATGCAGAGGAAGTCACACATCAACATGTCTTCCTTCCCTCAGCACCAGTGGGAGATTTTCTCCCCATGTAAATATTAATTCCAAGGGAAGGGCCGCCTTCAGAAGTACAATGTGGGGGCTTAAGCTTGGAAAATGAATCCCACCAGCTGGGATCCCAACAATTCTTTAATACAAACACCACTATAGTTATTTGCATTTAAATGAATAGGAATATTTAATATGACATCTCTTGTGATCCTTAGCAAAGGGAGCTTTTTCCAGCATGAAGACAACTGCTAAGGAAAACTTCATCTGCTATATATCTTAGAAGCTTTAGAAGCACAAGATGAGTGGCATTGAAAGTGATGACATCTTTAGGACACATCAAAGGATATGACAGCAAATAGTTTGTAAGTACCTGAATCTGGTTAACATGGTTAATAGTGAGGGTACGGGGCAAATCATTGCATGAATGTGGGAACACTGGTATCTCTTGGTGCAATTGTTTCTTAGCTTTCTAAATGGTGATGGGCCCATCTTGGTGCCTCACAATTCTCCCGTCTCCTCCTCCAGGACTACTGGGTCCACTTCCCGGTGGCGCGGACATCTCTGCCCTTCCCTCGGACTCGCAACACCTGTCCAGGGGAGTTGAAAAGGGCCGCCGGCAGGAGCCTCAGCTGAAGATGCTTCCCAGCGGCACGGACATCTCTGCCCTTCCCCCGGACTTGCAACACCTCTCCGGGGGAGTTGAAAAGGGCACCGGCAGGAGCCTCAGCCAAGATGCTTCTCGGCAGCGCAGATGTCTCTGCCCTCCCCCGGACTCACAACACCTGTCCGGGGGAGTTGAAAAGGACTTCCTCACCCGGCATGCGGATGGAGGCAATGGGCTACAGCAGTTGCAGGGTGGCCGGGAGTGCCTGGACTTGTTTTCACCTGCCAGTGCTCCCAAGCCTTGCCCCCACGCCGAATGTTAAAAGACCGTTGTGGCGGGATGTTTCCCCGCCACCCAGATGTCGGACCAGCTGGGAGAGGAGGACTCTTGCCAGGAGTGCCTGGACTTGTTTTCACCTGCCGGCACTCCCTAGCCTTAACCCCATGCCGGATGGAGGCAATGGGCTACAGCAGTTGCAGGGTGGCCGGGAGTGCCTGGACTTGTTTTCACCTGCCAGTGCTCCCAAGCCTTGCCCCCACGCCGAATGTTAAAAGACCGTTGTGGCAGGATGTTTCCCCGCCACCCAGATGTCGGACCAGCTGGCAGAGGAGGACTCTTGTCAGGAGTGCCTGGACTTGTTTTCACCTGCCGGCACTCCCTAGCCTTAACCCCATGCCGGATGGAGGCAATGGGCTACAGCAGTTGCAGGGTGGCCGGGAGTGCCTGGACTTGTTTTCACCTGCCAGTGCTCCCAAGCCTTGCCCCCATGCCGAATGTTAAAAGACCGTTGTGGCAGGATGTTTTCCCGCCGCCCAGACGTCGGACCAGCTGGCTGAGGACTCTCGCCAAGAGCGCCTGGACTTGTTTTCACCTGCTGGCAATCCCGAGCCTTGCCCCCAACGCCAGACTTTAAAAGACCGTTGTGGCAAGTTTGCTACCGTGGCTTCTAGAGCATGCTTGTGGTTACGGTGAGAGCCCTGATATTGTTGGATTATGTACTGTATCTGTATATTGTATTGCATTACTGAGACTATGTCAAGTATATGTAACTGGAATTGTATTTTTTGTAACCTTGTTTTGCAGTGTGGTTTTGGTTATTGCACTGCTGTACTGTATTGTTATATTTATTGTATTATGCTGTATGACCTTTGATTATGCTATCTGTTATATTACTTTTGATTGTGTTATATGTATGGTTTCTGTAAACCGCCCTGAGTCAGTTGTACCGAGTAGGGCGGTATACAAATCGAATTAATAATAATAATAATAATAATAATAATAATAATAATAATAATAATAATAATAATAATAATAATAATAATAATAATAATAATAATAATAATAATAATAATAATAATAATAATAATGATGATGATGATGATGATGATGATGATGATGATGATGATGATGATGGGAATACAATTGATGGAGTATTCATTCAATTTTTGTTATTGTTCAGTCGCACAGTCGATTCTGACCCTTTGTGACCCTATGGACTATTGCGCTCCTAGCACCCTGTCCTCCACCATTCTCCTCAACCCATCCAGCTCTGTGCCCATTGTGTCTACAATACCATCTAGCCATCTTATTTTTGGCCACCCCCTTCTTCCTTTGTCCTCCACCCTTCCCAGCATCAAGGCTTTCTCAAGCGAAATCTCTCTTCTCATTTGATGTCCAAAGTACTTAAGCTTCATATTTACTATTTGAGCTTCTAAGGAGCAGTCAGGGTTAATTTCCTCTAGGATCAACCTATTTTTTTCTCCTTGCTGTCCAGGGGACTCTCAAAGCTCTTCTCCAACACCACATCTCAAAGGCATCTATTCTTCTGCACTCGGCTTTCCTAGTCGTCCAGCTCTCACAACCATACAATACCACCAGGAATATCATTGCTTTGACTATGCAAATGTTGGTTTGCAAGTTGATGTCTCTACTTTTAACTATGTTCCCCAGGTTTCTCATAGCTTACCTCCTAAGAATCAGTCACCTTTTTATTTCATGGCTGCAATCCCCATCTGCAGTTATCTTTGATTCTAAGGAAGTAAAATCTGTCACTGTTTCTACTTCTTCTCCATCTATTTTCCAGTTAATGATAGGGCATATTTCCATTATCTTAGTTTTCTTGATGTTGAGTCTCAAGCCAGCTTTTGTACTCTCTTCTTTCAACCTAATCAGGAGCTTCTTTAGGTCTTCCTCACTTCCTGCCATTAGAGTGGTATCATCTGCATATCTCAAATTGTTGATGTTTCTCCCAGCAATTTTGATCCCATATTGTGATTCCTCTATCCCTGCACTGCACATTATGTGCTCTTTGTATAAGTTGAATAAGCAGGATGATAAAATGCAGCATTGTCTTATTCCTTTTCCTATTCCTAACCACTCCGTCATTCTGTATTCTGTCCTAACTGTTGCTTCTTGACTCTTGTACAGATTTCTCATGAGGCACATAAGATGTTCTGGTATTCCCATCTCTACCTGGCTCCTCTTTCCTCCATGCTCACATTCTGCCTGTGCAACTTGATGGATCAACTGTGGAAGCATCCCTACTGACATGTGAACTGAACTTCCAAAGAACTACTCTGGAAGACTGGGCTTTTTGCTCTCATGGTGAGGTTACTCAAGCAGGAATATCTCTGTTACAAACTCTCTGGTGTCCACATATCAAAATGGAAAGGACAAAGGTTAGACACTGCTCTTGAAGTGTGAAAAAAGTGTCAATGAATGCTTTTTATAAAATCTGGGGTTTCTTCTTCTTCTTCCATGTCTAGGCCATATGTGAAACTGCCAAAATGAAGGTACCTTGTAGTGAGTTCATTCTGCAGTTCATTTTGCAAAAGTAGATAAAAATATCTGCGTTTATCTACTTTCCATATGATGCAAGCCTGAGAAGAATCCAATGAAACTAATATGTGCCAGGTTTAATTAACAGGCTTAAAAAAACCCATCACAGCATGCAAGGTACATATGGAACTTACTTGATGTAGGATGTGGTTGAGATGACATTCTTATGCATTTATTGATTCTACAAAGAATGGGAAGCCAGCCAGTTAATACCAGCTCCAGCATGTAAAATGACCAGCTGCAAGAGAGAATAAACGTTCAAATCTTTCTATAGTTCAAAAGAGGGAGAAATTTGGTGAAGGTTTGAAAAATATATCAACTGAAAATTCCTTTTTTCCCCTCTCTTTTTTCTTTTACACTCTTCAGACTATCAACATCCTCATCTTTTTTGTCTCTATTATTATATTTTAGGAAAAGATAAATACAGTAATATTATTGCTTAGTATTTATAGGTCAGTGAGTTGGGCATCTGGCTGTAGAGCAAGAGATTGGGAGTTTGATTCCACACAGTGCTTTCCAAGAGAGGAGCCAATTTATATAGCCTTGGACAAACTGCACAATCAAACAGTGCCCCCAGAAGAAAGGAATGATAAGCCATGGGAAGGGTTGCCATACATTGAAAATAACTTGAAAAAACATAATTACTACATTTATAGTACGTGCTCCCAACCTTTTTATGCTGTGGACTTGACCACACCCCTGGACAGCTGAGCAGGCTGGATCATGCCCACCAGAAGCAGAAGTAAATGAGACTGTGTCTGCATTTTATGACAGCCGCGGGCACATTTATGGGTGATGTAACTGCATTTACACATGCACAGGCACATTTTACAGCTGTTGTAAACGTGTCCACTTCCACTTCCAGGTATGGTGGTGGTGGCAGGCCACATGTAATGTTGCTGTGGGCCAGGGCTGGTCCACAGGCCAGAGGTTGGGAACCCCTGATTTATAGGTTCAAAACTCTTCCTACATGTTATTTAAAAACATGTTTTTTTTTCTGAAGTTATGCCAGTTTCACCATTGTAGTTCTATGAGCCCAAAGTTGAGATAACAGTCTAATTCTTCTTAGAACAAGAAATCAACATCAGGCTAGTACTTTTCTTAATAATACATTGTTTTCCCTATCAACATATTTTTGGTATGGAAGGACACTCATTCATGTGACTCCCCAGTATCATTCTGAGAGTGGTACAACACAGAAACAAGATCCCTACTTCACTAGGAGTCAGATGCAAAACCAAAATCTTATGCATTACTTGGATTTTACTTTGCATTTTGTCACCCTGCTTATTCAACTTATACAGAGAGCACATCATGCACAATGCAGGGATGGAGGAATCACAAATTGGGATCAAAATTGCTGGGAGAAACATTAACAGATATGCAGATGATACCACCCTAATGGCAGAAAGTGAGGAGGAACTAAAGAAGCTCCTGATTGGGTTGAAAGAAGAGAGTGAAAAAGCTGGCTTGAGACTCAATACAGTCAAACCTCGCATAACGAGTGTTTTGCTTAGCGAAAAACTCACATAACAAGCAAGTTTTTCTCTAAGCGGTCTGACTCGCATAACAAATTTTTCGCTATGCGAGTCAGTCTTTTCCCTATGGAAAAACTCGCAGAACAAGCATTTCTATGGGGAAAACTTGCATAGCAAATTTTTTTTGCTATGCGAGTTTTCCCCATTGAAACGCTTGTTATGGGAGTTTTTCCATAGGGAAAAGTCCGACTCGCATAGTGAAAAATTCATTATGCGAGTCAGACTTGCATTGCAAATTTTTCGCATAGCGAGCAACCTCTCAGAATGCATTATATTCGTTCTGCGAGGTATGATTGTATAAAGAAAGCCAAGATAATGGCAACAGGCCCTATCAGTCCCTGGAAAATAGATGGGGAAGACGTAGAAGCGAATATTGTAGGGGGGCGTGGCCCAGATGGCGTAGGGTGAAGAACGCTTTCTCCTCGCTCCGCCATTTCAACGTGTTATCAATGCGATTTAAACTGTGATTTTGGAGAAAATTAACTGGCAAAAGAGAGTTGAAAGTCTGCTGACAGAAAGAGAAAGACTGTCTGTGAGCGGGGCACGGAGGTGCGGACTCCGGGTGGCGGTGAGAACGGGGGCCTCGTAAGAGACTCCTGGCTCGCGCCGCTACCCGTTGAGCCGGCCAGAGTGCCGAAGCTGAAGAGATTAAACATCAGAGGGAAGCGCGGCACCGGGGTCTGTCCCAGATCCAAAGTTTGGAGCTTGTCTTACCGGGTGAGAGAAAAGGGAATGTGCAGGGGCAGACGGGGTGCTGCAAATGGTCTGTGAAGGCGGACTTTCTGTACTTTTGAAAGCAAAAACTGATCGAAATTGAGCGGAAAAGGGGAAGGAGTGAAGAGCGGAGAGAAGAGACTGCAAGTAGGGGAGGAGGAGGAGGAAAAAACGGTGAAATAGAAGCAGAGGGATTTAAAGAGGCTGAATTTGCTTGAAAAGAAAAGAAAAAAGGATCTAAGAGGCATTTGAAAGTTGGACAACAGAAGCGGTTTAAGGAGATTTAATAATTAAAGGTATAGAAGGGCTGGAACTTGAGCGAAAAGCGGGAAGAAGAAACGGAGGGGAGAGTGCTTGATTGCGAGAGTTTAGAAGGGCTGGTACAGAGGAGCATAAAGAGAGAAAGAGGATTTGAAAAGCCCTGTTACGAACAAACTGTGACTTTGTTAGGCTTTTGGATTAAATAACAATAAGGAGCGGAAGTTAGACGAGAGAGTTTGGACTCTTGTATAAAAACTGAGTACTATAAGAGGCGAAAAGATGGAGGACGCGATCGAAACTCAGAACTTTTAAAACGGGACTTTACAGAGCAAAGAAGGTACAGCAAGGGAAACATAGCCTCCAAGTTAAAGAAGCAGATTCGACTCTGGATATATATATTTTTTTCTTTTCTTCTCTTTCTTTGTGTGCTGCAATTATCTTTTGGAACTTACAATAGTTAAACATAATCTCCGTTGCTGATGCCGATGCCTTAATATACAATCTGATTTTTGCTTTAGTTCTCAACAAGCGGGGATTTTCTCTGTTTGACTTATAGTGAATACAGGCTTTTGTTTCCTGACGATCCTCCCCCTACTCCCCCCTCCTATCTCCTTACTGTGATTACTCAATCCACATGGACAGCCTCCTTTGATATATAGTTATATAGTTATTTTCTCACCTTCCAATTTAAAATAATAATAATAATAATAATCGGAATAATATTGATTTATTGGGTGAATGATATAACAATTTGATTGTGTTAGCAATATAGTTCAAAACAATAAGTATTAGGGGAATTTTGATTAGATTATTTTTGAAGACAGATTTTTCTTTGTTTTGTTTTCTCTCTCTTTCCTCTCTTTCCTGCTTTTATAACTTCCTGGCTCTCCCTTTCTGTTTCCCTCCTATATCCTACCTCCCATTTGGGATTACTCAATCTGACTATCTAATTTGATTAAATATAAAATATCTTAAGGATATAAATTTTTTTCGATCTCCACTAATCAAAATTAATTGAGGTAAATAAATTGTGGTAAATTAATCAGGGTAAATTAATTGGGGTAATATTGTTTGCGATTTTTTGGAATTGTTATAATAGTAAGATCTAGTGAAAAAAATAATAATAATAGTGATAGGTAAATTTTGAACAATTGATTGAATTAATTCTGTATTGATTTGCAATTAATTTAAGATTTCTGATACCTAAGTGAATATTTTGTGTCATATTGAAAATAATTGAATTGGGGTAAATTAAGTGTGATAATTTAATTAGGGTAAATTAACTGGGGTAATATTGCTTGGAATTTAAGGAACTGTTATAATAGTAAGATTTAAAAAAAGTAATTGGTATATTTTGAATTAACTAATTGAATTGATTTTTATTAATTTAAGACTACTGACAACTGAGTGTGTATTGTGTGATATATTGTGTACTATATTGAAAACAATTGATTTTTGGGACATAGATTAAATTAATTAATTGGAGTATATAATATAGATTTGAATAATAATAACATTAATTGATTAACTGATTGATTCAATATATATATATATGTGTATATAAATATATACAGATATATAATTGAATTATAGTAAAACATTAGTCCCACAATTCAATTGGATACAAGTCGAAATAATAATATGGAAGGAGGGAAAAGCAAGGAAGAGGAGGAAGCCACGAAACCGAAGACTAGAAGAGAGAAAAAGGAACAGAAGGAGCAGAAAGAGAGACAAGAAGCACAAACACCTCCTCCAGTAGTAGAAATTTCAGCAATGGAAAATGTGCAAATGTTCGTGGAATTTGGGAAATTTATTTAAAAAGTGGACATAATAGAGAGAACGATGTCAGATGGAATGCAAGAAAGGAAAAAGGAATTTCAAGTAATTATGGAAGAGATGAGGAAAAATAGGGAGGAGACAAAAAAAGAAAGGGAGGCCGCGAAAAACAATTATCAGACCTTGACAAAAGCGCTAAATGAAGTAACTAAGGAGGTAAAGGATAACACGACAAAGATAAATGCTATGATGGGAGATGTTTATAAGCAATTGAATGATGTAAAAATAGAAGTGACTGGTTTGTATCATGCAGATCAATCAACAAATGTTAAGATAATAGCCCAAGATAAAAGATTGGATCTGTTGGAGGAAGAGAATAGAAAACGGAATATTGTGATCAGAAAGATGGAGGAGAGGACACCAGATAAGCTTAAAGAACGAGTAATTAATTGGCTGAATTCTTTGAAAATGGGTAAAGATTTTGTGTCAGAAGATATAGTAAGTGTATTCAGGTTGGGGAGTAAAAGGGGAAAGAAAGAGAGTAGGAATGTTTTGATCAAATTTGCGAATTGGGGAGACAAATTAAAAATTATGGCATTTATCAAACAAGCGGGTTCTGGTGTCCTAAAGATGGACAATAACGTGGTGGAAGTTTACAACGATATTTCCCCAACAGAAAGGAACTGGAGATATAAGATGAAACCAGTAACAAGATTATTGATGGCAAAAGGAGTTACATATAGTTGGAGGTTTCCACAAAAGCTTAGATTCTATTTTGATAAGAAAATGCATGAAATTGATGATAAGACTGATGTTTTATATTATTTGACTCAAATTGGCTTGATTAAAGTTGCATCTAGCGATTGGATGGATTTAAAAAAGGGGTTACAGGAGGTGGGTGCTTTGGAGAAGAGTTCAATGTTGGTGGAAGAGTTGGAGGGGGTGGGGGGGGTCGGAATCACTGGATTTGGGGAGCCTGGTATTGTTAGATTAAGCTGAATTTTCTTCAATGGGGAAGGCGGAGAGAGAGGAGGAGAAGGAGAATAAAGAGGAAAAGAAAAAAGAGCTTGTGTACTTATGCCATTTACCACTGACCCCACCCTCCCCTCTTTGGGAACCAAAGGCAACGCTCGGAGAAGAAGAGCGGGGAGGAAGGATTTTGAAGTTTGTGTAGGTATGGTTTTTTTTGTGCAGCTGTTATTTGTGTTTTTATTTATGTTTTTTTTCTGTAGGGTGAAGGTATGCACGTCCAGGAAGAACAGTCTAAAAACTATAATAGTCAGTAATGTCAAGGGTAATTAAAATAGTATCATGGAATGTAAAAGGGACAGGTTGTGTTTTGAAAAGAAAGAAAATTCAATTAGCACTTAAGCAAGATAATTCTGACATCATTTTCTTGCAAGAAACTCATCAAAAATCTTATGAAGTAAATAAATTATATGTTAAAGGAAGGCAAATATATGAAATAGCACCGGGGTTATCCAAGGCTAGAGGAGTGGCAACCTTGATATCAGATAGATTGGGATTTAACCTTATACAAAGTATAGCCGATCCTGATGGAAGGTATTTAGTTATAAAGGGGACTATTGAAATTAAAAATAGTGGAGAAGTTTTATAGAGATTTATATTCAGAAAAAAAGGTAGATTTAAACAAGCTCAGGGCACAATTTGAAAGGCAAGGAACAAAGAGAATAGAAGAGGACCATAAAAACATAATGGAGGCAACAATTACAGAAAAAGAAATTAGTGAAGCGATAGGAAGATTGAAATTAGATAAAGCCCCAGGTGAGGATGGACTATCAGCAAACTTTTATAAGGATTTCAAAGGAATCCTGATAGGAAAACTTCATAAATTATATAATAAAATTCTAGATGGAGAAATGATCCCAAATTCATGGAATAGAACAATAATAACATTAATACCAAAATCAGGAAAGGATGCCGAAAGGATTGAATCATATAGGCCAATCTCTCTAATAAATCAGGATGCAAAAATATTCACAATGATAATGGCAAAAAGATTGAATACTTTTATTGGAGATTATATCAATAAAGATCAGGCAGGCTTTTTAAAAAATAGACACATGGCAGATTTAATTAGGAAAGTATTGGATTTGATGGAAATAGCTGAAAGGAAGAAGGAAAAAAATGGGTTTCTAGCATTAGACATATTTAAAGCATTTGACTCTCTACAGTGGGACACAATACAGGAATTGATTCGGCTATATGGATTTGGGAATAAATTTCAAGGAATAATGGCTAAATTGTATCAACTGAGTATTGCAAGGATCAAGGTTAATGAGGAATATACCGAAGAGATAAGATTAGAAGCAGGTACGAGGCAAGGATGTCCATTGTCGCCAGTAATATTTATTTTGGCAATGGAATTGCTGGCAAACATGATAAGACAAGATAAGGAAATAACTGGTTTAGAAGGTAGTAAAATAAATTTATATGCTGATGATACCTTATTGATAGTTAAACAACCAAAGCAAGTATTGGATAAAATTTTCCAACATCTTAAGGAATTTGAGGAAATTACAGGCCTGAAAGTTAATTGGCAAAAATCGGAAATGATATTATGCAACATGAGGAAAAATGAACAAGAAGAAATCAGTGCAAGATTTAAAATTCAAATAAAGTCTTCAATTAGATATTTAGGAATAATAATAACAGGTATTTTTAAAGACCTTAAAAAATTAAATTATGGGAAAGTTAGAAAGGAAATTGAAGAAAAAATAAGAAAATACAAAAATTTGAACCTGTCCTGGTTTGGAAGAATAGCCCTCTCAAAAATGATGCTTTTACCGAGGTTAAACTTCTTGTTTGATGCTTTACCAATTAAGCACAGTGTTAAAGAGCTTCAAGAATATCAGAAAACGATAAACAAATTTTGTAATGGAGATAAGAGGTCGAGGATAGCTAAGGCACTGTGGTATTTACCCCAAAAGGAGGGAGGATTGGGATTACCAAATATTCAAAACTATTATAAAGCGTTTCAGATTAGGAATGTTGTAAAGATATTAATGAATGAAGAAGTAAGCTGGGAAAGAATAGAAATGAAGGAGTTATCTCAAATGGGTAAGGCATCATTTTTGAGTAAAGGAAATAAAAAAGTGGACAACAAAGGGATACAAAATAGGTTTTTAAAGACAACAATGGAGGAGTGGAAGAAGGTTAAAAAACATATAGCCCCGGGCACTTCACCAACTTTAGAGATAGGAGATTTTAATGATTTTCTGATAAGATTGGATCAAAGGATTAGAAATGTGTTAGCAAACAAAAAAATACAATTATTAAAGGATTGGATCAGAGTTTGCACAGATAATGATGAAAGAAAGGAATTGTTTCAACAAATGGAATTAAATTGGTTCCAAATTCTCCAAATAAATAAATGGAATGCGAAGAATATACAAAGATGTGAGTTAGAAAGGGATTTGACAGATTTCGAGGAAATGTTAGTCAAAATAAGAAAAGAGAAAAAAGGTATAAAAGGGATTATTGGCAAGCTATATAAGATCTTTAATAGTAAAAGAAACATACAAGAGATATTGAAAAATAACTGGGAGCAAGACTTAAATGTTATAATTTCTGAAGAAAAATGGCAAGAAATTTGGCGAAGAAGAGTAATGAGATCCATGTCAGTTCGGGTCAAGGAACACAACTACAAATTGTTATGGCGCTGGTATCTGACCCCGGTCCGGCTGCATCAAGTAGATAATAAGAAAAGTGATAACTGTTGGAGATGCAAGCAAGAAAAGGATACATACTTACACATGTGGTGGAATTGTAACGATTTAAAGAATTTTTGGGGTAAAATTGAAAAAGAGATTAATGGCATATTTGAAAAGAAGCTTGTACTGGGGCCGGAGTCAGCTCTATTAACATGTATTGAGGACTTTAAGATGAGTAAAGAGGAAAAAGAATTATTGCTAATTATGTTGTCAGCAGCTAGACAATGTATAGCTAAGATGTGGAAAAACGAGTTGAGTATAAAAATAGAAGACTAGTATAAAGAGATGTGGCAATTGGCATTAAATGACAAACTGACATGGGAACTGATGGTTAGAAAAGGAGCAATTCGGGAAAATAGATTTTGGAGAATCTGGAAAAAATTTGTTGAGTATGTAATGGTGAAAAATCAAGGGAACAAACCTGTACCGGATCAAGCTGATTTTTGGAAAAACTGAACTGTTGTACTCCTGGACAATATACATAGCACCTGGGTGTAATTCGGATAGATTGTTTAGATTAAAAATAGATAAGGGTTGAACAATAGCTAATTAGAGTATATATACTAATTTAGAATTTAGTAAGATAAGTTTAACTTTTTCTACCTCAAGTACAAGTTGAGTAAAATATTTAGTTTTTACTGTTTTTTCTTTTATTGTTTAGTAATATCCATAACCATAATTGTAATAGTAAGATTGTTAAATAATGAACTATTGTATGGGATTTGATTCTGTTTTTTCTTTTATAGTTATTGTAGTGTTTCTTTTGTGTTATTGTAGTGTCAATTTTTTGTATTGTGTAAAAATTATAAAAATTAATAAAAAATATAGAAGCGAATATTGTAGGAGGTATTATCCTGGTTGTTGTCTGTTGCTGGGTTTTTTTTGTCTTACTTTATTACATATGTAATTTGTATGTTTGTATTTTGTATATGATGTTAATCTGCTCAATAAAAATTAATTAAAAACAACAAAAAAAGTAGAAGCAGTGACAGATTTTACTTTCTTAGGATCAAAGCTCACTGCAGATGGGGATTGCAGCCATGAAATAAAAAGCCGACTGATTCTTGGGAAGCAAGCAATGAGAAACCTGGGGAGCATAGTGAAAAGTAGAGACATCACATTGCAACAAAAATTTGTATAGTCAAAGCAATGGTATTCCCTGTGGCAATGTATGGTTGTGAGAGCTGGAGCATTAGGAAAGCTGAGCGCAGAAGAATAGATGCCTTTGAGATGTGGTGTTGGAGGAGAGTTTTGAGAGTCCCCTGGACAGCGAGGAAAACAAATAGGTCAATCTTAGAAGAAATCAACCCTGACTGCTCCTTATAAGGTCAAATAGTAAATATGAAGCTAAAGTACTTTGGACATCAAATGAGAAGAGAAGATTCACTTGAGCAAACCTTGATGCTGGGAAAGGTGGAGGGCAAAAGAAAAAGGGGGCGGCCAAAAATGAGATGGCTAGATGGTATTGTGGATGCAATGGGCACAGAGCTGTGTGAGTTGAGGAGGATGGTGGAGGACAGAAGTGCCTGGCGGATAGTGGTCCACGGGGTCGCAGAGGGTCGGAATCGACTGTGTGACTGAACAACAACAAAACTTGGAAGTATGCTACACTGAACACAGAGGGATTTCTATTGGATCCAAAAGGGTTGGATCAGCGTACTTTCAACAGTTGTGGCTTATGAGTTCTCATCATTAGCTGTGAAGCTATACTGAAACCATCTGCAACTCCTCTGGTCCAGTTTACCATTGGAAGGGTGGATGGTTTCATTTATTTTCAGAAGATTAGGGAACATATGTGTGTTAGAGGTAGCTTGTAGTCAAAGAGGAGATTATTTATTCACTTAAATACTTTGAAAAGCCCCAAAAGAGGAGACAACTGGATTTTGGACATGGCGGTTGACTTTATTTCACTCCTCTGCTGCCTTCCTTCTGCAGGAAACATAGAGGAGGTTTATGGATACCCTTTTGATCAGCTGGTGTTTCCAGGATCTATTCCCTGAGTTTTCCCAACCAACTAGGAGATTTGAAGTAGGTCCTTGTGATGTCATAGGGAAGGGCCCTTCAAACGTCACAGAGATGAAGAACAGGGCAAGTTTGGAAGGGAAGTAGCAAAACACACATGCACACTCCTCTCCTCTAGGTTAGTGGGTCCTGTTGCCATCTGAGAATAGATAAATGTTGGTTCATTTACTTTAAAGTCAACTCAGAAACAAAGATCAAAGGGTTCTCCTCCTTTAACAACTTCTCATCCTGAGAACCGTCACCCTGCCTGGAGATTCAATTTAGCAGTTCCCTAACACTTTAGCTAGTGACGTATTTGTCATTTGGTAATCCTACTGCCTGAGACCTACCTACATCTCTAGCAAGGGAACTAATAACATTAGGAATGATGTCATATAGGATGGAAGCAGATTTACAAGTAATGTTGTCACCTGCAAGGCATTGTTTTCTGATGCCTATGGCACAATGATGTTTCTTTTATGAAATAATGAAATACCTGGTAATGAATGGAGATATGCAGAGTTGTTTTGTTTTTTTAAACTACAAACTAACAATTACATCTTTTGGTGTAACAAGCAACATTTATTTTTTACTTCCAAAATTTGTACAGGAGTAACAATGGCAGGGATTTGAGACTATTTTTCTAATTCGAAGATTGTCCCAAGTTTGGAAAGTAATTATTTGAAAAGTGATTGAATTGAATCAAGGATCTCCAGAGTACTGAATTCTGCTTTTGTATTTCAGTTTTTAAAAACCTGAAAACAATGACAGAAACAACAATTTGTGCCAGCAAGTCTTACTCAGAAATCATATATGCACACACACAAGCATGCATGCACTCACACATGCATGCACGGACACATTATACACTTTATAATGTTCCTTATATTGACTGGTTTAGAGAAATTGATTTAAAGGAATATATAACTGTTATAATGAAATCTTAAACAATCCAGGTACAGTGGTACCTCAGATAACATTTGCCTCGGCTAACGCTAAAATCGAATAACGTCAGTGAATTTGAGGCAAACATTTGCATTGCACAATGTTAAGATAATGTTGTGTGATGCAAATGTTTGTCTAAATTCACTGATGTTGATCTCTGCCCTGAAGCCCACAGGACTGGTCTCTACTGCCAGTTTGGTTGGGGGAAAATTGGGCATGCATGTTCTCCTCCCAACCAAACCGGCACTACGAAGTTCGTAGTGGCAGCATGGCTGGGAAGTTGACGGGGGAGTCCCTGGTTGGCTACCCAGCCACACCGCTGCATAGCAGTAGTGATCATATTGGGCTGTTCTCTGCCTGGGAAGGCGCTTTATTATTATTATTATTAAATTTATATGCCGCCCTACTCGGTGAAAACCGACTCAGGGCGGCTCACAACATACAATCAAATACAATGTAACAATTCAATAGAACAACACAATGTCACAATATAGTGAAATATACATCAATAATTCAAACAATAGAATATCATAAAATACAATACAGTAAGATAAAACCCCAATATACATCATAAAGTTACAAAAATATTACAAAAAACATAGGAACATTACACAATCTTACAAAGAAAAAAAATGTTACAAAAAGGCATCCCCACCCTACTCACCCCAGATCCTACCCATTAAGGTGGTGGCCACCAACCGACTACTCCCCTTCCTTCTGTCCAAGGGAAAGGAGAAGGGCAATGTGTCCATCCAACATGTAGGTGCTGCCACAAAACCCCAGCCTAGAAAAAGAGAAGAGCCCAGTGAACAGCCCAGAGAACAGCCCAGTGGGATTGAGGCTTAGATCTCCACTGGTAATGTACCCTTGCTTTTGCAAGGTTAGTCTCGCAAATTACGGGATTATGATATTTTTGATCTTTGGTTTTCCTTCTTTTTAAAGATGTAAACAGCCCAGAGCATGATAAAATCCTAATGGGGAGCATAGAAATTTGATATATAAATAAATAAACTTTCCTAGACCACTGGTGTATATATCCTTATTTAAACAGAGATAGCCTGTCTGTGGGTAAATGTGTCTACAGTAACAGTTCCAAATACAGTATCTGCTAGTTTAATCATTTCTTTGCTCTAACACACATGCTTCCTGCTTACATCTGTTTTAACTTTCAGTCAAAATTAACTATCCTGAAAGGAACCCATTCGCTACATAAATCACTGTTAAGAGCACAGCTGCCTGACTGGAAGTAAGCAAGCCCAGAAGAACAGCTAAGAGTGAAACAAAAGGAATTCTTTCCTCAATGAAGCCAAACATCAACCTGATGAAGAAACTTGCACAGGTACAAACAGACATCATCTTCCTTACAAAATGCAAACAAAAGGACTACATCCCCAAAGGACTTACAGTGAAAAATGCTCTACAATCAATGTGCCCCACCAACTACAGTGAGAAATTATGCTACATTCTCTCTAAGAAACTACTGAAATACCACATCACCATCCAATACAGCAAAAAATGGTCGCGCGGCCGCGGCAACTGCCGCGGCCGCGCGCTTTGCGCCGGTGCCGGCCAGAGAGACGGGCCTGGGCACGAGCGCAGGGGGCGTGTTTAAGCGCTGCCCTTATAAGGGCGGCGCGCTCCCTGTGCTCGTTCGCCAGTCCCTTTCTGACAGGCGAGCGAACTGGGTTACCCCTCCGTTGCGGCGCTTCTGTAGGTTTCCCCAGGCTGTCGGACGGGTGTCTTCTCCGCTCCTCTCCTCTCTTTGGGGTTTTTTGTGCCACAGGATCAGGCAGGTTTTAGTCTCCCCCGGGTCTCCGTTTGGGTCCCCTGCCCTGGTTCCAGCTGCCGGCTGTTTTGCTGGGCCTTGTCAGGCCTGCGCAAATCGCGGCCGCCATTTTGTTGGCTGACAGTTGCGCCCGCCATTTTGTTTCGGGCCTTATCCCAGCTTTTCCCTTGCTCCTCTGGTCGGGCCTTGCCCCGGGCTGTCCGCGGCCAGGTCTCTTGCCCCTCGTCCCACTGACCGGGCACCCCTGTAGTTCGGGCATCTTGCGCCAGACCCGTAAATTGGGTCCGCCTTGGTTTCTGGCCGTACGTCACCTGGTGATTAACAGCCTTTCCTTGTGGCTGTCACCTTGATCTGGCCTGTGGTGCCGGGTAGATTTGTCATTGTCCAGTCATTTATAGCCATGGCTCCTAAGAAGCAGGCCACGGTGCCGAAGACGCAGGTGGTCCCTCGGCCTCGCCGCACCCCCCGCAGGGCTACCGCCGTAGGGGGTCCCAGCCGCCGCACCCCGGGGCCCGAGTGTGCCCCCGTCACCCCCGCGGCCCTCCTGGCCCGGGTGGCGGCCTTGGAACAGGCCGCTGCCAGGGAACAGGTGCCGGATTCGCGGGGGGCGGCCCAACGGGCCGCCCAGTCGGTGACTGACCCGACGGCGGCTGAATGGAGTGGGTTGGTGGAGGTTATCCACCAGCGGATTGCCCAGCTCGAAGCTCGCCTGCCGCCGCTCCGGCCCGCTGAGGACCAGCTCCCTGCCGCCGCTGAGGGCCAGATGGAGGATCCTGCTCCCTCGGTGGTGGCGGAACCCGACGCCGGGCCCAGCAGTGCGCGCCCGGTCCTTGTTCCTCCGACGGTCGAAGACGCACGGGCCGGTGGTGAGTATGGGAACGATTTGGCCACCCCCCCTGGCGTTTTGCCGCAGCAGCCTCCTGCGGCCACCCCCCCTGGCGTTTTGCCGCAGCAGCCTCCTTCTGCCACCCCACAGCTTTCCCTGGCGCACGCGCCGCCGCCCTCCATTGCTCCGCAGCCTACGGTGCAGTGGCCCTGGCCGAGCCAGCCGGCGGCGGCCGTGGCTTCGCCTTGGCCGCCAGCGGCGCCTGGGTTCCCGTGGTTGCCGCCGGCTGCACCGGGACAGGGACTGGCCCCTTCGTGGCCGGGAGCGGCTCAGTCGGCGGTTGTTCCACCTCCGACGGCCCAGCTGGTGCCTGGCACGTGGCGGGCGCCCTATCCGCCGCCCCCGGTGGCATCGCCTTTCGGCGTCCCTTCTAGTCCAGCCCCGTGTTGGCCGTGCTACACCTTTGGGGACACGGGCTATAACTCTGTGTCTCGCTTGGCCATGCCGTACGGCGACCAGTCGTTGCCGCTCGGTGACCACTTGCTCCCTGCCACCCGGGATAAAATTCTCCGTGGTGAGTATGTCGATTTCTTCTCCCTCCTCAATCGGGACTCCACGAAGGAGGAGAGGGAGAAGGCAGACGACGCGGACAAGGAAAGGGCCAAGAGGAAGAAGCCTCCACGCACCTGGGCCAACTGGCTCCCAGGTTTCATCATCTATGCTGGTGTGCTGTCCCGGGCTTTTCCCCAGCTAGCGGTCTCCCTTTTTCAGTATTTCGACATTATTTACCGGGCTTATGTCGACTTCCCGGGGCAGGCATGGCTGGCGTATGATGAAGAATTTCGTATGCGCGCGGCCATACGCCCTGGCATGCGCTGGGATGAGATGCACTCCGCGCTGTGGATGCAGCTCATGACCCCGACCCGCCCGGCGCTTGGTGAGCGGTACGATTGCGGCCACCTGATACAGCGCCCCACTCCCTCTCAGGCCCCCCGCCAACAGGCGGGGCAGGCGGTTCCGGCCCGCCTGCTGTGCTGGGAGTACTCTGCCTCAGGTCGCTGTAACAAAAAGCAGTGCAAATTCAAGCACGAGTGCTCGATTTGCGCTGGCGCCCACCCCGCTACCTCCTGTTTTCGGGGAGGAGCGGGCCGGGGCCGAGGTAAAGAACAGCAGGGGGCCAAGCGGGCCGGGTCAGACAGCACCCCTGGCAAAGGGCCCCAGCCCAATTAGGGTGGATGTACTGAACTGCCTGCTGCGGGACTATCCTTCGCCCGCTGACGCCAGATACCTTTCCGAGGGTTTCACCTTCGGTTTCCGCATCCCTGTAGTGGGGGCGCGGGGGCCTCAGGACGCGCCCAACCTGAGATCTCTGGTGGGTATGGAGTCAGTGGCCCGAGCACAAATTTTCAAGGAGGTAGCGGCAGGCAGGGTGGCGGGCCCTTTCGATGGCCCACCGTACCCCAACCTTAAAGTTTCCCCGTTGGGATTGGTTCCAAAAAAGGCCCCGGGTGAGTTCAGGTTGATTCATCACCTGTCTTATCCCGCTGGTTCTTCCGTCAATGACGCTATTCCGGACGCTTTGTGCTCGGTCCGGTATACGTCTTTTGACGAGGCCGTTCGCATGGTCCGATCCTGCGGTCCGGGTGCACTCTTGGCCAAGTGCGACATCAAGTCCGCGTTTCGGCTGTTGCCGGTGCACCCCGACGACTTTGAGCTACTGGGCTTTCGTTTTGAGGGCCAGTATTTCGTGGATCGGGCCATGCCGTTTGGCTGTTCTATTTCCTGCGCCGCGTTTGAGCGCTTTAGTTCATTCTTGCACTGGGCCTTAGTTCGGAAGGCAGGTTCTGACAGGGTCGCCCATTATCTCGATGATTTTCTTTTCGGGGGCCCCGCAGGTACTAGGGATTGCGTTCACCTGCTCCAGTCTTTTCAACACCTGGCGGAGGAGTTGGCTGTCCCGTTGGCGCCCGAGAAAACTGAGGGTCCGGCCACTACCCTCACTTTTCTGGGCATCGAATTGGACACTGTGGCCATGACCTCTCGTCTCCCCCTAGACAAGGTACAGCGCCTGGTTGACAGGATTGAGGCACTCCGGACCAAGAGGAAGGTCACCCTGCATGAATTGCAGGAGCTTCACGGGCATCTCAACTTTGCCTGTAGGGTGGTGGCCCCTGGCCGTGCCTTTGCTCGTCGCTTGTGCGACGCGATGGCCGGTCTGACCAAAGGGTTTCACAGAACTAGGCTAACCCGTGGGATGAGGGAGGATTTGGAGGTCTGGCTGGCGTTCCTTAGGGACTTCAACGGGGTTTCCTTTTGGCGCTCTGACCTTTTCCTCTCTTCCAGTTTTCAGGTCCATTCCGATGCCTCGGGGTCTTGCGGATTCGGCATCTATTTTGATGGCCATTGGTGCTCCGGCACGTGGCCGCCGCACTGGCGGGACTCCGGCGTCGTGCGGGACCTGACTTTCCTGGAATTCTTTCCCATCTGGGGGGCTATCAACATGTGGGGCAGTTACTGGGAAAATTCCGTTGTCACCTTTTGGTGTGACAACGCGGCGGTTGTCCAAGTGGTCAACTCGCAGACGTCCCGCTCCCCCCGGGTTATGTCCTTAGTCAGGCCGTTCGTCCTGGCTGCGCTGAGGCTTAACATCGTCTTTCGCGCACGCCACGTGCCGGGGGTGGATAATTCCATTGCTGATGCCCTGTCCCGCTTTCAGATGGCGCGGTTCAGGGCGTTGGCTCCCGGTGCCCGGGCACTTCCCTCGGAGTTGCCGGATGCGGTCTGGAACATTGGAGGGCCGAGGTGAATCGGGCCATCGGCCTTTCCCTATCGGGTCGCACACGCCGTGCCTACAGCCTGGCGTGTGGGGCTTTTACCACCTTTAGAAGCCAGCAGGGTTTGCCGGAGGTTTGGCCGCTCCCGGTGGACCATGTGCTTCAGTTCATGGTTCACCTGCGGCGGTCCGGCCTTGCTCCACGGACCATCCAGGGGCGGCTGTCGGCCTTGGCCTTTGCCGCCCGGGCGAATGGTGTCCCTGACACCCTGGGCGATTTTCGTATTCGCCGGGTGTTGGAGGGCTGGTCGAGAGAGCGCGGCCACCGCCCGGACGCCCGACAGCCGGTGTCACCGGCGGTGCTGCGGCGTTTGGCTGCGGCATGGCCACGCCATTGCACTGACGGGTATGAGGCGGCGTTGTTTCACGCTGCGTCTTCCGTGGCATTCTTTGCTGCCCTCCGGGTGGGAGAACTGGTGGTGGCTTCCCGCGGGGACATGTCTGGCCGTGCGTTGCAGCTGGCTGATGTCGCGTTCTCCGCGTCGTCGGTCCGGCTGACGGTCCGGGTGTCCAAAACCGACCAACGGGGTAGGGGGGTTTCCTTACTTCTACTGCGCTGCAGTATAGCTGACATCTGCCCGGTGGGAGCACTGGAGCGTTACCTGGCTATACGCCCCTCTGGTCACCTGCCCCTTTTTGTCCATCGGGATGGGTCCCCGCTGACTCGCTTTCAATTTTGGAGGGTCACTGGGGCGGCCCTGTCAGAGGTGGGGGTCCCCGGTGCCTGTTATGGCACCCACTCTTTCCGCATAGGGGCTGCTTCAACCGCAGCCTCTTTCGGGTATTCCGATGCGGATATCATGCGGATGGGGCGGTGGGGGTCTGCGTGTTTTCGGACTTATGTGCGACCGCTCCTGCCATGACCTGCCTTGCTGCCGTTTGTTTTCTGTTTGTTTTTCTTTCAGAGCTCTTCCCCCGGAGTGAGGTGGCCCGCGTGTGGATCGTCGGCCACAGCTACATCTACTGGGCCGCCCGTTTCGCTGGTGCGGCTCCCTGCGGGATCCATCTGGGCCTGCGGCAGTGGGCCTTCCTCATGTGGCGGGGGGTGCGGGGGATGTTGTGGGATCAGTTGATGCCTATGTTACTTTCAAGCTGGCATGTGCCACCCCCCGATATCATCCTTGTGCACCTAGGCGGGAACGACCTTGGGCAAAGGATGGGGTTGGATCTGTCCCGGGCTATCTGCAGGGATTTCCATTTCCTGCACCAGCACTGGCCGGCGACCAGGATTGTCTGGTCGAGTATGATACCGCGAGCCCGTTACAGGGGCGCGGTTGATTATCGGGCCGTGGATCGTGCGCGGCGTGGGGTTAACCGCGCCGTGGCGCGTTTCCTGCATGCCCGGGGCTGGGGTACGGTGGTGGAGCACCCGCTGTTCTGTATGGAGGAGTTGGGCCACCTGTACAGGGGCGATGGGGTGCATCCGTCACTGGACGGCCAGATCCTGTTCTTGGGAGCCCTGCAGCAGGGCCTGGTGACCGAATTGTCGGTCTCGGGGGGGTGGGGCGGTGAGTAGTTTCACTCCCCCCGTGTGGCGGGTAGCACTGGTGATGAATAAATTTGGTCCCCGGATAACCGGGTAGGAACGTGTTTTGATCGGCTACTCTGTGAGTCTGATCAAAATGCGGACCGCGAACTTGGGTAACTGCCCAGCTCGGCAGCAGGCAGCCCCAATATAGAGTTCGCCCGGTGTTGGGTCAGAAGGAGATAACAGCTGGTGACTTCTGACGGGGACAGTAAATTGTTGTACGGACATGCTTGTCCGATATCCAAGTTAGCTTGGAATGGATATCGTTGACCTCACCAGTGCTACTGCGGCCTTGCTGCATTAAGTTACTGTTAAGATGGTTAAAGTTAACCAAGTTGATTTGAAATAAAGTGGCCCAATTTTTCAACCAACATCACTGTGGTCAGTCTCTTTTGTGCGGGCATACGGGTGCAATGGTCGCGCGGCCGCGGCAACTGCCGCGGCCGCGCGCTTTGCGCCGGTGCCGGCCAGAGAGACGGGCCTGGGCACGAGCGCAGGGGGCGTGTTTAAGCGCTGCCCTTATAAGGGCGGCGCGCTCCCTGTGCTCGTTCGCCAGTCCCTTTCTGACAGGCGAGCGAACCCCGCCCTCCCTCCCTGGGTGCAGTGTGATTGTTTTTTGGTCGCTTCGGGGCCGGATGGGAATTTTTGCTTGAGACCTGGATTGGCCGGTGGGTCTCTTGGCTTTTTCGCCCATCCCACACTGCCTAGCCGGGTGAGCTGGAATGGAATTTTTTGGTCACTTTAGGGGGCGGGTAGCACTGGTGATGAATAAATTTGGTCCCCGGATAACCGGGTAGGAACGTGTTTTGATCGGCTACTCTGTGAGTCTGATCAAAATGCGGACCGCGAACTTGGGTAACTGCCCAGCTCGGCAGCAGGCAGCCCCAATATAGAGTTCGCCCGGTGTTGGGTCAGAAGGAGATAACAGCTGGTGACTTCTGACGGGGACAGTAAATTGTTGTACGGACATGCTTGTCCGATATCCAAGTTAGCTTGGAATGGATATCGTTGACCTCACCAGTGCTACTGCGGCCTTGCTGCATTAAGTTACTGTTAAGATGGTTAAAGTTAACCAAGTTGATTTGAAATAAAGTGGCCCAATTTTTCAACCAACATCACTGTGGTCAGTCTCTTTTGTGCGGGCATACGGGTGCAAAGGAAAATACAGAAGATTATTGCACATCTTGAATCACTTACACAAAACCAGTCGTCTGCTCTGGACACTGTACAAATATTCCTCACCACAAGAAAGAAAATCTATGATACACAAATTTCTTTATTGAAGAAAAAGAAAGAGAACAAGATATCTAATCTACTAAATGACCACAACAAGAACAAAATGGAATTACAGAACAACATAATTAATCTATCCAACCACACATTGAGCAAAGAAGAAGAGTCAGTCCTATCATGCGGCCTGTCCTTCTGTCCCTCCAAACCAACACAAATGATTGAATTCTGTGATGATGTGGAAGCCTTTTTTTTGTAGACTACAAATCAAATAATATTTCCACAACTCTGAGAACCAGCATAACAGTCCACAAACTGTTCCACACTCACTGAAAAACAAGGAGGAACAATGCATGGATCCACAATCATCACACTCCCAACAGTACAGAAAGAAGAATTCTAATTGGTTGGAATCATCCAGAGAGTGGAACTTGTGGGAGAAAATAAAAACTGAAGGGAGGGGACAGAACACTCTCTTGATCTGATTCTTTGTGCTAAGAGTAAGCTGTGAACTTAGAAAACATGTAGGGGCTTCTAAGATGGGGGGGGCTCTCTGGGCTTCCACAATTAGATAAGCTTTCTTTGTTTTTAATGTGCTTTCTGACTTAAAACTGTTCCATTTGCATAATTAATCTGTAAATACTTTTGCTAAAATATACTATTAAAATTCAAGATGATGACTGGAGTTGTTTGATATCCTGTGTGCTACTGTACTTACAGTGAGCTAAAATCCTGGTTTGCTTAGCTAGGAGGGTGGCAATTCAGGTGAAATCCCAACTACATGTAGGCCAAAGTCCTACTTGTGAGTAACAGGATTCCTTACAGTTATCATGGTCAAGTCAAGCTACTCACAAGACGCTGAGAGACAACTATCCAACTCCACATTTTACCAGCTCCTAACCATCGACCCAACTGCAAAATATCAAAAGGACTTACAAAATCATCTAAAAACTGTTCCTGGGAATATATGTGATCAAAGCTTGACAAATATACGTCAGGAGCCTCAATCAGCCACCTTTTACCTGCTACTTAAAATACACAACCCTGGAAACCCTGGAAGACCCATTGTTTCAAGCATCAACAACATCACCATTGGGGTATCTGGTCGTGTGGACTCTATTCTTAAACCATATGCCAGCAATGTACCCAGCAATGTAAGAGATACCATGGACTTCCTAAGAAAACTTCAGTACACCCAGGAACTCCCAAATAACACCATCCTAGCGACAATGGATGTAGAAGCTCTGTATACCAACATCCCACACAAAGATGGACTACAAGCTGTTAAGAATAGCATTCACAATAAAAATGAAGCCTGCATGGTAACCACCTTCTGCAACTTTGTACTAACACACAACTACTTCAACGTTGACAATAAAATCTATCCACAGATCAATGGAACTGCCATGGGTACTCGCCTGGCTCCACAATATGCTAACATATTCATGGCTGATCTAGAACAAGGTTTTCCCAACTGCTGTGCCCACAAATCACTTCTCTACTTGAGATACATTGATGGCACATTAATATGGACCCATAGAAAGGAAATCTTAGAGAAATTCATGACTTCAATAATTTTCATCTAAATATCAACCTCTGCTTGGGCCAGTCTACACAAGTAAATTTCCTAGGCACCATTGTGAAGCCACAAAATTGACATCTCAGTACCACACTATATCACAAATGTACATACCGATACACCCAACTGCAGGCCTCCAGCTTCCACCCTGAACACACAACAAAACCCATTGTATTCAGCCAGACTCTCAGATACAACTGTTTCTGCTCTGACTCACAAGACAGAGATGACAAACTCAAGGATCTACAAAATGCATTTCTCAGACTACAATACCCACCCAGTATGGTTAAATAACAGATCAACAGGGCAAGGCAAATACCCAGAAGCAACCTGCTACAAGTCAGGCCAAGAAGAGAAAATAACCAAACACCACTGGATGTCACTTTCAACCCACAACTCAGGCCTCTCACATGCATAATAAAAAATCTTCAACCCATCCTGGACAAGAATATTTCACTTTCCCAAGCTCTTGGTGGGAGTCCACTACTTGGTTACAAACAACCACCCATATATATCAGAATGTCTATTCCTCAAACTGATTCCCATCAGAGTTTTCCCTGACAAACTGATTGCAATTTATTACTGGTTGTAAATAACACATTGATTTGCACATGCATCTCCTGAACCTTTGCCCAGCTACTCTGGATCTCTATATCAGATATTTATCAAATGTATACCATGATATCCATTCTTATATCTGATGAAGTGGACTTGATCCATGGAAGCTAATATTAAAATACAGGAGTTAGTCTTCAAGGTGCCTCAGTGTTTTTTGCCTTTTGTTTGGTTTTATTTGCTCTCTGATAAACATACTATGTTTCTCTAGGTCTCACAAAGTACTCTGGTGCATAGACAGGATGGTGAGAATTGATTAGTATGAAGCAAGACTAGGGGAAGTGATTCTTGCAGAGCTTTGTTGGGGAACCCTTTGGGATACTGGCTTTATTTCCCTTTTTTAAAATTATGTTCTGTGTTCAGGAAACTGCAGACTAATGCTTTTGCCAAGGAATCTTGCGTAGACAATATGATGTTGGTTTGAGGAACTGAAATAATTATCTATTGTCCTTTTAAATGAATCTGGTAAGGAACGATGTCATTTAATGCAGGATAATATTGCGCATTTTGGCATCTCTTCCAGAAACAAAAGTCCTGTAACATATCCTATAAAATATGCTCATATCTTCTGGTTTCTCAAGCAGCAGAAAGCTGTGAGATGCACAACTGCAACATCTATAGGAAAGGAGGCACACAGGTTAATGGATAGGATTATTGTTAGTGGGAATCCAACTCATTGTAGACCAGAGACACAAAAGAAAAATTTCTTTTCATATCTAATAGCCAAAATCCTGTTAACTAGTTATGCCAACATAATGCTAATTGTATAATTTTTGGAGGGAAATTGACTCAAATAAAAAAAAAAATCTCTTGTGAAATTATTTGCTGCTTTCTAAGAAGTATGAATCAGTATGCAACAGATGTCTGTGGTATTTTTTTTTTAACTTGAGGAAATTCACCTCCAAAAATTATGCCAACCTAATTGCCTATGAAGATTTTTTCTAATGTATCCCAGTTTCTTTATCATAACAGTGTTATTGCTCTTTTAAATAGATGAATTTATACAGGTTTTTAAACATTTGGTGTTCCTTATCTACAGGGAAATAATCTGTTTAGGTCTCAGGATTCATAGTGTGTATTTATCATTTTTCAGATTAGGAGAAGTACTAAACATAGCATTTTATAGCTTTTAAGAGAAGGCAAATGCAATTGGTAAGCATTTTTGGCAAAGAAATGTAATAATGTATTGCTGTCACACGTATTCAAAAGATAAATGAGAGGTTTTCAATGTGAAACCTGTTTTAGTCTCTTTAAAGTGTTTTTTTAAAAAAACTTTGCTGATAACTGAGGTATCTTTAGAACTGTAAAGCAATATTCTACAAAAACTGTTCTACACAATATTTATAGCCTACTAACGTAAGTATATAATTTATGTAAAATTGGCTTCAATGTTGACATACAGCAGTTATTTTTTTAAAATTCCTCAAAGGAACACATCTCTATGAAATGCACATTTTTATCACATGTGCATTTCTAAGGCAAGAGTTAAATAAAATGAGGAATGCTGGTTATCATGTCAAGTCAACTGGTCTTGGCTTGCATAAAGAAATGTTGTCATATACTGCAAACTGAAAACAAAAAAATAAAGCACCACAAAACATTGAAACATTGAAAATACTCTTTCTTGGTTTTCTTTTCTTTTGAAGTGTAGAAACTGAACAGGCTCGTGCTATATTATATTTGTTTGTGTGAGCATCATGAATGTCAGAATGTGTTGGTTGTTTTCAGCAATTTTCCACATACCTGCAAAGGCTGGGCACAGATAAACAATCAGTTGTCCACATTGTTAGTGTGGTGAATTTTATCTACTTCTTTAATATGTACAAAAGCCAGCAGCAATATTTTAACTTGTTTTCCCTTACTGTGATAGAGCTGTAGCCCGAGGTTAAGTTATTTTTTTAATGATACACAAGAAATCCCTTATGCTCCATTAGTATTTCAGTAACTATTTCTAAGTCCTTTGTTCAGGTTTATACATGAGTTTGAAACCTCTAATTCTCCCCCAGATTGTTTGACTCTCCAATCAGTCCCCAAAAGTCTAGCCAATAATGATGCATGACTGCAGTTGTCGTTCAACCACACACAAAGAGCTGTATGTCCCTTATCTCTGGTTCAATATAAACTCATCCTTCAAAATTTATTCACTTCAGTAATCTCTTTTGTGTCAGAGCAAACAATTGGGTGTTTTCCCCACTCAATTGTTTATAAGAAAATGCAGCACAAAATCTGGTGAAACCTATATTCTGATGACTTTAAAATCTTACATTTAAAAATTTAAAGGCATGAACTAAAAGTAGAGAATATGAGCTATTCCTTAGAAGACAGTTGTGGACGTCAGAAACATAGAAATGGTAGAGTTGAACTAGATCTTGATGATCTGATCCAAATGGGGGCAGTGGTGGCGCAGTGGTTAAGAAGCTTCCCTTGTTAGCTGACAAGTCGTCTGTTCAAGACCCGGGTGCTTAATAATAATAATTGATGATGATAAAGTTGCCTTCACCATCATCATTATTATTTCCTTCCTTCCTTCCTTCCTTCCTTCCTTCCTTACTTACTTACTTACTTACTTACTTACTTACACTTGTATCCTGCCCTCTAGGGAAAAATACATTCCTACATGGGGTTGCTAACATCATAAAATCCCTCATATAAGAAACCAAACTTATTAAAAATTACCCCCATAAAACTTACAATAAAACGTACAATAAAAGCTGACCATTCTAATGGGCCAAAATACCATAGTCCAGCATCTTGACCTCACAGCCTGATTGGGAGTAGTATAGGCTGGGTCCCAATCTAATAGCCAGGGATAGGAAAGAGATTTGTGAAGGCCTCCTCGAAAAGCAGAGTCTTCAGTTGGTTTTTGAAAGACTGGATCAAAGAAGCCTGATACAGCTCAAGTGGAATGGCATTCTACAGCACTGGTGACACGACTGAGAAGGCTGCTACTGAGAAGAATTGAGCACCCATCTCTGTCCCAGTTCTTGGGTACATGAAAGGAGTCTCATTTGGGCGTTCTCTGAGTGGAGTTTTTTCTGCAAAAACCCTTTCAATCCAGAATAATTTCTGACACGAAATTATTATTATCTGGTCCAAACTATTCCCAGTACAACATAGTCTAACTAATTTATTCCCTAGGGCAGTGGTGGCCAAACATGGCACTCCAGGTGTTCTTGGACTTCAATTCCCAGAAGCCCAAGTAAGCAATCCTTCAGATCAGGGCTTCTGGGAATTGAAGTCCAACAACATCTGGAGTGCCAAGGTTGGGCATCACTGCTCTAGGAGATGAGAAAAATAATTCTGTTATCTTGAAACCCATAAAAACAAACACCAGTTTCTTGACAATTTAGGAGGCCACAAAGCTTGCTCGGCATGTTGGAAAAATAAAATAGGCACAAAATTATGTGCACATATTCTGAAATGCAAAGGGCTAAAAAGGGCATGATTGAAAAGGTATACACAAAATCACTTAGGACCGTGGGGGAAAAATGTGTAACTTAGGTAAACTTGTGGAAAGAAATTGCATTTTGAGAAAATGCATTGAAATGTACATGGGTTTCATTGAGGAGAAGAAAAAGATGCCAAGGACAAGAGGAAAATGCTGGCTGGATTTCAAGAAATGCACTGAAATGAAAACTGAGAGATTTTCACATCCCTGCACTACATCTCAGGGGAGTACCTTCCCACACAATTTCACCTGTCATGAATTGCTAATGCAGATTACCAGCTCACCGGGTGATTAATGTGAATAAACGCCACCACTTAATAATATTTTCGGCGTTTAGAACACATTAGAATCCATGCCAAGAAAATAATTTCACCCTACTTTTAGCAATGCAGACAGCCAAGCAAATCTGTGCTAGAAAATCTTACCATTTGGAGAGCTGGTAATCTCTATATTTGCATTTTGCTGCAATTCTTCTTGGTGCTATTTCCTTTCTTGTTCTTTCGCTAAACAGTTTCAGCCTCATTTTCCCACCACAATGTTTCATTTGGTTGGTTATGGTCACCCACTGGATTTTGCTTTTTTGTGATGTCCTCTAGGAAATCATGGGGACTGCAATAACCAATGTTGAAATGACAGATTGGATAATTGAAACTGAACACAGCAAGAACAAAGAAGAAGAATTATACTACAATAATACAATGGGCAGTACACAAAAAGATCAAGGAAAAACAACATAAGTGTTTGGTGAGAAATGTATGCCCTCTCACACCTATAATTCATTTTGTTGCATCAAATGCACCACATTGGAAGCAAGTATCAAACTTCAGGAATACCTGGGTCTAAACCCAGTCATTAGTGATAAATCTGGTTAGAATTGATTTATAAGATGAATGGAAATTATATGTTAACTTATAAAATCATTGATTACATTGGTCTACTCTGGGTAAAAGAAAAGGTCTCCCTTGCTTGAAAGCCAGTTGTGTCCGATTCTAGGGTGCAGTGCTCATCTCAATTTGCAGCCAAATAACCAGGGCTGGCTGTGACTGCAGACAATTCTGTGGTCATGAGGCAGGTATGACTAGACACCAGAGAACATGGAACACTGTAAACATTCCCATTGAAGTAGTACCTATTTATTTACTTGAAATTTCTTGGTTTTGAACTGCCAGATTGGCAGGAGCTGGGACAGACAATAGGCACTCTTTCTGTCATGCAAGTGTTTGGGTCTTGAACTGCTGATGTTCTGACCTTCCAGTTATCAAGCTCAGCTTCTTAACACCTAAGCCACTGTAGCCCATGGTCTACTCTAGGTGGATATAAATCCTATCATACCTCACGTTCACAGGTGAAGACAAGGAACAGAAAACCCATCCTCCTCACTCCAGAAGATGAGTTATTTTATAGATGCTTAATGAGAAAAGCAATAATTATGAAAATTAAGCACATCTGTGCCATGACTTTTCCACATGAAAAGTGTGTGCTGTGCAAATTAAGTGATTGTTGCTTTGTTCCATGGGTTATTGAACATTAGATGCACTGCTGGGATTGTGTGAACCGTTTTTCTTCTTCTTAGCAGTAATACCATGGGTGCTTTGATTCTTAAAAGGAAAGGGCATTGGTTTTCTGCAACATGTGTTTATGCAAAGCAAAGACACCTTGAGAAGAAAAAATGTGTTCTCAGAGTCACTCTTCTCAGGAGACAAAGAATATCATGGGATTTTAAAAATTACTTACAAAAATGGTCTCCTCCTGCTGAAAAAGCCTAAATTCAATAAAAAAAAATCAGTGGGCATTTGGGATACACAGAAAGAGCCTCCTTGAAGACTGCGGTATTTTTGCACCACAATTAGACATACCCTAGTAATGGTTACCTTCTTTTGCTGGCTAATCTTTCTCAACTAGATCAGGTGAAAGGAACAGCAGAATGAATTCACCAAAAGGTGCCTTCATTTTGGCAGTTTCACATCTGGTCTAGACACAGAAGAAGAAGTGGCTGTTCTTAAGATTTGTAGAATACAGTTCCTTAATGTCTGGTTTTGCCAATAGTATATCCAGGTAAGCTCTTTTGTAGAGTTTTTAGGTATGTGCAATCTTCCCAGTGAGACAGTACTATTGATACTCTATATCAATGGTAACTAAACTAAGGCCCGGGGGCCGAGTGCAGCCCCCGATGCCAATTCATCCGGCCTGCAAAGCCCTCGTCGCTCCTGGAAGCAGAAGTAAAACACACCCATACGTGCTTCCAGGAGCAACAAGGGCTTCACAGGCTGGATGAATTAGCATCGGGGGCCACACCTGGCCCCCAGGCCTTAGTGACTGACTCCCTGAACCAAATGATCAGCCTGTGGCTCAAAACGTTTGGGCACCCCTGCTCTATATGACTTCAGTGAAATTAACTCAGCCCCAGTGGTTTCTTTCTCTTTTTAAAATGTTCCTTTTTAATGCTATATGTATGTTCAGGAGAGAGTGCAAGAGCAGCAATTCTGAATCTAGTTCAAACACTGGACTTTTCTCAAAGTTGCTAGCACTACCCAGAAGTCTAAATGTGCCACTCAGCAGGTTGACAAGATGAGCAACTGAAGAGAATGATGTATTTTCAGATTTATAAATATTCAAGTTGCCAGATCAGCTGTGTCCCACTCTGAAATTTTAGAGTCTAAACATAAACATGTAAGGAGAAAGGGACTGCCTTGCACAACATACCTGTGCATGTTGAACACTCTATTCCTACTCACCTGCCTTCATTTTTTTGATAGGGCCTTATTTTTTTTATTTTGATAGGACATCATTGTACAAGCAGAACAGATCAAAAAATCACCTTTGCACTACATACATACTGGCACCAGCAACATTGGTGGAAGTAGATGCTTAGGTTTTAATATTACATCATAGGTAAAGGTTGTCCTTGCTAGAAAGCCAGTCGTATCTGACTCTAGGGTTCAGTGCTCATCCCTGTTTATAGCCAAAGAGCCAGCGCTGTCTGTGTCTGCAGACGTTTCCATAGACATGTGGCAGGCATGACTAAATACCGGAGTGCACAGAACATTGCTTACCTCCCTAATGAAGTGGTCCTTATTTATCTACTTGCAATTTCTTGCTTTCAAACTGCTAGGTTAGCCAGAGCAGGGACAAAAGGGAACTTACTCCATTGTGCAGCACTTGGGTCTCAAACTGCTGACCTTCCAACCTTCCAGGCATCAAGTTCAGAACCTTGGTCATTAAGCCACTGAAGTCAACATTAAACTTTCTTCTCCCACAATAACCAAGCCAAGGGACCATTAGAAGCCCCTGAAACTTCAGCTGTTGTCATGGGAAATGACAACCCAAATAGACATGATCTGTGATTAATAATATAAAAAATGTGATTGCAGTAACCAAAACAATAGCTAGCATTCTATGAATGTTCACATTAAGAATAGTATATTTTGGGTCCGAATGGCTTGGGGGTGGATGGAGGGGGGGACTCGGGATCAATATTTTGGCTGCTGATACTGTACAGTAAAATGTTTTTTTTAAATAAATGAATAAATAAGAAGGTCCTTTGTCCAGTGAGTTGTTTTGGGACAGTGTGTGTGTGTGGGGGGGAGATGTATTGTATTTTGGCATCCATCTTTTGTCTGATTTTTAAAAAGGAATTCCTTTGTCCAGAGAAGGGGAGCCCAAACTTTTTGGGCTGTGGACCGATCATATGGTTCAGGGAGCCCGTTACTAAGGCCTGGGGGCCGGGTGCAGACCCCGACGCCAATTCACCCAGCCCATGAAGCCATATGGGCACGTTTTACTTCCTCTTCCAGGCGAGACGAGGGCTTCATGGGCTGGGTGAATTGGCATCGGGGGCTGCACACGGCCCCCGGGCCTTAGTTTGGGCACCACTGGTCCAGAGAGTTGTTTTGGGACAGTGAAGGGGACTCTGCCATTTATCGACTTGTTCCTTACAGAGCCATGTTATCGAAAACTAATGGTTCCTGTCCCACTGAGCCCATATGATATCCTTCTGCAGGTTATTCAGTTAAATAAACTACTAGCACTACTTCATACGCTTAGAAAGAGATGTAACATTATTAATCTTAAATGGTAATTTTAGTACACCTTAAATACGCTCATTTTAACTTGCTTCTTTACATATATTAAGTATCCTGTTTTTAACTTCTGTTCATTTTGCTGTACTATGCTAGTTTGGACGATAATATTGATTAATTGATATCCTGCTCCTTTTCACTGTTGGATTCCCATTACATTTCTGTATAATCTTAGATTTTAAATATTGTTCCAATTCTCAACAGAGTCAGTGCTAGCCACTGAGATATGTACATGCTTGATGTGAAAGTGCACCTTAATAGCTATTTAAGTTCTTAAAAACACAATATCTACTTACAAGATGATTGGTATACTGTACTTTCTTGGGAAAGGGATCCTAGAAAGATCTACCTGATTGATTTAAATAATAACTGAGGTGGAATTTCCCTGAAAATATATATTTTTTCCATTTCAGTCTTTATCACTCTCACTACCCCAAAAGGACCAATCAATTGAACATTCCTCCTTGTATCTGTGCAATGTGCCACTATTTCCTTACAAAGCCTTGAGTCATACTAGGTCCCAAATGATGTCCATGTTGTCAAAAAAAGGCAGGGGCAGGAAGCAGAAAGGGGGAACAAACCCCACCGAAAGATTTGCAAATGAAAATAAAATAAAATATGTAGATTTTTTTTTCTTTGAAGGACACTTAGATTGTTCTGACACTTCTCCTTAATATGAATGAAATTCAGCATCAGTGCTTCCATAGCTGTAGCATTCTCTGCTTTCCTCAGCTGTTTTTGCCATTTCCATTGGCAGCGGTGGTGGGAGTGAGGGCGGTGGTCCACATGAAATGGTGGCATGGGTGAACCAGTGGTGGGCTGCAGCAGGTTCGCACCAGTTCGCCAGAATCGGTAGCAGAAATTCTGACTGGGCCTGCCCCTCCAAGTTTTGAAATAAAGTAGTCCTAATTTGGGTGCAATGCAGGGCTTCCCTCCTGGCCATGCCCACCATAACACACCAAAAGTGTGGTAGTAATTTTTTTAAAAAATCCTACCACTGGGTAGGCATGACTAGATCACCCAGCAGTCACATGGCCATGCCTACAGAGTAGGCCACACCCACAAAACAGGCCACACCAACAGGCCACACCCACAGTGTGGTAGTATATATATATTTTTAGCCCACCACTGGGGTGAACCCCTGATTTACAACCACAGTATTTGCTGGCATATAAGACTACTTTTTTCCCCTGAAAAACATGCCTCCAAAGGGGGGGGGGGTCGTCTTATACGCCGGGTGCACTTCAGTTGGGATAGACATAGCTGCCCATAGTGGCCTCCCGATGCCCGCCTGGTGCCCATAGTGGCCTCCCGATGCCCACCAACCTCATTCTACATACCATCCAGTATCATGCGGTATCCAGCGTGGCTGCGGCAAGCATCAGCAGCAAGACAGGGGTGCCAGCCTTTTTGGCATGACCGCCCTGTTCTGCTCGGTGGGAAGCAGCAGCGTTCTGGCTTGCCCCTTGTCTACACAGAGCTCGCACATGCGCACTTGCGCACTAGTGTTGGCCACAGGGAGATGTTGAAATCAAATCTGATGTTCTTTTATGTTTTATTTGTTGTGTGGAAGGTGTGCGAAGAGGGGGTAGTCTTATACGGCGAGTATATAACAAACTCTATATTTTGAGTGGAAATGTTGGGGGGTCGTCTTATACGCCCAGTCGTCTTATATGCCGGCAAATATGGGTAAATGATTCAGTATTTTGTATCCTTTTAGATTATATGATTAAGTGTGTGAATCAAGGAATTTTAACACTAAACTAAACTGCCTTCTTTCTCCCAGATAATTTCCCCCACTCTAACTTTGCCATTCCTATCCTCATGAGCCAATGACTGAAATGCATTTATTTGATGGCTCAGTGGTTAAGAAGTTTGCCTTGTTAGCTGGAAGGCTGGCAAGTCAGCAGTTCCAAGACACGCATACTGCATGATGGAGCACCTTTCTCTGTCCCAGCTCTCGGGGACATGAAAGGACCCTCATCTGGGCATTCCCAGAGTGGAGTTTCTTCCACAAAAATCCTTTCAACCCAGAATAATTTCTGACACAAAATAATTTTATTATTATTATTATTATTATTATTATTATTATTATTATTATTATTATTATTATTATTATTATTATTATTATTATTATTATTATTATTATTATTATTATTATTAGTATTAGTATTAGTATTAGTATTAGTATTAGTAGTAGTAGTAGTAGTAGTAGCAGTAGCAGTAGCAGTAGCAGTAGCAGTAGCAGTAGCAGTAGCAGAAATAGTAAATTGCATCTAGAGTACACCCATTGAATCAATGGATTTTCCAGAGGAGTTGACTCACCAATTCTTCACTGACTCAATTGCCCTACTCTAGTTTCAATTTAACATGCTAGCAATTTGACTTCAGAAAATGTATGGGAGGAAGAAGTTACTGGGCAAACAAGAACAGTCTCCTTGCTGGGGGAAATATTGAGTTTAAATTTATTCTAGAGTCAGTTGTTCAATTTCTGTGATGGATAAATATGTTAGAGAAAATACACAACCCTTACTTGCCCTCTACTCCTGGAAGGCTAATTTTTGAACAGGAGAATGTCCATTAACTAAGAATACTCTTTGTGTGATTCAGAACATTTGAAAAATTAGTTTCCCTTTAAAAAGCTAAATTGTTAGAAAAATTGTTAGTGCTGGCCATGTAATATCTTCATGCATTTTCACCAGTCTCATTGACTGGATATAATGTATGGAATAATCTGTATTTTTCTCCCTTTTCTGTAGGTGCTTTAATGTAGGTAGATGCAAAAATTTGATTATTATTTTTTTGCCACAAGGGGTTTTGCTCAGGTAGCAACATACTGGTTGTTAACTGATGTCACTATTTCCAAATGATCATGTCTCCATTTCACTAGGGACATCTGCTTGTATGAGCTAATAGAGACTCATGAAATGATGCAACACACTGGTGTCCTGATGGCTCCCTGCTGAAGAATTTAAGCATATACTCTGCACAGCTGTTTGTTCTTCCAAGCGACTGTCATCAGAGACACTCAGGTATATGCTGAGGTAACAAAATAAGCTAGCATCCCTATTATGCAAGGCAGGGAGAGATATCCAGCTGTGTGGATTTATAAACTCTTTTAGGATATTTATCCCTTTCAAGTCAAGCTGAATGAAAAACTCTAAATGTTTAGACCTTAGAAATGGTGATGCTTAAAATCCCCATTAATCATTGAAGCTGCATCAGCAAAATGAATGAAATTCACCTTTTAAAAAGCGCAAAAATAAGTTAATTAGACTTTAAAATTATATTTGAAAAGCTAGTGTTGCAATGTCCTTTATTCAACTTACTTCAACATTGGCTAAGCTATCAGCTACAACAAACCACTTTGTTAAAGTCTTCACTCTTTGGATTGGATCCAGACTTACACCAGAAACACATTAGAGATAAATTAGAGGGGAACTAACTGACAACTCTGTGGTTTAGGTAACTGGCTGAAAAGTCAGAGGGTGAGAGTACAATTCCCCACTGTGACTCCTTGACGGGAACTGGACTGGATGATTCATAGGGTCCCTTCCAGCTCGGCAGTTCTAAAAGTATCTGTTGATTCAGGATGCAAGAACACTACAGTTTTCTCCACAGTTTGTGTCAGAGCTGGCATTGTTAAAAGCAAAATATTTCTCAGTGATAGCATAATATAAAGCTAAGAACATGTGTTCTTTCCCGTGGTCATTTGTTTCTTTTTGTTCAGCTGGCAAGGGTAGTTTATTTTGTATAAATTCAGCTGGCATCATTTTTCTCCATTTCCTGATGGATGTGATTTATCTCAGTCCAAAGGGTCAGTTGTTGGCATAACCCTACAATGAGGTGGACAGTAACATCTTCTGACACACACAGTATTAAGATGAGATACTTCCCCTCAACTAAATGCTTGTTGTCTCCATTGCTCTGAACAATTTTTCTATTTTTTTTAAAATTATTGTTTGCCAAATATTGCACCATATCAGGTAAACACTGTGCTGTTTCAAGTAAGATAAGCAAATTTAAGAACTTTAAGGGAAGAAATGAGAAAAAGTATCATATTACTGTATTTGCTGGCATATAAGACAACTTTTCCCCCCTGAAAAACATGCCTCCAAGTGGGGGGGGGGGGTCATCTCATATGCCGGGTGCACTTCAATTGGGATAGACATAGCTGCCCATAGTGGCCTCCCGATGCTCGCCTGGTGCCCATAGTGGCCTCCCGATGCCCGTCCACCTCATTCTACATACCATCCAGTATCATGCAGGATCCAGCGTGGCTGCGGTGAGCATCAGCAGCGAGACAGGGGTGCCAGCCTTTTCGGCGTGACCGGCCCGTTCTGCTTGGTGGGAAGCAGCAGCGCTCTGCCCCGCCCCTTGTCTACGCAGAGCTCGCACATGCGCACTTGCGCACTAGTTCCGGCCACAGGGAGATGTTGAAATCAAATCTGATGTTCTTTTATGTTTTATTTGGTGTGTGGAAGGTGTGCGGAAGAGGGGGTAGTCTTATACGGCGAGTATATAACAAACTCTATATTTTGAGTGGAAATGTTGGGGGGTTGTCTTATACGCCTAGTCGTCTTATACACCGGCAAATACGGTATTTGCCTAGAATTGTATTCCCAGTGGATTTAAATTATTTGAAAAGCGTAGTGTGAACTATTGCAATGTGATAATTACTCATATCAGTGTGGACAGCCATAGCAATTTCAACAGTAGAAACCACAAGGATCAGATTTTCAAAATGTCGAGCAAACCAAGTGTTTCTCCATGTGCAGTCATACCCTCATTTACTAAATCCCATGTGCCTACTGGCATGAATAAACAAATATGGAACTTGGGATACTTACTTTGCCACTCACAGCGATCCACCTCCAATGTAGCAGTGAATTTGGAAGTGCCCACAAAGTACACAGAATATCCATATTACCAAACAAGACATCTACTATGGCATGGCTCTTAATGACTGGAATTTCCTGACATTCATGGAAGAGCATGATATTGACAGAACTGTTTTTCAGCTTTAACTGAAGAAAACTAATACTTATTTATACTCCAATTATCAAAAGCAGTAGGCCTTCCCATACCAGTCACTATGGGATATGCATGAAAGGCTGATCCACGCAGGCACTGCATACAAGCTTCTTACAGTACTTGATAGGCCAAAAAAAATTCTGGACTAGAAAAGTACTTGGTCTTATCTATTATTGCTCTTCTTAGGTACTTAGCATCCAGACCAAAAATATGGCTACATATTTGCTGCTACATTCCTAAGTGAAATAAAAAAGCTCTAACATCTTATTCCATGATCTTGATCTAAACTGACTATGGACAATCATTCTAAAGAAATTGCAGCACAATATAACATATTGTTTGGCCCTAGAGCAATCTCTTTTATTTCTCTGACACTGGATTCATATTGCTTGTAATGTTTAAATTCCAGGTTAATGCACAAGTTCAGGAATTTCTTTTAAAAAAAGATTACTACCAGCTGTAAGAAATATGAAATGGAGCCTTGACTTCAGATTTAAAATTAATTCTATAAATCCGCTTTCCTCCCTGAGAGAGGGTTAATTCCTGGAGATAGTCAAAACAATGACGTAGCAGTGGATGCTCAGAGAACTAAATAAGAGATGCAGGAGGAAAGTGATACCTTTAATGGATCACTCAAAAATTAAAACATTGTGTGAGCTTTCAAGATCCAAAATCTCTTCCTCAGGTGTGAGATGTGTTTTGCCAGGTATACATCTTAGAAATGCATGTTGAACGACAGCAAAAAGGCTTCTTGGTGTTCTCACACCACTGCCATAGGAAGCTAGGCACTTGTTCCTCTCCACATGGCCTCCTCTGAAGCATCAGCTTCCTTTTGTGGCCAGACAAAGGGTATGCAAAACTCCATGTGCTTTCAATTGGGGAGCAGTGGTTTTAATTTGGTTTCCATACTAGGCATGCCAGTTGTCAAAGTCAATTAAAGTCAATTAAAATATCTAGTGATCCGGTGTTTCTTGAATTTGTTTACCTAAATAAGAGAATGACCCTCAACATCCTCTAAATCAGGGGTGGCCAACTTAATTAGACCCAAGATCTACTGTTTACTGATGAAACCCTGTGCGATCTACCAATCGCATACCTCTGGAATTTTTAAATGAAACAGCAAAATAAACACACACACACACCCTTCAACACACCCACCCACCCAGACAGCTACAACACAAACCCTCAAATAACTTAAATAAATAAATAAATAAATAAAATAAAAATTAAATAAAAATACAACCACCCACCCAAAACACAAATAAATTACCCACCCACCCCAAATAAAAAACCCTCACTTGCGAACCCCCATGGCCCGGGGCCACCCGGCAAGGCGCGCTGCCCCCGACTGCAGCCTCCTCCTCCTCCAAAGGACGCGGCCCTGTGGCCTCCTCCTCCTCCTTGGGCTGGTGCCTTTTTGGCCCGGCTCCGGCTGCAGCCACAGGTGGCGGGCAGCAGTGGCTCTGGCGGTGGCTCCGGCCGCGGCCACCGAGCCTCCCTGGGCCGTCCACTGCAGACAAGCCCCCATGCCCAGAGGACGCCCAACAGGGTGCACCGCCACTGCCTGCAGCCTCCTCCTCCCCCTGGCGCTGCAGCTGGAGCCGGGCCAAAAAGGCACCGGCCCAAGGAGGAGGAGGAGGCCACAGGAGGAGGCGGCTGCAGGTGGCAGCGGTGAACCCCGCCGGGCGTCCCCAGGGCATGGGGGCTTGTCAGCAGTGGACAGCCCAGGCAGGCCTCAACGTGCCCCGGGGGAGGTGCCCTCCTCTGAGAGCTGGTGCTACCGCCACCGCCGCCCTGAAAGGTTCCAGCTCCAAAATATTTTTTTTTTAAATCGGAGCAAAAATGGCTCCAATTGACTGTGTATGCGCATAAACTCAATCTGATGCATGCGCAATGCATCAGATTGAGTTTCTGCACATGCGCAGTCAATTGGAGCCATTTTTGCTCCGATTTTTTTAAAAAACATTTCTTTTGGTGAGGCGTCCAGAACCGGACGCCTCAAAAGTTGACTACCCTCCCGGAGAACCCTCAAGGATTGGTCCTACCGGTTCCAGGGAACCGTATGGAACCGGGGACATCCCATCACTGCTTGCCACGATCGACTGGACTAATAGTCACGATCGACTGGTCGATCGCGATCGACCGGTTGGCCACCCCTGCTCTAAATGGATATGAGCCTCAAGTCTGCCAGCTCAGATCCAGGAAGAGCTTTATGGGTATACGAGAGCAAAACCAAATTAGAAGATGGAGGAAGGAGTTCACTGGAGAAGGAACGATATTAAAGGAGGATGTAACTGAGGAACTCAACCTCCCCTACATCACTTGGAGGACTCTGAACAGGCTGAGGGTTGGAGTGCCTAAATGCAAGACCAACATCCTCAAAGGGGGAGGGGGGCTGCTGGCAGACAACAACATGCTGTGTGAATGTGGAGACACAGAATCTGGGTCATTTTCTGGTCTGCCAATTACTGCCAGAAACATGACTCTACCCAAGTAGTGATATGTTCAACAGAAGCTTTATAGCAATTCATAAAATGAACAATCTGTAAGGTCCCAGAAGCTTCACATATCCCCTCCCCCACCTTACATCTTTCCCTGTATGCCTAATGAGCCCAACATAGCTAACAATACTTGGTGATATTCTCTTTAACAACTAGGATTTTAAGACAGATTTCATATTATTTTTTGTATGTAGCTTGAGTAGCTAGAGATGGGAGCATATGATTTTAAGGGCAATGGAGAGAGGAGTCAAACTTGGCTAGAGCAACCTTTATGCCTGGGACTTTCAATTTAACCCTTATTTGTGTAGTCTTTTTTGGTTGTACAAAAGAAAGTCTCTGAAATATGATAGATTTGGGATTCTGAAAAGGAGAATTAGGAACTATGGAATTTTTTAATGTCCCCTTTTGAAGTATCTCCATCTGACTGCTGCATGCAAAATTGCCTCATTGATATTTTTCCAACAAATAGTATCACAAATCTCATTGGGAGGGTTCTTAGTGACCAATAAGGATTTTTAAAAATCTGAGATGAGAAAACTGGAGGCAAGAGTAGTTTGAAGCTTTAAATGGTGCTAGGACAATGGAGTAACATAACCGCTCTTTAACTAAAATGCTTGGTCAGTTGTCCAATATTTTGGATTTTCTACTCCTTAGTCTACTGCTACTTGGATTTATTTATTTATTTATTTATTATTTCTATTTAATTGAATTTCTATTGCCGCCCAACTCGGCAATGACTCTGGGCAGCTAACAACAATTAAAAACAATAACAAAACTAAATAAAAACCCTTAAAAACCCCATTAAAAAGTCAAAATAATTTACCCCACGCACCCCATCCATTAAAAGAGAGAGAGGGAGAGAGAGAGATCTTAATTATATAAGCCAGCTGGCGGGATTCACCTCTCCATCGGTGCCCCACACCTGCCCTTCCAGCCAGGTTTTCAGTTCTTTCCTAAAGGACAGCAACTCTGTCTAGAGAGACAGCTCAATTGGCAGGAGGTTCCATAGGGCCAGAGCAGACACAGAGAATGCCCTCCTTCTGGTGCTAGAGAGACTAGATAGATTGATGCTGCAGTGTGCAAAATTTGGTGATATTTGGTTAAACAGTTTAAGAATAATAATTTATACAATTATAGCTGTGGTGTATGACCACCACCACCACCATTGAGATATAGCAGCCATTTTTGTCCGTAGGTAAGAAAGTGCAGAAATATTTTAAAAAACTATTTTTAATCTTCAAAAGAATAGTAATTGCTTCAGCTCTCCTTTTTTATTTGCATCCAGTTGTCGTAGAAAAAAATGACAGTTTAAAATGGCTCTTTCAGACAGAAAAACCAGCATGCACCATAAAATCTTGCCAGAAAGAGCAATGGCTATTTAGGCATTCTTTTGGCCTTTTTGCTGTCTGTCTGGTTTCTCCCCTCCTTCATAGCTGAATGTATTCCTATGTTTGAGAGAGAGAGAGAGTATAGAAGGGTGCTTTGTGATTCACTTTTATTAGTCTGCCCATCAATGTGGATTGGCAGGACATGGATAGCCAGGGGCAGTTGTGGTGCTTTGATGAAGGATTGCTCTTCTGTCAGTGGTTTGAGGGTATTTTTTTGTCTCCTGTGTTGGATTATGATCTGAGTTTGTAGAGTGCATACTGCATTATTATCAGTGCCCCGATGAAAGCAAGGCTAAACAGAGAGGAAATAAAGCTTAAACACGTTCTCCTCCTCCTGTTGTGTTTTTGTTTTCCCTCAAGGACAAGGATTTCCAAGTCCTGCCAAGCAGCTTCTGCTTTTCACGTTTCTTTCCCTGTGTCCATCTTAAAGCCATTGTGTCTGGGCAAGAAGTAGAGAGCAGAAGAAGCCTGCTTTGTATTGGCGAAAAAATTTCTCACTCCATATGACAGGAGGATTTGCCACTTATTTAGGGCTCCCCCCCTTCAAAACATTGTTGTCAAGTATCAAGAATCAAGCACACTTCATTAAAAGGACTCTTGAAAACAAGGTGGGAGTCCCTAAAACAGTAGTCTTCAAAACAGTTACAAACACTAAATGGGGAAAGGGCAGAAAGGGGAACTTTGGAGCTGCCAATACTGGTCCTATGGGAGTGTAGGCTTGAGCAGTGTAAACAAGGTCACCGGGGTCAGGTGAGAGGGAAAAGCAATATGCCATTCAGTATAATCCTAATGTCTAAATGCATATTGACCTCATTTGACCCTTTGGCTCCTTCTGCTGTGAATTGAACATTTCCCAGGCTTGTCTACAGAGGGTCACATGAAGCAAAATTATTTTTGCATGTGTCTGCTGGATTGCTGATGCATAAATCCACTTAGAATATTTTTAAAGGTTTTCCTGTGTTGCCTTGTGTACTGCCAATTGAAATTACAGCTTCTATCATGGATTTATCTAGCTAGATTTCTCTAGCTTGGAGCAGGACCACAGGTACTCTGAATTAGCACAAATGTGGTGTGGGCTTCCTTAATGGGTACAGGTATCTGGAAGGTGGAACGAGTCCTATGATAGTGGGATAACGTGGGCATGTTGTCCCTTACAGTAATAACTTAAAGAAAAAATGCAATGAGATGTTTTGCTTCACAGGCTTCTTCATCTCCTGTTCAGGAAACAAAGAGCTCAAAGAACTACTTTAACTCACTAAAAGCAAAGGACCCATTTTAATCCATTAAAATTACTACCACTTAACTCTCTGGCATGCTGGATTAATCTTTATCATTTCAGGAAGGGCTTGCTCCAATCTCAAGCCTGCTAGTCTTATGATGATTGTAGTATTACTTCAGAGCCAGTATATTGCAGTGATTAAAATTTCAGGCTAGGACTCAAAGTTTTTAAACAGATCCTTTGGGTTTTTTTTTTTTTTACAAATGGACAAATCAGAGGACACTTCTGTGTGCCCAGATCAAACTATGAAAATGAAAACAACTTCTTGGATTTCAAGCACCCCAAAATCTGGATTAATTTATTCAGATTATTTTTTACATGAATTGCACTGCTATGAAGCAAGCAATCTATAATTGCTATGCTTCAGGTAGAGGAAAGACCTATGTTCTGTAACTTGACAGTGGTGGTGATTGATATTCTGTAATAATCCTGTTAATGTTCATCTGTGGTGCAGGTTTGTGTGCCATTTTTGGTGAAAAATCACCAGAGGCATTTCCCCCGTCCCCAGTTTGTAGAGAAAGATGCAATAACAGAAGTAAGATTCTAAATTCATTGTGGTTTGTGAAACAATCGTATGATATCAAGACTGAACATGAGATGGATCGATTCCACAAAGAAAGCCACAGGCGTGAGTTTGTAATAGCTGAGCAGAGTTGTTGAAGTCAGGACATTTTAGAGCTCCCTCATTCATAGGATCACCATAAGTAAGAGAGGACATGATAGCATATAACAACAAATTTTATCACGAGGATTTGTTTTTGATTTTATGGATCTGATTTTTAATTTCTTCACATGCACACATACGTTGCACTTTCCATTTGGCTTCCACTTAGGATCAGTATGGCCGGCCTGCCATCCTCCATATTGGAATTACAGTCCAAGTACAACTTTTTAAAAAACCTATTAATGTAAGACAGAGTGTTCTCGAAACATTGTGTTAGCTATGTACAAAACCAAATCAAGGTGGTGCTGGCAATGTGGACAAATGGCTGGGCATGTAACTCACTTGTCTCTGACCATCTCTCATTTCCCCAGCTTGGCTGTCTCAATTTATGTTGTCCTCTGCCCCAGTTTGATGACTTTATGGGGATCTCTTCCCTAGCCTGTCTCCCTGCCATTTCAGGAGGCACCTTCATTTGAATCATCTCACTGGTCCGAGGCAGCAGAAGAATATGTAAATATCAGAGTTAAACAGTATGACCCATGGTGGGGAGAGAATTTGCTGGGACGGACAGGCATGTGCTGCTGCTCAAAGCTCATTCCTTAAAGGGAAACACCAGCTCTGCATTTTCTGCTTCTCCTTGCCAGTCTCCGTTCTGTTCTGTGGGCGAAAGACTGGAGATCTTCGGTCAGCTTCAGAAGAAGCTGTCCAAGCTGGCTGAATTGCTTCAGACTTTCTACCATGAAGCAGAGTGGAGACTGGTGAGAGGAAGCGAAGTGGAAAATGCCGAGGTGGTGTTTCCCTTTAAGGAATGGGTTTTAAGCAGCAGTGCATGCCCTTCCATTCTGGTAAATTCTCTCCCCACCACAGGCCTGCCTACTGCTCACCAGGTTACACAATATTGTCATATTGCACACACAGCATTGAAAGAAATATGAGCTATAAAACAAAAAAGTAAATAATGCATAGTGTTTAATAATGCTGTGGTATTCCCTGCAGTTTACCAAAAATGCATACATGTATACAAAGAAAACAGAGAGATGATGCTGCAGTTTTGTTGAAATATATAGCTAGACAACAATCTGTTATTTCAGTAGGAGAGTCTGCACAGTGCTTTCCGAAGTGTCTGCTTCTTACATCTGAAGTTGACACAGAATTAACATGCCATGCTGTGCCATGTGAATCTGAGCACTTGGCTTGCATCTTTCCTTGCAAAATGGCTTTCTCTCCACCTCTGCCTTCCCAGCCATTTTGTTTAAAATGGGAGGACATTGATTAAATACATCCAGGGAACTCACTTAAATGATGGTCAATTAAATATTATGGAGAAGGATGAAATGTATCACCAAAGAACGAGAGCAAGAACGAGAACGAGAAAGCAACTCTTCAAATGGAAGACCATCCTTCCAAAAGGAGGACACATGACCACCCTGGGCTTTGATTTAGTAGATTGACCTCAAATACCTCAGTAGACTTTCAACTGTGCTGTTTACATTTTCCTCTCCATGAATGCTTTTGGCTTTCAGCCTTCAGTGACATGGTTGTATCCCCCCCCCCCTCGCTAGGCTTTTTTTTTTTTGCCGCATGCTTTTTATGAAAGCGAATAATCTCGTTGGCAAAGTATTTTATCAGATCTATTGGTTGTGTTTCATTTTAATATTGGTGCTGCTTGCTTTTAACTGTTAATACTTCCTGGATTTTTATCTGGTTGCAGTTTTCATATTGGATGATTGTTTTTATTGTGTTGTATATTATCACTGCCATCCTCTTTGAGATGCTAAAAGGGAAGGCGGCACACAAGCAATTTTGAATAAATGCTGAATATTGAATGAGTGAACAATTTCATTGTGCTTTGTGGTGTTGCCCAGTCATCAAAACAGCAGGGTACATAAATGAAGGTATTCTCTCTGTGTGTCTTTCTCTCTTTTTCTTTCTGTGAGTGTCTGAAAAGAGAAAGGAGGAGGGAGGTGTGCTGTTCTGGCTCAGTGTTAATTTTCCATTTCATTCTTTCAGTTCCCTGTACCATTGTCTGGTTTGTTATATTTGATATATATTTCTCATTCACTTGGTTTTTCCTCTTCCAGCAAGATAAAGTAAAGATAAGAAAACACTACCGAGAGATCAATAATATCCACTAAAAATGGTTCCACAGAGTGAGTAAGTGAAAAATAATGGACCAAACATGGAATCATGTAGTAGGCAATTAATTAGGCCTTTCTGGTGAAAAGAATTAAGGTCAGACTAAAACATATTTGCAGCGATGCTCGTTGCATAGGACCAATGCTATATTCTTCTTGTGCCAGGATTCACTACAATGTGGTTGGGGGTGGGCTTTTTCCTCAAAAAAACTGAATAGCCTGAAGCACATACATTTCTCTTTTCATGCCTTGGAAGAGTTGGTACAATGTATTTTATATATTTACTATTCTTCCCTGTGCATAGACAGATAGACCACAAGTAAAGGCTATTGAACTACGTGATCACTTTTGCTCACTTATCCAAAGTAACCTGAAATAGGTTTTTTCATTAGGTTTTACATTTATGTTTGCCTAGTAAATAGATAGGGATAGACAGAAAGAGCCTCAAAGATTGTGGTATTTTTTGAACCACAATCAAACGTACCATGCTAACAGCAACCTTGCGTTGCTGGTGAATCTTTCTCACATTATGTCGGGCAAAAGGAACTGCAGAAAGAGCTCACCAAAAGGTGCCTTCATTTTTGCAGTTTCACATCTGGCCTAGACATGGAAGAAGAAGAAATTGAATAGATGTGCAACGAGTTAGAAACTGCTTTCCACCTTCTTTACTGCAGATTTGTTCATCTGTGGCTCTGAGTCTTTTCCTCTTACCTGTATGGCTTTGAATCATGTGAGTGTGCATTTAGAGTTTCCATCTCTGTTGCTCTTGTCTAAAAGTTCCTCCTCCAGTATACCTATATAGTAAGGATTTAAAACATTGCCCTCTCCATGATGGCAGTAGCTGTACTTATTGGAGTTGGCTAGGGCAGATATTTAGTTTTTGATTGTTTTTAAAAGAGTTGATCAAAATCCAAAGTTTTTGAGTTTAGAATGGAAAGAAAGTGAAACTAAAATCAAATTTATTATAATTAGTATAACATACTTTATTTATAATGCTTTTCTAAATACTTGGGATTTCCCCCCCCCCCCTTTAATTTTATCTGGAGCTGCCTTATCTCCTAGTTCTGGAAGAAAATCAAATCACTGAGAGATCATCTCTAAAATGCAATACATTAAAAGTAAGAAGCATCTCTTAAAATATTTAAGTGCTTAAAAGTTAAACATATAACACAAAAGAAAACTTACCTTGGATACCTTGGAGCCGTTATTCAGTGAGGAGTCTGCACATTGATAGACATCTCCATGATGACATTCTGCACATGCAAATGTGCATGCTTTTTTTAGCCGTTCGAATAGCATAGCACCTGCTGGCTAGGTGGACCTACACTTTCACCTTGCCCAAGGAATTCAACAGAGGACACTTTTGTGAGTTTTAGCCCCAGCCTAACATCATTGGCAAGAGATGAGCAACACTGTGTAGTAGTTAGACCACTCAAGCAACTACACCCAACATATTTCTCAGTCTTTAAGTGTATCAGGAACACACACATAATTATTTTAAATGCTCACCCAGCCCAGCCAGCATGAATCTATGAAGGAAAATCCATGATGCTTATGTTGCTAGCTTCTTGAGAAGACAGCTACCTTGCTCCTATATGACTTTGTGGTGTGGTGTCATGCTCCTTGTTCATGTGTGTATATATGTCTGAATGTGATAACTGGCCATCTTTCTGGCCATTATTTTGTAACTTTTAATTGGCCTTATCTAAACATAAACATTTTCTCTTCTAGACATAGATAGTACTAGGATAGCATTGTGCTTAATTTCTGTTTCAGGGCATGTATGGTTTTGACAATGTTCTTGTTTTTACCTTAGCAATGTGAGCAGCTGGCATGCAGCAATATGGATAATAACTTAATTTTATTTAGTCTAATCTTTTGTACTTAAGGTAGGAAGATATGGCCTGGTTCTTATCCTAGCAACATCCTATAGTTGGCATGCTCAATTTTGTAAATTTTACAAATGTCAGTAGCTGGCACCTACAAGATTGTGAATGATTTCTTTCTATTCACATTGCATGCTTTCATATTGCAAGAGACAATATATTCCTGGTTACATAACAAGAGAGAAACAATGTTTACATGCCAAAGAAAATGTTCTTGGAGAGAGAGAGAGCAAATCTGTGTTTACAATAACTATAGTAAAATGTTTTCCAGAAATCCATGAAGAAACACTTCCATTTTCAAAGCTATTTTCTCATTATTTTAACACTCTGTACATGCACCAGATCACATTTGAAACCTTCAAATGCTTTGTGCTACAAACGTCACAGCTTAAAACAATACCCTGTTTCTGAAGGGGAAAAAAAACAGTATCTTTTTCATCTACTGTAAGGATTGCAACTAAGCTTAGAGGAAATAGAAAACCTAAAGGGAATGGCAGCTGATGTCATTATCCCTCCTACTGAGGAAATCCCTCAGAGCCCTGGCCCCACTACACCACTATGCACAAAAGCTGCAACTCCTGGGAGACACCATCAAGTCTTCTGAATTTAGTAGTTCTTCTGTGCTAATGTTACATGCAACTTTTGATAGAAAATAAATTGTATCTCTGTTGCTTAAAATAGAGAAGGAAGATAAGCCAGCCGTCATCTCTGACAGGAAAAGCAGTCTGAGTTCAGATATGAAATGAGAATCCCACGTTGTGGGACAATTAGCAATTCAAACCAAACTGAAACAAAAGATCAAGCCACTGAATAGAGACCCAAGAGCAAGGACTAGAACCTATCCAAAGAGTCAGAACAAACATACTTCTTCAACAGAGATCATTCAGTCTCTTCCCTACATTCTTCCTGACCTAAAGAGATCCCATGGATGATAGAAGTGTTGGTGGAGGACAGGAATAATTCCAAGACTAAGAAGCTTCCAAAGTGGGACACTATCTCCACAAGATTTTTAGGCCTACAAATCCTGTCAAGATAGCTCAGTGGTTTATTTATCTGGCTGCAGTTTAGGAATTTGCCTCCTGAGAAAAGAGTGTTTAACCATGGGTAAGCTGTGCTGTCCCATGGCACCCCCAGAAGAATGAAATGTAAATCATTTATTTCAGGGGTGCCCAAACTATGACCCGTGGGCTGGATCCGGTCCCTGACACCAATTCATCCAGCCCACGAAGCCCTCATCGCTCACAGGAGCGGAAGAAAAATGCACCAGAGAGCAACGAGAGCTTCACAGGCCAGATGAATTGGCATCAGGGCCAGATCCAGCCCCCAGGCCATAGTGACCAGCCCCCTGAACTACATGACTGGCCCACAGCCCAAAAAGTTTGGGCACCCCCTGATTTATGTGTATTCTCTACCTAGAAAATCCTGGAAATAGTTACCATGAGTCAGACCACTCAGACCAGGGATTCTCAAACTGTGGCCCATGGGCCAGATATGGCCAGCAACACAATTTCATATGGCCCTCCACCACCTCCACCACACTTGGAAGTGCCATGTGGTGGAGGAAGGGCAAAATGGCCATCCGGCCCCCAAAGCTGTCTAAGGGAGCATGACCCAGCCCCCAGCTTAAAAAGGTTCAGAACTCCCGACACAGACAATAGCTAGATTAGCTAATGATAAGGACCAAGATGTGAAATAAAATAATAATAATAGAGGGCTGCAGTCATCAAGTTCTCCCTTTTACAATTCCCAGATGCTTAGTGGTCACGCTAGTTGAGGTATTCTGGGCAGTGTAGTCCAAAAAGTAACCTTTCTAAGCTCTGAAGGCTGCCATGGCAGTTTGGTGGAGTTCATTTCAACATTTCACACAGATGTAAAACCTCCTGGTAATTGCTATAAATGGTCAAGTGCTCCTAAACTGAAACCAACTCTGGCCTGCATAGTCAATTCTTTCCCCGCTGTGACAATTGTTCTATTTCTATACTGCAGATTCCAACCTATTCCAAATGGCGTTCTTCTGCAAGATAATTAAATGCTGTTGTAAATATTGCAGTAACCATCTAAGATGATAATTTTCAGTGGCCTAAGATCAACATTTATTGGGCGGTTTCGACTATCAGCATCTCATATTTAATTAAAATGTTAGTTTATATTTAAAACCTGTGTTTTGTTAGTGAAATATGGTTCCTAATCTCTTGCATTTGGTTTTACTTCCTAATTAATCTTGGTCCTGAGGCAAAAAGTGAATTAGACATGGCAGAAATTCCAGACATGCAAATGTTCCTATCTCTAAATGGATATATATTCTGAAAGAGCCTAGGTGTACAATTAAAATGTGCAAGCTTGGCCTGCCAGAAGGAATAAGTTATGTTTCCCTAACGGTTTTTCTTGAACACACATTTCCAATATATAAACACGAAATCCTCCTGCTTTTTGCTTCTTGGAATGATAGCTGACTAAATCATCTCATGCATCATACACATTTTGAATAGAGGCTGCTTTCCCTGTGTGTCTGTGTGTGTGCTCACAATGACAAAAGCTGGCTGCCGAGAGAGAACAAAATGAGACTTACCTTAGTAAATGCTGCTCTTGCTGACAGTGCAACTTATCTAGCCCCCGCTCAGACATAAAATTTCTCTCCTCCTGTCGGATTTTCTGAGGCTAATTCCAAATGACATCATTGGGGAGCTATAGCAGGTCACCTTAGCTAACGTACTGTGGTAGCTAAGAAGCCGAGCTATAAGCCAGGCAGGCCTAGGTTAAAAATTTCCCTTGTACCACAACCACACGAGGCAACCTGAGGCAAGTCGTCATGACCTCAACCTCCTACCTGTGACATGCTGATTACATAACGCTTCTCTACCGTACAAGACAGTTTCTGTAATTGTTGCATCAGGCTATGTCAAATGGCTTGTGCATTCAGTTGATGTGCATTAGAGAACATACTGGCAATCACATTCTGCCCCAGCCTATATACAGTTTCTCAAAAATTAAGTCTCACTAAGGGGTTTATTCTTAAGTAAGAGTGATTTCAGACAAAGCTTCTAGCATGCCATCACTTTCATTCAAGTACTGAATTTTATGGGGATTTCAGGGCATGACAACCTCCATTTCTAACCCTCCCTTGGTTGTCCATCACTAATTTTTTCCTTCTCCTGACAGAAGAACCCCATTAAAAAGGAATGGAAATGCTGCACAGTGCTCTCTTGTTGATAACATGAAGAACCCTCTGCCTGGAAGCACTGTAAGCCTACTGAGGATTTCAGTTTGAATGATGTTAATGGCAGCTGGAGTTTTGAATGTATGTTCTTGTTGTTTCTGTAATACTGTATATACCCACACAAATGTCTACATTAATTAATTTTACCGTATTTTCATGTATTTTAATTATTGAAACTCATTAGCAGCTGCTGCATTTTCCACCCTGGACTTATAATTGAGTCAAACTATTTTCCTAATTTTAGAGGTCCAAATTAGGTACTTCGACTTATATTTGGGATGGCTTATAGTCAAGTATGTACAGTATACTGTTGACAGAGAGCTAAGCTGGAATAAGTAGATCTGAGTTTTAGCTTGCCTTCTCCCATGGACTATTTGTGTGACCTTGGGAAAATCACCCTCTCCGTCCTACAACCTTATTATGTGTGTGAACTGTTTCACTGGGACACAAACAGAATTGATGGTAACTTCAGCATTGGAGGTCTTGGCAACCATGTGGGTTGTGTGGTATTGGGAGGTACGTAGCAAAATAATATACAGAAGGCTTGGCTACTCAGATAATAAGAAATAAAAAGTGGAGGTTGTTCAGTTGATCATTCAGTGCAATGGTTCCCACAAAGGGGGGGGGGGCTTCAGTTCCCAGAAGTCTAAGTTAGCACATTGGCTGATCAGTGCTTTGGGGAAATGACTTAGGCTTCTGGGAATCAAAGTCCCAAAAACAAAGGTTGGGAAACATTGATTCAATGTAACGTAAGTGGGAACTGCAAGAAGGAATTTACCAGCTAAAAATCCTAGGATCCTGGTTTGAAAGCACCTCAGCACCATTGCTTATAACTGCCCTTTGCAAAGCAGAAATAAATTTGATGATATCTAGCTCCTGGTAATAAGAGAAGGAGAAGTAGCAGCAACAGACTTTTTTTAATGCCTTTCTCTATGGAAATTATGTTTACCATTCTAATGTCTACTTTTAAAATTGCTAGACATTATCATGGAAGCTGATAAGCTGATCCCAAACACAGCTCAAATAAATACCGTATATACTCGAGTATAAGCCAAGGGTTTTTTAGCCCCAAAAATGAGCCTCAAAAAGGGGACTCAACTTATACTCGGGTCAATGACTATGAGGGTCCCAGAACCATGCTGGATTGAGCTATGCCACAATTTAATTAATTTTACCATATTTTCATGTATTTTGATTATCGAAACTCATTAGCAGCAGCTACATTTCCCACCTTTGGCTTATACTCAGGTCAATCTATTTCCCTGGGTTTTCAGGTCAAAATTAGGTACCTCAGTTTATATTTGGGTTGGCTTATATTCGAGTATATACGGTACTTCAAGAGCTCAAAGGAACCAATCTCAAAGAGAAACAAGTGTTTCAAGCCAACAAATCAATGAATACAAAGGGAGGGGATGAATTATTTGCTTTCCTGGTTAATAAAGAATTTGCATGGCATAAGAAGAGTCCTTGTTTGCCAGGATCATTGAGCTTTTTCACTTGTCATCAGCTCAACTCATCTGTGAAAGTGTGACAGCCCCAGACCTTCAATTTTGCCCCTTTGATATATCTCCCTTCCCCTAGGAACTGAAGAGACAGGGAGCAAAAATAAAAGACTTTAGCAATAAAAGTCATATTTTGGAGCCTTTAAATTGGTTCGGAAATATTGTCCAAGTTCTTCTTATCCCCTTGTCCCAGAAGAACTCTGGCAATTTCTGTAATAATCTGAGGGGATTTAGGGAAGCTGATCTATTTGTACTTTCAATATAAGGATTTGATATTTTCCCCCAAGTCATTTCCCTGTCAAAGAACTGAACTGCCCCAAGTGCATTGGGACTTGTGTTACTTTTTAGGGATGAATAAAAATCCCCGTAGATCATATACAGTCTTCTTGGCATCAAGAGCCAGAGGCATCAACATCTTTCATGATTTCTCTATTAGGGGGGAAGCCTGGAAAAAACAAGGTTTCTACTTTTTACTTTCTGAAGGAAAGGCCTGTGATTTTCTCAACAGTTTAAGGCTTACGGCTTTACAGTGTCCCACTTCGTTAGATTCAGGCCAAATGCTAACACTAGCAGGTAGGACCATGTGATCATAGGAGAGATGCATACCTATCTGATGTCACAGAGGCAGAACAAAGCCGAAGGGGAGGGGGGGTCAGAACTGCTTTTTTGGCCAGCTGATTGAGAGGACAGGCAGGTTGGACGTCTGAGTGAATTCATCCATAATTTGAGTCAAACCTTGAGCCTTGAGGATGAGAGACACACACATCCCGGTGACTAAGTAAGCAGCAAAATGCACCCTGTAATCACAACAGTTCTGCCATTTTAGATAGGCCTTGATTCCCATACAGTCTTACCTGCAACACTCCTGCTATGCTTCTGGAATTTGTGGCTGGCTCACTGCCAGCCCAAAAGGACATTTGTGTCCAGACTCTGCATGACTTATGTGCAAGAAACAGATAAATTTGAACACTGGTGTTGCACTCCTTGTTGTGCTTAAGTGCTATCAAGTCACTTCAAACTTTTGGTGACCCCGTCAGTTAGTAACTCCTGAGGCCCTGGTGGCTAACCTTGGCACTCCAGCTATTCTTGGACTTCAATTACCAGAAGCCCAAGTCAGCACTTCTACTGATCAGGGCTTCTGGCAATTGGAGTTCTAGAACAGCTGGAGTGCCAAGGTTAGCCATCACTGTCCTAAGGGTTCTGTCACTGTCAGCCCTGTTCAGCTCTTGAAAACTCAAGGCTACAGCTATAGCTTCCTTTATTAAGCCAATATACCTCTTACTTGGTCTCCCTCTTCTGTTGTTGTCAACTTTCCCCAGTGCTATTGTACCAAATGGCATGATGGGCCCAAAAATATGCACCTGCCAGCTCTCCTCCTCAAATATCTCCTCCCACTTCCAGCTTCTTCATGCATGAATCTTGTATAAGCACCACACACAGAATGGAGCAGAGTGCTTAACCTTTAAAACCACCTCACACACAAAAGTAAACTTTTTCCTCCTTTAGTGCCGTATCCATTCAAAATATCAGCTATCATCATGGTGAAAGTCTTCGTGACCCTAACTCCTTGGAATAATTCCACACCAATCTCTCAGGTTCTTAAGCCACAAGGTTCGTCTAAGTTCAGGGCATCTCTTCCCTTGCATAGTGAGTTAGAGTATTCTGTATTTTATGTTGTTCCTCATAATACATCCAAGGTATTGGAACTTTCCTTGTTTAATGGTCTTAAACACTTCTTGGGTTTTTTTAAATCAATCTGGCACAAAATGTCTACATTAGTCACATGGTCAACCCATGTTATCCCTAGCAGGCATCTGTATCCCTAGCTGCCACATTTCAAAAGCTCCGATTCTCTTTTCAGATGCTTTAGTCAGTGTTCAAGCTTCCATTCCATATAGCAACACTGGAAATACATAACATCTCACTATTCAGATCTTCATAGGGAGAGTTAAAGCTCTACTGCATAACAAATGTCACATTTTTATGAAGGTTGATCTTACTTTTTCAATTCATATTTTAAGCATGGCTAATCCAAACTATTTGATTTCGGCCAACACCATGGGATTCAGCAAACCTTTACATCATGGGTGCCCAAACTATGGCCTGTCTGTCACATATGGCCACTGAAGCCATTCCATCAGGCCCACGACGCCCTCACCCAAACCAGAAAGTGAATACAGATGTTTCTGTGCATCTGCATGTTTGTGCACATGAGGCCATATTTACTTCCTGGTTTCGTGCAGATATCCTTGTGCATACACAGAAGCATCCATATTTACTTTCTGGTTTGGCAACGATGTGCTTGCACATGCGCAGAAGCATCCACACTGAATCCAGGAAGTAAATATTTCTGCTTTTGTGCATCTGTGCTGAATCAGGAAGTAAATATGGCCACACATGTGCAAATACGTCCTGTTCCACAGGCATAATCTGGTCCGTTCAGGTGTTCTCGGGTGTGGTCAGGCCCCCGGCCCAAAAAGTTTGGGCACCTCTGCTTTACATGATGGGAAGAACAACGATAGTTTCCATTGCAGAGATGAGATATGAAGAGAGATGAAATCCCACCTTTTCCATTTGTGCTTGTTTATATTTTGGGGAGGACCTCCACTTTGTGACAGAAGCAGCACAAAAATTACACATGGTCTAAGAAAATTACAATTTAGGGCTCAGATTATAATGTATATGGGTGGGTGGCCTTGCTTGGCCTATGTGGGATAAATGGAAAGGATTAACTCACCTGCAGTAGCTAAGAAATGATGCACATATGCACCTGAAGCCAAAAGAGAGCACAGACAGTTGCTTTCTAGAACATGGGGTAGTAATTACAGGATAACTGGGATGAAAAATAGGATTAAATCAGGATACTCAGGTACCAGCAGCTTCTTCCAACAGGAGAAAGATGGGAAGCTCAGCTGGATCAAGAACAAAGTAATGGTCTTTAAGAGACAATAACAAGTGTACTCTACAACTCAAGGCTCTCCAAGAGTAAACTAGAATTTTCATGAAACTGCTAGGTTGGTAGGAGCTGAAACAGATGACAGGAGCTCATCTGTCACACAGCACAACAATGATAGGGGGCACAAATGTATTTAAAAAAAATAAATTTAGGTTAGATATGATGGTTTGTATAATACATTTATTAAAGGGTAATATCTAGGAGGCTCTTAAACTTGATGTAGGGTAAACTCTAATCTGGTCTGTGGTGCAAGATCACTATTTACCCTAAGAAAATCTCTGATAATATTCATAGAGGAGCTTCTTGGTGTTAAGAGAGGAAAATTAACAAAATTAATCTGATGGATTAAGAGTATCTGCTTGAGAGATCCACTCTGCTGATCAGTACCATCAGATTTTGTTCATGGGTGACTTCTATCATTTGTCCATGTCAAATGGCTGTATTTTAAGATAAAATTAGGCAGGCTTCACCTTTCAAATGAATTTGACAACCTTGTACAACTACTTCTGACTAATACCTACATTGTTACTCTATCCACCTAGTGTCTATCTTTGCTTTCCAACTGGCAAACTGCTAGACTAACTGGATTACATAATCAGTACAAAAGGTTATGTGACTTAAGTTCATCTTTGTCTCTGTCAGTAAGATGCAATGTCATAAACGTTTTGGATAGAACACTTCAGATTTGCAAATTGTGTTCATACATAGATAAGAGCAAGAGAGAAACAACTAGCATAAAGTTAACAAGTATAACACAAAAATTTCAGGTTTATTTATTTATGTATTTTTATTTCTATACTGCCCTCCTAACCGAGGTGACCCAGGGCGGTTTGACACATCATAAAAAGCATCAGCAAAAATACAGATTAAAAATTTTAAAAGTTTTTTTAAAAATCTATAATTAAAACCAATTAAAAAGTACAGCTAAATCTTAATTTAATTTTAAAGTTTTTTTTCTAAGTAACTGAAAAGCAGCTACTGCTTTATCCTAGGTAAGTTGATTGCCCCACTAGTCAACTAATGGAGACTGAGTACATGAGTAAGTATGGTTCTTGGTTACACAGCGAGAGATCAGGGATGTAATTCCCTACTGTGCTTTGTAGAGGAAAAGTTAGCCTTGGGAAAGCTTCACAATTTTAGAGTGCCCCAAGAAGAAGTGAATGGTAAATCTTACCTCTTGGGAGAATTTAAAATCATACTTTATACACCCATATGTCATATATCACTCAGGACTCAACTGTGTCAACTTGACCTCTTCAATGCAACATCATGGGAGGGGGTTTGGGAGCAGAGGGAAAGTTGGACCCTTACTCATTTGTATCCTCTCTGTAATATTACTACTTGGTAAATGACCATCTGTTATCCACTGTGACAAAGTTAGGTTAGGTCCTTGCAATGAATTTCTGCTTCTTCTTCCAGCCTGATGTTACAATGGGGAATCTCTCCATCTCTGTGGTTTAAGCTGGTAGATACTAACCCAGGATGAAATGGCTCTTTGGGGTTTTTGGCAGGAGAATAGGCTTTTGGGGTGAGCCAGAACCAGCTGGTATGAAAATGACTTGCATCCCTCATGCTTCCCCATTTCTGATACCCTACAGCTCTGCCAAATGGCTGACACCATCAAAGGAAATGGGACAGCTGCTGATACCATCAAAGCCCCTTAATTACAATAGTAGCTAAGCACTCAAAGTAAACTGCAATAGGCTCATTAATTAAGTCCAATTTTTCTCCCCATCAACCTCTGGGAAGCGAAAAGGAACAGAAGGAAAATGCTGAAAAGACAAAAAATAGGGCAGCTTTGGAATAAGAAACAAAGCTGTTGTGTACCACTGCACGTCTTTTAGGAAGAGATCAGGAGTAGCAAGCCAGTGAATTGATCTTGAGCCTGGCTAGCTCTATCAAAAGTAAAAAAAAAAAAAAAAGCTGCCATTGTTCTTTAAGGTTTGCCCATCTGTAGTCAACCAAACTGAAGGTCAAACACACAGAAATTCTGAACTGATTTAATCACTATGTGCTTCTAATCCTTTACAGCTGACCTAAATGTTATCAGAATGATGCAGTTCCAATGTTTTAAAGGTCCCTCCTTCTTTATTGATGCAACATTTTAATCAGATATGTGTGGGAGATGCAAGCATGCACGTGCTTGTGTTCATTTACTTATTTATTTGTATCAGTATTAGTAGATGTCTTCATTTTGGCAGTTTTACGTATTAGTATTCGTATTCATATTCGTATTCGTATTCGTATTCGTATTCGTATTCGTATTCGTATTCGTATTCGTATTTTCGTATTTTCGTATTCGTATTAGAGGCATCACAGGGTGTAAAAGTCATAGGCCAAATTGCAAATGTGTGGGACAGAATTGGTCAGATGGCATGTCACATATACCTGTGATTTCAGGAAAGAGGTTTGGGATGAGACAGTGCCGCAGCCAGGATTCTAGATATGGGTGGGCAAATATTGTTTGAGAGTGGGCAAACTGCTAACTCAGGGTGGCCACCCAATGGCTACGGCCCTGGGATGAGATGTTTTGCAACATGAATTGGTGCATGCCCAATGGGAAGAGATGCTGGGGCTTCTCACAGTTTTGTGCCTGTATGACTTGGATGGCCATGCTCTGTATGACTTGGATGGCCCGATTTTGATCACATCATTTTGCTCACATTAAATGGCGGCAGCAATAACGTGAGAGTGGGCATTCTTAATTGAACCTGTGGCATGGCCACAGACAAAAAAAAATGGTAGATAGAGTCACAGTCAAGCACAAGTAATCTTCAGCTTGGTCCCCTGCTCCATATCCTTATTATTAGGTCATGGGATCAGACAACATGGTCCAATGGGAAGCCTGTTTCTCTGTGATCAGAATGAAGAGGGCAACAAAATGGCATGGGATGGGAATGGACAAATAAGGTAGTGCTAGTGTTGAATACAATCATGGACATTGGGAATCACAACCATGAGTGACCTGTCTAGGCACTGATAATTTTCCTGTTCTTACAGGGACAGTGATATACCTCTAGGGACTACTGAAGGGGAAAACTCTTGGTTTTGCTTCTCTGTATTAATATTTCTTACACATTATATCCTTTCTATCCCAAATATCTGAGTTACACATTGTAATAAATTATTTGAAATTAAATGTTCCTTTCATTTGAATTGGTCAATTTCAATAGATGCAACTATTCTCAGTAGGGCCAACATGATTTCTCTGTGTTTGTAGGAACAAGTTAATGTTAAGGGATCTTTCAGAAAAAGGAAAAGGCAGGCCTAGTTCAGTACTCTTTTTATATGCTGTCTAGTCAGAACTGACTTATTTATTTATTTATTTATTTAGATTTATTATCCCGCCCCAATCAGGTGAACCTGACTCTTATAGCATCACTAATAGAGCTTTTAAGATAAGTCAGATATGTAAGGTTTTACTCATTCTACAACCCCAGTAAGCTTCCACAGTTGAGCAGAATTTGAACTCAGACCTTCTGAGTCCTAGTCCATCAGTTTGTCTACTACACCACCCTAGGTATCTCCTTCAGCACTAACACAATTTAATGTCCAGTATCCAATATTGATTTGTCATCACTTTTAGTGCAAATTAGCTGAACTCCAAAATGTTCTATCCTTTGCCTTCTGTTTCCATCCCTGGCCAAACAGCTTTACTATCGGCTCATCCCATCATTTTTGGGGTCTGCCTAGTGGTCTTTTGTGGTCCCTTGGTATCCAGTCTATTATCCTTTAGGCAGGTGATATGGCCTGCCCATCTTCTTTTTGCCACATATATTTCATCGACCACATCATATAGACTGGTTCTTTGGTGTGATTCCTTATTGGTGACCTTTTCCCTGATTGTTACTCCACACATCCATCTTTCCATTGCTCTTTGGGTTACTGTAAATTTTTCTTCCTCTGATTTTGTTATTGTCCACATTTTGGATCTATAAAACATTGCTGGTAACACTGTCATAGTGAATACATTTGCCCCGATATTCATCGGCAGATTGTTATCTGTTAGCACTGTTCGGTTTATATTAAAAGCAATCCAAGTTGCTTTAATGTACAGGGACTGAATTAACCAAATATTAGCTTTTAAAAAAAAAAAAAGCAATCAAACAAGGGAAAGTATTTAAAATCCTGGATCTGTGCAGACTAGTCTGCTAGTTCTGGTTTTGATGCATGTCTGCTTATTTTCCATTTTTTTTGTTTCAAATATAGATAGATTTATGAATTTGGCTTGGGAATTTTAAAAAAAGACTAAAATAAAGTTTTATGGTGAATGAAAAGTTGCAAGTAACAAAAGCAGCAGCAGCAACATCTATTTGCACTTTACTTATTGCAGCATACTGGGGCACAGTGCCCAGTTAATCAAGGGCTCTATTTTAAACAAAGTAAAGATGTTTAATTGATTACTTGATTTGATATATTGATTAAATGTTGCAGTATATATAACCAAAATGGAAAGAAGCAGGCAGGGTGATTAAGCTGGCTATCAACCTATTGGATCTAAACAGCAGTTTTACAATTTATTTATTGTTGAAGCATGTAGAGGAGAAGCTGGGGTTTCCTTGAGTGACAATTCATTAAAATAGTTACCATCATCTTGTGAGCTCACAAAAATGTTTGGACAAAAAAACTGGAAATGATTTCAAGGTATAGTCTATTATATCTCAATACTTATGGTATAACTATATAATAATCAAGTCAATTTTGAGTCTGCAGTATATTATTTTTAAAGTGTGCTTGTAAAGGTTCTTGTTGCAGTTTGTATAGAACTCTAAACTATTATAAAAGTAGATTCCTAAGTAGTTCCCTCTTGTGCATTGAAAACCATTTCCTGGAAGGTTTTTCTTTCAGTATTTAGTATTTAAGAAGTTTAGTCTTGCCTTCTCTCACCCCTTTTAAAGAATGCACGATTCAAGAAACTAAAACAGGTACTCATTGGGCTTAATGGGTAAGCCATATCTAAGCTGCACTAATACAGGATCTTGAATGTGCAGACTTGCTTAGGAATGCAAGAAGTGTTCTTCTGGATCAGAATAATGACACATCCGTTCAGCATTATTTGCAAAACTCCCCAAAAACAGCAGTAACACAGTGATGCAACAGAAATTAGAGAGAGATCTATTGTGATCTCTTTCATTACCACAATTCTGTTGTATGAAATTGCCTTTTCTATTTAATACTTTTTTCATCAGTATTGGTCATACAACTAACAAATGTCTTGACAGTTAATCCTCTTCCTATCCTTTCTGTTTCCAAAGCAAAGCAATAAATAAATAAATAACCATAGTTGGTTATAGAAGTTGGAAAATACTCTTTTTCTTTCTTTCTTACATGCTGGATTGCCTTTTTCATGCTACCTTAACCAACATCATTAATTGCTTAGTGACACATACCAGTTAGCTTGTCATATAAATTAGAACATGTGGGCATAGCTTTCTAATCAAATGAAGACTAACAGATATTGCATAATTATTGATACATTCCATGGCAGTTTAGATGTTATTTTCAAATCATATTCCCCTGGGTTATAGATTTCATATTCCATTTCAACTTTTTGTACATTAACTTGTACACAGATCATGATATATGAATAAAGAATGATGATGATAATTTCCCACAGCAGTAATTATTTCAAGTGGCTGCTTCATCCATGTACGGTCTTCATTTGATGGGTGAAATATATGTTCTCAGCTTTTATGTGTGAATGAACCAGCATTCATCTCTCACTTCAAATTACAACTTTTTGTGTTCACTTCAAACACAGTTCTGTCCTACAGAAACACATGCATTCTGTTCTGGGCACAACTAACAATTGATAGCTTGTGAACTATCCTTGATTAAACCAGCCCAGGATACATAGTGTGGGGTAGCAGACAGAGTATTGGTCTATGACTCAGATGATCTAACTTCAATTCCCCAGCTCTGCCATGGAAACTTTCTAAAGTGGTTGAACTGGTAAAACCCCTTTTTCAAGACCTTTTTGTTGTTGTTGTTCAGTCGCACAGTCGATTCCGACCCCTTGCGACCCCATGGACCGCTGTCCGCCAGGCACTCCTGTCCTCCACCATCCCCCTCAACTCGCCCAGCTCTGTGCCCATTGCTTCTACAATACCATCTAGCCATCTCACCTTGGGCCGTCCCCTTCTTCTTTTGCCCTCGACCCTTCCAAGCATCAAGGCTTTCTCAAGTGAATCCTCTCTTCTCATTTGATGTCCAAAGTACTTTAGCTTCATCTTTATTATTTGACCTTCTAAGGAGCAGTCAGGGGTGATTTCTTCTAAGATTGACCTATTTGTTCTCCTCGCTGTCCATGGGACTCTCAAAACTCTCCTCCAACACCACATCTCAAAGGCGTCTATTCTTCTGCGCTCAGCTTTCCTAATGGTCCAGCTCTCACAACCATACATTACCACAGGGAATACCATTGCTTTGACTATGCGAATTTTTGTTTTCAATGTGATGTCTCTACTTTTCACTATGTTACCCAGGTTTCTCATCGCTTGCCTCCCAAGAATCAGTCACCTTTTTATTTCATGGCTGCAATCACCATCTGCAGTGAGCTTTGATCCTAAGAAAGTAAAATCTGTCACTGCTTCTACTTCTTCCCCATCTATTTTCCAGGGACTGATAGGGCCTGTTCCCATTATCTTGGTTTTCTTGATATTTAGTCTCAAGCCAGCTTTTTTACTTTCTTCTTTCAACCTAATCAGGAGCTTCTTTAGGTCCTCCTCACTTTCTGCCATTAGGGTGGTATCATCTGCGTATCTCAAATTGTTGATGTTTCTTCCAGCAATTTTGATCCCAAATTGTGATTCCTCCATCCCTGCATTGCGCATTATGTGTTCTGTGTATAAGTTGAATAAGCAGGGTGACAAAATGCAGCCTTGTCTTACTCCTTTTCCTATTCCAAACCACTCAGTCATTCCATTTTCTGTCCTAACTGTTGCCTCTTGATTCATGTACAGATTTCTCATGAGGCCTATAAGGTGTTCCAGTATTCCCATCTCTTTAATTACTTGCCACATTTTGTTGTGGTCGACACAGTCAAAAGCCTTAGTGTAATCAATGAAACAGAAATAGACTTGTTTCTGATATTCCTTTGTTTTTTCCATGATCCATCTTATGGTGGCGATGTGGTCTCTAGTCCCCCTGCCTCTTCTGAAACCCACCTGCACTTCTGGTAATTCTCTCTCCACATACTGTTGCAGTCTATCCTGTATTATCTTGAGCATCACCTTGCTAGCGTGAGGGATGAGCGCAATTGTTCGATAATTTGAACATTCTTTGGCATTACCCTTTTTGGGGAGTGGAACGTATACAGATCTTTTCCAATCCTGTGGCCATTGTTTTGTTTTCCAAATCTGCTGGCACATAGAATGCAATAATTTGATTCCATCATCTTGTAGGGCTTTGAAAAGTTCAACTTGGATACCATCATCTCCACTGGCTTTGTTGTTTGCAGTGTTTTTTAAGGCCTTTCTGACTTCACTCTCTAGAATGTCTAGCTCATGTTCAATGTTCTCATCATTGTGATTATCAGGGGTGTTGAGGTCCTTTTTGTAGAGTTCCTCTGTGTACTCTTTCCATCTTTTCTTAATCTCTTCTGCATCTGCTAACTCCTTGCCATCTTTGTCTTTTATCATGGTCATTTTTGCTTTAAATGTTCCCTTGAGTTCCCCAATTTTTTTGAAAAGATCTCTAGTCCTACCCCTGATATTGTTTTCCTCTATTTCTTTGCACTGTTCATTCAGGTAGGTTTCCTTATCTCTCCTTGCTTTTCTTTGAAAATCTGTGTTCAAGTGAGTGTATTTTTTTCTTTTCTCCTTGGCATTTTGCATTCCTTCTGTCCTCTGCTATTTTAAGAGCCTCCTCGGACAACCACTTAGCTTTCTTACGCTTCTTTTCTTTTTGTATGGTTTTCCTTGCTGCCTCCTGCATGATGTCCCACATCTCTGTCCATAGTTCTTCTGGCACTCTGTCTATCTGGTCCAAGCCATTAAATCTGTTCCACACCTCCACTGTGTATTCCCAAGGAATTTTTTCTAGGTCATATCTTTCTGGCCTAATTGTTTTTCCTATTTTCTTTAGTCTAAGCCTGAATTTTGCAATCAGTAGGTTGTGGTCTGAGCCACAATCTGCTCCTGCTCTTGTTTTTGCTGACTGTATGGAAGTTCTCCATCTTTGACTGCAGAGTATGTAATCAATCTGGTTTCGATGTTGGCCATCTGGTGAGGTCCATGTGTAAAATCTCCTCTTGTATTGCTGGAAGAGAGTGTTTGCTATGACCAGTGCATTATCTTGGCAGAACTCTATCAGTCTTTGGCCTGCTTCATTCTGTGTTCCAAGACCAAACCTGCCTGTTATTCCATTTATTTTTTGATTTCCTACTTTGGCATTCCAGTCTCCTATGATAATTTGTACATCATTTCTTGGTGTCTGTTCTATGAGGTGTTCTAAGTCTTCATAGAACTGGTCAATTGTGGATTCATCTGCACTAATGGTTGGTGCGTATATTTGGATTACAGTGATATTGAATGGCTTGCCTTGTATTCTGACTGACATGATTATATCATTTTTGAGATTATATCCCATTACTGCTTTTCTCACCCTTTTATTATGGCTACTCCGTTTTTTCTGAGATTTTCTTGTCTACAGTAGTAGATATGATGGTTTCCAGAGCTGAATTCGCTCATCCCTGTCCATTTTAACTCACTGATTCCCAAAATGTCAATGCTTATTCTTTCCATTTCCTTTTTTACCACTTCCAGTTTTCCTTGATTCATAGACCTCACATTCCATGTCCCTATACAGTATTGTTCCTTGCAACACTGTATTTCTCCTCCCCCTTTCCTGTCTCTCCTCTTCTTTTGACAGTTTAAAACAAAGTATTATCATGCATATTATCACAGTTTAAACAATATCAGACTAAAAATAGCTAATTAGGATTGATTATATGAAGTTATAAGTCAGTAGTTATAAGTCAGTAGAGTCTCTACTGTAAGTTCAGTATTGTGCGAGTCAGTTATTTGTAGAGTCTACCTTTAAAAACCTTGATGCTGGGAAATGGAAGGCAAAAGGAGAAGGGGTGGCAGAGGATGAGATGGCTAGATGGCATTGTTGATCAATGGGTGTAGAACTGAGTGGGCTGCAGAGTATGGTGGTCCATGGAGTCGCAAAGGGTTGGACTCGACTATGTTCCTGAACAACAGCAACAACATGGATAATGTAATTATAACTGGGACACCAGATTAGTTCAGGAGTTACACCTCATTTGCTGAATACTACAAATAGCAGAAATGAGAAAACAGATCATTTATTTATTTATTTATTGTTAATTCCACATGTTCCTCTCTCTGAACAAAACTCTTAGCTCCTCTCTTTCTGAACAAAACTGCTCAGGAGTGTTTGGAGATCTTCTGTGAGTAGAACAAAGGGACAGTGGAGACTCCAAGGGGTTTGTGGGTTGGATTTATCTTTGCACATACTTAACTCTCATAGTAGGGTGAACAGAAAGAGCCTCCTCGAAGATTGTGGCATTTTTGAACCACACTTGGGCATACCCTGGTAACGGCAACCTTGTGTTGCTGGATAATCTTTCTCACATGAAGTCAGGCAAAAGGAACTGCTGAATGAATTCACCTAAAGGTGCCTTCATTTTGGAAGTTTCATGTCAGGCCTAGATATGGAAGATGAAGAAGTAGCCCTTCCTCCTTATATGTCACATGTAGAAAACAATACTTCTCAATGAGATAATAAATATGCATTAGTACTCTATGCATCTACGACAAAATCATAGTTTTATGGAAGAAGAACTTTCATAGTGACTGAACTGATTGAAACATCTTAATAAAGAGTGGAGAAAGACACTGAAAGCATATTAGCTGTAGCCAAAGAACTGACAGACTGTTCTAAATGATGTGTGAAATTCAGTCCTTGTTCACACCCATCTACATAATTGTTCTTTCACCCTATTTGGGTTACTGGGTCATAATTGCCTTTACAGAAGTCAGAACAGCTGCAAAAACTGCAGTGTAGGGCATAGGGAGCAGTTTCTACTGGGCTTTCCTGAGTTGCTTGAGGACAGGGGAGGAGCTAAATGATGTTTAGTCTGCTTCCCTGTCTACACAGCTATGTGCCACCAATCAGGTCGCTGTACACTGCCTTAAAAAAATGTCCCATAGATGATTGTTGTTTTGATGCATTGCTTACTTGACAGGGTATCTGTGTGATACAGCAATCACGAATGTTGGAAGAAGAAGAAAAGCACAACTGCAGCAACTTGATTCGTGGTGTGTGGTTGTAGGACCTGCCAACTGCTTCACTCTATTTTATCCCTGAACAGGATAGAACCAGCACAGCAGTTTAAGAGAACACACTGATGGAGTCTCAAATGGGGCAGGTTGGGGCTGATTAGCCCAATCCAAAACATGTGTATTCAACTGGACCATTTTATTCCGACCTGCCACCAAACCACCACAAAGGTGTTCTATATGCCTGTGAAGATACCTTCATAGTCTCTAGGTGTGTGAAAATACTGGCGATGTGAAAAATTCTGAGATTTTAAAGTCAGATTTCACTGAGTTTCACTTCTTTTCATGTTCACCCTTTGTTCATATCATGTTGTGAGATGTCTTTTCATTTATGTATGGAAATCTGTATGCCTTTTCTTTGCTTATTCTCCATAATGTATATATCAATGCATGTAGAGAGGCTTAGTAATGTATGCATTGTGAACATGTTTTTGCCATTATATACTGTGTGCCCTCTTCATGAATGCACATCTTAAGAAGGTGAGGAAGATTTGAGTTTATCAGAGAAGCTAAGAGCAATGTCTGCAGTAGGTGAGACTCTATTACAAACCTGGATCTCTAGCAGGGTCTGTCTGTCTGTCTGTCTGTCTATCTAGCTAGCTAGCTAGCTAGCTAGCTAGCTAGCTAGCTAGCTATCTACCTCATTACCTCTCAAAGTAATTGGTTCCATTGTTCTATTGCTTTAATAGTTAGTGAGTTTTCCTTCATAGTCTATATCTGGTTTCTTGTAACCTAAGCTCATTGCTGTGTGTATGGGATGATCAAAAACAGACCATGCCCCTCTTAGTCTCATTCTCTCAAGGATAAACATGTCTAATTCCTTTAGCCTTTCCTCATAGGGTTTGATCATCTTTGTTGCCCTCTTCTAATTTTTTTCCAGTTTGTCAACATCCTTCTTAAAATGTGGTGTCTGAAAATGGATAGAGTACGGAAAATGAGGCCTACACTCTTGGTGGATTTTGTGTGTGGCCATGAACTATTTCTGTGAGTTGGGGTGGAGTGGGGGAGATTCCTAACCTCCCTGGAGGTTAAGGGTCTGATAAAATGGGAAATAGTTTGCATTTTGGACTGCTTGTGGACCAGTACAGTACAATCTATTTGCCAGCAATCAAATGATGCAAAGGGAAATCTGATTCAGTCTGACCCTAATCCATGCCCTAGCTGGACCTTTTTCGTCCAGCTGCAGGACTTCTTTTTTGGTTGATGGCCTGGATCAATTCCCTGGCACATAGAAGATTGACTTTAAGGCAGAACATTTCTATTAATGCAATTTTCCCCATGCAATCAGGTCCATGCCTTTTCAGCCATCTGATCACATCCTAAAATAGCCAAAGAAAGATGTTTAGTGCACATGTGTGGCTAAATATGATGAAAGTGTGTGTGTGTACTATACATATATATTGGTGTATATATTTGTATCACACATACACTTTTCTTCCATTTGCCATCACTGCAGACAAGTTTTTGAAAATATATATCTGCATGTAAAAATCTTGTTCTATCAAATTGAATTGACCTTCTTGATATTTTTTGTTATAATGTTGTCCTCCCATATTCTTTTGTTTTTGCAGTTCTGGAAGCCCATAAAAATAGAAAGAAAAACAGTTGGTCTATCAAAACACATTATATTTAAAAGGTTAAAATAGTATGAAGTGTAACTTTTTGGGAGTTTTAAAACATTTATCTGTCTTCCCCAGGACAAGGATTATAAATAAATATGAGAAATGGCATGCAATTCCCCTTATAAAGCTCTTAAGGGTTGTTGTTTTTTAACCTCAACAAATGACTATCAATGAAGGTTTTCTTTGTTTTGTTTTTTAAAAAGACTTTTTCCACAGAAATAACAATATATGTATTTTGAATGGATGAAAACTATAATTGTACATATCTAAGAACAAAGGAACCTTCTAGGATTCTGTCATGGAAATGTGTATCACTTGTAAAGCAATTTTAGTGAAATGAATACTTCACAGTGCAATTCCATACTTGTCTCCTAAAAGGCAAGTCACATTCACACATGCATAGCACTAAGGCATTAAGATGTCGATATGGCTTTTCTATTCAAACTGGGGCTGGGGAATGTGTGCCCAACAGTTTTAATTCATGTTGTGTTATAATTATATAGTTATTTCTACCTGCTTGAAAATGAGAAATCATAAAATATATGCCTGAAATTTAATAAAAAGCAAATGTGGTACTCACAAACTGGGTTACATTTGATCATTTAAAAGTAAACTTCATTAGCTTTGGTTAATTCTCTAGATTTCATTACTTGTTTCTCAGGATGAAAATATACTACTCTTGCGGTACTGAATGGTTTTTTTTTGTTGCGTTGTCTTTTTGAACACTTTCCACAACATTCCCCATGCCACAACACTATATTTGCCTAGCTTCCATCAGCAGTAGTAAGTGGGCAGGATCTGGGAAAATATGGATGCATGCTTGTCTTGAAATGATGGGGAGACCATTGCCTCACCTTCTTAATAGCCTCTTAACTGGAAGCAGGTGAGGGGACTCCCCCCCCCCACAACTCATGACAAAAGAATGTCCTTGGCCCTCTTCTCCGCAATCCCAAGTAGGTTTTGACTTCCTGGACTGGGCAAAGCTCCAGGACTAAGCAAGAGCCTAAAGATAGGTATTGTCCCTTGCCTAACTGATCTATCTTGGACCAGCATACTTGGAGTAAGGGATGAGAGCTAGAGATGAACACATCTTCCCATTGCAGTGCCCTGTGAGATGGGTCCTGGCATCCACCCTCCTGGCCCACTCCAATTCTTCCAAGGTTTTTGTGATGTGAAAGTCCCCAGCAGTGTCCAAGACTCCTCCCACCATGGCGAAGAAGGACAAAACTGACAGCTTGCCCCTAATGGACTGAAGGGAGAAGCCCCAACCATGCATCTCTGCACAAAACTAGAGCAAATGTTCTACGGGTACTGGCCATGCATCTGCTAGCCCTTGAGATGCCTGGAAGGAATAAAATTATATGCAAGTAGCTGCGTATCTGTGGTGGGTGCTAGGGGCAATGGACTGACAGATGGCTACCTCCACTACCTCCCACCAAGAGCCTATACCTCCAGGGGCATGTGCTCCTGCTTCTGGTGCACCTCCGATGCCAGAACCCTGAACTGCTCAATCTGTTGACAGGATAGCATATCAGCAAAGTCTTTATTAACACCAGGGATGTGCTTGGCAATAAACAAAATATTGAAAGTTAAACAACAAAGGGCAAAGGTTATAACTAAGTGCATGACCTGCAGTCACTTAGATGTCAATTTGTTAACCACTTGCACCACCACCAAGTTATCACACCAGAAAGTAACAATATTGTTAGCCCACTGCAGCTCCCATAGCCACAAACCCCCTACTATGAGGGGAAAAAATCCAAAAAAGCAAGGTTTCTGGTGATTCCATCCAGATGCCATGCCTCAGGCCAGTTGCCCCAGCACCATTGGCCACCACAATGGAATTGTGCCGATGTGAGAAGGTCCTCCCCCATGTCTGTGAATACGAATTGGTGGAGGAAAGGCCTGGACAAGCCCACTGTTGGTCTCATGGAGCCCTGCCTGATGCCACCAACAAAGTTGAGGTGTTCTATCAGTGTCAGCTATCAGTCATCTCATCACAAGGGTTCCTCCCATTAGCTCCTGGGCCTACTGCCCATTTAACTGGAACTTAACCCTCGCCTCACCTTTGAGAGAGCTGAGCCGCTTAAAAGGAACTCTTACTGTGCTCCGGCAGTGGAGTTGAACATGGAGCAAAACAAGGGGAGGTATCTTCTATGGTAGCATGTCTTCGTGTGTGTGCCAGTCAAAGAACAACAATCTTCAAAGAGAAACAGCTGCTTTATTCATCAGGTTCATGTAGCAAAGTCCATGGAAAAACACAGATTAAAAGGTCAATAAACATAAGATCAGTCCAGCAAACAGTCCACAGGTACATTAGGTAATCATAGTGAAAAGAAAGGAAAGTCCCACAAGCCAAACTGAGGTCTTAAGCCATTGATATCCAAGATCGAACTAATTTCTCTGCAAAATGGAGATTCTGCACTCAGGTGGGTAACTCATAGCCAATCAGGTAACAGAGAGAAACTTTCTCAAAACAATGGATTGTTGACACACATGTGAAGTCAGTGAAGACAAAACACGCTAGAGAGATAGGAACACAGAACACTAAAATGTCAACAAGCTGTCTCGTGACATGTAGGCTGAAAGACACAGATAGAAAAGGATTTCTTTGAGGCTCTCTATGAGGCCTAGCTAAAAACACTGCAACTTTCAAGCCTTGGGAAACATGAGGAAATATGTCATTTCCTGACAATCAGGGTCTTGAGTTTTGTTTGTATTTGTATTTGTATTTTCGACTTATATGCCGCCCCACTCGCAGAGCGACTCTGGGCGGCTTACAGAAGAAACAGCTACAATTACATAGTACATACCAAAGCACAAGAGCAATTACAGATATCAAATACTAAATTACAAATATTATGTATACAGTATATATGTGTCCAATATCAGTTACAATTACAAAACATTAGATTAGAACATCCTAAGAAATAATCAAAGATGCTGTAATATAATCATTACAGCATCAAAATTCACTAAGTAACAATATCAAACAACAATAAAAATTCCAGTATTAGTTCAGTTTACACATACAAAAGCAAAAAACTAAATAAAAAACAGTTGCTGAATCCCACAATAAGTGACAAGTCAGTCCGCTTAGCCGCAGGTGTTTCTGGTGGCGGTGGCTATCAAAAAAGTCCTGCCGCCGTAGTGGCTTTTAAGCCCTGAGACAGATGGAGAGAGTCCCAAGGCTGGACGCGGTGGGCTTGGAAGGAAGGTGGGATCGTCCTCACTCCCCCGCCGTCGCTGCCGCGTTTTTATCGTCCACCGGGTGGAGGTGACGGGGCCCGGGGGGAGGGGGGAGGATTGCCTCACCGTCTGCAGCTGGTGGTCATCTCCCCCGGCGTGATGGCAAGTCCGGGGGGAAAGGCGAGAGCGTCCTCACTCCACCGCCGTCGCTGGCGCATTTTTATCGTCCACCGGGCAGAGGTGACGGGGCCCGGGGGGAGGGGGGAGCATTGCCTCACTGCCTGCAGCTGGTGGTCATCTCCCCCGGCGTGATGGCAAGTCCGGGGGGGAAAGGCAAGAGCGTCCTCACTCCACTGCCGTCGCTGCCGCGTTTTTATCGTCCACCGGGCGGAGGTGACGGGGCCCAGGGGGGAGGGCGGGAGCATTGCCTCACCGCCTGCAGCTGGTGGTCATCTCCCCCGGCGTGATGGCAAGTCCGGGGGGAAAGGCGAGAGTTTCCTGAGAGTAGTCTTTTCTCCCACCCCCCAGTGTACCCTGAAGGTGTAAGTCTGACCCTTTGGATTCTGGTAGGCTGGAGGTCTGGGTGACCATGTTTAGCTTGATACCCAGGAAAGTGAGCTGTTAGGATGGGCCCTCCATCTTTTCCTTCATAAGCAGGACCCCCAGTTTACAGAAAGTGCTGAAAAGAGAGTTCAGAAGCCTCCAACATTGTGTCTTGACCTGAACATATCAGGAGATCATCCAGGTAATGGACAATGGCCTTGGATCTGGTCCTAACCACCAATTCCAAGAAAGAAATGAAGCATTCAAAGAGTGCACATGACACTGAACCACCCATGGGCAGAGCCATAGCCACAAATAATTTTCCACAAAAAAACAAATCCTTGCAGGAAAAAGTCATTGTGATGAATTGGGAGCAACCAGAAGCCAGAATTAATATTGCATTTGGCCAAGCATGCTCCAGGGCCACAGGTCCTGGCCATGTGCACTGCATAGATCCAGGGAGATCACATTGTTAACCCATTCATTGCTGGGGAAGGACAGGTGATGAATGAGCCTGAATTTCCCCACCACTTTCTTCAGGAGCACTTCCAGTGGAGAGACCCTCAACTCGGGAAGTGGCAGGGCTGCAAATGGACCGATGACACTGCCTACTTCCAACTCCTTTGAAATTTTGCTCCTGAACAATTTCTCTTTCCCCGGACAGACTGGAGATTATAGGCTAAGAAAGATAGCCTCATCCCTCTGGCCAGAATGAGAAAACTGAGTGAAGCCAGTGAGCAGGAGAATGACTGCCCTCCTCCTGAGGTATAAGGCCAGCAGTTTGGGTCTGGGGCTCTTTTAGCAGACCAGCTGGTGGGCCAGGCTGCCTTCTGAGGGGTCCTGACATCATTGGACCTGCCCTTTCCTGCCTTGCCTCATGTGCAGTTGGAAAAAGAATGGTTTCTGGTATCTGCAGGGCCTGCACAAGCAAGATCCTTGGGAGTTGAATCCCCAGCATACGAGATGGGTTTGAACTAACTAGACCCTTGCAGGGTGGGGGGTAGGAGGCAATGTGATCTCTTGGATGAGGTGGTCACTATCATGATAATCTCTGGCTTCCTGGTGGGCCAGAGTCATAAACCACAACCACAACATGATGTGCTGCTCATTCCAATGGAGCCAGGGGTGTAGTGTCACCTTCATGCAGAATGATTCATTGTAAAGAAGCCAAGTGTGGCCAGGCAAATCCTCATATGTCATAGATGATATCAAGTTCATAAGGAGTGGCAGGGCCTTGTGGGGTTGCTCTTTTATGATGACTCCCATGTAAATGAAAAAGGCCTGGAGCTAGTTGTCTTAACACCACAGAGGATGCTCCATCTTAATAAGCTCTTTCTTCTTTTTCATCATCTTTGTCCTTCTCCTTCTGCTCTAAACCCCTGTTCAACAGACTGAAAATGTTTAAGTACTCTCCTCTGAGGATTTTCTTTCTAGTGGCCTGCAATAAATGATCCCCAAAGTGGCCAAACGATCCCCCGGCTGACAAGGTACTATTGAGAAGCACTCAGAAAGATGTGATTCCCTGCTGCCACCAGGGCAAGAGCCAGGACCTCTCCTTGCACCTTCAAAGTGTCATGTTGCACTGGAGATGGGGGCTGCTGTGCAAGAATAAAATAGACTGACAGGTGAACTGGCAGGGCTGAGCCAAGGCAGCCAAGGACCCTGCAGCTGCTGCTCAAGATCCTGCAGCTGTGGCTTCCCCCAGAGGGTGCCTTTCTGGGGCAGACTAGAGGGCCTATAGATTGCTCCACATCTGAGGATGAAACATCTGAATATGGTGGCACCAAGGCTGGCCATTTGCTTGGCTGCTTGTCCTTTTCCCTCCCCTGGCCCTTCTTGGAAGACATCCTCCCACAACCCAATGCATACATGAAAGCATGAGAAGAGGAGCATGTTGGGTGGGGCACTTTCCCAGAAGAGCTGGCAAACAAAACTGCCCCAGGCAACTGCATGACCAGTGGATCACCCCCACTAAGTTTTTACAATTGGTGAGGAAAGGATGGTCAAAGAGGGGCTGAGCCATTGAAAGGTGAGACCCAGTACCGAGATGGCTCTGACCATGACTTTTTTGGCACCTAATGATTTGCTCCCCACACTGCTGGAACTGGAGGAGACACACATTTCCGGTGCTGGTAGAGGTGGAAACTGGGCACTTCCCTCAGGTTCACAACTGGGGGAGGAGGATGTTTTCAGCTGTAGCACTGCCCAGGGATCTCAGACAAAGGTTACAACCGAGTGGCATGGAAAAGGTAGGGAGACTGCTTCATCACTTTTGTGGGGTGGGGGACGATTGTGTCCGCCATTTTTTGTATTTTTGGTGGAGGTTTTGTATTTTTTGGATTATTTTTGGTCTGGTTGGGACTGTTTCCCTTTTGTGGGGGTGGGAGACAATCATGTCTGGCATTTTTTTGGATGTTTTGGTGGGGTTTTGTATTATTATTATTATTATTATTATTATTATTATTATTATTATTATTATTATTATTATTATTATTATTATTATTATTATTATTGGTCTGGTTAGGACCGTTTTTAATTTTTCAATGCATTCCTATGGGAAAACGTGCTTCCATTTATGATTTTTTTGGGTTTCAGCAGAGGCAATTGGAACGGACCCAGTGATGAAATGATAAAATTTCTACTACCACACTGTGACATCATGGACGTTGGGGGTGTGGCCAATGTTATGATGTCATGATGTCGTGGGCAGGGCCAAAGAAAAAAATAAAATAAAATAAGCACACGCACATGCACACACACACACACACACACCCCTCAGCCCACCCGCCCGCCCACAACACAATCCTGTAAATAAATTAAATAAATTAAATAAATAAAATAAAAATTACATTAAAATTCACCCACACACCCAAATACCCACTCACCCACCCCAAACACAAATCAGAGATTCAGTCACTGAATGGATGACAACTTTTCTAATCCTGTGAACGAGCAGTAGGTTGATGCTGTGTACCTCTTCCTTTGTGCATAAAGCATTAGTTGTTGCTAAGAGCAACACAACCTATTGTATCAGTAGCCTGGTTTTAGAGAAAAAATGCAGGCAATAAGAGGCACCTTTTTCATGCTCCTCCTTTCTTCTTTCTTTCTTCTTTCTTCCATCCTCCTTAATGTTCTTTCCTTCTGAAAGAGCATGGTAGAGGCTTTTGAGATTCAGGTCACAGACTCTGTTTTGCTCATTACAGTTTATGTCATGGGAGCTCATAGATGGCGCAGTAATCATTTTCATTCTTGTAGTGTCTAAAAAAACAGCCACCATTGGCCTTAGGAAAAGTTATGGGCCCATGCTTCAAACGTATTAGAACTGAAGTCTATTGCCAACTCCATTAACTTCTTTAAATCAAGGCTATAATTAAAGTCGTGGACATGTCTCCATATACCTTCAGTGTGTCACTTATTTCTTCCAGTATGAGTCAGTGGTTATATTATAGACTTGTGCTGTACAGAATTACTGTATTAGCTCTAGTCATATTTATTGACTTTTATGTCTAAATAGAAGAGCTGAAGGCTGTTATACTTATTTAGGTTTTGAAGAAGAAATGAAGGGGTATTGTGACTGTTTTTCAGGGTTCTAGTAATCCCATGCCATTTCTGCAGCTACAAGATAATTGTCATCTCTGAATCAAAAGAGTGGGTAGCATCTAAACAAAAAAGCTGCAACTTTGCTGTAGTCTTGTTAGAAACATTTCTGGGGCAATTAAAAAAATTAGTTGTAATCCCAGTTCTTGAAAAGTCAAGACAAAACCTTACTTTTGTAAATCTTTCATAAATCACCAATAGGATGTGTGTATTAAGATAAACATAAAGTATATGTCTAAATACTGCTACTATTACTGCTACTATTGTAGAAACACATGTAATTATTGTCCATTGCTTCTGTTGGCTAAGGAAAAACAATATCTCTTAACATCTGAAAATCTCTGAGTCAACATTTATTTGGTAGAAAAGCATCGCAGAAAAATAACTGAACTCTCCACCTCTTTAGGATGAAAAGGATTACTTAGCAATAGTCCTTAAGAGGCCCACTATAGGAAAGAAGATGAGATATTACAGCGGCATGTGTCAAATATTCAGTTGAAAAGATAACTGCTCACTGCAAACAAACCATCGTTGGGTGGATGCTTCCACTTCTGTTTTAATTTAGAAATCTGGAATTCACTTTCACTTACATCTTACAACTTGGCACCTTTCTGCTTTTAATTTTTGCAAGCTGTGCCTTTCCTCTGCATCTGCCTTTTGCCACGAACTTTCCATTGCTTAGCATTCCTTCTCATATGCACATTGAAAGAACACAACAACGAAAAAGCAGTCGTAATTGATACGGCCATATATGGAAACTGCATAAATATCCTATTGTGCAATGTTTTACTGAAGGTCATGCATAGATGTATGTATTTGATCCAGACCAGCCCAAGTTATTGCAAATCATGGTTTTGGTGAGCTTTTGATCTTTCAGCTCATTTACAGCTGCTTTTATAAGTCTGTCTTCTGACTTCTTGGTTACAGTGTCCATATGGATTGATGATTGAACAAAAGTATGTTTTTAAAAACAATTTCAGTCTTCATTGGGGGGGGGGGGCAAAGATTGCATAATGCTTCTGTAATTATATTATCTATATTATATAGATATATAATGCTATGTATGCCATAAAAACATCTCTCTCCCACTCATGAGAATATATATTCGTTAGTGAAGTCCTATTTATTGTGAGATATCAGACAAGCACCCTGTGACCTAGCAAAAAAGCAAAGCAATCACACTTATATACCATTCCATAGTGCTTAGTACACTCTCTGGGCAGTTCACAGGTTAGTTACATTTTCAGATTCATCAATCTCATGTTTGGTGTAGTGTAAGTGAAGAGAGGGCTCAAAGATTTCCCTAATTGTTTGGTGAACATACACAAACCTTATTGTTTACCTAGAGCTGATATATTTAATTAGTATGGCAAGGAAAATGGGACTGAGCCATGGACTCCACCTCAGACTACATCACCCACATCTGACTATATACATACATAGCATATAGGTACACATAATAAAGAATTATAGTGGTATCAGATGGAAATGAGAGACTTTTTTAATTACTTGTATGGAAGTTCACATTCTATCAAAGCTAGCTATTGCCCAATGCCAGCTAGTTAAATATAATCTGTGCCTTAAACTCCCTGGCTTCAGGCAAGACAGTATTTCTCAGCATTACTTATTTTCTCACTCCAATATACAACAGGGCAGTATTAATACCAGCAAACTTGAATGGATTATTGCGAAGATTACTGAGATACAGTATATAAAATGCTCTGAACATTAAACTGCTATATAAATGATTTTGCTGCTATGATAATGATTGACCTGGCTATAGCAATTAAACTGCATGGGTTATAGAGACTAAATGTCTAGGATGCCCAGGAAAGCAGCTTGAATCTTGCTGAGGAATTGACATCTTCCTGTTAGAGGAAACATTGCTAATTAGGAGCAAGGCTGCTACAGTATTGAATCAGTTAAAACTCCAGTTTTGTATTGAATGAGATTACAGCATAATGGTTGCTATAAAGTTTAACAAGACCTCCACTTCCTCTTGTACATAGTGTTGTTTTCAGATCCACCTTGAAGTACAATTATTAATAAACTGATGTACCATGTCTTTCTTCTCCATCTCTTATGAGTTCATTTCTTAGTGATGACAAGTTGTGGTGGAGGCATGCATTCCTTCTTCTCCCTAATTGTGGTTGAATTGCTACTGTTAGGAATTATATCTAAAATTCCATAGCGTTCCCTTTATCCCAGGATCTGAAGCCTCTTCAGACTGTGGTTTTAGAGAATGGCTCAAACCTCAATCACAGTTAATGTCAGTAGTAACAGACCCTGTTACTGGCAATTGAATAGTTACTGGCAATTGAATAAACAGAAAAATAATTAAGGTAAAATCCACTGATAATTGAACGTAGTTCCAATTTTATTACTGAAGAAGCTCACTTAAAACTGATATATGAAGGCTTACTTAAAATATAGCAATTAGTCTTTAAGGTGCCACATTTTTCTTTATTTTTCTTGTTTTTACTTTTCTTTTGTTTCTTCTTTGAAATGAACCTTTCCCATTAATTATATAGCTACAAAAAAACTAACAAAATGATAAAGGAACAATATTGACTCATTAAATTTTTGACTTATATTGTGAGCTTTTGGTAGCTTGTTACATTCAGATTTTTTAAAAGTAGATAGAAATTAGTACATCGTTTCTTATGAGAAACAGAAAAATGAATTACTCTTTTACATCTTCAACTGTATTCATATAAAATGAGCTATCACAAGGAAATGTATTCTCTCCAACATTGTATAATATATATACAAATGATCAAACGGTTTCCGACAGTACAAAATTGTCCATCTATTCTATGTGGTCAACACAGCAATGGCCGTGCAGGTATCAAGTTTTGACGGGATAGCTGGTAAATTTACTGGAACACTTGAAGAATTAGGACTGTATTATACCATGAAATACTTGAAGCTTAACCCAAGCAAGACTCAAATGTGTGCTTTCCACCTTCAAAAATGATAGGCAGGGATTGAGCTGCATGCTACATGGCAAGGGGATCGATTACAGCATTGTTCAGCACACAAATACCTCAGTGTGACACTTGACAGGACACTCTTTTTTAAGCAGTGCTGCCTGAATACCAAAGCTAAAGTTAGTATGAGGAACAGTATCATCAGGAAATTGACAAAAATGCATGGGGAGGAAAACAATCCACACTGTGTACATGAGATTTGGCCCTGGACATCTTTGCAATAAAGTATGCTGCTCCAGTATGGAGCATATCTGCAGATGTGAAATAAATTGATATTACTGTTAATGAAATTATGTGTACATTGACAGGATGTCTCATACCTACAACAGTTGCTAAAATGTATCCTCTTTTTGGTATCACTCCACCTATGATAAGGAGATAAGTTGCAGCCAATGTTGAGAGAACTAAGCCAGAGAATGACCCTTGACATCCTCTGAACAGATATGTGCCTCATGTCCACAGACTCAGATCCAAGAAGAGCTTTATGACAAGAATGAACATTCTTGGGGGTATACAAGAGCAAACTCAAATTAGAAGATGGAGGGAGTTGCTCACTGGACAAGGAACAACATTAGAATATGGCTAAGGTACTCAATCAACTCTATGTCACTTGGAGGACCCTGAACTAGCTCAAGTGGGGGGCTGCTGATTGACAACAACACAAGGTTGAATGTGAAGAGATACAGAATCCAGCTCATTTGCTGTTCTGCCAGCTACTACAAGAAACATGTACCAAAGAGGATTTAATTTTGGCCGACAACAAAGCCAAGAAGGTGGCTTCATTTTCTCAGTTTAAAGTTTGATCTGGACATGAAATGGTAAATAACCAGATTAAAAGGAGATTGTCATGTAACTATAACTGTAAGAATGTTTCCCAGATGCTGCTTAACCATGATGAAAGGTGAGGACCATCTGAATAGAATTTCTGTTTCTAACAATGGATTTTAGCTAACTGTCATTAACAGAAAATCAGTAGTTACATCTGCATCAGCACTAAATCTCTCTCTTCCTCTCTTAGATGTTGCTAAACATTAGTGATGGGATCAGCAGAGAAACTGACTTCCTGTTGGTAAGGAAGAACATCATATATATTGTGACTTTTTGCTTTCTCAGATAATGAAATAAATATTTTAACTTTTCATAATTGATCATACTCCCGAGATTCCGCAGAGCCCATCAATTCACTCAGATATAACCACTGTGATACCAATACACATTACGGTTCTTACCTTTTTTTAAAAAAAAAAGGTTGTTTTTTTTCATATTTATTAATGGCTTGAACATCAGCTTGTACGCATTTCCTATTTGTATAGCTGACTCAGACAATTAGCATTTAAAGGCTTGAGTGCATCGGCTGCTCCTTATAGCATGTTAGTTAAAACTGGCCTTTTCCCATAAAGCATGTGCTCAAGCACTTCTCACAAAGACCTTTGGTTAGTGATTCAAGGCCCTTCTTTGCTGTAAATACCACATTAATTACATACAGGTTGGGGTTGAATCTTCCTTCTCTCATAGAGAAATGCTGAGAGCAGGTTAAATGACTCAGTTGCTATCCCCAACCCCCCACCTCGCTCCCGTCTTTTTTCCTGTAAACTTCTGTGCTACTTTCCCACACGAGTGAATCAGTTCTATATTCAGTGCTTGGCATTACATGAGCTGCCATATACATCTTGTGTTGCCTCCCCACAGCTCCCCCCCCCCTCTGGCCATAGTTCCTCAGATAAAGTTTTTCTTAGGTTGTGAGGAGTATGAGGTAATATGACAGAAAATCCACTATACTAGTTTATTTTATTTTTAATCAACTTAAATATTTTCTGGGCAAAATACAAAAGATTAACCAATACAGTACAATACAGTACAACACAAAATAATATACACTTTTTTAAAGGAGAAAAATACATTGAAAAGACATAAAATGCCAAATCTACAAATCTACTATGCTTATGGGAAAAATAGTCTTTGCTAGGGGGTGGGACTAGCAAAGATGATGTTAGGCTTAGTCACAGCAAAGGCTGTTCTTTGATTAGTCAGAGCAGGGGTTCCCAAACTTGTCATGCCACAGGCCTGACGATACCCCCCTGACAGCTGGGCAGGTCGATCACGTGGTTCCCCCCACCTCAAACACTGCCATAAAACACATCTGTGGCTGTTGTAAATGTGTTTATGACAGTCATGGGTGCATTTAAGGAAGCATTTACGGCAGGCATGGGGATGTTTATGCATGTATGGGTGTGTTTTACGGCTGTTATAAATGTGCCCACTTCCACTTCCGGTGGTGGTGAGGATGTCACAGGCCACATGAAATGGTGCTGTGGGACAGGGCTGGCCTATGGACCATAGTTTATCCATCCCTGAGTTAGAGCAACAACTCTTGGAGCTCATTTAAGGGGGGTGAGGTTCCTTGGCATCTTCACAGCACTAAGCCAGACCTGAAATTTCCAAAATGAAGGGACCTTTTGGTGAGTTCATTCAGCAGTTCCATTCACCTGACCTAGTGTGAGAAAAATTAGCCAGCAACACAAGCTTGCCATTATCAGGAGTGTGAGGAAAAGGGAGAAAACTTTGATAACAATTCATGCCCCTCCTTTTTCAGTATTTCACACAGTATCTGGTCACAGGTGGGGTGGAGGGAGAAGGCAGGAATTGTGCAGTTGGGAAGTATAAATAGAGGGGGGGAAATAGTCGAGCTGTGTGTCTGTTTTAGCATAAACATATACAGTAAAACACCGGATAACGATTGGATCGGATAACGCTAAAATTGCATAATGTTAAGTAATCTGGGGAGGAGAATTGGATCGAATAACGTTAAGGTCCTATGGGATGGATCAGATAACAACTGCTAAAACCTGTGTGGTTACAATGTATCTCTATGGAGATTTAACGTTATCCAATCCATCCCATAGGATTTTAACATGGATCGGATAACACTAAAAATCGGATAACACCAAGACTTGTGGAACCAAGTCTTAGCGTTATCCGATGTTTTACTGTAGTAATAATTTAATGTCAGAAATTATTCCTCTTGCTTGCCTTCATCAGGAGTAAAACTCTATAGCCCCTCCAACAAACACTAATGCTACCATCCAGCCTAAAGATTTGTTTTTATATTTGGGGTGGGGTGGGGTGGGGGAGTGGGATGTGAAATATACAGCATTGGAAAATCTGCTTTAAAAGAAAATTGGTTTAGTCCTGAATAAAATCATTTCTTTTCCTTTTCTCAACAGCTGGTGTTTTCTTTTTGTTTCCACCCATCTTTGTGATAGACACCTAGAGAATTTGTGTTAGAGGGATTCAAGCAAGGGACTTTGTGCCAAACAAACCCAACTTCATCAGAAGCTAAAGTCATGCACATAGGGAGTGCAACCAAATCCCTACTAACCTTTCTTCTGTCATCTCCTGGCAACCATACTGTATAGTTCAGGGGTGGCCAACCTTTTTATGCCATGGACCTGACCATGTCCGCAGACAGCTGAATGATCAGACCATGATCCCCCTGGAAGCGGAAGTGGTCACATTTAAGTCTGTCATAAATGTGCCCACTTTCACATTTACAACAGCTGCTGGAACGTTTGCACATGCGCAGGCACATTTTATGGCTGATGTAAACATGCCTGCTTCCACTTCTGGGTGTGGTGGAGGTGGAGATGAGCTGGATGGATGAGCTCTGAGGGCCAGGGCCAGCCCACATGCCATAGGTGGGGAACCCCTGGTATAGATCATGTGTTCATCTCCCGGAATCATCTACATGAGGGAAATTTCTGTTGGAATTTGTATGCAGTGTAATATATACTTAAACTTGGACTTTAAACAGCAAAGAAATTCAATTCTTAAAAAAAAGTCCTTTATTTTACAAATGTGAAACAATGTGCTTTTGCAACCATGATTTAAAATGCCAGAAAATGAGCCAATATTGGTGTGCACTATTGTGCCGATACTGCCATCAGGAAAAATGAATATCAAGCTTTACACAATAAAAGCCAGCCTGAATGTTGAGAACATCAATGGCAGCAGTCAAGATTATTCAAGATTCACATATACAGTTTAGTTCCATTCAGACAGTACCATTCATATAAAGACACCAAGCCAGGGCAAATTCCAGAAGTTGACTCCTTCTTTGACCAGTTAAGCATTTCTCATTCAAACACAAAACAATTGTCATGGTTGTTTTTCAGCAAGCATGAATGGTAGTGAGCACAAGAGAGTATCTTGTAGATCAGGAATTCTCAACTTTTTTAAGCCATGGGCTGGGTCACTCTGCCTCAGACAGCTTTGAGGGACACACAGCCATTTTGCCCTTCCTCCACCACAAGGCACTTCCTGGTGTGGTAGAGGCAGGGGAGGGATATGAAATGGTGCTGTGGGCTGTATCCACCTTAAGGGCTGCAGGTTGAGAATCCCTGTTGTAGATCATCTTGACTGCTGCCATTGGTTTTGTCAAAATTCAGCCTACCGTTTGTTAGGAATCCCTTTTCCTGCTGGTAATATGAGCACACTATTGTGAAGCGATATTGGGCCACTTCCTGGTATTTTAAAATCATAGCTAGAGAAGTACAATATCCAATATTCATAAACTGGAGTTTTTTTGAAAAACTGAATGTGTATGGAAAGGAGCTTTGAAATGATGCCAGTCCTTTCTTTGGAGATGAGAGAAGCAAGAAGATGGGAACTCTCAAGACCCCAAAACTGCTCACTTTACTTCAATAAGTGAGAAACATTATTAGTCCATCTACATGCTCATTCATCTGACCTTCCACTCTTCATGATCCATGAGTCATCGGGTTTCCTTTCTTTGCAAGATTTGGCAGAAGTGCAATGGAGATAGTGCTGTATAATTAATCAGTTGTTCTGCTTTCTTGTTTGCTAACTTATACCAAATGAAGCAATTCCTTATTTGAAGAAAATTACTGATTCTAATTCAACACGGTGCAAAGGATTTCTTTTCTAACATCCCTACATTTTCTCTACAGTCAATGTCTTTTTGCAATGTATGATCTCAGACACTCCTAAATGGTTTGGTTGCTGGGCATTAAATCTCAACCATCTAGCTGCTTGTGACTAGGACACATCTCGCTGGATTAATTTAAAGACAAGCTAAAGTCTTACAAAAAGCAAAGGCTGCATCTTGCCACCTGTACCAAAGGGTTGAGTGCTGTGCTTGTTATCGAAGACTGCAATATGGACTAACACAGTGATGGTGAACCTTATAGAGACCGAGTGCCCAAACTGCAACCCAAAACCCACTTATTTATCACAAAGTGCCAACACAACAACAGGGGAGGAAGGAAACACTCCCATTGGGCTTCTGGGCAGAGGGGTGGGGTAAACTTTGTTTGGGTGAAGGGAGAAAGTGCTCTTATTGGGCTACTGGGCAGAGGGGTGGGATGAACTCTGTGCTGGGGGAGGGAAGAAGTGCTGCTATTGGGCTGCTGGGTAGAGAGACAGGGAAAACTCTGTGCTGGGTTGACTGCATCGCTGCCTACAGAGAGGGCTCTGAGTGCCACCTCTGACACACATTCCATAGGTTCGCCATCACTGGACTAACATATTAGTATGGGTTTCAAAACAGCTCTAGACACAGAAAGTATCTTCTATTGGTGCTATGTAAATTCGTCTTCTTGCTGCTGTTTCTCTTATGTCAGAGGAAAATTAACTCAGCCATGTCCTAAAATGCCCTGTTTGTAAACAAAGACACCAGGCATCCTTACTTCCCTAAGGACTAGTGAATCTATTTACTTCTAGGTCATGTCCCTTTATGTTTTCACTGAGGGCTCCATTCTGTTCCTTTCCCACACCATTCTGCAATTTTTCTTTTAAAAATGTACAAATTTTAATACAACATGACCTGATCTTGGTCTAATGTGCAAGTCAGTAATTAGCTGTCCAAGGGATTAACACTTTTGTTACTATAAATATGCATTTAAACATGCATTTTCTCCTTGAATATGCATCTAAATGTTAAATGTACTAGAACATTCACAGAAGTATGAAACATGGAAGACTGCTAATTTCTGATCTCTGCCAAGGCCAGTATTGGCATGAGTGAGCTTGAGGTTCACTTGGGTTTTGAGCTGAGTGAATGCCAGGTGATGGAGGTGCCAAACAGAGCGGAGTGGCTACATTTGTTAATGTGGTGTCTGCAGTGACCAAGGATGGCAAAAAGCAGGTGTCTCCAAACTTTCTCCACCCCCAACCCCACAACTGTCTGCATGTTATTTGAATGCTAACAGCATGAATGGGCTTCCTTCACTTAGCACTTAAGTATGCTTCTTTTTTCAATTTTCTGTTGCTTATCAATTGTGCTAAGTAGAAGTCTAGCATGAGAAAACCTTTTAAGCACTTCAGAAACTGTTAACACCGAGAGCACAATATAAGCAATGATAAAAGATTTCTGCTTAACTTTTTAAAAGTCTAGAGTCAATGGTCAATGGTCCTCAACCTTTTTTTAAGCTAGAAGTCGGATCATGCCCCTTCAGACTGGTGGCAGACCAGATAGGTGCTACCCCCGTCTTTGGCAGTGACAGCGATGGAGTGAGTGAGTGAGGGGGCTCAGGGTGGTTCCCACCACCACTGCCAGCAGCAGGACCACCACCCCCCCAGCCACCCACCACTCTAGCCACACTAATGACACCACTACTGCTATATGACACTTCCCTGCTTACTAGCCTGGAGGAGCTGCATGGCACCAACTCATCCAGCCTGCAAACACACTCCAGCTGCCTCAATCCTTTTCTCCTTTGCTTGGTTTAGCATGTCCCTGACGGCAATCCATAGCAGGGTGGATGTTGTAAGCCTTACAACATCTGCCATGAAATGGAGCACTGTTAGGGACATGCCAAGCAAAGTGGAGGAGACACGGATTGAGGCGGAGGAGGCAGCAGTAGAAGTGGTGGATACAGCAGAAGTGGTGGCTGGAGCGAGGTCATGACCTGGATGAGTTGGTGCCATGGAGCATATCCGGCCCGTGGGCCATAGGTTGAGAACCCCTGGTCTAGACCATGGCTTGAGAGTGGAAAGTAAGGTGCCTTCCTCTCAGGATTATCATGGCCATTAACATGCAAGGTCTGCACATGAGGTGAGTGTCAAGCTGAAAAAAAACAACCCTGCAAAGCGTACATTTCCATGGGGAGCTGGCATTGTGATGGTCACCCCAGTGCTGTGCCACTGCACCTGGTGGCAAAGTGGTTAAGTGCAGTACTACAGCCAAAACTGCTGTCACTGTAGGTTCGATCCTGAAGGGGCTCAAGGTTGATCCAGCCTTTCATTCTCATACTCATGCCGAGTACCCAGCATAAATAAATAAATAATAAATAAATGTTTGGGGCAAAACGTTAACTGCCCAGAGAGTGCACTAAGTGCTATGGGACAATATATAGGTGTAATTGCTATTGCTATTACTATTTATACTGTGATTGCATAGTTTTACGCTCTCCAAATATTCTGGAAACTAATGCAGATATGCAGTTATTGACTGTGTTGTTGTTGTTGTTTACAACATCTGTTCTAGCAAAATGTGCATACTGGAAAGAATAAGAAGGTCAGTTTTCTTTCAGTCTACTTAACTTTCAGATAGATTTGTTCTTAGGACCTCATTCTCACATTATTATTTTTAAAGGGGAAAAACAATATATAAAGACTGGATATATACTTATACATGGACCAAATCCAAAGTAAATTTCAATCCCCATATTAATTCAGGAGGTATCTATCTGGCCAGTTCACATTTGCATCAGAATTCATAAAAATTGAACTTCTCCGTTCTCTCTGGCTACCATAGCCACAGTATACCAGTACCAGTTGTTATTTTTGGAAACCTAAAAACTGGCCCTGTTATTAGGCAAAGTGAGGCAAATACCTCAGGCAGCAAATACTGGTGAGCAGAGGAGTCAGCTTCTGAGTGTTCAGCCTGAACAGAAGCTAGACAGTAAAGTAGTTCATTGTGAGAAACACACACACACACACACACACACACACACACACACACACACACACACACACACACACACACACACACACACACACACACACACACACACACACACACACACACACAACTGAGCCTTGAGTGGCCACACACACTCCTGCTAAAATGAGGTTTTGTTTTGTTTTGTTATGAATGAAGCTCCTTATATTTTCCAATGACCAGTTTTAAAAACTTAAAACAACTTTGGTGTGTGTGTGATGCCTCAGGAATGTTGAAGGCCTTAAAATATGGTATAGCCCAACCCACGAAAGGAAAAGGTGATTCCCCTCTCCCAAATTTTTTCTCCCAAAACAAATTAGAGGGACTGCGTTGGGGAAGAGGCCACATACTGTCTATAGGCTACACATGGAACAGCCTTGCCTTAAGGGAATTACTTTTTCGCGACTGCAGTGGCTCAAGTGGATAAGATGTTGAACTCACTGACTGGAAGGTGAGAGTTCAATTCCCGGGTACTGCAGGACGGAGTGAGCTCCCGTCGCTGTCCCAGCTACTGCCAACATAGCAGTTCAAAAGCAAGAAATTGCAAGCAGATAAATAGGGGCCACTTCATTGGGAAGGTAAATAGTATTCCATCAGTGCAGTGTTCAGGCATGCCTGACACACGTCCATGAAAAGGTCTGCAGTTTGGCTATAAACAGAGATGAGCACTGAACCCTAGAGTCAGATATGACTGGATGATATGGCTTTCAAGCAAGGGTGACCTTTACTAAAAGGAGCTTTTCTCACTCTGCATTTGTGCTGGTTGTTTTTGTTTTGAAATTCATTATTAGGTGGTAATACAGGTTTTACAGGTAATACTGTACAGGTTTTTCATTTATTACTCTCCAAGCTTGTGGTTTTAAAAGCTGAAAATACACATTAGTGTCTGGTCTGAGCCTAAGATTGTTTCATGTCCAGTAAGATTTTGTATGGACTGGAGAAAGGACACTCTCCTGTCCGTTGTCTCAGAAAACAAAAGGTACTGGGCCATTCTGTTGATACCTGTCACAGGTAAATCAGTCCATCCTTTGAAGTTAAGCTTGCTCCCCAAAGGCTCTAAATCCTGTTGCACTGCTATGCATATGAATCAGAGATTATGTTGTCAGAGGTAGCCAATGTGGCTGGTTAAAGGTTTCCTCTGATGATTTCAGGGTGCAGATTTCATTTTATTATATATAAGTACTGTAAAATCCAAAATCATTTTTAATAAGCAGCGATTTGCCTTTAATCAGTAGCAATGTGCTGCTGCTGACCTACTGTCATCTCTACTGTGCATATGCAGCCAATGTGTCTCTGTTAAACACAAGCATCTGCATGTGAAAGGTAAAGCTCTCCCTTGTTCAAAAGCCAGTCGTATCCAACTCAAGGGGTGGTGCTAATCTCTGTATGCAGCCAAAGAGTGAGCACTGTCTGTAACTGCAGAAGCATCTGTGGTCATGTGGCAGGCATAACTAGACACTGAAGCAAGCACAAATAACATTGTTACCTTTCCCACTGAAGAGGTATCTATTTATCTACTTGCAATTTCTTGCTTTCAAACTGCTAGGCTTGGAGGACAGATGATGGGCACTCACTCCAATGCACAGCACTCTGGTCTCGAACTTCTGACTGCCAACCTTCTGGTTGTCAAGCTCGGCATCTTGGGATGCAAAACCAGCTTGCCAAATACAAACTGCCTTTTCCCCACACCCTGATATTGCATCAGAATATACTCTGAATTAAGGATAATGTATGACAGGCCAATTGTAAGCCAATAGCAGTCTGGCCAGGTTAACCTGCTATCAGTAAACCATACTCTATGAATGTGAATTCTATCAATTTAAAGAGTCCTTTTCCGTCTTGCAGACATCATCTTGGGACACCACAAGGTGGCTTGCAAGTCTCCAGTGGACAACACAACTCAACATTGACTGATTGTACTCCACAAAGGACTTTTCTCAAGTTCCCTATAAGAGTGGATCTGTATGTAAAAACACATAGGAGTTGGTAAAGTTTCCTTATTTTTCCTTTTCCTTTTCTTTCTTTTTGATCACTCACACTGATCACTGGCAGTGCTGATGGGTTTTTCAGGGAGTTGTATTACCCAAAATGAATCTCCCAAGCTCTGGCCTCTGGTGTGCTGTTTCTGAGCCCCTGTGGGTCACCTTGCAGCAGAGGAGCCAGTTCCACACCCAATGTTTCTTTGATGATACAAGAAGCTGGTCTCTTGGGAGCCACTAAACCTCTGTAGTGGGAAAAGTCTGACAGCTGATCACTGCCCTTGCAGGGACACACACGTCACACTGTCCCTTGAGCCTTCTGGGAAAGTTGGAGGAAACATTTCCTTACAACTTCCCCGTGGCAAGAGGGTGATTAAAACAGCTCTCCAGCACAGTCTAGCTGAGACTGCAGAGAAAAGACTTCTTTTCCTCTTAAGACAATGTGTGCTTAATTAACAGAATCACCCACAGGAGCCGGAATGCTGAGTCCCAAAGGCCACAAGCTTGACACCCCTGATCCATCTAATTTAAACTGAAATGTTCACTTCTCCAATTCTTTGCGACTAATTATAAATTCACACTTTATGGAATGACTGTGGCTATAAATGGCATGAGAAAAGATCTTCCCTAGTAGCAATGTTTCAATGAGCAATGATTTAACCATGCTTCTTGATTCCTTAGAGTGAAATTGGGGAAATATATTGACAACAATGGGACTTGTTCATCAAGTGATATCAAGTTACATGCTTCTGGATTCAGAATACATAATTATGAAAATCAGTCTCCTAGTAATTAGAATAAATGAAATACTAATATACTGTATTCTAGAAACTAATTGCAGTATATTCCGTGAAGAAAGGTTCTATTAAGAATGATTACTACCACCACCACCACCATCCTTGTCATCATCGTTGTCCTCATCACTGCTGTCATTGTCATTTCCATCACTGCTGCTGTCATCCTCAGCATCATCCTCATCCATGTCCTCATCACTGACAGCGTTGTTGTCGTCATCATCATTGTCATATGCTGTTCCTAATATTGTCAAAAAATGCAACTCTGTGGTGTAATTTCATAAATCTGCAGTTGGTTATACTATATAGTATAGCATGGGGGTTAATGACACATCAAGTGAGAAGAAGTGCTCAAGGAGAGAGGATACTACCTACAAAAGGGGGTGAGAGATAGGAAATGAATAATGAGAAGGAAGTGAGTGAGAGGTGGAATCAGGCCAGCAGAGCCTCTGGAAGTATCAGACTCTGCCTTGCCCTTGGTATCATCTCCCACAGTTTCAGAACTAGAGCAAGAGGAGAACCTACTCATCTCATCCCAAAAATGATGGTGATTGTGGTAGTTAGTATTGTAAATGTTAGGCCTACCATCTCTGCCATGAGGAGGACTGATAGCTGATATTTCTTGGGGTACCCTGAAGGCTCTGCAATGATCTATCCTGGGAGAACTGATCAGGAGTGGGTGTCCCCCCCCCCGAGCCCATTCAGGTCAGGAAAAGAGGTCAAATTACCTGTACAGAACTTCCCACAGTAAAATAAGTAGATGAAAGCTGATCAGTGGTCCAGCTTTTATATCTTTTGACAATCATGACCCATGAAGGGCAGTGAAACTTAATGTAACTTTTCTACCAGTAGGTGCCATTTTAGATTTTCCAACTGATGGTCAGTACCTATTTATCTAGTTGCAATTTCTTGCTTTCAAACTGCTAGGCTGGCAAGAACTGGGACAGATGACGGGCACTCTCCCCATTGTGCAGCACTTGGGTCTTGAACTTCTGACCAGTCATCAAGCTCAGCATCTTAACCATTAAGCCACTGTCACCCTCAAGCAGAGTTATAGCCCCCTTAAAATTATTTAAACATTCTGTAATATTAAGAGATTTTAACTTTTAGTGTTGAGTTAAACAGATCTTTGCTGCTGTTAGCAAATGCAGAGTTGACGATCATTGGGGTTAATTTCTTAACATTTATCAACAGGACTTTTTTAGGACTTCAGGAGGAATTTTAATTTTGTTGGTTCATAAGTTATTACTTTAAAATATATTCACTCATTTTACTCTTATGTTCTTATTGATGTTATTCTATTTATACAGTGCTAGAATGAAAGCAGCACAGACACATTATTGGAATGTTCTAGAAGAAAGACATAGTTAAGTGTACCCCAGAAATTTACAAGCTGCTTACATACACAAATACACTGCCAGATATGGAAACCACTTTATCTGCTTGCTACAACAAAAGTCTCCCCCTGTGCAATGTAATTTATATGCAAGAAGATATAACTAAAACCAACTACAGTATATTTAATTGAAAGAAAATTGGACATATCTCAGAGGGACAGGTTTAGAATTGCAGCAAAACAGAAAATTGTGGGGTGAAAGAAAAGTACTAGACTTAAAACGTAGTGTGGAATCTCAACTGGAGAACAGGGAGGGAGAGGACAGAATAATTCAGCAGTTTGAGCCAGAAACAAAAGGAGGGGGAGATTGAGACTATCAATGTAGCTCTGCTGATATGGACTATATAATGGCCTATATAATTGAAACAGTAAATTCAAGAGAGGATGTTGAACTTTAACAGGAATCTCTTATTCATGTAGAGTTGTGGTTCCCAATGTGGGGCACATGCTCAAGGGGCGGCAATTTGATTTTAAGTGGGTGGGGCAATTCGAGAATGAGTTAGACCAAGTTAATGGCCTTTTAGATTTTCTCCATGTGAAAAGGCGTTCATTTTTTAAATAATAAGAATTATATATCACAAGGGGTGAGGGGTCAGGATTTTAGAGATGCTTAGGTCAGGCATGGCCAAAAAAAAAAGTTGGGAACCACTGCACTAGACTAATTAAATATCCAGAATATGGGAGAACTTTACCAAGAATCCCTTATTCCTGTAGAGCATGTGGCAACAGCCAGTGGTTTCCAGTCTGCTTCTGAATATCTTGCAGCATTCAGAAGAGAAAATTCTGAAGTTGCTTTCCTTTTCTTGAGTACTAATAGTAGTAACAAGCAGTCCTAAAATAAGAAAAAGCCCTCAAGTTATACCCTAATCTGGAAGAGGTTCCTAGTAGTCAACTGGGAGTGAACTAATGATGGTGGATGATACCAGATGGCCCCGACTTAAGAGTGGTGGGCAGGTAGGCGAAGGATTCTGGGAACTATATTAAGTTTCCCTTGTCAAGTTCAGTGAATATGTCATCATGTGGGAAAGAGCTATATGGAACCCATCTTCCCAGACTCTGTTAAAGTTTCCACCTCTCGAGTAGGGAATGTCCCTGTACCAAGAACCCTATCACATTCACAAAATTTCCTGTATATGTTTGTTAGTAGAACCACCTTCATTGTTCCAATTTGTTGGCATGTCACACATAATTCTAGGTTATTAAATCCCTGAAGCATGCAATAGACAAACTTAATAGATTTTATGCAAATTGTTATATAACAAAATAACAGCAGATGGTACTCATCACATCAGAATCTTTCCATAACAATTTCATGTTTTGTTTAAATTAAACAAAACATAACGGTGCCTCAGTGGCCTCTAACTTATTTTAATTTATTCTACCCTACTGTTTTTCTTGCTGTTTTCTTGTCCCACTGCACAGCGTTGCAATAAAATATTTGTTTTAATGTTCCTTAGATGTTTAGTAGTTTACTATTTTTGAATGGTACAAGGGACTAGTAAAGTTATTTGTTCATTTTTCTTCTTTTTCCATCAGAGAGAAATCTATTGCTAGGAATATGGTACAGAACTCACCTCACATATAGCCTAGAGGAAAAAATTAAAGCTTTATACCAGAAATTTTCAACTGGTATCTTTTAAAGTTCTTTTTTTTTACATATTTCCATAATGTTTTCCTCTTAAAACTCACTTCTTTTCCATCTTCCCTGCTGCTAGCATAGTCAGAAGATAAATGATAGAACAAATCAACTTGAAAGGAGTTATGAAAACAAAGCAAAAACATCAGAAATAGGGAGCTAGGGAAAATAAAAACAATATCACTTTATTCTGCTTATGGAGATGTTTGCAACACATGAGAATAGAGTTGCATACATTTTTGTGTTGTTATTGTTATATAGCAAATTTCATCTGTATAAGGAGGAAATGACAGAGCAAAAGTACATTGTTGGGCACAGATTTCTGCCTTTCTACTCATACAGTATGTGCATTCACACAAATCAATTCCCAAAATGTCACGAAATGTTGTTGGGACCAAGAAAAATGGAACACAGCTTGTGACATGACATGTATTTCACAAGTGAGGCAAGTGCAGCATCTGCCACAAAAATAGTCTGATCATACTTAGCCACATACTTGCCATCTGAATTGACAGAAGCTTCAGCTATTGCAAAATACTGCAGCTACGTTATTAACTGGGGGCAGACGCCCAGAGTACACCTCTACATGTTCAGGTTAACTATGCAGTGCCTTTTGTCTTGCATCAAAGCACAGCTCAAAGGGTTATAAAATCCCACTACAATTTAGCATTGAGCTCCCACATGAAGATGTCTAGAAAATGGGTTCTTCATTTGTGTCCTCCTGCCATTAAAGAGATCAGAATACTAAAACTCTCCATGGCATAGGAACATGTTGTCTTGTGTTTCTTGCCCATATGGGTATGGGAAAGAATAACTCTTCCTTCAAAGGTGAGAGTTAAGGATCATGTTATGTGGGAAAGCTGAATGGTACAATGCACAAAACAATCTTACTTGCTAAATATTGCCCACATATTTCTTCATCTCTGATAATTAGTGCTGCCATCCAAGGTAACAGAAGGTCCTCTATCCCACCCACCTTCTGCCAATGGCAAGCCTCCCAATTACCATTGAAAATTGTGTGAATATATTCAATACAAAGACATCACTGCAGAAGGTATCAATGAGATGTGTTTCTAGTGAAACCACAGTTTCGTACACATAGGGTAAGATGAGGTGCACTAGGCACAGATGGATATCTGTTTCTGTTCAACTAATAAACCTGATCATTTTCGAGCATATGAAAAGTAAGTCTTATGAATAGTTGAGCAAGATTTGAGTGTACAGCTTCTTGGCAAAGATATTTATGGGAAGTTCCTGTAACAAAATGGCATGCAATGTTCTACCACTTTCCTAGCTCCATATAATGCAAGATCTTCACTAGAGTATCATCTGAGCATCCTAGTCCACATACTATCTTCCAATAACATGTTCCACTAGGCATGTATTTTGGGTTTGGAATTTATCTGAAATGTATTGGGGGTAGTTGTTAATTTCTGAAGCAAATCAGAACAAAGCATGAGAATCTATAGCAGCACTAAAGGATCTTAAAAATCCTGAATACTGTTTTGCTATTTGCCATTTCAGGAGTTTTAAAAGTTGCATTTTGTGTTTAAAAAAGTGGGTAAATGGAAGTAATAATGCAAGAGAACAAGGAAGCTCAAAGCAGAAGGAGTTTGGCAACTCAAGTGCCAGTGAGAAGCTGAAGCTCTCCCAGAAACTTGATCATGAAGACATGTGATTAATGGCCATTTTGTGAGGGAAGCATATTGCAGAGATGGAGGGACAGAAAAATAATAATATTGGAACATATGGAGAAGGAGAGAGAGCACTGGAGTGGGACGTTGACTTAGTGGGCTCTTAACTTTGATAAAATCAGAATGAGCACCGTGGTAGCAAAAGAGAATGAGGCCAGAGGAAAAAGAAATTACTGCTGGAATGGAGGAGAGAGAAGTGTGAAGGCAGTGGTCTGAGGACCAGATTCATAAGGGGTTTTTTTGTTGTTGTTGTTCAGTCGCACAGTCGATTCCAACCCTTTTGCAACCCCATGGACTGTCTCCCAGGCACTTCCTCCACTGTCCCCCTCAACTCATTCAGTTCTGTGCCCCTTGTCTCTACAATACCATCTAGCCATCTCATTTTGGGCTGCCCCTTTTTTATTTTGCCCTCCACCTTTCAAAGCATCAAGGCTTTCTCAAGTAAATCCTCATTTGATGTCCAAAGTACTTTAGCTTCATCTTTACTATTTGCCCTTCTAAGGAGCAGTCAGGGTTGATTTCTTCTAAGATTGACCTATTTGTTTTCCTCGCTGTCCAGGGGACTCTCAAAACTCTCCTCCAACACCACATCTCAAAGACACCTATTCTTCTGCGCTCAGCTTTCCTAATGGTCCAGCTCTCACAACCATACATTGCCACTGGGAATACCATTGCTTTGACTATACGAATTTTTGTTTGCAATGTGATGTCTCTACTTTTCACTATGTTCCCCAGGTTTCTCATCACTTGCCTCCCAAGAACCAGTCGCCTTTTTAGCTTGGGTAAAATACTTTCTAAGAATAAAGCAATGAAAGAAAACCTTCTTAATGAGCTTCCATCATTACATGTTCAGTTATGGGTGTGATTACAAGGGGAAATACATTGTATGTTGGACTGCTTTGTGGTGTGGTTCAGCATAATCTATTTACCAGCAGTCACATCACATCAGTGGAATCAAATTCCAGCCCACCATGATCTGGATCTTTCTTGTCCAGCTGGGAAGCTACTACTTTTTGCAGCTGAGCTGAAGTGATTCCCCAATGAATGGAAGGGATGCTTTGAGAAAAATTACTCACTGCATATCAACCCTTTCTGATGCAATCACGTTCCCCTTTCCCTCAGTCTGAATGCACTCCACACCTTTTGCATTATTCCTGGTACCAGCAATTTCACTCTTACAGTTATATATCAGCATCCCTTTCCGAGCAAGCAAGCTTGGTCTAAGACCAGTGGTGGGTTGTCTAAAAAAATTACTACCCCACCGTGATGGCAGGGCCAAAGAAAAAAATTAAAAATAGTAAAAAATAAAATAAAAATAAGTGCACACACACCCCTCAACCCACCCACTCACCCACCCACAACACAAAACCATTAATTAATTAATTAATTAATTAAACAAAATTAAAATTACATTAAAATACACCCACCCACCCACCCGAAACACAAATCAAGCCACCCACCCACCCCAAGCACAAACCCATCACTTACCTGTTAGTATAAGTGCCTGGGCAGCACCATGTTGCAAGATGGATATGGTAAATGTACCAGTTCTCTAGGATAATATGCCTTAATCAATGTATATGTAAAACAGCGGTACCTCCTTAAGGTACCAATTGGAACAGCAATTGGAACAGCACAGGTGTAGCTTATTGATCAGGTAACTCCAAGACTTTGCTTAAAAACCCCAAGCCAGGCCGCCAGGCCTTTTTAGAAACTGTGGTAGTACATCAATATAGGTAAAGGTATTAAATACACATTAAAATACACACAGACACACCACATCCAAAGGTGAGTCTCTTACCCTGGGGAACAGGTTATAGGGAGCTTCAGGCTAGCAGCTTCTTTTCCTCCTCCCCACTTGGGAGGACAGCAAGAAGGCCATGGATACGCGTCAAGCACTGTAGGCGTGCATGCACACCAAGTGCTTGGCACGCATGCGCAATGGGGGAACCTGTGCAAAGGTAAACCCTGAAGGTGTTTTCCCCCAAAAGCTGCTACCGGTTCTCTGGGCCACTGGGGAAAGTTGCTACCGGTTCTGGCGAACTGTTGCGAACCTGTTGCATCCCATCACTGTCTGAGACCTTGGGGGCAGAAAAGTATTCTTCCATTATAGACGTTCTTCTTTACATAGATATTCTTGCCACTTCAATAGAAGGCTACACTTCCATATAAGAGCAGAAGGTTTGCACCCACAATGTCCCAGCACTTCCAAATGTGGTTGCAGAAGGCCATAACCCCAGGAAAGCAATTGAACAACACTGTAAATAGTATTGAACTATATAACTCTACCATCTGATGTGTATGAAATGGCTGCCTATATGTCAAACACTTTGATTATATTGAAAGAAAATGTATCACTCTGCAAGTGATGCAGACACAGAAGTAAATAGAAAGCTGCATAACAGTCATAGAGCCATTATACCAAAGAGGGTTGCACAGAACACCATGTTTGAGAAAACTGACTTTAAAATATGTTTTGAACTTAGACTCTATACAAACATTCTTGTAGCTGGCAAATTTGGTTAGCAAGGGCATCTATTTCTGTCCCAGAGGCTCTGGGCTCTATTAAGCATGTTTTTCTTCACTTTGCCTGACAAGATGATTGAATGTACAATTTGTGTTTGCAGAATATTGTGTCTCAGTAAAATGCTTAGGTTATTTATATAAGTTAATATTACATGATTGCATTGAAAGCATCCCATTTTAAATCAGAAAAGAATTCTAAATGGAAACTAGGATGAGGAAGGGGAAAAACCATGTTTCTTTCATTTTGTCCATCCTATACACGTCAATCCCAGCTCCCAGCATCTGCAGTCTAGGAGAGTTTTGTTCAAAGGCTGTGTAGGTGGCCCACCTCTTTCCAAGTGAAATTTCAAAAATAATAATAATAATAAGACTGAGCCACTCAAATGCATACTATTGGCACCATAAAAACTCCTTTTGTAGTTTTGTCTATGGCCGGGGTTCTCAACCAATGGCCCATGGGCCAGATTCGCCAATGGCACCAAGCAATCCAGCTCCCAACCTTGCTCCAGCTGCCGCCACCAGAATTGGCCACAGACTCATCTACAACTATCATAAATGTGTTTACTACAGCCGTAAATGAGGCTGCAGCCACTGTATATGCATTTACAGCAGCCACGGATGCATTTTACGGCAGTGTTTACGGTCTGACCTGCTCAGCTGTCTGAGGTGGCATGGTCCGACTCACAGGTAAAAAAGTATGAGAACCCCTGATCTATGGGCTATTAAGGTAGAAGGCAGGCCACCCTGCCCTGCAAAAGGGGTCTGTACCAAGTCAGAAAGTTACCAAAATAATTTTTATTAGACATGTATAGAACCAGAAATTACCCATGAGTTATGAACAAGTCTGTCTTGCTGTGACTTTCTAAAAAGGACATCTAGTCACACTCTATGGAGAAGTGTATGCACAGCTCAGTCTATCAAAGTCCATTAGCCTCTAGGATAAAACATTTTAATATGTTCCCCACCAATGAGTCTTCCTCCCACCACTCAGGGTCCAGACAAACCACAATTTAAAGCTAAAACAAAATGAAGCATCAGTGTATGGGTTTTTAAACACTTAGTGAGGGAGCTTCATTTCCTGTTCTTTGTTCCGCATGAAAAATTGTTTGGTGCCTTGGAAATGTTAGCAAATTCATAACTGCAAAATCTATGGTAGGACAATTTTAAAATAAACTATGTTTATTAGGGTTTGTTGATGAGGAGCGTGAGCCTGGGAGTAGCACATTAACTCCCTTATGTATTTCCTGGCTGTCTACATTTGCTTTTGCAAAGGTCGCTCCATTTTATATAACACAGGTGCATGCCCTGCCCTTGGGGTGCACATGACTTTTCTTCAAGGGAAGGTACCTGGCGATTCGTCAGTAAATTTTGCAGTGCAAATTAAGACAACCAGGCCATTAAAAGAGAGAGTGAGGCATATTCTTTGCATCTGAGTAAGGAGTTAAAATACTAATCAGGTTCTGAGCATGCATCAACAGTAGCTGCTGGCCTTGTCATGATGGATGCTAGTGATGGAGAACACAAAACTAGGACATCAGTTTAAATGGAAATGCCTTAAGTTAAGGACAGAAATGGGCCCTGTCCTTAACTGAGGGCATTTCCATTCAAATTGATAATTTCATAATAAAAGATGTAATAGAAGCAGGTTTTTTAATATGACATTAAGAGCACGTTACCAGTGGCCTTTTTGAACAATCAGAATACATTTTCCAAATGGCATAAACAGGAGAGCTAGATTAACTGAATGATATGTTTTAAATGGGGGGAAGCTCAAACTACAGAACATGTTTTATGGCTCTATCCTTTCTATCTTGGTTTTGTTGATGTTGTGTCTCAAGCCAGCTTTGGCATTCTCTTCTTTCAACCTAAGCAATGCTTCTTTAGGTCTTCTTCACTTTCTGCCATTAGGGTATTATCATCTGAACATCTAAAATTGTTGATGGAAAAAGACCAAATAACAATACTGAGTGTACAATGCAGGTAGCAGAAGCCAACACAAATTAAGAACTGGAGAGTGTGTTAACAAGGAAGTAGGAAAACTTGCAGGTTTCAATACAAACTGAAATGATCTGTTCCTCCTGGACTACTGGATCAATGAGACCGTAGTTCCTGGATTGTGTGTTTCTATGAATATGTAGTAACATAATTCTTGGCCATAAAAACTATCAAGCCACATTTGAAAATGTATACATTGAAATGAAAGGCACTGTCAAGTTTTATTTGAAGAAAAAAAAATGGTGATTTTTAACACACATTTTCTGTTACATCAGAGGTACCCAAACTATGGCCTGGGGGCAGATTCGGCCCCTGACACCAATTCATCTGGCCCCCAAAGCCCTCGTCACTCCTGGGAGCAATAAGGGCTTCATAGGCTGGATGAATTGTCATTGGGGGCCAGATCTGGACCCCAGGCCATAGTGACCGGCCCCCTGAAACATGTGACCGGCCCACAGCCTGAAAAGGTTGGGCACCTATGTGTTACATGTTTGTTTTTAATAGTGCATAATAGAAAAACAACAGACTGAAGAGTGATCTAACGCAACAGTGAGTATCTGTATAAAGAGCAGTATCATTCCTTACCCAATCCTTTGGCAATCATAATTCCCCAATACCCAGTAATGGTAAGACATCATGTGGAGTGACTGATGTTTTGGAGATGAATATTACAGAAGGTTTTGACCAGTAAAGAAGTATTCAGCTCATTTTGCCAGAAATATTTTTTTCCCAATGAATACACTTCTTGTTTTATTGATAGTAGTCCAGTGTCAGTTTGAGATGGGACACTGGTGGGAAGGAAAACACAAGACTCATGAGACTCCAGTAATGGCTTTGTAACTTGTTGCTAAGAAAGGCCCATTTTTCTTTTTAATCTCTGATTATATCAGCTAGTGAGTAAAGATGGTTTTATTTATGGAAAGCCTTTATCTTCATTTTGTGGCTACTGTAGATATGGTGCAACTGGTTTTACTGGTTTTACTATTTTCCCCTCACATGTTATTTATTTTACTTAGGTGTGCTGCCTAGTTTTATCTTATTGATTTATTATGTCATAACATTTTATTGCTGTTAGTTATCTTGACTACTACCTTGTAGAAAACACAGATGCAAATTTAACAAGTTAACTAATTAGCAGCATTAGCAATTTCATATATAACACTAAAGTTTCTTTTGCAGAAGACTTAGGATACATGATTGTGGTACATGAGAACAGAAGAGATATGATACAGTGAAAGACAGAGAAAATAGAATACTTTTTGTTATAGTTTGAACACTATGTAGAAATCTATCTTTAGCATTGTTTCCCTAGTAAAGCTAGACTGACTGCCCATAAAGATACAAATAACCCATCAAATGCTTTTTTAATACTATATACAAATACCGTATTAAAAAGTAGTTGTCATCATTATCTAATTTTTGCAAATAATGAAATACACCAAAATGTCTCACAAATGTACAAATTCTCTTCAAAGCCAAAAAGAACAATATAAATCTTATGGTTTTGCAGCGTTGTAAAAATGTTTTCTTTTATGTGTGTGAGGATGAAGAGCCTCCTTGAAGATTGTGGTATTTTTCAACGACAATTGGGCATACCCTGGTAACGGCAGCCTTCTGCTGCTGGCTAATCTTTCTCACACTGGATCAGGCAAAAGGAACTGCAGAATGAACTCACCAAAAAGGTGCCTTCATTTTGGCAGTTTCACGTCTGGCCTAGACATGGAAGAAGGTGAAAATTTACATTCATATTGTGCATGCACATGCTTTTATATACAGTGTTACAAGAATAGGATATGTTTATCAGTTTGTTAAAAATATAATACATTCCCTGATAGAAACACTGAAGTGTGACAACTACCTATATACTTTGGATTTCCTAAGTTGCATGCACATGCACACAAACACATGGAAAGAGGAAATCAGTTCAAAATATGGCCAGTCTGAACTTTTGAACCTCTCAGTCAGGATCACACTGAATTATTCACTCTTTCATACCAAACAGGGGTTGAAATTCATTCCCTCTCTCACACACACACACTCAATAAGGTGACAGAGGTCTATAAAAGTGATATCACCACTGAAAAGGCCATATCCCTGTCAGACTTCTGAGAACTCTGGGTTTACTAATATGGTAGTATGCACTGTATCAGATTCTCTAATCCTAGTCTGTTCATGGCGTTAAAGATTTAAACCTTTCAACTGTTTTAAATGATATAATGTGTCCATAAATTAACTGACAGCCTTGGGGAAACCTTTAATAGACTGCTTAGTTCCAATTTTAAATGTTTTTCCCCAGCATAGGTAAAGGTAAAGATAGCCCTTGATTGAAAGCCGTTTGTATCTGACTCTAGGTTTCAGTGCTCATCTCTGTTTATAGCCAAAGAGCCAGCATTGTCTGCATCTACAGACATTTCCGTGGACACATGGCAGGCATGCCTCAACACCAGTGTGCACGGAACACTGTTTACCTTCCCACTGAAATGGCACCTATTTATTTACTTGCAATTTCTTGCTTTTGAACTGCTAGGTTGGCAGGAGCTGGGATAGAGACAGGAATTCACTCTGCCATGCAGTACTCGCGAATCAGACTCCGACCTTCCAGTTGGTGAGTTCAGCATCTTAACTGCTTGAGCCACTGCAGTGTCAAATAAGAGTGGAAAAACTCATCCACTAAAGACTGGTTGCATAAGAATTTACAATTGAGAAAAAACACATATAGCCACAATCATCAAATGTGTACATTATAACAATATGAAAAGAAGAAATGCTGTTCTCGTCCTTCCCCTAAGCACAGTCTTGCAGAAACAGTTTACTGGGTGATTCAGATATTGACTGTATATTTATTACCATTATGATCTCCTTATCTGATCTTCCTCTCACATATAACATTCTTATCAGGATACACTTTGATAAAGCAGTCATCAGTTAAAACAAATGAAACAAGCAAGCAAGCAATAAAATACTGTCATAATGACAGGCCAACAGACTGAGTCACACCATTATGTAGCATCACCAACCCAAAATGTCTTCTTGGAACCTTGCATAATGCTAGAAAAGTGTTAATATAAGCATCAGTGATATTTATGATAATGCTGGGGGTGACTCACCAGTGGTACTGTATTTAGGGAATTTTAAAGGAGCAGCCCAGAGGATGGTTCTTTGTTCTTTTGTTCTGGCTGAGAAAACCTTAAGAAGATCCTCGGTTTAACAACAGCAGGAAACTGTAAAGAACCAGGACGTGTGATATGGCTGCAAGTGACTGAGGAACTATACAAAGAGACATGAGAAATATTTTGTTTTGTTTTATCTCTGTAATAAACAATGTTACTGAAGCAATATTCTATGGAAACCACCCTGTGCACATATGTTGCCCTAGTTAGGATTTAAAGAATGTGCCCAGTTTCTTTGTCAGCTCTGCAAATTCTTTACAGCATGAATTGTGTATTTGCTCTTCTGGATCACAGGGGTAAATGGGAACCTTGTCTATTGGATTGTCAGAGTCCGGGGCATAGCCAGCTGGTAAGTAACATGAGCCCCAAGACCGTGGGCAATTAGGCAAAAGGCCAAATGGTTCAAATCCAGAATTCAAATCCAAAAATCAAACCCTAGGTAGACAGGGGTAAAGGGTTGGTTTGACCAACAAGGTGTAGTCCAAACAAGCCTAAAGTCAGGTGACTAAGAGAGCAGGTGGGACAGAGTACTTTCAGGGGTGGAGCAGAGCAAGGAGAGGGTTCAAGAAGTGAAGGTCAAGGCAAGGCACAATAACAGTCTTCAGAAAATGGGAACAGGCCAAAAAGTCTTCAAAAGTGGGAACCAGGAACAAGGCAGAAGATCTTCAACGGTAGGAAATCAGGAGCAAGACAAGAGATCATTGGAGACAGGAACCAGGAGCAAAGCAAAAGAGTCAGGTACTAAACAACAACAAATCTAATAACAATTATTGCTGAGGCAGCTTCTGGGAGAAAGAGCCCATCATGGTCCAGAATCTTCTCCAGGGCTTTCTGGTGGGGCCTAGAAGCTGCATCAGGCTGAGGGACCAGCCCTGCCATGCACTAGAGCTGCTCCCCAGGCTTGAAGGTCCCATCTTGCTACCTCTGGAGACATTATCCTGCAAATGCCAGAGCAGCCTCAGATACTAACATGGATATAAAGAAGGAATGGCAGCTGCAATAGAGGTCTCCATCCTTTTGGAGACATTGGAAAGAGAAATCTAAAACTCTGTAGCATGGGATTCTCCTGGATCAACTCATTGTGATGGGCTGGACAACATAGTTATTAGCACTGGGGACATGAAACAGCTTGAAGCTCCTTTCCAAATAGTTTTTGTATATCTTTGTATATTTCAGGTCTTTGATCCCCATTCGTGCCTTCTCCTCAGTGGAATCTTGCAGTTATTCAATGGTTATAATACTGACTAGGAATCACAAGATCCAGTTGTCCTATCTTCATTACATATTTTCCTGTTGTTTTACTTGTCTGACAGCCTGTTCATTTCAGTTTTGACCTGGGTTCAAGAGACTCAAGTTGATGCTTCCCATATAGGATTACTACAAAGAAAAAGTTGTTCAAGAAGGGTGGTGTTTTTGCCCTGTAGACCTCTAACCACACCCTTCTACGAATTTCACTCTGCACTTAGGAAGAAGGAGACCTTAGTTACGAATCAAGTACAGGACATAGAATTGAATGAGAGGGATAAAATTATCCTCCACAGCTTATTGATTCATTGTCTTCTGCCTGGTCAATCTGATGCCCCTTGCCTTCTGCCATTCATCATGCTTGTGGAGTTATGTGGGCTGTTGCATTCTGCATTATCACCTGCAATTTAACTATGACTTCCAAAAGCCAACAGGTTGCTGAAACCTGTGGTAAAAAGTAAGCCATAATTATGGACATTGAGCAGCAGAGAGCAAGGGCTGGGAACTGAGTGCTGCTGGAGATAGACAGGTAGAGGGCCTGAACAACCAGAATGTGAATTGTGTCATTTCCCTATGCCAATAATGTCTACTTGGATTCTGTTCAAGCCTATGGAGTTTATGGAGACTATGGAAGAAGACATTCTTTCCATCTCTTATTTCCCCCTCTCTCAGCTGTGGCAACCTCGTAGCTTTGTAAATTTAACTATTTACTTTTGGGGAGCTAAATTTCTAAAGATACAGTAGGCTGGTTGGATAAAGTCACTTTAAAAAGATATAGCCTATTTCTCTGGAAGCATCTTCCTCTATTAATTCCAGAGTTTTCTCCTCTGGCTATAGATGAAGCTATTAAACATCTGCGGCTCAGAACCTTGCAGCAACTTCTAGTGTTTTACGTGACATATTTCTTCCTTGTTAACTCAATTCGTCTGACAATCAGTGACACAGTAACAATGCACCTTAGACCATACATCAACTATAATAACATACTTTCAAGCCAACCACATCTGCCTGTTTATTGCTCTACAAAATAGTTTTTTTCAAGCTCCTGGTTGTGCCTGGGGCATGCACAGGTTTGAACCCACAAAATCACTTTTGAGATTACAGTAGAGCTGGCCATATACTGTGTTGCTTAGGAGAGAGACAAAATACATTTTGCTTTACAGTAGTAGCAACTTCATCTTGAGCTGATGCAGCAGACTCCATGAATGTGGGGTTTATGCCAAAGAGAAATGTCAGGTGACACAAGATTTTTTTATATTTTTACTGCAACACCCTAACCCAGTGTCAAGATATCACTGGGTACAGAGAGACCCACACTCAACCACACTACCCTGTTTATCCTGGAGTGTCCATGTGGAGAGGCAGGAGAAAACCTCCCTTTTCCTTTCCCCTTCAAACACCCTTACCTAACCTGACCAGTGCTTTCAGAGGGTATAAAATCACATTAGGCTGAGTGTTTAAAACTTTAATGTCAATTCTGAAATGTCATAACAACAAAAAAAAACCAGTAGCTATAGTGATATTTCTGAAAAGGATGCTGTTTGAACAAAGCTTAAATCCAGTAAAAGAAATAACTTTTCCTGTCTTCTGCTGAGAAGGGGAAGAGACGAATTTGTCAATATCCTTGAGTCACTCACCTATTAAGCCACTTCATGATATTGGTGGGAATTTTTCCCCTGCCACTAGTGTAGCTGAACCTATGGTTACATCTCATCTGGATTACTGCAGCATGCTATATGTGGGGCTGCCTTTGACAAATGTTCAGAACCGTCAGCTGGTTTGAGATAATACAACAAGACTGCTGATCAGGGCCACTTACACAGAGTAGGCAACTCTTCTGTTACAACCACTTCATTCCTGAGCTCAATTTTCAAAGTGTTGTTGGTGATCTATAAAACAATGCATGTTCAGGAGTATCTGAAGGACAATGCTTCCCTACATAAGCCATTTTGGGATTTAAAATGTATGGAGGAGGCTCTTTTCTCTTGTTCCCTTTCATTAGAAGAGGAAAATCCCGAAGAGCTGATTGTGCTGAGGGCCACATGATGTTCTTTCACCTTTGGGACTATGCAGATTAGCCTGCCTTTTAAATCATTGTTCTTTAGGATTTAAATATAGAATTTCTTTGAAGTGTAATTTTTCGAAAGCAAAAAATTGCCTTGAGCTATTCATCCCCAACATTAATACTGTCTGAGTCCAAATGACACACCTTCTATAATGTTTGTGACTTCTCTCTGTCTTTTGCATCCTCAGCATCTATCACTGAATTGAATCAACAGGAAAATAAGCACTGCCTTTCTTTGTAGTCCCTGTGAAAGATTCAACACCTGACATGGAGCTCAAAACACTCTGCATCTGATGATCTGAGCTGCTGTAGCCTATATTGAGATATAGACTGGAGTGACTTGATGGCTTCTGCCATTGTCTATCATCTTCTGAGATGTATTCTGTGCTACTGGTGAGGTCCCTCGTTTTGCAGACAGATTTCTCTCTACCTATGAGAAGGAAATACACCTGTGGCAAAGGGCAGAGAGAACATGGCCTGCTGCCTATTTCTTGGCATTCATTCCTACTGTGAAGTTGTTTCTTTTCTGTTATCTGACAAGTACCTTGATTGCATTTTGTTCAAACATGATCCAAAAGATATCTTCTCACTTAACTCAAGCTGTTTGCTGCAAAAATTATGTATCAGGCTTTCGGCACTCCTAATTACATTTCGTCTAGTGTGTGTGTCTTTTTTAAAAAAGAAGAAGCAAAAACAAAAATCACTCATCTATGCATGCTTGTGCTCCAATTCATTTCTAACCTTGCCCACCTCCCAAAATCTCCCATTCCTGGAAGTCATTTTCTTTTATTGCTGCCTGACTGAGGGGAGAGTCACTTTTCAGAGAAAAGTTGGTTTGGTTACCATAGATTATCTCTCCTGAAGGGATATGTTCAGACCCAATCTCAAATCTATGCACTGGAAGGGAAATGTGGAGATGCTGGGAATGTGTCAGAACGGTGTGACCAGCAAGCACAGTGGCAGGGGAGGTTTAATGCTAGCAAAGTCATGGCCTAAAGCTCTAAAATAACAGTTCTATGAGTCAGTATCCCTTGTCCTTGAGTTTAAATTTGGTTCTGCTTCAAATTGCCCTGATATAAAACAAGATATCTGCAGCTGTGAAGCAAGCGGATTAATGCTTTCCTGCTTTGGTAAGATGAAAATGGCAGGATTGCATAACAGCTCTTTTTGTGTCTATATTTTGAAAAACTTCTCCACCTCCCAGCAGAGAAACAGGGGAGAAATGGCAAATGTTATGGGGTTCACATGACACAGTGGATTCGTGCAAAGGTCTTTAACCTTGGACAGATACCTATTGCAATACAACGTTGAAATATGCAAAGTAAAGTAAAATAAAGGTACAGTGGACAAGGCTAGCACAGTGTTTGAGGGGCATTGCTAGTGGGGAAAATTAAAGGAAAGTGAACGCAGTTCAGCTGTGTCAATTTTTTTTGGGGGGGTACATTTGCAGGAAGAGGAAAACAGAGGTAAAAAAGAATAAACTCCTGACTTAGGAGGCATTGTTGGACTGAAAGATAAGGCAATACCTTTTTCAAAAAGGATCTGTTTGCCTATTGCACAAAGTGTGGCAAAACAGTGAAACTAAGCATACCCTGTAATTTTAAAAGTACTGAAAACTAGTTTATATATATTGCAAACACTTGACTCTTATGTTTTCTTATGTAGTTTAGGCTACAACAACATTAACATATCAGTTGAGTTTTTCTGTTGCTTTCAAACATTGAGAATTCTTAGTCTGGTAGGAAATTAATTTCTGCTGAGATGAAAAATGTGTTTAAGAATACAGTACATGTATGATGAACATAATGAAACCCTGTTACATGTAGATCAAGGGGAAATAATTGGTCTGTGGAGCCCAGCTTCCTACATAACCACTTAAATCAGCTTTGTTTTAGGATGCTTGCATTTCTACTACCATTACTGGAATAACTGTCTGATGAAGTGGACTTGATCCACAAAAGCTCATATTTAAATATAGAAGTTAGTCTTCAAGGTGCCACAACATTTTTTCTTTTGTTGTTTTGTTTTATTTACTCTCTGATATGCTTGCACTGCTACCACTTCAAAAATTTGAATAACTGTGTATGACTACTTTGATGTAGATACATAGGCACACAAAGATAAAGAGGATAGAAATAAGAATTTTACTTAGAAGAAGAGTTTACTAAGACCTTATTGTCTGATACTCTGATTTTTTGGGTATATGAAGCAAATATCTACCGGTATGTTATTCTATACCACTGCTTCAAATGATACTATCCCAGAAGGATTTTATTTCATGATTATCTGAGCATGCAGATCAGCTCTTACTATGGATTTTAGGCTATTTTTTCTAAGCAGTCACAGTACTTCAGATATATCACCTCAGTAATCCTGAGAGAACCATGAGAAGCAGATGATATCACTAAATCCCATAATGCCCAAGCATTAAAAAAAATATGATCTACTGCTGTAGGGTAGGGGCTCAGACAAAGTAACTCCTCTCATGTCATCTAAGGTGAATGAGCTGAATTTAGATTTTAAACATAAGCTTTCTTAGGAATGTTTATTTTCAACTACTGTTATTTATTAATTCATTTCTGTGTTTATTATTTAATTTGGGGACCCTCCTTCTGGGACCAAACTAGTTCTTATGATTACTTGAGGTATATGATCTTTCCAATAGTAATACGTATAAAACTTAGAAGACAAGTTGCAAGGATTCTTTATTTTTAGTGCAACAATGTCTGACAGGTTAAGGGTGCAAAATGGATGGTTGGTTTCAGGCATCATTTTTTTAAGTGCAAAATATTATAGGGATTTGTGTTGCACCCATTTCTTTTCCAGAGATTGTGTGAAGTTTTATAGCACTTGCAAAGATGCAGCTTTCTTGCAAAACTTCTTCAAAAACCCAGAGAGAGAGAGAGAGATTTCAATTTATATACTGCTGTATATTGCAAACATTATTTGTGTGGTTTGCAGAAAATACCTTTTAAAAATACAATATACAATAGATATATACAGGTAGTGTAAATAAGCCTCTGCCTACTGGAAGACCTAATCATAAACAGAGTTAAACATTAAAACAACTTTGAGAATCTCACATGAAATGTTAATTTAAAAAGCAGCTTTATATAGTTCTGGTTTTACCAGTTTCTTAAAAACTGCAAGGAAATCCTTCTGTAGCTCTGTTGGAAACCTGTTCCAAACATACAGGGCCACAACCATTGAAACCATGGTCCCTTAGGCTCAATTTTTTTGGCTACCTTTTTCTTAGCATCATGAACTGTGAAAAACAGATGAGATGGGTAGCTGTTTTGTAGAACATCTCAACAAGTATCAAGGTGCTAAACATTAAGGGTTTTACAGATAATAATCAGCATCTTGAATTGTGTACAAAAGCTACCAGGGAACCAATTTCGGCACCGGAGATAAGTATTGAAATTTCCTGATACCATTGATCAGTTTGTCCAGCACATTTAAGGTCTGCCAAAGTTTCTGTATTGACTTCAAGGGCAATCCTATGTAAATATCATTGCAGTAGTCTTTCATGGAGATTACCCATGCATGAATCACTTTTATGAGACATTTCTTATGCCGGTAAAGACACAGCTGGGTAATCAACTGTGGTTGATAAAAAGCACTCTTGGCCATAGCATATATTACCATCTCCATGGAAATTGTTAGATCCAACAGTACAGTCAAGCTGTGAACGTGATCCTTAAGGAGAGTGTCACCCCATCCAGGCTAGGTAGACATATGGGGTTACAGATATAGAAGAAGTATTTCCTCAACTGGTGAAAAGGCTGTAATTGTGTAATTGTGTAATTATGAAAATACTTTGGAACCAAAAGTATGTAATGTCAGGAAATATACAATTACAGTAAAACCTCATATAACACTAAAACACCTGGTTCCACAAGTCTTGGTGTTATATGATTTTTAGTGTTATCTGATGCATGTTAAAATCCTATGGGATCCATAGAGATACATTGTAACCACACAGGCTTTAGCGGTTGTTATCTGAAGCATCCCATAGGATCTTAATGTTATCTGATGCAATTCTTCCCCCCAGATTCCTTAATGTTATGCGATTTTAGTGTTATTCGATACTAATGTTATATGAGGTATTACTGTACTTGAATGTGTATTTTAGCCTTTAAGCATACATCATTCTTCCCATCTAAGCTTAGAAAAACTGAAGTTGCTTAAGTCATAGATCCTAAGCTATGTGCTTATATTTTTAGTGCTCAAACAATAGCCATTGTGTTCAGGGATGTGCTGGCTATGCTAAAAGGGCACTGGACAGGGAGGGAGAGGGCAACACCTATGGGTAGTACTGGATGATGTCATGGATTGTAGCCACGAGGTGACATACGTCTGCCCACCTCTGGGGGGCGCCAGTCAATGGGGCACACCAGCACTTGTCCCTGTATCCCCAATGGCCAGCACAGGCTTGATTATGTTATGTGTTTAGAAAAGCCATTGCTTGTTCCATCCCTATCAGTGGCTTCTAAGCCACATTCCAGAAACCCTGAGATTCCTTAGAGACTTCTGAGCACTCATGACAGTAAGACTAATACATTTCCCTGGTAATACAATGTGTTTATCCTTACCACGGGTCCTATGCAATAAGAAGCTTGTTTACTAATGTATTATTGGCAGTATTAAATGCATTTATCATGTGAGATCCAACATGCAGAGCTGTTGTGAGGCCTAGAACATATCCCTGAGCTTTCCATCCTGATATTTCAGATAATTCCATGCCAAATACAAAGAGGTCCCAAGAAATCCATTAGCTGGCAATATGTGATGGAAAACACTTCATGAGGATGCCGGGGGGTGGGGGTGGGGTGAAAACTATTTCCTTTTACTTGCTTGGTTACTTGGTTGATCTGTACTTCACACATCTAGTTTGACATGGCGAATTGAAACATCGTCTCCCATGAGATTTTAGCAGCTTCTCACCATTGGGAGATCCTATCGTTACTGTAGCAGGATCCGATGGCACATGGGGCACTCCTTTAGCTATTTTAAATATGGTGACACAACTGCCTGGGTTCATATAGAAGTTGCCCATGTTAGAGTAATCTGAGTGGCTCAGGTTAGTTTACAAAACACTTTAATTTGATTTTTAAGAACCTGCAATTTACCAGCACAGTTCGCTGCATTATCTGCAGGTAGCATAGCTATCTAGTTCCCTTTTGTCAAAGGGCATTTTTCAAAAGTCAGATCTGATTCCTGATGTTCAGAATTATTTCTTAGACTAAAGCATTCATTAAAGTTATAACATTCTTCCCAAAATCTGGTGGTGAGAAGTAATAACAAATGAAATTCTTCTACTGGCATCTAAAATTGTCTCTTTCATGCAGAGTCAACAGTTCTCATTTTTATATCCACAGAGTCCACTTGTTACATAAAATTACTTTAAAAACATATTAACTATCCTCAAGGTACATTATACAGAATCTTGCATTCCCTACTTCTGTAAGTAATAGAAGTTCCATTGGCAGTTAAAGGGTCTGGCTTCCTAGTAAGACTCCATTTCTATTTCCTTTAATTGATTAGTTGACTGACCATATTAAAAAATTGCATCTAATGCAGTAAGTATAGTATGAATATAAGGTAACACAATATATTAAATTACAATAAATTTATTTGGATAAAATTTATTTATATAAAATAAGATATAGTTTAAAATAATGGAATGTTATTTCAAATTAAGCAAAATACTGAATTATACAATACGATTAATATTAAATTCAAAAGTGTTCAGTTGGATTAGTCACCTTTACCTGCTACCCCAATAAGTTCTATATAACATCTTTGATGGACAGCCATAACTAAAAACTTGGCAGTTCTGATGACTGCATATTTGTTTATACCCTGGAGGAAATAAATTAGTCTTTTGATAGAGTCCAGTATGCCATTTTATGTAATAAAATATGTAGCTACAGAGCTCTTGCTGTAGCATATAATTGACAGTTGAATAAAACATGTGCTGTCTTCTATTTTTGGTACTCCACTGACACATGTTCTCTCAAGATATGGCACTTGATTAAATTGCCCATGTTTAACCATAGAATCTAACTGTTTAAATCTCACTTGAGTAAGAGCTAATCTGTGGTACTGGGTCAAATGCATTGTCAGGTATTTTTCTGTTTGAAAATATTTTTTATTAAACTACCTGGTTTTTGCAAGCATCTCAATATCGATTTGAGTGTTGACATCCAGAACTCTTTGTTTAAATGTTGCCTTGGCCTGGTCTGCCAATAATTCCAGGAGAATTTTAGCATCTTTGTAATATCTAATCACAAATTAAGTTGAGGGGAGACAGGCAAACATGCAGATTAGCAGGTGCTTTGTACATATGTGTGAGATGCACAGATCTCCAGGTTTTCTTAGAAACATTACGAAAGCTCTATTCAGCTGCCCATAATAGGAACATCTCCCAGATGTGATGGGGTATAAATGTAATAAATAAATATCCTTATCCCTGGCTATTAGACTGGGGGCTGGCTTATATTTCTCCCAATTAGGCTGTTTAGGACACTGGTCTGCTATATTTTGGCCTTTTTTATGTTCTGTTTTATTGTGAGCTTTAATTGTAGTTTTATTGGGGGGGTATTTTTAATAAATTTGTTTGTGGTATGGTGGATTTTACGCTGTTAGTTGACTAGTGTAGGGATTCATTCTTCCCTAGAGGAGTGGGGTATAAGTGAAACTAATTAGATAGATAGATAGATAGATAGATAGATAGATAGATAGATAGATAGATAGATAGATAGATAGATATTCAGGCATTATAGAATCTCTCAATCTTTGGGGTTAACATGTATTTTCACACCCCACACCAATCATCTCATCACTAGCAAATCTGAAGCAGAAAGATTTCCCCTTCTTTGCCATTACTCTCCAAACATGAATTGTAATGCTATGTATGACCCTATCACTCAACAACGAACAGAATGTCTTTAAAATGAAAGAAAAACTGTAATATAATATTTTGGGTTTTTATAGCCCTGCATCTTACCACAATAGTTCTCTCAAACATATATGTATTTAAGAAATAACACTGGCTATATATAAATTAAAATAGGGAGAACCTGAATATCCAGGTATACAATCATACTTATCCAAATTGTTCACTGGAGTTTGCCATTCCAAAAAAGTTAGGCTCCCTTATTTCTGAAAGTCCAGCCAATGCATCATTGATCCCTTTTTTATTTCTAAAATTGACCCTCACATGAACACCCCACCAAAGTTTTCAGAAGAGACCTTCTATTGGTTTACGGTACCTATTATTTTTGCAAAATACTTGTTCCTAGAGGAACTGAAAACTGCTGGGACTGATTTTTTTGATATGCTTGGTTGAAATGGATGTGTTTTTAGATTATCCTTGGCAGCATCGTTACGGATCAGGCATGCCGAGAAAATTTCTGACAAAACTGTTCAAATATGGCAGTCTCATATCCTTATTGGAGTGAATTTGTTTGAAGTAGATCCCAGCTTGCCATGAAGTGACCCACACACTATGATCACGGAGCCATCTCCTGCGGCACACATGAAATGAGACATGCAGGATTTAATGCCATTTTTCCTGGTTTAGAAAAAAATGCATTCTCGGATTGCAATTGACAATATTCTTATGCAATTAGCAAATCAGGCAGAATTCTTATCCATGTCTTGTGTCCTCTTCATACACTTCAATGGGGATGTGGTCAGCTGTTGTAGGAAACAGACAGCTAGATTAACCAAGGATTAGATCTGGACCAAAAGGTCTCTTAATGTTCACTTCTACCTAGGCATGATAAGGGCAGCCACATACACCCTAATATGATCTTTTTAAAGCTTAGTTTAATTGCAAAATGGATAAAAACCTTTAAAAAAAAGATGGGTGTGAAATTGTCATAAATCATAGAGAATATCAATTATGGTTCATATGTCTCCAATAAGGGTGGATAAATCAGGATATTGTCTTAGGGGGAAAGCAATAAGAAGCCCGGGACACTCTCCACCTGCGTCCTGAGGCTGCGCTGGGGCAGGGGGCTTAAAAGCCCAGCAGGACATTTCGCTCCCCGCCGCCGCCGCCGAGACACCTGCGGCCGGGGGAAGAGGTGGCTGCCGCGCCCACCCCTGGACACTCTCCACCTGCATGCTGGGGCAGGGGGCTTAAAAGCCCAGCAGGACATTTCGCTCCCCGCCACCGCCGCCTAGACACCTGTGGCCGGGGGAAGAGGCGGCTGCCGCGCCCAGCCCGGGACACTCTCCACCTGCGTCCTGAGGCTGCGCTGGGGCAGGGGGCTTAAAAGCCCAGCAGGACATTTCGCTCCCCGCCGCCGCCGCCGAGACACCTGCGGCCGGGGGAAGAGGCGGCTGCCGTGCCCAGCCCGGGACACTCTCCACCTGCGTCCTGAGGCTGCGCTGGGGCAGGGGGCTTAAAAGCCACAGCGGCAGCTGGATTGTTGGTATTGTTCTAATTTTTGTGTAAATTTGATGATTTTTGTAATTTCTTATTGTTGTTGAAATTGATACCTATTGAATTTTGATTATGTAATGATGTTGAGATGTTTTGTGGTGTTGATACAGTGCTGATTATTATTTTTTCCTATATTTACATGTTGTGTTTATAAATTTGTTGTTTCTCTGTGCTTGTGAACCACCCTGAGTCGGCCCAATCCGAGTAGGGCGGTATAAATAAATAAATAAATAAATAAATAAGTTCTCACCTACTTCCATAATCAAATTCAATGTATTCAACTATCCTCCAGATGGAGAGAACAGAGTTGTACCCGCCTGATCTGTAGCTGTAAAAGTTGAGAAGACTGTTAAAAATCACAAAAAGGCTAAATATACAGAGATTCAGACCCATACCTTCAAGAATTATATCTCAAAGCAGTCCACCTTGCTGGCCTATTTTACTCTCTCATATTCATTAAATACACAGACACACATACAACAGAGATCTGGTTACATTCTTACAAATAAAATGAAGAAAATTCTCCAGCAATATGGAGCAGGATTAACTGCCACTGAGGTGCAGTGAAATAAAGTGATATAAAGCTGTGTTGGCTTCACTGCACTCTGTGCTTGCCAATGGCATCCTAAATATAAGATATGCATATTTGGCCTGTCAGCGTAGATCACCTGTGGCTATTCATATCGACATTGCCACAAACTACAAGAATCATGCAATTTATCATGTCTGGAAGATAAGTTCAAAATGAGTTCACATGTAGCCTTGCCCATAAACATCTGGGTGGTTTATGTCCATATAAGCCACTAAACTAGAACCTCTGGGGTTTTCTTGCACATTTTTACCTTCTTGAATTGCAAATGAAATTGCCTGGATTGAATTGATTCCAGTTTCTGTAACCATACCTGGATACATTGAGAATATATGACTTACCATCAGCTCAGAGCTTTCTTCAAATTGTGCATTATAATAATAGTCTGAATGGATAACAAATGGAAGCCTTCCATCAACACAACTAGGTTGAGAAGAGCTGTCTCCCGGATTTGTGCAGGAAAAGTGATTCATAATCATTTCAGAGCAGACTTCCCAAATTCCTTTTCCTTTAAAAGGCAAGGAAGAAAAGAAAAGAAACTGAGCTATGTTGTTTCTTCACAACATAGCTCAGTTGGCAGGAGGTTCCATAAAGCTGGAGCAGACACAGAGAAGGTTCTCCTTCTAGTGCCAGAGAGATGCGCCTCTCTGGCTGATGGAACAACTAGAGAGGCTCTCCAGTCTGTTCTAGTGGGATGGACAGATGTTCTTGGGGTGAGGTGGTCTCTTAAGTATATAGAAGATAAATATAGGGTACTCTCATCTTCATTTACTTTTCTGAAGACAAGGAATGGAAATGGCACTACTGACAATCAAGTGATGTTTCTCCGCAATATATTTGCCATACTATCCACCAAGTTGCTACAATTGCACAAAGCATAGAATCCCCATGTTTTCCTTTGTAGGGAACTGTGGGCAGCTTTCTGTGCCAAGGATGCCCCACTTAGTTCTTCACTTGACCCTGTCAATTGCTCATTGACCCAAGAGTCCATCTCCCTTACTACAGATCTGCTCCCAAGCATAAACTGCCCAGTTTGCTGCTGCATCAAGCAATTGGGGAGGGGGGGAGGCTTACAAGTAACTTTGATCATAACTTATGTTTCCATGAAAACAATATGTATCTGAACTAAGTCCCATATATCATATCTAGCATAAAATCAGAGGGGGGGGGGAGAAGTCCATAAGGTAACTGCTGGAGAGGGGCCAAGGGGAGGGGATTTTAAATTTCTTTTTTTTTTAATTTTTTTTTCTTCCCATTTGCATCTATTACATCATCAAAAGAAAAACACCCTTGTGCTATATACATAGTTCGGGGGGTTTTATACCTTTCACACTTTCCAGAAGTCATTATAATCTTTTGCAGGGGGTATGCCCTTTTTTTCTTTTAAAGTATAGTTAATGAAAGGCTCCCAGATCCTCCAGAATTTGTTGTTATTGACATTTCCTTTCCTACAGTAAATTTCCCAGGTAAGTTTTTCATTCAAGGCTATCTCCCACATCTGTGTATACCACTCCTGCAAACTTATTTGTTCATTACTTTTCCACCTCTTAGCAATAACCAATCTTGCAACAGTCAACATTATGGCTAATAACTCTTTATTGTCCTTACTTATATCCTGGTCTTCTATGTCTGTTACTAAAATTATTTCTGGTCCCAGCCTGATCTGTATATCAAATATGTTCTCTATTTCCTTTTTTATTCCTTCCCAGAAATTTTTAAGTACCTCACAGCTACACCACATATGTTCGTATGTTCCTTTTATTTTTCTGCATCTCCAACATATCTCGCTCATGTTACTATACATTTTATGCACGCTGACTGGGGTCCTATACCATCTCCACACCAACTTATAATTGTGCTCTTTAAGTCTGACAGACATAGTTCTCATTATCTTTCTTTTCCACATCTTCTGCCATTTCGTCACTGTTATCCTGGTCTCTAATTGTTGTTCCCAGCTTTCTCTCAGCACCTCTTGTATGTGTTGTGTTTTATTCAAGATTTTGTAAACCTTGCTAACTACCCCTTTAATTCCCAATTCTCTGTTTCTAATCTTAGTCAAAAGTATTTCAAATTCCGTACATTCTCTATTTAAGCCAATTTCTCGTAAAAATTTCCTATTCCAATTATTTATCTGGAGGATCTTGAACCAGTCCAATTGAAGTTGCGAGTACAGCTCATATCTTTTCTCTTGATCTTTGCAAGCATTGACCCAGTCTTTTAGTAATAGCACTCTATTTTCCACCAATATATCTCTGATCTTTGTATCTATTTTTATCGGAAAATCCTGAAAGTCCTCCACTTCTAGGATTGGTGAGATTCCCAAAGTAAGCTCTTTCCTCACTCTATTCCATGTCTCAATTGTTGATTGTAACATCATAACTTGGGCCGTCTTTTTTCCCTTTTCTTTTCCCTCGCATAAAAACTGTGCCTTACCCAGCTTCGATAAGTCTTTCCTTTCAAATTTTTCCCAAACTGTTTCCTCCCTGTCTAAAATCTTTATGACATTTCTTATTTGAAATGCTCTATAATATTTTATAACGTTTGGGATCCCCAATCCTCCCTCCTTTTGCGAAACGTACCATAACGACTTAGTTATTCTGGCCCCTTTATTCCCATTGCAAAACTGGTTAATCATATTTTGGTACTCATTCAGCTCTTTATCAGTATGTTTTAATGGTAAAGCATCAAACAGGAAGTTCAATTTGGGTAGCAACATCATCTTGCATATAGCTATTCTTCCGAACCATGACAGATTTAATTTATTGTACTTTGCTATTTTCTCCTTTATTTCCTTCTTTTGTCTGTCATAGTTCATACTTTTAAGTTCCCCAGTTTTACTTGATAACATTACCCCCAAATATCTCATCTTTTGTGTAATTTGTATATTATACTTCCTCTTTATTAATTCTTCATCTTCTTTCCTCCCATTAATTAAAATCATTTCTGTTTTATCCCAATTAACTTTCAATCCCGTAACCTCCTCAAAGTCTTTCAGATGTTTGTTAATCCAATCTAAACCCTCCGTTGGATGCTTCACCGTCAACAATGTATCATCTGCATAAAGGCTTACTTTGGTTCCTCCCACTCCTACTATTCCCTCATCTTGTCGGATTGCGTTTGCTAACAGTTCCATAGCCAGTATAAACAACGAAGGCGACAAAGGGCAGCCCTGCCTCGTACCCGCCTCTAATCTTATCTCATTTGTGTAACTATCATTGAATTTGACTCTAGCCACACCTTTTTTATACAATTTTCCAATAACACCTTGAAATTTTTCCCCAAATCCATATAATTTAGTCATCTCGTAAATCGTTGACCATTGCAATGAGTCAAATGCCTTGAATATATCTAATGCTAAAAGCCCCACTTTTTCCTTTCTTTTTTCCATTATATCTAAAATATCCACGGCTCTTCTTATAAGGTCTGCCATATGTCTATTTTTAACAAATCCCGCCTGATCCTCGTTGATATAATTGGCTATGAAACCATTCAATCTATTTGCTATAATTGTAGTAAAAATTTTTGTGTCCTGATTAATCAGAGATATTGGTCTATAAGATTCAATTTTTTCTAAGTTTTTACCCGGCTTGGGAATCAAAACAATTACCGATCTATTCCAGGAGTCTGGAGTCGCGTCTCCCTCTAAAATCCCATTATATAACTTGTGCAGTCTCGGAACTACCCACGGCATAAAATCTTTATAGAACTCCGCTGATAACCCGTCTTCCCCAGGCGCTTTCTCCTTCTTCAATTTTTTTATTACTTCTTCTATTTCCCCAGTCGAAATTGCTTCCTCCATTTTATTCCTATGCTCCTCCGTAACCTTCCTAATTTGTTGTTGATCAAAGAATTTTCGCAGTTTACTTAAATTTGCCTCCTTTTTTGAATACAGCTTTTTATAAAAAATTTCAATCAATTCTGCCTTCTCCCTTTTTTTATTACATCTTTTCCCATTTCCATCTACCAATACACCTACTTGCCCTTTATTCTTTTTATCCCTTGCTGCTTTCGCCAGTAATTTAGAGTTTTTATTGCCGTACTCAAAATATTCCCTTTTAAGAAAAATCAAATCTTTCTTCACTTTTTCAATATCTTTCCCATCCAGTTCTTTCTTAATTTTTTTAATCTCTTGAAATATTTCACCTGAGTTTATCTGGGTCTCCTCTCCACAGCATCTCTGGCTACCCTTGATTGGATGGCCAATAGCACTGCCCCAGAACTATTCCCTGTTGCATTTGGGAGCCTGAGAAGAAGGACCTAGATGACAGCCATCCTAGTTGTTCCTTCTAGTCAATGAGTGGGTGGGGCCCATTGCTTTTGTTTAGGATTTACCAGAACATTTAGCTGCATTGGACTTGGCAGTTGCCTATGAAGAACAAAAGGCACAAAAAGGGAGAGGGGAGAAAAAGCCAGGTTTTGTTTCCATGGGGAACAATGAGATCTTGCTTCTAAAAGGGCCAGTGTTGTCAGGGTGTGTTGGCAAGGCAAGACCTGGAAAACTGCCACAAATGAGAAATTTTTGGATTATTAATCTTGTCCCTATTGGCAATATACCAAAGTGTGTTGTTAACATTTTGTACCCTACTTCTTGAGTTACTTATTACTTCTTGGTAGTGAGTCATGGCTGTTATCTTTCTGGATGCTGAAGTCAAACAAGTAGGACATGGTCTTTTTTTCTCTGAGTTTTTTATTACTAATGCATAGCTTAGTGACTTTTTTGTTGTTCAGTCGCACAGTCAATTCCGACCCTCTGCGACCCCATGGACCACTGACCGCCAGGCACTCCTGTCCTCCACCAACCCCCTCAACTCGCTCAGCTCTGTGTCCATTGTCTCCACGATACCATCTAGCCATCTCATCTTGGGCCGTCCCCTTCTTCTTTTGCCCTCGGCCCTTCCAAGCATCAAAGTTTTCTCAAGTGAATCCTCTCTTCTCATTTGATGTCCAAAGTACTTTAGCCTCATCTTTATTATTTGACCTTCTAAGGAACAGTCAGGGATGATTTCTTCTAAGATTGACCTATTTGTTCTCCTCGCTGTCCATGGGACTCTCAAAACTCTCCTCCAACACCACATCTCAAAGGCGTCTATTCTTCTCCGTTCAGCTTTCCTAATGGTCCAACTCTCGCAACCATACATTGCAACAGGGAATACCATTGCCTTGACTATGCGAATTTTTGTTTTCAATGTGATGTCTCTACTTTTCACTATGCTCCCCAGGTTTCTCATTACTTGCCTCCCAAGAATCAGTCGCCTTTTTATTTCATGGCTGCAATCCCCATCTGCAGTGTGCTTAGATCCTAAGAAAGTAAAATCTGTCACTGCTTCTACTTCTTCCCCATCTATTTTCCAGGGACTGATAGGGCCTGTTGCCATTATCTTGGTTTTCTTGATATTGAGTCTCAAGCCAGCTTTTTCACTTTCTTCTTTCAACCTAATTAGGAGCTTCTTTAGGTCCTCCTCACTTTTTGCCATTAGGGTGGGATCATCTGCATATCTCAAATTGTTGATGTTTCTTCCAGCAATTTTGATCCCAAATTGTGATTCCTCCATTCCTGCATTGCGCATTATGTGCTCTGTGTATAAATTGAATAAGCATGGTGACAAAATGCAGCCTTGTCTTACTCCTTTTCCTATTCCAAACCACTCCGTCATTCCATTTTCTGTCCTAACTGTTGCTTCTTGATTCATGTACAGATTTCTCATGAGGCATATAAGGTGTTCTGGTATTCCCATCTCCTTAATTATTTGCCACATTTTGTTGTGGTCGACACAATCAAAAGCCTTCGTGTAATCAATGAAACAGAAGTAGACTTGTTTCTGATATTCCTTTGTTTTTTCCATGATCCATCTTATGTTGGCGATGTGATCTCTAGTCCCCCTGCCTCTTCTGAAACCCACCTGCACTTCTGGTAATTCTCTCTCCACATACTGTTGCAGTCTATCCTGTATTATCTTGAGCATCACCTTGCTAGCATGAGGGATGAGCGCAATTGTTCGATAATTTGAACATTCTTTGGCATTACCCTTTTTGGGGAGTGGAACGTATACAGATCTTTTCCAATCCTGTGGCCATTGTTTTGTTTTCCAAATCTTCTGGCATATAGAATGCAATAATTTGATTCCATCATCTTGTAGTGCTTTGAAAAGTTCAACTTGGATACCATCAACTCCACTGGCTTTGTTGTTTGCAGTGTTTTTTTAGGGCCTTTCTGACTTCACTCTCTAGAATGTCTGGCTCATGTTCAATGTTCTCATCATTGTGATTATCAGGGGTGTTGAGGTCCTTTTTGTATAGTTCCTCTGTGTACTCTTTCCATCTTTTCTTAATCTCTTCTGCATCTGCTAACTCCTTGCCATCTTTGTCTTTTATCATGGTCATTTTCGCTTTAAATGTTCCCTTGAGTTCCCCAATTTTTTTGAAAAGATCTCTAGTCCTACCCCTGATATTGTTTTCCTCTATTTCTGTGCACTGTTCATTCAGGTAGGTTTCCTTATCTCTCCTTGCTTTTCTTTGAAATTCTGTATTCAAGTGATTGTATTTTTTCCTTTCTCCTTGGCATTTTGCATTCCTTCTGTCCTCCGCTATTTTAAGAGCCTCCTCGGATAACCACTTAGCTTTCTTATGCTTCTTTTCTTTTGGTATGGTTTTTCTTGCTGCCTCCTGCATGATGTCCCACATCTCTGTCCATAATTCTTCTGGCACTCTGTCTATCTGGCCCAAGCCATTAAATCTGTTCCACACCTCCACTGTGTATTCCCAAGGAATGTTTTCTATGTCATATCTTTCTGGCCTAATTGTTTTTCCAATTTTCTTTAGTCTAAGCCTGAATTTTGCAATCAGTAGGTTGTGATCTGAGCCACAATCTGCTCCTGGTCTTGTTTTTGCTGACTGTATGGAAGTTCTCCATCTTTGACTGCAGAGTATGTAATCAATCTGGTTTCGATGTTGGCCATCTGGTGATGTCCATGTGTAAAGTCTCCTCTTGTGTTGCTGAAAGAGAGTGTTTGCTATGACCAGTGCGTTATCTTGGCAGAACTCTATCAGTCTTTGACCTGCTTCATTCTGTGTTCCAAGACCAAACTTGCCTGTTATTCCATTTACTTTTTGATTTCCTACTTTGGCATTCCAATCTCCTATGATAATGTGTACATCATTTCTTGGTGTCTGTTCTATGAGGTGTTCTAAGTCTTCATAGAACTGGTCAATTGTGGCTTCATCTGCACTAGTGGTTGGTGCATATACTTGTATTACAGTGATATTGAATGGCTTGCCTTGTATTCTGACTGACATCATTCTATCATTTTTGAGATTATATCCCATTACTGCTTTTCTCACCCTTTTATTGACAATTATGGCTACTCCGTTTTTTTTGAGGTTTTCTTGTCCACAGTAGTAGATATGATGGTTTCCAGAGCTGAATTCTCCCATCCCTGTCCATTTTAACTCGCTGATTCCCAAGATGTCAATGCTTATTCTTTCCATTTCCTTTTTTACCTCTTCCAGTTTTCCCTGGTTCATAGATCTCACATTCCATGTCCCTATACAGTATTGTTCCTTGCAACACTGTATTTCTCCTCCCCCTTTCCTGTCCCTCCCCTTCTTTTGATCTGCTGTGCTAAGCATCCTGTTTCATCTAAATTGCCCCATTTGTTTTGCCTTTTGTTTTGGTCCATAGGGTTCTCTTGGCAAAATTCCTGACGTTGGTTTGCCGGTTTCTATGCCAGTATCCTCTCATCATACATGTTATCACAGTTTAAAACAAAGTATTATCATGCATATTATCACAGTTTTAACAATATCAGACTAAAATAGCTAATTAGCATTGATTATATGAAGTTATGAAGTCCAATATATAAAGTCTCTACTGTAAGTTCGCTATAAGTCTCTACTGTAATTTCAGTATTGTTCGAGTCAGTTATTTGTAAAGTCTCTATAGTCAACTAAATTATTGTAACTGAATTACTTATCGTATGCATGCAGCTACTTGTTTCTGGTTTTGCGGCGCTGGGTCAGTAGTGTGAGTCTTTTCTGCCACCCAACCCGCTGCTTTTCTTCCTTCTCTTTCCCTTTTCCCTCCAGCCAGGGACAATGGCCGAAGGTGCGCTGGGTCGTCAGCGCGCTCCCTCGCTCACCCGACCCGCTGCTTTGCCTCCTCGCCTTCCTCTTTCGCCTCCTCGCCTTTTCCCTCCGGCCAGGGACAATGGCCGAAGGTGCGCTGGGTCGTCAGCGCGCTCCCTCGCTCGCCTTCCTCTTTCGCCTCCTCGCCTTTTCCCTCCGGCCAGGGACAATGGCCGAAGGTGTGCTGGGTCGTCAGCGCGCTCCCTCGCTCGCCTTCCTCTTTCGCCTCCTCACCTTTTCCCTCCGGCCAGGGACAATGGCCGAAGGTGCGCTGGGTCGTCAGCGCGCCCCCTCGCTCGCCTTCCTCTTTCGCCTCCTCGCTTAGTGACTATCACACCAAAAAAGAAGAAAATTTTGAAAATGTTCCTTTGAAATATTTGTACAAATAATAAAATATACAATGCTTCCTTTCCCATATAGAACTGCTAAGAGAACCACATTAAACCTGAAACACTTCTGCTGAAATATATCTAAATTGCTTAGAATGCCCTAGAAGGTAACTTTTCAAAGTAACCGAATGTTACTTATTATGTTTAAGTGACTTAGCATTATTCATTAGAGGTTACCTCTTATATCAGCAGGAGAGACCTACCAGATATCTGAAACTACTTCTAACAGTAAATCCTATACAGTACAGTGGTACCTCGCATAATGAACACATCATATTGTGAAAAATTCACATAATGAAGTGTCCGTTATGCAATGGCAATACCCTGCATAACAAATAAAATTTTCATTATGTGGGTTTTTTTGTAACCGGGGTATACTCCATAGGGAACTGCATAACGAAAAAATCACATAACAAAGAGCTCCATGGAACAGAGGTGTTTTTTTTTTTTTTTTTGTTATGCGGGGTTCTACTGTATTTTATATTGCAAGCAGTTACTTCCAGTGGGCAGCTTTGGCAGCGCACTACAGAAATACATGCATATTATGTATTTTAGGATTTTTATTGAATATTTTTAGACCTGTGGCTATCTGATACCATGGATACTGAAACCATGAATGTGTGTGTCTGTGACCTATACCTCTAAAAAGTAGTAATTACTGGTTACATTATTTCTTACCCCAAAGCATCTAGCATATATGGCTAGATAGAATTGTTGATGCAGTGGGCATAGATCTGGGAGGACTCTAATGGATGGAAGATGATAGAGGAGCCTGCTGTGTGGTGGTCCATGGTGTCACAAAGGTTCAGACTCAACTGTGCGACTGAACAAAAAACCCTTTTATAGATAACTGAATTACTTGTATCTAGATAACTGAATTACTTGTACCTAGTTACTTCCAAACTCTGTCTATCCCTGCAGTTTTCTATTACCTGCTGGACCAACCCACATGCTCTACTGACTGCTGTTACTTTTGAGATCATAAATCTAATTCTCATTTATTGCCAGCTACCTTCATATCTTGGAACTGACTATGTAGTATCTGATTGATGCTAAAGTTTGATAGATACCCATGTTACTAAGAAAGTAACAACAACAACAACATTTTCAATAAAGTTGTGATGTTGAGAATTGAATGTGATTATATACATAGCATATACAGAACACAGAAAATGCTTAGAGGACTGAGGGAAAATGAGCAAAGTGTGAAGATCTTGAAATTTTGACCAAATATATACACTAATACCCTGGATAATGCTAAGACTTGGTTCCACAAGTCTTAGCATTATCTGGTTTTTAACGTTGTGCAATGCATTGAGGAAAGGGAATGGGGGTGATCCATCTGCCTCTTTGAAAAGGGCAGCGGGGATTCCAAACATAGAATCCATGCTGCCCTTTCCAAAGAGGCAGGCAGATTGAGCCAAGCACCAGTTGGGTTGGGTTGACATGCATAGTAGCAGTGTGCAATCGCCGGCTGGGTCAGGGAGAGAACCGGCATGCATGCACATTCTCTCCCCAACCCAGCCAGCAGTAGCAGCGTGCACACACCTGTTCTCTTCCCCAACCCAGCCAGCGATCACATGCTCAGACTGCCAGTTGGGTTGGGGAGAGAACGGGCGGATGCACCCTTCCCCCAATGAAACTGCTGCTCTGAGTGGAGATCTCTGTGGGCTTTGGGGCAGAGATCATCGTTGGGGAATTTGAGGCAAACATTTGTATTGCACAACATTATCTTAATGTTGTGTGGTGCAAATATTTGCCTCAAATTCCCCAACGTTACCCGGTTTTAGCGTTGTCCAGGACAAACACTTACTGGGGTATTACTGTATAGGTTAACAATTTGTTTTGAACATCTCCAAAAAGTATACAACAACAACAACAACAAAATATCAGGAGGGGGGGACTTGTGAAAAATCTCACTTGATTCAGAGGTTGTCTCCCTACCTTCATATTCTGCCCAATTGCTATTTGCCTTAGGGTGGAGGAGAAACACAAATGTGAGTCATGCATGTTTGATTGGCAGCAGAAATTCTGCATGAGTAAAATACACAATAAAATTGCAGATTTCTCTGGAGTAAAGTTTTGACTGGTCAGTCTTTCTGGACTCCAACTTTGTCTTTGGCCTTGTTTTTTGGGGAGTCTCAGTCTAGATAGCCAAAGTTTTCCAACATCTGCTAACTAAATTGTGAAGGAAAAAAAAAACAAGAAATGTATACTAGAAGATGTTTCTGCATCTATAAATCTGGGATACAGCCATGTGTTTTTTGTGCTCTCTGATAGAGTTTCTGTGGCTGAAAGTTTACTTGCCCCTCTCTTCTAACATGGAAAGAAAGCCTCCTGGAGTGGAGACATGGCGACTGTCTGGTTCAAGTTTGCCTTTTGCCCATGTTTTGGTAGTTTATTTGGTCTTGACAGGCTCCTGGAGCAGAAAAATGACCCCTGGAGCCACCAAAGTTGACCCGCTTCACTTAAAAAGACCCTCAAACACCCAACAAGTTTCTGCTCCAAGAAAGATAATTCATTCTTTTCCCAAATTCAAGAATATGACTTAAGGGTCAGGGACATTCTGTTTTAGGGCTTTGGTTGCCAACATTTGTTTTATAGCATTAGTTTTATAAATCAACTGCCTTTCAGAAAAAATAATCTGTGGACATTTTTGTTTCTCTCCACATACAAAAGCTTTGCTCTCCAAGGATCCTATTAAAGTGAAAGGCAAATAAGACATGTTAAGAGGGTGTTCATTGTTTTTAAACCCACAGGGACCTCTTGTAGATATTGAATAGATAATGCAAAGGAAATAATGCTGCTCAGACCAGCCAACTTGTCACTGTTCATAAGTAATTAACTATCAGCCTTTTGGAGGGATGGGGGAGAAGAGAAGGCAAAACTCCTTTGGGGAAAATAGTGTAAAAAAATCTGGTATTTTTCTTTCCTTGACAAGATTCTCATTAATTTCTGAAGAAGCACACAAAAAGAGACGTGGGGGAAGCTGACAGGTGCATTTTGTGGTGTATGGCGAGCTAATGTAACACAGTGGACAAAAGGCTAAACTCAAGGAAACCTCTGAGGAGAATGCGGAGGAGGAGGAGGAGGAAGAAGAAGAGGAAACGTAGTTATGAACTGCCTAATTAATTAAAAAAATGATCACATAGATCATACCCTAATTAATACAAAATTGATGACTACATATCACACCCTCATGGCTGAGCTTCTGGGAAAAGGTGAAGGAGGAGAATGAGAAGAAGGTAATCTTAGTTATGAACTGACTAATTAATTAAAAAAAATTGGTACTATCAAGTCAATTCCTACTAATGGTAACTTTTTCCAGAGTTATCTAGGTACACAGTACAGTACTCAGATGCAGTTTAGAATGCCCTTCTTCTAGGGGCATCTTGGACTGTTTAGTTTACTCAAGGGTACACAGGCAGGTTCTTCTCCCAGGAGGCACAGTGGGGAATCAAACTCACAGTTTTTTGACTCCACAGCCAGATACCTAAACCACTGAACTATTCAGCTAGTGATGAAGAGACTAGGAGACTACAAATTAAGCCCTCGTAGATATGACTTCAGTATAGGATAATACTGTAATTATTGCTTACCATAGATATATTTGATAAGGGCTGAATAAGGAAAGGGAAAGGAAGAAAGAAAATTCAATTGCACAAGTCCAATCTAGCAATGATCTAAGTCTTTCACTTCACCTTGTAGTTATGCAAATGTCCAACTGAGTGACTCCAAGAGGTTACACACTGATAAGTCACAACTGTAACTGGTGCCTCAGTGGCTGGAGTGACCAAGAAGATCTTTGGCTTTATTGGAAGGGTCAACTATCATTCTCTTTTTCCTTTGGTGCTAGATGAATCTTTTTAAATATATTATGTGTTACTTCCAATTTTCCCTGCCTTGCTTGGAATTACAGTGAATCTTAAAATAAAAACATTAATAATCTCATGGATGCCTGACTGAACATGGAGTAATAATTGGAGGGTGGTGGTGGTCAGCCAGAGACTATTTGTTTTCCACTCCATGTTGACCCCAGATTGTATGCACAATATATCCCTAATTCATTCCATTTTCACACAGTATAGATCCCTAGTCAAATGTTCATTCTCATTTATACAGTGGAATGCTTCGTATAATGAAAAAAAATCATACAATGAAGAAGATTTTGGAACAAATGGGTGCATCATACAATGAAAAATTTTCATTGTGCATGCAGACATTTGTTCCAAAATCCTCTTCATTGTATGATTTTTTCGTTCCAGGTATTGTTTTTGGAGGAGGTAGCTGGGCGGGTCATTAAAAAATTTGAGATTCAGAGTTCTGAATTGTATCATTTATAACAGTGATGGCAAACTTTGGCACTCCAGGTGTTTTTAGACTGCAATTACCAGAAACCCAAGTCAACACACCTGCTTTTGGGAATTGAAGTTCCAGAACACTTAGAGTGCCAAAGTTTGCCATCACTGATTTATAACATATTATATTCACACTCTGAATTAGGCATATTCAAAAGGAAAAAAATCTACCAGTGCCTACAGCAAGGAACCTCCTGGTTTAAGAACAATGGGCCTCTGGGTGTTATTTGCTAGAGAAGACTAGTTATAGATAGGTGCTGTGTTCATGACTGTATTTAAGCTTCCTAAAAGCAATGACCCAAAAGATAGTCATTGGTCTGATTCTTCATCGCTCTTCCTATTTCTGAATCCTACCACCATGGTTGCATAAACGTTGCATAAATTGTGGGAAATTGCAGCTAATTGATGAAGTGGCAGTCCACATCTCATTCATGCAGTTAAGTGTTTGACCAAACACTTAGCTGCAGTTATTTACTTTAGCATTTAAAATCTCTCATAATTGCAGTGACTTTATTTCTTTTTGTATATTTCAGCATACCTTTTAGTTGATCATAAAACATAAAACACCTTGATCTCTTCATCCAATTTGTCTGCAGTTGGTGCATAAAACTGTATGGCATTCATGTTGAAAGGTTTGCTTTTGAGTTTGTTCATTATGATAGTACTGTACCTGAAAATAGTATCACACTAAGCACTGTATTCATTATTGCTTTGCTCAGGATCATCCCAGCTCCATTCTAGTGATGTTTTTCATTGTTCCCTGAGTAATGGATCATGGATACACAACCCTGGCCCACTCCTGGCCACCTTGTCTCACTAATCCCCATTATATCAACATACAGCCTCTTCATTTCCTTAACTACAATATAAATAATCAATTTTTCATAAATACTCCTGACGTTCCAGGTACTGACTTTCATGGCTGACTGAAGATTCTTAGCACACTCTTTCCACTGAAAAGCAGCTGGGGCCATGTTATTTTACTTTCAGTTTTGAAGATTGTTCTGAGGGCAACATAATGTAGTGACCTTCCTCAACCTTCTGCATCACAGCATGATATCCCTACCACTGATATAGTTCTGGGAGTCATTTTCTGGTCCTGAGCCCTTTTGACATATATTTATTATCTATTTTATTTTTCTATTTTTATACTGCCCTACTTGGTTGGACCGACTCAGGGCGGTTCACAAACATAACAAGTAAGTATCAAAAATAATTAGTATCAATAACACAAAACATCAAAATAACACAACATCATTACAGTATCGAAAATTAAATAGGCATCAATTTCAAGCAACAATCAAAAATTCCAAATGTCAATCCAGTTCACACAAAGATTACAAAAATTCCAAAAATAGAAAACTAAGCAAATTTTTTTGCTAAATCCCACAACAAGTGACCAGCCTCTCCGCCTGACCACAGGTGTTCTTGGTGGCAGCGGCGGTGACTGGGTCTTAAGCCCCAGCCAGGGTGGAGACCCAGGGACAGGTAGAGAGAGTCCCAGGGTTGGACTCGACAACGGCCTCTCCGCCCAGACGCAGATGTTCCTGGTGGCAGTGGCAGCTCAAAAAAGTCCTGCTGCTGTAGTGGCTCTTAAGCCCCAGCCAGGGCGGAGCTCCCGGGGATGGGTGGAGAGAGTCCTGGGGCTGGGCATGGTGGCGGCCTCTCCGCCCGGACACAGATGTTCCCGGTGGCAGTGGCAGCTCGAAAAAATCCTGCTGCCGTAGTGGCTCTTAAGCCCCAGCCAGGGCGGAGCCCCCAGGGATGGGTGGAGAGAGTCCCGGGGCTGGACGCGGCAGTGGCCTCTCCGCCCAGCCGTAGGTGTTCCTGGCAGCTGTGGCTTGAAAAAGTCCTGCCGCCATAGTGGCTCTTAAGCTCCAGCCAGGGCGCAGCCCCCGGGGACAGGTGGAGAGAGTCCCGGGGCTGGACACGGCAACGGCCTCTCTGCCCGGACACAGATGTTCCTGGTGGCAGCGGCGGCTCGAAAAAGTCCTGCCGCCATAGTGGCTCTTAAGCCCCAGCCAGGGCGGAGACCCAGGGACAGGTGGAGAAAGTCCAGCCCCCAGATGTTCCTGGTGGCAGCGGTGGCTTGAAAAAGTCCTGCTGCCATAGTGGCTCTTATGCCCCAGACAGGGTAGAGCCCCCAGGGATGGGTGGAGAGAGTCCCGGGGCTGGATGCAGCGATGGTGTCGGCGCCCAGCTGCAGGTGTTCCTGGCAGCTGTGGCTCAAAAAAGTCCTGCCACCGTAGTGGCTCTTAAGCTCCAGCCAGGGCGGAGCCCCCAGGGACGGGTGGATAGATTCCCGGGGCTGGACATGGCAGTGGCCTCTCCGCCTGGCCACAGGTGTTCCTGGCAGCTGTGGCTAGAAAAAGTCCTGCTGCTATACTGACTCTTAAGCCCCAGCCTGGGTGGAGCCCCTGGGGACAGGTGAAGAGAGTCCCGGGGCTGGACGTGGCAACAGCCTCTCTGCCTGGGTGCAGATATTCCTGGTGGCAGTGGCGGCTCAAAAATGTCCTGCCGCCATAGTGGCTCTTAAGCCCCAGCCAGGGCGGAGCCCCTGGGGACAGGTGGAGAGAGTCCCGGGGGTGGACATGGTGACGGCCTCTCCGCCCAGACGCAGATGATCCTGGCAGCAGCGGTGACTCGAAAAAGTCCTGCTGCAATAGCGGCTCTTAAGCCCCAGCCTGGGCGAAGCCCCTGGGGACAGGTGGAGAGAGTCCCGGGGGTGGACATGGTGGCTGCCTCTCCGCCTGGCCACAGGTGTTTCTGGCAGCTGTGACTTGAAAAAGTCCTGCCACTGTAGTGGCTCTTAAGCCCCAGCCAGGGCAGAGCCCATGGGGACAGGTGGAGAGAGTCCTGGGGCTGGACACGGTGGCGTCCTCTCCGCCTGGCCGCAGGTGTTCCTGGGGGTGGCAGCGGCTCGAAAAAGTCCTGCCACCCATTTTACTGTCACAACAAGCTTAGATTGAGAGAGTGCAATATAGTCAAGGCATTCAGGCCAGTTTTAAACTTTCTGCACTAAATACACTGTTGGCAGTAAATGTGGCTGGTGGGTTGATCTTGTTTGCATGAAGCAGGTACCTGTTATGGGGATTTTGCTAAAAGCTGTGTATTGATGCTGCTAGAATGCTAACAATAGCTTGTTACCTCAAGAGTGGTCTCAGTATAACACTCTTATAGCACATATACTGTATGTGCTGCAAAGTCACTCAAACTTAAGGCAAGGGTTTTTAAGTACTGTATATGAGATACTCAAGGAGTGTTTTGCCATTGACACCCCATACTTTGTTAGTGGGTGAGCAGGCACTTGAATGCAAGTCTCTTAAGTTCTAGTCTTACTCTCGATCCACTACGCTGGCTCTCAAGAATGCATATAGCACAATGAAGTTCTAGTTATATAGGTAATATAAGGACAGAAGTGGTTCAATCTCTGCCTACAGTGCTCAAAATGAGTCTGAGCTCTATTAAATGCTACATAAATTTTGTTCATTTTGCCTGATGCATGGCTAGGAATTAGTTCCTAAAGGGAGATTCTTATATTTGCCTGTGAAGAAAGACAGGCTGGTTGCTCACCCAACCATTGCTTATAGAGAGACCCTGAGCCCATTCTGCTTCCTATCAGCAATTTAATTCTTCAAACTGACAGGGTGAACATAAGTGCACTGCCCACAGTGTTTCATATATGGTGTCTTGTTGCCTGTGGGTTGAAATGGTTGTATGGCTCCATACAGTTGCCTGTGGGCCAGCAAGAGTTTAGGTCATACTGGACTAGAGTGTTAGAGTGCCTGTAAATTCATAGCTTTCCCACCAGCTGGGAGAGGGAGATGTCACTGGTTCCTCTCTATTTGTTTTGCTTCAGTAAATTAAAGTGATGTGTTCATCCCAGGCATGGGGGATACTGAACAACAGAGGCTGTGCCTGAAGCACTGAGCTGTGCCTCCAGGTTATCAAGAGCAACAAATAAAACAAAGATAGGAGATGCTATACAAAATTATCTGTCTTGCACTAATTATAGAAGAATGACCCTATGGCTTGGTTTTTAAATTTTATTTGTTCTGTTTGTTGCAATGGAAATAATAAGTTACCACACCCTCATCCAATGTTAGGAGTGTAAGAATAAATTGACTTCACCCCAGGTACATCAGATATTGAGACGGATGAGAAAATTGAATCCTTCAGCATTTGTCAGTATGCTTTCTAGTCATTGATGTGTTTTTTTTCCTTAATGTCAGTACTCATTAAATAGTGCTTTCAGAAACAAACAAACACACTAATGCTGTCCATTGAGAAAAATAAAAGCAACCATTTTTAAATGTTTGAACGTTGCTATTTAAAATATATAATGGAGTGTACATATAAAGGTAGAAAGAAGAGAGAATCTGTTGTGTTAGACACTATGAATATTTTAGTTTCATTGATGACTATTTAAACATCACAAAGGCAAAGAGTTTTGTGGAAGGAAGCTTAAAAACTAACACATGTATTTCATATAGCAATAACAGTTACACGTATATACCACTCTATAGCTCTTGGTGCACTTTGTGGACAGTTCATGAAGTAATTAGCATTTCGCCCTCAACATGCTGGGTACTTATTTTACTGACCTAGGAAGGATGGAAGGCTGAGTTGGCCTTGATCCCCACTGGGATTCAAACTCACAACATCAGCAGTTTCAGCTGCAGTGCAGCAGTTTAACCACTGGACGCAACAGCTCCTCGTATAGCTTTTTCTGATGGTCTACAGTCTATTGAATTATATTACTATACAATCCAAAATATACATGCATGCACAGGTAAATTTATGCCACTTTTACTGCATGAAATATATCATATTAAATTGGAGGTATTTCTCAATTTCTGAAGCAATCTGAAGCAAAACAAGGGAGCCTTAAGCAGTTCTCAAATCAAAGTGAAGGTTCTGAAGTCCTGAATATTGCTTTGAAACTTAAAAAAACAGGTTAGGAAAATAAAAGTAGTACTGTAATTTAAAAGAACTGGGGAGCTTAAAGCAGTAGAAGCTTGATAGCTCAAGTGCTAGTGGAAAAGCTCAGGTATCCTAGAAGCTCCAGTCACAGAATCGTTGAGTGTACATGTGATCTGTGGACATTTTGGAAGAATCTTGGAGAATAGATGGAGATTGCCTCACTTTCATTTTCAGGAAGCAATGAGAACTAGAAGATTTCATCTCTATTATTTTTTAGTCAGCTGTGGTTCTCAGTCCTATTTAGTGCCTCTGTAGTTAACATTCATGCCATTATGTATGATTTGAGTAGAATGTATCACAGTAGCAAGAGCAATAGGACCTAAACTATCACCTTAAAGGGGAGGAAAGAAAGAAAAATGAGTTTTGCCTCCACACTGCAGAGCTAGCTATAATTGGTGGTACTGAGTTTCAACCCTATGTCAGGTTAGAGTCCTTTCCTTTCCCCATTTTCATTATTTTTGGACTATTTGGACATGCACAAACACATACAAAAACTTTAAAGGTTTTGAATCAGAATCAAAATCAGGCAGGCTCTAAGTTCACTCAAATTAAAATCAGCTGCAATTTGTTAAAAAGTAAAACATTGAAGTCACGAGATGTGTAATCAGTGTCGTTATTTGTTTTAGGGGCCAGTGAGAAAGACACACTCTATTGAAGACATGAGTGGCCCAGGTTTTCATTAGTGCTATCTCTATGACCAGTTCAGTTGCCACAGTTGAGAGTTTTCCTTTTGAGTTTGACAGCTGTAGTAAACTATGATGAACATCTGTCTAATGATTTCGAAAAGACAGAGATGTGAGGCAATCAGAGAAATTCCAACTCAGGGTGTGATCACATGGGCAAATAGATTGAAACAGATTGCAAATATACAGCCTATAGAGCAGTCTTGGGTGACCTTATTCCCCCCAGTGATCACATGACATACTGAGAATTTTACTCCAACTTGACACCAAACTGTTAGGTTTCCGCTATTGGTATCTGAGCTGGAGTGATTTCACAGCAAATGGAAGGGTCAATTTAGGCAAGATTGCTCCCATTAAAACCATCCTCTCTGGTACAATCAGATATGTGCCTTTGCAGCTTTCTTATTACACCCTCAGCCAACTCAATCCATTTTTGAAACTTCATCTGAACAGAGTTTGGATACTTCCACACAGAAAATTTCAAATTTGACTTGATGTTGAAAAACTAAATAATATAAGCAGATTGCTTGGGAAGAAGAGCAGGGTAGGGGAGGATTTTTTAAAATTTTCTTCTTTATGGTTTATCAATTGCATAAAAACTATTTCATTGTAGATCTAGAGTTGAGGAATATGGTATGTCATTATACTTATTAAAAACAACAACCTCTCAAAACTATATGCTACAAAACAAAACTAAATAGGGACTAGAATATGAATAATGGAACTGATCATAGGGTCAGAGAACTAATTTTAATCCTTTGAAAAATAAGGAAAAAAGGCATTGCTAATGCCCACTCCAATGTGCCTAACCATAGATGAATAATGTTTTAATACAATGCATGTCATAATGTCAGTCACATACACTTAATGTTCTGGTGTGCAACAGTACCATATATTTTTATACTTTTGTTTCTGTCTGGCTCCTAAGTGGTCCTTTTCCATAGATTCAGAATGCTAATGACCTCTTAATATTATTAGACAATAAGCTCTTTTTATGGAACATTTTAAAGTGCTTTGTTATAAAAGCAAAGGAGATTGCACAAAAGCAATATTAGAATCCTTGTAAACTATTATTGCTGCACAGAACACAATGTTAACACAATGGCCAGACTTCCAGTTGTGCATTACTTGATGAAAAGTGAAGCTAAACTCCATAAAAACCAGACATCAATCAGATTCAAAAAACCATATTGAAAATTCACATGTATCTTGCCTATTAAACACATACAAGCTGTCATGGAACGACATCTTTCCTAACGTTCTCAAAGCTTGGAGAGGTTGTAGTTTAAACTAAGCCTCAAAAATCCTTTCTTCTCTGTGTCTCACAAGACTCCTGCCATGAGACAGTGTTTTCAGTTCAGTGTTGCTGCCTCTTATCTCTCTAGGCTAGCTCAGCTCTTGCATGTTTTGACTAAACAGAGAGCATTCATCCTGCACGTGTGTAAACATCTCTTGTTATGAGAAAGTTTTTCTCTGTTCCCTGATTGGTTAAGGGTAACCCCACCTGACTAGAGAATCTCCATTTTGGAGAGAGGAGAGTGAGTTTGTTTTTTGATCTCAATGTCTTTAAGACCTTGGCCTGTTGGACTACCCTTTTTTCCGTTTCATCATGATTACCTAACGTGGACTGTAACTGGACTGATCTATGTTATTGACCTCTTTATCTACGTTTCTCCATGGACTATGCTTCAATATACCTGATCAATAAACCTTCGTTTGCTTGAACAACATCTCTTCATTGGACTAAGGGGTAAGAGAAGCAATGCATTCACACACAAGCCTCTGAATACGCTACCTGTTTAAACCTCCTTGTGTAAGAGAAGCAGCTAAGGGCTGTTTGGCTGCATTGCCGGCCAGCTCACCCTCTGGGGGCTTTGGTGTAGGAGGGCCAGAGCAGAGGGGGCCGGCTGGTTTTGTGACACAAGCATTCATTGGCTTATCTATGCCTGGATATCCTTGCCCTTTCCCATAACCTTAAATGACTTCACTACTTGGCACTGCTCCAACTATCCCAGTGATGGCAAACCTTTTAGAGACCAAGTGCCCAAACTGCAACCCAAAACCCACTTATTTATTGCAAAGCACCAACACAGCAACAGGGGAGGAAGGAAACACCCCCATTGTGCTGCTGGGCAGAGGGTAGGGTGACCTTTGCGCTGGAGGGAGGACGCACTCCCATTATGCTGCTGGGAAGAGGGGTGCAGTGAATTCTGTGCTGAGGGAGGGAGGAAGTGGTCCCATTGGGCTGCTGGGCAGAGAGGCAAGGCAAACTGTGCTGGGGTGACTTCATGGGTACCCACAGTGAGGGCTCCAAGTGCCACCTCTGGCACACATGCCATAGGCTCGCCATCACTGAACTATCCATTCGTTTTACCTTTCGCAATAGGAGGAAGTGTGAGTTTTGGGTAGGCATGACATCAGGAGCCTCAGGCACAATGGTTTTCTACAAGAAACTTCCATCCTGTAGGCAACATCTCTATTGACACCTTCGGTAAAGGCACCTCAAAATGACCCTTTGGGCCTATTCTCCCTCACATTCATGTGCCGTATACAATTCTCAATATTAGTTATCAGCATGACGATCAGCCATTAAGATTGTCCTGGGGAAAATACGATGTAGTAGTCTTCCATTTGCCTCCCACATTGCAGCATGATACCCATTCCACTAATCCAGTTCTGCAAGTCACTTTCTGAGCCCTTTTAGCACACAAAGTCCTCCTTGGCCCCAGGCCAGTATTGATGTTGCTGCCCTCCATCAAGATGGATTTAATTGGGATTTATTTGACTTAGGAACCATCACCCTTCCCTGTGGACTTCTCCACCAAGACTGTTATTCCTCAGAGTTGTCAAGTTAGTTAGCCACTGCCTGATGATCAGAACTGAGTCACTGGCATTATGGTCAATTCTATTACCATAGCAGGATAACCTGGCCAGACAGGTCCTATATTGCTTATATTCCTCCCTGCCTTCTTTGGTGTCTATTTTACTTTATTATCAGACTGCTGATGGCATAATCAGGAACAAGCTGACCCATGGTCAGCCTATTAATTAGCCCCTGCCCTTATGCAAGGAGTAAATCAATTTGTTGCTGTATTTATATTTTAAATTGTATGAATGAATTTTATTGTTTTATTTTAATTAATATTGCCTTAATTTTAATACATAATTAATCAGGGTATAATATAAATTATTAATTAACTTCAATTAATAAATCAGAGGGGAAGGCTTGAGTATTAATCTTGTGGTTTGTTCCTATTGCCTTCCATTATTTATTATTACTTCAAGACAATTTGCCCATATGACAATACTAGGCTGGCTATGTTTCATATATTCTGTGCTTTTGATCTTTTTATGCTACTGTGAGTCAGCATTTTATTAAATGTTTATTTGATTTACTGGAAACACCATTCTCTGAATATCTTGTTCTTACTCTATTAGAAGATTTTTGTTAAACAACAACAACACTTTTTGATACTAATTGCTACATTTGATGCTGCTATCCAGTCTTCCAAGTGTTGAACCACCTTATGATATTTAAATATTTTAGGTTTTCTCCCCACTCATGAATTTTCTTGAGCTTCTAAGAGAGGAAAGTAAAGTAAAAGAATGACTACAGTTATGATAGTCATTTGCTGGTACTTTTTACACTCCATTTGCCATATCACTATTGGAGCTTGACTTCTCATTTTGTACTACCAAAGATGAAATGGTGAAACCTCATAGATCACAGGTAGGTTATGTGTGGCTTTCCACATGTTGCACTGCAGTGCCCAACATCCTTCAAAATTAACTACGCTGGCTAGATGGAGCAGAAAATGGAATGGGCATTTCTTCTGCCTCTGCTGTCCTTCCTACCTAAAGCAGTAATATAGAGCAAGCTATGTTGCCTATTATTCTCCAAATGATTAGAAAGGGATAGATGTGTGCAGTCAACCATTAGGCTTGTGGTGCTTAGGAAACTAAGTAGTTTTGTAAGTTTTGTGAATTGCAGTTTCATCAGATGTGTGGAGTGTAGCTTTAGCTGAAAGATGTCTGTATACACATTATATACAAATAAGAAGAGGTATATGGATGGATAGAGTTTAAAGGTTTCCAGTAAGATGTTCTGTCCAAATTAAATGACACTGAGGCTCTTTAGAATGACATATAGCATGCCCTTTATGGTCATTTTGGGGTCGGCTGGAGACAGTTTGCCTGACTGCATGCACACATTTATCATACCAATGATATGTCTACTCTGCCATGGAGCAGAAGTCCCATCTTGTTCTTCTGCAGGAGCAAAATTCTGTCTGGATGGAAGCATTGCACCATACAACATTTTGCTCTTCCCTGCTACCTCAAGTGGCTTTTTAAGAGGTGCTACACCAGCCCAAGGAAGTGGTGGACTCCAAAAAATTTCACTACCACACTGTGGCCATGGTATTTTGGGTGTGGCCAGGGGAAAAGCCCTGTATTGCATCCAAATTAGGACTACTTTATTTCAAAACTTGGATGGGCAGGACCAGCCAGAATTTCTGCTACCAGTTCTGGCAACCTGGTGTGAACCTGCTGATGCTCATCACTGGCCCAAGGTATTATGGTGGCTTAGTGGTTAAGACGCTGAACTTGATAGCTGGAAGGTCAGCAGGTCAGCAGTTCAAGATCTGAGTACTGCATGATGGAATGAGCTCCCATATAGTGCCTAGCTAGCAGTTTGAAAGCAAGAAATTGCAAGTAAGTAAATAGATACCACTGTAATGGGAAGGTAAGCAGCATTCTGTACACTCTGGTGTTGAGTCATGCCTGCCACATGTCCATGAAAATGTCTGCAGTTCAAGACAGTGTTATAAAGAGAGATGAGCACTGAACCCTAGATTCGGATACGACTGACTTTCAAGCAAGGATGACCTTTACCTTTACACCAGCCCAGGAGAAATAAAAGGTTTCATTTTACTAGAAACCTCTATACTCTATTCATCGGTATGCCATCACTAGCAGGGCTAGTGTAGGCAGTCCTTCAAAATTACTGAGTGGTATATGGAGATACAGATAAGCAGGTACACACAATCAGGGTGCTATACACTCTATATAGTGATATAAGAATAGTTTGTCTCTATTTAAGCCACAAAACATGCAGATATTCAGCTGTTGGAATCTGTGTTTGAAGTTCTGTTCTTGAAGAACAGCAATACTGAGGTCAGAGGCACAGTGTCTCAGGATATGGAAGTGTGCTTTTGACATAAGACATTTCTAATGTCTAACTTGGGTTTACCTGTTCTCTTGCATATTTGGCTGGATAACTTAACAGTTTAGGTGTCTGTCGAAACAGATTTTGTGAGTTCAATTCCTCATTGTGCTTCCTTGGAGAAGAGTCAAACTATTTAATCATGGGCAAACTGCATAATCCTAGGGAGCCCCCCCCCCCCAAGAAAGGAATAGACTTCCTCAATCTTCAGTTTGTGAGCCAGAAGACACCCACTCTTGTTTTAAATAGGACTATAGGGCTTACATTTGCACAGAGAAATACTGGATACCTTCTTCAACAAATTGGGGTATCTGCCCCAATTTTACTGTGTTAATGCCACACATTGCCACCCAATTCACCCCATGAAGCAGATGACAACCATCTGTTGGTCAAAACATGGGCCACTTTATTAATAACATAACAATACAATATTGACATGACATGGAATGGGTCATCCTAGTGGGTAAATAGTATTAACTTATGGGTGTATCTACCCATATCCAGATTATTTATTATGACTTTGTATGGAGTGATGATGTCTCACTCCATACCTCTTAGATCACAATTTCCTTCAGGCCAACAAGCCTGTTCCCTGTAACTGAGGGTTCTTACCAATGACAGTAGATGCCTCCAGTGTTTCTGTCCTTCTGTTATGGTGAGGAACCCCCATTATATATGGTTAATTAACATTGTTTTGATTACTATTTACCTCACTACTGCCCCATTGGGTTTGCACTGTTTACCTCTAGCTCCCCCTCTAAGTATGGAGAGGGCAAAAAACATCATCATAAAGGCCAATCAGTGATAATGAAAAAAATCCCTCTTGGTCCCAAAGTAACCACAAAATTGTCATACTTAAGAAAAGGGAAGGAGGGGCTTTTGCCAGATTATGAAGAAGAGAGAGGGTGAGGTGGGAAGGAGACACACTCTTATAGAGCATAGGCTCCTCCCTGAAACATGGAGGCCTCTAGGTGGTTACTGCCTTGGGGTGGATGGGCTGCAAAACATGGGCACATGTTAATTTGTGTGATGAGGCCATTACGTGAGTGGAACAGGCCAATGGAATTCTAAACCATGTGGTTTTTTAGTGTACAGATTTCCTCCCAATGTCTTGAAATCCACTCTGAGGCTGTTTGAATTGGGCAGAGTAACACTCACATAAAGAGCATAACCTTTATAAATAAATTGTACCTGGCTTGGCCATGTAGAAGTAGTAATAATGTATTGTCTCTCCCTTCACATTATTGCAGTTGAATTGTACTGGCTCCTTTTTTATACCTAATGAAATGCAATGACAAACATTTCCCATTTCACTTTAAACTGAATACATCTATTCAGAAATTATAGGTTTTCAATAATGACATTGATGGGCTGGCATCATTTTTCCTTGTGAGCTTGAATCATTCTTCACTACAGAACACATCAAGGTGACATTTAGTCAGGTGTGGGGAATTGTGAAAATATCTTGATATTACCGTTAGAAAACCATTACATATTTGGTGCAATAAGTTTCACTTATGCTGCTGAAATCTCCTTATTTTTCAGCACACCATTAAAGTAATTCTGCATTCAAGTCAGATATATATAAGCCAGCTTTCTTTCCAATACTCTGTCACATACGTTCTTAACTATTCCGTTTTCTTTGTCTCTCTTTTTTAAAAAAAGTTACATCGCTGCAAAAGAAGGGAGGAAAAAATAGAGATGTGGATGAAGGCACCAAAAAAGGCACAAGAAGCATACGCATAATAGTTCCACCTCTTCACCTTCTGCCCTCCAAGTTAATTTGATGGTAAATCACACATGCACACACCACAGCATGGTTGTAGTATGACATTTGTAGGCAAGGTCATTTATGTCAATATGCAGGCAGTGTACAGGCCAAAAAGAGAATGAAACTTTTTTTTTATTATTATTACCAAATGGACACATGCAAACACATGATGCTGCCTTCAAGAACCATAGTCTGGTAAAGATTCTCCAAAAAATTAAGGGACTTTCATAGCCCTGCTACATCAGAGGTCTTTTATAGCCCTCTTAAATAGGAGGAGATCAGGGCCATAGCCAGGATTCTAGATGTGGGTGTGCGAATATTTTTTCAGGATGGGCAACCGTGTGGCTTGTGTATGTGTGTGTGTGTGTGTGTGTGTGTGTGTGTGTGTGTGTGTGTGTGTGTGTGTGTGTGTGTGTGTGTGTGTGTGTAAAGGTAGTCATATCCAACTCTAGGGTTCAGTGCTCATCTCTGTTTCAAAGCCGAAGAGCCAGCATTTTCTGCTTCTGCAGACGTTTCCATGGTCATATGTCAGACATGACTAGACACTGGAGTGCACATAATGCGGTTGCCTTCCCACCGAATTGACCCCTGTTTACAGTGATAGGATGCAACAGGTTCGCATCAGTTTGCCAGAACTGGTAGTAACTTTTTCCAGTGTCCCGGAGAACTGGTAGCAGCTTTTGGGGGGAGCCAAACTTAGCATTCTGAATTAGCATTCTAATTAGAATTAGCATTCTGAATCTATGAAAAAGGACCACTTAGGAGCCAGACAGAAACAAAAGTATAAAAATATATGGTACTGTTGCACACCAGAGCATTAAGTGTATGTGACTGACATTATGACATGCATTGTATTAAAACATTATTCATCTATGGTTAGGCACATTGGAGTGGGCATTAGTAATGCCTTTTTTCTTTATTTTTCAAAGGATTAAAATTATGTTCCAGCTGGAATGTCCCAAAATTACCCTATGATCAGTTCCATTATTCATACTCTAGTCCCTGTTTAGTTTTGTTTTGTAGCATATCATTTTGAGAGGTTGTTGTTTTTAATAAGTATAATGACATACCATATTCCCCAATTCTAGATTTATAATGAAATAGTTTTTATGCAATTGATAAACCATAAAGAAGAAGAAAAATCTTCCCCCACCCTTCTCTTCTTCCTAAGCAATCTGCTTATATTATTTAGTTTTTCAACATCAAGTCAAATTTGAAGTAGCCTTTTCTATGCGGTAGTATTCAAACTCTGTTCAGAGGAAGTTTCAAAAATGGATTGAGTTGGCTGAGGGTGTAATAAGAAAGCTGCAAAGGCACATATCTGATTGTACCAGAGAAGGTGGTTTTAATGGGAGCAATCTTGCCTAAATTGACCCTTCCATTTGCTGTGAATTCACTCCAGCTCAGATACCAAAAGTAGAAACCTAACAGTTTGGTGCCAAGTTGGAGTAAAATTCTCAATATGTCATGCGATCACTGGGGGGAATAAGGTTATCCAAGACTGCTGTATAGGCTGTCTATTTGCAATTCATTTCAATCTATTTGCCCATGTGATCACACCCTGAGTTGGAATCTCTCTGACTGACTCACATCTCAGTCTTTTGGAAATCATTAGACAGATGTTCATCATAGTTTCAGTGATGGGATGCAACAGGTTCGCACCAGTTTGTCTGTAACTTTTCCCAGTGTCCCGGAGAACCAGTAGCAGCTTTTGGGGGGAACCACCTTCAGGGCTTACCTTTTCATTCCCCCACTGTGCATGCGCACCAAGCACTAGCTATGCATGCATGCCTACAGTGCTTGGCGTGTATGCACAGCCTCCTTGCTGTCCTCCCAAGCGGGGAGGAGGAAGAGAAGCTGCTAGCCTGAAGCTCCCTATAGCCTGCTCCCCAGGGTAAGTGACTCACCTTTGGATGTGGTGTGACTGTGTGTATTTTAATGTGTATTTAATACCTTTACCTATATTGATGTACTACCACAGTTCCTAAAAAGGCCTGGCAGCTGGCAGGCCTAGCGGCCTGGCTTCAGTTTTTAAAGAAAAGTCTTGGAGTTACCTCATCAATAAGCTACACCTGTGCTGTTCCAATTGCTGTGCCAATTGGAGAACCCTTAAGGAGGTACAGCTGTTTTGCATTTAAATTAAGGCATATTATCCTAGAGAACTGGTACGATGACCATATCCATCTTGTAACATGGTGCTGCCCAGGCACTTATACTAACAGGTAAGTGATGGGTTTGTGTTTGGGATGGGTGGGTTGAGGGCTATGTGTGTGTGTGCGTGCTTATTTTTATTTTATTTTATTTATTTTTTCTTTGGCCCTGCCCAGGACGTCATGAAGTCATCATGACGTTAGCTCTGCCCACACTGTGATGATGTCATGGTGGGGTAGTAAAAGTTTTGACAACCCACCACTGCCTGTTTATCTACTTGCAATTTCTTGCTTTCGAACTGCTAGGTTGGCAGGAACTGGGACTACGACGGGAGCTCATTCTGTCCTGCAATACTCTGGATACTCGGGATAGTCAACATCTATATATAGGGACTGCAGTGGCTCAAGTGGCTAAAATGCTGACTGGGAGGCAGAAGGTCAGCAGTTCGATTCCCGTGTACTGCAGGACGGAATGAGCTCCTGTCTTTGTCCCAGGGTGGGCATAGCCCTAGAGGATAAATATCTCATATATCATGAGCACATCAATCTTGTTTGATCTCATAAGCTGAATAGGGTTGTATCTGGTTGCTACTTGGATGGAAGACTACCTGGTAATGTTAGAAATCTTCAAGGAAAGCCAGGTAATAAACCCTGAAGAGCTATTATCAGTCAAAGATTACTAGATGGACCAATATCAGCCACGTCTCCTGTTTGCATATTCCTAAAAAGTTGAAGACAGATTAAAGATTTCAGTTAACAACTAGGAGATTCCTGGTGTGGTTGGAGGCTCTTCTCTTCAAAACAGAAATCAAGACAATTCCAAGGAGACAAAGCATTTGTTAAACTTTTGTGAATGGGACATGTATCATTATGGGAAACTGATTCCATATCTTAATTTTTACTTGTACTTTATGGTCAAGGCCATAACTTTAATCCGGTCCAGGGGTAATTAATATTTGCCTATTGAATGACTATTAGCCTGTGGGCAAATCAATTGTGGCATGTAGCCACTAATAGTGGTGCTTGCAACATTGCACAAGAACTTTCCTTTATGTTCTACCTCATTCCTTCTTCCTCTCTATCACCCCCAACACATTCAGCCTGAGGAGAAGACTCCATGGCCTGGCAGTGGCTGAGAACATCGCCCCCTCCTCTGGGCCCACGACAACAGCCTGAGGGGAGTTAGTCTGTGTTCTGGTTTGGTTGTATTTTGTATTTTGTGAGGTTATATTTTATAATTTTTATTGTACTGTTGCTGTTTTGACTGTAAGCCACCCTGAGTCACCTCGGCAAGTGGGCAGCAATATAAATCTGAATAAATAAATAAATACATAAATAAATAAGACTATATTCCCAGACAGGTTATCCATGGATCAAAAATGGGAGAGATGGAGGACCCTGAATGCCCCTTGTAACTATGTCTTGCACTGCATGAAACTTTCAAGATTCAGGTTCTTTGTCCTAGTGTTCTTTAAAACCTCCAGAACAACACTATCTATCAAGTTGAAAGATAAATTCAGCTTTCTGCCATTTTGAATTTTTCTGTCCAAAGACTTTTCTTTGAAGCAAATTATTTCTTTGAAACCTCTTCTATCACACCTGTGTGGTTTTTCTGTATCTGTTTCTCTGGGTGATAAAGCCTTTGGGCTAGAGAGGCATGTTTGAAAAATCAAATTGGGTGCAAAATGAACTTTGTTGAAAGGCTGGTTGGGAACATTAGTAGTAACAGATTGCTTGATGAATAATTAACAAGAGTTATGTATGGAGATACTTAGTCTGCATAGCCTGCAATTAAAGAATTTGCACAAACAAATTCCATTTCTTCTTGACAGGTTTATGAGAGTCACAGATATATTTTAATTACCTTTATGATTCATTTCTCTTTTAATTCATCATTGCTGCTATCTGTATCTGTGCAAAATAGATGGCTATCACATTCACTCCATCTAAATGATGTGACATACGCAAGCACAAAACTTAATTGTGTTTGTAAAGTAAAACAGATAATGCACAATAAATTGCTCAATGCCCAAAATCAGAAATCTATTCATGCTATCAAAATGCACAGCCATCCCAATTCTTTAATCACATACCCGTGCTCAAAAATAACTAGTTATAAATAACAAAGGATAAATTACACGCCTTTGTCTCTCTAAATGAGGAGAAATATCTCATGCACTGGTTTATATTAGGCTAATGTGCTCTGTTGCAGGATGAATGTATTAAAGTGATGAGGTAGATGAGAAAAGAATGTGTTTTGTACCATATTTCAGTGGCTTGGAGCAATAACTTGTAGCTTTCATCAGTGGCCAATATTCTGTTGCTTAGCATAGACTAGGCCTATGAAATCAGTGGGGATTGGGTGAGTCACCTCCTCCATAAATTCCAGTGGTGGTGGTGGTGGTGGTGGTGGTGATGATGATGATGATGATGATGATGATGATGATGATGATGATGATGTCAGAGATTACTCTGGGTTGAAAGGATTTTTGCTGGAGAAACTCCACTCAGGGGACACTCAAATAAGGCTCCTTTCATGTCCCCAAGTGCAGCCCTCGGGTATCAAAACCTGACCTTCAGTCTACAGCTCAACGTCTTAACCACTAAGCCACCCGGGGAGCTTCAAATAAGCCCACTTTAACTGAGTTTGGAACTACATGATCAAATATCACAGGATTTCTGTCACATAAATGGATAAATTTAAAGTACAGTCAATCCTCACTTAAAGAACAGAATTTTCTCTGAATGTTTGCTTTGCTTAACAAATAAAACCAACCAAAAACTCGCTTAACAAATAAATCGGGGTTCACAATCCTCACCACCAGAAGACACAATGGTCACTTACAATGGTGTTTCACTTAAAGAGTAAACTTGCTTAAAGAACAATCCTATGGAACACATTATGTTCTTTAAGCAAGGTACAACTGTACACTCACAGTGGAAAATTGTTGTTAGTGAGACCTTAGATCAATTCCCCCACACACACACATACACTACTTAGACATTCCAGCTGGAACAATTTGAACAGGACGTTCCCCCATGTGATTAGTTGTGATATGTTTCTTGTAAGGACTGGGTGTGTCTGTAGAAGGTATTGTGCTCATGTAGGCAGTTGAGGCCTGATGTTCTGGATGACTGAAATATGTCTCAGCATTCTTTCCTCAATCATCCACCAGATATTTAATTTTAAAAAACATATATGAGATTAGCACTTGATCACCCAATCATTTTATTGCTGGGTCATTGTTATTATGATTTCCCATATTTAAGTCCTCGTGAAAGGATTACCAGAGGAAGCAAAGAAGGGGGGGGGGGCTGTGTGCTGGAATGCAACTCACATAACATGCAGTAGGAATTATGAACTCCTGAGTCAGTCCACAACACATGTGTAAGTACTTAGTATGATTTCAAATGCATTAAGGGCTGCAAATCAAACTGCAGCAAAGCTGAGCCACTGCAATTCAGATTTTCAGTGGTGTCACATAGTAAGTCACAATTAGTGTAGGGTCATTTGAATCAATGGAACTTATAAAAGAATTGACCAAATCCGAGTTAAATCCATAGACCCAATCTAGTGCAATTTATTATTCTAAAAAACAGGAATTTGGCCATATAATGTTCCATAATGTATTCAAAATAACTGGTTACTTTGGAAGGAAAATGGAAACTGAAATAGAAATTGAAGTTTTTCTTAAGGATACTATGGTCTAAATCAAGGGTAGGCAACCTAGGGCCTGTGGCACCATAGCACCAAATCATCCAGCCCCTACCCTTACTCCAGCTCCCCACCACCGGAATTGGCCACAGACTCATTTACAGCAGCCTTAAATGGCAGGGGGACTACCAGTACAGCTCCCTCAACTGTCTGAGGAAGCGTGACCAAGGCCCACACTGAAAAAAGTTGTCAACACCTGGTCTAAATCACTTACAGCTGCAGAAGGCAAACAATGTAACCCACAGTGGCTCATCATTCTTAATTAATTAATAGTACTTGGACTTTAGGATAGAAACCAGTTAACAGGGGTGGTGTACACCAGAAAATCCAAGCAGGTACTTAGTGGCAAGCATTAAACTGCTACAATTATGCTGTTTGTGTTCTGCAGATGTAACTACACAATAGGATTTTGACCTGTAACAACAACTCTTGGAAGTCCCATATGATTATACTTAAGTAACTTTCCAGAATCTGCATTTCCTCTACAACTCCCAGAATAACGATGCAGAGCTGAACATAGAATGTTGGACTATGATTTGGTAAGCTGAGCACTGAAGCCTAGGGTCACATATGACTGGCTTTCGAGCAAGGGAGACCTTTACCTTTACCGGATATACTGTACTAAAATGGCATTTATTTGCCTTCATTTTCACCTTTAGGAATCTTAAGAGCAAAACAAAATTACTGCTACCCCCTGCCTCCCACCCCACCCCCTACCCCCATAGGGATATATTGTGCTTTGGACTCTCATTGTCTGGGGATCTCATTTGGGTACTGATGTACAGTAGTCATTTTATAGTAAGAATAGGAGTGGGAGAAGGAGCAGCAGAAGCAGTAAAATACTGTAGTGACCTTCTAATTTTGTTTTTGCCATTATGCAGTTCAGCATAAGTACCTTTACAATCTCATGGTGGAAAACAATGGTCATTTTCAACAAAAGTTTTATATTAATTTACTTCTAACGATTTATGCTTATATTAATTTATTTAGAAATGTATACACTTTCTTTATGAAATAAACTTTGAGTGGCTTACAACAAAAAGAATTCATGAAATGTGTAAAACACAGCAAAAGGCATAAATCACTACTAAAATCAGTTTTATTCAACTTAATGAAAATCAGAAAGAAAGCAAGTTGTGGATGTAAGAAGGCTGGTAAAACGAGTTTGGAACGTTACTCTTTTTTTTTAGAGTGGAGGACCCAAATCTTGGCCTTAGGAATTCCAGGACTTGATCCAAAAAAGTAATGTTTTGAAGACTATATCCTGACATGTCAAAGAGAGGAACCAGCTTTGGAAGGAGTTCCACAGTTTAGATGCTACAACAAAAGGGACCCGGTTTCAGATTGCAACAAATCATTGCTTCCAAAAGTGGTGAGAAATGTTGGACAGCATCATGTTTGGCTATTCCAAAGGCAACCATCCATTGCATATACAGCTGGGCTTTCTACAGCATTGCTGCTTGCCTGCCTCTGTGGTTTAGCCAGCTACAAGGATAGTGCCTGGCTTTGAGGGCCAATGCTTAGTGAGGGATGGACAAAAAAAAATGTGTTGGCTATCTTTTCCACAATGGCTTGGCCATGGTGACTCTCAAACGAAAAGTGATCACATTAAGATTTTTTTTAAAAAAAATAAATCATGTCAGAAGCACACAAAGATTTTTGCTGAAGGAACTCTGCTCATGGGATGCCCAAATGAGGTGCCTTTCATGTCCACAAGATCTTTTCCCACCAAAGTTGTCCCTATTTATCTACTTTAATTTTTTTGCTTTCAAACTGCTAGGTTGGCAGGAGCTGGGACAGAGACGGACACTCATTCCATCATGCATTACTCGGGTCTTGAACTGCTGACCTGTCAACCTTCCAGCTAACAATGTGAGCTTCTTAAACACCGAGCCACAACAGTTCCCTTCACATTAAGATGAGCAGTAGTAATAGCAGGAAAAGAGGAGAAGCCAATATTATTTTTCTTTTCTTCCACTCTCCTCCCTGAATGTTGCTCTCCTGCACAGTAATATATGTAGAATTAAATACATACACAGGGCAGTATTTTTTAGAGGAAGGAAGGAAGGAAAAGCTACAATATAAACAATAAACAGTGAAACAGTGGGGGAAAATGCATATTATATTCTGCTCCTATTTAGTATACAACTCAAAGTAGCTCAACATACAAGTTGCTTTGAAATTCATTTTTTAAAACAAAAATATTTAAGGAGTTTTGTTTTTTGAACATTGCATACAATGTACAAACAGCCTATAACAGACTGCTCCATTTTTCCTGTGCCCTAAACCTGGAACCATAAATAAACACATATTAGTTTACAATGCATTAGGGAAGAAAAAAAGAGAAATTATTCAATCTATTTTCCAGCTGTTATCATATATCTCTGTCATTATATTCTAATTTAAATCCCTTACACTTTTTTGCATTCTACAGCATGGAGACTTGTTGAGAATCTTGTCTGAACTATATTCCCGTGTTGAGAATGAGTAATTGGGAATCCAATCAATATAGAAGAAAATGCATTTATTCAGGATGTTTTGCTATGCAGAATATCTTATAAAAATAAAGAGACATATTTCCTCGGTACATTCACACCTGTTTTTATATTTTGTTTTGATATAAACCGCTGTTCAGAAGCCATAGTCTATGTAGAAATACTATTAGATGCTAGGCTCCATAAATTAAATAAATACCATTTTAAAAAAAACATTCGAATAAAAATCTGAAAAAATGATGACTTTATTTTTTTATAAAGGGCATCTTGATTGGTAGCTTTCTTAAACACAATTTATGGATGCTCTATTTTTAGTCTAATAATCAGTATCTAGTGTGTTTTTAGATTATATAAATGTCATTTTGACTGCGAGGCCTGCAAAAACAATATGTTTGGCTGAAAATCTGAATGATGCAGTATTTTTTTACTTAATATTTTTTGTCTGAGCATTCTGCCAACAATTGCTTCCTAAAGTCACTAAGGATGGGATCAGAATGGAATTTTTCCCATTGGGTGGGCTGGTTTGCTCCTTCTCCCATATGTTGTATAGTAATCACAAATCATCCCTGATCTTTGCCTACCTATAGGTTTTTGGGTCCCTACCAGGGACTACTGTTATTTCTGTTGTAGATAGGAATGTTCTGTTTTGATTAGGTTCCAATGTGTGTAATTGCTGGGATCAAACCAAAATGGATGGCTTAAGTTGCCCCTTTGCTTAAGCCACTTGATGATATTGCAATATCAAAAGCTTCTTCTTGTTCTCCCATAAAGGAGGATATTTAGGAAGCAAAATGTTTTCTTTTGTTTAAGTCTAAAGCAGAGCTGATGTAGTACATTACCCAGGGAAAAATATAAAAACTGACTTTTTCTTCCCCTCCAAAGGTGGACTAAAGCAAAGCATGAAGAAAGATACAGGAAACGACAAAAAGGAACATTTCCATCCTCCCTTCCTCCCTTTGTTACATGCCATCAAGTCAGAAACAAGCTATAGTGGCCCTAATGGGGCTTCCAAGGAAAGTAAGAAGTTTAAGGAATGGACTTAGCAGTTCCACATTCCCAGTGAGCTTCCAAGGTTGAATGGGGATGCAAACGAAGGGCCAGAGAATTCTCAGTGTGTTCAGATAGCTATCTCACATAAAATGGAGACAATAGAGATGATATCCCTAATTATCTTCTGAAACTTAGAATAGCAAAGATAAGTTGGGGTGTGACTAGGCCACAGATTGCATAGCAGGTTCTACATTCTTGCTTCAAGAAACAGATTCCAGACAGCAGACTGATAGAATATCAGCAGCTAGTAGCATGATGTACTCTTCTTTGTGATTATTGAGACTTGTTACTTCTCCTCGTGTCAACCAAACTTTATGGGGGAAAAAAGTAATGGACATCAGGGTAGTAGAAAATAAATACTACAAATAGTCTTGTCAAAAATAACTCAACTGCCTTTCCTGGAGGAATGATATCCAATGCAGTGATAATTCTATAGTTCAATTCATGGAATTATTATGCAGAGTACACATATATGCCCACCCTTCCTCTGCAGGCTTAGATAAATATGGGATAGATTGGCTTAGGTTATAATGGAGCAATCTTGCCCTCCACTACAGCTAGCCTTTAGACATATGGGAGCTGGGGATATGACTGTCTTAAGGACATTATCAGAATTTGAAACATACGTGAGTGAAAGTTTGAAACTGTCTAGTCTAGTTCAGAAGGTATGTATAAAACTAAAATTATTTTGCAGCCTAAAGGTTTGTTTTCAAAAAGCTAAGGAGGTTAAGGGTGTTTTGTAAAATATTAATAAGCATAACACCAAGCCCTTGAGGACCTGTACATCTATCACCAAGGTGCTTTTGCATTTCAATGACTGATGCCTCACACAAAATGTCAAAATGAAACAGAACCACTGAAATATATGTGCTATAAAAGTCACCATGGTAAAAGCACTTACAATAATTTATAAATAAACAGAAGGGCAAATAGTATACAGTAGTAATTTACAATCAAATGCCATTTATTATGTTGCAGCCTCTTTTGGGAATATTTCTAAATGTATGTTAGGGTTTATATGATGAGTCAAGAAGCTTTTGTGCATCTGCGTCTCAAGTAGTCAAATTCATGCCATGCAAGTGTGTGTAAGGCTGTATGGACAGGTTATTATGCGATGGTAAGAGCAGACCATGTTAACTAACCTAACATCCCTGAAGACTAGCAGTCTTCGGTGGCAAAGTACACAGAGAAGGGTGATGGTTCCCAAGCAGATTAAATCCCAATTGAATCAATCTTGATGCCACACGTTAACAATTTTTTCAGCTATCAGAAATTTGATGGGGTGTCAATAATATAATTTAAGGGGCATGGTGGCTTAGTGGTTAAGATGCTTAGCTTAATGACCAGAAGGTCGGCAGGTCAGCCATTTGAGACCTGAGTGCTGCATGATGGAGTGAGAACCCATCACCTGTTCCAACTCCCTCCAAACTAGCTATTAGAAAGCAAGAATTTGCAAGTAGATAAATAGGTAAGCCTCAGTGGAAAAGGAAACTGTTCATGTGCTCCAGCATCTTTTCATCCCTACCACATAACTACGGCAATGTCTGCAGATACATAACACTGGGTGTAAACAGAGATGAGCACCACTCCCTAGAATTGGACACCACAGGCATTCAGGCAAGTGAGAGCTTTATCTTTAGTAGTAGATTTGGTTTCCTTTGGATGAAAAATCAATCAATATTTTTTCTCACATTCATTCATTCATTTATAAATCTGCATACGTGGAGACAAAACAGCCAGTGATGGATTCGCTGATCTCTCTCAAGTTGCCAGAGAGAGTATGTACAGTAGCTTTCAGTCAGAATAGTTATGCCTATACAAATTGGCCATTTGTTCCTATCGAAAGGACAGCCTTTATGAAACATCATCTAGCCATCTCAGTGAATTAAAACAGTTTTTTCCCCAAAAACATCTGACTTGTTCAGAATTAGGAAACAAACTCACTAAAGTATGAAGGGATTGCCCGAATTTCTTGTTCATTACCAGCAGCTGTGACTCAAACTCACAATTCATAACTACGCTAAGAGCAACTACTAGATTTATGCTACCAGGAAAGGAAGTCCTTCCAGCCAAGATTGTAAAAAATGGCTTCTAGATATTAAGCAGCAAAATAATGCTGTCTTGAGGAAGGAATATTGGGGGGGGGGGGGGGGAGAGAAAATAATGAGATATTAGTTCCTATTATGCCTCTGATAATTTTTCACTTAATGCCTTTATTCATCTTTATTATTTCTATTGGAGATAATATTTGTAATTAATAGCTCCATGTTAGTTGTGAAGGTATGCATAATATGACATATATCGAGTGATGGGATGTAACAGGTTCTCACCAGTTCGCCAGAACCGATAGTAACGTTTCCCAGTGTCTCGGAGAACCAGTAGCAGCTTTTGGGGGGAACCACCTTCGGGGCTTACCTTTTCACTGGTTCCCCCACTGTGCATGCGCGCCAAACACTTGGTGTGCATGCACGCCTACAGTGTTTGGGGCATATGCACGGCCTCCTTGCTGTCCTCCCAAGCGGGGAGGAAGAAGAGAAGCTGCTAGCCTGAAGCTCCCTATAGCCTGCTCCCCACGGTAAGTGACCCACCTTTCGATGTGGTGTGTCTGTGTGTATTTTAATGTGTATTTAATGCCTTTACCTATATTGTCGTACTACCATAGTTCCTACAAAGGCCTGGCGGCCTGGCTTGGGGTTATTAAGCAAAGTCTTGGAGTTACCTCATCAATAAGCTACACCTGAGCTGTTCCAATTGCTGTTCCAATTGGAGAACCCTTAAGGAGGTACCTCTGTTTTACATTTACATTAAGGCATATTATCCTAGAGAACTGGTTAGGCAAAGACTTAGTACTTAACTTCTTTAACTGTTGAAAAGTTGAAAAGTGCCAAATGAAGCCATCTTGTGGTGAGTTCATTCTGTAGTTCCTTCCATCTGACGTAGTGTGAAAAAGATTAGCCAGAATAAGCGTTAAGCTCTGGTTTAAAAGCTCTGCTTGATTTGTGTTTGGGGTGGGTGGGTGGATGATTGGGTGGGTGGCTGTATTTTAATGCATTTTTATTTTATTTTATTTATTTATTTATTTACGGGTTTGTGTTGTGGGTGGGTGGGTTGAGGGTTGTGTGAGTGTTTATTTTTTATTTTATTTTTATTTTGTATGTTTTAATTTTTTAATTTGGCTCCGCCCACAACATAATGAGATCATGATGTTAGCTCTGCCCACACTGTGATGACATCATGGTGGGGTAGTAAAATTGTTGACACCCCACCACTGCGTAGATCTCAGTTTAGGAAATGCAGCTGTGGAGCCTCAAACAGTTGAGGTAGCATGAGAGACAATCTTCTTGGTGTTGTCACCAGTGCACTAATGGATTTGACTCTTTGTAGGTATCCTGGAGCATATTCAGAAGTATCCTCCAGATTGGAAGCTATTTTTCAGAAGAACAATGCTTTCCTGAAGGAGGGGTTAAAAAAAAACAAACTAGCCAATTCAGCAATAAACTCTTAGAAGATACTTGTAAAGGATGTGCTCTTTTACATGGCAGGATGTCTGCAGGGGGTTCCTTTGCAATACCATTCATTCCAAATGATTGAAAATCTATATGCCAAAGCACAAGGCATGTTGGGTAGTCTTATCTGTAATTACCTGTTTTGTGCAGACACAGGATTTGGGAGCTCAGAACGTAACCCATTAGTGCTTGAAATTCTCCACGGTCATAAACAAGCAGATACCAAAGAGAGACAGGGAGGGAAGGGGAGGGAGACAAGCGATGTTTTTCGGAATGTCTATGGATAAGTATTGCCAGTTTGAGATAAACAAAAAAGGGATGCCAGAATCTCATATATAATAACATAGTTTGTAACTCTTCCTCGTATTCATTCCAGACTTTCATTCCTATGGAACTGAGCCAGTACTACCATAAGGCAAACTGAGAAAAATGCTTCAGATGCCAGATGCTTCTCCCAGAGTTCATTACTGAAAGAGAGAGGTGGTACATATCCTGACCTGTATCTCCCACATTAACCTGCTGTGGAAGACACTGTTATGCTATAGTAAAACTCAGCCACCAGGCTTGTCAGCTTCCATATATGGGGAGAGGGATGAAAGGAACCAGCTTGTTCCTTACCTCAGACAGCAAAGTGTCTTGGACTGGTCCTGGAAGTGGCATGGCCACTGCAGACTCTGCTTTAAAGTGCATCTTTTTTGTTATGTTAGTAAAGCCCCTGGTAGCTGAAAGCCTTGTCTGGGCATGGGAGCTTGAGCAGTCTGACTAGGCACTGTTGTCCATCTCTTCGCAATGATGTTAGGCCAGGACTAAAACTTACCAAAGTGTCCACCTTGGGCATGTCTGATGGAGTGGATTTGATCCACAAAAGCTCACATTTAAATACAGGAGTTACTGTATTTGCCAGTGTATAAGATGCATTGGGGGAACTGCAGTGGCTCAAATTGCTAAGACACTGACTGGAAGGTGGCAGGTCAGCAGTTTGAGACCTGAATACAGCAGGACGGAATGAGCTCCCATCTCTGTCCCAGCTCCTGCCAACCTATCAGTTCGAAAGCAAGAAATTGCAAGTGGATAAATAGGGACCACTTTGGTGGGAAGGTAAACAGTGTTCCATGTCATGCCTGCCACATGACCATGGAAAAGTCTGCAGAAGCAGACAATGCTGGCTTTTCAGCTATGAAACAGAGATGAGCACTGAACCCTTGAGATGCATACGACTGGCTTTCAAGCAAGGATGATGTTTACCTATACCTTTAAGATGCATTGGAGTATAAGACGTATCCCATTATTACCAAAATAGCTTACTATATCCCACTATATACTTTACAGCATGCACTCCATTTTTTCAGTGTATTTTAAGAGGGGGAAGTTGGTCTTATACGCCAGCAAATATGTTAGTCTTTAAGGTGTCACAAAATTTTATATCTGTCTTTTTTTTTCTGTTTTGATTATTCTCTGGTATTCTTAAAGTGTGTTATGCAAAACCAGACGCTGTAATTTAGAAGACTTCCAAGTACTGTTGATTAGAGGGAAACTAATACCTCAGAGTTTTTGGAGAATGTATTTTCGTTAATGCACCATAAAATAGCATTTAGCTTTTTTTACAGCCACATCACACTGTTAGCTTACCTTCAGCTTGTGATTTACAACAATTCCAAGATCTTTCTTGTCTGTAGTATTACAGAGCCAAGTGTCCCCCATCTTGTAACTGTGCATTTGGAGTTTTCCTCCCTCGTTAGACACCCTGGAGTAGCCCTATCTTCCTGCTTGGGACATGGCTGGGAACCGTTCATATGCCACTTAAGCTCTTCAGACAGAATCAAGGTATAATAAATGCATCATCATTCCTATTATCACCTCCACCACCACCATTTCCAATCAGGCTCAAGATAAAACATGTACATCTCACTTCAGTGGCCGTGACCATCCTGGAATGTATTTTACTTCCTACGACCTGTCTTGGCTTCTAAAATGTGCAATATAGCCCACAAAAATCATGCACTATATAAACCTGTTCTGAAGCCAAGGAAATAAAATGAAAAGGTACAGGAGGAGAATAATAATAGCACTGGCTAGCTCAGTGGTTTAGGTTTTGGCCGTGGAACCAGAGGGTGGGAGTTCAATTCCACTCTATCCCTTCTTGAAAAGATTGTGACTCCATGGTCCATAGGGTCCATTCCAGCTCTGCAATTCTAAATTGTTGTTGATGATGATGATTTTAAATGTCTTTTTATTGAGCTGCCAAGTAAGGGAAAATTGCAAAGTGTCTTGTGAATAGTGCTGACAACACAGAAAAAAAATAACAAGGATGGCCAGTAGCTTTAGGCTGGGGAGAAATGAAGGGGGAAAAATAGGCTTTGCAATGATGAAAATTGGAATGTTGCCACAACTTGACACCTATCCATATGTAGATCATTCTTCAGGCCACACTTCAACTTGAATTTGATCCTTCATTTTCTCTCCTTAAAACTAAGGTTCAATAAGGCAGCCATGCAAAGGGATCAATAGTGGCAATGTCAGTGTAGCATTTGATTAAACAAATTCTTTCCTGGCTTATCATTAAAAATGCTGGATTCTCATTCTTAGAACTTAATTAATTCCTGTCATTCTAATTTGATAACACTTGAAGATTTGACTTGCATTTTAATTGCCAGCACTAAATTTTTCCTGTACTCTTCCCCTCCCTCCACCTCAATAATTTTAGTTGTGACAAGGACAGCTTCTTAAAAAAAAACCTTCCTCCCACCAGGCTTTTGTTAATAATGCTTTTTTTTAAATTGCCCATTTTAAAGAAGTATATGGATTTCATATTCCTTAATTTCCATTTGTTTTCCCCCTTTCATTTCCATCTGATTCATCACAGGAAGGGCAACATTTCATTGTATACAAAGCCCTTGAGGATCTGTGTTGATTATATAATTGAGAGGGAAACTTCGTTGTTGTGTATTTACTCATTCATTTTTATACAAATATATGTAGTGCTGAACATTAAAATGCCACTACAGCATGCAGCAGAAGCTACAACAAAATTAAAAAACAAAGATGTGAAGATGTGAATGATCATATGAACAATAAAACTAACACAGGGGGTGTCTTGATTAGCCAAAAAAGTCCTATATTTCCCTCAGTTTTACCAGGGTCAGAATCAATTCAAATGTGAAGGAATGCATGATGCACAATTGGGTTACACATTATCTTGCTGAAATGCAGTTTATTTTAAAACAGGTGACAGGGGCAGTTTATTTTGTACTGATTCCTAAACAGCCGTCTCCCCCTGTGTGCATATGTGTATGAGTATATTTTGTGAATTGTGTCTTTTGCCCTGTAAATTTTGCAGGCTTCTCTGCAGCCTGGAAAGCCTACCCCCATCTTCTCTTCTATAGTGATATCATAGTTTAGTAGTCAACTGTTCATGGAAAAGAACTGTTGTAACATTAAGAAAGTAAATTTTCCCAAGATTGCATTGGTAATGGACCTGAGCGATATAAACACTGGTAAGTACAAGAAATAATTAATTGTAATTATGGTAACAACTGTAAGATTTCTAATAGCAAAGATTTGGAAAGTGTATCTGCATATTGGTTTGGAAAAATGGTACTAGGAATTATGGAACCTAGCATAAAATGACAAGCTGATGTGTTAACTTTTTGAAAAAGAATGACAACGGAAAATGGGCGGAGCCTATGTCATGGGTGATCTAGTCATGCCTGTCATATGGCCATGTATACATCTGCAAAGACAGGCAGCACTGGCTCTTTGGCTGTAAATGGAGATGAGCACTGCACCCTAGAGTCAGATATTACTGACTTTTGAGCAAGGGAGACCTTGAACGACTTGCAGGGACAAAACCTGATATCAAATTTGAGTACCAATTGACTCCAAGTCCGAGCAAGGCCGCCCGGACTTGGAGGAGGAGGACGTGGAGGAGGAGGTGGGCAAGGTTGGGCAGAGAAGTGGGCAGGGCAAGGAGGTGGGCAGGGAATGGCAGGGAGGTGGGTGTGCCCCCCCCCAATTTCACCACCCCCTGCTTGAAGGCCCTCCAATTTTGCTTCCCCCCCCCCGACCTGGGGGGTTGCAAACCTGTTACTGCCCACCACTGGATATGGCATCTGAAGAATAATAATACAGGACACACCATGAGACACTTTTGGGGGACGCCCAACATTCATTCCTGCAAAGAGAGCTAGAAACAGACGCAAAGGAGTCTCTGTGACTAGCAGCAGGCCAGGGTCATTGTTGATAAGGATCAGCAGTGTGTAGGGGCAAGGACTTGCCCATCCAGTACAAAGAGGGGTGGATTAGATTCCCCTGCTCTTCTGGTACCAAGTATAGCACCAAGTTAATTGAATTATAAATAAGATTATGTCCCAAGCCTTTTCACCATATATTGAATACGTCTCACCTCCATATTTTACTTTGTGTGTGTGTGTGTGTGTTTCTCTGTCTTTTCTCATATCCCCAGTTCAGCTATTGCACACCTCAGTTCAGCTATTGCACACTTATATTACCGACAGTCCCCAGGCCAAGAACTGCAGACTAAAGGCCCTGTTTCTTGCTTCTCCTGAGGACCATGTGAAGTTATAGGTCAGATATCAAGTGATTCCTTGAGGGAAACCTGGTCCAATGTTATTAAAAAGGTTTCTTTTTAACTAATAACAATATCTTTAATTTTGATAAGGAACATACTAGCAACCAGTGTTATTTTTTTCCCCAGCTCCAGTTGCCTAAATTACTTGCTGGTAGAAAGACATTTTCTCCTTTATTCTTCCTTCCAAAACAGATGGAATGGGATTCAAATAACCATAATCCCTTATTATATGTAAAAGCATTCTAGAGGCATTATATTCTCTGGCATGATGCAGTGATACAACACATGCATGAATATAAGGGCTCAATGGGAATTTAAGAATCTAAATATCATAATGCATATGAGATGTACAGAAATGCATGGTGAGATAAAGTGGTGTTTGGGAGGTAAATAAACCAAGCAAAATATTTCCTGAGGAATGACATTTTGCATGAGTTGCTAATGTTATAAAACAAAGGAAGGTGATTCTAGTAGCATTTGGCATTGAAAATCCATTTAAAAGATGCCCAAGGCAATTCCCACTTACTCCTCTCAGAATTGAACATTTGTAGATGAAAGAAAAGTTTGGCTGATAATAAATGTTTCTAGCCAAGTTTGGCTAATAATAAATGTTTTAGCAAACATTTCTGTTCTGCAAGAGAGCACTTCATCTTTATTCTTTAGCCATTCCTTACCTTGGTGGTACAGTAGTTAAACGGCTGTACTGCAGCCAGAAAGCTGTGAGTTCGACCAGGGGTCTTGGTTGACTCAGCTTGCCATCTTTTCAAGGCCTGTAAAATGAGTACCCAGAATGTGGTGGGCCAAAATGCTAATTACTCTGTGAACGCCCAGAGACTGCACTAAGTGCTATGGCTGCAGTATATAAGTGCTTTGCTTTACTTTTTATCCCTCAGTTCATTAGGTGTGGCGGTAGAGAGAAAGAAGAGATTGCCCTAAAAGATAATGAGAGAAATCCAATTCAGACATACAAAAGCATCAGTGGTTGTGGATCCATTTCCAGCCACAATTTCAAGTCTTGGTTATGACCTTGACAACTACTTTTGGGTCGGCCTCGGCTCCCAATGCCATTCTATCCGGCCCACGGTGATCACTCTGGGAGTGGAAGTTGATGCACACATGCATGTCCCCATGCATTTTCTTTCTGGAGAGGTCCTTCTCCTGGTTTCACTATCTTCGGTGGCATGTTCAGTGGCCACTCAGAGGAGGGTCTTCTCATTGGTGGTTTCTAGGCTCTGAACTATTTTTCTCTCTCCATTATTTTATTGCACAAACTACAAATATCTTTGTTTTTAGTATGTCTCCAGCAATTAATAGTCTCCAATCACTGGGTTTTACTTACTTTACTAGAGTCTTCTCTCATTTTGTAAGATAAACTGGTAACAGCATTTGATTCCTTACCATCTAAGGTATTTTAATTTAAATTGTATCCATATTAGCTCTTCCAGCATAGTATTGTGATATGAATGTAAGGGCTCAAAGGGAATTGAAAAAGCTAAACATCCCAATGCACATGAGATGTACAGAAATGCAGAGTGAGATTGTACTTCAAACAGGAACTTTTTCTACTCCTAAATGGAATCACCAGTGATTGAATCTGTGTGTGATCTATAGCTAAGCTACAGCTCTTCCCCAGCTGACCTGGAGGGTCATTTTGACAGTAAAAACTAATGTTTGTGTGCGGTCAAATAACAACCTATCGGTAAAGGAGAGCAGGCATGAGGAACAAAGGAGACCAGACAGCCATTTTCTTTCCCCAATCCTTGGAAGACTATAACAAATTTAAATTTACTACAAGGGCTATTACGAACATGGCCCCAGAGAATTCAATGTTCCTTCTCCCAGAAAAGATTGGAGGATTGCCTCAGCAAAACAAGGCATCATGTTCTGTGATCATATGAGTCTGACAGTTGCCCTCCATGCTCTTGTTACCTTAAGATCAAGTACAGTTGTTTGTTCTACGTGCCCTTGAAAATGGCTCAGAAACTCCAACAATTGTTTCAGAATAATCACAGCCGGTTTCCTGTCAGGCATAGGATGACACACGGACACATTTGGCTTGTAACTATACTGGCTGGCAGTTTATTTCCAAATCCAAGTGAAGGTGTTGATGTAGACCTATTTATACTCAATTAGCTTAGGTTCTGGCATATGTTAGTGAATGTGTCTCTCCATATATGCCCACCTGTCAAGTGAATCATTGGCAGGGGTGGACTTCATTAAGTCTTTGCCCATTTAACTTTTTATCATACATCTTCTCCAGTTTACATGAGCTTTATAATACATTGCTCACTCTGCCGTGATCTCAGCTCAACTTCCCATGCATTTAATTGTCACTCTGCTGTTAAACCAGCCCAGGAAATAGGGAAACGGCTATTCTAATTGCTTTATGAATTGAAGTTCCCCTTCAGTTAGATTTTGTTCCTTGAAATAGTCCCCTTGTTGGTCTGTCCTGGATCCAGTTTAATTATCATTATGCATTTGGAAAGCATATCTGAAGACTAAAGTAATCAATCCCTTCTCTCATCATTTCTTTGACCCTCCTAAGTGCAGGGAGCAATAAGTGGAGCTTCTCTTTTCAGTGGCAGTTGTCCATGTGAAATGGACTTCTGAAATTTCAGTGTCTCATGAAGAGTGAATGGGGAAATGGGGAAGTGGCTTCCTCGAATTTGTCAGCCTCTACTAATAGGGTGGTGATAAAACTTAGGGTAGAGGAGTTTGGGACTAAAGTATTGCTCTCTTTACATGAACTTTCTGTACAAAGTGAGACTGCCATATAATGCATTAACGAAAGCTGGATACTTTTGGCCTTCAAATGTTTGACTGATGTTAACATTATTCTTGCTCTATTTCACTTTATGTCTCCCCTTGACTATTTTTCATGTTGTGTTGAGAGATTTTGTGGAGGATTTTTCTGCAGAAAATTGTGTGCGTGTATTTTGATATGCATTTCTGCTAATGGTCTTTTATGCATTTTTCTTAATTAGACATTTTGTAAGCAGAGACTCAAATATGTTTTTTCAAAGACAAATAAATTGATTTGCAAATTAATAACACATTATTTCATGGTTTATCTTCATTTTTATTCAGGTTTTTCAATGGTCATTTTGAGGCCAATAATGACCTCAGTAATCAGAAATGACAACACTAAGGCTGCTGTACTTTGGCAACATCATGAGAAGGCAAGACCTGCTGGAAAAGATGTGAATGCTCAGAAAATTAGAAGGCAGAAGGCAAAGGAGGAAAAACAAAAATGAGATGAATAGATTCCATTAAGAAAACTAGCCTTATGTTTACAAGGGCTCTTACTGACAGGACATTAAGGAGGTCACTCATTCATTAGGTCACCAAACAGTGGTTTACCATTTCCTCCTTCTAGGGATATCCTTTGGACTAGGCCACATGCCCAAGACTATACAAACTGGCTCTTCTCTTCAGAGGCATAATGGGCAATCAAATTCCCAACTCTACAGCCAGATACCTAAACCACTGAAGTACCAAGACAACTTTAAGACAGTAAAAGTAAAGGTTTCCCTTGCTCAAAAGCCAGTCATATCTGACTCTAGGGGCCAGTGCTCATCTCTGTTTCAAAGCCGAAGAGCCAGCGCTGTCTGCTTCTGCAGACATTTCCATGGCCATGTGGCAGTAATGACTAGACACCGGGGTGCACAGAACACTGTTACCTTCTCACCGAAGTGGTCCCTATTTATCTACTTGCAATTTCTTGATTTTGAACTGCTAGGTTGGCAGGAGCTGGGACAAAGACAGCAGCTCATTCTGTCCTGCAGTACTCAGGAATCGAACTGCTGACCTTCCACCTCCCAGTCAGCGTCTTAGCGACTTGAGCCATTGCAGATAGTAGGGAGTATCTATTTAGTTCCAAGCTATTGGGGATAATCAACCAGGACTGCTTGTAACAAAGGGAAGGTATGGACAGTCTTAGACAGTAGGCTAACTGACTCTAATTAGACTTCATCAACCCTGTTTTCTCCACCCCTAACTTGGAATGTTAGGTTTAAACATGAATTAGTTAAAGTTAACTGCAGAAAAAAAATAACCTACTGCAATTGACTTTGAGGAATAAATCTATTTAGCTTATAATATTAACAAACAAGCAACTTTACAACCAACTGTGGCCTCCTTAGAAGTGCCTTCAATAATCAACTGGGCCTGCTTCTCCAGACTAGCCAAGCCTTTAGGGAAGAACGCCATGCATATAACCTCAGTTTCATCTTACTGGTGAGTTAAAAGTTTTCTCCACTATCTGTGGGAAACAGAAGACAGTATATTTTTTCCAGTTATAGATATGATTTTGAACTAATTGGTGTGCAATATAAGTTGGCACCTTTGATAGGTTAATGATATTTCTAAGGCCAGCTAGGTTTGGGTATAATTTTAGAAAGATGTTTTTATATGCAGTAGGTTATTAAACTGCAAATAGGAGTGGTTTTCAGAAGTGGAGTTCTTCTTGTAATGCTTTGATTTCTTAAGAAGGAGTAGCGAAGTTAAGGCATCTATATATAATGTATTCATAGTATTGTGTTGAGCTACGCACTATAAATTTAGGTTGAAACTGAAGGAAAACATTCGGCTCCTCCCCTTTCAAACCAATTCCATGAGGTTTGTAGACGCAAAACAATCCAGACTAATGTTTTATTGTACAAACATCTAGGAAATATTACTTTTCACATTTTATTTTGGAGCCATTGGGTTAGAGCTTTAAATTTTAAAGCTTTCTCTCTAGCATTGGTAAAAAATAATGAATTTAATTTAGCATGTTAATTTTAACAGAACATTTCCAAATTTTGCCTTCCCCTACTCCTACATTTCTCTACTGTTTTCTCATTTGTTTATATTTGCACAGTGATACAAATGAACAAGAGACATTGATCAAGAACAGAAAGAATACCTGGGATTTGGTTGCTTGGTAACACTAATAAAACAACTAAATATCCCAGTTAACAATAGGTGGACTAGCTGAGAACCCAATCCAATATTTGATTCAGAAAGAAGCTCTTACTTTAATTTGATATAATTGTCACTATTAGGACTGTCTGTTTCCATGTTATGTTGTTTCAGTTAACTATGGCATTTACTAATACAGTAATACCTTGCATAACAAATTAAATTTGTTCTGTGAGCCTGCTCGCTATATGAGTTTTTTGCTATCCGAGTCAGACTTGCATAGCGAAAATCCCTATGGGAAAACTCGCTTAACGAGCTTTTTTTAGGGGAAAAACTCGCATAGCAAATTTTTTTCGTTATGTAAGTTTTCCCCATAGAAAAGCTCACTATGTGAGTTTTCTATGGGGAAAGTCTGACTCACATAGCGAATATTTTCACTATGCGAGTTGGACTTGCATAGCAAAAAATTCTGTTATGCCATTCAGCTCGCTTTTGGAAAAACACACTCGTTAGGTGAGTTTTTCGCTATGTGAGTTGCTCGCTAAGCAAGATTTGACTGTACTTGAAAAGTTACTTTTAAAAATGAATCTGTTACTGGTATAATACAAAGAGCCCCAAGTAGTTTATAATTATTGTAATTTGTTTTCAATGTAATTATTATTACATTCTTATATTTTTGCAGGGTACATAAAAAGAGCTTCCTCAAAGTTTGTGACATTTTTTAAACCACAGGCAGGTATACCTTGTCTTGCTGGCTAATCTTTCTCACACTGGGTCAGGTGGAGGGAACTGCAGAATGAACTTACCATAAGGTGCCTTCTTTTTGGCAGTATTACATCTGACCTAGACATAGGAGAAGAAGTAGATCCAGACAGGCTTTCTTGTGGTAATTTCTTCTTCAGCTTCTGATTCTTGATAAATCTGGAGTACACATAAGTGAGCATGAAGAAATATGCATACATGGGAAGCTAGCATGGGGTACTGATTAGAGGTCTGAACTATGAGCCAAGAGATTTGTGTCCAAGTCCCACTTGACAAATGAAACTCTGTAGGTGGCCATGGGCTTGTCATAGTCTCTTACTTTGCTCCACCTCACAGGTATGTTGGGAGGATGAAAAAGAGGAGCAGGAGAGCCATATATGTCATCCTTAACTTCCTGGAGGAAAGGCAAAATATAAATACAATGATTCAACAAATAAATAAATGAAGTTATTTTTCATGTAACAAATGCAATGATTGAGATCAACTGCATATAGAATTCCTACCCAAATTTATATCCTGTTATCTATTCAACCTGTAAACAGAAAATGTCACATGAAAAGCCAGAGGAGATTCAGATGAAAGAGTGAAAGATGGTGGAAGAAATATCAGTAATTTAAGACAGATAAAATCATCTTTCTGGCAGAAAACAAAACAAAAGGTCCCTTCATTTTGGCAGTTACACATCTGGCCTAGAAGAAGAATGTGTTGACCATTGTGGATGTTGGTGCTTAAGTATGCATAATGCAGTATGGGGCAGTAGCCACAGTATATATTCTTTCTCCAACATTTTGTGATTATAAAAGGTCAATTACAATTTATCGTTACCAGAGGTGGGGAGAGGAGTGGAATTATCCCTTGTTATATTATCACCATAGTGTAATTTAGTCATAGCTTTCCTATTGAGAAAATAAATTTAACCAAAAGTCAGAAACGACTAGGTGGCACATACTTCTTAAATTTGTTATCCAATCTTCTGCCCTCCAGTTCCCTTTCTGCTTCTCTTTCCCCAGCCCAAAACTCCAGGTGGCATCTGGATGGAACAGCTTCTTGGGGTGTAAACTAGGGAACTGGAGGGGTACTGGCTTACCTGCCAATCTGCAGACAGGTACACATTTCCTTCCCTCTGGACTGGAAGTGGCCCTCAGCCCATGAAGGTTGAATATCCTCAGGTCCAGACGGCTTCCTGAGCAACAGCTGGAATTTCCTCCCTCTCAGGACACAGCCAAAACAAGCTTGAGTAAACCAAGCTTCCTCCTTCTTGCAGGGCTCTTGCAGGGCTCTTCCAGGGCAGAGATTTAGCATGCACACACACACACACACACACACAAACCTACTTCAGGGCTCGTTTAGGATCCCATAAGCCACCAACATGTCATGAAACCAGCCGGCCCCCTCTGCTCTGGACCTCCTAAACCAAAGCCCCCAGAGGGCGAGCTGGCCGGCAATGCAGCTAAGCTGCTTCTCTTCTGTAAGGAGGTTTAATAGTTAGCGTATTCAGAGGCTTGTGTGTGAATGCATTGCTTCTCTTACCCTTTAGTCCAATGAAGAGACGTTGTTGCAGCAAACATAGGTTTATTGATCAGGTATATTGATCAGGTTCATAAAGCATAGGTCAATAGCATAAGACAGTACAGCAAACAGAGCGATAGTCCTAGGTAATCATGATGAAAACAAAAAGGGAAAATATCCCCCCAGGCATAGATGTTAACCCATAGACATCCAAAAACGACTCTCTCTGCTCTCCCCAAGATGGGGATTCTGCAGTCAGGTGGGGTACCTTTTAACCAATCAGGGAACAGAGAAAACTTTCTCAAAACATGGGAACATGTAGAGACAGTGTCTCTGTGGTAGCCACAAGAAGGCTAACTACAGATAAGGGATAGGAACACTGAACTAAAAACAAGCTGTCTCGTGACACGTAGTCTTGTGAGACAGAAAGAAAGGATTTTTGAGGCCTAGTTTAAACCAGGTCCTCTCCAAGCTTTGAGAACGTTAGAAAATATGTTGTTTCATGACACCAGTTGTAAACCAAAACTCCTTAGCAGGGAAGTAAGGAGGCTGCTGGGATAATGAGGACTGAGATTTGAATGACTTGGCCTCCTTTGGCTGAGTCTGGGACTACTCTTCATCCTGTAGGTAATTTATGCCAAGACTCCTTGCTAAATGTTAAGATATTAGCTTCCCACTTGGCATTGCAGGAGTTGTCACAGAGAGAATCATGTGTCAAAAAGATGTGACGGCTGAGCTTCCAGAATAAGTCCAGGAGGACCCTACACTACATACACTCGCAATTTTCCTTAATTATTCCCTCCTGGGGAGTTGTCAGTAAAACTCTTCAAGGCAATGGAAGATATGGGAGGAGACAGCAGCTACAGCAGTATGTACTAGAGAAGAGAGAAGGGCAAGGTGATTTTTTTTGTCCTAAGCTGTTCCCAAAGTTACATAGTTTGGATAGACTTGGTGTCATGTACCCTGAGTTGAAAGTGCTGCTGCTAGTTGCCAGACAATATAATAAGAAAAGAAAGAACAGGAAAGCAAGGTAAGGGGTACATCAGCAGTTCTAACATTGATGGTGGTGAGAACTATGGGGCAACACCAGTAGCTGAAGGTGTCACTGATGGAAGAAGCACTGGCAATGGTACTCAAATGGCAATTATATCAAATTTATATCAAATATTGTGAGTACTACACAGACACTAATGATAAACCCCTGCTGAACTCTTCTTACTGTGAAAACCTATGCTGAGACAGACTGATATGGTCTCCCATCTCCCGCATTCAGATTGTGATCTACAACAATTCCTAGATTCAAAAGTAGGGATTCTTAGCTCAGTTTATACTATGAGGGAGAAGGCTCTAGGAATTGTTGTAGATCACAAACTGAATATGAGTCAAATAGATGACAAAAGAAACACTAAAAATTGTGAAAGACAGGTGAGAAGCAAAAGTAAAGGAAGACAGAAATAGGTTCAGAACTGTGAATGCAATTTTTCAGCCACTGAGTCATAAAGGCAAAGAGAACTATTATAACAGGTGTGCAAAGAAACCAAGAACAACAAAAATGAAGGGGAAAAAAGAGATCTCTTCCATAAGATGTGGGAAGAAAAAGGAAATTTTAAACCTAGACTAAGAATTTTGAATGATCAACAGGGAAGCAAACTATCTTCATAATGCAAATATCTGCTGGCTATTTAAACATACCAAAGATTTTAGAAGATTAGTCTTTGCTTTATAGCAAAGCCTTTTATTGTGAGAAATTTTGGGTTGTTCTAAAAGAAATGGATGTATCTCAACACTTGATTGTTCTGGTGCACAATCTCTATATTATGAGCAAGTTGCTACTTTTAGGACAGAATATGGAGAGACAGAATATTTTACTATAGACAAAGTGTCAGACAAGGTTGCATTTTACCCCCTTATCTCCTCAATATGTACGTGGAACATATTATATGGAAAGCCAGACTAGATTCCAATGAAGGAGGTATGAAAAGAAGAAACATCAGAGAATGCACGAGGAATGTGATAGCTTTATTGGACTGCTTAAAAAACAAAACAAAATGTTGCAAACTTTTGAGAACAGGTCTCTGCTTAAAAAACTAAACAAAATGTTGTAAGCTTTTGAGAACAGGTCTCTTTCTTCTTTATGCAGGCATAAGATAATTAATAAATTTCATAGCACATTGTTGTGGTGCTAGGCAGAGATGCATGTTGGACTAGAAACAGATTTTAAGAGTATTCTATGATGTTGAAGTTTTTATATGTCATTATTTTTGCACTTCGGTATGTTGCTTGATTGTCGTGTGAGCCACCTTGAGTCGGGTTTCCTGAGTGGGTGGCATATATGTACGAAAATTAAATTATTAAATCAAATCAAAACACCTTTTAATTTTCTGCTGCTAGTCCAACATGTATCTCTGCTCAGCACCACAACAATGTGCTGTGAACTTTTATTAATAATCTTAAATTATTAAATCAAATCAAAACACCTTTTAATTTTCTGCTGCTAGTCCAACATGTATCTCTGCTCAGCACCACAACAATGTGCTGTGAACTTTTATTAATAATCTTATGCCTGCCTGAAGAAGACAGCTGTTCTCGAAAGCTTTCAACATTTTGTTTTGATTTTTAAGCAGTCCAATAAAGGTATAACCTTCCTCATGCATTCTCTGTATTTTTTATGATTTAAAAATGTATCGCATGCCCAATCTCCTTTTGTTTTGTCATCGGTAATGTTAGGTATGCAGATAACACCAGATTACTGGCAAAAAAACAGCAATGACATGAAATTACTTTTAATGAAGATGAAAGGAAAATGTGCCAAAGCAGTATTGCAGTTGAACATTAAGAAGTCCAAAATCATGACTACAGAACTACACAACTTTAATGTTTACAATGAAGATATAGAAATGTGAAGAATTATGCATACCAAACATAATACAGTATTATATTCCAAATGTGCATGCAGCTATGAAATCAAACAATGAAGGAAATAGAAATGATCATCAAGCTGCCAAAAAAGAAATAATGATTGATTTGAAATGTGGTGCTGGAGGAGAGCTTTACAGATACCCTGAATTCCCAGAAGACAATTAATATGATATTAGAGCAAATCAAACCTGAATTGTCTCTAGAAGCAGTTATGATGGAGCTGAGGCTCTCTTGCTTTGAGCTCATCATTAGAAGGCAAAATTCTCTGGAAAAGACAACAATGTTGGGGAAAGTGGAAGACAGCAGGGAAGGAGGAAGAACAATCACAAAATGGATTGATTTCCTAAGGTAACCAGAGGCTAAGTGTTATAGGACTTGAGCACAGCTGTTGAAGACAAAATATTTAGAGATATAAATAGGGTCACATAAAACAACATGAGACAACAGCTTTAAAACAGTTATTCTAATCTAAGATCCACTTCCCCTCCCCCAAGTTGCTGTAAATAATGGGAGGAGCCCTTATATATCAATGATATTCTCTTTCAATTGTACGTAAGTCACTTAATTTCCAGTGATGGGATGACAAAAATTCCACTACCACTCCATGACGTCACGGACGTCATGGGCGTGGCCAATGTCATGACGTCACGACGTCATGGGCGGAGCCGACGTCATGACGTCATGACGTCGTGGGCGGGCCCAAAAATAAATAATAATAAAAATCCACCCACCCCTCAACCCACCCACCCAACCAGACAGCTACAACAAACCCATAAATAAATAAAATAAGGATATAAATAAAATAAAAATACAACCACCCACCCAAAACACAAATAAATCATCCACCCACCCTAAATACAAAACCCTAACTTACTTACCTTCCATGGCCCGGGGCTTGTCCCTCTTCTCCGGATCGGGGCCAGGCAGCCTCTGCGCTGGGGAAGAGCCAGGAGGCGGGGAGGAAGAGGGAGGAGGAGGGGGAAAGCAATGGAGAAAAAACCCTTCCCCCCCCCCTCGGCAGGCAGCCAGGTTGCTTGTCGGCATCCGTCCTTCTCCGGATCGGAGCCAGGCAGCCTCGGCGCTTCGGAAGAGGGGGGAGGAAGAGGGAGGAGGAGGAGGAAGGCAATGTAGAAAAAACCCTCCCCCCCCCCTCGGCAGGCAGGCAGGCTGCTTGTTGCCATCCGTCCTTCTCCAGATTGGAGCCAGGCAGCCTCGGCGCTTCGGCGCTGGGGAAGAGCGGGGAGGAAGAGGGAGGAGGAGGAAAGCAATGGAAAAAAACCCTTCCCCCTCCCTTCCGGATGAGAAGACCGGCTCAAGGATCAGAGGATCGCTGCCCGGCGGAACCCCAGAGCACGGGAGCCCAGCCGGCCTCCCCCTCCCCTCCCCCGGCTCCCCTCCCCCCGAAGAGGGCTTCTCCAGGCAGGCTTCAGCTGTTCTCCCCCCCTGCTGCCTGTCTTCTGGCTGTCGAGGACCCCCGGCAGCCCTGCAGAAGGGACCGCGCTCCAGGACCAGGCAATGCTACCAAGCCAGGAAGGGCTGTCGAAAGAAAAAAAATTAAAATTGGAGCCAAAAATGGCTCCAATTTAGTGTGCATGTGCAGAAACTCAATCTGACGCATGCGTAATGCACCAGATTGAGTTTCTGTGCATGCGCTCTAAATTGGAGCCATTTTGGCTCCAATTTTTTTTAAAAAAATTCCTGCCGGTGAGGCATCCGATCCGGACGCCTCAAAAATGGTATTACCCTCACGGAGAACCCTCCGGAAATCTTCCTAACGGTTCTGTGGATCCGGTCAGAACCGGTGTCATCCCATCACTGTTAATTTCTCAAGTGACCTTGGACTTCAGTTTCTTTGTTTAGTAGATCTTTTATTTTCTATGTGCATTAATAAAGTAATCCTAAAGCACAAGGCTTTAGTTTATGTTCAAGCTTTGCTTTAGGCACTGAAATACAAGAAATACCAGGTGACAGGTTGTAAAACAAGAGGGACACAAATAGAAATCCATCTCCAATCTATCTCAGCTACTCAGTGTCAAAAATAATATCTGTCAACTGGCACAAATACTGACATCATCCTCAACAATTAAGAAATATGACATTTTAGATAGTTCAGTTACTATTACTTTAAAGAACAGAATATAGTGTAGTTTAATGTCAACCTTATCAGATGGTGATAGATATATACATTGCTTATCTTTTTGTCTTCTTTTATACCTGTATGTTCAAGAATTTCTATTTTTATTCCAATTAGCAAGAGAAATCTGATACAGTATTCCAATCCTTGGACCATTGTAAAGCTAATAACATCCCCAAACTCATGAATGTAGATCAGGGGTGCCCAAACATTTTGGGCCGTGGGCCAGTCATGCAATTCAGGGAGCTGGTCACTATGGCCTAGCGGCTGGGCCCGGCCCCCGATGCCAATTCATCTGACCCACAAAGCCCTCATCGCTCCTAGAAGCAGAAGTAAAATACATCCATATGGGCACATTTTTCTTCAGCTTCCAGGAGCAACAAGGGCTTCGTGGGCCAGATGAATTGGTGCCGGGGGCCAAATCCTGCCCCTGGGCAGTAGTTTGGGCACCCCTGATTTAGACTGAGGGATATTTTTCTCATTGAAAGACACCTTCTGAAAGGAAAGGAAATTGGGTATTTTCTTTAGAAGGAGAAATAAGTCTAAGGAAAGAGGAAGGGAAGAAATGGCCTAGTTTTTGCCAGTTAGTTTTTACTTCCAGGCCCTCGAGGTTATCCTTCATTTACAACTTATTATGCTCTCTTTCTCTACCTCAGTGCAAACATATACAGAACAATAAACACTTCTCATGCTTAAGTGCTGTTTACCTCATGGTCACACTGTATATTGTATTAATTTCTTGTAATTTTCTTCCGCAATGTTCTATAAACTCCAGCGGCATCAATGGAGTCTTCTTCCTTCCTTTTTTAAACTCCTATCTTGTCAGGGTTGCATCTCATTATCTTATATTTCAAAGCAATATCTGAAGCTAAAAGGAAGATTCTTGAGATGTCACAATGGTGGTTCCTTCTCATGTAACACAAAACTAAGTTCTGACACCTCTTAGGAATGGAGGGAGATATCTGTCCAGGCTTTAAAGCCATGGTTCCCAATGTGGGGCACACGCACACACACCACCGGGGTGGTGGTGTTTTATTTTTAAGGGGGCAAGAATGAGTTATTATCAGTGAATTCTCTTTAGGCTTCATCCATGTGAATAGTTCACTTTTTAAACAATATGAATTATGTGCCAACAGGATTTTAGAGATGCTTAGGTAGGGCATGGGGGGAAAAGGTTGAGAACCACTGCTTTAAAGGCTTGCCTCACCTGAATTTAGACTTTTGTTTCCTTCATGATCATGTGACCTGAGACTTGTCTTCTCATCTGGAAACCCAGTGAACCATGGTAATTCCCTGGGACCTCAGCCATTACTCTGGGATCCAGCAAATCCACAGCTTTTGTTGATGGATTTTTGGAGGGAGGTGGCTAGAAAGAAGGACGGATTGTCATCCTTGTAGTAGAGGACCCCAATTTGGATCATGATGCTTCATGATCCATGGGTTATATATATATAACCCATCTTCTGTTCCTAATACTTAAAGGCCCAACAAAGTAGTGGTCATTGTCATTTTGTGCAATTTGCATTACCTACATAGGATACATAGAATAATTCTACAGTATAGAGTAGCATCCTTGCATTGCATCTTCATTGGTATGTCCAAAATCAGCATGCAGATGCTGGAATTGGAGCTAGTCCATGTGTGATTGTAAGGAATGAATGTACTAAGGGTAAATGGTTGTATGAGTGCATATGCAAAGTATTGGGTCAGAATGAAGGGAGAGGGAATTGCCTTGGTAAAAATGCAGGCAAAGACAGTGAAGACTGCCAGTAGTGGGCAGAAACAAAATGTTAGAGAAGAGACCATTTATTTGCATATTGAACTGTGATCATTTGAGAATGAGTGATTGATGGGGAAGGTTCTGGAAAACCCTGAGAAGAAAAAAATGGCTGCCATCCTGGAATCATCCAGGTGAGAAGGAGTGTGAAGGCTCCAATAGAAAAGTTAAATAGGTTTGTTTGCCTAGTAAAGGTAAAGGATACCCTTGCTCGAAAGCCAGACATATCCAACTCTAGGGTTCAGTGCTCATCTCTGTTTGCCTAGGAGTCGGTAAATTTATCATCTGTCTTGCCTGTAGGGTTTTTGAGTGTTTGATGAAGCTACCTTTCATGTTTTCCCCCTTGTTGTAACCTGACTGTTGCTAAAATGTTGTTAAAATAAACCTTTTTATAAAAAAATCCAAGCCCTTGTGTTTCGTTAAACAAACAGGGGGAGTTGGTTTGTTTAGGCCAAAACACTGTTTCTTAGCTTAACCCTACGGAGACGGGAGGCTGTAATTTTTTTAAGGCAGAGTTTGAGGTATTCAATAGCCCAGGGCTTGTCTTGTGTTAAGAAAAATCCATGCCAGACTTCGTAGGTAAAAACATCTTGGCTGGTATGTCCCCAGACTTAAAAATTTCTGAGGAAAAAGGGTCTGGCATTTGTTACAATGATATCAGAAGTAAGACCAGCAGAATGGTCTTTCTGACCCATTACACATCTGTGAGAATATACAATGGGGTGGGGGGAATCATATGCAAACCTTTTTGAGGGAGATATAGGTTCAGCATGAAGGTATTATTATTGGGAACCACATATCTTGAGTGACCCTGCTACAGTCAAACCTCACATAAAGAGTGCCTTGCTTAAAGAGTGCCTTGCTTAAAAAGCAGAATTTTCTCTGAATGTTCACTTCGCTTAACAAATAAAACCAACAAAAACTCGCTTAACAAATAAACCAGGGTTCTGATCCCTCCCACCATAAGTCAGAATTTATCACTTACAATGGTGTTTCGCTTAATGAGCAAACTCACTTAAAGAGCAATCCTGTGGAACACATTATGCTCTTTAAGTGAGGTACAACTGTACTGGGCAGTATAAGGAAACTCCTTCAGATGATAAATGCTATGGAAGAGCAACAGCTCCTGATCATCCTAAGTTATTCATCTGTCCTAGGCAGTAACATCATTTGGCTGACCTTCCACCCTAGCTTCAGAGGACAGGATTCTAGGAAAGGATTTGCTTTTTTTGAAGTGGGAAAAAGCAAGCTCTTATTTTGAGGTCAATTTATCAGAACTTACTCTTACAAGAGTGCAAAGTGCTCTGCTAAAACACAAATATGCTAAGGATAATAGGGAAAGTAATCACTATATTAAACTAGAATGGTAGTTGTTGCTTCCTAACTTCCAAGGTGCATTTTTCCCTCAGTGCTTTTTTGCCCAATAATGGATTTTCAAGAAGGGAGGGGAGGTGAAGCAGTCAAACTCAGGTGCTTCAATCGTCTTACAGTACAAAGAAAACCAGCCATTCTCAGCTGTTCACTTTTACAAATAACATTTCACACTGTGTACTATCAAAGTAACATTTCCATGCACTGCATCCTGAATTTTAATATACTTGAGGCTAGGCTTTCAGGAAACAATCTCACCTCATGTGATTTTCAAATGAAGGCAACGTCCAGCTGCTCCTGGGTATATCAATGGGAGTTAGCTACATAATGTCCTCCATCTGTAACATTTCTAGATATGTCCCCACCTGAAGTCAAGTAAGCAACATGATGCCTTCTAGTTCTAGCCTGTGTGACTGCTCTTTTCTTATTAGTGCTTTTTATGACATGTTTCTGTACCAAGAAACCTTGGAAGCAGGGTAGAGAGAGAAGCCCAAGATTATCCAGTGGATCCTATGGGGTTCAGTGAAGACTTGCAGCTGGATCTTCCAGATCACAGTCCAGCTATCTAACCCTCATTTTGAGGGGGCAGTCACAGGGTGATACACTTCACATTTTGGACCACTTATAGCCCAGTTCAGTTTCAGTTATTTTCAAGTCACCAGTTGACCTACAGGAAATTGCTAACCAGCTAGAGCCTGCTCCATGCCCAGTCAGGGCTTTCGGGTCCTGCAACGACATGCTCCAACCTAAGTTATCCAGCCAGCTGTAAACATACTAAGAAATAATCCAGTATGTTAGGATTATTGCTGCAAAAGAGTACAGCAATGATCCTGTGCTGGAAGAGCAAATCAATTATTTTATAAGGCAATTAAAAATGGGGGTAACCAAATCAAAAGATTATAACTTTTAAAATGAGTTTCAGATCAACACCAAATCAGGCACAGTTGTAGAATGTTTGGGGCAATAATTTTCAAGTTTTTATTTTAAAAATATAAATGTTATGTGGAAGAAGATTTCATGGCCTGGCATGTGGCTGAGAACATTGCCCCCTCCTCTGGGCCCACAGCAACGGCCTGTGGGAGAAGATTCCATGGCCTGGCAGGTGGCTGAGAACATTGCCCCCTCCTCTGGGCCCACACCAATGGCCTGTGGGAGAAGATTCCATGGCATGGCAGGCAGCTGAGGACCTTGCCCCCTCCTCTGGACCCACAACAATGGCCTGAGGGGAGTTAGTCTGTGTTCTGCCTTGGATGTTTTGTAAGGTTGTATTTTCTAATTTTTACTGTACTGTTGCTGTTTTGACTGTAAGCTGCCCTGAGTTGCTGCCCTGAGTGGGCGGCAATATAAATCTAAATAAATAAATAAATAAATAAATAAAACTGTTTTCTTTTCCATTCAGAAATAGGTGATCCTAAATTTCCCATTTTAAAATTGTTTTTATAAATTGGAGAGTCTGACCTTGCTTATTTTGAAAAAGAATGGTTGTCCCCATCCACTTTTTTAAAAAATGGAAGAATGCCAGGATTGTATTTATAGTGTATGTGTACACTATACAACTAAAAAACCTAGGCAATTCACTTCTTCATAAAGCCCCCAGTTTAATGAATGTGGGATATTGTGCTTCTATATGCATGGTTTAAAATGACAGTTAGTGGCCCAATGTTGCTGTACAATATTGTGCCTGCACTGCCAGCAGGAAAAAGGATTCCAAATCTGAATGATGACAACACCAGTGGCAGCAGCCAACATGGTCAACAGGACAGCCTCTTATGCTCATTACCATTCAGAAAGAGGCACTAGCAGGAGAATGTCCCAGAATTTGACTCCTTTTTTCATAAGTTAACCACTTCTCACCCAAATACAAAGCAATTGTCAGGACTTTTTTTTTACAAGTTCTTTAAATATGTGTTGCTTGGAACACACATGATCATCTGCTTCTGACAGAACAATTGATAGGAGCTTCTTTATCCATGTAATTAATCACATCTGAATTGGCCCTTCAATTGTCATTGTGTACAGAAGAAGTAGAGTTGATGTCCTCAATTTTGAAGATTCAGAGGATGGAATTCTGACATTGTTCTTCCCATCTGCATTAGAAATGTTCCTTCTTTTTAATGAAGCATGGTACCAGCTAAACTTGATCTTTGATGCTGCTTTCATTTTTGAAGCAGAGATGCTATCAGTGTTTCAAACACAAGGACATGATTCATCAGTCCTAATATTAAAGAAGAGACTGTTAATTGGCTGCTCCATCTTGACTTAGAGCTGCATATATTGAAAGTTGATGTTGAGCTCAATCCAAAAGACACAGCCAAGTAGATGCCATAATACAACCCAATCCAATGGTTCAAGTAAATCCCCACTAAGCATTATTTTGCAAATAAAGAACATGTCCAGACTGCCCATTATATGACATTTGAAGCTAGCTCAAATTCACATGATTTTCTAATGTGCAAACCAAGTCATTTTGGACAAAATCAATAGACTAAAATTTTGAAGAGGCAAAAATCTGACCTGTGTATCAAGTACTGAAAATACAAAGAACCCTCACTTTAGTAATGGACAGGAAGACAGTGATGCAATCAAAGTGAAAACTCTGTGTATCAAGTGTGTCCTAATCCACTGACACAATAGGAGTATTTTTGTTATCTATATTCAGATGTTGGCTGTCTCTTATGCCTTTAAGATGGTGAAGAAGATGTGCAGAATCCTTTCACAGAAAAATACAGAAAGCATTATGTGTTATAGACAGCTAAGGGACGTGAAGAGACCAGTTAAGATTAACTGTTATTATACAGCAGTGTTTCCCAACATGGACCCCGTGCCTCACAGGGGAACATCTATTCCCAGAAGCCTAAGTCAGTACATTGCCTGATCAATGCTTTGGGGAATTGACTTAGACTTCTGGGAATTGAAGTCCAAAAAAACCAAAGGTTGGGAAACACTGCTCTATAGCATGCCAACAGACAGTTGTTGAAAAGCATGAAACAAATGGGGAACAAAATATCACTTCTGCAGATAGTTATGTACTCTACAAAGCTTTCCACCTCACTGTAGGTGTCATTCTCTCCACCCACTCTTCCATGTGTGTCATTTCCCCTGTGCAGCTCCTGCCTTCAAGTAGGCCAAACACTGCACAAAAGAGCACATACAGCTTCATGGTCCAGAGAAAGAAATTATGCAAATTATAGGAGGAATTTGTAAAAAGCTGCACCTTATTGCCTACAAGACAGTAGCACTGGACGTATTTATCTTTCCTTCACTATGGGCATAAAATAGTTGTGTGGTAGCATTGTGTGAAAAAATACTGTATGTTGTCCCCTTGTTCGGTGTTGTCCTGGTTCTGGAATGATATGTCCGTGCAATGAGCTTGAATACCCCAGAGTCTACTAATGGCTGCAATGACATTGTCAGTACAATTTTAGCAGCCTGTCTGAACTATGAGAAGCATAAATGAAGAACAAGGAATAATTTCCTCCAGCCCCTTGTCCTTAGACAACATGTAGTGCACACTTTACTAATGTAATACACTATGTAGTGTCAGAAGGATGCTTACTGAGAAATCCTATTAACATCTACTCAAAAGTAAGAGCCACTGAGTTGAGTGGAACTTACTTCAATGTTAATAAGTACAACAATCCAACCTTAATAAAATTATGGCTTTGGTTTGGAATGCTAATGTTTGCAGGATTATTTTTTTCTCATCTCTATGACATGGATACAAAATATTTTTTTTCATGATCACTAAATGCAATGAAATGGGTACAAGAAACCACGTGAATGTATAAGCATGAATTTTCAAGTAAATGTGTCGTATCTACTATCTTGAACTAGGTTTTTCCCAGGCTATGCAGTGGGGTGTGGGTGGTACAAAATGCACCATTTAAAACTAGAATGCAGAGATTCTTTCACCAGAATACTGTGTGATGATGTGCTGTCCGCTATTGTGGAATATCACAACTTGTCTCATGGTTAAAGTGGATTCTTCCAGTGTTGTGCAGGTGTTCTAATCATAGCCAATGTATTGACAATTTGCCACAGAAAAGAATTCCACAGAATATCGTGTATTTATTACTTGATGAGATTTTTTTGCACCACCATGCCAATCTCTAGAAAAATACAGCATAAGGTAAGGAAGTCAGTTCGTATCCAACTCTAGGGTTTGATGCTCATCTCTGTTTATAGCTAATAAGCCAGTGCTGTCTGCGTCTGCAGACATTTCTGTGGACATGTAGCAGGCATGACTAAACATCAAATACAGTGGTACCTCACTTAAAGCGCATAATGTGTTCCACAGGATTGCTCTTTAAGCAAAACATCATTGTGGCTAATTGTGACTTCTGTCGGGAGGGATTGTGAACCTCGATTTAGTTGTTAAGTGAGTTTTTTAGTTGATTTTATTTGTTAAGTGAGGTGACCATTCAGAGAAAATTCTGCTCTTTAAGTGAGTTTGTCTCTAAGTGAGGCACTCTTTGTGCAAGGTTTTACTGTACACAGATCACTGTTTACCTTCCCACCAAAGTGCTACCTGTTTATCTACTTGCAATTTCTTGCTTTCATACAGCATACCAGCCACATATTATGCTTAGCACTAGCAAGTTTTTCCATGTTATTCATTTCTCTCCCACCCCTGGAGTTTCCAGATTAGAAGCTGTATTCTTCCGTATTGTCTTCATGTAAAGACTAGAATCAATTTCCTTTGAAAACAATGATGCTATATTGATGAATTTGTACTTTCTGTTACAGTTCTTATCAGCACAACTTTTTCTGTTTTTGTTTGGGGGGGTTGTTGCTAAGATGAGATTCTAATAACAGCTGATGTGACAAAATTTGTGGAGAATTAATCTACACTGCAAAACAGCCTCCATATCAATTTTTTGAAATGAGATTTCTGTGGGAATATTGAACTATATGGGGGGGGGGGATGAAATGTACCTTGATCAGCAGGAAATGGACTTTCCCTTTACAATTCTTCTGTGCATTGTCAGATACCTATTCAAGCAATAGAAAATTCATTTTTTCCCAACACACTTCAAGGGGTACCTCCCCCTATCATCATTTTTTTATATGATAATGTAGGAGTCTGAAAAGCAAAGGTTCCAGCTAGTGTGGCAATTATCTGATAAACATTTGTTTTTACTTATTTTTAGGGACCTATACATGGATAGGAATGTCAAATTCTTCATTCACTCTTTGAATAAAACAATGATGGAGGAGTCAAGTCCAGGTGTTCTCTAAACTTACTCCTTTTTCCTTCGATCTTTCATGGCAATACCTTCTCAAGTAAGTCTTCTCTTCTCATTTGGTGGCCAAAGTACTTGAGCTTCATCTTCAGTATTTGTCCTTCCCAAGAGCAGTCAGGGTTGATTTCCTTCACTATTGACTTATTTGATCTCCTTGCAGTACAGGGGATTCTCAAGAGTCTCCTCCAGCACCACAGTTCAAAGGTGTCTATTCTTCTGTGCTCAGCCTTTCTTATGATCCAGCTATCACAGCCATACATTACTACTGGGGAGATCATTGCTTTAACTATGCAGACTTTTGTTGGCAGAGTAATGTCTCTATTTTTTATTATGCTATCTAGGTTTGTCATAGCTTGCCTCCCAAGATATAAGCATCTTTTTATTTCATGGCAGCAGTCACCATCTGCAGTGATCTTGGATCCCAAGAAGGTAAAGTCTGTCACTGCTTCCATTTCCTCCCCTTCAATTTGCCAGGGAGTGATGGGTTCGGATGCCATGATCTTTGGTTTTTTGACATTGAATTTCAAGCCAGCTTTTGCACTCTCCTCTTTCACCTTCATCCAAAGGCTCTTTAGGTCTTCTTCACTTTCTGCCATTAGGGTGGGATCATCTGCATATCTCACATTGTTGATGTTTCTCCCAGCAATCTTAATTCCCATTTGTGGTTCATCCAGCCCTGCATTACATATGATGTACTCTGCATATAAGATAAATAAGCAGGGTGACAATATACAGCCTTGCCCAGTGCTCCTTTTCCTATTCTAAACCAATCAGTAGTTGTATATCCTATCCTAACTTTTGCTTCTTGGCTCACATACGTATTTCTCAGAAGACAGGTAAGGTGGTATAGTACTCTCATCTCTTTAAGGACTTGCCACAGTTTATTGTAGTCCACATAATCAAAGGCCTTGGTGTAGTCAATGAAACAGAAGTAGACATTTTTATAGTAATTGTTTGCTTTCTCCAAGATCCAGTGAATGTTGGGAATTTGGTCTCTAGTTCCCATGCCTCTTCGGAACCCAGCCTGTACTTCTGGAAGTTCTTGATCCACATACTGCTGAAGCCTAGCTTGTAAGATCTTTAGCATGACTTCACTAGCGTGTGAGTGGAGCACAATAGTGCAATAATTTGATCATTCTTTGGCATTGCCCTTCTTTGGAATTGGAACACTGACTGACCTTTTCTAATCCTGTGGCCACTGCTGCATTTTCCAAATCTGCTGGCATATTGAATGCAACACTTTAATTGCATCTTATGTTAGGGCTTTAAATAGCTCAACTGAATACCATCATCTCTACCAGCTTTGTTGTTAGTAATACTTTCTAGGGCCTGCATAGCTTCACACTCCAGGATTTCTGGTTTGAGGTCATTGTCGTTGTCAGGGACATTAAGGTCCTTTTTGTAGAATTCTTCTGTGTATTCTTGCCATCTTTCCCTAATCTTTTCTGTTAATCTCATAGCATAGCATATGCTAATCTATGATCTAATATCATAGCATATGCTATGACATAGAGCATAGATTTGCATTTTTCTTCTTGGACTGCCTTCTAAACAAATTTCATGTATGACATCTAGTTGCCTGAGCAGGAATAGCTTTCATCCAGCCTTATAGATGGGAGGAAAGAGGTGTCAATGTTTTAAAGCCACATCACACATGGGGAAGATATAATCCAATCTTCTCCTTCTCCATCACAACATTCACTGACATTCATGAGTTTTACAAGCAGCTCAGGTCTAGTTTCACAATCCTCATTGAGGAAAGATCAAAAGTAGCTGCAGAAGTCATCTTGCCTTTACTTGTAGCCTCTGATGCAAAGTACTGATGGGTGTTGCTGCCCCCTCCTGGAACACAATTAATTGGAAGACTATTCTGCAGACTTCTACTTACTGTGACTGCATTCTAGAATTTACTGTGAAGCCAAAGAATGAAAACTTTCCTAGGCACAACTAGACCTTGGGGGGATGTGAGTTACTCATCAAATATTATTGCAAGAATTGCCAAAATAAAAACACCATCAAAATAGCAGCAATACTTTTTACCATTAAAAATGTTCTCAGCTATTTTAAAATATATATTATAACATTTAAAATTAAGGGACATAATTGAGCTAGGGTGAAGTAGAACAATGCCAATAGCAGATTATTAATAATTATTTTTTTAAATCTGATTTTCTGTGTTATACATTACAATAAAACGATCCCTTGGTAAATGTAGTCTATATTTAATTATCCAGCAGAGAACGGACAAGGGGCAGTAGAGAAAAAACGGCAATGCATCATCACTTTCATTGGTGGAGAACATGCATAGAAAATGTGCAAGTCCACATGCTGACATTTCCAGTTGTTTATTTCAGGCTCTCCTAATTGCAATAGGAACAAAAGAGATGGTGCTGACTCAGAGTGTACTCTTCTCTCCTCCCCCCTCCGCCCCAATGCTTTCTCCCCCACTGCCTACTTGATTTTCTGTATTTCTTTTTATTTTATTTGAATGAAAACTAAGCCACACAACTATTCTAGCTCTGTAAAAGGTGTGATGGTGTAAAGATAACACAGCCAATTATCCCACTACCATAGGACTCCTTCTACCTGACATTCAGGAACCAGCAGACTAGAGAAATCTATGATAGCTTTTAATCACTGACTGTTTATGCTTGCCAACTGGCCAGATCAATTAGGAAATAGCCACATATATTAGGTAGCAATATGTAGCATTGCCAATAAATAAATAAATAAAATGGAACCCTCCCACCAGCTTATACACTATATGAAAAGTACATCTTCTGTTACAAATCAGGTTTTATTTGATGGAAAAATATTCAAATTTCAGGATCACAAAAATAGAAAAGGAACATTTTTACATTTCCCCTTTTTTCTAGATAAAATAATAAAAACTTATCTATATATACAGTCAAACCTCGCATAAAGAGTGTTTCGCTTAAAGAGTAACTCGCTTAAAGAGCAGAATTTTCTCTGAATGTTCGCTAAGCTTAACAAATAAAACCAATCAAAAACTCGCTTAACAAATAAATCAGGGTTTGCAATCCCCCACACACACAATTGGTCACTTACAATGGTGTTTCGCTTAAAAAGCAAACTCGCTTAAAGAACAATCCTATGGAATGCATTATGCTCTTTAAGCGAGGTACAACTGTATTTCCTGGCATAGCCAGCTAACAAAATCAAGATTATATATCTCTATTGTTCTACTCACAAGCAAGCAGAGGTAACTCCTGTCTCCACCTATTCTTTGGAACATGCATACACTAATGGTTTTTCTTCTACAACATTCTAAGACAGTGATGGTGAACTTTGGCACTCTAGGTGTTCTTGGACTTCAATTACCAGAAGCCCAAGTCAGAAGTCCTGCTGATCATGGCTTCTGGAAATTGAAGTTCAAGAACATCTGGAGTGTCAAGGTTCGCTATCAGTGTTCTAAGATAACCAAACCCATTTTTCATACTTCATTCCACCTCTTCCTGTATACAGTCAAACTTCGCATAAAGAGCGCTTCGCTTAAAGAGTAACTCGTTCAAAGAGCAGAATTTTCTCTGAATGTTCACTTCTCTTAACAAATAAAACCAAGCAAAAACTCACTTAACAACTAAACTAGGGTTGGCAAACCCCCCCACCCCAGGTCACAATTGGTCACTTACAATGGTGTTTCGCTTAAAGAGCAAACTCACTTAAAGAGCAATTCTGTGGAACACAATATGCTATTTAAACAAGGTACAACTGTATTACCCAATAAGACTTCACTTTAAATGTTCATCTTCTTCACTTCTGTTCCCACAGTATGAAACTGTTTTTAATTCCAATAGCAAAGGAATTGCCACCTGGCTTTGAAGGACAGACTTTCTTCACACGTGTGTGCACGCGCACACACACAAATACAGAGAGAGAGCAAAGAACCACAGTAGCCATCTTAACACACCAAAAGCAAAGGTTCCACTTTGATTCACCACGGATGGTACCATTTACAAAATACAAGGCCTATAGAGGCATTTTTGAATCCTAGAAAATTATGCAGCTCAGGTCATTAAAATATTATACTCCCTATCAATTGCACAGCATCATTGATTCCTGTGCACATATGAATCATGACTGCTGCTATTGATCATCTCAACTTAAGAGGAACAGACCTGGATCTTTAAATAAGAACAATCCAGTGCCCTGCATAAAAAAGCACAATTTTAGGACAAAGATAAAGGAAAGAAGGCCTTCTGGGTCTTTAATAATTTCAGAATTTTTGCCCACAGCTCCTGGATAAGGGATATTAGCATACTCAGATGGAAATTCAGTTACAGTAATACCTCGGATAACATTTACCTCGGTTAACGCTAAAATCGCATAACGTTAAGTAATCTGGGGAGGAGAATTGGATCAAATAACGTTAAGGTCCTATGGGATGGATCGGATAACAACCGCTAAAGCCTGTGCGGTTACAATGTATCTCTATGGAGCTTTAATGTTATCCGATACATCCCATAGGATTTTAACATGCATCGGATAACACTAAAAATCGGATAACACCAAGACGTGTGGAACCAAGTCTTAGCGTTATCCGAGGTATTACTGTACTTCCCTTTTCTGTCCGAGCCACAAGGAGATCCGAGAACAGAAGTGAGGAACTCATCGGGCTTGGTCTAACTGCATAAAACAAGTAATTACACTTATATACCACCCCATAACACTTGGTGTACTCTCTGGGTGGTTCACAGAGTAATTAGAATTTTGCCCCAACATGCTGGATACTCATTTTACAAACATCAGAAAGATAAAAGGTTAAGTCAACCATTATACCTGGTCAGGATTGAACACACAACTTTCTGGCTGCAGTACAACAGTTTAACCACTCCACCACCTGTGGTTAAGCCAGACAACCAGGAGAACAGACATAACAGAGAATCATCAGGGACTGAATAAAGTAATATTCCTTTTTTCTCAAAAAGCATGCCAGGACAGTTGTTCTAATTCTTCAGAATAACCCTGGCAAGCTACCCCAGCTTCAGATGCTAGGTGGGATCTATCCCTTTGGGGCATTATTGTCTATTTATCCCTGTCCAGATATGATAAATATTTCTACTGAAGAGAAATTTATGTAACAGCAGCATAGCATGTTGTGGTAGGAAAAATACATCTGCCAACATCTCTTCTACTCCACTATTAAAACAGCAATATGCAATTTTGGAGAGTCTTGGATTCAGTTTTCTACTAATAGAACATATCATCATTCCAAGTCCAAATGCAACCTCACGGTCATCTCTAGTTTTGTATAAAAGTTGTTTGGGGCAAAGGAAGCAGGAGGGTCTTGTTTTAAAACATAATTTCTGTTCCAGGAACAACACTTCTTTCATCTACAAACTCCCATCACTAGCAGTTTAGAACTAAAGAGCTCAAGTTATGGGATTGTGTAAATGGGTTGGGGGGGAGGGATGTGTTGCCTCCCCTTCTATTGATATATTCAAAAATATTGTCTTTCTTTGTTTTGGACTGTCAAAACCATTTACCTCGTGGGCTTAACTCTGTAGCTAACATTGGAAAATTGGCATCAGAACTAACCAATCAGAGATGAACCCCCTGACTTCTCACACAAGTGTTTACTGAATAAAGAAGACTTTGGAAAGCACTTGGACAGTAACTTGGTACCCTAACAGCAAGCGGTACAATCTGAAAAATGGCATTACTACTTCCACTGCATACTCAATCACTTCCTTGGCCCATGTGGGGACAAAAGCAATTGGAAGATTGATTGCTGCATCTTGAACATTCATGCAATTCTTTGGTTGACCATATTAATCTGTAGACATGAGACTTTTCCCTTTTCTTAAAAACAAAATGAGATTATTATTCTAAAAGAACCAGACAGGTGCTGTATTTCTCATGAGCATAGGAAATATACATAGTAAGATAATAGAGGTCATTCAGTATGAGCTAAGTAAGCTCCAAAGATTTTCCTATTTGTGATTTATTAAGTACTTTCAAGGATCCTAGATAACCAGCTCATAGCTTGAGGGAGTTCAAAATGGATAATTGAGAAATGTTCTTAGAGAGCTTCACATTGGATGTAGCAATAATGTTTGCTATGCTTCTTTGCAGAGTCTATCCTGTATATTTGTCTGTCCTTCATGCTTTGTATGTTTACAGAGACAGGAATTGGAAAACATCACAGGAACAACAATATTCCTGAATACACCACAATATTTGGGTGTGTTAGGGTCTGCAGCATGGGCAGCTGGCAGGCAAGATGAATGCCAGGACCCAGGACATTCAGGTAACAGTAAGCAAATCTCAGCCCAAGTCCAAGTGAAACCAAAGATCCAGGATCAGTCAAGGTGATAAAAACATAGTCCAAACAAGCCAGACAACAAGCAACCAGGAGAACAGACATAGGAGGCAATCTTCAGGGGCTGCAGCAAGGTATGGACAAAGTTCAAGGAGCAGGGATCTGAGCAGGGTAAAACAACAGTTTGTAGGAACGAGGAGCAAAGTCTTCAGAAGTAGGAATCAGAATCAAGGCAAGAGATTTTATAGAAACCAGGAACAACACAAACGAGTCAAAAAACATGTCTGCTCACCTTTATTGCTGAAGCAACTTCTGAGAGGAAGGGCAAGTTCTTATATAGTGAAGACATCCAGGGTCTCCAAGTGGAGGTTATGAAGGTCAGGAAACATCTCCAGGGCCCTCAGGGCAGCATCTGCAAATTGTGACAGGGTGTGTTCTGGCAGAGGGGTCCTATCACTTTTAATTAGAAGGCATTTGCAATTAATTCATTCATTTCTTTCTTTCAAAGGACAAAAGAAACAAGAGGAAAATATAGGAGAGATGCCAATTGAAGAAAGCTTCAAAAAGCTACTTAAAAACACCCTGCAGTTAATGGAGCACTCTAGTTAACATGGCCAGTGGCTATGCTCTTCCAGGATTTTGAAAATAGCATTCCCAAACTATGCAATTGAAGATTTTTCCATCTGATCCTTGCCATAAACATCCATGAATGAGATAAGTCAATTGTACAATAAAGAGTTGTCTGGAGTTATGAAAACAATCTTTCTCTGAACTTGAGGGAGTTGGGGGGGGGGGGGAGGATCAGAATATGCTTCTGAACATATAACTTGATTTTCTGCAAATTGCAGAATTTGCCGTTTCTTTTAATATTGTTTATTTATTTAAGATTTTCCATACACCACCCCAGCTGGCACAGATAAAAATATAAATGGAGGCAATGGACAACAAATGATTTAGAAGCAAGTTTCTATGTCTTGCTCATATTGGAATGGATGTTGGAATTGTGTGGAAACTGCAAACACTAGCATGGTGAGGGATATGATTTCTAGAGTTTGGGTGTGATACTTGTCTCTTCCCAATTATAGAAAAAAATAAATGAGCAAATGGTACAAAATAGTTCAAAACAAAAAGAACAAAATTATGCTCAGTTGCCTAAACAGCACGGTGTATACAGATATACAATTATCCCTTTACTGGAAAATTGGCTTTCATGTTTTTTGTTTTTAAAGTGCTGAAGTCTGCTGTAATCATTCGTGTTGCATTTTGGGCTATGTATTTATTTTCCCAAGTAATTTTATGCCCCTTGTTTCTGTCTTGGAATAGTTAGAAATAAGTCAGAGTTTCTAGTAGCAGCTTATTTGGAATACTTTTTCACCCGCTGTAATAGTGATGGTTTCCTTATGAAAGGCTTAGCTATTGATTTAATTTAAAAATGTCTGTAAGGGGGTCTGATGATTTGTGTACAATTATCTAGATTAAAAATGATCCATTTCAAGTTCAGTGTGTGATTTAGAGGAACGTGTTCACTAAATCTGGCTTAACATGTCAATGTCATCTCTCCAGTATTAAGAAGGCTGTTTACGCTAATGCAGTTTCCTCCTGATATTTGTCCTCAGGTGAATACAAATCCCGTTCAAAACTTGCAAATGTGACCCTGGGTGGGAGCCTAGAGAGGTGCTGTATTACATTGAGCTGATCTGTTTATACCGAATCTTAAGTGGATAATGTAATAACCTTTCCGTTTGCAGCTAATTTTCCAAATGATGGGGACTGTGCTGTGCTTCTTTCTGTCGTTAAAGGAAAAGCTTTCTTCTTAAAAAAATCATGGGGATAAAGAATTAAAGCTCAGATAAACATGTTTTGAGAGGTCTTGGGCAAGGGGTTTGGGATATGAAAGAGCAGCTGCTATTGGCACAATTATGCACAGTTTAATTTCAATGCATAACCAGAATCCTTCCTCTTTTCCAGCCCTTTGCTCCATTTCATCATTTCTTAAGACCAGAAGGGGATTATTTTAAAGTAGAAGAAAGTGTCACAGTGACTAGTAGAGAATAAAGTTAAATATAGATGCCTTGTGTTCAGGAGTAGACCAGCAAGCACGATGGCAGTAAGGAAGCCTATGTTCATGGACCTCTTACTTCTCATCATCTTGTGATCTTCACCTCTCATTCATGAAGCATATCACAGCTCCACTCCCTGCCCTACCAATAACAATAATGGTACACAGAAAGAGCCTCCTCAAAGATTGTGGTATTTTTTTAACCACAATCAGGCATACCATGGAAAAAGTCCACCTTATGCTATATTGCACAGCTTTCAATTGATTTACAAGTTGTCCCATTAGGATGCACAGATCAACACAAAGACCATGTGACAGGAAATTGACATTAAATTGATGTTAGAAAAATCTGAACCAACTTCCAATTTATTTCAGCAGCACAGACCGGCTGATACTTTCTTCCATTTGTCTGCAACTCCTTTAACATGCTCTCAAGAACCCCATGGGGAGGGTACATGGGGTTAGAGTGAATTCTTTCCTTCTAAGGAGTCAGGGCAAAAGTAAACTCTCATGATTCCTTACAATCCAGCCCCAGAACATTGTGCTTTCCACCTGAGAAAGTCCCATTTTCTCCCCTTAGGCCATGCTCTTCAAGGTCGAGCCATGGGAGATTTGCAGTAATGTGGTAAAATTCCAGTAATTGCAATTTGTAAACTGTAAGTAGGTGCATGTAGTGCCAAAAAACCCTTATTCCACACCACATCAAACTTGGACACAATACTTCCAATTGTCTTGTGTGGCCTCCCCCTTTTATTGGAATAAAGAATAAAATAAAGTCCATAAAGCAAAATGTTGTTTCATAAAGCAAAACATAGCAAAACTAAACCAAAATAAAGCTTCCCATTGTTGTGTAAAATCTAATCTAAAAGCATTCTAGTTTCTAGCAAACTAATTTAGATGCAAAGCCCACTTAACACTTTGTCTAATAAAATAAGAAATGTGATAGTTTCTAAGAGTAGCTTCTCCAAGCTATCAGAATATCTTCAAAGTCTGAAGATACACAGAAAATTGGCGAAGTATGAAAACCAGAATATTTCTAAGTATTCAGCCTTCAAATCCAGAGTGTCAGATGCTTAGCCTTCCCTCCTTCTGATAAGATTCAAAGAATCCGCCATCCCAGCCTCATTTGTTCAGAAGTCCATCATTGTCAAAGGCTCTCAATCAATCCAAAGAAGTTGCCCTGAAGATCTTTTTTAACTGAGCTCTAACTGCTCCTTTTATTCCCTAAAGGTGACTCACTCCCACCCTTTAGGAATGTCAAGTGGCCTTGAAGCTAGATCAAGAGATGAGATATCTGTTATCTCTTCAAGATCTCTCAAGGCCAAGTTACCAGGATCAGACCTTAATTCTGACAAGGTGCCAAAGCTTTCGCCCCTCCCCCCATGGTTCACCTCTGAAGTTCAAAGAGTGTCCAGTTGTGATGAAATGGGTCTGGGCAATCTCTCCCTTAATGATTAAAGGAGCCACTAGGGGCACTCATCCTGGTAATGCTTCACTGGAAAATCTCAATGCAAAGTTGAAAGGAAAAAGGTTTGTTTCTCCAAACAACAAGCCATTGTGATTAACTAAATCATGGTGACACATTATGGTGAGCTTATTTTCATAATTAAAGCTTCCAAATTCATTATACATGGTTGATGAAACTAAAAGTCTAAGATAGTCCTTATCAAATGAAAAATTGAATAAGGGGCACAACAATGCTGAATTGAGAAAATTCTTGATGTGAGAAAAAAACTGTTAGCCTTGCTAGAGTTCAAAGTATTTAGTGTTTACAGTAGACATGGGCAACTATCTTCATTAAAAAAAAACCCACACATATAATTCATTGCTATGTTATGTGCTGCTGTGCATTTAAAGGGAAGGAATAGTGTGCCATTGGTTGCAACAAAAATAGCACTCATCACTTTGTAGAGGAATTGCCATTAGCAGGGTACACCCAACTGTAGTTCAAAAATACCACAGTCTTCAAGGAGGCTCTTTCTGTGTACTCCAAGCCAACAGTACAACTCATTCTCCTTATAAATGCACGAAGACCCTTTACACATTTTGCATTTTTGGCTTGAGGGTACAAAATTCTGCTCAATCATGGCCAATCTGTGGCAGTCTATTTACACATTCAAGTCACTGCTTCATGCTACACTTACCAAATTATGAGCCAGCATGTATCAATTGAACACCAAGTGAGTTTCCAGATGCCTGGTCATCATTTTGTAATGATGCATTATCAAGTGGAGAAGGCATTATATACAAAACTACAGTATCAAACACCATAGTGGACACTTTGGTGTCATCTCACTTCTGCAATTCATATGACTGCCTGTGAAAAGGCACTAGATAATTAGATACTAAAAGTGTGAAACAGCCTTCAGCTGTGTTGCATCTTAGTAAACATTTCACTTTCTTAAGAAGAAAAAATAAGGGAGAGCTGGGTAAAATGAAAGCTTGAAACCATTTTACTATGAATAGCCAAACACTTTTGTTTCCTTGTGTGGGAGTTCCTTCCTCGTTCCAAATGCAACTAACCTGAAAACATTACAATTTTATTTAAGTATTTGTGTAAAATACATGTCATGCCACTTGGTGACATTTGTGAATGATAAGAGTGAGCAGGCAATAAATGGCCAACCTAAGTGACTGTCCTGTGAATTACTTTAGAAAGGTCCCTCCCCTTCCAAAACATTTTTAATCATGTTTCTATGGGGGCAGTTTTGTGGTGAAATTGAGTGGCAAGACATAAAAGCAGAACCCCTGCATTGAGATTCTAAAGATTTGTTGAAGACCCACAAAGAGAAGAGCACTCTTACGGAAAAGAAAATAGGCTAAAAAGTGTTTCGTTCGTTCACTTCCAGTTTCCTTTTGGATAATTCTGAGGTTTTGTTTTTAATGAAAGGTTGACTAATGGATGGAAACGGCACAACATTGGTACTGAATTATTTAAACTGCAACCACAAAACTCAAGAGTTCAATATCCTATGATCTGGAATAACGTGAAAGCAACATCACTTTAGTTTCCAGTGTGAGGAATAAGAAGGAGAACTGTTAACTGAACATCTGCTGGAAAGCAAAATGAGCACATAGATTTTTGCTGACACCGTTACTTATCAGCAGAATTCTGTGGAGAAACAGGAACATAGCGTGTATACAGAACATGGTGCATTATGAACTTAGAACTCTGTGTCATTCTCTCTAAGGAGTTGGCTGCAATGGCATTGTTTTAGACGTACATATGTACATCTAACAAAGGCTATCAAATTCTCCAAAAAGGTGCAGACAGGAAGAACCAGAAATCCATGGCTCTGTTTCAGAAGAGAGAGAGAGAGAGAGAGGCAAGCACTCTCTCTCACTCTCTCTAGCTTTTGCTCACATACTTTCTCCTAATAAGCATGAAGCATGAAGCTCACTGGGAAAACAGTATTACCTGATGTTTCCACTACCAGGAGTAGACACAGGACAGGAAGAAAAAGTGATAGAGGGATATGAAATAGAAACAGACTGACCAAAGATTAATTTCCATTTCACCCATGGATTCATTGAATCACCCTGGGTAAGTCATGGCCACACAGGACTTGTATACAAACAACCGATTCACATGACATAGCTTTTCCTGAGCTACGCCACTTCGTTGTACAGCTGCATGCTTGAATGCTCTCTAAGAGAAAATGAGGAGAGCAACGAACACAGATAAAGCAGCTGGCATTTTCAAAGCTAGTGCATGAGGGAGATAGCCAACGGGAACCACTTGCAGTTTGAATTGTATAGTTGAAGGGGAAAGCAAACAAACCTGCACATTATGATTCTGTGGCACAAGCCAATTGGCCGTCATACTCAGTGACTCATCTGGACAACATGAATAATATTTACCTGCCTGACTAAATTGTTGAGAAGATAAGTAAGTGATGAAAAAGATGTCTAATGTAATGTCCCAGACCTTTAAAATGTGGTTAAGCTTATGATTCAGGTGTTCATTAATAAAAATTACCTTAGAAAATAGCAGATCAGGAAAATGCAACAATGCTTTACTAGGTAACTTAGTGCCAGGGCTGTGCTTTGGTTTCATTCCTTTTATTTATTTAGATATCAGATTGAATTAGTAGAAATTTATTCCCACTGAAATCAATGGGATAAATTAGTTACTACTTAAGTCTGTTTTATTTTAATGGGAATTAAGTGCAATCTTTGGTGTTCCTTACGCCTGCTTACTAAGCACATAATGAAGGAGAGAGCAATAAGCTCCTTGGAAGGAGAAATATTTAAGATGAAGCCAAAGTACTTTGGACATCAAATGAGACGAGAGGACTCACTCAAGAAGGCCTTGATGCTAGGAAAGATCAAAGGCAAATGGAAAAAGGGAAGGAGAGAATGAGGTGGCTAGATGGCATTGTTGATGCAATAGGCATAGAGTTGAGTGGGTTGTGGAGGATAGTGGAGGATAGGGGTGCCTGGTGTGCAGTGGTTCATGGGGTCTCAAAGGGTCAGACTGAACTGTGCAATTGAACAACAACTATGTGCAGAATATGATTGATATGAAGAGAAGAGCTTCTGCAATTAATGGAGACTCTCCACCCAACACAGAAGCTTAGAAAGTTCTAAGTTTTGAAAACCTCCATGTGTAGTTGACAATTTTCCATTCAGATGCATAACTCTCTTTCTTCAGTGTGTCACTTGACTGAAATCCTGCTGAACAGTTACACAAATTGAGTAACTTTTAAAAGCAAATTGCCATAGGCTTTGAAATCTCTGTAGATGTGATTTGTTGAACACAAGTTTTGTGACTGAATGTGCAAAATAGAACATCTGTGATGGTTTCTTAACTTACAGCAGCATCAAAAAGTTGGATTGCTTGAGCAACTGAGCACTAGGATTTCAGCCTCAAAATAGAAGGAAGTTCATTATGCTTAAATGTCATACACACATCAAGGAAACTCTCTTCTTTAGACTATGGTTTTTCATACATGGAGAAGATGATTGAGAAGAGACTAACTGCAATTTGTTTCTGTTTTGACAAACTGGCTTACTGTAATGTCTGAACTAGCTCGTGTGAACTACTAAACAGTAAGGGAAGGAAGTGTGTAAAGAAAAGTTTTCATATGCCTCATACTTCAGTGGGTCAGTAAATCAAAACAGAACCCCAATGAGCCTTGTTTTACTTAAGACAATTACAACAGCAGCCATTTTTCTGTCAGTTCAGATACAGAATATCTTTACAGCACAAAATGTGGTTCAGACATGCAGCTCACTTGTGGTCTCATCTTTTGTTGACCTTAATAATAATAATAATATAATAATCTTAGAACTGAAGGGCTGGAAGGGACTCTATGGATAATTGAGTCCAGCCTTTTCAAGGAAGCCCAGTTAGAAATTGAACTCTCAGCCTCTGGCTCCACAGCCAGATATCTAAAACACAGGGCTGTCCAGCAGTTCTTAAAATATGGTTGATGATCTCTTTGGGGAAAGTGTCAATTGTAAGATAAACTTTGCAGAAGGTACTTCACATTTTTTTCTGCTCCACTTATTTTAGTCAGAATTTCAGAAGAGCATCCCACAATCTCACCATCTTCCTATGGTGGGTTGCTACTGTTAGCCCACTTGACGCCCCCCCCCCCCAACACAGTGTTAGAGTAAACTAGGGCCACAACTTTATTTATTTTAAACTGGTATCCCCCCTCCCAATTCTGCAGAGGGCCTAATTAAGTGTGAATATCCAAGGAAGGAACCCGGGGGGTTCCCTATGACCCCTGCTCCTGCTCATTATGGACAAGTCCCAAGCCCCTGAAGCAGGCAGCCCACCCCCAGCCAGTTGATTCTCAGGTGATGCTTCCCTATCAACAGATACCTATCTTCTTAACAACAGAGACTGCCACCTATGTGTCTTCTCACCACCCTGCCAACTGAGTCTTGTGATCTGGGCTGATGAGATGAAGGCTGCACGATCACCCCCCAATATCTTTGCAATTATTTATTTATTTATTTTGTTCTACTTTTATCACCACACCCTCACTGAGGTGACTGCAGGCGGCTTACAGTCTAACCAATAAGAATACTAAAATATAAAAGCATCCCCACAATAACAATTAAAATCATAAAAGCATTAAAACTATTAAAATACCTCTCCACATTCACAACAGTTAAAAACTAAAACCCAGATGGCCATTCATATGAACCAGCCAAGGTGGTGGTGGTGGTGGTGGGGGGTCCACAGGTAGCACACCACACCCACTTTGCCAGACAAGTTTTGAGGCCTTTTCTAAAGGCTAATAACTCTGACTGGCAGGGCTGTAGCCAGGATTCTAGATGTGAATGGGTGACATTTTTTTTCAGGGTGGGCAAAACTTACTTATCAATTCTTTGGTGACACAACAGAAATCTCCTTTTGACTCATAAAATGACTAAATTATATTTCTACTCAAAGTGAAGAGTTAGGTTTAGGAAAGTTTCTTAACATAAACAAGTGGTCGACTCTCAATAAACTTAAATACACACTGTGGTATATTTTACTTATGAAGGGATAAAATAAAATATGCCAGTCCCTGCAGTCTGTAAATGTCCAGATTAAAACTCCCTTCCCCTTCTACACATCTAAAGATTTCTCTATTAACTATCAACTTTTTTCTTTCTTTCCCTCACAATTAAAAAAGCAAAGGACTGCATTAAGGAGAAAGGTGGGAACGCAAAAGCACTTTCTGCCTCTCCTCTCTTCTCTCCCTTCCCTTAGTTCTCCCCTCTCCCCACCTTCATGTGACTCACTCCACACATGAGGTGAGCCTCTCTAGCCATTGGTACCATTAGGGAGCCCCTCCGGTCCACTCTGGTGGGATGGGCAGATATCCTTGGGGGTGATGTGGTCTCTTAAGTAACTCACTGAGACATGATTCCATTCTGCACTACCCTCCAAATGTGACCCATTTAAAGACAATTCACCCCTGTTCGGCCCTTAAACCCTAAAATGGTCAGTACAGGTTAGGTGAAAAAGCCTCACCACCTTTTGTTCATTATGCCAATTAAGTGAATGAGCCTAAAATTCCTATCCTGTCCAGAAATAACCAGTTACTCTCATGCTGGCCCATAGGGTTGATGGGAGGGCCATTGCAACATGTCGACTGGTCAACCGGGGGGGCAGGGACACCCTACGTCAGAGGTGTCCATCCTTGGTCCCCCAGGTATTCTTGAGCTTCAATTCCCAGAAGCCCAAGTAAGCACACCTCCTGATCAGGGCTTTTGGGAATTGAAGTCCAAGAACACCTGGGGCACCAAGTCTGGCCATCCCTGCCTTATGGGAATAATTTCTTTTCTGCCCTCACTTGTCATGGAGATCTCTTCTGGCTCTCCACTAGTGTCCTGACTTCATCTCAGTGTGGGACAAGCAAAGAGGCCCCATCCACAGTTCTGCCCTTGGTCAGAGGTCATCCTTCTTATATTGCTTTGATTCTCTTTCCCAGCATTTGTTTTCCTTTCTAGTTTTATACTTTGCCAGTGAGTAAGAGCCATCCCAAGTGAACAATCACTTTCCTTTGCATTTAGGTTGCTCTTTTAGATATTTTCATCCTCTTATTTGAAAATCTCACAAAGTTAACATGACAACATTTGCATAGTGGAAAAGTTAAAAAAAAAACCCAGCATAACAGAACAGCATAGATATGGAAGTGCCTTTGAAAATGTATTAGCTGATTGTGATATTGTAACTAATGGATTGTGAACCTAGTCCTATTCCCATCAATCAATAAAAGTCCTATTGACCATGTGGACTTTGGTCTATTTTACTTTATACTTGCCTTTGCCTTGAGCAGTTGTGCTTTCTAGAGTGCTCTGTTCATAATATCCATGCTTCAGTCACAATATTCAAAAGAAGCCTTCCTTCATGTTCACCTCTGTCAGCATGTATTTTGATGTATGCTTTTACTCCTTCAACACAATTGATAGTTCAGTTTTGTTGCCCCAGATAGACATATTTTCATAGACTGAATTCAGTTTTCCTGTGCTTTCTTCACTTCAAACAACAAAGGAGTGTGAGTTCATTTTTCCCCCATTGTAAAACAATCTCTGTGGCAGCCAACAGCATGCATACCAGCATCATCCCAGTTTCCTACACCACAAGCAAAGCTCAATAGTAAGGTGTTACATGGTAATTGTTCTTGTCAGTTTTCTTTAGATTAGAACATGAAGTTTGAGCCTAGGCATGGAAACCTTATGATGAAGAGGGGTATAGCAGAAACAGACCATGAATGACAGCAGATGATACAGTTAGTTAGAACTTTATTCTGAAATTATATTCAGCTGGCTTTCTGACTATCCCACCCTAATATTTACCCTCCCAACAACTATTATATTATGACGGGTCATTCTGATTCACCCACAGTAAGTCCAATCCAAAGTACTCTGGGTAGTTCTCATCACTCCTAATGCTTCAGTGACACCCTTTCTGTCATTCCTCTTTGATAGGGAGGTCCCATTCTAGACATCATAGTCTTTTGAATGACTATTCACACTGCCGGTGGTAGAGCTGTGTTGGAAGTGGGAGATGATGCAGGTGTGTTTAAAGTAGGCACTGCCAAACCAAAGTGTGCCCAGCTGTAGCAATATGAGACTGACAAGGACTAGCAGTCCACAAGCCCAGCTGCAGTGGATTCTGTGCTGCTAGGTCCTGATTGGTGTCTGTTAATGATGTATGCATAGAGTAATAATTAAAGATAGTAAAGAAAATTAGCCCTGAAAATGAAAGTGACTTAAAAGTTAGTTAGTTAGTTAGTTAGTTAGTTAGTTAGTTAGTTAGTTAGTTAGTTAGTTAGATAGATAGATAGATAGATAGATAGATAGATAGATAGATAGATAGATAGATAGATAGATAGATAGAATGTCTATCCCACCCCAATTAGTGAAACCATTACTCTGACCAGTTTACATCAAGGACACAATCAAAATATAACAAGCAAAGAAAATAGAAAATCAAAATAATATAAACTTCAAATAATAACACATGGGCAACAAAACTGAGTTATACAACCTACAGGTGCCCCTTCAACAGTTTAGACAGCTCTGCAATAAAAGTGCTAAATCTTAGGTTTGTTTCCAGAGAAAATGCCTGATGGAAATAAAAATGTTTTCAAAGATTTACAAAAAGCTGACAAAGTGAGGACAGCTCTGATTTCAGCTGGTAAATCATTCCAGGATAGTCTGGTGATGCGGAAGGCAAATGGATGACCACTACATTGTATTGTTCCCAGGACAATTTTTGTGGCTGATCGTCATGATAATCGCTAATATTCAGACTCAGATATGGCACTTGAATAAAAAGGGGAATAGGCACAAAGGGCAATTTTGAGGAGCCTATGATTATAGTCAGTGGTGGGCTCATTTTTTATTTATTTTTTGCTACCACACTGTGGGTATGGTATGGTGGGCATGGCTAGAGGAAGAGCCCTGTGTTGCATCCGAATTAGGACTACTTTATTTCAAAACTTGGATGGGAGGGGGCAGTTGGAATTTCTGCTACCAGTTCTGATGAACTGGTGTGAACTTGCTGATGCCCATCACTGATTATAGCCAAGATGATAGCCAATATTTGAAATTGGAGATGACATTTGAAGAAGAAAAAGAAATCATTCCAAAGCCCATGGGCCATAACTGAAAACATATGATTTCAGGTGGAGGCTTTCTTTAACTCTTTCAGCATGGCCACATTCAATTTCATCATTTGAATGATTCAGGTATTATAAATTAATTAATTAATATTAAATATAATTAATTAATATTTCATATGAAGGGGATCTCCCACAGATAATATGGTCCTAAACCATATAGGGCCTTGTATATTAATACTAAGACCTTGAACCTGGCATGGTATTCAGCAGGTAGCCAATGCAGACTGGCCAGAACTGAACAATGTGACCAATACCCAGAATTAATCTGGCTGCCACATTTTTCACCCATTGGAGTCTCTGTTCCATCCTCAAGGACATCGCCACATAGGGAGCATTGCAATATAGTGGTACCTCGAGTTACAAATTTAATGTGTTCCAAGGCATTTTTCATATTATGAAAAATTTGTATCTCAAATTTCCCATAGGAATGCATTGAAACCAAAATTCATAACTTGAAACTTGGTGTCCCATAGGGATGCATTGAAAACCAATTAATCTGTTCTAGGAAAAAATGTAACTTGGGCCATTATTTTCAATTGATTTTCATTCGCATTGTAAAAATTTTGTAACTCAAACCATTTGTAACTCGAGGTACCATTGTAGTCTTTTGTTGAGATTACCAAGGCATAGCTCAAGGAAAGGCAAGAGCTCCTGTCCAGGAACAGCAGAAGCATGGTAACACATGGCAGATGGAAGAATGCAGACTTGACCTCAGCTACTACCTGCTAGTCTATAGATAGCACAAGGTCAATTTGCATACCCAGATTGTGCACACTCTCCTTTATTGGGATGGTGACACTCCTTAAATTAAGGCAAATTCTCCCAACCTGAGACTGGTTACTACCCACCAGCATGACCTCCATCTTGTCTGGATTCAGTTTTAGTCTATTCCATGGGCGTCATCATCTGCTAAGGTAGAAAAGAAGAGGTAGAGCTGTGTATCAACTGCATACTGCTGAAAGTGAACTCCAAATCTCTTGATGACCTCTCCCAATGGTTGAACAACACCAGGGAGATAGTGTATCCCATACTGCTGTACTCAGGACTCCAAAACGCTTCCCAGAGCTGAATCCTCCAGAGTCCAGACCCAATCTTTGAGAAAGGACTAGAGCCTAGGCCAAAGCCTGGTCACTATTGATCAGCTTTCTGAGTCTTTCCGTGTGGATATTGTCATTGATGGTATCAAATCTGCTAAGATATCAAGAAGGACCAACAAGGAAGAAGGACCTCAGGCAGCCTCCCTGAGAAAGTAATCTAGCAGAGTGACCAATGCCGCCTCGGTCAATTTTGAGGCCTGAAGTTGGACTACCGTGGATCAAAGCATTTGGTCATCTCCAGGACTTACCTCAACTGGCCTGCTAGCACCCTCTCAGCTAGCTTGCCAAGGTATGGAATATTTGAATTAGGTTTGAATAATTACTTACAATAGTCATTTATCAAACAGCCAGCCACTTTCTAGCTAATCTTATAAGTGAGATCACTGTGCAAAGATATTTTGCTAGCCAAGTGTGCTTAATCTTGCATATAACAATTTGAAGAGGTCATTAGTGATCCTAGAGAGTGAGTATTTTTATATTTACAAAAACAGATAGAAAGCCTGCAGTTTACAGGTAACATATGCTTCCATTTACAATTATGTGTAATATGAACATCATGCACAGTAAACCAAGCAGGGATGAGCTACTTCCAGAGATCCACAGGTAGCTCTTGAAGCTCTGGAGTACTTTTAACTGAAGAGGTTCCTGTGCATCTTCTAGTGGGCCAAATAATTTCTTTTTTATTTAACAAATGTTCTGGAAATATGATATGCACCAGGTATGCTGGAGTAAAGGTCTTCCAAAGATGATAGGAACTGCCTTCCGTGCTCCCCAAAAGGGCACTTTTTGAGCTCAAAACATTTACAAAAACAAACAAACAAACAAAAACATTGGATGGGGTGTTGGAGTAGAGTGCTATGAAAATGAAACATGCAGAAGGCAAGTGCTTTGTGGGTTTTGGCTAAGGACAAAAATCTGTAAGATATAAGTTGTTAGAGTTTTTCCCCTTGGCATGTTGGCTGCTTCTAGAAACTCCATCACTGTCTGTATGTAGGCCTAAAAAAATCAAAGCTAAGGCTCAGGGGTTAAGATGTTGAACTTGAAGACTGGAAGGTGAGACTGGAGTTCAATATCCAAGTACTACATGACAGAGTGAGCTGTCTCTGTCCTCGTTCCTGCCAACCTAGCAGTTTGAAAGCAAGAAATTGCAAGTAGATAAATAGGTGCCACTTCAGTGGCAAGGTAAACAGTGTTCCAGTGTTCCTCTGGTGTCTAGTCACGCCTGCCACATGTCCACAGAAGTGCCTGCAGACACAGACAGTGCTGGCTCTTTGACTATAAATAGAGATGAGCACTGAACACTAGAGTCGGATACGACTGGCTTTCAAGCAAGGATGACTTTTACTTTACCTATGTTAACATGCAGTGTTTGTGACGATGAACAATACAATTTATGTGCATTAAAATAAATGGGTTAGGTATAGGTATTACAGTAATACCTCGGATAACGTCTACCTCGGATAACGCTAAAATCACATAACGTTAAGTAATCTGGGGAGGAGAATTGGATCGAATAACGTTAAGGTCTTATGGGATGTATCAGATAACAACCGCTAAAGCCTGTGTGGTTACAATGTATCTCTATGGAGCTTTAACGTTAACCGATGCATCCCATAAGATTTTAACATGGATCGGATAACACTAAAAATCGGATAACACCAAGACTTGTGGAACCAAGTCTTAGTGTTAACCGAGGTATTCCTGCATATGTTTTTTTTTTTTTTAAATTGAGTCGGATACGACTGGCTTTCAAGCAAGGGAAACCTTTACCTTTACTATATTATTATTTATGTATTTTTATGTACTGAATTTGTTGTTTTGTTTTATAATGTGGAAAATTATGTTGTTAAAAAATGGGTTAAGGCATCCCCTGTATCTTCCAATTTTCCTGCTTTGTGGTCTGTAAGAATACACAAACTAGCCTTAACTTTTGCCTTAAACTAACAGATATTTTTGTATTGAATATGCATGCATGACTTGACATAAAAAAAATCATTTGTACATAATTTTGAGGACAACTGCACTGAAACCTCTCTTTTTCACTATGCCTGAAATAGGAGCAGAACTACTTAGATTTCATTTTCTAATTTTAAGCCATCATGTTTTGGCAAGTTCAAAGTTTAAATACTGTATCTGGGAAAGTAGAGATTAACTTAACCAAAGGAGGAAGACTGGCTTATTTGTTTATTTCAATGTGCAATTGCATACATTACATATATGCTTATTTCAGCATAATGGGATGACAACATACTTCCTGCCATCTCCTCAGGAAAAGAAGCATTTTCAACCCCGTTAAAGCAATACACCAAAATTTACAACCTTGCCAACTAAAATAGAGTTTTGATTAAATCTTCTCTGTGAAAAATCCTACGCCGACACATGGAAAAGGGGTAATTTATTTATGGTAGGAAAGGATCAAATAACAGGTTTCATAAACTGGTTTTGCTGTTTCAAATGCCACCGTCATAGCTGAAGTACAGCAAAGGTTTCAGATATGAAGGAGGGCCAACTAGTATTCAGAAAAAAAATATGTCTATATTTTTTAAGGAGAACATTTTCCATGTATCTCTTCGGATCAATGTTTATTGGTAACAATTACAAAGAAATATTTACACAAGTCAGGTTGTGTCTTCTACTGCTGGTTTATCTTGTATTAGGTGTATTGAAGCAATGATAAAATGGATGGGAAGAGTCATTATTTTGAACTATAGGTCAATCTCTTGTAGCATTCAGATCAGTGGGGTTGTGAACCAGGCAAGGGATATATTTGTGCAGGTGTATTTTTTGTACAGGTGCATTTTGCCCTGAACATGAGATGCCCACAATTCAGATGTGCATTTAAAGAAGTAACTTCTTCTTCACTGATACAGTGAGGCAATTATCAAATTATTATATTATATGTGTTTATGTATAGGCACAAAGATCATCCTCACATTTGCCCCCTCCCCGCTTTTGTGGGCAATGCAGTGATGGGCAGCAACAGGTTTGAACCAGTTCACCAGAACCGGTAGTAAATTTCCCCTGGTTTCCGGAGAACCGGTAGCAGCTTTTTGGGGAACCACCTTGGGGGCTTACCTTTTCACCAGTTCCCCCACTGTGCATGTGCATCAAGCGCTTCGTGTGCATGCATCCATGCCTACAGTGCTTGGCGCGTATGCATGGCCTCTTTGCTGTCCTCCCAAGTGGGGAGGAGGAAGAGAAGCTGCTAGCCTGAAGCTCCCTATAGCCTGCTCCCCAGGGTAAGTGATTCATCTTTGGCTGTGGTGTGTCTGTGTGTATTTTAATGTGTATTTAATACCTTTATCTATATTGACATACTACCACAGTTCCTAAAAAGCTACAATTCAGTGTGCCCGGTGGCATGGCGGCATGGCTTTAAGCAGAGTTTTGGAGCCAGAGTCTTGGAGTTACCTCATCAATAAGCTGTTACAATTGCAGAGCCCTTAAGGAGGTACAGTTGTTTTACATTAAGGCATACTATCCTAGAGAACCGGTTAGGCAAACACTTAGTACCTAACTGTTGAAAATTTGATAACTGCCAAAATGAAGCCACCTTGTGGTGAGTTCATTCTGTAGTTCCTTCCATTTGACCTAGTGTGAGAAAGATTAGCCAGAATAAGCTTTAAGCTTATATATAACACAGTTGATAATAACCTCATATATCTCACTAAATTACTCTGTAACTTTTCAACAGTTAAAGATGTTAGGTACTAAGTATTTGCCTAACCAGTTGTCTAGGATAGTATGCTTTAATGTAAAACAGCTGTACCTCCTTAAGGGCTCTGCAACTGTAACAGCACAGGTGTAGCTTATTGATTAGGTAACTCCAAGACTTTGTATAAAGCAAGGTCTCAATTTGAACTTATTTTCCTTATGCATGCAATAGATTCAATGCTTCTCATACTGTCTGTGTGTTCAAGACTTCTACTGGTTGTTATGGTCTGAGGCAGAAAGGTATCATACTGGAGAAGGGGATAAAAGACTGCTTCAACCTGGGACCAGGAGGACTTTCCTGTCAGCACACCCTTGGGCCCTTTCACCTATTGAGGGAAGAGGACCGGGCCTAGCTGTGGCAATTTGGTGGTGGAGGAAGCTCCAGGCCACCTAACTCCAGGCTCAACCTCCCCAGAGAAGGATAAAAGACTGCTGCACCCCAGATGCCAGGCACCAGCCACCCTCACTCCTTAGCCTAGATGCTTGTAGCTCTGAGGCTGCCGACCACCACTGACCGCCGATGCTACTCCAGGTCAGGCCGCTGCTGTTGCCGCCTGCTGCTCCCCAACACCGGGTAAGTGACTAGGGTTTGTGTTTGAGGTGAGTTGAGGTAGGTGGGTGTTTTATATAGTGTGTTTTTATGTGTATTTAATGTCTATTTTAATTTGTATTTTTATGTTTTGTATTTCTATTTAATGTCTATTTAATTTGTATTTTATGTGTTTTTTATTTCTATTTTTATGTCTACTGTATTTTTTTTTTACTTTGGTTGTGCCCATGTCATCGGTTCCACCGACGTCATGATGTTGGCTTCTCCCATGATGTCATGACATCATGACATTGGCTACGCCGACAACATAGGCTCCACCCATAGTGTGGTAGTAAAATTTTTGGCTGCCCACCACTGGGGCAATGTATGTAAAAATGCCACTGATCGTGTGGTACTCCAGGTAAGTAGCCTGCACAATTTCACACAGGTAAGTATGGGAGTTAAGGTCATTATATATTGACAGAGTATTCTAGAGCAGATTTGCCCCTGCCATACCCCTGCCTTCAGTGTTGATGGATTGGGAGCAAATCCACTCTGGAATACTCTGTCAAGGTTATGGGCCCAGGCACTGCCCACTAGACCACACCCAACCTGCGTTTGAAACTGTGTTTGGACTCTTTGAGGCTTGTACTTACTCTTGAGGTGCTAGGCTGGCTCGTGCTGCTTTAAACCTCATTCCTCAGCTGAATGGCAGCAACTACTCAGCATGGGCACTCAAGTGTTCTTTCCTTCTGAACAAAGAGGGGTTGTGGGACATTGTTACTACCCCATAGACCTGGCTGCCCTCGACATGTAAAATGAGGATGATGTCAAGACAGCTGAGAGAAACCAGCAGGCCCTCTCCATTATTGGACTCACCTTGGCTGATTTCCAGCTGGTCCACATTCAGGGAGAGGACATTGTTGCTGCCTGTTGGCAGGCTTTAAAGAAACTCTACATAAGGAGCATGGTTGGTGCACAAATTCAGCTTACCAGAAGGTTGTTTAGAACTCAACTCCCTGCTGGTGGGAATATGCTGGAGCACATACAAACTTTGTTGGGAGAAGGGCCTGGACTTCTCTGAACAGCAAAAAGCCTGTATCCTCTTATCTTCCCTAGTCAATACTTATGAAGACTTTGTAATTGCTTTGGAAGTCTTATCCTGTGAAGAACTAGTGTTCCCTAATATCAAGGCAAGGCTCCTGGAAGAGTACCATCATAGGATAAATCGTGTCACCTTACAGGGGAGCAGTTCAGGTCAACCGTCCAGGGGAAATGGGCAGCCCACTTCCGCCTACATTGTTCGTAAGAGCTTTGTATGCAGCAAGCCAGGTCATCTTGCCAAGACCTGTCCTAAGAGGGCAGGGAAACAACCCTCTAAGCCTGGAAGGAAAAAGGCTCTTCCCGCCCCACCAGCATTCTTAATAGCCCATTCTATTAAGACTCAGTGCAATGAGTGGGTTGTGGACAGTGGTGCAACATGCTGCATCACAACCAACAGGGGCTGTTTTAAGTCTCTTCAAGGTACAAACATTGCTGTCTCCTTAGCAAACAATTTTAAAATTCCAGCTAAGGGGGAGGGGGAGGTTTTTTGTACTCCATTGGGGACTGCTTTACCAATGCTCTATGTACCAAGCCTTATGAACCTGTTGTCCGTTAGGGTTTTAGATGAAGCAGGTTTCACAGTGCTTTTTAGAGTTGGGAAATGTATGATAACTAGAGATCAACAGAGGTTTGTGGCTGAGCAAAAGAACAGGTTATATGTGCTGCAGGGAAAGGCCACACCTGGAGTCAATTTAGGGCAGTCAAATAGGCCTAGGCATTGGAACTGCATACATTTAATGCACAGAAGAATGGGCCACTGCAATTTCCAAGCCCTAAACAAGACTCTCTCCCTACCCAAAAACTTGAAGCTAAATGCTTGCTCAACATTACTTGACTGTAACTCTGTGCGCAAGAAAAGAGCAAGACAACACCAGCTAGTAGGCTCCATGGCTTTGTCACAGAGGCACCATTGGACTTGGTCTTTGCAGACCTGTTTGGTCCACAAAGGCCATCACTAGGGGGAGCCAAATACATTCTTAATATTGTCGACCATTATAGCAGATACGGATTTGCGAGTCTACTAAAAAAGAAAAATGAAGCTCTTGCTTGTTTTGCTAAGTGGCTCCAATCTGCGGAAAAAACATCTGGGAGGGGCACTGAGTCTGTAAATAGAGGTTTTGCGGACTTCATGTCCAAGAGGGGTATCAAGCCCAGGCTCTCCGCCCCTTACTGCCCTCAACATAATATGTTTGCTGACCACAGGGGTCAGACCTTGCATGGTATGATTAGGATATTCCTAAATGATGCCAAGACACCTGATGTCCTCTGGCGGGGGGGTTGCCACCCACCTTACTAACTTGACAGTTAATGCAACTATGGGGCAGATTCCATATATGATGTGGCATGGTCAACAGCCTGATTTGAGCCATCTTTGTGTGTTCGGACTGCTGGCATGGGTACACATACCCAAGCAGCTCAGAAAAAAGGGATAGCATCGAGCCAGAAAACTGCTGTTCATTGGGTATGAAACCAACTGCAGGTGTTACAGATTCTGGCTGCCAGGCACCAAACAAGTATTTAGAAGTCCCAGCGCAAAGTTTTTAGAACATTTGGGTTGGGATAGGTTGGAGCAAGGCTCCCTTCCCATGGGAGATAGTGGGATCTCTGTGCCAGACAATTCACCACAGGAGTCTAGAACTCCTAGTGACCAAATATGTAGACGTAGCTCTTCTGAATGGAGGAAGATAATAAAAAAGGAAGAGCAGTCCATTTCTGAGGGTGAAGAAGCTCTAGAAGACCCTGTCTCCCAAGGGGAAGAGGCAGAGGAGGACGACCCCGAAGAATGACCCTCCAATGTGCCTGCACCACCTCTAGTCCTAAGGTGTTGTAGTAGAGAAAGTCAGGCACCTGACAGGTTCTAGGCCTGTACGGTTTTGATTGAGCCTAGCAATTTTAATGAACTCACAAACTTCCCAGTAGAGGACCAGAAGCCTTGGGAAGAGGCCATGAACAAGGAGCTCGAATCATTAAAAAACTTAGAGGTTTTAAATGAAGTGCCAATACCACCAGGGAAAAAGGTACTTGGATGCAAATGGGTTTTCAAAGTGAAGAATGGGACTGATGGCCAGTCCATCTGTAAAGCCAGACTGGTAGCCCAGGGGTTTGGGCAATCTGAGGCTGATTACAATGAGGTGTTTGTGCCTACCCTGAAGGTGAGCACTCTCAGGGCAGCCCAGATATGGGCAGACAAGAACAACTATGTAGTGAGACATGTTGATATCACCACTGCATATCTCAATGCCCCATTATGCCACGAACTGTACATACAAAACCCCCCAGTGCTATCAAAACCAAATGATGCAACTCATTGTTAGTCTCTATGGTTTAAAACAGTCAAGCTACGAATGGAACTCATGCCTAGTTGACCACCCGAAAAACCTTGGGTTTGTAGCTGTCATAGCAGACCCTTGTCTATTTCGGAGGGGATCTGGTAATGAAGTGGCCATGCTGTTGTTTTTCACGGATGACATTGAAGTACTGGCTCCCAGTGAAGGGGCAGCCAATGCTGTAATAGACAGCATAAGACAACAATTTGAACTAAGGGATCTAGGCAGCATCAAAAAATGTCTTGGCCTAGATATCAAGAAGACAGGTTTTAAAATATCACAGGCTAGTAAAATCTGTCTATTTTAAAGAGATATAACCTTGAACTGGCCAAGATGTGCAAGATGCCAATGGCAACCGACTTCCATCAGGAAGTCACAGATAGCCCTGAATTTGATAGTGGCATCTACCGGTCGCTTATAGGCAGCCGGTCATACCTGGCAAATGGGTCAAGGCCAGATATTGCCTACGCTGTAAATCAGTTGGCCAGATATTGTGTACAACCTACACTCAGACACTGGCAAGCAGCAAAAAGAGTAGTAAGATACCTAAAATTCTCTTTAACTAAATCGCTGCATCTCGAGCCACACGGGGAACTGAAACTAACTGTTTATGCAGATGCCAGTTTTGCCACCAAACCAGATACTAGGAAGTCCACTTTAGGGATGGCAGTGCTGCTCGCTGACACCCTGATTGATTGGAAGTCCTTAAGGCAAAAGCATATTAGTCTGTCGACCATGGAGGCTGAGTTCTCTTGCCTCTCATTAGCATGCACTGAAATAATATACCTCCAACAACTTCTAAAAGACCTTGGAATAAGTGTAGATGGCCCGTTCCGTGTGTTTGAAGATAACCAGTCAGCTATAACAATTGCTAATAGCACAGGAGTTAAAAGCAGATCCAAACATACTGATATCAGGTATCTAAATGTATGTCACTCTGTGCATGAGCAACTAATTGAATTAGTGTGCGTCCCAACTGATGAAAACATTGCCAATAGCTTCACCAAACCTTTAGCAGCAGTGAAGCACAAATACTGCTGTGATATGTATGGGATGCTGTAAATATATGTAAATATGTTATCCATTCTGCAAGGGAGAGCATGTTAGTAACAGTGCCTGGGTATGGCACACATTGCATCATGGATAAATGGTTGTGTGTATCTTTAAGGACAATTCTAGAGAATGGCCAGCTGCTCAGCATCAGCAGCTAACGAAGAAGCCTCATGTGCAAAAGAAGAGGCACACCCAAAACCAAAGTTGCCTCGCCTTAATGGAGTGGTCATCTTCCTGGAGTACTCATCTGGGAGGTAACTTTATGGGCCAGTGATTTTGTGACTTTGCCACTTCGTGGTAGTGACTTTTGTGTCAGTGGATACAAAACAGCTTGGATAGCTGGTGTTCTGTTTTGGAGCTTGCTTCTACCAAGGATTTTCAAAAGACGTGCTGCAAAGGAGGAATTAGCATAACAGCTGTTCATCTCAAGGTCTGCAAGCGTCTGCAAGGAACCAGCAAGGACTCCGTGATAAGCTTACTGGATAAGCAAAGAGAGTGAGAGCTGAAACTATCTCAGGACTGTGATCTCTTCTATATACAGTTGTACCTCGCTTAAAGAGCATAATGTGTTCCACAGGATTGCTCTTTAAGCGAAACACCATTGTAAATGACCAATTGTGTGGGGGGGGGGATTGCAAACCCTGGTTTATTTGTTAAGCGAGTTTTTGCTTGGTTTTATTTGTTAAGCGAAGCGAACATTCAGAGAAAACTCTGCTCTTTAAGCAAGTTACTCTTTAAGCGAAGCATTCTTTATGCAAGGTTTGACTGTATGTCGTTCCTGAATGCTGAAGCTAAGCTCGTCATTTTTGTCATCAATGTAAATATTTTTCCTGCACCTCACCTCATGAGTAAAAGTTTTTCTGTTGCCTCACACGAACTGTTTGCCTGTGTTTTTTCTGGGCTCCCAAGTCACAACTCATCAACACTGAAGGCTGGGGTATGGCAGGGGCAAATCCTCTCTGGAAATACTCTAATATAAATGAAAACAAGTTTGACTCTTTCTCCAACTTACACAATAGACCACAATAAGTTCTACATCTTTTTCCAAAGTAGTCAAACCTCAGATAACGTTATGACTTGGTTCCACACGTCATGACGTTATCCAATTTTTAGCGTTGTCCAATGCGTGCATCGAACAATGCTTTAAAAAAAAAACCCCTGACTTCAGGGACAAACCGGGCAGTTTGTCCCCAGAGTCAAGCTGATCCTAGGCTACCCTAGGGTCAGTTTGACTTCAGGGAAAAACCACACAGTTTGTCCCCGAAGTCATCGCTGCAGTTGGGGGTTGGATTGGGCTACCCAATCCACCCCACCCCCCCAACCGCAGCGATGGATCACTGCGATTTGGGGTTGGATTGGGTAGCCCAATCCACCCCCCAACCATATCCAATAGAGATCACTAAGAGTGCAGGAGGGTCAGGGAAAAGGCACTCATGCGCCTTTTTGTGCGTGAGTGAGCGCCTTTTCCACAGACCCCCCTGCACTCTTAATGATCACTACGGTTGGGGGTTGGATTGGCCTACCCAATCCACCCCCCAACTGCAGTGATGGATCACTGCCGGGGGGTGAATTGGACCCAATCCACCCACCCCACACAGTGATGGATCACTGGTGTGTGTGTGTATGTGTGTGGATTGGGTAGATGTTCTACCCAATCCACACACACCCCAGATGATTGCCTCAGATAATGCTAAAGAATCGTTGTCCAGAATCGTTATCCAATGCAAGTTTTTCCAAATAACTTGCGTCATTATCCAAATCTAGCGTTATTCGATGCAATTGTTATCCAAGGTATTACTGTACTGTCATTGGAACTAGAAAAAGAAGAGCACCAAGAGTAGTAAAATTATATTCTGGATGAAAGCTACAGCTGTCTGTCACTAAGCACTCCCCACTCTGGTCAAACACTCTCCTGAGACCATTAGAGGTGGACAAACACAGAGAGGTAGCAAGTTTAGGTTTTACTCTGAAACTGGAATGTCAACTGAAGTTTAAAAAATTAGACTTACATATTCATATATGATGGCTGATATTCATAACCCTTTGGACATTCACTACAGACACATGCACCATTTCACACCAGTATAACATAAACACCATAACATGTGGAGGCACCTTGTCTCAAGTTCTTCTTCTTTTGTGTCCCAAGCAAACCCTGACCTGCCAAAATGAAGCCACTTTCTTCACTTTGTGGTAATTGGCAGGCCCGTAAATAAGCCAGATTCTGTATCTCTCCAAATTCACACCGTGTGTTGTTGTCTGCCAGCAGCTCCCACTTGAGCATGTTGGTCTTAGGTTTACACACTCCAACCCTCAGTCTCTTCAGGGTCCTCCAAGTGACATATGGGAGATTGAGTTCCTCAGCAATATCCTCCTTTAATGTTGTTTCTTGTCAAGTGAGCTCCTTCCTCCACCTTCTAGTTTGGTTTTGCTCTTGCGTACCCTTCAGAATGTTTGTTCTTGCCATAAAGCTCTTCCTGGATCTGAGCCAGCAGACTTGAGGCTCATGTCTCAAGTTAAAAAGTCAGCATAGACATTTATGTACTGTGGGGAAAGCCTACAATGATTTCTTGATCTGAGGTAGTTCTCTGCATATGTCACTTGCTGGTACTTCTTATTTCTGACTAGTGTATTTTCAACATAGAGTATTTCTTGCCTCCTACAGCTTTATGTCCAGTACAGTAAAAATGGCAGTGTGCCTGTCACTTTAAGAAGCTGTTTCCACCTCATGTAACAGAGGGAAAGGGTGCAAGTCTCTTGCCTTTATGAAGCAGAGGCAGAAGGGGGTTTGATGCTTCTTGAGGAGTACACATGGCTATTTCTGTTTGTGGAGAATTTACAAAAAAAACAACAACAACCTCAGGACCTATTTAATGTCCAGCTTCAGGTAAATGGAGGGAAATTGACAGTTCAGGTATGTCTGCATGACTGATGCACAACACAATTAAAAACTTTCTTATTCAAGTAAGCCTTTCACAATGTTATCCCTTTAGCAATAAATAACCAATCAATTGATCCTCTGTGCCCTCAAACACCAGTTTTACTTTATTTTATGGTACATTTATTTGGTTGGGTTATTTTTAATTTGTTGTGTATTTTGTTATGATATTTTTATATTTGTATGTACAGAGTGGGAAATTTCCCAAATGGGTGGTATAAAAATCCAATAAACAAACAAACAAACACAGAGCCAGGAGAAGCATGGAGAGTTTGGCAAATGGCTTTGTGTCTTTGAAGAAAAGTGGCTGCACTTTGTGTTTCTGAGAAAACAAGAAGAAACTTGAATTTATTTATTTATTTGAAAAAAGGGAGCTGGCACAATTTAAGAAGTCAGAGGAGTTCCAAATATAGTATAGATTCTTATGGGCTGAGTATGCATTTCAGCTTCCCCCATGGATTTCTTCTGATCTAATTGTTATCATTTCAAATATCCCATTCATTACCCTTTTGCTTACATACATCACACACAGTGTATATTTCATTTTGGAAAGGCAAAGAGTATTATAGAATAAGGGTATTTTTTATTATCAAGCAGGTTCCTGGCAACAGATCAATAGCTAAAGAAAGGGCTTTAAACCTCATGGGTGTTTTATTTATTTTTTCCTTTTAGCTACCTGTTTTAAATTGTACTTTGATATTTTAAAATGATCTTTTTATTTGTCTTTTAATATTTGCATTCTCTTCAAATATTTTGATTGTAGTTTGTTTAATCATGACTGGCTTTGGATCCTCCTGTTATTGGGAGAATGGATGGATAAAAATCCAATAAATAAAGAAATTTACCAAACATGTATTGAATGATTACATTTATTTATACTCCTGCCATCCCTCAAGGAAGCTCACAGTAAATATAGGGATCATTCCATTTTTTAAAATCTTCAAAACTCTTTTATCTTTCATTTCTCAAAGTTAATTAGATATAAATTTAGTTAAAACCATCTAGTCTGCTATTTGACTGAATGAAGATTTGAACTTCCTTTCCAACTCTGGGAGTACAATCCTGTAATGTTGACGGTGTTCAACTAGCCTTAATCCCTTACAAATATAATAAGAGGTAATGTCTCAGATCTATATATTGTACCACACTGGATTTCCCAAACTCAATGCCCAATCCTGTACATGACTATTTGGTTACAATGAATTTTACTAAGCTTACCCTGAGGTAAGTATGTGGGCTGCAGCTTTTATCCTAGGTTAATGCACTTCTTCATCACTGTCATCATCATTGTGGTTGTTGTCATCATCATCTTATTCACCTTCATCAATACATTTAATAAACCAGAAATATTACCTTAAAAGTGTTTCCAGAAGATGTAGCCTTTTGGTTTGGCAAGAGTTAATACCAGTGATGGGCATCAGCAGGTTCACACCAGTTCACCAGAACTTGTAGCAGAAATTCTGGTTAGCTCTGCGCATCCATGTTTTGAAATAAAGTAGTCCTAATTCAGGTGCAACACAAGGCTTTCCCTCTGGCCACATGCACCATACCATGCCCACAGTGTGGTAGTAATTTTTTTGAGCCACCACTGGTTAATACATCCTTCCCACATATAACTTCCATAGTAGCAGTCTCAGCAATAGCAGTAGTAGATAATGCTATGGAACTAGCCTGCTTCTGGTTGAACATGGTCTAATCATTTTAAATTGTCTGGATTTTATCTATATTCCATCTACATCCATTTAAATTGTGCAATGCTTGGATACAGATAAAGCCTCAATACTGTATGACTATTCTTATGTAGGACTTTCCATTCATCCATAGGCAAAAATGAAGTCCGCTGTTTCTCTGCTGGTGACACCCTGCCATGTTACCTTTTCCTCTTGTAGCAATTGTTAATGACAGCAAAGCTCAGTCTGCCCTTGTGTATTTGCTTAGCTGTGAGTCTCCTGGAACTGAGTGGGATGTCTGAGTGGAAATGCATAGGAGAATTGCCTGTCAACCTGGGGGGATAAGATGTTATGGGACAGAGCAGTTGCCTGTTGATCACCTAGTCAGGAATAAATTTGTCACTTTGAGATTGATCAAGGAAGATACCAAAGTGTAAAGTTTGCCTCAAATGTGACTTATCAGCAAGTACTGCAAACTGCAATTCTTCTATATCTTATTTTTGACTCTTCAGTCACTACAAATATTAATGGGTGGAGGGCGTAGTTTCAGTCTCAAGACCACCAGTTGCTGAGTCCCAACATATAATTATTTCAAATGGCTTTAAGGGTTACAGGCTGTTTGCTTTGTTCTCTCTGTTCTTTTATCCTGTTAACTTTTCTCTGTTCCTTGAGGTTTATCATTTAATAGTCATGTTTTTAAAATGTGTTTTTGTTCCTAGCGATATTATTTTGTGGGCTGCCTTCAGGGTTTTTTATGGCCAGACTGAGCAGGGTCTAAACATCTTACTCATACACAAACAAATAAAGTAATTAAATATACACATCACTCGCTTAAACTATTTGGTGAGGAGGAATTGAATTATTGTAATTTACAACCCCTATGTTGCTGGGGGGGAAAATCCCTTCCTTTTAAGTGGACACTTGAACCAATTCTCTCATATTTTTCAACAGGCTCTTTTTAAAAAGCATCCACCAGAAATCCCTCACGCACAGAGTGGATGGAGCAACACTGACATCCTTTGGCTTACTCTTAAGGGAGTGTTTCCAGCATCTCCCCCTCCAAAGTGTTATGATGTCTGGGCAACCCTTTCCCTTCTTCTCTCTCAGTTGGAAGCTTGGCTTAGGCTTGGCCTAGGAAAGACTGTGCTCAGTATGGCTCCTTTCATTTGGCAGCTTCAATTGTTAATAGATTTTAACCTGCTCCAGGGATTGCCTCTGCAGAATCAAAAGTTCAGGGCAGTGATCCCAATAAAGTGACCTATACCCATGCAAAGCAGAGATGAGCTGGGGAAAACTACCAACAGCAGAAATAATGGTGCTCCCCCCAAACAGGGTCTGAAAATAAGAATTTAAGATGCCTTCCCACAAGCCAAAAATTGTAGGTAGAGGTTGCCCTTGCCCTTGACTCTAGAGTTCAGTGCTCATCCCTGTTTAAATCCAAAGAGCCAGCACTGTCTGCCTCTGGAGACATTTCCGTGGGCATGTGGCAGGCATGCCTAGACAGCAGGGTGCACAGAAGGCTGTTTACTTTCCCACCGGAGTGGTACCTATTTATCTACTTGCAATTTTTTAGTTTCAAACTGCTAGGTTGGCAGGAGCTGGAGCAGAGATGGGAGCTCATTCTGTCGTGCATTTCTTGGGTCTCAAACTGCCGAACTGCCAACCTTTTAGTCAACAAGTTCAGCATCTTAACCACCTGAGTCACTGCAGTCCCCTAAAATGATCCCCCAAAATGGTGCTCACCCCCAAATAGGGTCTGAAAATAAGAATTTTAGGATGCCTTCTCACAAGTCAAAAATGTTGTTTGCCCCCAATAGGGTGTGAAAATAAGAATTTTAGGATACCTTCCTACAAGGCAAAAAATGGTCCTCGCCCTCCAAACGGGATCTGAAAATCTGAATTTCAGGGTGACTTCCCACGAGTCAAAAATGGTGCTCCCCCACCCCAATAGGGTCTGAAAATAAGAATTTTAGGATGCCTTCTCACAAGTCTCAAAAAAATGGGAGAGAGAGAGAGAAGGACTCAGTCCTGTCAACTGCAGCATCTTACAAAAAGCTTCGCTTTCTCCCGGGTGTCATTTATGCAGAGCTGAGGATGAGTAGACAAGAGGGCTGGTGTGAAGAGACCGGAGCAGGCAACGAAGAGCCCGTTTCTTTTGGGGAGCCCCACCGAGGGAGAGAGAGGGCTGCCATTTCCATTCGTCACCTTGGCAATAGATTGGGTTTTAATTGGGAGGGGAGGGGATCGGGTGCGGAGTGTGTGTGTGTATGAAAGGCTTGGATCAGCTTAGGCTGGCTCTTTTTTTCTCCCTCTTTTCTTTCTTGACGTGACAAGTGCTGCAGTCCAAGGGGGGGAGGCAGAGAAAGGGGATGCTTCGCCAGGCAGCTAACGGAAAAAGGAGCCGCCGATGGGAAATTAATTAAATAAACCAACAAACCAAAGAGGACAGGCGCGAGGGATGTTTTGGCCCGTGTGCCTGTGAGGGAAGAGGAGGCTGAGCGCCCTGAACGCTGAGCAGAAGGGGTCCCCTTCTGTCAGGAGGGCGTTGCATCTGTTTGTGTGGCAGTGTGTGTGTGAGAGAGAGAGAGTGTGTGTGTGTGTGTGAAGGTGTGTTGAAAACATTTCTCGTCCCCCCACACATTTCCCTCACAAATTGCGGGGCGCCTGGAAAAGCCGCCTCCCCCCCCCCCCTCAGCGGGCGACCCTTTTTGGCCAGCGCTGAGGCGACGGCGGCCCTCATTGCCTTGCTCTCTCCCTGCCTTCCTGTGAGGAGACTTCTTCTTCTTCTACGCTCCTTCCCTCCCATCTTTTTTCCCCCCTTTTCTTTTAATGAGGCGCTCTGAATGCGAGCCAGTCAGAAAGAGCGGGCGGACGAGGGAGGACGAGAAAGAGAGAGCGAGAGAGCTTTTCTCTCCCCCCACCCACCCCTTTCGTCCCTCCTTTTCGCTCCCCGCTTCCCCGCCACCGTCCAGAGCCGAGCCAGGCTCGGAGAAGCAGCAAACCCGCGTTTCCATTCCGACGAGGAGCCGTGTGTGTGCGTGTGTTAGTGTGTGCTGAGGGTTTTTATTTTTGAGGCAGACAAACAGAACCACTCAAACAAAAGAAGGGAGGAAGATAATCCTCGGTTTACCCACCACCACTGCCGCCCCCGACGTAGCTGGGCTCGAACCCAGTTTCGGAAAGGTAGGGGCGCGCTTGGCTTCTTTGGGTTGTTGGTTTTTTCCCCTTCTTTTTATTGGGGGGGTGGGGGAGTTGGTTAAAAGGAGCGGCTTCCCGTGGTTTCGCACCGTGTAAGTGCTCGTGGCACATTTAAAAAAAAAACGGTGGATGATGGGCATGGGAGCAAAGAGAGAAGTTTCTTATTACTTGATCTGTAAATGTTGTTGCAAGGGATCTGTGCAATTTGCAATCTGATCGGGGCCACTTCATTAACTGTAATAATAATTTCGTGTAACGAGCTGGCTTCGGTGCATCGTGTTAAACTCTCTCTCTCTCTCTCTCTCTCTCTCTCTCTCACACACACACACACACACACACACACACACACACACACACACACACACACACACACACCGTGCATAAAGTCTGGGGTAGCCTCCAAAGTGGGTGATCCCCCCCCCCATCATTGTTTGATGTATGGCAATTTGAGAAAAGAATTTGGAGGTAAGAGGCAGGAAAGGGACACGATCCAGGATGTACTTGGCAGAAGCTTCATTGCAGACCTGGTAACTCAGTCCTGATCCTGGCGTGAAGTGCCATCCACTGCCCAAGTCCTTCGCAGCATCCTTCTTGCATGATGCACTGATGGCTTTCTCTGTGACCAAGCGATCGTAGCTCTTCTTTTTTGCATCCTGCCTCACATCACGTCCAGTAAGCAGGCATCCCTTTCAAAGGACAGATCCAGGTGGGTGGTAGTAGGAAGGGAAGGAAGGAAGGAACTACTGCAGGAGGCAGGTTGAACTTGTGCACCTTTTATGGAGAGCTGGTGGGAAGCCACCCACACAACTCTGGATATGCTCCTCGCCTCACTTTGTTGCAGGGGGACTCCCGACGAGTAAAGAGGACAGCCTAAGAGTCCCCAGCCTGGCACAGTCCATGGTAATACAGACCAGGACAGCCCTGTGACTTTGCTTTCTATTGCTGCTGCAATAAAATCCATATTTGATGTGGTGTTAAATGAATGCAGCGGGCTGCAAGTCCCCGTTTCTGCTCCTGACAAGTGACACCACTGGTGGCATTGTCAGCTGCTTTTGGAGACTGCGCTCCAGAAATTAGCAGCAAGTGAACGTGTCCCCCGTGGATGCCATCTCTGCCCACTTAAACTGAGCAAAGCTTCTGGCATAAAGGATCCCACCGCCATGGCACCTGCGGTCTATGACAAACCAAGATCCAGGGAACTTGACCCGTCATCTTCCTTCTGCAGAATTCGAGCCATTTCCTATAATCCTCTACTTTCATTCTGGTAAAAAAAAAAGTACTGGTGGTAGCATCGATGTTATGCAAAAATGTACCTCTCTTACTTTTTGAAAGCTTTGAGATGCATCATTTTGACTCCTGTATCTTTTCTAGAGGGTGTAAAGTGAGAGTGAGAGAGGGAAGTATTTTCTACTATTTTGCAAGTGACATTTTTGGCTTGGTATTCATCACTGCATTTCCAACTCCTTTCTTAAGATTGCCACCTCTCTGAAATATTTGAACCTTAGAGCTACTGATTATCCACATCTCAGATTGTTAAGCACTGGAAAAAATGTATTAATTTGAAAGACCTGTGTGTGTGTGTGTGTGTGTGTGTGTGTGTGTGTGTGTGTGTGTGTGTGTGTGTGTGTGTGTGTGTGTGTGTGTGAGAGAGAGAGAGAGAGAGAGAGAGAGAGGTAGGTAGGTAGGTTCCTAAGCAAAATTGCATTTGTGGGGGGGGGGAATGAAAAATGTAGGAATTGTGGGTGTGAGGGGTAATTTGAATGACAAATTATCTTTCTTGAGATGAAAATACTCCACTAGCTTAAAAGAGTCAGTGAGATTTGATGGAGAGGGACAGTACACTTTTGAATCTGACAAAGAAAACTGATTCATAGTATGTCTTTAGGTAAGGGTGGGCAGTTGACTGCTCCTTATGAGATAGCTCTTGCCTATGATTTTACTCTGATTCAAATATCTAGATGGTATTTTAAAAAGTGGAGTTAATTTTATTAGAAAGGGAGTCAATGTCAAAACAAATGACGTCACTTACACTGCTTTCATACAATATTTGCAATGCCATATGATTGACAGGATGGGGGTTGATTGGTACAGATGTGCAAAGAATGCAGCTCTGCTTGCTTGCTTGGCTTTCATTTTATGTTGAAACTTCTCTCTGTGTTTTGTACTTCTAAGTTTTGGTGGCAAAGATGAGTATCAAAGCCAGGCAAGCTTCTTTTTTCCTCTTTTAGATATCATGTTATGGCAAAGGTTATGAGCAGTGATACGTTTTTACTTTGGAATGGTCCTTGTTTGCTATTTTAGACATCTACAGGACACTTTTCAGTACAGTATTACATCGGTTTAAGACTGAACAAATGCTGAACTCAAAGTACATTTTAAAAATAAATTAAAAAACCCATATATATCTGATAGAACCACAGTCCCTAGATACACACTGAATATAACTGCTCTTACAGTATCAGCCAAAGTAATTTGTTGTTAAATTAAAAGCAATCCAGGGAGCCCTGGAATGTGGTTGTTAAACAAAGATTATATTTGCTTCATCATTCTCATTAAAGGGACTCTGTGCAGAAGACAGAGAAGGTTAATTTAAAAATGATAACAACCCCTGGCACTCAGAAAGTCAGTTCCTGATCTCAATGTGATCCTAAGGAAACAGAGAAGGGAGTCACACACTCTGTACATTTTTTTTGTTCTTATGACTTTCTCCCCTCCCCCACCCTTCACTCTTTCTGTGGAGACAAATATTTGAACCAGAAATGTTGGATTTCATGCTGTAGATTAAATACCACTAGGTTGCAGCAGTTCCCAACAGGGTTGGTCAAGGTTTGGAACCTCACTGGCCAAGGGGAACAAAATGGGTGTGGCTTAAGTGTTCACTTTCTCCACCCCTAGATAAATTAATAGTTTATGGCTGAAATATTCAACAAAATCTTCCCATTTCCCACATTAAATGGCATTGCTTATCTCTGCTTCTGTACACCAAGAACAGTATTAGATATTATCTCTAATTTGTCTGGACCTGGGGAGGGATAGGGGAATCAAAAGGGAATCAAGATTGATAGTTCAGAAATTATAGTAATTTAGCAGACACTTGGACCATCATTATCCCTGATGTGGTTCTCTTTATTTAAACAATAAAAGGAAGGCTAATTAGCATTTGTTCATATAAAAAAATCTACCTTTTGGACAAGACAAAATCAGGTAAAAACTCTTGATTGTTATTAATTTTTCAGGTGTCCTAAAAGCAAATAATATGTCAATGCCTAGAACATTGTGTATTTCTTCATTGGAGATTTCATAAAGAGGGTTTGGTACCCCAAGTTAAATGAAAGCATTGAAACAGGAAGCATGAAGGAGTTGTGCCTTCAGTTTTCTAGAGCAACAAAGGGAGTGTCATACATATATTTATCTAGCAAGAAAGAAGAACAAATTGTCATTTCATCAAGTGTTAGGTATTTCCCCATGAGAGAGCTATATTACCTCTCTGTACATTTTCCAAAATGTTGAATAAAACAACAATATACTTATTTTTCCTGTTTCCTCCATTAAATGTACTACCCAAAGTCATTCACCTTGATGTGACTTAGCAATATGTATGAGAAGGCAGAACCATTGATAACTAAAACAGTTGAGAATAATTTAATTAAGCCATGTTCTCTGATCTGCCACTCATGACTACTACAAAACTTGAAGCTTTGACAATGTTGTTATTAGTAAATTTTTCTGCATGCAATCTGACCATGTAAATGGGCGGTTCCAAAAGCATATCCCATCCTTCTGAAAATTCATTTCTCATTGAATGCTATCTATTTCCGAGTTTTTGTGTTAGGAGTAAAAAGGTGCTAAAAGAAGTCATAATCATGTTACAGTAATACCTCATATAACATTAGTATTGAATAACACGAAAATCGCATAACATCAAGGAATCTGGGGGGAAGAATTGCATCAGATAACATTAAGATCCTATGGGATGCTTCAGATAACAACCGCGAAAGCCTGTGTGGTTACAATGTATCTCTATGGATCCCATAGAGGATCAGATAACACGAAAAATCATATAACACGAAGACTTGTGGAACCAGGTTTTAGCGTTATATGAGGTTTTACTGTATTTTTCTTTTCCCTTTCTAGAAGAAAAATATATTTTATTAATTACCTTAAATAGAACCTCAAATATAAAAGAGAATGCACCTAGGTAGAATAAGATTAGCTGTTCCACTTATTGATATGTGGAAAATAATAGCCTCTAAGACAGGGGTTCCCAACCTTTTCAACCCAAGGGCTGAGTCACACTCTCTCCATCAGCTTTGAGGGTCGGATGACCATTTTGCCCTGCCTGCATGATGGGCATGGCCATTTTGTCCCAACAGATTCAAAGAAGGTGGCCATTTTGTTTCTCAAATGTCCTTGGATGGGTGGGGAGCCACTTGAAATGGTGTGGGACAGATCTGGCCCAGAGGCCTTAGGTTGGGAACAACTGCTCTAAGAGTTGAGATTTTGAGTTTTCCTTGTCCATCTTTATGGAGTCTGTCAATTCTGTTAAATGATGGAGAATTTTGTTTTTTAAACAAATCTTTATTTGAAAGTAAACAATAAATTTAAAATTTTTGTGTATTATTTGATGCTCAACTCAATATCTACTACAAGAAATACCAAAATAAAGCCCAAAGTTCAATGGATGGGCTTGCATAGAGATGGAAGTAGATGAGCCAATGAAATATTGGAGAGATGAAGATGTTGATTGTTGATTGTATATATAATTCTGTGCTGCCAACTCAGTTCCAACTTTGGCAACCCTTTCAAAACCTTTCTAGGTAAAGAATTCACACAAGTGGTTTACCATGCCCTTCTTTGAGGATCCTCCTGGGACTATGCATCATATCATGACTATACAGGCTGGATCTTCTCCACAGGCACAATGTAGAACTGAACTCTGGCTTTGCAGGCAGATAACTAAACCACTGAGCTATCAAGCGAACTGTTAGTTGTACACAGTACTAAATAATACGATTCAGTTTCTTCCTAATCTTCTTCTTGTCAATGACTCCAGACCACATGGAACACACAGAAAAGTGCACTATTATTGGAGATGTGGAGACAGACTCATTGTCATGTCCAATCTAGTTTAGCTCTTAAATACTGTACTGACATAGCAATCCAGTGCTTTCTCATTTTCCGCTTCAGATTTGCCTTGCTGACTGTTATTTTTATAGTGTAAGGAGAGAGAACAGGCTCTCCACACCCATATATCACCATTATGTATGTGAGGAGAGCAAAAGAATAAAGTACACAGGATCTTCTGCAGATACAGCCTTTCCAAATTAATGGGAACTCTTGATTTTTCAGTGTTACAGATCCTGTGGGGAGTTTTCAATCACATCAAAGACTATACTTACCAGAAAATCACTCTCCACATTCTGGAGAGCAACAGAGAGAGGCTCCCTCTCCTCAAGCATTCAGGCGCTCTACCCTCAATGCCTAAAAGCCTGATTGTGGTCAAAGTCATCAGTTTTTCTGGTGTATTATTTAAGTCAATCAATCACTTTATTATGGTCAATGACCAGCACTGGTTATAGCCATGATGCTTATTTCTTTCTTTTGGTAGAAACCCAGCCCTGAGATTAGGTTGACAAACTTTTTGTTGTTCTTTTCCTTCTTATTATTATTTTGCACCTTTGCTGGATGGTGAAAGTCTATACTTTGTTATCTGGAAGCAGGTAGGAGATTATTATATCTGTGCAGTTCAAAAGCAAGAAATTGCAAGTAGGAACCACTTTGGTGGGAAGGTAACCACAGAAACATCTGCAAAAGCAGACAGTGCTGCTCTTCGGCTTTGAAACAGAGATGAGCACTGAACCCTAGAGTTGGATACAACTGGCTTTAGAGCAAGGGAGACATTTACCTTTACTAAAGAAAATTAGGAGGAATTTGTTCATTATGAAAGGTGCTACCTGTAGGGAAACATGTTTAGAGTACAGTACTTCTAAGGCAAGGTTTTGTGCATAGTTAAGTATGAATACTTTCTAGAGCAAGAGTTCCCAGGCTTTTTACACCACGGGCCAGACCATGCCCCCCCCCCCAGAAGTGGAAGTTTATGCACCCGCTTCTGCATTTGAGGCAGCTGTGGGCACATTATGGCTGATGTAACCACGTTTATGCATGCATGGGTGCATTTTATGGCTGTCATAAATGTGCCTGCTTCCACTTCCCAGTGTGGCGACAGGCCAGATGGAATGGCATTGTGAGCCATGTTCAGGCTGCAGGCCATAGGATGGGAACCCCTGCTGTAGTGCAAGTCTAAAATAAATTTTATACCTGTTCTACAACTAGGTATCCTCAAAACTGTGAAAATGTTAGATATCTGAAATAAAAAAAAATAGTTTGGAAACTTAGATATAGATATTTCATTACAGCTGATTTCAAAACTATTGATATTTGTACTTTCATGATGTGTATTTCTTGTATAATAATAATAATTGTATGCTGTCAGGTCAATTCTGATTTATGGTGATGTTTTCAGGGTTTTCTGGTAGAGGATACACTCAAGCTCACAACATCTGGCTCTAGAGAAACAAATCTAAATCACTGAGTCAGCTGGTTTAAATCATTGAAAAATACAGCTCTGTAAATAATCTTGGGCATATAAAAATAATATTTCAACTTATTTCAATACAGAGGGTCCTGTAGGAAAAAACCTTGACATTTGAAGCGATCCAATTTTATAATGTCAATATGCCCGACATCTAAGTCTGTTTTGTCATGCATGATTTCTTACTGTAAAAAATGTTCATCCCATTGCAGTCATCATTACAAAGCATATATAGCACTTATATATATAGCATAGTGACTTCAGTAGTGGATATAAATGTTCCAGTGCACTAGAAATAACCAAACACATGTCTCTTTGTGTGAAGAAGGCTCATCTTTTTCCTTAACAAGTAAGGTCACCTCTCTCTATCATCTCTATCTCTAGCTCTAGCTCTATCTCTAGCTCTAGCTCTAGCTCTAGCTCTCTCCCTATGACACTTCATAACAGCCTAGTTCTGAATCCATTATTTTCAGGGTAGTAGTGGTGATAGCAGGAGACATTTTAAATGTTCCCCTCCATTACCTGTTAGGGAAAAAGATGACCCTTCACACAAAGAGACATGTGTTTGGTTATTTCTAGTGGACTGGAACATTTATATCCACCATTGTAGTCACTGTCCCCTTGAAAAGACATGGTTAGCACAATGATTTTTCCTAAAATTATTCTTTTGGCTGCAAGGCCCACTTAAGATGGCACCATGCATCTCACAGTAGTCTAGCAGCAGTAGGGAAGTATCTCACTGTCACCTGCCAATCCTACCTTTGGTGTTTGTTTTATTCTTTCCACAAAATCCATTTCCAGGCCCAAAAGTACCATATTATTTTCTTACTATGCTGGGAGGGAAGCTAAGTCAACATTTAGGACTAAGTCTGCTACATAGTTAATACTCCCCACATTAGAGTATTTTGTTTCCTTAATTTACAGAAGACATTAATTTTTGATATCTTTCTGCAAGCTACTATGTTTCTTTTACATTTGCCAGGACTTTGTGCAGAATAGATTACCTTGCATTCAGTTGATAAGAAGGTATCGTGTGCTGCAGGTGGCTTAAGAAATTGAAATATATTTGAAGATGTTCATTAACTAGTACTAGAAAAGTGACTAAGAGAAGCAGCTTCCAAACTAAAGCCTGTTGGTTGGCACTATGGTTCCCCCTTCCTTCCAGAACTAGTAGCTTTAGCCAAGGAAATATAAAACTCTACTTTTATTTGTTTGTTTGGCACAGTAGCATAGTTTTACTATTCATTTAGTTTCCTACCTAACTGAACATTTAAATTATCACCTTTTCCTTGTGAATTACCTTTCTTTCCACATAAATCAAACTACACTTAAAGGAGGAATTATGAAAAGAAGATGGCTTTTGAAAAACAGCCTGTCAAATGAATTTTATCAGCAAATGAAATGGCCAAATATCTTCCAGCTTTTGCTATAGTCAAAAAATAAAGAGCTTCTTTCTCCCTTTTTTTTGCTAGTTTTTTCTTTTTGCTTTAAAAAGCAACTAAGCAGCCCATGTGTATTTTTTCTATGGATTTTTATGTTTACAACATATGCATTTTTAGTTTATACTACCATTTTACCACAAGCATTCAATTAATTGCAATGCTACAGGCTGCATGTGTTCCATTATCCTGTCCTGGCACTCTGGATCACACCATAAACAATATTGGGTACTTAAAGATGCATGGTTTTAAATTAATGCAGTGTTTACAACATTTGCAGATACAGTGCTGTAACATTTGCATTGAGTGTGCATATAGCATGGCATTTGTTTCAAATTTAAAGTCAGAGTAAGAAAAAAGTGAGACTAGTTTCGTCCTCTTCTCTGTTTGAGTAGCTGTTATTTATAAAGTATATGTTCTCTGGAAATGGATTGTTATTTGAAATGTTATTTAAATACCTCCTAATTCTAAAGATGAACATACAGCATAAAGAGCGCCTCGCTTAAAGAGTAACTCATTTAAAGAGCAGCATTTTCTCTGAATGTTCGCTTCGCTTAACAAATAAATCTGGTTCGCAATCCCTCCCACAATTGGTCATTTATAATGGTGTTTCGCTTAAAGAGCAAACTCGCTTAAAGAGCAATCCTGTGGAACACATTATGCTCTTTAAGTGAGGTACACCTGTCTGTCTTACTGTACTGTATTTTATGATATTCTATTGTTTGAATTATTGATGTGTGATATTTCATTGTGTTGTGACATTTTATTGTTCTATTGAATTGTTGCATTGTGTTTGATTGTGTTGTGAGCCGCCCTGAGTCGGTTTTCGCTGAGTAGGGCGGCATATAAGTTTAATAATAATAATAATAATAATAATAATAATAATAATAATAATAATAATAATAATAATAATAATAATAATAATAATAATAATAATAATAATAATAATAATAATAATGTGTTTTGCAAATTGTGTTTCAAGAGGAATCCAATTATCTACCTGTTTGCTACAAAAATTCCAGATCCTAAAGAAGCAAAATAGGGTGGAGATGATGTACCAATTAGTGTTCTCAACATTCCACTTTACATTATCTAGCAGAAGCATTTTTATCTCTAGGACATATCTAGTCAACATTAAGCATCTTTAACTCCCATTCTAAAATAAGGAGAGAAGTAGCAGCAGATAATGAGAGAACTAAACAAGTAAATAACCCTCAACGTCATCTGAAGGGGTATGAGCCTCACGTCCACTGGCTCAGATCCAGAAAGAGCTTTACAGCAAGAACAAACATTCTTGAGGGCACACAAGAGCAAAACCAAATTAGAAGATGGAGGAAGGAGATCATTGGACAAGGAACAACATTAAAGGAGGATATAGATGACAAACTCAATCTCACCTACATCACCTGGAGGACCTTGAATAGACTGAGGGTTGGACTCCCTAAATGCAAGACCAACATGCTCAAGTGGGGGCTGCTGGTGGACAACAACACACTGTGAATGTGGAGAGTTACAGAATCAAACTCATTTACTGGTCTGCCAATTACTGCCAGAAACATCCACTGATGAGGACTTAAGTTTGTCCAATGACAAAGCCAAGAAAGTGGCTTCATTTTGGCAGTGCAGGGTTTGATTGGGACATGAGAGAAGAAGAGCTTGTGCCTCCAAAAGTTATGGTGTTTATTTTATACTGGTGTGAAGTGGTGAATGTGTCTGTAGTGAATATCCAAAACATTATGAATATCAACCATCATACATGAATACGTTAAGTTGAATTTTGTGAAATTTCAGTTTCCAATAGAAATATATCCAGAGGAAATCGTAAGATTTCCCACTCTCTGTTTGTGTTTCTGTTTCTCTCTCTCTCTCTCTCTGAGAGAGAGAGAGAAACAGAAACACAAACAGAGAAAGAGACTACAGTGCAACTCTGAAGGTCTCAGGAGAGTGTTGGACCAGAGTGGGGTCTGTTTAGTGACTCTAGCTTTTCATCAAGAATATAACTTTACCACTCCCAGTGCTCTTCCCCCCCCCAGCTCCAAGGACAGTACTTTGGAAAAAAAACATAGAAGAAGTAACTTATAGGGGTCTATTGTGTAAGGTGGAGAAAGAGTCAAACTTGTTTTCATTCATCATGACTGGGACATGAAAGAAGAAGAAGAATTGCATTTAAATGTAGACTAGCTGTGGAGGTAGTGTTATACAAAAAATATTAGGGAAGATTGGCTATCCAGATATTGTCCGACTCCAGTTCCCAACATTCCTGACCATTGGATATGCTGCCTAGGACGAACAGGTTTGGAACTCAACAATATATGGAAGGCTACAAATTACCATCCTGATTAAGCAGAATATTTTCTGGTTAATCAGTGGAATTAACTCCAGGGAAGTAGATATGCTTGCTATGCTTACTAATGTGATTGTTTATTTATTAATAACTATACAACAATCCCTCAGTGGTGTATTGCAGTGAAAGCTCATTTGTCCTTGGAAAAGGAACACAGACAAAAATGAAAAGTTTGGTCATCCATTCCCTTATATTTGCAGTCATCTGTACAAGTTGAGATTTCACACTGGCCATTATTCAGTAGTTCACAGTTTTCTTGGGTGGGTAGGAATAATCTCCACAGCACAGAAATAATAATACTTTTATGCTTAATATTATCATGTTGAAATATTTTCAGTGGATTTTGCAGGAAAGAAGTTTCCTCTAAAAGATGTAGACACTTTGCATGAATTGTCATAATGAAAGGTCAGAGTTCTTGCACTTTCTTTACCTATGAGGTGGCTGGAGAGTAGAAGTATGCACACATTTCTTGCCTTTCACTGTATAGTCATTTCAGTGGGAGCCAGTAGCTCCCCATCCCCTCTGTTTTCCCATACTTCAATTGAAGCCCAAAGAAAGGCAATATAAGATAATTCCTACCATAGGGCTTTTTTTCAGATGAAGAAGTGTGAGCATCTGGGAAAAGTTTAGATCAGGGGTGCCCAAACTTTTCATGTCATGGGCCGGTCACTATGACCTGGGGGCCAAATGTGGCCCCCAATGACAATTTATCTGATCCACAAAGCCCTAGTTGCTCCTAGAAGTGGAAGTAAAATGCACCCATGAGGGCACATATTACTTCTGTTTCCAGGAGCAACGAGGGCTTTGTGGGCTGGATGAATTGGCATTGGGGGTTGCATCTGGCCCCCGGCCCATAGTTTGGGCACCCCTAGTGTAGAGTGATGATTGTATAATGGGGTGGTGGTGGAGCACCCTCTTTTGCAATGGAAGGAATTTTTGTGGAAATAAGCAAACCTGTTAGGACCTTTTGAGGCCGAATTATGGCACTGGAATGTGTTCCTGTCTTTCCTGAGGCATGATACTTGCTACTGGACATAGAGAGAAGGAAGTGTATACTAAGCCTAGACAGTCTGTATATACAATGACACCTTAAAATCTAGCAACAGGGAGAACTGGGAAACATGTTTAGCTGGAGAAGATCTTCAGAGAAAATTGCTTAATACACATTTCCCTGCATTTTTATCTTGTCCTCCCCCATCTCTCTCTCTCTCTCTCTCTCTTTTTTCTCTCTCTCTACCACCTACCACAAAAGTGATCTGTAATGAGACTAGATAGAGGGAATTTTGGAGGAAGCAAAATGGTGTCCAGACAGACTACAGTGTAATTTTAATGGCAGGAAGAAAACAAAACAAAAACATTTTGTGGGGAAACAATCAAGCTGTGACACAACCATGCTAACCTCAAGACTCCTTACTTAAATATTGTTGGATAATTTTCCTAGTCTTGTGGATAAATTTGGTTCGCTGATTCATACAGTTTCTATGTCCACAAAAAGGGTAGAGAAATTTAAAAGGCAGTGTATAATGTTAAGATCAGCTTGAGGAAGTGTGTTCATGTGTGTTAAACATTTGTATCCCTGCAACATTCACATGGCACTGTTTACATATCATAGGATGTGTCTCTAGACCAGTTGTAAATACTTAATTGTCCTTACAGTTGTAAACTGTGCATTTGGAATAGGATGGAGGATCTCACTGTAATCAAAGTTTTCTGAGAAGTGGCAGAATGGGACAAAGGACTGTCATATACACCAGTCTGCAGTATGTGCATGTTTGTTACTATGATGTTAATTAGGAAGTAAACCACTGATTGGAAAGGTGGCCTCTTCCTCCTCCTCCCCCAAAAGAGCAGCAGGGTGTTTTACAGAGCACACATGATGATTTAGTATTGAAAAGGCCCCTTTAGCTTCTTCAACTTCAACACTTTTGAGACTACCAGGATCCAAAGAGCAGCTCCTGCTCTGTTTGCCCCAAGTTTGAATAAGTGTCTTCATCTGTCTGGTGCTTCTCAGTGCTTACTATGGTGTTACTTGCTTTTCATTTCCTGCATACCAGGATAGATGAAACCTGTTCAGAATCTTCCAAAAGAACAAGACTAATACAGCTCCTTAAGAATTCCCAACTATCTGATAGAGCTGAATTGAAATGGAAAGGGATCAATTTTTCTACTCCTTTCTGGAACCAGAATATGTCTAGTTGGCCCCAACAGTAACCATATAATTCTGCTCATATGCAAGTTTAAACTCATTCTTTGTTCAGATGCATGCCATGTGGGATGCACAGTTACCTTAAATCAGCACAACTTTACTTCTTCTCCCATTTTGTGGCTAAAGAGGACAGTATCCAGTCCTGTTAGTCTTGAAGTTTTCTTCTCTTTAAAGGTTCCCAATCTTGGACATCAGATGTTCTTGGACTATAGCTCCCAGGAATATTGGCCAGCATAACTAATGGTAAAAGAGTCTCAGAATTATAGTCTGGGGACCTATGGTTGGGAAACACCACTCTAAAGAAGGTACCTGGGGAGTATCATAAAGGCTGGTTTGCAGAATGACTCGTGGGTCTCCCAAGGCAATCAAGTAACAGGAGAACATGCATGCTGTGATAAAACAGTTTTCTGGAAGGCCCCCTTACATTATTGATGCATTTCCATTGTAGACATATGTTCTGTATCTTTATTTCCTATAGCTTGTAGGCGAATGAGTAATAACTAGGCATTCCAATGATGTGAGGTAATCAACAATTCCTGAGTGTTGTGTTTGATGTGAAGGCTGATATAAGTAATTATCAGTGAATGCTACCATTATCAAGTAATGAACATGCACAGTGAACAGGCCTTCCAGCAATTAAATGTCATCTTCTGAACTTCTGTCATTTTCTAGACTTAATAGATGGTTTTCTATTAAATCTTCTGTGCAATACAGATTTCATTTTCCTTGTTTCACATAAAGTGGACACAGACAATTATAAAATAATAATTGTGACCTGTAAAGCTGAGCTTCCTTGCCTACCAGATCTTAATATTCCTGGCTTTCCTCTTCTGCCCCAAATTTCAAGCAAACTGAATGTAGTATATAATCCTACATTCAGCTGGCATTAAGTTCCACTCAATGCCTTAGAGCTTTTTACTGAGTAGACATTATAGGATTGTATTGTTGCAATTTTGACCCACAAACCTTATGGGGGCTGTGGGCTGAATTTGTCTTGATAGTTTCAGGTCATTCTGGCTAGCTTCAGTGCATTAGATCTACAGGTGTGTGCTGCATGTGTTCTGTTTTGCATGTTCATAATTTAAGATCTTTCCAGTGTGAAATATTGTAATATATATTTCCATAGCTTTTTAAAAATATGAACTGCCTCAGTACAAGTTTATGCAGTATATTATATTAGAGTATGTGGTCTTATTAAAAGAACTGCAGCACACATGTGCAGTGAAAAGTTGGCATCCTTTTTCTCTTTAGTATTTTCTGATTTGGTAGGTTATCAGATTTCTTCATAATGTTATTTAGTGTCAAACATTTTTCCTGAATCAAAACAAGCAATATGAGCTTTTAGAACTGGGCCACTTTGCACATGTGTGTACGGGTGTGGAGAGAGAAAGAGAGAGTGATAGAGAGAGAGGGAGAGAATAAATCAAGTATAAACCTTTCCGCTGACCTGGCACAACAATTTCTTGAAAGGTGTTATAAAAACTGAGAAAATGGGTGAAGAAATTTAACCTCAGCAAAGTCTATGAGAAAACAACAGGCACCTGTCAAATTTTTAAAGATCATTTGTCAAACTCTAAACACCTATAAATAAGCCATTTCTTTCTATCTCTGAATCAACCATCTTCAAATTCAGCTTTCCTGCGCCATCAAGTTTCAGATCAATAGACAGAGGATAAACTACAAATTCCTACTTTACGTTTCTCTTATCTGCTTATAGTGGGGGAATGGGATTTACTTGATCCAGGAACATATAGAGCTCTTCCTGTCGTATGTTATCCCTTCCCAACACACACACACACACACACACACACACACACACACACACACACACACACACACACACACACACACACACACACACACACACACACACACACACACACACACACACACACACACACACGAGTTTTTTGAAGCTTGAGAAAGCTGGTCAGATAAGTCTCTTCTGAATCATATACAGTTGTACCTCACTTAAAGAGCATAATGTGTTCCACGGGATTGCTCTTTAAGTGAGTTTGCTCTTTAACTGAAACACCATTGTAAATGACCAATTGTGGGGGGGATTGTGAACCCCAATTTATTTGTTAAGTGAGTTTTTGGTTGGTTTTATTTGTTAAGTGAAGCGAACATTCAGAGAAAATTCTGCTCTTTAAGTGAGTTGCTCTTTAAGCGAAGCGCTCTTTATGCGAGGTTTGACTGTATATGGAGACAGAGAGTCAAGGAAAACAGTTTGTGTGTTGCTGGCTAAGTGACTCTATTCACCTGTCTCTGCCATGGCACTTAACAGTATGTGCTTGTTATTTTATATTTCTTCATGCTAAATATTTTCAACAATATATTACACACCTGTAAAATGTTAAAAATAAAGGTCAAAACCTACTTCAATTCTTTTTATATAAAAAAAGAGACTAAAGGCTTTGGAGAGGGAAGGATTAGTATAAAACCCTACGATTTTTGTTATACATTACATCAAGAAGAGCTCTTCAAATGGCCATTTTTCTCTTCAAATAACATTTGGACAGGATCTCAAAAAAGTGAGGTTTAACTCAGAAGAGTAAACTTAATGTCCCAATTTTTAAAACAACAACAACAACAAGACAAACATATTCGGGCTGTTGCACTCTTGAAATTATGGCTTTGTTGATGGCATATTGTACCTGCATGGGACACTTACACAAACAAGGACATTAGTCAGGTTTAAAAACCAAAACAAAAACAAAACACCACCCTCATAATTCTCTGTGAATTTTTCTTAAAAATAAAAGCTACACCACTTATCCCAGTTGAGAACTTTCCCATTTTTCAAAATTACTGTATGTTAATAAAGGGGGATTTTTCTAAATCGCTGTCCATCGGTACTAATCTGTAGTAGGCGGCAAAATGCATGCAGAAGCTTTCAGTTATATTGGAGAGGGAGGAAAGATACTACTTGAATTTGAAATAAAGTATATCTATTTTAGTTTCAGCAGGTTAGTGACATTTCAGTGAAACGCTGAAGGTGCTAACTGGTGAAAATGTGTCACAAACCAGATCTGCTTTTCTGGGGATTAGTTCTAGCCATTAATATCCACTGCAGGGACATTTAGCACTCTCAACCTTTTTCTTTGTTTGCTTTGAGAGCATTGATATGTCTGTAGACACATATTTTTATTTCATGCAATTTTGGCATATCCTTTGCCTTAATTGGCCTTTGATGAGTTTATTCTTCAAGTGCCATATCTGATTCCAAATATTAGCAATCATCATGATGATCAGCCATGAAGATTGTCCTGGGAACAGTATAATGCAGTGGCCTTTCATTTGCCTTCTGCATTGCAGCATGACATCCATACCACTGATCCATTTCCATGAGTCACTTTCTAGTTCTGAGCCCTTTTGGTGTGCAAAGTCCTTATTGGCCCAATGCCAGCATTGTTGAAGTTGGTGCCCTCCATCAAGACGGATTCAAGTGGGATTTAATGCTCTTCAGGACCATCACCCCTGTGAACTTCACTACCCTTTAGACCTCTGGGTTGTCAGGTTAGTTGACCGCTCAATCAGCATTGAGTCACTTGCAGTAGGGTATCTTCTAGCAGGATAACCTGGTCAGACTGATTGAGGAGGTTTTTGCCTAAAACCAACAAACTGGAATATGTTATGATGGTGTTAGAAGCTGGGGGATCTGGATAAAGGTGGTACTGATTAATAGTATTCAGGTGAATTTCTATATTAACCTAATATCTGAGGGATAATATTTCTAATAATAAATGCTAGGTTTTTTTCCCCTTGCCCTTTTCTTTTTTCTTTCCTTGTCTGCCAACTGTGTGCTCAACAGAGGACAGCAAATATTTGTTGACTTCGGACAAGCACATCTGAATTGGTACACGTTTGCAAATGTGTAGTTTATCTTTGATATGTTGCATTTTTATATCACTTATAATATAGCAATAAATATGATAATCAAAAAGATACAAGGAATGACCTTAAGTCCATTCCATAGATGGCAATCAAAAATCAGGGTGTGTCATTTCAATATGGATCTATGTTAATGACAGCTTCCTGGGAAGTTTACTGGCTTGATACAATTTTGTGAACATGTCCGTCTATGTCTACAATTATCATATATTAATTTGATGCTTACAGTTATATGTCATCTATTGCCCCTGTACTATGTCTTCAGCTTTTAAAATGTTCCTGTTATTGAAATTAATGAACTAAAGGTGCAAAGCATATAATTTGGGGACATATAGACTGGCTGTGTTATTTTAGAGTTGAAGTTCACCTCCTTCAGCATTCCAATCTAATTTCCTGCACATAGTCCAGGAACTTAAACTCACAGCTTTCATGAAGCTACATCTAAAGAAATAATACTATCACTTGTCTAGTTCTGTGCAGGATTATAACCCTTGCCCATTTTTGTAATCAGTGTAGACGAGCATTCTCATTCAAAAAAAGAATGACTGAGGTATTATCTCTAAATAAAAACAGCCTTAAGTTAGTCACCTCTAGAAACAACTGAACATCTTCATCTGTGCATATCCAGAATAATTTAACAACATATATTTTGATAAAAGGGTCTTAGTATTTTAGACATGATATAAACTGGATTTTTAGGATTGTGCCATCAAAGGAGTGAGAGAAGGACAAAGTTTCTCAAGTATGAAACATGTAAAAGAGGTTACAGTATCTGAACCTCCAGGTTTTTATACCTAATAAAGCAGTTGGAAAAAAGGACACCCCATGTCAGCAGTAGTGAACCTCAGAGCCCTCTCTGTGGGCAGGTGCACCATCACCCCAGCACATAGTTCACCAGAGTCCATTACTGAAAAGCCAGAGGGATGCAGGGCTGGGCTGATTTCTCCCCCTCTCCACGTGCACCTGAGGACATTTTTCACATCACTCACCCCTCTGCCCAGCAGCCCAATGGGAGCGCTTCCCCCTCCCCTGTCTGGGGTAATACAGGTGGTTCACATGATGTGGATGGTAGTCTATTGAGTCTGTGGTGAAGGTGATTGAAAAAGATGTTTGTATCATTTAAAGCTCAATTATTGTGTTTTTTGTTTAAGACAAAAGATCTTAATGTATGAGTTGCTTTTTCTAGACTAAAACCTCAGTTTTCGGGTTAAATGGCCATGTAGGCATTTTGAAATAAATAAGTGGGTTTTGAGTTGCATTTTGGGCACTTGGTCTCTAAAAGGTTCACCTTCACTGTCCTTTGTGATCTACCATACATGGCTAAAGGGTAGTCTTGTTGGAGAACAAAAGTATCAATCCATTGACAGTGGGAGTTCTGTTAGTGGGCCTTAGAAAGAACATTTCTCCTCTGCAATCCTCTCTGTATCAGCACAGTCTGATTCACAGAAACTCTGGAGCATATTTAATTTGAGTGACATGGGAAGCACAGGTTCAGGGAAGTGAAAGAGAAAAACTTGTGTTGTGTTCCTGGACTGTATAGACTGAGATGCATTTTTAGAAAAGAAGACTTTTCTTTGTAACTGTACAATGCATAGTATAGTGGTGGTGAACCTATGGCACGTGTGCCAGAGTGGCACTCGGAGCCCTCTCTCTGGGCACTCACGCAGTCACCCCATCACAGAGTTTGTCCCGCCCCTCCCAGCAGCCCAATGGGAGCATTTCAACCCTCTCCCCAGCACAAAGTACACCTCACCCCTCTGCTCAACAGCCCAACGGGATCACTTCCTCCCTCTCCCCTACACAGAATTCACCCTGGCTCTATGCTCAGCAGCCCAATGGGAATGCTTCCTTCCTCCCCTGGTGCTGTGTTGGCACTTTACGATAAATAAGTGGGTTTTGGATTGCAGTTTGGGCAGGGCCATAGCCAGGATTCTAAAATTTTGTTGGGAGTGTGGGGTGTTAGCTCAGGAGGGCTTTCACACACACCCGGCCCCCCACTGGCTACAGCCCTGAGTTTGGGCACTCGGTCTCTAAAAGGTTCACCATCACTGATATAGTACATGTTTCAAGTTGCTGTCTATGTGCATCTTTTTGAGTGTATCAGGCAATTAAATATAAATCTCACTGGGTCATAGTAGTGTTAAAATGTTTAATGTGTTGATGGAGGATAGCAACCATTAGCTGGGGGTGGGGGTGGGATTCTATATTCAGATTAATTTGAGATAAAATATTTTTCCATCCAAATGTGCAAACATCACTTTCACTTCCTTTCAAGATTCATTAGTGCTCTTTGCTTTTGCTGTCCACTCATATTTTTCCACTATTTATCACATATACCACACTGTAACAATTGAAACCCTTCATTTATTTGAGTCCCACGTCCTGCAAATGTTTTTTAAGAGATAGGAAATATTAAGCATTTTAATGAATGTTAATTAGGCATTATAGTGCATTTCAAAAGATGAAGGGTTATGTTAATAATACATTGACCCTTAGAAGGTGAACTGAAGTTTTCTAATGAAATTCTCATCAAAATGCCTTTCATTGCTTCAAATGGAAAATTTATATTAAGTCCTTTGGTGCCATCTTGTGGCCTATATAAGTTTTTGTTTAAAAATAAATAAATAAAATGGTTTTAAGAGCATTGAAGTATGAAAGCCTTCTGATAGCATTTGTAATATTATAAGATGTGGCACCAAATGACATTACAGTGTGTGAACATATATAGGTGCCAAGATTGTGGTTCAAATAAGAATACAAAAATAATAGGAAATTGCTAGGATTAACTGTGTTGCTTACTTTTTTGTTACGTATAGCCTGTCTTTGGGGATGGAGAATAACACTCCAGGGAGCTAATAGTAATAAAATTCAGATAAAAATCAATACAGTTAGCAAAGCAAAACAAAATAAAAATCTTGGAATACTTCACTTAAAAAAGCCAACAATCTCAAATCATTTATCACCCCTTTTAGTACAATCCAGCTTAAATGTCAAAGTTTTATCTTAATGAAAAAAGTATTTTATCCACCAGTAAAGATGTGCATGCCACTGCATGTGCATCAGATCCATGCCTCGCCTAGCTGGTGAAATCTGCCAAGGTGGTGATGGGTGGTTGGGTCAACGCCATTATTAATTCTTTGTTTTGGGAGGGTTTTTTTCCTGCTACCTTAAAACATGCTTTGGTGCACCCCCTCCTAAAGAAGCCATCCCTCAACCCCACAGTTATCACCAACTAGCGACCTATCTCTAACCTTCCATTCCTGAGTAAGGTTTTGGAGAAGGCAGTGGCATGGCAATTACAAGAGATCCTGGATGAAGCGGATTATCTGGACCCTTTTCAGTCAGGATTCAGGTCCAGATATGGTATGGAACATCTGCCCATCCCGCCAGACCAGACCGGAGAGGCTCTCTAGTTGTTCCATCGGCCAGGGAGGCACATCTCTCTGGCACTAGAAGGAGGGCCTTCTCTGTGTCTGCTCCAGCCCTATGGAACCTCCTGCCTACGGAGCTACGTCTCCAGACAGAGTTGCTGCCCTTTAGGAAGACTCTAAAAACATGGCTGGCAGGACAGATATGGGGTATGGAAGGTATAATGACCCCAGCACATTGGATGATCTGAGCCCCTCTTTTTCTCTACTTTTAAATTAGTAGCTGTAGCATCTGGTGTGTTTTTAATCTTTTTCAGATTTTAATTTTAAATTTTAAAAGTTTTAAGGTTTTTAGATGGAAGCTCCCACTTCCTAATCTTGGGCCCTATCTGCCCAGGGAAGGAAAAGACTAACGTTCTCTGGCTGGAAGGAGGAATGGATTTTAGCTATTTGTGTTGTGTGTGGTGTTGTTGTTGTTTTGTGTTTTTTTCCTGATTGTAAACTGCCCTGAGTTGCCATGGCGAGTGGCCGGTGATATATATCTAAATAAATAAAATAAATAAATAAAATTGGTTCCACTTGTGGATGATCCCTGGAGAGAGCGGGATGGTGGACATCCAATTGTCCTGGCTCTTCTTGACTTCTCAGGGGATTTCGATACCTTCAACCACAGTATCCTTCTGGAAAGACTCCAAGGATTGGGGATCCAGGACACTGTGTGGTCCTGGTTTTCCTCATTTCTGAAGGACTGGACCCAGTCGGTGTCGTTGGAGAGTGAGAAATCCAGCCCTAGGCCTCTTCACTATGGGGTGCCTCAGGGCTTGGTGCTCTCACCTCTCCTATTTAGCATCTACATGAAGCTGCTAGGTGTGATCATCCATTCCCACGGGGTGAGGTATCATCAATATGCAGATGATACCCAGTTGTATATCTCAGCCCGTGGGGACCCAAGCGATGCAGTGGAAGTCCTTTCCAGATGCCTGGAGGCTGTGAGGGTCTGGATGGGGGACAACGGGCTACAACTGAATCCCGACAAGGCTGATTGGTTGTGGATCAGGGGTCCTGCGTTAACTAGGAGCTACCATCTTTGGTTCTGGATGGGGTGGTTTTGCCCCAAACAGACCTGGTGCGTAATCTGGGGGTTCTCTTGGACTCATGACTACTACTCATAGAGCAGGTGGCAGTCGTGGCCAGGAGGGCTTTTGCACAAGTTCATGTAATACACCAGTTATGCCTGCTCCAAGACCCTCCTAGCACTAGAAGGAGGGCCTTCTCCGTGTCTGCTCTGGCCCTATGGAACCTCCTGCCAAGTGAATTGCATCTCCAGACAGAGCTACTGCCCTTTAGGAAGGAGGTTAAGACCTGGCTGGTGGGGCATGTGTGGGGTATGGGCCAGACGGTTGCCTCAGTTTGTTGGCTCATCTAACGCCTCCTTCTCTGTGTGTGACTTGTTTAATCTCTTTTAATTTTTGTAACTTTTAAATCCTGTTTTATACTGTTTTATACCATGTTTTTACTGTGTTTTAAATGTTTGTAAAGTTTGTTAGCCACCCTGGGTCTTTGTGAGGAGGGTGGCATAAACGTTTGATTAAATAAATAAATAAATAATAAATAAATAAATGAGATGTACTCATTCATAATGTATATTATTCAAAAACCTAGGAAGACCTCCCCTCCAAATGTGCCTCTGATGAGTGTGGAGCTAAAAGAAGATTTTTCTCAATTTTTTTCAAAACCTTGACTGACTCACATGGTAGAATAGAGTTTTCCTGATCTGAAACCATTACAGTAGAATCCCGTATAATGAATGCATCATACAGCGAAAAAATCATACAATGAAGGAAAATTGAAAAAACAAAATGGTGTGTTGTACAACAAAAATTGTCATTATATAATGCAATGTATCACTATGGGAATCATGCAATGAAACACTTTTCATTGTACAATGTATCCCATAGAAATTTTTGTTGTATGGTTTTCCACATAGGGATTTTTGTTGTACGATGAATGCGTTGTATAAAGAAAAAAAATCTTATAATGAAGTGCCTATTAGAACCAATTATTTTCATTATACGGGGTTTTACTGTATGTAGATCAGAACTAATGCTTGGAATTGTGACAGAAACAGAATGGTAGCCCATGAAAATGACCTTACAAGAGAATCACAGGCTATCATCAGCTTCAGACAACAATTAGATACACCATGTGGTGGTGGTGGTTCAGTCGCACAGTTTATTCTGACCCTTTGTGACCCCATGGACCATTACCCTCCAGACACCCCTGTCCTCTACCATCCTTCTCAACCTGCCCAGCTCTGTGCCCATTGCATCTACAATACCATCTAGCCATCTCATTTTTGCCCCCCCTTCTTCTTTTGCCCTCCACCTTTATCAGCATCAAGGGTTTCCCAAGTGAAACCTCACTTCTCATTTGATGTCCAAAGTACTTTAGCTTCATTTTTACTATTTGACCTTCCAAGGAGCAGTCAGAGTTGAGTTCTTCCAACATTGACTGTTTGTTCTCCTCGCTGTCCAGGGGACTCTCAAAACTCTCCTCCAACACCACACTCAAAGGTGTCTATTCTTCTGCGCTCAGCTTTCCTAATGGTCCAGCTCTCACAACCATACATTACCATCGAGTATACCATTGCTTTGACTATGTGGTTTTTTTGTGTTTTTTGCAAGGTGATGTCTCTACTTTTCACTATGTTCCCCAGGTTTCTCATACCTTGTCTCCCAAGCATCAGTCTCCTTTTTTTTTTCATGGCTGAAATCACCATCTGAAGTGATCTTTGATCCTAAGAAAGCAAAATCTGTCACTGCTTCTACTTCTTCCCTATCTATTTTCCAGCGACTGATAAGGCCTGTTGCCATTATTTTGGTTTTCTTGATGTTGAGTCTCAGGCCAGCTTTTGCACTCTCTTCTTTCAACCTAAGCAGCAACTTCTTTAGGTCTTTCTGTTATTAGGGTGGTATCATCTGCATATCTCAAGTTGTTGATGTTTCTCCCAGCAATTTTGATTCCAATTTGTGATTCCTCCATCCCTGCACTGCACATTATGTGCTCTGTATAAGTTGAATCAGTAGGGTGATAAAATGCAGCTTTGTCTTATTCCTTTTCCTTTTCCAATCCACTCCATCATTCTGTATTCTGACCTAACTGTTGCTTCTTGACTCATGTACAGATTTCTCATGAGGCATATAAGGTGTTCTGGTATTCCCATCTCATTAATTACTTGCCACTTTTTTTTTGTAAGTCCACACAGTCAAAAGCCTTTGTGTAATCAATGAAACAGAAGTAGACCTGTTTCTGATATTCCTTTGTTTTCTCCATGATCCAACGTATGTTGACAATGTTGTCTCTTGTTCCCCTGCCTCATTGGAACCCAGACTTTTGGATAAGCTCAAATTTCCCTACTTTGGTCAATAGTGTATTACAAGATTCAAAACAAGATGCAACTTACATTTAAATATGGAAGAGCCGATATTATCAGAAGTGGACATAACTGGTTTAATGACATTAACTTTAGAAACACATTCTTGAGTACCACTGAAATCTAGGCATCTAGGTTCAGGGATGCATCCAAGAATATTGCTGATAAATATAAATGGTAATTAACTTGAACCTTCTAACTGGAATATAACCTCATCTGATGTAGGTTGAGTATCTGTTTTCTAATCTGTTTAAGATTAACCAGGAACAGATCTGTCTCATCATGATTAATGTTTGTTCATCCTGACCCAGTCTACTACTGATTTAGCACCAACTGCTAAAGATTCTTGTGAATACCTTTGCAAGAAATTATTTGTCTTTATATATAAAGCAATCAAGTGAATAAAACCAGATAGCTTCTAACAGTTTAACTTATATTTAAAATAGATATTGTAGGACAATGCCCATTGCATCAAGCAGATAAGTAACCCAGGATAACAGCATGCCTGGTGATAAGATTATGGAGCATATTGCTGATTCTACAAGATTGCATTAGTACTGCTCATGTGAGGAAACAGTGAAATGGGAAATACCTAAGTGATTCTACTGACAGTGATATTAATTTGTAGCAATGTGGCAGCCAACTGTGTAGGAAAAGAAGACATCCCACAACAGTAGATTTGGAGCATGGCTTTAGTTCTAAACCAGGAGTTCTCAACCTTTTAAAGCGGTGGGCCAGGTCAAGCTCCCTCAGACAGCTTCGGGTGCTGGAAAGTCATTTTGCCCTTCCTCCACCACATGGCACTTCCTGGTGTGGTGGAGGGCCACATAAAATGGTGCTACAGGCTGCATACAGCCCACGGGCTACAGGTTGAGAATTCCTGTTATGAATAGTCACCATTATATTTTGTGACAAAAGTGTTTCCTTCTCCCCAAAAAATATTTTGAATATAGTTATTTATTATTTGGAAGGTTAGGCCAAAATAGGGGATACTTTTTATAATATTTACAACATTCTTGAGCTCCCACTTTAGTAGAAATTCTGAACAATTATTTGAAATAGGTTCTGGTTAGATAAGAGTCATGATCAACTGGACAAGGTAAAGTTGCTGTTGTCTGGCAATTTTATCCATCTAAATGAATGTGAGCAAATTATTTTGAAAATGATTGCATTTCAATTAAAGGATCACGTACGTAGACATGGGATTGCTTCTGAAACAATGGGTTGTGCCTTACAATTGTTCAATTTGTTTCATGCCCCCTGCACAACTAATATTGCAGAGCATTGGCAGAAGTGCTTTGGAGATCACACTTCTACCTCAGGTGTTACACACTACTATAGGCATAAGCTCAAGTTGTGTGCAGTAGTTGCACAACAGGATTTTGACCAGAGTTGCAAAAAAAGATACTATTATGCCTGTAAAATACCGATTCTGACTTAAAAGCCCCCAAAAACAATTTGTGGGAACAATTTAACAGTTATTCAATTTCTCTGTGTTTAAAAATAATATATTACAAACTAGTGTGGCTATTGGATAGAAAAGACTAATTAATGGCTAGAAGTAGACTGATACGTAAATTCTTACATGGTGGCCAAACTTTTGAATTGTTCTCTAGTTGGGTCATCTTGCACTTACCCTTTTATGTTGGCATCCTAGAAAGCTTATTTTGCTCTCTCAGGCTTTGTAAATGTGGGAAATAAATATATACCTGTAGATATGTAATAATTAGAATGTGTCAATACATTTAAGATCAATGGGCATTGTTATCATGAAGTAAAATGAAAGTGTCTTCACTTGACATCATCGTCAAAGAGAAAGCTATGCTGCCATTAGCCATTAGTAGGTTAGGTGAACCAGTGGGCTATCCTAATAGGACAATTTATTGTGTCCCTATGGTATTAAAATGAACTCCAGTCTAGAGCAGGAGATAATTCTACTGTATTAGCATTAGTGGTATAAAAGGTGTTTTTTTTTTAATTTTTAACTATTGGTGTTTTAAGAATAAGCAGACCCATATAATTAAGATCAGGGGTGCCCAAACTCATTGGGCTTGGGGCCTGACCATGCCCCCAGAACAGCTGAGCAGGCCAGACCATACCCCCAGAACACAATCCTTGCCTTGATGACATTATTCAGCAATGAGAGCCTGGATGAGTAGACATCTCTGTGATGACACTCTGCACAACTTGTGGTTTTCTAGCTGTTTAGCTCACGTCACCCACTGGCCATTCAGACCATGATGTGTGCTCACATATTAGTTAAATTTAGAAATTGCGGGTAGAGGATAAGGAGAGGTGGCTCCTAATATGGTTGATTATAAACTACTGAAATTATAACAATGGCCTAAATATATTCTCATTTCTCTTCAGATCATATAAATCTTTTATGTAACAATGTACTAAATTCAGCATGACACTCTTGCATGGCACAGAACATTCTTTTCTTACCTGCAGCTGCAAAATGGGTTCCAGTCGGATTCTGGTGGGGTTGTTTATTGGTGTGCTGGAGAATGGCAATGGCAAAGAAGGATTTTCTCATTTTTGTTAGATAACAAGGGTCTCCCCTGTGTACTTTCTGGGGTCCCAGTTTGCAGCTTGATGAGATGAGGCACCTAGGATAGCTTTTGTATGGGTCTTCTTCCCCGGTGCCCCTTGCAACTGGGAAGTTCCAAGACAAATTCTTCACATTTATTCCTAAATCCAGAAAAAAGAATGAGCAAAGCAACAGTGCTTCTTATGGATTAGTGTTGTTTTTGTTTTCTTCACTGCTCAGTTTATTTGCCAAGGTGAATGGCACAGAACTTTTTCTATGGATAAAATAATCACTTTGAATGCAAAGTTGATTGAAGAGGGATCTGTGCTCATTACAGGTGGAGTTATATGAAGACTAATACAGTATATTTGATTGCAGGACTGAATGATCTAACTTACAGCTTCTGGCAATTATGCATCTTTAAAAACAAACAGATAACTAAACACATATTTTAATTGGTAACTCTCATAAAAATAAAATACAGGTACAGAATGACTCAGATTATTTTATAATATTTAACCACAGCAGGATTTAGTGATCACCTGTTAAGTGATCGCCATTTAATCCTGTTCTTAGTAAAATGAAATAAAACTGACTGTAGAAAAACTGAGAGCAGAACCAAATTCAATAATACATAGGCCAAATAAACATAATGCATAAGAATACATAATAGCTTCCTTAAATAATTAGAAGTTCTCAATTCTTTCTTTGTTCCATTACTGTTAAAACTGCTTATGAAAATTCTAGCAACCTAAAATTACTTAAAAGAAGGCAACAAAACTAGTAGTGTTGGAAGCTATATAATCACAGTGATGGGCAGAGCACTCCACAACCTGAGGACCATGACAGGGAAGGTCTCATCTTTAGATTATATTGTAGACCTTCTAAATAAAGACTACTGCTCTGTTATGCCTGGGGAAAAGTGTAATGAACATACTAAATGTGTATTGGCTGAAATCTGTTGCCATAAGTTATGTTATGTAAACCTGAGGATGTAAACAGCCATAGCTATTTTTCTGAAATAAAATATTGCTGACTTCTCAACCTGCCCAGAGAGTACAATAAGCGCTATGGGGTGGTTTATAAGTGTAATTGCTATTGCTTCACCTCTGAAGGTCCTGAAACTCCTATGGAAACCTGTTTATTGTTGGGAAGCTGTTAGGGATGATGAGACAGAAGAAGAAAGTCTTTACAAAAATTTGTCCCATTGGTAAACTCATCCTTGTTGTAGAAAGGATATTTGTTTTCATTGTCTTCCACCAACAAGAGTGAAACAGTGCATCACCTTCTTGCAGAAACAGCAATGTAAATTTACAACTCCTTATTCTCATACATTAAGGACAAAGAAAACAAAGTTTTATATCACTATGTATCACAAAGTATCTTCAATTGTGTCCAAAGTAACATGTAAGGTTGGGCAGTCGAAATACAGGTAGTTCTCTTCTGGAAGGGTATAAAAACCTGGCTGGCAGGGCAGGTCTGGCGTACTGGAGGCACAATGACCTCAGCCTGCTGGCTGGTTTTACCTCCTCCCCTGCTCCCTTAAGTTCTTAAGTTTTAAATCATATAACGTTTTAGTTGTAGTTTTAATTGGTTTTAACTGTGGGTTTTTGAGAACTTTTAGAATTTTAGCCTTTTTATGTGTTTTAGGATGTGTTAAACTGTCCTGGGTCACCTTCGGCGAGGAGGGTGGTATAGAAATTTAAATAAATAAATAAATTAACAAATAAATAAAATATGTGGTGTTTTTTAGCACTAATTCCCACCGGAATTAGCACTAATTCCCACTGGTTGTGCCATCAGCTAGAGAGGCTCATCTCTCTACCACAAGGAGGAGGGCCTTCTCTGTGTCTGCTCCAGCCCTATGGAACCTCTTATCAAGTGAGCTGCGTCTCCAGATGGAGCTGCTGCCCTTTTGGAAGGGGGTCAAGACCTGGCTGGCAGAGCATGCCTGGGGTATGGGCCAGACAGTTGCCCCAGTCTGTTGGCTCGTTTGATCACCCTCTCTCTCTCTGTGTCTTGTTTTAGCTTTTTAAATTTTTTAATCTTTTAATCTTGATTTTATATTATGTTTTTATTTCGTTTTAGGTTGCTAAGAGTTGTGTCAGCCGCCCTGGGTCTTTTTGAGGAGGGCAACATAAAAGTTTGCTTAAATAAATAAATGGATGTCAGCCTCAGCTCTGGTAGATTCACAAAATCTTCTGGTGTGTGTGTGTGTGTGTCATCAGCATATGAAATGCAGGTACTGAGAATAAAGAAGACAGAATTCTATCAGTTTATCACTATTTTCCTGTGTTTCACATCTGATTTTTTTATGGCTTTTCTTGCTGACATACTATGGATGTATAGGAAAATATAAACATTGAAATACTCTGCCCTGAATGTAGCTTTCTGAAAGTAAGATGTGCTTAATGAAGCAATACTTTGAATGATGTGTTTATCTGAACCATGTAATGTACTCAAATCTCTTGCTATATTGCTGAGGCTGAAAAGAAGAAAATCAAGTTTAGGGGTTTTTAAATTGTATGTAAAGGTCTTTTGGGTAATAATAGGCAGCTAGTGGTATAGGACAAGTTTGCTAGACCTTACTATAAGAGAGTACAAATATCCATCAAATGGAAAAATCTAGGAAGCTCCCTTGATTTGCAAAATCACAGAATGTTATAGATGTTGATTCCCCCTCCCCTGACCAATATTATATTTGGCTGCTTTGCCAGAGGGTACATACACAGACAGAGATAAACCAATATTAACATGCAGATGCTTGCTACTAAATTTAACATGATGTTATAGCTGGCATTTCAATTTAGTGTGAGATTTTCAATTTAGGCTTTGCATTTTCCCACCCCACTGCATTTATTCTGACAAGTACAGCCTTATTCCTTTGAATATTCCAAGTTTTTATGCTACTATTGCTGCTGTTGTTATGACAACTACACCTATTATGACTATAACAGCAGCTGCTGCTGCTACTACTACTGCCACTTCCACATCCAATCAGTTGTGATGTGCAAGAGTTGAAAACAGGGTTGCTGCAAGATGAAATTGACAATAGATTATAGGATGGAATGAACGTTGCTTATCTTCCACACTAAGCCTACAACTGACACAGAACTTTTACACTTCAGGAATCCACCCACGCAATGTTCTGATTTATTCTGTATTAAAACAGTAGTTTCACTCTGGAAGTAAATGCATTTATTTTATCTTTTACATCTACATTCCAACTTTCCTCAGTAATCTTTGGGCACTCTACATGGGTCTTCTCCTTCCCCCACTTTTTCTCCACAATAACCTTAGAAATTCATTGAATGATTGATGGAGATGAAACCTGAATCTCATCCCACCATTGCAATCACTATATCATTCTGCCATCACTTTGTTGGCATTGGTAGATTCGTAAAATCTTCTATGGTAGATTCACAACTGTACTTCCATAACCCAGTATTTTATTCCTTCTGCCATGTAGATTGCTGTGTGTTGGAGTGTTACCTATGTAATAAAACATGAGAGTTATGTTTTGGTGTTAGTAGTTCTGTTCAAATATTATGCCAAGATGTCTCATTCCATGAATGTGCCACTGCCTGTGTTAGACCGTGTCTGGCCTGGCTCTTGAAAGCGGGCAGGACCGTGATGGGTGGCTGAATTCAAGTAGTAGTCAGTACTTTGGTGAGGGAGGGGGTGCTCCCACTGAAACTCAAACATGTGCTGGTGCGCCCCCTCCTAAAAAGACCATCACTCGATCTGAATATACCATCCAATTTCCGCCCTGTCTCAAACCTCTCCTTTTTGGAGAAGGTTGTTGAGAAAGCAGTGGCATGGCAGCTCCAGGGAGTCCTGTAGGAAGTGGATTATCTGGACTCTTTCCAGTCAGGCTTCAGGTTGGGTCATGGTACAGAGACTGCATTGGTCATGCTGTTTGATGATCTCTGGTGGGAACGAGATGGAGGGTACCTCTCCATTCTCACTCATCTTGACCTCTCAGCAGCTTTTGATACCGTCAACCACGGTATCCTTCTGGACCTGCTCCAGGGGTGGAGATCCAGGGCACTGTGTTGGCCTGGTTCTCCTCCTTCCTGATGGGCCAGACCTAGTCAGTGTGGGTGGGGGATGTGGGGTCGTGTCTGAGCCATCTTATGTGTGGGGTGCCACAGGACTCAGTCCTCTCACCCCTACTCTTTAGCATCTACATGAAACCACTGGGTGAGATAATCCAATCCCACAGGGAGAGATATCATCAGTATGCTGATGATATTCGGCTGTATATCTCTGTCCATGGTGATCCCAGCATTGTGGTCAAGGTCCTGACCAGCTGCCTGGAGGTGGTTAGGGTCTGGATGGGGGACAATGGACTACAGCTGAATCCCAGCAAGACTGAGTGTCTGTGGGTGAAGGGACCCAGTCTTCATAAGGAGTTATCACTGCTGGTTTGGGATGGGGCATTATTGTCCCAATCTGCCCACGTGTGCAACCTGGGGGTCCTCCTGGACTCACGACTTCTGCTCCATGAGCAGGTTATGGCCGCAGCCAGGAGGGCCTTCAGACAAGTGCATGTTATTAATCAATTGTACCCACTCCTGGACTAGGAGGCCTTGCTCACAGTCACCCATGCCCTGGTTACTTCCTGTTTGGACTATTGTAATGTGCTCTACATTGGGCTGCCCTTGATGACCATCTGGAAACTGCAGTTGGTCCAAAATGTGGCAGCCTGTGCAGTGGTGGGGTGTAGTCATTTTGCCCATGCCTAACCACTGCTACGGGAGCTGCACTGGCTGCCTATATGCCTCTGGGTGCAATCCAAGGTGCTGGTTGTTACCTTTAAAGCCCTTCATGGTAGTGGACCAGGATACCTCAGGGACTGCATTGTCCCTTTGCCATTGACCCATCCCATGAGAGCAAACTAAGAGGCCATCCTTCATATACTATCTGTTGGGGAGGCCCACCTCTCCAGCATGAGGAACCCCCCCCCCCCATTATGGAACTGCCTCCCAGTAGAACTACGTCTCCAGGCCCAGTTGCTACCATTTAGGAAAGAGATGAAGACGTGTTTGGGAAAATGGGTCTGGGGACTGGGATTGTCAACAATCTCCCCTTTCTGGCTTGTCTGAGGCTTCCCCCCTCCTGTAACCAATTTTTATGTTGATGTTTTCTGATTTTATATTTGTTTTTCAATAGCAAAATAGCACAGCAGTGGGCAATATTGCCAAATGTTCTTAAGGTTTTTTGTTTTTATATTGGTTTTAACTTGTTTTATTGTATGATTAGTAAAGTGCCTATGTACACTGCCTAGAGTCCACCGGATTAGGGAGGTATATAAATCTATTAAATAAATAAATAAATTCCACTTGTAAAGCTCAGCTAGACTGGCAGTTGAATCTTGTTCATTTATTTCTTAACCCATTATAACTCAATAGATTTCAGGGTAGGCTACAACCAATAATGACATTTTCAGCCAGTGTATACAATGAACATTTAAGACCATTTATTTTAACCCTGGTGATGGTAAAGTACCTTCTGCCTCATTTGTGGGGAGTAGGCTGGTTTAATTCTTTTGTTGTTCAGTCGCACAGTCAATTCTGACCCTCTGCGACCCTATGGACCACTGTCCGGCAGGCACTCCTGTCCTCCACCATCCCCCTCAACTCGCTCAGCTCTGTGCCCATTGTCTCCACAATACCATCTAGCCATCTCATCTTAGGCTGTCCCCTTCTTCTCTTGCCCTCGACCCTTCCAAGCATCAAGGCTTTCTCAAGTGAATCATCTCTTCTCATTTGATGTCCAAAGTACTTTAGCTTCATCTTCACTATTTGACCTTCTAAGGAGCAGTCAGGGTTGATTTCTTCAAAGATTGACCTATTTGTTCCCCTTGATGTTCAGGGTACTCTCAAAACTCTCCTCCAACACCACATCTCAAAGGTGTCTATTCTTCTGCGCTCAGCTTTCCTAATGGTCCAGCTCTCACAACCATACATTGGAATACCATACAGGGAATACCATTGCTTTGACTATGCGAATTTTTGTTTGCAATGTGATGTCTCTACTTTTCACTATGCTCCCCAGGTTTCTCATCACTTGCCTCCCAAGAATCAGTCGCCTTTTTATTTCATGGCTGCACTCTCCATCTGCAGTGAGCTTTGATCCTAGGAAAGTAAAATCTGTCACTGCTTCTACTTCTTCCCCATCTATTTTCCAGGGACTGATAGGGCCTGTTGCCATTATCTTGGTTTTCTTGATGTTGAGTCTCAAGCCAGCTTTTGCATTTTTAATTCTAGGGTGGCCACTATTCCACGTAACGATAACAACAACAACAACAACAACGGCAGCAGCGGCAATGATGACGCTGCCGCGACGGGCAAATATCATCCAAAATGATGTCATACAGGGCATCAAAAAGGATATTTGCATTCAATTTGTACTTGCTAATTAAAACTTTATAGAAATGTCAGCACAACTAGACATTCATATAATTTAGGAGAAAATATAAAGAAAAGCTAAGAAATTATAGTAGTATACCACCCTATAGCATTTAGTGCGCTCTCTGGGCAGTTCACAGAGTAATTAGCATTTTGCCCTCAACAGGCTGGGTACTCATTTTTACTGACCTTGGAAGGATGGAAGACTGATTCAACCTTGAGCTTTGGTCAGGATTGAACTCACAGTATTCTGGCTGCAGTACAACAGTTTAACCACTGTGCCACCGGCGCTCCTTTATATACTGTTGCTTGCCATTATTGCATAAGATTGTGACTAGGTAAACAACTTGGAACACATCATTGAAATAAAGTTGATTTATAAATAATATAAGTAAATAAAGAATAGTGTTTTATAATTCTCTGAAATGTCCTGTGTCCTGTATTTTCTGCAACATACTGAAAATTAATATATTCATTGAGAAAATAAACAAACATCTCTATAGCTCTTAGCTAAGGTACAAGACTTTGTGGAACTCCTTTAAAGAGTTTTAAGGACAAGCTGAAACAAACCATGAAGGTGTCAAGTGTCACAAACTTGGGAAACAGCAGTTGTAGATCGCCCACTTTGGTGCCAAACCATATCTGCTGCTACCAATCATTTTGAAGGAGAACGCTGCAGACATGAAGAGGTTATGTGACAAACACGAAAGCATCATCAAACTCAATTACGCCCTCCACCATCTATTCAGTGTAATGTGTGTGGTGACATGTTTCATGCCAGGATCGGTTTATTGAGTCACCAGAGACACATCCATCAACTGAGTTGACTTCCAGGGGAAAAATGTGTGCTCAGACACGAGTACCAGACGATGACAAAGTAAACTCCCTTCAAAAAAATTACCTTAAAAATGAGAGAGGACTGATTTGATACATTTACCAATCAAGTACTCTACTTCTTAGCTAGGAAAGCTCACTGGTAGTTAGAGTGGCAATTCAACAAAAAGGACTATAAGCATCATCAAAAAGAAAGGCAGGTTTTCAAATGGACAACTATCCTCCCTAAAAGAGGACATATGACAACTTTACTAAAGGCACATGTGATAGGCTGTCTGAGACACAAAATTCTGTCCACCAACAGAGTGGGATGGCAATAGGGCTTCTACAGTCACCCCCTCTAAATCACCCAAGTTTCCTGACTTCAGTTGACCAGTTCACTCAGCCTGTTGATAGAAAGGACCTTGCCTACAGATTTTACTGTTTACTGCTAGACGTCATGAAGTCTTCCATTCAGAATTTGCAGTAAATTTGCAACACAGAGGTTTTCTCCCTTTCTCTGCTTTTACCTTAACAGACGGTAATCATTTGGGGGTAATGTGGAATCCCCCTTTTCAAAAAAGAGTGGTACTAATGTGCCTGGTTCAGATGAGCTGACCGTCAATGCATGTTTGACTACTCATGTTCCACTTTCAAGGTCTCCGTTTTATTTCAATACATCAATTATTTCAATATCTCTGTAATTTAGCCACTTTGTCATTTAAGGACAAGATAAGAACATTTCTTGAAATCTCTCCCCCTTGTTTTTCTTTTTTGCCTTACCTATTGGGTTTCATGGGGGGGGGGGGAAATCAACATTGAGATCCACATCTATTGTTGGTTGGAGTATTTAGGATGGACATGCATGTATGAGCCATATTCTCTCTCTCTCTCTCTCTCTCTCTCCCCTCAGCATACATACACCTCAAAGCATAGGGATAAGTAGATTTCCCAGCTTAATGAGATCCAGGAATTGTTCTGAAAGTGTAGTGTGGTGAGAGTAATGAGAAAGAGAGAGCAACCATCACTCCCCAGCAATCCCTGCTAGGACTGCCTTTTCTGTTGATGCTAGCAGCAGGAAACAGTAATCTCAGAAGCAGGCACATAGGGGATAGAGATAGATGTTTTCACCTACACAAACAGTCAGGGCAGACACTGCTATCCTCAGATAGCTAATAGCACCACTAGAATAGCATTTCCCTTACTGTCACCATCTAGCTGACCATCAGCTGGGAAATCAGGGAGAAAAGGAACAGACACTGTTAGGAATAGCCAGTAGTGTTTCCAAGTCTCTGGGCACTGGCTGAAATCTCATGAGATTGCTGTGTTTCTTCAGGTATCAGCTATAAGGGGAGAAAGACGGGGGAGAGAGAGATGTTTCAAGGTGAATGGTACTGGAGAAGGATGTTTAAATTTTGTGTGTAGTGGATTTGAAGCCTGGATATCAATTTCCACATGGTGCTTGGGTTTACTATGTTAGCACAAAAGCTGTGTGTGTGTGTGTGTGTGTGTGTGCGTGCGTGCGTGCGTGCGTGCGTGCGTGCGTGCGTGCGTGCGTGTGTGTGAATGCTATGCATTCTAAAGAAAATGTGGAAGTTGTGCACTCCTGATTTATGGGGGGGGAAGGTGCTCACAAAGACTTTTTTGGGGAGTAGAAGGAGAGGCAAATGATTCTTTTTTTTTTTTGCTTCCCCCATTCCATATTGTTATACTGCAGAACAACATAAGAGCAGGTAAAAAATAATGTACTAGTAATCTCAACCTCTTTGTCCTCCTAATTAGGGTAGTGTGAGATTGGATACTATCAACAGTGTGTAACCGTTTCTCCTCAAAACAAGTAAATGCCTCTTTGAAAAGTCCAAATAATAATAATAATAATAATAATAATAATAATAATAATAATAATAATAATAATTATTATTATTATTATTATTATTATTATTATTATTGATATTATTGATATTATTGATATTATTATTATTATGGAGGGTTATTTCAAATGTCATGGACTTTTATCCTGCTTGGAATCTCCACATGTAGTGACAGTGTGCTGTCAAAGTAATTAGTGTGTGGTTGCAATAACATTAGTGGTATGATTGGCAAACAATGAAGGAAAATGGCTTTTTAAAATTGCTATACATATGCAGTAATGGCCGGGAAGACATCCAGTTCTTGAAATAATCCAAAAGTAACATTGAGTTAAAATAGTAGCAACATGAGCAAATATAGGATGTTTACGGGAAAACCATTTCCTATCAAATATTATGGCTGCACAGATTCATTTATTGAAATGATGTATGCTATTCAGCCAAAAATGTATTTCTAGAGTAATTTAAGTTCAACTGACATGATCAAGATTGTTCCTATTCATGGGTTTATGATCTCAAAAGGAAAAAAGGAAAAAAGTTTGGAGGGCTAATAGGAATAAATAAATAAATACTAGTTCTTGTTTTAAAAACTGACAGTGAGTAAGGTGAATGTGAGAGGAATGCAGAGGACAATTAATAATAGAGAACAGTTGAGTGTGCTTGTTGGCAAGCATAATATTGAAATGTCCACTTTGCATACTTAATTCATACAGAAGCAGACATTTTTGCATTCTTACTATTAGTAAAGTGTATATGTTTAATCACTGTGTGCTGTCCTTTAAGCACATGTAGCCTTTCCTTTTTATTTTTTCTTTAAAAAGGTTAGACTGAAAGATAAGCAGACATTACATTTGGAGCCCCTCCAGAGAAAATGTGTTTTTTTTTTTTGGGGGGGGGACCCAGTCTGTCACTTTGTGTGTGTGTGTGTGTGGGGGGGGACCCAGTCTGTCACTAACAAAAAGCTTTCCATGGGTATGTAATATGTTTTGTTTCCCCAACCATAGTTTCTCTTTCTCAAACATGATTTAATTCTATTGCATGGAGTCCCCTGTAACTTGAAATGGAGTGATGATAAAGGTCAGTGATGGCGAACCTTAGCACTCCAGATGTTCTTGGACTTCAATTCCCAGAATCCCAAGCCCCTTTGAATCCACACAAGTGAGTTTACTGCAACTCATCCGGCCTGCGCTGCCCTTGTCGATCTGGAAGCGTAAGTAAAATGTGCCTGTACGGGGACATTTTACTTCTGCTTCCAGGAGCGATGAGGAAAGTGTGGGCTAGATGAATAGCAGTAAACTCATTTGTGTGGATTCACAGGGGACTTAGGCTTCTGGGAATTGAAGTCCAAGAACATGTGGAGTGCCAAGCTTTGCCATCATGGATATAGGTAATTGCAATCTTCTTCATTTTATTTTCTTCCTGCAAATCACTGGTTCAAAAACACATTGAAATACAGTTGTACCTCGCTTAAAGAGCATAATGTGTTCCACAGGATTGCTGTTTAAGCGAGTTTGCTCTTTAAGCGAAACACCATTGTAAGTGACCAATTGTGTGTGTGTGGGGGGGAATTGCGACCCCCGATTTGTTTGTTAAGCGAGTTTTTGGTTGGTTTTATTTGTTAAGTGAAGCGAACATTCAGAGAAAATTCTGCTCTTTAAGCGAGTTACTCTCTACGTGAGGCACTCTTTACGTGAGGTTTGACTGTACTCTAAAAGGTACCAGTTGTGCAGACTTTCTGAAATAACATTAGAAAGTGTGCAGAATATATTGTTTTTACTGTTTAAGGACCAATCATATTCTTTGTCACAACAGCTAGAAATCAGGAATTAAGAAATTTGGCAATTGGCAGTTGCTTAGATAGTACAATAGAAGTTTTGTGGCCTTCTTTATCAAACTGTGGTGAAATTGACACTTTCCGTGAAAATGTATAATTGGATCCTGTGGTAGATTTGCCAGAGCATTTGATTTTAACAGCCAGAGTACATCTTTTGCATGCCATAGTTCATAGAATAATTATCATACAAAATAATAAACTTCCAAGGTGAAATTCTGAAGAGATGCTGCCAGACAAATTAAACAGCACTGATGTTCCACCAATGTTCCATCATAGATTTGGATACAATCTATATCGGGGTTTGTAACCTATGGCCCATAGGCCAGACTTGGTCCACAGCACCATTTCATGTTGCCCACTACCCTTGCTCCTGCCACCACCCACCACCACTACCGCTGCCACCAGAAATAGTGGAAGTGGTGAAAACTGCTGGAAACACGCTGTAAATGTGCCCGTGGCTGTCATAAATGTGTTTATGACAGCAGCAGATGTGGTTTACAGCAGCATTTATGGTGATGGGAACCATGCATGTGTCCAGCCCGCTCAGCTGTCTGAGGGGGCATGGTCCAGCCCATGGTGGGAAAACTTTGAGAACTCCTCATCTATATAGCACACAGTTGCAGTAAGTAATTATTTGCCAAATGTAATCATTATTTTTCTAACAGTATTATTTTAAATATTATATTGGGATTGGAACTCTTAAGAATTTTGCCACAAGACTGCCTTTGTCTTTACCTTGATTTTATAAGTGAAAACAATTTGCTGTATTAAAAAAGACCTTCCTCAATAGCTAGTGGAAAGTTTCTCCCTTCTCTGCTTTTCTAATCTATTGGCATTGTCCTTGTCTACCCTATTAACAGGCAGGTATAATTGGCTCTATTGTTTCACTTCTTTCTCCCATTTATTGTCAATATTTAATCTATAGTTCTGCTGTTTCTGTTATCAGAAGGCTGCAACACACATAAACACAGAGCCCATTCTTTCTAAGTCTTGAGCAAAAACTGTGTCTGGGTCATATCTTACCCTGACTATTCTTTTTTATTCTTTTTAAAATAGATCTTCTTTTGTTTTCACCTTGGTCCTCACTTCACCTAACCAGCACGCCACCAAAAACATTTATGCTTGCAACTGCCTGCTAGATGACAGAAATAGCACTGTTCCTTCCTTTGAGTAAAAAGCAAGGGATAAGGAAAGATTTCTTTTAAAAAATACTTTGATAGACATTTCTGAAGTATATTCACCAATAACTATACAGAAGAATTACAGTTGAAAAATGTGTTCATTCAATTACAGAAATGTGGAAGTTTACCTTATTAGAACAAGCTCCACCAGGGACAGATTTAATTGTTTCTGTTTTCTCCCTTTTAGCAATCATTGGATCTCTTTAATCTGACTGCTTTGTCTATGCATGACAGACTCTGAAAATGTCTGAGATCTTCTTTCACAACAAAAATCCATTATTTTAATACCAGATGCAAAGAACTTTAGAAACAAGGATCAAGTGTTGTAATTTTTTTTCATGAATCTGAACATTGGAAGGAAGAAGTGACAACTAAGTCTGCACAATTACATACAAATGGTTTAGCCTGGCTTACATATGTTTGTAAACGAAAGATGTTTTCTAAAACTGGGCCTCTGCTGTTAAATCTGGAATCATAGAGATTTCACAAATATATTTTTTTTATTTTTCATTCCGATTATAGAAGTTGTATATTCACAGTGTCCCAATCATACAACAGATTTATGGAAAGTAGATCTGTAAGAAAAATACCCCAAATAATAATAAATAATCAAATGAAATTTCTAAGTATGCTTTGAGTGAGAACCTGATAAAAATGTCTATACTGTATCATGAAATCTAGCATTTAACTGGTATAGAGCTTAAACTAGGGAACTGATAAAAAGAAGCCATTTTTTTTTAAAAAAAATCTCACTTTGAAGGGAAGAATTGATGTGAAATGTCCTAGCTTAGCTCAATGTGTAACAGTGTTGTTCAGTAGTTGGTCTCTGAATGAACTGTCTAGAACATTTAATGATAGCCAGCAATGATTTAAAGGGAGAATTATAACAGTAGTATAAATTGTGTATCTTAACATATTGTCCTAAATGTATAATATTATTGCCATTTGAATTTATGATTGTTGCTGCTTTCTAATAAAAAATGAACTGCAAGGAAGCATACATTTCAAGCAATAGGTGGTGTAAACTGACATTAATGACTTCTTTCACCCTTGGATTTTTTCCCCAGTTTATTTTATATTATGTCTAAAAACAGTCAGGAACAACTTCTTAGCCATCTCTATGTTTCATTCGTGAAGACTGCATAAAAGCCAAATTTGTTCTTTTGGATGTGAAATTATGTGCCGTTAAATTAATTATGCATGTGGTGTGTGACACAATGTGTGATACTTGAGAATTGCAGCTGTCCTATCTGTGTGAAACTCACTTATTCTTTTTGTGAGTAACTGCCTTGATTATTTAATGCTGATGTTCAGGAAAGCAAGCCAGAGGTGGGGAAAGGAGGTTTCGCACTTCACTAGATAATGGTGTGTTCTCCAATTAGTATAATATATTAGTGCAGTTCTACCATTTATTAGCACTGATGCCTTGGTCATCACTGCAATAAAAGTTTCAGGAAATCAATCTTCTTTGTTTCCTCCAGTGATAAATCAGATTCTTCCCCTTCTAGTTGTCTGTTGAATATTATTTCCTGCTAGGCTATGGTAGCCCATCTTTGTTAACTCAATTTTTATGACTCATACTACGGCTCATTTTGGTTACAAGTTTTGATTTTTCACAACACATGCATATAATTTTAATCATATGAATAGTCATTAAAATCTGATATGTCTGTGATTAGATTCATGGTGATAGTGGAATCCTTACCCAGAGGTGCATTAGTAAAAGGAGTTAGGATTTAGGCACAACCCTGTTCTGCTGGCTAGTCTCACAGATCTGCAAACAGGGGGACCATATTCCAACCAATGAATCAAAACAGGGAAGAGAAGAGATGGCATGAGGGATCCAGACCTCAGTCAGCCTATGGATGCAGCCAGAATTCCAGCACAAATATAGATCAAATGTAGGGTAATGTAATTTAAAACATCCTTATGCTGAAAGAAATTAATCTCAGCTTTAGAAAGTATGGTGTGTATTTGTTGTCCCTAGATCATTTTGATCAATTAGAATTGTGCTGTTAGTCCTTAGACCCATAGAACACAATGAAATAAGTTACTAATTTAAGTTTCAGTTATTTCAGCAAACTGATTCTGAATATAGTTAAATCAGAATCTAACCAAGTGTTTCTCAACTACAGTAAAACCTCATATAACACTAAAACCTGGTTCCACAAGTCTTGGTGTTATATGATTTTTAGTGTTATCTGATGCATGTTAAAATCCTATGGGATCCATAGAGATACATTGTAACCATACAGGCTTTAGCGGTTGTTATCTGAAGCATCCCATAGGATCTTAATGTTATCTGATGCAATTCTTCCCCCCAGATTCCTTAATGTTATGCGATTTTAGTGTTATTCGATACTAATGTTATATGAGGTATTACTGTATTGGTATTTGGACTTTAATTCACAGAAGCCTAAGTCAATTGGGAACTATTGATCTAACCTAATATATTGGGAAGAGACTTCAGATAAACATACGAATGCAAAACAGGCATTTGACTTTTTACAATGGTATAGGGCATAATACAGCTGACACTAAGCCCTTTTCTCTTTTGTTTCAATAGGACTGAGTTACTAATCTTTGACTGAAGTTAGTAGGAAACAGTGCCTTGTGCTACCTGGGTCATGCCACTACTTCGTAACTTTGAATGAAATGAGTCATGAAAAACCTAATTTTCAATATTAAACTCAAAAGTCACCCATTATAAAGAAGACAAGAATCCTTCCTCTAACAGTAGTACAACTGACATGTTTGTATAGTGCAATCTTCTGTGTATTTCAGACAGCATCTCTTCTGCACATTAGGAACCGTTCCATTTTCCTTTCGAATACACAATACGCTTTGAACATTGTACAGTTATGCCCTTGAGCTATATTTTTCCTTGCCCATAATGGTAAATGGTGCTCCTCAAAACTGTGTAGTTTAAAGTGACAGTTTAAAATGCTAGTATAGCCAGGCGAACTACCTTTAAACATAATTCAAGTAGATTTTTCAGCATTCAAATTATAGTAAACCCTTGGGGACATGGAAAGTGTAGGTTGTTTTTTCATCAGCTGATGTTGAATCTCGGTCAAGTGATCTTTTATTTTCTAGAAGAGTAATTCCCAAATGCTGGTGTCTGGAGGGGGTATGCAGGAGTGTGAGCTAGACGATGCAGCTTCTTATTTCCAGTTGTCAAGCTGCATTAAATGAAACTACTGGATTAATTCTAAATGGCTAGTGCAACTTAATGTTATGTTATCCTTGGCTTGTTAATAGCTTTGTAGACTTTATATTAGCAGCACTGGAGATGCTAGTGGTTGCAAAGCTATTGTGTTGGCAGTTACATACAGGAAAATCAAAGTACAAAACCATGTGCTGCTGAGAAACGAGAGCTGTACACCTGCCCATCCTGATAAATCATTGTCATAGCATTGCCATTATCAATGAAAGTTTCTGTGCATGTTTTCCCATAGTGTAATGGACCCAGGACATGCAGAGACAAAATACTAGCCTTTTTTATTAGCAAGGATGACCTCTGTCTGAGCTTCTTTCTCTCATACATACTTGTACCCATATCCAGTGGCACGATTCAAACATTTTTACTACCTACTCTGCGGGTGTGGTATGGTGGGTGTGGCCAGGGGAAAGCCCTGTGTTGCACCCGATTAGGACTACTTTATTTCAAAACATGGAATGGGGGAGGCCAGCCAGAATTTCTTCTACCATTTCTGGTGAACTGGTGCAAACCTGCTGAAGCCCACCACTGCCCATATCCATACATCTCCATGCAGAAATAGTTAGAGCCTGAGGCATTTCACAATAGGCTTGAAGGGAAGACAATGATTTCCCTGTCAATAGTATATATTATAAGCCATCTTAGCTATAAGGATGTAACATATATGTGCAGATTTTTGTTGTTGTACATAAGGGGGCGGGGGGCGGGAGGATGTCTTGACACATTGAGATAGACTGGTAAAAAACTGCTAACTTCTGAGAGAATTTTTGGTTTTTACCATTAATTTTGTCAGTAGTAGCAATAGCACAAGAGCTATTTTATTTAAAAGAATTATTATGTTTATTTTACACAGGAATCTTGCATTTACTTAGGCCCTTGTACTTTAAGCAAAATACACCATTCTGGGAGAAAAATACACTGTTGCAAATTGTTTTATTCACAAAAAAGTCCCAACATGTACAAAATGATCGGAAATTATCATAATCTTGGCCAGAGGAAAAATCATGTGGGATTTTTCATTGTATTCTGTGAGAAAAGAGACAGCAAAATTATATACTGTATTCCTATTCTGTTACAATACAAAATATTTGGTGATAGTTTGGTACTGGATAAGCAATTTAGACTCAAAAGGGCTTTCCTTTGTAGAGATGAAAACTGTTAGAATTAGTTTGTTGGTATGGATTAACAAAACAGCCTAGAGTTTTGGACATTCCTTGGGGTATTAACTGTGAGATCTGTCATGATGAGCAGCTACCACTGATGGGAACGGTACTGGAGGGGACAATACTGGAGAAGCAAATTGCAACAAACTGGAGGGAAGCCTTGAGAGAAAAATGTAATACAAGTTCATATAAAAGGCTGTAAAGCATGTCTCTCTGTATTGTCTTATCATTCACATTTCAGTCTTTGAAATGTTAAATGTTAAATCAGGTTTATATCTAGATGTAAAAACTGTGGAGGGGTATATTGTAATGAGACACATTTCCTTCAGTTTCTCATGTTAGTTGCAATTGAACACTGAATCTACTATTTTTCATGGAATATGTAAGGTTGATAGTAATTACCATCACAGGGGGTTGTGAGAATGAATTATTTAGCAAATATTCTACACAGCTTTGATAGTGTAAAGTGCTACATCCTCACTAAAATATCTTATAATTATTTTTTACCCCTCTGATCCTTCTTGTTTGAAACAGAACTCTTGCCTTGACTGCTCTTTCAAAACAAAGTTATACAAAACTATGATACAGAAAATGCAGAATCCTGGATACCGCTGGGAGTCATCTTCGTTAGCATTTGATTTGGTTTAGAATAGCGGCTATTTAGATCCCAATTTATATATAATTTAGGTTTGAAATACCTCAGACATTGACTTCTCTCCTGTGTTTCCTGCTAAAGTGAACCTAGGTAAAGGTAAAGGTTGTTCTTGCTTGAAAGCCCATTTGTATCCAACTTTAGAGTACGGTGCTCATCTCCATTTAAACCAAAGAGCTAGTGCTATCTGCATATGTTTCTGTGGTCATGTGTCAGGCATGACGTGACACTGGAGTGAATGGAACACTGTTTACCTTCCCACCAAAGTGGTACCTATTTATCTACTTGAAATTTCTTGCTTTCAGACTGCTAGGTTGGCAGGAGCTGGGATAATATATGTATTATATACAGTAATACCTCGGATAATGCTAAGACTTGATTCCACAAGTCTTGATGTTATCCAGTTTTTAGTGTTATCTGATGCATGTTAAAATCCTATGGGATGGATCGGATAACATTAAAGCTCCATAGAGATACATTGTAACTGCACAGGCTTTAGCGGTTGTTATCTGATCCATTCCATAGGACCTTAACGTTATTCGATCCAATTCTCCTCCGTACATTACTTAACGTTATGCAATTTTAGCGTTATGAGGTAAACGTTATCCGAGGTATTACTGTACTTTTATGTCTTACATAAGTTAAAAATACTTTCAGATTTGACGACACTGAATCTGTCAGATCAAAATTTAAAAATATTGTTTTTACCTTCTGTGTAGGTAAAGTCCACAACCACAGTTTCAATTGGCACTTTATACAAAGGAAAAGAAAAAATAATCATAGTTATTTAGCACATTAGCAACGGTCTAGTTGTAGACAAACTAATACCAAATTTAACTTTCCCTTCTCCAACAAAGAAAAGGCCTTTGACAGCTACAATGCTCAATTTTCTCTGTTTCTAGTGATTGCATACACTGGGAACGGACTAAACTAGAGTGCACCCACCTACATAAAAAATGTAAAACAAACAAACAAACCCTCACAGGATCAAAAACGGTGCAGGCTCTCTTGTCTGCTCCTGCAATTACATTGTGTAATTGTTGGCAAATAGCCCACCAGTGTGCCACCTCAACACACCATACAACAGGACAAATAAGCATCTGATTGAGCCCTAAAACTGCAGAGTGGGTCTGTGTGTACACTTATGCTTTAACAGTTCCTTGTGAACTTTGAAAAGGGAACACAGAAACAAACTGGTGGTAAATCCAAATGTTGAAAATGAACCTCCCAGTTCACATCATATTTTGCTTTAGGTGAAACCAGATTTTATACTAGTTGGGCTTTTGCTCCCAGCAAGTATGACTTTTCTTATCATATTTTACTCATACTTTGTCACTTCCCTACAACTTTATACACAAATATGTTCTCTTCCCCCTTCTCTTTAGTTTGAATTTTACAAAATATGTTCTCAGAATGCATATTGAACTACAAACAATATTATACATATAAAGTCAAATTTCTCTTCTTTAAATAATGCACAAATATATACATATTCATTATTTTGATATTTTGAGATCTGAGTTGTACTATACACAGAGATGTGAAACCTGATGGGTCAGGTGAGAGAGATGATGGGTCAGTCTGAGAGATGCAGATTTGGTAATATAGCATAGAAATGAGCATGGAAGATTCCTGGAAGATTCCAGGTAATAATAAGCTGAGAGGCTTTTGGAAATGCAAATCCGTTCTAACTATTTAATTGCTGGAAGAAATATTAAGCTTTTAAAGGCACTATTTCTGCTCTGTGCAATCAGAAGATAATTGTTTTCAAAGTAGGATGTTTGATGAAACTTGCCTCTTGGCATTTGTTTGTCTATACAAGAGTGCTTAGTCGTACTGTCACCATCTAATTAGCAGTAATGGTATTTACCATGGCTTATATTTGGACTGTAGCATATCTTGAAGGTGCTTGTGTTCAGTAATCATTGAGCATGTTATTAAATTACACAGCCTCCAAAACATGCACTGTGTCTCCATGCCCCAGTTCTTCATCCTTTGGAGATCCAATCCTGCTCTTTGATTCAGCAAGGCTTCCGCCTGAGCTGATGCAGAGAGCTCTTGACAAACTAATGGCAGGTATGCTGCTTAATGCTGCTCTGATAAACTCGATAGCTAGCTGACAGAACAAGAGTGCTGAAAGCAGGCGCCTGGAGACTTTTTTAAAAAAATCATCTACTTGCCCTGAAGGGAGAAAGTGCCTTTTTATAGACAGTCATTGTCAGTTAGTGGTATTCACAGTAAAGGGAGGAAATTAGCTGGAGGACATAAGAAATGTTAGCCCTATTCATGCATCATTAATCTAGCCTGTTGACTGCATATATTCGTGTTTTGCATTCTCTCAAACATGAGACATCTAGCATAAAAAATGCTTGGTGAACTAAATAAAGATCAAATATTACCACTGTGTACGTTATGAGTTATCAAGACACATCTGACTTATGGTGTTATGATGAATTAGGAGCTTCCAAAATATTTATCATCTAAAAGCCCTGCACTGGTCTTGGGATGTGGAGAGTACTCAACATTTTGTTTCTGTTTCTTGGTGCTTTTCTGAGTCTCATCAAGGTGAGAGTCCTTGTCAAGATTTCCCCTGCAACAGCAATATATGTCAGACCTCCCAGTCTTGCTTTTGTTTGTTTATTATTATGTGTGTGTGTGTTTTCGTGTCAGATATAATTTTAATGTACACCTTTTCTTTTCCAATAGAAATTACCAAATTCTGTACACTATGAGTGCTTCCCACTGAATATTGCACAGGAAATAATGCATTTTAAACAGGGATTTTAATAATTCTCTGTAGATTGGTGTTTTCTTCTGTGGGAAAACTACACACACCAAATAGGTGACATCTCAGAAATCTCATAAATTCATGTAATGGAACCATGGCTTCATTTTCTGCATTCATCCATCTCAAATTATGGTTTCTTCATTTCCTCCTGTCTTTAATTTTTTCCAACATTATTACATTATCCAGGGGGCATTTACTTCTACTTATACATCTACTTATATATAGGGGAAGAAGAAGCCAGGGAAGGATGAGGACCTTGCCGCCCCTCCCCCTGTGCCCACCCCAACATATTGTAATGTAATGTAAAGTAATGTATTGTCTGTAGGCTGCCCTGAGTTGCCACGGCGAGTGGGCGGCAATATGAATTTGAAATAATAATGTCTAAAGTATATTGGTTTTTTTTTTTTTGCTTCTAGAGAGAATTCAGGCTTAGTTGGATTTAAAACCCATTTGTTTATGGTGGTCCATGGTATCTGCAAAACTTTCTTCCAAGTTTGTCCAATATTGGGGCAAACATGGCATCTGAATTTACAGCAGGGTATAGTTCTGTATTACAGGTACTCTGATTTCCACAGCACTTTAAAAATAATTCACTACTATTACTGAATATTATATTTTATTATCACTTTGTTGTGCTTACTTTATTGTGTTGTTCATGATTTCTCATTATTGGTGTGGGAAAAGGGTACAGGCTAAATCTAATTATTATTCCCGACTAAAGTAAATATATTAAATATTTATTTATCATCATACTTCTATGCAGTCTTGGATAGCTAAGAGGAGTGTTCACAAACATCAGGAGAAGTAAATTAGGTTTATTAATAGCATAATTAGGAGTTTCCCAACGAGTAGAAGATTAAGTTGTTTTTCATAGCATCTTGGTTGTGGAATTTTCACCGTACTGAGACCTGATTGACCTCATTTCAGTATCAGGTTAAAATCTGGCTCTTCATGAAGAACACTTTTAGGGATCAAGATTTGGCAATTGTGAAGTTTTCTTACTGTGTGTGGTCTTAAATTGTTTAAAATGGTTTTGTATTATTATAAATTTTTGTTCATCTTGAGTTGTTTGGCTTTCTGTAGCTCACTCTGAGGTCTTTTATCCTTTTGCAGGATATACATATTTATATTAATAATTGAATAATTTAGCGAAATATGTTGTAGATCAAATGAACTGTATATTCTGAGATATTTTGGTGGCTGTTTTTGGAGTCCACTTAGCCAATACCTTCTGTTATTTTTACCACTACCCAGATAATACATCCTGTTAAGTTAAAAAAAACCACTGTACATTGTAAATATTGGCTAGAATCCTATATGGGTTTTAAACTAGAATAACTTTAGCTACATAAAATGTGACAAGAAATTACCACAAATGAATGAGTTGCTGCTCTCATTCCTGGTTATGCACCAACTTGTGTGGGTGGCATGTCAGCAGAAGTGTGTATTAATTAATGATTATGGCTATTGCTTACCTAAACAACATTTATATGGTAATACTGCAATAGAGAATGAGATCCATGTTAATCTTCTGATGTCTCAAGTATATTCGGAGATTATTGCAGGAAAAATGCCCCCCCCCCCTTCATTATTTTAACAGCAATGTTCTCTAAGTAGAAATAGTGGGAGAGGGAGAGATGTGTACTTGCTAGAGCAATCCATTAAGCAGTCTTGCTTGGTAAGTATGTGTACATTAGTTAGTTTTGTAATTTCAACAGATTCCAGCCAAGCTTTCATTCTGCTGACCTAATTTAACAAGAATGAAATTCAATAACAACTGCTATCATTGAAGAATTATTTCCCAAGAGAAAATTAACAATGCTTCAACATCAAATTGATATAGATGTAAGGTGGAATTATGAATGTCTGTGAAGTAAGGAGAATGGAAACAGCTATGAACAGAAAAGCTAGCTTGCACAGATAGTTCAAAAGCTGTTTTATTTTGGCAGGGTTGAAAAGATTACTAGCTAAATTTCTTAGTATTTCTCTTTAGACAGTTTGGACTTTCAAAGCCATTTTCATTTTACTATCACTGCAGGTTCTTCATCACACAATTCTTCAAAGGAGTCTATCATCTTTTTATCTCTTTCGTATATGCCTTCATAAACTGTTTCCTCCTTTTTATTTCCTTCTGGTCAGATAGCATGTTTCCCTGTTGGTCATTCAGCATTCCTTGTCAAGGCTTAAATTTCCTTTTAATTCCTTAGATATTCTGAAAGAGATCCCCACTTTTCGTTGTTCTCTTCTATTTTCATGCCTTGATTAATGTAATAGTATCAGTAAGTGAAAGACTTCATTCAGGGTTCCCTTTTACGTTTTGCTTTTGCTTCTCGCCTTTCCTATGCAATTTTAAGTGTTTCTTCCATTTTCCATACAAGAGTTTTCTTTTCTTTTTAATACAGGAATTGTCTTTTTGCATTTTTCCCTATCTCTAGTTTCAACCCACAGTTGTTATGGCTCTTGTACAGTTGAGTTTAGTACTGTGAATCTGTTCCTTATATGGATTTTAAATTCCTCAGGGATGTCATTAAAATTATATTTTGGCACTGCAATTTTTTTAGAGTTCTTTTACAGCTTTATTTGAAAGTTGGAAATTAGCAGTTCTTGATTCATGCCACAATCTGTTCCTGGTCTTGTTTTGGCAGAGAGAATAGTTTCTCCATCTTGTGCTTCTAATTGTGTAGTTTATTTCATTTTTTAACTTACTGCTTTATGATGTTCATTTGTACAGCTGTCAGTTCAGTTGCTTAAAGCATGCATTTGCAATAAACAATTTTTTTGCCTAAACAGAATTATGTTAGTCATTCTCCTGCTTCAGTTCTGACCCTATGCAAAAATATTCAATAGCATTTGATTTTGCTTTGTTTCCTACTATTGCTTTTCAGTCACCCATGATTACAAGATTGACTTGTTTTGGTGTATGATCAGCTTCCTTTTGGATGTTTACACAAAAGTTTTCAGCTTCCTCTTCAGCATCTGTGGTTGGAGCATAGACTTGAATGAATGTTATGCTGGTTGGTTTAGTATGATTGATATTATTTGGTCAGTCCTTGCTTTAAGACCACTACATACCTATGCTACATCTTGCTTCAGTATTAGAGTGCAGGTACCTCACTTAAAGAGGATAATGCATTCCACAGGATTGCTCTTTAAATGAGTTGCTATTTAAGTGAAACACTTGTTCAGCATTTTCAAGCTATTGGGCTGGTGAAAGCATCTAATAAAGCAGAGTTTCTGTCCTTGCGTGCTCTATAAGCATATTTAGCCAATCCGTATACAGGCTCCTCTGCAAACCATCAACTTAACTACATGAAGTTCTGCATATCTTTTGAGTGTGGCAATGAAACAGGAGATGATACTTACATGTGTCCTCACATTCCTACAATCCATTTAGACCTCTGTGCAGTTTTAGGCCTAACACTTTAATAAGAATTTAGTTATATTTTGAAAGCAAAGGGACATCCATCATTGCAGATGGAGATGACCTTAGATGCTTTAAATCCTGATGTCCACCTTGCCTAGGCAGAGAATGTCTGAAGATTGTTGTCCCTAATCTAGTATTAAAGCAAAGTGTTTCTAGCCCTGTGAAATTCCTTCTTAGAAGACCATTTTGGAATCCTACTTATATAATTCCAAGCTTTTTAGAGGAAGAACTAGGCATGTGATAAATTTAATAGATCAGCCACAAGTCAGTGCTACAGCACATTCTTTCTGGATCAAAGGTGTATAACAATGATACATATTAAGGTCACAACTACATCTAAGTCTGCATATGTAATTCACAGGTCAAAGAGAGGCATCTATAGTTGAAAACTTTACACCTGTGATTCACTTGTATTGGATTTCCACAGGGCAGTGCCTTTAGAAGTATTATAGCCTAGAAATATTGAAAATTTACCTTGATGCAGCCTCAAATGTAGACTAAAACCCGCTTCCAGCAGTTCTTTTACTTATGGCTGACTTTTTCTGGCTTGTCAGTTTGCTGGAATTCTGCATCCTAGGAACTTTTCTCTATTAGAAAGTTGCTTCTTGTCATGTTGCATTTCTTCTGATGCATGTGATGTTCTCTTTTGCCATTTAAAGCACCCTGGGGAACTAGGATTTCACCATTTTTGTGATTTCTAAAACTGCCTTTGCGTTAGCCTTTAAGTGCCTCTTGGCAACAAGATTAATAAAACACCGAGTTACTTGTAAGTCAAATCAGGTGGAAAACATTTCAAGTAAAGACTGTGGTGTTTAATATGTATGTGCTAATGGTACATAGCTCCTTGTCTACATGATAAATGTTCTTAGAGACCTTAAAGACAAAAGTTTCAGATGCAGTAGTTGGAAGTCGAGGCACAGAAACCATGTTTATTTGAATACTTCATTTCCCCCAACAATCACATTTTAGACTAGAATACTGTATTTTGTGAATGTTGGATTATAAGATGCTTGCTAAATGAGCTTTATAGTTTCCACATTGGCTGTTTTTCTGATGCTTGTGGGAAAATAAACACTTTGTTGAAAGATTTTGCATTTTTTGCTACCAAGAACAATGTGAAATGTAATATATATAACAAGAAATACTTTCATCTTACAGTTATAGCCTCTGACTACATTTTTTTCTTCATTTGCTTTTAAAGATTTGAAATATTCACATAGCAGAAATGAGCTGTAATGTACTGCTTGGCTGTATGCTCCACTGAAGACAAGTAGCACGAGCTTGATCTGAGACGACGTGTAATATTGATCCTGCATCTGAAGACACTTGGGAAAACAGTCAGCAGTGGAGAACTATGATCATACAGCAAGTCTTGTTGCTGATGCTTCTTTGGGTGTGCCTGCTACACCCATGTTTGACAGCAATGGTGTTCACAAGGACTTCAGACCATCAGCCCAAAGTTTTTGTGGGACGTGGAGCTGGAAGTGATGGAAAAGTTCTACACCGCCAGAAACGAGGCTGGATGTGGAACCAGTTCTTTTTGTTAGAGGAATATACTGGTTCAGATTACCAATATGTAGGCAAGGTAAGTCATTATTTTCTTATTTCTCTTTTTACTCCCCAGCACTGTGGTGATTAAACTGTAGGAAATTAACCACAGGAGCAATGGCCTCAAACGTACACAGACATTTTGTCTTGTTTCATTTTGTTTAAAGGAGCAGCCCAAATATTGGGAATAGGATTCAAATATGAATGTTCTCATGTGAGTGAAATAATAAAAAGAGTCTGGTGGCATGTTTGAGATTGACAGATGTCATTTAGCAGGAGCTTTCAAAAACTACAATCCATTTCTGCAAATTAATTAATTAATTCAATTTCTATTCCAGCCATTCAAATTAAAATAATCAAAAGGAATAACAATCAAAAGCAGCACCAGACAACAAGTAATAATATCCCCAATGAGTCAAAAGGTTCTGTTGGGGAGTAGTCTTTGAAAGTATGTCTGTTTTTGGTTTCAAAAGCTTCTTAAAACCCTGGAGGGAGCGGGCTTGGCATATATCCTACAAAAAGGCATTCAACAAGGGTGAGGGCACTGCTGAGAAGTTTCAATTTCTAGTAATCATGCTTTTAGTTTGTCTCATTCTGAATATTGTAAATTGTAATCTGTTAAATCTTACGTTGAAATAAATATGTTGGTCATAAAGATACAACAAGACTTTAGTCAAGGTGAAAAAGATTAATGAGGCTGACTAGTTTGGAAAAGAGTAAAGCCTAATTCAAGTCAATTTCCTTTGCATGATACTTGAATCACAGACCCAAGTGTGTTTACTCAAAAGTAAATGTACTTGATTTCCGGAGAATCTACTTCTAATTAGAGGATATTTAGGAGTCTATCCCTAGCTATTATTTACCACAAATTTGGGCATGCCAGGTAGTCATTTAAATTATTCATCATTGCAAAACACACATGATCTGTTGGGAAGCCATTATTCTCATTTCATATCACAATGAAGACATGACATTGTTGTGGAATTCCTAAGAAAGAGTGCCTCTCTGAGCTGTTTATAAATGGACCAGTGTGTTTTCTTTTGAAGTGAATAACTCTGAAAATATATGCTGTGTATGAAAATATGTGAACAAATTCTTAATTAAAGCAGGACAACATCACTGTTGATTGGTTCAAAATGAATTGCATACTCAGCACCCAAGAATCTTCTGTGATGTGCTTTAGGACTTGTGCCAGACACACAGGGATTCAAACTGAAAAGGAGTCATTTCAGGCAGAAAATTAGAAAAGAGGATACAGTCAGATGCCTGAGGAAGGAGGACAGATGCTGTTCTTGTCCCTTCTTCTGATTGCATTACTCCCCACTCCCAACTGCTATCCCTTCTGCTCTACCCAGACCTGCTGTTACTCCTCCCTGGTGAATACACAGTTCCCACTTTCACTCCTTCATCTGTCCAGCCTTCTTGCTCCATTCAGCTGCTGGACAGCAACATTTTTTTCTGTAATGGTAACATCAGAAGCAACCAATTCTGAGAAGATCTGTGAGTTCTATTATAAATGTGGCTACTGCTTTTCTTATAAGGCAGATTCATGAGACATCACTTCACACTGGAAGATTCATCAGAAATTATTTAAACCCAGAAGGGAGTCGTCTGCATAATATCCCTCAGAACACCTTTAGGAATGGTCTCTTCTTTCGTATTTAAGGGATAACAAGCTAGGCAATACCTTTGGAAAGAGTATTGTCTGTCTCTTCCCCCAGAATGTTCCAAAGTGCCAATGCTATCCTATTTAAGAACTGTGCTTTTGAGTCTCTGATTTCAAGTACGTAAACTATCTATTGTTTCAATAAGGCAGAACTGTTCAAATTAGTCCACTCTATTTAAAATCAATGTTGGATTCGGCACAATATTTTTGTATTCTGATGTTTAGATTTTAAAGTATTTTAATGGGGGTGTGGGGTTGTTCTCCATTCACAGATTTTTTTTAAAATATATTGTAATCATTACAGGAGGTGGTTAAATAATGACAAATAAATATACTAGCAATGTCCTCTCTCTCTCTCTCTCTCTCTCTCTCTCTCTCTCTCTCTCTCTCACACACACACACACACACACACACACACACACACACACACACAGGGCGATGCACACACACACACACAGGGCGATGCACACACACACACTTTCTCTCTCTTTTGTTATATTAGCCAAAGTTGCCTGTAGAGACAGGGTTCTTCTTCGTGGTCTCTGTGAATCACAAATATAGTTTTTTGCACCAGAATTCACAGCTGACCACTTGAAGAACCACAATTATAGCTACATAACTAATCTTTACATACCATGAAAGCTAGAAGTGGGTTCAGTAATTAATCAACCCTATTAGAACTTTTTTATTTAGTTGTAATAGCTATGTGGAATCCAACTGAGTCTAGGAAGGAAGTACAGAATATTTGTGATCACATTAAAAATAGATATCTTTACACATAAACATTTTTTTTCATGGAGAATAGCTTCCTTTAAGTTTTTTTCTGAAAACATATTTAACCTTCTAATAACTTCATAATGTCCCATCTCAATTCACAACTGATAGGATTGCCAGATATCAAGAAATATGAGGAAATTGCTGTTCTTCTGTAGGTCTCCGAGTGAAGAGACCGATCTTGGTTGGAACAGCCATGGAGAAGAAGGTGGTTTGATATTGTGATTGTGAAGTGGCTTTGATATTATACTCATCTGTACCTATTCCAAGAGGATGGCGTGACTCACTGGTTCAATGTGAAGCTGTTTATGAGTGAATTGTTCCAACTGACATCAAAATACTCCTAGCCCAGAAATCTCTGGGAATGGGATGCTACTTATCTGACAGCCTTATTAATGGTTAAGTCCGAGTAAATATCATCATTTTAACATATGGCTCTTAAGTAGGCCTATCTGTCTTAACTACAAAATGAGAATTAGTTACTATAGTATTCTTGCTGTCTGGATTTGAGGACATTTTCACTTTTAGCCTAGTTCAAGTAGGCAGCTTATAAATTTATGTTCAGTTGGAAATATACCATTCTAAAGGCAGCATGTCCCTTCCAAAGAAGTGGCTGAGTTTACCCATCACAAATTGTTGTTTAGTATGCTGAGCATGAGACTGGAAGACCAAACAAACATTCCTTTCCTTTTTCCTCTTCTTGGTTGGTAAGGAGAAAAACTTCCATTTTTTTTGTGCTGAATTTTGTGCTGTACTTGATATTTTGTCTAAAGTGTAATTCATGTGGGAAAAGAAACCTGGTTTGTAACTAACTGATATTTTAAGGTTGAGAATAATTTGCTACCAAATAACATCTGGTTTGCATACCATAACAAGCTGAAAAGAAGAAAACCGAACATACACACTACATACCAGGGAGGAGGAAGAGAGGGACACACAAAGCATCAGTCAGGCTAGTTTGTGCAGACTAATCAAACCATGGTATTGTGTGAAATGCAAAGAAAGATGATATGTGTTGTTGTTTTTGGTTATCAAGGCACTAGACCTGTGGTTCCCAACATGGGGCTAATACCCCAAAGGGGGACTTCAAATTCCGAGAAGTCAGTACATTGGCTGATTAGTGCTTTGGGGAATTGGCTTAGGCTTCTGAGAACTGAAGTCCAAAAATGAAAGGTTAAGAAACACTGCACTAGACCAGTGATGGTGAACCTTGGCACTCCAGATTTTATTAGACTCCAATTACCAGAAGCCCAAGTCAGCACTCCTGCTGATTAGGGCTTTTGGGAATTTAAATTCCATAACACCTGGAGTGCCCAGGTTCACCATCACTGCACTAGACCATAAAATATCTTAAGTCATTAAGGAAGCTTATTTCACAAGTTAAATTTATAGCCTTAAATTATGAGGACTTCTCTTTCTCTTTCAGTCTGCTAAAGAATACATAAGAATAATACATATATTTTTAGGAGAACTACAAAGCCTCTGAAGTTTGACATAGTCTCAGGCCTCAGCATGTCTTAATCTAAACAGGTTCAGAGATGTACACTTATATTAATGTACTTTTGTCGATATCAGCAACTAATCTGAAGCCATTCAAGGTGAACCAGAAAGCCTTATATTCTTGTAGAAATATTCTAGTTGAGGTTATTCAAGTGCATTCAGATTATGCCATTTGGAACAGAAGATCTCTTCCTTGAACAGTTTCTGTTTGTTATTAATGAGCATATTATTTTTGCATCTGTGAGTGGAGGTTTTATATGCTATGCTTCTTGATAAGTAGTGGTCTCCCTCAGATGGAACAATAAGTAAATTAATATGGATTTACAATAAGTAATAGAACAGTGGATAGTGGCTCTGAAATCACTCAATTTATGCCACATTACCCTGACTAAATATCTATATTGCACTGGGCTGCCTTGCACAAAAACACATACTCAGCTGAAGTAATGCCAAGTAGTGAAATGTAACATGTCATAGTACATACGTTTTATTAACTTTGTTAAGCCTGATACAATAAGAAAATCATTTGGGCTTTTCTGCTGAAGAAACTCATTCAAAATCTATTAAGCACCAAAGAATTATGCATTTGGTTTTATAATACTTAAGTCAGATTCTTCCCCCACTCCATCAATCCTATATTTGGAAGTGAAACTATGATACAAAGCCCTGCCTAATGCTCTAAATCTATAGTTTTTTTATCTTCAGTGAAGAATAAATTAAAAGCTCTGCCCTACTCACAGTACAAGAGGGATTCTAAAAGGGAACAGGCTTTGTATTTGTTTTGTTATTTTAATGCATATATACTGCCTGACTTAAACACTATTCAAGATACAGAGATATATAATAATGTATAACATGCTAAGAAATACATATAAAAATGATAGAAATTTTATAAAAACCACACACACATAATAAAGTGCAATAGACCTGGAGTTGTATCATCATACTTTCAAATTTCAGTGATACTTTTGTATTCCACATTTTGGGCCCAGTGGAGTTTCTGTACCAGCTAAAACAGAGGTCCTCAACCTTTTTAAGGTGGGGTCAGTTCACACCCCCTCAGACTGTTGAAGGGCCAGACTGGTGGTCCCGATGGCAGCAGAGGTGGTGGTGGTGTTCCCCACCACATCTGCTACCACCACAGCCAACAGCAGGACCTCATTACTCCCCCACTGCTTCCCTGCTTACCAGCCTGGAGGAGCTGCATGATGTGGGTGAAGGAGGGGTACAGGCTGTCCTTTTCACCCATGCTCAGCCAGAACAGCCCCCCGGAAAGATGTGGGTGGCTGCCTGCATCTGCCAGGAAAGACATGCTCAGCCAGAGTGGCCCCTGAGAAAGACATGGACAGTTGCATGCCCACCACTTCTACCACTGATGCTGCCACCTCAATTCTTGTTCCCTCTGCTTGGCTTGGTGTATCCCTGTCAGTGCTCATATAAAGCCTTACAACATCCACTCTGCTATGGAGCACTGGCATGAACATGCCAAGCCAAGCGGAGGGGCCAAGGACTGAGGTGGCAGCTGGAGCAAGTGCACAGGCCTGATGATTTGGTGCCATGGGCTGGATCTGGCCCACAGGCCATAGGTTGAGGATCCCTGAGCTAAAAGGTCAGCCCACATGGAGATCATTACAGTAATTGACCTTAAAGATTAGCAATGCATAGACCATTGTTGTAAGACTTCTCCCACCCAGATAGGGGTAGAGCTGGACAATCCACTGCATTTGATTAAAATGCAACCCTGGCCTCTGCAGATACCTTTTGGGCCATAGTAAGAGCTGGCTCCAGGAAGATGCCCAGACACCCTGATTTCAACTTTATCCCTAAGAGGAAGATCATTATTATTTATCTTAGGGAGTTAACCACCCAGGAGATTGGGAGAAGTGTTTACCAACAAGATCTCAGATTTATCAAAATTCAACTTGAGCTTATTTTCCCTCATTGTAACTTCCAGATCTTGCTCCAAGGTTTGGACAGCTTCCACTGCTGAAGAAGAGAAGGGAAGTTAAAATTGTGTTTTATCAGCATAGTCATGAAAACTCTCTCCAGATTTCCAAATAATCTCACCTAGCAGCCTCACACAGAGTTTGAACAGCATGTGATAGATGACTAAACACTGTTGGGCACATGATACTAGACACAAGGATCTGACACCACATCTCCAAGTTGTACCATCTGTGTATGGTCATCAAGATGAAACTGGAACCAGGTAAAAGCTGAACTACTGATCCCAAGCTCTGACAATCTGTCCAGGAGGTTACTGTGGTTGATGGTGTCAAAGGCAGCTGAGAGATTTAAGCACCAACAGTGTACCAACAGGGTTGAATTGCCCTGTTTGATTCTTTTAAGAGTTTATCAAGCAATGTGACCAGTGCTATTTCATTGCCATGGCAGCTCTGAAAACAGACTAGAAAGGATCAAGGGTATCTGTCTCCTCCAGGAATTTCAGCAGAATGCTGAAGGTCTCTGATTTAATCCATGGAATCTACAAGTCCTACCCTTTGCAGCCCCATAGACCATTGAAGACCAGCCACCGCATCCTCCACCATCTTCCTCAACCCACCCAGCTCTGTGCCGATTGTGTCAACAATACCATCTAGCCATCTCATTCTCTTCCACCCCCTTCTTCTTTGCCCCTCAACCTTTCTCAGCACCAAGGGTTTCTCAAGTTAGACTTCTCTTCTCATTTGATGTCCAAAGTACTGTACTTTAGCTTCATCTTCAATATTTGACCTTCCAAGGAGCAGTCAAGGTTGATTTCTTTTAAGATCAACCTATTTGTTCACTTTGCTGTCCAGGGTACTCTCAAAATTCTCCTCCAACACCGCATTTCAAAGGTCTCTATTCTTCTGCACTCAGGTTTCCTTATGGTCCAGTTCTCACAACTATACATTACTACTGGGAGTACCATTGTTTTTACTATGATGACTTTTGTTTGAAAGATGAGGTCTCTACTTTTAACTATGTTGCCCAAATTTCTCATAGCTTGTCTCCCAAGAATCAGTCACCTTTTTATTTCATGGCTGCAGTTTCCATCTGCAGTGATCTTGGATCCTAAGAATGTAAAGTCTGTCACTGCTTCTACCTCTTCCCCATCTATTTTCCAGGGAGTGATAGGGCCTGTTTCCATTGTCTTGGTTTTCTTGATATTGAGTTTCAAGCCAGCTTTTGCACTCTCTTCTTTCAACCTAAGCAAGAGCTTCTTTATATGTATATGTACAAATGCAGCATTGACTCCAAGGGAAATTGGAAGGATGGAAGAGGAATATGTGGAACACATGAAAAAATAAAACCAGAAATTTAGTTCTTAGGTTGTTATTTATGTGAGACTTCATTGCCAAAAAAAGAAGAGCTTGGTCACATTATGAACAATATTTGAGCTATTCCAGCATAAAAATGGAGAAGCTTGAGTTAGTGTTTAGAGAAGTTTTCAGAGAAGATTCCTGAGGTTTTCATGTCCACATCTGTCCATGCTGTGTGGCAAATAAAGATGGCCCATACATGCCTTTAGATGATAGCAGGGGTATTTTGGCAGGAATACTTGGATTTTCCTATTTAATCATTAAAATCACTCTGTTCCCAGCCCACCAAGTTACAAAAAAATCTTAATACTGGAGTTGCCCATGTTAATACCAGTAATGTTTCTTTTCTATTTGAGTAGTGTTTTCATTACTGATTAACCATTTAAGTTTATCGTGGTTTATATTAACAATTCTATGGATCTCTAGATATGTAAAAGTTTTCTGCTTCTTTAAGCATTGAGCAAACTATTAATTACTGCTCGCTGAAAATATTTTGCCACATTTCATGTGGATGCTAGCACATTTTTCAACACTAAAATTCATTTTGATATATTCCCACTTCCAAAAAAGTAACTTTTCCAAGTGCTTTTCTGACAGACTGTGCACTGTTGGATTTAATCTGCTCTGTGCAAAAATGATTATATGCCTGTATGGAGAGGAATGTTTGCTTGGTCTGCTTTCCCAACTCCTAAATGATTTGCCTTTTCTTTTTCCCTTTTCTATAGGGACTGTCTATTTTCCAATTTATTATTTATTTATTTATTTATTGAATTTATTACCCCGAATTACCTATGTCTCAAGGCTAAGATATATATTTTTTTCCAAATGCTGCAAGTACCCTCCTAATGAAAAATGATTTCTCTTTTAAGGTCTTTAGGGTGGTCAGGTTAAAAATAGCTGAAGGGGAGATAGCTGATATTTATTAGTTCAGCCATGAAATAATTATTTTCTTTTTAAACAAAAACTGATATATCTAAAAATGCTTCCCACCTAATGAAAATAATGATGAATATGTAGTGCACATATATGTAGGAGGCATATTGGATTTTATTATTAGACTATAACTTTTATAGCAATATCTGTCATAGGGGGGAATGGGGAAAAACATTCCAAGAATTCATAACTGGCACAGCAGATATATTCTGTTCATAATCCTGAAAACTGTTAGCCTAAAAAGTATCATGGAACATCAGAGTACTGTACCTCACATGAGAACTGCAATCTAAATTTTGACTTTGATGCTGAAGCAAATAATCCCAGAAGCTGTAGATTTTAGAACAGAATTGTAGAGTTGGACCTTCCTTTAGCATCTCTTCAGTACATTTTGCTGCCAATCTGATTGAGGAATAACAACATTTTATAAAGAATGTACATTCATATATAAACATAATAAATGTGTTTTAATGTCCTCCTCATCTGCAACTCATGTCTGAGTATACATTTTTTTTTCCTTGATAAAGTTTTCAGGAAAAATGTCATTGGTGTGAATTTGTTTAAGGTGGATCCTAGCTTGCCATGAAGTGACCCACACACTATGATCACGAAGCCATCTCCTGTGGCACATATGAAATGAGACATGCAGGATTTGACACCAGGACTGCAATGAACTCCCGCAGCTTTGAGGATATTTATAAGATGTGCCTTCAAAGCTAGTCCATCTGGTGTGGCCTTTTCCACCTCCATGACCATTGGAAACCAGAATAGTGGTTCCTCCTCCACTCATTTTGCCTTTGGGCCCAATATGATGGCTTCCAGTGGCATTTCCTCTACTGAGGGGGACCATCACCCCACCTAAAGGGGCTCATCTGCCACTGCCCAACACTAGGCATTGAGTTGCTGGTTGTATGGTCTACTCCACTCCCATAGTGGGATATCCAGTCAGACAGTTTATGCTGACCTATATATATCACTAGTAAATCATGGAAGCCACTGGTGCCCATTTGGATTATGAACTGCTCTTGATTTCAGTTTTCAGTAGACCACGTGACACAAAGCTATTTGAGTAACTAATATAATTCTTATCTCACATAATTACTGAAATGTCAATATGTAGACCTTGATTAATTGATCAATCAGTTATTTGATTGATTTTATATGGTTGTGCTGGTGCTGATATCTACTTTGAATTACAGCTTTAACTGTCCTAAGCTTCTGTAAGCCAAACCAAAAAGTAGTAAACGTCAGAAAATTGGTATATTTGCAGTTGCTTTTTCCCCTGAGACAGCAGTCAGAAAAATGTTGCAGCAGCAGGTAAAATGAAATGTTATGTAGAGTAACCTGTATAGGTTTGTGGATCTCAGGTGTTAATGACTTTTTTCCCATCAACTCACATCAGCCTTCTAAGTGTTTAACAATCGTCTGGGTCAAGCCTTTCAAAAGCAAGACATTTTTAATGTCCCAACGGACCACCATTCATGGTTCTGTTTGGCTAAGTGGGTTTGTGTATGACTAGTTAATTTAGTTTAGAACAATGTTTCCCAACCTTTGGTTTTTGGATTTCAATTCCCAGAAGCCTAAAGTCAATTCCCCAAAGAACTGATCAGCCAATGTACTAACGAAGGCTTCTGAGAATTGAAGTGGTCTGTGTGCCTTGCATTGAGAACCAATGGTTTAGATCCTCTAGACCAGGAGTCAGCAAACTTAGCACTCCAGGTTTTCTTGTACTTCAATTCCCAGAAGCCCAAGTCAGTACACCTGCTGGTCAGGACTTCTGGGAATTGAAGTCTAAGAACATCTGGAGAACTAAGTTTGCTGACCCTAGCTATAGACATTCTGCTTTTTAGAGACTGATGAAACCCACCTTCCATTTTATTTAATTACTGTCCAGGCTGACTAGGGCAGGTGAGACCTGGAATGAAACATCACATCAGTGGTCATAGGTTCTACCAGCTCTAATCAAGTTGAACTATTTGTAAAGGCATAAGTTTTTTTTTTCAAAATTCTTGATGAAAATGCTGTGCTGAAATGTACATAGTTGCCAGAATGTGTCTCTCTTCAAGACACAATGTAATTTTTAAAAAAATGTTAATGCATTCTCTGTCAAATGTCCAACCTGTTTATCCTGACCATTCATGGGTGCCCACACATCTAGGTGAAGCAATTGTTACAGCTTAGAGCTGGCAGTGAAATGGGACTTTATTGATCCGATGGGTGAGAAATTTAAAGGCAGTGTAGGATTTGGGACTCTTCCACAAGCCATATAAGAGAATTAATAATTTGTGAGATGCACCTAGCTGCTGTTTTTCTGGGGTACTATCATTTATAAATGATGTTAGACTATAGGTAGTCTTTTGCCTTGCTAAAAATTTTTTGTTGCTGTTCAGTTGCACAGTCAAGTCCAACCCTATGCAACCCCATGGACCACCACACACCTATCTAAAATTGTTGATGTTTCTTTCACCAACTTTCACTCCTGCTTCATCTGAACCGAGTTTTGCATAACAGAGACTGATATCTGTGAATAACAGTGCTTTACATTGAGAGTTACAAATCTTTATTTCTTTCAGGCATCAATTCTGTCCTCTGCCATTCTCCACAGCCCATACAGATCTATGCCCATTGTGTCAACAATGCCATCTAACTACCTCATCCTCTGCCATCTCCTTTTGCCTTCAATCTTTCCCAGCATCAAGGCCATCTCAAGTGAGTCCTCTCTTCTCATTTGGTGGCCAAAATAGTTGAGCTTTAGCTTCACTATTTTTCCTTCCAATGAGCAGTCAGAGTTGACTTCCTTCAGGATTGACTGATTTGATTTCCTTGCCGTCCAGACTCTCAAAAGTCTCCTCCAGCATCGCAGTTCAAAGGCATCTATTCTTCTGTGCTCAGGCTTCCTTATGGTTCAGCTCTCACAGCCATACATTACTAATGGGAATACCATTGCTTTGACTACGTGGACTTTTGTTTGCAGGGTGCTGTCTCTACTTTTTATTATACTGCCTAGGATTTTCATAGCTTGCCTCCCAAGAAGTAAGAATATATATATTTTTAATTTCATGGCTGCAGTCACCATCTGCAGCGATCTTGGATCCTAAGAAGGTAGTCTGTCACTGCTTCCATTTCTTCCCCTTCTACTTGCCAGGGAGTGATGGGGCTGGATGCCTTGATCTTGGGGTTTGTTTTAATGTTGAGTTTTAGGTCAGCTTTTGCACTCTCCTCTTTCACCCTAATCAAGAGACTCTTTAGGTCTTCCTCATTTTCTGCCCTTAGGGTAGCATCATCTCCTATGGCAACAAGGACATCATTTTCTGGCCTCCTCCCATAACCAATGCTGCTGGGGAGCCCGTGGGCTCAACCCTGCACCACTTAGGAGCCCTTGATGGCTCCTTCCTCCAGGGAGTGGGGGCCTCACAGACAGGCAGCATCCTGATCGGGGATTGTTCCCCTGGACTCTACACAGCACTGCTCAGGAGCCCTCAATTACCCTGTAAAATAATATTCACAGTTCAAGTCAATGTCTTGGGGAATAAGTTTTTATTTTTTTAAGTTGATGGCCTTTCCATCACATGAAGCATTCATCACCTAAGCTGGTCACACTGGATTACTTTCTATTTCTAACAAGAATTAAGGCAGAATGGGAAGTGGCAATCAAAAGATTTTACTCAGCTGCAAAACAGTTATGCACTTGGTGGGTGGTAGAGGCAGTAGAACAGCAGGAAAACCAACAACAGTAAAAAAAACTTTCAGATGATTAATTTGCACATAGTTTGAAGTTGTAAATACTTGCAATCATGGAATACTTGGCAATTTTAGCAGCAGTTTGAAGTTTTGTGCTTTAAGGGCCATTTCCCTCCCTTTCTCAAATGTTGACCTTTTACATCTATTACTTATCTGGGCATTTGGAATGAGTGTGGGTGTTTTGAGAGGGAGAAATCACTTACTTGGATCTCCCTTGTGGATATTTCATTGCATCAGAAAAATTGAAGAGTGGCTTTATATATTTCTAAAGTTTCCCTACTGGAAATCTCAGCTTTCTTCTGCTTATGTTTGTCAAGTTTCCTTTGTTCACCCAGCTTATCATAAAAAAGTTAACTCCTGATTACAGTGTTTTGTTTCTTGTTCCTTCTTTCAGAGCTAACATGTTTCTTTTGAGATTTAAGATATAATTATGGATTGGATTTGTCAACCTGTACAGAACAGCATGATTTATTTCAGAAGATGTAGGGCACTTAACACATTTCCCTACAGTTCTCAACACTTTGTCATAATTTCAAGGATCAGCAATTGGAAACCCATGGGCACATTAAAAGTGCTGTCTGACCTATTACTTGGAAACGCAAGATGTATGTCACTTTGAAAAAGAAGGCTCCTGTGTAAGGCTTCTGCATTGCAATGAGAAAGGTCTGTTACTATGATGGAAAATATGAAGTTTGAAGATATTCACAAAAAATTATTACTCTGTATTTAATTGCCTATTGTCCAGACCTTTTAACATTTGCTGGAGCCAATCAGAAATAGTGTTAGAACAGAACAGACAGTGTTTTAAACATGAAGTTCCCGTTTCAGGGAACTTCATGAATTAAATCAGGCATGCTCAAATTATGGCCAGTGGGGCAGATACAGCCCCCAAAGCCATTCCATCGGGCCCATGACACCCTTGACAAACCAGGAAGTGAATACAGGGAATTCTTTGCATGTGCAGATGTGTCCATATTTATCTCCTGGTTGGCATGGACATCCTTGCACATGCGCAGAAGTATCCATATTTACTTCCTGATTCAATGTGGATGTCCTCGTGCTTGTGCTAAAAGCATCTGTGTTGAACCAGGAAGTAAATATGGCCCCTTTCACACACAGAAGTGTCCATGCCAAATCAGGAAGTAAATATGGTAACCCATGCACAAGCACACCCTGTTCCGCATGAGTGGTTTGGCCCACTCATCTGTTCCAGGGGCATGGTCAGGCCCCCAGCCCAAAAAGTTTGGGGGGCCCTGAACTAAAACATAGTATGTCCACTTGTCCACTTCATCTAAGAATTGATGCCTGAAAGAAATAAAGATTTGTAACTCTCAATGTAAAGCACTGTTATTCACAGATATCAGTCTCTGTTATGCAAAACTCGGTTCAGATGAAGCAGGAGTGAAAGTTGGTGAAAGAAACATCAACAATTTTAGATATACAGATGCTATCAGCTTATTGGCAGAAAGCAGCAAAATATTAAACACAAATTAAATGAATAAACAAATAAGAATGTGACAAAGCAGGGCTGCAGCTGAACATAAAGAAGACAAAAACCCTGACTACAGGAGAACTGCTTGACTTTATTTTTGCCAAAGAAGAAATTGAAATAATGAAATATTTTTTCATAGCCTGGTTCAATCACCAATCCAAATGGAGACTTCAGCCAAAAAATCAGAAGAAGATTGAGACTGGGAAGGATAGGAAAGAAGGAATTAGGGGAGGGGGTCATCAAGGGTAAGGATTTATCACTGGAGACTAAGACCAAGATCATTTACACTATTTATTGTATCCGTGATCACAATATATGGATGCATATATGGAAAAGACAATAATGGTGAGAAAGATGGAATGCAGCAGGAGACAGAGAGAGCGAGCAGCTGGAAGGTTGAGGGTGGGCAAATGGCTAACTCAGGGTGGGCAACACCCACCCTGGCCAACCTCTGGCTACACCCCTGCAGCAAGTTAACACTTATCAAAACATGGTAGGCATTCTAAAATTCTACATGCTGTAGTTGTTTTCAATGCCAAATGTAAATTTCAAAAGAAGGGGACTTCAGAGAGAGAATAAATCATGAAACACTAAACTGAATTGGTTCATTTACAGAATGCTTACAGCTTTGTTGGTCAATCAAAGAAAATAACCAACAGAAATGAAAACAATGAAGACAATAGTATCTTTATTGAAATTAATCAAATATTTACAAAATAATGAACAAACTTTTCAGGATTTTTCCTCAAGAAAAGTGAGTGTAAGGTGCAAAGGGTGCCTACAGACATGGCCATTGTAGAGACTTGGGTTCACATCTTTGATTGGCTGTGGAAAACCTACTGGGCTGTAACGAAAATCTTTCCTTAAATATGTTACATATCTTGAAAACTCCCAAGGTCAACTTAAGTCAGAATCAATTTGGCAATTTACAACAGCAACAGCAGCAGCAACAACAACAAAAGTTGGTTCCCTGTCATAACACTTGGTCCCTTTGTCCTACTTGTAGAGCCTATCACTATCATGTTTGGCTGAATTCCTGTTTAGTCCCAATAGGAAGCATAAAAAGGTGTTTTACATTGAGTCTGAACATTGGGCTATCTTTTTGAGAACTGATGTACAGACTCTTAATTTCAGTGATTCAGATGAGTTCTCCAGACATATGGAGATACAGCAACATCATTTGTTGGAGAGGGTAAATGTTGGAAAACCATATTTAGACTTTAACATAGATTATATTGGTTAAAATCATATTTCCACTACCACAAGTGTAATGCAAATTGTATAACAATGGGATATGAATTGTAGGTTTTAAAGTCAGGATTAAAATTATATTTTGCATGTCGAGTCACAAAACATACAGCACAACAGATACTGTCTATGCTGACTTCATAAATATTTCCACTTTTAAAAAATTAAAATAATGGTATTCCCATCTATAGCCATAGATTTCAGATGGGATACCTATATAAAGATGTTAAAGAATTCTGAAATAATTTCAAAAACTTCAAGTACCATATCCATATACAGTTGTACCTCGCTTAAAGAGCATAATTTGTTCCACAGGATTGCTCTTTCAGCGAGTTTTCTCTTTAAGTGAAACACCATTGTAAATGACCAATTGTGTGTGTGTGTGGGGGGGGGGGAATTGTGAATCCTGATTTATTTGTTAAGTGAGTTTTTGGCTGGTTTTATTTGTTAAGCGAAGCAAACATTCAGAGAAAATTCTGTTCTTTAAGTGAGTTACTCTTTAAGCGAGGCACTATTTATGCGAGGTTTGACTGTATGAGATTATTAGTAAAGGTATATAAATAAGATCATTAGTAAAGGTAAAGGTTTCCCTTGCTTGAAAGCCTGTCATATCATTTTAAAAGCATAAATCCTGTCATTCAGTGTAGAACCCCATGTTGAGATTTTCTTTCATTAAAAAAGCTGCTTCGAGCTATTGTATTGGATTGCATTGCTTAATTTTTTCAACTATTGATATTTTGCATAAGCAAGCTATTCTTGTTAGTTTAATGAGTCCTAAAGTGAGAAGGAGAAAATAAACAATGGTGTTGAATGTCAGCAGGACAGCTTTTGACAGAATGAGGAAACAGTTGACTGAGACTAAGCAGGAAGCCTATTTTTCAGCCCCAAACTCACATACCACATACCTGGAAGTAAGATGTACAAGAAATGCTGATGTAAAAGAAATGACAAAACTCTTATATTTGAATATGTAGTGGTTGTTTCCACAAAAGAAAGCTAGGTAACTTGGAAGATTGTCCTGTTGGCTTCTGCTTCTAATTTTCAAACTTTATCTTATAAACCTTAATAAGTAGAAAAGCAACATCAGCAAGAGACTAACATAAAAATAAATCTAGTTTAGTTTATAAGAGCAACAAAAAAATTTTGTCCTGCGTAAATGACTTAAATGGATACTGCTGAGTATTGAAACAAGAAGTGGTAAAGAAAAATGTGGGAGTTGAAATGTTCAGAGTGTTGGCTGAACATCTTTTCTTCAACTAAAATATTTACTTCTTGGAATTAATACTACTCAGCAAGATGATGATTTTCTTTTTCCATAATGATATCTACATTAGGACTATGTGTGGAGATTTTATACTGTTTTTTCTTATAAAGAGGAAAAATAGCAATATAGAAGTTTTAAAAGGTTAAAAAATGGATGTGTACATTCTAGAGACACTGGAATTTTTATTTTTGGCTCTATAAAAAGAAAATCATAATTCAGACATTCCAGGAGGCAAAAGGTCAGTTCAGAAAAGTGTGTGTTTGAGTGAATGTAAAGCATAGTCTATGCTTGACTGAGCATGTCAACATTTTAGGATTTCCCCTCCCACCTCAGCTCAGTTTCTGAATATTCAGATTTATTCTCTGCTCTCTGCCTAGTTCTTGTAGCCACTGGGAATCCTAAAAAATCCAATCTCCTATATGGGGCAGATCTTTGCCATAGAGTTTAGGATGGTTGGACTCCATCATGGCCTACCGTTTAGACATTTAAATCAGGCTGCCATACCACACAGCCGTTTTCTTTCACCAGTGGCTACACTGGCTGTGAGATTTGGGACTTGTAATCTAAAAAAAGTAACTTCCTCTAACTCTGTGTTCCAGAATTGTATATTGAGGTTAGTATGTAATTTTGAGGTGTTTGGAAACACTTGCATCATGTGGCTATACTGGCCCATAACCTAAGATTCTCTAAAGCTATTTTCTGGGAAGCCAGGATAGATATTTTCATACCTAATGCAAAGTGTAAAAACATCCAGTCTTAAAACTGGCTGTGCCAAACAAGTTGTTTCAGGACTATGTGAATGTGAATATGATTTGAAGAGGAAATTTGCAAGGATGAAAATTGATAAGGAAATAAAGACAGGACATAATAATCACTAGACAAGGTGTCAGAACTACAGATGTGCCACAGATTCCTTAACAATGCAGTTGAAAGCAAAAGGAAATATGAAAAAATCACATAATATTGTAGAAATGTGTTTTTATATTTCTCACCACCACCACAAAAACTGTATGTTTCTCATGTTTTGTGGCTTTTGCTACAATAACATTATGTTTTGGGGAGAATTTCCTCACTTGTATGAGGACTCTTTAATGTACTACTGATTCCTTTTATCTCATCTGAAAAGCATCATTTACTCTCAGAGTTCAGACAAGGACTTGTAGGGTAAAAACCTATTTCTGTCATTGCTTTGTAGAATCAATGTTCTAATTACTTTTTCTTCCACTTGAATTTTGAATCTAGAGAAGTGTCAAACTATAGCAACATAAATGAGTGAGAATGCAGTCAATTAAGGGGTGAGACTAAGTTTTCTCATTGAAATATAGTGTAAAAATCTTCGTCAACAAAGAGTTATTTTAACATTGCTCTCAATGCATATTGGAATAAGAGGTTTTGTTATATACCAATGTAAGATGGCATCAAGCTGAGTCCCGTTAGAACTCAAATTTCATGAAAGGACAGATACCCAAGGAAAAGGAAAGGAGGAAGCAAGCTAGCCACAAAAAATGTACAAAAAATGAGAAGTTGTGATATCTTACAGTGGAAACAAGCTTGTAGTTAAACTTAATTTTACCAGGTTTTTTTCTGCCAACAGTTAATGTGAGGCAGCCACCTCAACTAGCAGATGCTGCAGGAAGTAATAGAGAGGGTATCATTATGTTGGTCACTTAATCTACTGCCAAAAAGTAGTACCCTGATTTGCATAACATTATATGCAGTATGCTGATTGGCATGTGCCAATATAAAATTATCCATTGTTTTTGTAATTTGAAAATTCATCTTAGTCTATTGGGGAAAACTGATTGATCTAGCTACATGTTTGGTCGGCTGTTTGTGTAGATATTCATCTTCAAGGTACTTGATCTCCCCCTTAAATGTATTTCTGTTTAAATCAGTCTTGAACAGATCAGCCCTTTACTGGAAGACAGTCTCAAAATGAGGATTTTCCTCTAATAGTCCTTCTTTCCAATGAAAACCTGTCCTCTCTGAAAGAGGAAATGTCATCTGAATGTTGGAAGATATGTCCTGTCCTGAGCCACCTGACCTAGCTTACTGCACTATTTTTTTTTTTGCATAAAATAATGCCCCATTACTACTGCTAGTAGTCGTAACCATCTCAGCCACTACAGCACATTGGGCAATGAGTATCCTCATTGCTTCTTCAGAAATAAAGTTTTATTGGGCCAGGATGCTAAACTGATGTCCAACCTTTCTCAGCTGGGCGTGGAACATGAAATAAAATTAAACTGCTAGTCCAATCAGCATTTGAGCAAGCAACAAAATGTCCAGGCTTGATTTCATACTTAGATTGAGTTAAATATGATTTACCTATGCATTTAAATAGCTCTGGGGGCATATCTGAGAATCCCTGGTACCTGTACATGCATGATACATATAGATGTTAGCTGTTTGTTTCGGGCATACAACTATTTCATCTATATTGGCTTGTTTAGTTCCATTGTGTAGTCAATGCCACCAGCTTTACAACAAGGCCCAATTCATGTGGACAGGTCAATAGGAAGACATGGTCAAGGGAGTCTAACCCCTACAATCTGGAGTTGTGACTTTCCAGAAATGGATACCAGTTTCTCATATCATGTAGCTCCTACACAGAAACACTGGATTTCATGCACAGAGTGTCTGTGTGAAAGCAACCTAGATGTAGCATTCGCAGTGTCCTTAACCTCTTCCAAAGCAGTTTATGTAGAATTCCCACAACTGTCAACTGGTCTTGTGTAGATTTAAAATCATTTACTTATATGCAATAAGAAAACCATTTAGCCCAATTTACACATCATTCATGTATTCATTGCCCAGTTGCTTTGTCACAATATTGTTCTTATTTTTCACTTAACCTGTCCAGACTACAGTTTTTAAGAGTCTTTAAATTAAAAAAGAAAAGAAAACCCGGAACAAAACACAATAAATCCCTGTTTATACTGGGATTAGGGAAAATGGTTTAGAACAATCCCATTTTCATATTGGCAATCTATGTAGAGGAGAGCTGAGCAACCATTAAGGGACAGGATCATACTTATCTGATTTTCAATTCCCTTTCAATGAGCTACATTACTTTTTAAACTAGAAGGAATTGGATGGTAATGGCACAGGGGAGGTATTTGCTCACATCTAATGGCACAGCAGATAAATAAAACTGACAGACCCCAGGGAGTGAGCAGCCAAAGGATGCAAAGAGGGGTTTAGTGGGGGAGGCCCCTAACAATTCCTTTGGTTTCTGTTCATAATGGTGTGTCAACAGAACCCTTCAAGGCAAACAAAACAATGGAAAGGGCACTCGTAGACAAAGAGAGAAAAAAATAAATGGAACAGGACTTACAGAGGCAAGAAACACTTCAGTTGTGGTGACCTGCAAAGTATGTGCAATGTTTGTAATCATGCCTGAGAATAAAATGGTGTGTGTGTGTATGTGTGTGTGTATACATACATACATACATACATACATACATACATACATACATACATACATACATACATACATACATACATACATACATACATACATACATATACACACACACACACACAAAGTGCAGGCTGGTTCCAGTGTTGGAAGAAAAAGTGAGAGAAGTGGAGCAGTAAGTGACCACACTTAAGACTATAAGAGAAGAGGAAGAGTGCCCAGATAGGACTCTCAAACAACAGCCACAACCAAGGGAAGCACTGAAGATGGAAAAAAAATAGCAAGACATGCAGACAAAGAGAACAAATATAATGGAGAAACCAATATGTAAAAAATCACAGGAGCAAAAGAAGAAAGCACTCCAAAACTGCTTTCAAAGTCTTGAACAGTCTGACAGATAGCATCTGGAGGAAGATATACAAAGACACCGTAGGAGGTAACAAGAGAGGCTGAAGCTCAGCCAAGCAGAGTCATGGAATCCTGAAGAGGGAGACTCTGTACAAGAGACACTTGAAACTAAAATATGGCAGGTTCTGTTGGCCCACATTGTATGCTGTCTCCCTAGAGGACAGATTAGAGACATGATTCCATCATTTATAAAACCCACAGATGTATCTATTTTATTTCAACCATATGAGAATAAAGAAAACAATGAGGAAATATAAAGAAATCACATCCAACTTTGAAGTTCTGGGAAGGAACTCCTGGACTTTGAGGCCCAAACAGTCCATTCTAAAAGTACTCAGAAAAGGAGCAGAAAGGGAAATAAAATACCAGTGGAGCTGATACGAGCAATTTAGATTTGGAAATCACAGGGTATACTTCCTGGAAGATGGACTGCTGGCATGTGATGAGTTGCTCCTCATAAGAGTTGGGAAAAGGTATTTGCCCACAGCATAAAGAATGCCACCAGTAGGACTTTAAACTTAATTGGAATGGAGAGGGCTCTGACAAGAAAAAAAAGGTGGAAGATAGCCAAATGGTCTAATGTGACTTAACAAAACAAAACAAAAAAAGGGCACATATATGAGGTGGAAGGAATGTGAGGCTTCAAAGGAAGAATAAATACAGGCAGGAAAGAATTGCAGGGGTGATGTTAGGAAGAAAATAGCTGAGAATGGGGTGAGGTTAACAAGAGATGCTAAAAGCAGCAACAACAAAAGCATTTTTCAGGTACATGTGTAGTAAAAGCCCAAGAAGAGGAATAATGGCTTAGCTATGCAGTTAGCATGGAAAAAATGATAACAGACAACAAAGAAAAGGTGGAAGTGTTCAATTCCTGTTGTTAGAACAGTATGACAATACAACCAATTACACAAGGAAGTTGTGAGTGCTCCAACACTGGAAGCATCCAAGAGAAAATTAGACAACCATCTTTCAAATGATTTTCATTCATAGTGTCAGACCACCCCACAGAAAAATGGAAGAACTGGATGATTTGCCTGGGCCACTCACACCATTGTCAATAGATGCTAGGGCTGAAGGGAAAACTCATTAGCAGATGTGTAATGCCACAATGTTTGTCTTGCACCCATCTACTATCCATTTGCAACTCAAGAGAGTCAAACTTTGCAACACATCTGAATAACAACCAGAGATTTTCTGCTATCACTAGTTGTAAAAAGTCACATTGATTTGTAAGCTTCTGTACTTGATGTTTATACATTGATGCTGTGAAGTCTCACTCTTATGTCTGATGAATTTGACTTGAACCACAAAAGCTAACATTAAAATACAGCATTTAGTCTTTAAGTTGCCACCATGATTTTTTATCTTTTTGTTTTGTTTACTCTCTGATATACTTTGATATATCTGGAGAGAGCATTTGCCCATATTCCCAGCAACACTCAAACTAACCTCTCCTTAACCATATACAAAGTATAGCTATGAAAAGTTTCTAATGTTAAATGTTGTGGATTACATTCTATTTCTAAAGTTACTGCTAGCTTGAGAGAGGGGGACCCATCCAAGTTTCAATAGCTCTGAAACTTGGGGAAAATGAAATATTACAAGGTGACATTCTAAAACATGTTTAGGAGTAAAACATTGGAAGAATATATAAATTGGAGGTCGAGATGAATCATCTTGTAATCACCAATAGCCTATCTCGGAATATGTGAAATGTAGATAAGATAGGGAACTAGAATGGGGAAACTTCTCTTCACAGATTTATTTTGTCATTCCTGTTCACCCTTCTGGTTGGCTATTTGTCAGTTACCCAAGATCCACATTCTGGTCATCCTCATATTTACACTATCTTCTGGAGAGGAGATAGCATACTTTCCAAGACTGGTTTGCACATTTGAACATCTATGTAGTTTTCCAGTATGATATATATCAAAAAATTTATCTGTATGTGTACGTGTAAAAATCCCATTTTGTGCTTTCTCTTTTCTGATATTATGAAGTAATTTTGAGTCATAACACTTAAATAGTTGTCAGGTTAATGATACCATAAAATTATACCAGTTAATAAATTCTTAGGGAATAATCATGTGAAGAACTGAAATGTAAAACCATGATGTTCAGTAATTGCTCTTGGTGTGATCATGATTATAAAAAATATGAGAAATGAATTTGTAATATATTTAGATATATTCAGATTGCCAGAGAAGATGGTATTAATTTGACTGCTGAAGAATGAAATGATACTGTTGGAGGGGGTGGGGAGACCAAAGGGATTCATTGAAATAGCAGTTTGCAAAATATCAGAAACAGATATAAAAACAAAACCACATCTTACAATTGATCATTTTGGGAAACTAAAATTGTTAAGTGAAACAGATGTCTCTTCCTTTCTCAGCTTGGGTGACATAAATTGCAAATGCCCTTTAGCCAAATGAAGTGTGGGAACATTTTGCACTTAAGAGAGAAAATAAGAACTTTACTGTTAGTTGTGGAATTGCTAATTGCTAATCTTATTTCTTAAAGATTATTCACCAGTTTTACTGCAGCAGAGAAAAAAGTAATTTTCTTCCAGACATTCAGTTTCTGGTGGTTTATTATTTCTAGAGGTATGCAACACAAGTAAATAAAAATCAATACTTCCGGTAGTAGTTCATCATCATCAGCAACAAATAGACTTCTTTTTTCAGCAACATATAATACATTTTTATTCTGATGATACAGGTACAGATGTTAAACTTAAAGGCAGGAAAAATAACAGGGTAAAACATATGGAAGGAGATGTTCTTAGAATTCTATCATCCTTCAGTACCAGCCAGAGTGGGAAATGGTAAGGGAAGCTAGAAGTTGTATCTCAATAAGCATCTGCACAGCTATATTCCTGCTCTGTATATTATTTATTTATTTTCATTTATTTATTTCATTTATATGTCACCTTTTTGGCCAGAAGGCCACACAAGGCAATAAACATGCGTAGTAATAAAGAATATAAGATAAAATCCATTACTCATCATTCATTATGATGATGAATGCAGAGTTTAGAACATTTTGTTTGTTTGTTTAAGAAGAATGACTATTCTTCACCCAGCCATTATATGGTTATGGATGACATTTGGCTGATGTGAAAGCTCCCTATCTCTCAGCAAATGTATAGTATAACTGGGGGGAGAGCCAAAAGTGCAAACCTCTGTCAGTAGCCCTTTATTTAATGTTCAGTCTGCAACAAGGTGTGGTGGCTCAAGTGGTTAAGATGCTGAACTTGCTGACTGGAAGGTCAGAGTTCAATTCCTGGATAGTTCATGGTGGAGTTGAGCTCCCATCTCTGTCCCAGCTCCTGCCAACCTAGCAGTTTGAAAGCAGGAAATTGCAAGTAGATCAATAGGGACCACTTCAGTGGAAGGTAAACAGTGTTCCATTCACTCTGGTGTTGAGGCATGCCTGCCACATGTCCATAGAAATGTCTGCAGATGTAGACAGCACTGGCTCTTTGGCTATACACAGAGATGAACACTGAACCCTAGAGTCAGATACAACTGGCTTTCAAACAAGGACAACTTTCACCTTTACCTGCAACAATGTGGAGCTCACTAGCCAAAAACTGACAAAACTACTCAACAAATAATTTATGATTCAGACTGAGTCCTGAATCCAGGTTGAAGATGTTTCGGGGATTGGAGAGAGGCTGGGCTTCTGGAACCTGGGTATGCTGTATAACTATTATTATTATTATTATTATTATTATTATTATTATTATTATTATTATTATTATTATTATTATTATTATTATTATTATTATTATTATTATTATTATTATTATTATTAATTCAATTTATATGCCGCCCTACGTGGTGCAACCAACTCAGGGCGGCTCACAAAACTCACAAATATAACATTCAACACTATAATCTACAATATGTTACATAATCACAATAAATTTGAAGATAAATATAATAGAAAATACAGTATGCTACAATACAACAAAACAAATACATCAATATTATCAGTGTATATCATAGAAACAATTACCAACAATCACTTCCCTCCTGGCAGATAATTATAATTACATAGCAGCAGAATAGCAACAAATACATTAATATCATCTGTACATATCATAAAACAAATTACAATGCAAAACAATCACTTCCCTCTGAGCAGATAAATATAGTCACTTCTCTCCAAATAGACAGTTGCACTATAATGGTGCAACACACATTATTGAGCTAGTCTACTCTGTATGATGAAGGATGTTTTGTCTCTAGCATTGAAGCAAGAACTCAATTGTTTAGCACTAATATTGTTCACACCACAGAGAAGCATTGACAGGTTATTTCTTCTCATCCTATACATTCTGAAGCTGCTAGGCAGGTCAGCCAAACAGCTGTAGGATAAGTGGGAACAATCCCCCCCCCCCGAACTAGCATGGATTACAAAAGGGAAAGTAGCAGTTGGGTTCTCTACAAGTTGTGGTTCTGATTTATGCCAGCACTTCTCTAATTTTCATTTTTTCAAATTATTATCCCTAAGTATAAGAGGCAGAATACAAAATAGAAATTGAATAAAAAGAGAGAACGAGAAAATAATGGTGCAGGGGAAGATTCCTGCTTCTTTCCCCACCACCCCAGTTGATTCCTTAACACAGAAATCATCTGACAGTCCATTGTAAGATGCCAACATCATGAAACAGAGATATAGTTTGTAGGAGTGCCTTTGGTAAGCAGAGGATCTATTGCTTTTATCCCATGCATATGCATATACATTCCTACTCAGAAATGTGACACCCCACCCCAAGCCAGATCAGTGGAGTTCATCCCAAGTCATCATTGGATCATGGTCCACCAGAGGATGGAATATTTATCCAAGCACGAAAGGATAAAGCATATTTGCAGTATTGAACCATAGGTGCCAATGTACACAAATGTGTGGGTAATTTTGCAGTCTTAAAAAAATGTGATCAGGAGACCAGATTTTATGGAAAGGGGTGATACTGTTGCCCCCAACCTTTTGTATAGTAAAATTCACTGAGTTGTAATAGCATATTTTTTGAAACCTCATTTAGTGTACATTTTTATTTTGCACAATAATTGGATGATGTGATAGTACATGTTTATGCAATTGCATGATGCACTTCATTCCTTTACAAATCTTATTGTTCATGTGTTAAAAACTGGATGTTTCCCAAAGAAGGCAGTTTTATATCTGGCAATACTCCTCCTTAAATTTCTCTCCCACCTTAAACAGAACAATTAACAGAAAAGATAGAGAAAGGTCTACCTATCCAAAGTGGCATGTAGACCTCCTTCAAATCCTCTGTTGATCATCTTAGCCTCCTTAAGCCACAAGAATACCTTCAAATAGAAGTGTACTTTCAATACAGTAGGAGAGATGACTACCTATCAAACAGATAGCATAATGAACAATTGATATAGCTGCTAAAGCAGGGTTTCTCGACCTTACCACAATATGGGCTGGACAACTCCCCCTCAGACCGCTTTGTGGGCTAGACACCATGGTGCATTTGCACATCTGCTTCCACTTCTGGGGTTGTCACCATAGGCTTGATGGAATGGTGTCAGGGGACGGGAACGGCCGTGGGTGATAAGTTGTGAATCCCTATGCTAAAGGCTCAAAGCTATCACATATGTATCTGATGAGCTGCATTTTGCTTGCTGAGAGTTTCTACATGGGCAGCCCTACTTTATCTGTCTAGGCTTCCATCTCCCTTTGTTATGGAAAGGTAGTGGCTAAAAGCTGCCATGGAAATGTAGTGGCAAGAAGGAAACTTTGTCATGGAAAGGTAGTAGTCAGTAGCAGGAAACATTAGGAATAAAATTAAGTCCATCTTACTGTTTGCATCTGGCCAAAATAATCTGGCTTTCCCATGTTCTTTTAATGAAACAGTTAATAACTTAGTTATTTGTATCACGCAACCATCTTGTAAGCTGACCGTGAAAACGAATAACTTAACCATATGCTGTGATGAATTCTTATGAATTTATGTTTCTTTAATTGTGCTAGAATGATTCCATGAGAGAATATGTGCAAGACAGTATAAAGATAGGGTTATAACAGCATTTTAAACGGCTTAAACTAAATCTATATGATCATGATAAATCAAAGTCTCAATCAAATTATGCTGAGCTCCAGGAAAAATAGTAATGAAATATTTGCAGTCCAGTTAGCATTAGTAGTTGGCTAATATTTTTTAAAGCAAACAAGTTTAAAAAGAGCAGAGCAATTCCTTCCTTTGGAGATATCCTTCATGACTGCCTTCAATCTTTCAACATCAGAACAAAGTAGAGGCAAATATCACATTTTGCCCAAAAAGGGCGCTTGCAAAGTTACTTTAGAAATTAATAACATTGTTACAAAAAGGAAGAATGGATAACTTGTCACAATTTACTTGCAGCAAATCATTTCTTGTTAACTCATTACTTATACTGTACTTGAAAAATTAGATCTAAGCAGATCAGAAGCCTTCAAGGGTGGACCATTCTATTTTGGCTCAACTTAATCACAGTAAGGGGATGCCACTGTCAATTTAAATCTCAGCAGGAAATGATCACCACGTTGAATGCACAGCCTGCAGTGTGAGTGGAACCAACATTATTTGGGATTGACCCATGGTTTCCATGGTTAGGTCCAGAGACAGCTGCCTCAGCAGAAGAACAAGACAAGGGGATCTTCACAGCACTGCTGAAGTGAAGTCTGCCAAACCCTATAAGGAGAGCACTAGGTCACAGGGAAAGCGGTATATATACTATCCCAGAGTCCCAAAGACACATGAAGGCACTAAAAAACATCAACAGGTCCAGTAATTTGAGATAGTCCAGGCTGGGATTTAAGACAGAAAATATGAAAATTAAAAATTGAAGTCTGTGCATAACATGCTAAAGATGCTAAAGTCATTTGAGAATTCTGGCCGACTCTGCTGGAAACAAAGAGAAGAAAGTTATTTCAACCAGTCCATACCTTGTCTCAGCAGTAATATAGTCACCCTGTCTTAAAGTCCAGACCAGGAATTCCCTCACTTCTGATCTCATGGGGAAAACACAACCAAATCATACACCTCAGACTGGCTCCAAGGGGAGCTAAATTTCACAAATAAACTAAATAAAGAAGGGGAGATAAAATGGCTTCTTAATCAACCATCAGACTCCACATTTACATGCATGCACACACATGCACATGAACGTACCCACCCACTGTGGGGAGCTGTCCATGAGAAAAAGCACTGCAGTCAGATCCATGGCATGGCAAGCTGCTACCATCAGCCTTGTCTTGACCCCTGCAGATGGAAAGCTTAAGAAAGAAAGCCAAAAAGGCAGAAAGGTAGATAAAAATATATGAAAACACCAAACCCCCATACCATCCAGAAGACTTCCTCAATTAGAACATTGACCAAATTATCACAAGTGGGTTGCATAGTGTGATGAAACCTAAATTCTATGATAGCTCTTCTCTGCCCATCCTGATTTGTATGAGGAACAATTAGAGCAGAGCAACCTTGAAACATATTCCTCCCTGCTAATTCTTTGTTTTCCCCCGCCTTGGTAATGTAGCTGCTTTAAAAGCCTTTAAAAGAAAAAAAAGATAGAATTGATTGGGAAGGGAAGGGAAGGGAAGGGATGAAGGAAGTAGACTCTGGTACCATATGTGGAGACAAGGAATTACAAATGGTAGTCAATTTCCTCACTGTCTTGCTTCTCTCGGCCACTTTAGGCAGCTGGAATGGTTTGAAATACAATGGTTACAAATGCTTCCACATCAACTGATGTGATCACACTTTCTCATATCAATCAATGTGAATGCTTTTGATTCAAAAAATGTGGAAACCCCAGTGATGGAGGAAAAAACAATGGATTAGAGAGGGGAGGGACCTCAGGCTGTTTTGCATTGAATGTATGCCACGTAGTCAGTAGAAAATAACAAGAATAAGACCATCCCCAAAACAGAGAATAGCCCACATTATTTGTCTATGTAATCACACTGTAATTCACAAGTTGCAAAACAATTTACTTACTAAATATACAGATTATTTTGCAGGTTATGTTCAATGCACATACATAGTAGATGTGATCCTTCACCTTTTGATAGACATGTTAACTGTAGAAATGCACAACATGTGCACAGTTTTTTAAAATTCTGATGCCTTATGGTGCAGTAGTTAAAGTTCTGACATCGTGAGTTCAAACCTGATATAGCTCAAGGCTCTATTCTTCTGAGGTCAGTAAAATGAGTACCCAGCATATTGGGGGCAAAATGCAAATTGCCTTGTGAATTACCCAGTGAATCCACTAAGCACTATGGTACAGTATCTAAGTGTAATTCTTATTGCTATACTTACTATATGCATAGCTTGTTTTAATAAAGTTCATAATCATATCACATAATGGACCATGGAAAATTCAATGGGGTTGACATTGGTGTAGTGCTCACATCTCTGAGTTATATTTCTGTGTTTTTGTTATTTTTTGAGGCTTTTTAAAATTTTTGTGTTTCCTCTGTTTATGTCTTGATTTGCTGAGTGAAACAACAGGCTCTACTCCAAAGATTTCAAAGGTCCCCCATCATAGTAATCCAGCACACAGGAAGGACATGGCAAGAAATATGTGTCCTGATAGTAATCATGCCTGTGCAATCTTTTCCATGTCCTGGGCAATGGTGATGTTGAAGGTGATATAGATGAGTCACTAGGGTGTGTCCGATGTTTCTTATGCCATTTGGATTGTCTATGAGTAAGTGTCTCCATCTCAGACTTTATAGAGGTCTGAGGAGGAGATAAAGCAAATTGGAGGGAGGGAGCCAGTGGTGATGTCAGTGGCTTGACCTCAGCTTGTGAGTCTAAATGTATGGGCTGCTTGATGTCTCCTCCCTCAATGTAGAGGGAATTTGTTTATTGTTAGTGTCTATAGTTGTTGCATTGCAAACTGGGGCAGTTTGTGGTGGCATGGAGGAAGCATGCAGTGTTGCTGTGGGATTGGAAAACTTATGTTTAGTTTTGACTTTTGTCTTGGACAGGTCCTGATTATATTTTTTTTGGGGGGGCGGGGGATTTGAGCTTTGACTGTGCTTCTGCAGATATGTAGAAGAAGATTGTTTTTCATTAGAAGTGGCAGCTCTCTGTGTTTCTGCTACTGGTATGGGGTGTTGGGGTTCCATTGGTCTCGTAGCTTGTTCTGAGCTATGGGTAGCTGGCTGAAGTTATTTTTCCCAAAGGCAGAATTTTAGGCATGATTCCCTGTTTTTTGGGCAACTTTAGTAAATTTTACTCAGATTGGACAGGACTGCATTTGATGGGCTTCTCCTAGATAATAAAGCCACTGTGAGTGGTTGTCTTTAGATGGCATTTTGTTGTTGCATGATTAACACCATTTAAATGGAGTAGTCCCAGCAATAAAAGAAAATCTGAATGTTTACTAGCTAATGTTAACAAGCAACATCTCCCCCCCTCTCTTTGTGTATGAACTATATGAAGAAAACTTTTAAAACTATAAAACTATTTAACTATTAACACTAAATAAATTTAAACTATCAAATATTGAACTATTGGGCTATAACAAATATTAACTGTCAAACTACGAACTATTGAAAAAGAGAGGGAATAACCCATTAATTTGCACATGAAGGGAACTCTCAAAAGATAACCGAACTCTACAGCAGCAAAAAGAGAACTGGGAATTTGGGCAGGGCCGATTAAGCTAGGTTCAAAGAGTAAAGTCTGATTACTCTGAAAAAGCTCTAGAAGATTCTGAACATAACTACATGTGTACACAATATATTTGTTAGTGTGGCTTCACAGGGACCATGAAGAAGCTATTTTTCATAATCTGCTAGTGACCTGAAAGCAGACATAAATATTTAAGAAATACCATGTCAGCAGGGCAAATGCAGTAAGATCATCTGGGGCATAGATTCACAGACTTCAGTAACTGGATGTGTAAGATGATAATCATATTGGCTAAGAAGTCTTCTTTTGTAAGGAATTTGTTAGTGAAACAAAGGTAAATTAAAATTTTACCCCAGCTACCTTCAGCATCTGTAATCTTGCAACTGCACACGTTGAAAATATATGAGTCTCTATTAAATAATGTTATTTTCCATTTATGCTGGATATCTGAAATGTTTTTTCACAGCATAGGAAGCTGCTTAGAACAAGTCTTCTGTGTTCACTAAGGAAACATATAGTGTCCGTAAGCATAGAGAGCACATATCACACACATAGAGAGGAACATGTCAGCCTTCATCATTGCACTGAACATAAAAACATAACTGTCTAAAAGGAGGAGACACATTTGCTAGGACAGTCTTTCAGTATAAAACAGAAGAGATTCTGCCTCACTTGGTAATCTTGCCATTGTAATGCAACCTCTCCATACTTCATAATTATGTCTACAGCTATCACTGTAACGATGGGGGGCTCCCCCTAAAATGTGTGTGCTTCACATGTTTCCTTGAAACTGAATATGGCTCATGTAACTGATGCTGCAATCAGGTAGCCACAAAGGCACATGTCTAATTGATCTGGAAAGGGTCATTTTAATGAGAGCCCTCTTCCTTTAAACAAATCTGCTATCTGCTGGGAATCACTTCAGCCCAGTCCCTAAAGTAGTAGATCTTGATCTGTGTCCAGGATTCCTCTTGAGTACAGATCAGAGTCAGCCTAGAGCACATTTCTACAAACATCTTATGATCACTTATAGATATCTCAGGACTGCAGAATTGTCATAGAAGAAAGGAAGTCTGAATTAATGCATGAGGAAGAAACTATCATGGAAAAAAGAAGGAAGAGATGTCACACACATTTTGCAACACAAGCCCTCAAGGCAGTTATAAGTCAACATATAACTGTAAGTAACTCAATCTCCTCAAATTCCTTGGATGGTGTTGTTGCACCAGAGAGAGATAAACAGGCAGAGATAAAAAATCAACAGCTCATATCTTCCTCCTCAATGGAAGATATTGTTCCCCTCCTTCTTCTGATTCAGGAGGAAGGTATGAATACAAATTTGATAAAATCAGAGAAAGTTTGCTGAGAGCACAGACTGTTCTTTTTATGTTTGAACTGTTAAAACAAACTTGAACATTTCAAATGAGGCCTTCACAAAGACCACACTGGAGAGCAAGCAACTGATATCACAGACAATGCACAGAGTCAGTTGGGCACCTACATGGAAAATGTTGAGAAGCATCTACCCAACAGTGATGCTCCTAAGGGAGAGGAGCATCTAAATCCCAAAAGTTAGTTACAGTCAAATCAAATCACTTCACAAATTGCAAATAATAAATTGATCATAGGATGATGGGGGTCAAAAAGAGCAATCATCTTATCCCTAAGTCAGCTTTTAAGATGTGAGATGCAGATGATTGGTTTACAGAAGGTTGAATGGTTTTCTCACAGAAGAGGTTGTGGGTGAACTTTACTTACATTCGGACAAACTACAATTCCCAGCATGTTGATTAAAATGAGGCCTTTTCTTTCTAATCAATATTTCTCATACAGATAGCTCACTTTCGGGCAGGTCAGGCAAGGATAATACTATTACTTTAATGAGCAAACATAAAAATTAGACTTTAGATAATTCAAGGTTTTAATCAGAGTTGTGCCCAAGGGATGATTGTCAAAGCAAACAACCTCCTTACATTTAGTAGGACAATGCACAGATCATCTCCTGAAAGGAAACATAATTAACTCAGGGAGAATTTGGTAAGGCAACTTTCCCCATATGTTTCACTGATTCAGTGGCCCTATTCTAGTTGTAACTTACTATCCTAAGCTGCAAGATAACAGACAGTGATGCCTACTATGGTTTGCAGTAGCTATTGGGGCCTTAACTGGTTTTTTCCATCACTTCATTGTGAGCTTTAATTTGTATTTTGAATTAAAGACATCCAATAACATTGTTTCTTTTTTTCAGTGCATGTTTACAATTATTTTTGTGATTACTTGTCTGCATTAAATGTTGGTATATTTAATACAGAGCTATATACTCTTCTCCAACTTTTCTAAATTTATCTAATTCTTCACATGATTTAGCTAAAAACTCCTAATAAAAGAATTCTGTGAGGCTGCACATACTGGTGATAGGAAGATCAAAATTCTATAGAAAAACATTGTTTTTCCCATTTCCTTGTTCATTCTACAGCTTTAGAAACAGCATGACCTTAGTTAAAGAAAAGCCTGAGTGTTTATCTGTACCCTGCAAAGAATATGCTGAGACAGCACCCGAAAGTGGAAGTTGTGGAAGCATGACTTGTAGACATATTTTTATCAGTTTCTTTATCTGCATATGTATGTCATAAATAGTCGAGCAATTGAAAGAGTTAGATGGAATAGCATGAATTGTTTGTACTTGTATTCTCTGTATACAGTAATACCTCAGATAATGTTTGCCTCAGATAATGCTAAAATCAGATAACGTCAGGGAATTTGAGGCAAACATTTGCATCACACAACGTTAACATAAAGCTGTGTGATGCAAATGTTTGCCTCAAATTCCCCAACATTGATCTCTGCCCCAAAGCCTGCAGGGCTGGAGACCAGCCCTGTGGGCTTTGGGGCAGAGATCTACTGAGACAAACATCGCTGGCACGTGCCCAATCTCCCCCCATCCAAACCGGTGCTACAAAGCTCACAGCAGCGGTGTGGCTGGAAGAAGAATGGGGGCTCCCACGTTTGCTTCCCAGCCACACTGCCACTGCATTCTTGCCAGTGGTGACACATTTGGGAAGCCGACTGGGGAGCCCTTGTTCGGCTTCCCAAACACACCGCTGGGTTCACATTCCCTGGTTCTTTCCCCCAACCCAAGTGTGATGGCCTGCTGAGTTGGGGAAAAAACGGGACCGCTGCCCGGTAACAATGATCCAGGCAGGGGTTACTGAAGAGAGGCTGGGAAAAACTTTTCCAAGCTTCTTTTCAGACCCTCCCCCTTGGACTGGATTGCTAAGAGACTTAACCATCCAGGTGGATTGGGGGCTTCTGAAGAGAGTCTGAGGAAAGGATCCCCAGCCTCCCCCTAGGCTCTCTCCAGAATGCCCCCCCCCCGGCCTGGATCACTAAGCCCATTCTCCTACTGAGATTTAGGTGTCCACCCATTAGAGCTAGGACAAAATGGGACTAGACTAACCTGCTCCTTCTGCTCATGGGCTAAAACTTCTAGCACAATCTGCACATTCATTAAAAGGGTTAGTATTAACCAGGCAAGAACCCAGTATCACTACTCAACCTATATGAAGAGGAGTAAGAAGTATGTAGAAGAGACCATTCAATATCCACAAGCTTTCTTCTCACAACCAGAAAATATTGAGAAACCAGAATACCAATGCACAGAGTTACTGCTTGCATATAATCTAATCTCCTACTCAGATTTAGGTGTCCACCCATTAGAGCTAGGACAAAATGGGACTAGACCAACCTGTTCCTTCTGCTCATGGGCTAAAACTTGTATTTTACTGAGCACCTGAAATGGGCTGACTTCTTAGAATAACAGGACTCTTTTGTGGCTGGACAAGTCTCTGATCCATTTTGACATCAAATATATTGTCAGTTCATCAACTCTGCATTAAACTGCATGCCATTTTACTGGGCTTTTTTTTTTTTAAAAAAATAGCAACGTTAAGATCTCAGAAAAAGTGCCTATTACTGCATGTTGGAACAAATGCTAAAATTCCAATTTTATTTCCAGACCCAAAATAATAATAATAATAATAAAATGACCAACCCTACTTTTTCTGCTTTTTTTGCCAAGTATCTGCTTAGCCCTTTATCTGCTAGAGAATTTACATCTAACAAAGCAGATTCTGAATGTCTAATAAGGTTTTTTCTGAGGGAAAGAAAAGGTCAGCATTAGGATAAAATTCTTCTTTAAGGTTTGCGATGTAAATATTCCACAGCAGAGAACAGGTGTGGATGGAAAAACAAAGATCTACTTTTGCAGCTGAGGTCTAAAGATTCTGCTTGACGATCATGTGTGTTTGGGAGTGAAATCCTTAATATTATACACCACACCCCGTTGAGTAATGAGTCAAAGTAAATGGAAATTGGCTTAGCTTTGTCGGTGCAGCTCTGGTTTGAAGAGCTCTATGAAGCATTATGTCTTCCAAAAAAATGTAAGCTTTTTTAAATTGAAGTTATTATTTTAAACAAGATCCTCTTTTTCTTTCCACTCCCATTTTTGCCCCTGTTTTTCCTTCTAGCTTCACTCTGACCAGGATAAGGGAGATGGGTCCCTCAAGTACATATTGTCAGGAGATGGGGCTGGTACTCTTTTCGTTATTGATGAGAAAACAGGTGACATTCATGCCACAAGAAGAATTGACAGGGAAGAGAAAGCTTACTATACACTACGTGCCCAGGCTATTAACCGAAGAACACTCAGGCCTGTGGAACCCGAATCGGAGTTTGTCATCAAAATCCATGATATCAATGACAATGAACCAACATTTCCAGAAGAAGTTTACACTGCAAGTGTTCCTGAAATGTCTGTGGTTGGTAAGTGTCCTGCTAAAACATGAAGAAATGTCTGTAGGCATAACAGGCTATAGCTCTGTTATTATAAATGTAGACTACTGCCATAAGATTAAGATGCAGAAAGGCTGGGTGATGCTCTGCACTAATTTGTATGGAAAGTCCATGGCACTAAAAATAAACTAATGCCATTTTACATGAGGGTCAGAGTATAGGAAGAACAGAAAGTCTGTCCTTAAATTTACTTTGGATCATGTGGGACCTAGCTGAGTTGCATGTCTGAGGTTTCTCCAACAAGATATCCTCCTTTCTAGTAGTAAAAAAAAACCTTAACAAGGAGAATGTCCTTTCTTGGCATCAGATTTGGTTGGAGATCCCTTTGCTGCAATGTACCTCTTGCAGCCTGGAGTGGTATGGTTCAGAAAAGACTTGTTCATATCTTATTTTGTACATTAGCCCTGAAATGTGGGTTTACTTCCATACTTGACTGATTGAACACAGTAGAGGCATCAATTTTCTGAAATCAGATGGGGACACAAGTAAAATGGTCAATCATCCAAAGGGTGTGAAAGTTACTTTTGCTGATAGTAACTTTCAGCCTCATCTAATTCCAGATTCAGAGGCTAGCTGTGAAAGTAAGAATGATTAAAATTCAAGATTAGAATGCATCACAGCAGAATAATTCTAATCTAATTAACCCATATAATCAAACAAAAGAAGAAGGGGGCAGCCAAAAATGAGATGGATAAATGGTATTGTAGATGCAATGGGCACAGAGCTGGGCAGGTTGAGGAGGATGGTGGAGGACAGGTGTGTCTGGAGGGCAATGGTCCATGGGTTGGAATTGACTGTGTGACTGAACAACAAAACAAATTATATATCTAACAGTATTCCACACAGAAGATCCATTTGCTTTACTAGGTACAGTATACAAAAAAGTTTTGGCACTGTTATATAGAAGACAGAATGCACCCATTTAAGACGAGTATAATACAAGGGCATTCAACCACAATGCTGCACGCTCCTCAGAGAGTCAGTTGCAATTAATTCAAGGAAGCTCTGCTTCTAGATAGACTTGAATAAGAATGCACTATAAAATACTAAATTACCATGCTATTTGCAGTAGTAACCCACCAGCCTTCTTGCATCAAACCAGAAGGAATATTCATTTCCCAATTGCAAATGTCACAATTAATTACACAATTAATTACATCCTGATCATAAAATTAGGAGCTGCTCACTGAGTGTTCTCTTACAAAAATTGTTATTAGTTGTTTTGTGTAAAATCCAAGCTGCACATTTTCAGCCGTTTACCCACATCTAAAAGGGATGATGACTCTTGTGGAAGAATGCAATAAAGAAAACCCCAAGCCACCAGATATCAAATTTATGAACTAATGTGGATTACCAATGTTGTGTAACAAATATAGTGATGGACTAGGATTCAGGAAGCCTGGGTTCAAATCCAAACTCAGCCATGGAAGCTAACACTGCATGTGGAACTGGTGAAGTCACACCTTAAATATCTCACATGCCTCGAAAGCACTCTTAAAGCACTCTATAAGTTGATTCCATAGCAACTTCTGACTCACAAGATGTGTGCATGTAGTATTCCATGCTGGTCTAGGACAGTGGTGGCGAACCTATGGCATGTGTGCCAGAAGGGGCACTCAGAGCCCTCTCTGTGGGCACTGCACTACTGCCCCAGCATGGAGCTTGCCAGTTGTAGGAGTGCTTCCTCCCATCCCTCTGCCCCTCAATTCAATGGGGCACTTCTTTCCACCCCTGTCTGGGGGTAAGGCAGGTAGTTCACATGCAGTGTTAGGGTATTCAGTATTCAAGTTAAATTGCCATGTTGGCACTTTGTGATAAATAAGTGGATTTTGGGTTGCAGTTTTGGCACTCAGTCTCTAAAAGGTTTGCCATCACTGGTCTAGGATCTATCATAGAGATCAGCTTCAGCTACATTGTATTCTCTTGAATACTATGATCATGCATGATTTCATTGTTGCAGACCTCCACTGAAGCAGAATACTGTACAGTACAGTACAGTATTTCACACCAGCATAGGCATCACAGCTGCTGTAGACAATTTGTTCTCTGACTAACAGTCTCATTATAATTGTCAAAACAGTTTTGAAAGCCACATCCACACAGTGAGGAGGCTGCAGATTAGGGTTGTGTGAATCCTAGATAGGTACGCATAGAGTATTTCCTTCTTTTTCTTTGGCAACTCTCCTCTCTGCTCTTATTTCAAGCTGATTCTAAGAACTAAACTCTGCCTTATTCCCTGTTAAGGCAGGGATGGGGAACATGTGATCCTTCAGATGTTGGCAAGTTCCTTGTAATCCATCAATATGAAGGTGACATCTTGTTCCTGTTGCTTCTTGAAGGCACCATGACAAAATTTTCTTGGCAGATCAAGGGACTCTCAAAAGTCTTCTCCAGCACTACAGTTTGAAAGTGTCTGTTCTTCTGCACTCAGCCTTCCTTGTAGTCCAGCTCTCACAGCCATACATTACTACTGGGAAGACCATTGCTTTAGCTATGCAAACTTTTGTTGTCAGGATGATGTCTACTTTTTATTATGCTGCCTAGGTTTGTCATAGCTTGCCTCCCAGGAAGTAAGCATATTTTATTTCATTTCTGCAGTCACCAACTGCAGTGATCTTAGATCCCAAGAAAGTAAAGTATGTTACTGCTTCCATTTCTTCCCCTTCTGTTTGCCAGGAAATCCGTGTCTGGCCAGACATCCCACTATGGCAGGGGTCAGCAAACTTGGCTCTCCAGCTGTTCTTAGACTTCAATTCCCAGAAGCCCTGATCAACAGGTCTATTGACTTGGGCTTCTGGTAATTGAAGTCCAAGAACACCTGGAGAGCCAAGTTTGCTGAACCCTGCACTATGGTAATGGAGTAGCCTGTACAGCCAGGGACTCAATGCTGAACATTGGACAGTGGTAAATAAACTGACTCCTTAAAGGGGCCAATGGCTATGGGCAGATGAGCCTCTTTAGGTGGAGTGATGGTCTCTCAGTGCAGGTAATGCCAATGAAAACCATTAAATTGGGTTTAACGGCAAAATGAGTGGAGGAGAAATTCTGATACTCAACGGTCATGGAGTTGGAGGAGGCCATGCCAGATGGACTGGCTGTGAAGGTGCACCTTGTCCATATCCTCAAGGCTGCAGCAGTCAATTGCAGTCCCAGTGTTAAATCCTGCATGTCTCATTTAATACCGTATGTCTGCAGGAGATGGCTCTGAGATCATAGTGTGTGGGTCACTTCATGGCAAGCTGGGATCCAACTTAAACAAATTCACACCAATGATATTTTTCCTGCTTCAGAAAAAAAATGTATTCATGGATACAAATTGCAGCTGCTGCTGACGATTTGCGAAGGAATGATGGGGCCAGATGCCATGATCTTTGGGGATTTTTAAATGTTGGGTTTCAAGCCATCTTTTCTACTTTTCTCTTTTCCCCTCATCAACAAATTCTTTAGATCTTCCTCACTTTCTACCATTTAGTGTGGTATCATCTGTAGATCTGAGGTTGTTGATAATTCCCCCAGCAATCTTAATTCTGGCTTGTGATTCATCCAGCCTTACATTATGTATGAGGTACTATCCATATAGTTTGAATAAGCTACTGAAAATATACAGCCTTGTTATACTCCTTTACCTATTCTAAACCAATCAGTTGTTCCTCAATCTGGTTCTGTCACTTCTAGACAGGCATACAGGTTTCTCAGAAGACAGGTGAAGTGGTCTTATACTGCCATCTCTCTAAGGACTTGCCACAGTTTATTATTATCCACTCAATCAAAGCTTTAAATGTAGTTAATGAGGGAGAAGTAGACATTTTTCTGGTACTTCCTTGTTTTATCCAAAATCCAGCAAATGTTGCCAATTCTTGCCACTATAGTAATAAAAATGCTAAAACTACAAATTAAATTCTTACCAATTTGTTACCCTTTCATTGGCAGACAACAGTTGTCTCATATTTTCTGTTTGCAAGGGTGATCATGGGTGTGAAACTAGATCTACTGGGGCAGCTCTTCCTCCTTGAACCTGTCCAAGGGGAAGCAACAGAACCATTTTCAAACCAGAAGTAAACCTTGCTGTTAATCATACTTCCCTTTTCCTTCATCTTTCATCTAGAAACAGGACATATTGAGCAATGACATATGGGTATATCATCCTAGATAAAAACTTTGTTATACAAATCTGAGAGGAGAATATTTTTTTTAATCACCTCATTACAGAAGATCTAAACCAGGGGTGGCCAACTAATGTTCTTCGACTTCAATTAGCAGAATCCCAAGTCAACACACCTGCTGATCAGGGCATATATATATATGGGTCCCATTAAGCATCTCCTTAATGTCTTCTTCATGTCCATGACTGTCACACCTACACTTGAAAAAGAAAAGTTAACTTAGTTCATATTGAGATCGAACTTTGGACTGCCAAAATGAAGCCACTTTCTTGGCTTTGTTGTCAGTCAAAATTAAATCTTCATTGGTACATGTTTCTGGTAGTAATTGGCAGACCAGTGAATTAGCCAGATTCTGTATCTCTCCACATTCACACAATATATTTTCTGCCAGCAGCCCAAACTTGAGCATGTTGGTCTTGCATTTAGGGACTCCTGAGGTTGAGTTCCTCAGTTATATCCTCATTTAATATTATTCCTTGTCCAGTGAGCTCATTTCTCCATCTTCTAATTTGGTTTTTCTCTTGAGTACCCTCAAGAATGTTTGTTCTTGCCATAAAGCTCTTCCTGGATCTGAGCTGGTAGACTTGAGACACATATCCATTCAGAGGATGTCAAGGGTCATTCTCTTGCTTAGTTCTCTTGACGTCTGCTGCTCCTTCTCTCCTTATCTTAGGTAGAGTGATCCCAACAAGGGAATATATTTTATCAACTGGTGTAGGTTTAAGGCATCCTGTCACTTTACACATTGCTTCATTAATAGCAGTCAACTTGTTTTGCAAATGTGGATACATTCCATACTGGAGCAGCATACTCTGCTGCAGAGACACTCAGGGCCAAAGCCGATGTATGCAGTGTGAGTAGTTGAGTTCCCTATTTATAGTTTGTGAGTTTAATATTTAACTTAAATAAAACATATATATTGTTTAAGAACTCTTGATTACCAGGATAATCTGTACTTTAAGGAGGATGCTTTACCCTCTTAGTGAGAAGATCTCTCCAAGATCACAAGCAAATAGTACTGATTAGTGGAAAGATATTCCCTAGGCCTAATAGAACATATTTAATATAGAACGATTGAGAGATGAAATATATTACAGGGAATATGCCTTCTGATATGTTTTGTTGCAGTTGGCCTCTTGTTCATATTAACAGGCAGCTATCTTGTTATCTTGTTCATATTAGCAGTCAGCTAGTCTCTGGCATGTTCTATTGCTGCTGTCACAACTGAATTAGGTTTGAGTTTAATAAAAAGAGGGCATTGCTTGGAAGCAGGCAGCACCATGATTCTGTGTTTAGAGCATGCAAGCTGTATTTACTATTAAGGTATTAGAAAATCCCATAGACTCATTTGGCACAATGAGATGCTTCCCACAAATAGCTTGCCATGTGGAACAGAATTTCGAGCTGTCATGTTGCTTAGACCTTAAAATGCCAAAGCGACTGACACAACAAAATCAATGACTGTCACAAAAATGTGGCTTCCTATTACTCAAGGAATTGGCTACATAAAAGGCAGATTCAAAAGTCTCACTTTGTTTGTAAACAACAAAATGAGAATTGGGGTTTGTGTGGTATTTTGTTTGTATGTGTTTCAAAGGTTGATGGGGGGTAATACAATTGTTTGGGAACACAATCCCATTATGCTTTTCTGATTACCAAGATTCTGCAGCAGCAGCTATTTAAATCTATCTCTGTATGTCTCATCACTCAACAAGCTGTACTTATGTCCTAAATATTAATCCACTGTCTATGCAACAATCGGTGATTATCCCTTGAGCTGCAGGAATGGATTAAATGGTCTGGGGGGGGGGGTGTCCTACTCTAAGCTCCAGTTTCATGAGCCCCTTTTGCAATGACATTTGTCTCTCATATAAGATCTTTTGTCAGAATATATGCGTGTGTATACTATATACATCTATATGTGTAAGTGTACTTTCTTAGCTGTTCCCTTATCATGCCTTCTCCATTTATCTCTTCTAATCTATTCCTTGCCTTTAATTTCTTTGTCACCTCCCCCCCGCTACCTTGAATTTCAGAGTTTCTCAGTTCATTCTATGTATTAGTCAAGCAATGATTTTCTCAGCTTCACTGATTGCTGTCATCTTTCTCAGTGGTTCTCTCATCCCTCTAATCTCGTCTACCCTCCTACCTCAGTAATATCAATGCAAACTTCACAGAGGTATGGCCACCCTCTGGGTTCATAGGCAGTCTGCAGCAGTTACTTTCCCATCATTCTGAACCAGCAACCCTTTTGTCTTTCTCTTCAGAAGCCTAAAAGTCTATTTATAGTGGCTGCTCCTTTTTTCTCCCCCAGCTTTTTCTTTCACTCCATCATTATTGGTAAGATATGTTCTCTTTTTCTACTTCCAGATCCACAATAATTATTCCCAGTAGGGCATGTTTAATCCTTTCTTTCTTTGTTCTTGTGCTCTCTAAATATTTTTAATAATTTATATATCTGCCTGCAGAACCAGAGGCTGGGAGTTTGAATCCCCACTGTGCCTTCTAGATAGTGGCTGGAATTGATGATCTATAGCAGTGGTTCCCAATGCTGGTTACATGCTCCACAGGGAGACTTCAGTTTCCAGAAATCTAGTACATTGGCTGATCAGTGCTTGACTCACTTTTGACTTAGGCTTCTGGGAATTGAAGTCTAAAAACCAAAAGTTGGGAAACACTAATCTATAGGGTCCTTTCAGCTCTGCAGTTTTAAGATTTATTATTACCAATTCCACAAAACAAAAAATAAGACAGAGACTTCTTCTTATCTGAATAGAGCAGGATATGAAAATTACTATGCTGAATCCAGTTTTAACTCCAGCTAGAGTAGAGTATCTAAACCAGGGGTTCCCAATTTATGGCCCACAGGCTGGACCCAGCCTGCAGCACCATTTCGTGTGGCCCACCATCACACCCAAAAGTGGAAATGGACACATTTATGTCATCTGTAAAATGCACCCACAGATGTGTACATACACCCACAGCTGTTGTAAAATGCAAACGTGGGCACATTTATGGCTGTCATGAACATGCCTGTCTCCACTTCTGGGGGCATGGTTAGGCCTGCTCAGCTGTCCAGATGTTCTTTTTCAAGCTCAATTGAATGCCCAGTTGCATTTTTCTCTAATGCTTCTTCCAAGCATTTCCTTCACCTGTTTTTCAGTTTTCATTTTATTACTGCCATTTGATGTTCCTAGGTTTCAGCTTTTTTAAAAACATTAGATTGGTTACACTGATGTATTTTCAAAACAATCACCCTTTTAAGTCTCTCTTCCTGATTAGACAATGGTAACATAGGGAGGGACTGTATCATTGCCTGTACTGGCAAGGATTCTGAGTTCAAATGTTTCAGGTTAATATGGGAAAAACCACTATAAAATGATTTCTCTGTAGAAGTAATAATGCACAAATTGTCTGTGGGTTAACGTCATGCAATTACATGAACCTCCAAGCATTCTTCACTTTTCCATCTACCTACATCACCACTCCAAGACATAGTAAACACATTTACTGCTTGAGACACCTGGAATCAACCTAGTTCTTGATTTCATGGCTTCATTCTACAAGGCTGGCCCAAGGTTTTTGTTCCCTGAGTGGAAAGAGAACTACCACTTCCACTCCACAATGAATGGGCACAACCAAGATAGCATGGGAATTTAAACTTAATTGAGCACTATTAGTGGGATAATGTTATACTTTGCTCTCCTGAATTTGGAGGGCTTAGTACAGGTTGTGTGGAACACCCAAGGAACCTAAGGGGAGAAGCTGAGATGCTGACATTACTGTCTTCCACTGCCTTACACCTGAGGCAGTTAACTCAATCTGAAATGGCAAGGCCAGACTTGATGTAATGTGAATCATCTTCTGTCATCTATAGTGAAAAATTCATCACAATAGCATTGTTTAAGAACTACCTGAAAGTATCTCTCGGAAAGAGTCAGTACAGAAAATGAGGCAACAGACAGTGGTAGAATTCAAGGCTGCACCACCAATTATTTTACTGCTAGATTTTTATCCTATTTTTCCATGAAGAATGGTGCCCAGGGTGACTAACAAATATGACTAAAATGAGTTAAAATAAGTGAAAAATAATTTGACCATTAAAAAATTGCTAAAATCATTGCAATAATCACAGCCTTTAAAACATTCACAGCAGGTTTTGTGTCCAATGGCTGAGTGTTTCTCTATATCTAAAAAATAATTGCATGTGATGAACCACATCAGAGAGAAGGCCATCTAATGTGTGTTAGTTTGCTATTTTCAGGATGATGTTGATTTTTATAACAGCAGGGAACATTCCAAAAACACTATGTTACCATGGACAGCAGAACCTGAAAACAGCACAGGCCATTTATCCAAGTGCAGACTACTGTGACCATGATTCTAGAGAAATCTAGATAATCTTTTTGTTAATGGTGGCGGTGTTTTTGCCAAAGTACCCACAAATTCATACTTGCACAGAACCCTTTCCTCTGCCTCCAAATAGCTGACATTTTTAAAAGACATAGGCATGGAATTGATGGATTCCATGAATCTTATATTAATTTCATTTTGTAATAATTACATTAAAATCTTGCTTTAATTTCAAATAAAATATGAGGTTATGAGTTCCCCCCTCCCCTAGTTATTTATTTTCCAGTGACATTTATATTGAATCTTTCTTTCAATAACACTTATTTACTCCAACAATCTATATCTCCTTATCTTCACTTATTACTTTTCTGTCTTGTGGTATCACCTAACAATTGACAAATGGGTCTTGACTATCATCTTCCATGGGTATGCAATAGAGGTCCATCATCTTCCACCCTTGAAGAGAATAAAGATCACACCACCATCAAATGCCTTGAAGGAAGATACAAGCAGGGAAATAAAAAAAAATATTGGAGCTGTCCTAAACTCAAGGAAAAGAAGAGTATTTCTTCTAAAGGACTGAAAATTAATGATCATGTCTCTAGTGAAAAAGTTCAAGTTAAGCTCTTGGGTGATGGTTCTGAGAGCACAGAAATCACTGTGGCTGATGTTATCTACTACAGTTATCATCCCTCATGCTTTACTGGATCGTTATATTCTGGGAGTGGTCATCCAATATCAGGTTTCCCCATAGTGGTACATATCCGGGGTGAACAATGCCTGCAAAGCAGATACCTTTGTACAAAAATTTTATCCCTCCCCCTCGCCTGCACAACTTATAACCATACTAAATCCTGAGTCCCTTTAGGATTGAGAACATTATTCTGCATTGCAAAATTTGCAAAGTACTAAGTGTAAAGAAGAATATGAACAAATGCCTCTTGGAAAAATTTGGACTGGTACTTCCATTTACTCTGAATTGGAACAAAACCAAAAATAACACACTAAATGTGTTATTGCAGAATTTGTTTGGGAAATGTTTCTGCTGTTCCCCCATGCATTGCAAAAAGGACTCCTGGCTCTTCAAAAGATTTGATCTGCAAAGCACGGCAGCGTGGGTGGACCACTGAAAGAGATTAAAAATTGGCTGGCAGGCAAGAAGTAAGATGAATCTATCCAAAAGGTAACAGTATAATATGCAGAAACATAAGAGGCCCGTAGTGCTGTGAAAGTGAGTCAAGAATGACTTTAATTTTTACCTCAGAAGCCTTTGAAGGCTGTGCCGTTTCTAAACTGGCTAAATGTAAAGATGAAACAGGAAGGAGGACCCTTAATGTGTTCAAATTGATCAGAGCAGATTAGTCTTCCAGATGATTAGAGGCTCATATATTTCAACCTGGCAAAAAAGGAAGGTAGGGAAGCGACCGAGTCAGTTTCACGCTGCCTTTAAAGCTGGCCAAATGATTCATTACAAAGTTATTGAACGGACCAAAGCCCATCTCCTCTTTTAATTATGTCACTTTATCTATGATGGATTAAACTGTGCTTGTCTTGTGCCTGTAGAAAGTATGAGGTGGGTGGTGGTGGTAGTTGGGGGCTGGAAATGTTTCAGTATTGTTCTGTAGAAGCTCCAGACCATTGCAGTTCCAACAGGAAGGGATGGCAACGTACTACCTTGAATGACTTTTTAAAAAAAGCAGCAGGGAGAGGAAAGCTGTTGAACTCCAGCTACCATATTCTAAATCTTGTTGGACTTTAACTCTCATCAGATTATTGGCCACACAGCTGGAACTGATGCAAACTTTGTTTCCAATGCTATTTGTTTTATAAAAACAGATAAAAAAACTGATAAGGATAGGTCTGTGAAAAGTGATGAGGCCTCATAGCTAAGTAGAACTTCCATGTTTAAATCTGGTATGCCTCTGATTACCAGGTGTTGGAAATGAACAAGCAGTTTAAAGGTGTCCACATTGTGCTCTTCTTGTGAAACATCTTGCTGGCCACTACTGGAAAAGGATTCACATTTCTTTGTACATTTCTTTCTTTAGTCATATAATCCCACCAGTGTGCTGTATAGCATAATAAGACGCATATTGTCCCCACCCCAAAAGCTTGCATCCTAATATTCACACTTGATGACAACATGTCCAAAAATGTTCTCTATGAGTCCTGGTAGTGCAGTCATCAAACAGCTGAATTATAACCAAAATTTTACTGATGTTGTGAGTTTGATCCTGATGGGCGGTCAAGGTTGGTAAAATGAGTACCCAGAATGTTGGGGACAAAATACTAATTTCTTTGTGAACCACCCAGAGAGTGCACTAAGTACCACGGGGCAGTATATAAGTATAATTTCTATTGCTAATCTCTTGGGGTAAATTCACAGAATGGCAACCAAAGGTAGTGGCCCTATATCTCTTCTTGAAAATTTGGTAGAATTTCTAGGTCTGCATAAAGGGAAATAAATTCTTACCTCAGTAATATTCGGCAGAAACATATTGGCTCTGAATTTTTTTAAAGCCTCTGTTGTTGTTGGGTTTGTATAGAATTTGTTATACTGTAGTTGGATTGGGAGTTTCAGGGTTTTTTTGTTATTTGTATTTTACTTTACCTGTTTTGCCCACCACCATCCTAGAGTAACAGTAACATCAGACAACCACAAGAAACCTCATCCCTCACAATGCTGACAGCTCCATTCACTGCCATGCACCCTACGGCATGAATGTACCAAAATTCATGTACTCATTGGCTGTCTCATCAGCCTCCTGTTCTTACTCTGTGCTTTTCAAGGATTTTCAGCATTGCTCAAATGCAACATATACAGAATCAGCATTCTGCCCCGTTGCTCAAAATCAAAAGACAACTGACATAAGGCCCATGAACTTTCTCCTCCTCCCTTTCCTGTTGCCTTGAGCTTTGTGTCTCAACCTGAAGACCTGCAGATATGTTGCCATCCTAAGATTTCAGCCAGCACTTTGGCAATTTTACAATCCTAGTTAAAGCTCTTTATCTCTTTGCACAACAGAGCACATTTGAGGGTTGATGCTGATATTTTGGCCTTCGTTAAACTTTTGGCTGCATCTTTGTGGGGTCTACAGGAGGGATTTATTTATTTGTTTTTATTTACAGTAGATTTATATACTGCCCCAATCAATAGACTCTGGGCGGTGTACACATTACAGCAAATACCTCACTGACCACTCAGGATCAATTAAAAAACAATATAAAAAACACTTAAAAGCCCTTCCAACATAATAATGCTGCCCCCGGCTGTGCCTTATTGATCTCTTAAACAGGTATAAAATTATTAAAAATCAATTACAAGAAGGGGGGATGCAGGCTCATGGCAGTAGTAGCTGGTGATTCCAGTATCAGGGGGCTGTGAATCAATTGAGATTTTAGTCTACATTTTGCAAGAGCCATTCAGGCTACTGGAGCCTATTCTGAAAATAGATTCAGCACCTTGGACAACTCTTTAAAGGTTGAAACTAAAACCCAGAGTGAACGAATGGCCTAAATTGAAGTTGGAGTCACCAGCTACCACTTGGCTATTGACAACTATATAGCAGGAGGGGGCACTGACTATAGATATTGATGTCACCATCTCTAGAGCCTCTAGAAACATCTCTGATTGTTTTAACCACAGTGACCCTGCTGAAAGATTGGACAGTGTTAATTTGAATCCATTGTTTAATGATGCCTTTGATTCCCAACATGACACTGAACCATGTTATATGTGACTCTAGGTACTTCAGTTGTGCAAGTTACAGCGACAGATGCCGATGACCCCTCCTATGGAAACAGTGCCAGAATCATCTACAGCATACTCCAAGGCCAACCTTATTTCTCTATTGAGCCAGAAACAGGTCAGAGGCCAGGCTACCGTTTTATTTTATGTTTTATTGTTCTGCTTTGTTAAAAGGTTAATGGAACAGTGCAGCCACAGCTATTACTCAGCTGCATATCACATTCTGATAACTGCATGGTTTAGAAATGTGAAAAACTGCATTCATAGATTTTGCATTTCGAAGAGTCAAAGATCACAGTAATTAAATTGTTGTACTGCAGCCAACAAGCTGTGTATTTGATCATTACAGAGATCAAGGTTGACTCAGCCTTCCATCCTTCCAAGGTCAGTAAAATGAGTACCCAGCATATTGAGGCAAAATGCTAATTACCTTTTGAACCATCCAAAGAGTGCAGTAAGTTCTATCGGGCAGTATATGTGTAATTGCTCTTGTAAGGTTATTCTGCCTGTGATATGTAAAATTAAATGCTAGATTTCTGGAAGCTGAATGTTCTCCCATGTAGAACAGACAGACTAATCCCAAATTATACAAATTGAGTAGCCAAATCAATTGTGATGCATTTTCTGAGATTTTGAGGCCAAATCATGAAAACAAAGAGTAAGTCCTTGTGATCTCATAGAAGCAAAGCAAAGTGAGCTTTGGAAGGGAAATTTTTCTTGCCCCACACCCCAGTGAGTATGTGATGCTGCCACTACTTAGGTTAATGCAACAGGAGACTTTATGACCTGTGACACTGGTGCTCTACTCCTCAACTTGCTCCAAATGGCAGGAATGACCAAAGGGAAAAGTGGGACAGAAATGGGGAGGTTGTTAATGGGTCTGCCATTTGGAGCAGCACACATGGAGACAGCTTTATGCTGAGCCAGTGAGCCATCTCAAGAACTGAGTACGTCAGAAGAGGGTGCCCATGAATCAGACAATCTCATTGTCTAGTGCTGCTTCCCTCTGATTTTAGTTCCCACCCGAAGAACTGAACCAGTGTTGAAATTCTCTTAGACATCACTTGGACCCTTATGTATAAAATAAATGCATACAGAGGCAGAGTATGTTATATGCTAGTTTGCTACATTCCCGGGAAAAAATTAAATAAATGAGGAGCATATAAAAATACTCCTACTTTCATTGTCTGATTTAGTAAATATAGTGTTACTACATTTTTCAGCACTGTGATTTGCTTCTCAGTTCTCACAGTGGTGGTCAATGACACTGCTTTCTCATACTATTCCTATTAAAGAAAAATTTAAGTTGCATAATGGGTACATTCTTCCAAAATGGATGTCTCTGTGTACATTTGTACATGCATTGTTGTAGCAAGGATGGATGGTGTTACTATGGTAACCAGTAACAAACCCTTGCTTGTTTTCTTTAAAGGCATCATAAGGACAGCTCTACCAAACATGAATAGAGAAAACAGAGAGCAGTACCAAGTTGTGATCCAGGCAAAAGACATGGGAGGCCAGATGGGTGGATTATCAGGGACCACGACAGTGAACATCACCCTGACTGATGTCAATGACAATCCGCCTCGATTCCCCCAGAGTAAGCCTCGTTTAATAAACCTTCTACACTACAAAAACATCAGAATAAAAGAATTCACTGACTGACATTTGGTTTAATTTAAAGAAAATCTAGATTGTATCTTACACATGAACAAAAGACTTATACACTGATTAATACACTGGTATTAAAAGCAAATAATAATAATAATTTTACAAGAACATCTTTAGTCAGGATGGGCAGAAATGGGCAGATGTGTAAAAACTGGGGTTCTTCATACTTTAGGGGTTACATTCAGGAAAGAAAAAGACAGATAAAAAGAAGTATAATTTTTTTAAAAAAATGTTAATTTCTTCTAGTGATATTTGGAGATGAATAAATTATCAGCTGCTTTTCAAAAAATAAAGTGTAATTATTTTAGTTTAGACTAGTTTAGTTTTGGAGAACAAATGACTGCTTTATTAAATGCTGAGGCAGAATGCAACCAGCTCTAGCAAAGCAACTACTGAAAAGCAGAGGTAAGAAGTGAGGCAGCAATGCATTTGAGACAGCAGTGGTAACTGTTGTTACTTTTTAGAAATTATAAAATAGCTCCTGAAGTCTGTTTTTAATTACTACAGCTTATTTATTAGTCCTAAAATGGCTTTTACAGCATCTTTGGAGAAGGGATTGGGGTTGGGTATTTATTTGTTTCTAAAGTGTATTTTCTTTTTTCATTTTAAAATAACTAAACAGGAACATCCTAAAATAACCACATAAAGAACTACTCGTTTTAAAATATGAGCAGCTACTGATGATAGTATTATTCTTTTTTAAAGTAATAGTCATACATTGATCAGAATGCTACAGCTAGTGTGAGGGAAATGACTTAATTCTCAATGCCAAATTACCAGTTATTAATCAGTTGTTGGCTGTGCTCCTGAAGATTAATATAAGTGTCAAATGGCAAGTGTTTCCTAACCATTTCATTTTAAAGTAATGTACCAAGGTCTTTTAAAAAACAACATCTGAGGAGATTTTTTTGGGTGCTGGGGCACAATTTATTGGACAACTACATGTACTTTCATCTCTTTGAAATCTTAGCGGCCCTAACATAATTATTGATGTTGACATTCCTTTTGAATTACTGTGCTCAGTTTTTCCAGAGTTCTTAGGGAAAAAATGTGGGTGTATTTTTCAGTGCTTTTTTCAATAAAGCAGGGAGAGGAAGATGAAGAATTGACCTACTATCTCTACCAGCCAATCTTCCCAGTCTTGAAACTTTTCTAATGTGAATAAGGGCAACAAACAGCTTGCTTGAAGGGTTTTAGCAACTACTTGTGCCTCATATTTAAGACATCATTGCACTTGGATTTAGTTCATTTCTAAAAGTGGTGAATCTCAATTTTACACAAAACTGAACTATGATTTATCCACATTCTACTTCATGTGTACAGTCTTCAAAGATACAGAAGAGTGTCCTTGTAAGATAATAATTTTGTGTCAGAAATTATTCTGGGTTGAAAGGATTTTTACAGAATTTACTCCACTCAAGGAATGCCCAAATTCAGAGACAGGTGCTCAATCCATCATGCAGTACCCAGGTCTCGAAATGGATGTGGAGTAGAGTTCAATTTTGAGTACACTCCATGTTAGTGGGGAAAATGAAAAAGGCCTGGTTTAGGAGCTGATGTTCACATACATCTAAAAAAGAAGGGAAGAAAGAGTTATGGCACTCACAGTTCTATAGAAGTAAATTACTATCAATAATTTTATGATATACCACAGAAAGATAAGTAAGTTGACATTCACCCTCACTATTCAGAATAGCTGTTTCATTGACTGCTTTCCAATAATAATAATTTTGTGTCAGAGAATACTCTGGGTTGAAAGGATTTTTGCTGGAGAAACTCTGTTCAGGGGATGCCTGAATGAGGCTCCATTAATGTCCCCAAGTGCAGCCCTCAGGTATCAAAACCCAACCTACCAGTCTCCAAGGTCAGCATCTTAACCACTAAGCCACCTGGGAAACTGCAACTGATTTTATAATTCAATGTAAAACAATGTAAATGGACTAAGAATATTTATTAATATGTTTATTTAACTGTATAAAAAAATTACTTCCTTTTCAGCTGTACATATATTTTTGGAGCTATATCAAAAAAGAGAGTTCCTTATTCTTAGTTTGCTTTAAGCATGCCTAGCCCTAGGTCCAACATTTTATGTCATTAGAAGTTTAATTAGACTTTCACATCTTAGTGTGGGAGGGAATATGAGAGGGTATATTCCTCTCTGTGTATTCTCAAACAATGGATGATAAAATTTGCTTGGTCTTGTTTGCACAACATCACTTTTAAAATTGCTAAGATGTTTCACAAGAAGAAATATCTCTTAAAGAGAACATGTACCATCTCTGCTCAGCCCAACCCTATTGCAAAAATCACTATCAACAACTTTTTATAATATAATTATATTAGCAGTCTCCAAGACAAAGGGGCACTGAAAAACAAAGAGAGGGAAGCAAAAGGTAACAGTGAGTATGGTGTGAAAAGATACTTCAATGGTGGTGACCTGCAAATTGATGCAAGGGTGTTTTTCTCCATGCTTGAAAACAACATAGTGTACACATGTTGCAAGTGTAAACAATAAACACTGTGTGTGTGGAGAACGGGAAGAGTGAGTGACCATGTTTGACTATGAGATAAGATGAAGAGTATATAGAGCAGTGTTTCCCAGTCTTTTGGATTTTGACATCAATTCCCAGAAGCTTATGTCAATTCCCCAAAGCACTGATCAGCCAATGTATGGACTTAGGCTTCTGGGAATTGAAGTTCCCCTGTGGGGTGTGGGTCCCACGTTGTGAACCACTAATATAGAAAGAACTCTTGAATGGTAGAAGTCAAGGGAAGCACTGGAGGTTGCAGCAAGGGAAAGTAGAGGACGGGAATACTTATGACCTGTAAAGTGTCATAGCAAAAGAAGGAGAATGTCATCTTCACCAGGCTTCTTCTTTAATTCCTCTTTTATGCCTTCGGGTTTTGAGGGGCTCTTCATCAGTGAAACTGCAAAACACACAGATTTCTGAAGGGAGGATAAACAGAAGACTCCATGGGAAGACATGAGAGAACCTGAAGATCAGCAAAGGAGAGGTACTGAACGTGTACCCTACAAATAGAGGACAAGAAGAGTAGTTGTAGAAGGAGACTCCCTACTGCATAGGGCTGTAACTAAAATATTCCAGATCCTTGGAACCACCAGGTATGCTGTCTCCATGAAGATCAGTTTAGGGATGGCTGGCTACAAAGGTGGTAACAAGGTGAAGGATTTGTTTTTGGGGGGATCATGGGCTATTCATCTTGGACAATACACTGCGAAAAAGGCATGAGTTGCATCTCAGAAGAACTGGGAACAATGTTTTTGGGCACAGCACAAAGAACATCATCAGGAGGGCATTAAATCTGATTGGAAGGGAGAAAGTGTAAACTGAGAGGTAAAGTAGAATGAATGCTTATATTCAATTAGAGGGACAGATTGAGTATCTCTAATTGGAACCAATAATAATAATCTTCATAAAAATATAGGAAGGAAAGCAGGTCAACAAACACACAATCTACAGTGTCTATATATGAATGCCTGGAATATTGGAAATTTATTTGTATGTTTGTTTGTTCATTTCTTCAATTTGTACTACCACCCCTTTGCCAGGGCAACTCCAAGCAGCTTACATCAGACTTTACAAAACCCCACATAAAAACATCCCCACAATAAATATCATAAAACCCTAAGTTTAAGATTATTAAAACTTTTGACCAACAATTAAAAAGTAAAAAAAAAACTTTAAAAAAACCTGGACAGCCTTTATATCAAACAACAGTGGTGACATTGCCATGTTTTTAACCCCATTCTAAATGGCAATAGCTCTGCCTGGAGGGACAACTTGATCAGTAAGAAGTTCCACAGGGCCGGGGCAGATAAGGAGAAGGCTCTCCTTCTAGTGCCAGAGAGACAAGCCTCTCTGGCAAATGGAACCCTTAGGGAACCCCTCCATTCTGTTCTGGTGGGATGGGTTGATGTCCTTGGGGTGATGTGGTCTCATAAATCCCCTGGTCCACTATAATGTAGGGCTTTAAAAGTCATTACCAGCACCTTGAATTGCACCCAGAGGCATGTTGGCAGCCAATGCTGCTCCCACAGTAGGGGAGAGATGTGGGCATAACACCCACACCCTACCACCATGTGGGCAGTTGTATTCTACACCAGTTGCAGCCTTCAAATGGTTGTCAAGGGCAGCCCCATGTAGAGTGCATTGTAGTAGTCTAGTCTGGAGGTGACCAGCACATGTGTGACCATGAGCAAGGAGTTCCGGTCCGGGAGTGTCTATAACTGGCAGATTACGCAAAGTTACGCAAAAGCCTTCCTGGCCACGACTGTCACTTGATCATCAAGCAGGAGTTGTGAGTTCAGGATGACCCCAAGTTATCCACCAGGTCTGACTGAGGCAAAAGGACCCATCCAGAACCAAAGATGGTAACTCTAGGGATAACACAGGGGCCCCAACCCACAGTCACTCAGTCTTGCTGATATTCAACTGTAACCCGTTGTTCCCCATCCAGACCCTAACAGCTTCCAGGACTTCCACTGCATCACCGGGATCACCACAGACTGAGTTATACAGTTGTGTATCATCTGCATATTGATTATACTTCACCCTGTGGGAATGGTTGATCTCTCCCAGCGGCTTCATGTTTGTGTTGAATAGGAGGGGTGAGAGCATTGAGCCCTGTGGCACCCCGTATTGGAGGAGCCTAGGGCTGGACCTCTTCCCCCCTCTCATGCTCACTGACTGGGTACAACCCCTCAGAAACGAGGAGAACCAGGATCACACAATGCCCTGCTCCAGAAGGATACTGTGGTTGATGAAACTGAAGGCCGCTGAGAGGTCAAGAAGAGCAAGGATGGACGGGTTACCTCCATCCCACTCATGCCAGAGATAATCCATCAGTGTGACCAATGCAGTCTCAGTACCATATCCTGACTGAAAAGGGTCCAGATAATCTGCTTCATCCAGAGACCCATGTAACTGCCACACCACCACATTCTCCAATACTTTCCTAAAATGGAGAGGTTGGAGACCGGCCGTAAATTGGCCAATATTTTTGGATCGAGTGATGGCTTCTTCAGGAGGAGGCACACCAAGACATGTTTCAGAGGTGCAGGAAACACCCCCTCCCACAAGGATACATTAACCATCACTTTGACCCAACCATCTGTCCCTGCCATGGTTTTTTTTAACTAGCAAGGCAGGGCAAAGATCTAACCCACAGGCAGTGGTACGGACAGATCAAAGGAGCCTGTCAACTTCCTCTGGGCCAACTGGGTCAAACCGATCCCATGTAATGTGTCAAGACTGTGAACTCCAGACCTATCTTGTCCATGTTAGGATTGAACCTTGAGCAAATCCAAGTGATTTTCTCCATCAGATAATCAGCAAAATCATCATCTGACCCCTGCTATCTGGGCTCCCACCCCCCTCTTCCAAGGAGGGACCTGGTCACCTGGAACAGGATCGCTGAATGATTATCCACATAGGCACTGAGGGTGGTGAAATACTGATGCTTCATCACCTCCATTGCCACCAGGTCAGAGTCACTTTGAGTCTTCACCCAACGGCGCTCTAGGCATCTCTGCACGTTTAAGCTCCCTCAAATCCTCTGTAAACCTAAGTACTTAGAGAGGCCATAGTAGCACAATCACATCCAAAGCCACTGTCACCCCCTTGTTCCAGAGGGACAAGTCGCCAGTGATGGGCCAATACAACTGGCCCTTCCTCCCTACAGTGGGACATCGTTCCCAGAAAGTCCAGGGTCACAAGATAGTGATCTGCCCAAGGCATCGGTTTTATCTGTGATTGTGTTATTTTCAGATCACTCAGCCACCACTTTGACAGGAAAACTAAGTCCAGTGTGTGGCCACTGCTCCTGGTTGGGCTCTGAATTACTTGAGTCAGGCCCACAGCTGCCAATGTAGCCATGAACTCCCGAGCTACTCCAGACCCAGACCCCAACACTGGCAAATTGAAGTCCCACAGTACCATAAGAATGGGAAACTGCAATGCCAACATTGTGACCACCTCAAGGAGCTTGGCCGGAGAATCTGCTACACCGCAAGGGGGCAGGTACAGGAGCAAGATCCCTAACTGACCCTTAAGGCCCAAACCAAAGAAACAGGGCCTCACAACCTGGCACCTGTGGAGTGGTGGCCCTTGAGACTCCTAGTGACTCTCTGGCTACGATGGCAATGGCACTACCCCTCCCCCTAGGCTGGTGCCAAACACCAAAACTGGCTGGCCATATTTCTGATAAGGGGACTCTGCCCTCCAGCATCAGCCAGGTTTCAGTGATGCATGCCAGGTCAGCCTGCTGCCCCAGGATTTTATATGAGAGCAGGGACACCGTGTTGCAGACTGACCTGACATTCACCAGCAACAGTCTAAGGGAGAGGTCACCCTGTTTCAGTTGTCCGGGAAACAGAAATAAATAAGAAGAATGAGAAATCTTAGTCTAAGGGGGTTAATGTAACTTAACAGGGATAATGTAAAGTTGGTTGGATGACTCACACTTTTTGCAAACAGCAATTGAATGATATAAATTGTTCAAATATAACAGAAAGGGAGGTGGAGTCATAATATATATATTTTAAAATCCCTTCATAGAAATACAGGAGGATGAGAGAAGAAATAATAATGATAAAGTCAGACTGGACCATGTGCTCACCATTTTTGAAAGTACTTTACGATTAAGCAGAAAAAGTCATATACTGTATGCTTTTCCTGAACAACATATGATTTTCCTGAACAACATACCTTGCACTTTGCATATTTTCCTTTGTGACTGGTCAAAAAACTCTTAGCATGGCTATTATTTCCAATATGCTTTTCACTGTTTTTCAAATTGAGATTGTGCTTTACACTAATGTGTGCAATACATTCCAACTATGATTTTAATTTTATTTATTTTAATCAATTTATTCCAAGCTCTTTCTCCACCAGGAACAATACTATTAATCCCTAGATCAGTTCCTTAAGGTCTTTTGACAGCAGGTTATGTAAAAATGCAAGCATATATGTGAAGCTTCTCTTTCTGCAACAGGACATTTTTAAAATAAAGTTTTTCTTTCCGTTTACAGCCTTCCTATTAATGAGGCTTATATGGCTTTAAGAGAAACAAAATGAATGAGTTCATGAAAAGAATTAAAAAGTACTTGATTCATGAATGCACTGAAGGCCTTATTGATTCTTTTTTAAAAGGAGAATCAATAACATTCATGTCAATTGTGAAATTGTACACTAAACTGATCTTATCTCCTATCTGATTTGCTGAGTTTAGCATGCATGAAGGAGACTAGATAAAATGAAAGGTTTATTCAGCTATGATCAGAACATTATTAAATTACAAAATGTTTATATGCAATTACAAGGAGCCTTCTGAAGACTTACAAGCTAATTAGTGGAAATACTATTTTTCAACAGCAGTTCTGGTCAAAATTGGAAAGTATTTTCAGGAATCCCCCCCATACCTTTATAATCATGTTCTGTCAACAAAATGAAAGAAAATACAAGATAATCAATACAAAAATAATTTTTGATATGAAAAGTATTGACCATTATCCTATCTGGAGTGAAATGGCAATTATCTAAGCATCCCCGAGCTCCAGCAGGCTCCTATTATCCAATGACAAATTGTGTGACTGATCTTATAACCAGTGCAAGACTGGGAAGGAAAGGGACTGGATGATGGAATACATGGAGTCCTTATGTGATCACTCTTCTGTGATCACATAACATAGCAGGGTACTTAGGATTGTTTTTGATACTATGACATGTAGAGCAGAACTTATTCTTTGTGGATATGCTGGTGCAATTAGATGAATGTATAGCAAATTCTTAGCTACAGCTGTAGCTAAGAATTACAGTAACACCTTATGTCCATGAATGACAAATGCAAGGTAAATATTATGAGAATCAGTAAAGTGAAGACTGAAGTAATGGGAATTGGAAGGAAACAGCAAAGTCTAGATATTGAAATAGAGAGAACAAGTACAGTATAAAACAAGTGACAGTTCAAATACCTAGGAACAACATTTACTGGAATTGGCAAAATGGACGATACAGTAAGGCAAACCAAATATTGGGACAGTTAGTGCCACTCTTACAAAACAAGGCAATACCAATCAACACAAAGAAATACTTCATACAAAGCATATTCATTCCCACCTTAAGTTACCAGTGCCAAACATGGACACTTACAATAAAATGTAAATGAAAGTTACAATGGAAATGAGATGTCTGAGGAACGCTGCTGGAGTGACTTGAAGGAATAAATGTCAGGAATGTTGTGTAGTTCATATCACCTGACTTTCATTGACTTGATCTGGAAAACCAAAATTGCTATACATGCAAAGACCTCATCAGCCCCAAGCCAGTATTGATGAAGCTGTAGTATAGGCTAGCTAACCATCATCTGACGATCATCATTGAGCCTCTGATAGCATGATCTATTCTATTACCATACCAGGATAACCTGACCAGTCAGGTTCTACCATGTCTCCCATTTTAGATACATCAATGCAGACTTTGCATGCCAAAAGGGCTCAGGCCCAGAAAGTGACTTGTGGAGCTAGATCAGTGGTACAGGTGTCATGCTGTGATGCAGAAGGCAAATTGAAGGATACCACATTATATCCTCAGGACAATCTTCATGGCAAATCACCATATTATCACCAATATTTGGAATTGGATACAGCACAAGAAGAAGAAGAAAGGGAAAGGGATATGCCAAACCCACAAGATTTTGGATTCGTAGCTTTAGGAGTTTGCATATTGGGCACCTTTCAAGTTTTCTTTTTTCAGTCAATGCAGTTCTTTAAAAACATGTGCATTCATTTGACTGCTCCATCTTGTCCTTCATGCTAAGTTTGTCTGTGCAGAGACACTCACACACAATCTCTCTCCACAACTCTAGAATGGAAGTCTGTTGGTGAAATCTTGCTTCATATTCCATATTAGAGTTGTAAATAAGCAAAGCTCTCTCTTTCTCCTCTATAGTATGCGATCATTTCACATAATTTCTCCTACACTGGCTTTTTGTTTCTCATTTAGATATTCTGATAGCAAATCACTTGGGATCATTTTGCTTCACCCAGGAAATGTGTCTCACCATCACCCTGGGATCTAGACATTTTGCAAATCTCTATGAACTCCCAACAGTTTGGTTCAGAATTTTGCCAAGATCTGTTTTTTATAGCCTAATCTGAAAAGAAGACACCTGTACATGAAAATACATTCAATTCTTTTTTAATCTTGATTTTATATTATGTTTTATTGTGTTTTAGGTGTTGAGAGTTGTGTTAGGCACCCTGGGTCTTTTTGAGGAGGGTGACATAAAAGTTTGTTTAAATAAATAAATCTTTAAAACAGTTTAGGCTTAGGAAACCCTGGAAAGTATTGCAGGGATTGCTGAGCAGGAGTGAACAAATTTCCCTGAAGAAGGCAACTTGTCTATTGATACCCATCTTATCACAAAATGTGGAGATGTGAAGGAAAATTTGAAGTTTCCACTAATATGACCCCAATTTGTGCAGCAAAAAAGAAATATTGGGTGGCTCACAGTGACTGGGGGAACTCGATAATTTGGGTTTCTGAACAACAAGACATGTGTATATGGAAACAGGATGGTTATCTCATATGATTGTCACTTTCCATGGTGAGGAGCAGGAAGGGAGGAGTTGGAAGTTATAGAGGCCTCTTATGTGAGTCGCAAGTGTTAGGTAAAGGTTGCCCTTCCACGAAAGCCAGTTGTATCCAACTCTAGGGTTCAGTGCTCATCTCTGTTTATAGCCAAAGAGCCAGCACTGTCTGCATTTACAGATATTTCTGTGGACTTGTAGCTGGCTAGACACCAGAGTTCACAGAAAGCTGTTTATCTTCCCACTGAAGTGGTATCTATTTATCTACTTGAAATTTCTTGCTTTCAAACTGCTAGATTGTCAGGAGCTGGGACAGAGATGAGAGATCACTCCATCATGCAGTACTCAGGTCTTGAACTGCTGACCTGCTAAACTTTTAATTGCCAAATTCAGTGTCTTAACCACTAAACCACTGCAGTCCCTGTGGCAAATGTACAACATCGTAACACCTCAAAATGGCTTTAGATTCAGAGAGATTTAGCCATGGAGATTTGGACTATTTGCTTTGCCAAGCCACTAACAGAGATTCCTGCTTCCTGCCCCACTTCTTTTTCTGTCTTTATTCTAAGGACATGGAGCTTGAAGGAGTGGGTAGAGGGACTCATGCAGACTGGACTTGGGAGTTTCCTAAACTATCTTCTGTGGAATACTGGTGGAGTTTAATTCCCCAAAGTCTAAGTCAGTACATTGGCTGTTCAGTGGTTTGGGGAATTGATGTAGGCATCTGGAAAATGAAGTCCCAAAGCCAAAGTGTTGGGGAAAACTGCATTATAATCATATAATTCCCTTATTTTCCAGAAGGGGTAGGAATGAAGAGCATATGGACCATGCATATGTGTACATACATACATATATCCCAGCCATTTTATAAACCTACATAACCTTATTACATACCATACCATCTCCCCCCCCCCTTTTGGGTGTGATCTCAGTTGCTGATATTGGCTAAAATCACCACATATTTCCATCAGTCTCTAGCTGTGTGGGCTAGTTGTTCTTTATCATAGTGCAAAGAGTCTCTAATGTCACTCATCCAGGAAAACTGCCTTCTGCCTCCTCCACATTTGTCATCAACCTTTCCTTCAATAATGTATTGAAGTATATTCCTGTAATCGTGTCAACTTATCTCTCTTAGATACAATGTACAATAATTGTATTTCCCAATAACTCTCTTTTTGTTTTTTTATCCGATGAACTACCTCTTCTTTCTTTATTCTATCTATCCATGGAATGTGAAGGATTATTCTGTACCTACCCATTTCAAAAGCATTTTTGCAGCTATATCTTACTTAATTGCTATATTTCAATCTACTCTATGAGGTCTTTAATTAAGTCTCCTAGATACATGGATTTGCTTAGTTGGTCTATGTGTGACCTCCAGGAAAAATGTGTGCTCGGATATGAGTAGCAGCCACCGATGACAGTGAGGAGTTTTGGAAGTGATAGCTTTGATAGTCTGTGCAAGCATTTCAGACAAGAAAAAAAGTAAATAAAGAAGGGAATAATGTTGTGGCACCTTAAAGACTAACTGTTATATTTATCCGAGGAAGTGAACTTGACCCAGACAGTTCACATTATAATATAGCAATTAGTCATTAAGCAACACAACATTTTTCTCTTATTTTTGCTTTTATTTTTGTTTCTTGTTTGATATAAGTAAGTTCTAGCACATAATATTTATTTTGATATTATCCTTATTTATTTGTTGTTGTTTGGCTTTGACTGACAGTCCCATGTTGTTTCTTTCTTCTGTGAGCCAATGTAATATTTGAAGGCCATCTGAGACTTCAGCTATCAAGGCTATATCATTAGTATAACTTATATTATTTATGTGTCCACAATTTACTATAATGCCGTCATTTCTATCAGGACAAGCATTTTTATTACATTGTCTTAAGTATTCTTTTAATTTCTGCTTCATTGATTAATTTTCCATCTAGTTTCATCTTTGCCATTTGTGTCCAATATTATGTTATATGCATAGCCTTTCAATCAATATGAGGTTAATGTAATATTTCTATTAATTTATGATGCTGAATTCTGCCTAACACTTTTTCAGATTGAAAGAAGCATTGTACTTCCAAGCACTTTTCCACTTGCTAAAAGTTATCTTCTATCAAAATGTGTCAGTAATTCTGGAGAGAATGTGAAATAATTTTTCAGCACATTAGTTCCTATCAAGCTCTTAAAGTATATATATTTTATAGCAATCGAGACATTGAAAAGCACTGATCTACGTGTTTCACTGAAGCATGCTTCACTGGTAGGTAGGCTGTATTGAGCACAGTGAACCACAAAGAGGGAAGGTTTGCATGGGGGGGGGGGTTTAGAAATGTGAATTTGTTTGTATATTGTGTGAACACATGTACACAAACCTTTCTCTAGTGTGAAGTAGCAGTTGTTTTATCAGAGGAATGTTTTGCATTTATACATCATTTTTAGCACATTTCTATAAAGGGCATATTATTAATAAACGTGAAAATGTTGCCTTATTTCATGAATTTAATTTATTTAATTTAATTTAATTTAATTGTTCGGTTTTTATGTTGCCCCACTCACATGCTACTCTGGGCGGCTAAGAATGTACAAAAAAGATACAAAATATACAGTTACAAATTAAATTACCATAATAAAAAAAATCTGAACATTTTAAAAATATATATATCCTAGTTACAATAACAAAATATCAAAACATTATAATACAAAAACACTTCACAGGAAAATCACAGAAAACCCAATGGAGCCGAGGGCTAGACGTCCATGACGGAGCCCGGGGCTCAACGTCATCCTCAGTTGAGCTGGCTGGGGACACATCTGGCAACAGCAGCAGTGGCGGTACAGTTGCTAAAACCCAACGGGCTGCCAGCTGTTCCTCATCTTCAGCCAGGCCGGCTGGGGGTGCGCCCGGCAATGGAAGAGGTGGTGGCAACGGCGGGTATATTGTCCTCCAGGCTGCCCAGAGGAGAGGCTGGTGAGGCTGGTGGCAATGGAGGTGTGGTTTTAAAGCCACCCCAGGCCATGCAGCTGCAGCCCGTTCTTCCTTCTCCGGTCAGTCAAGAGAGCAATTACAGTAGCAAGTTCATGGAATTAGCTGTTTTTGGGTTTTTTTGGTCTCCCTTTTTTAACTGGTTTTTTTTTCTGTCCCCACTTTTTTAATCAACCAGACTTTCCTTTCATGTTTGCTTGGAGTATTACTTAATTTCTCAAAGGGAAAAGACACAAGTTTTGCACTGAGAAATTTTGTGGAAAATGTGAAAAATAAAACAAAAAAGGTACTTTCTTGTCTCATGCTCGCACTGGCAACTACAGGTTTTCCAGAGATTGAAGAATATTTGACAAGGTTTCTCAAGAATAAAAAAAATGGCAATATATTTCTTTTCTCCAGATTCCCAAAAGAAGCCCACTGGTAATCTTTATGTTTACAGTCCCTTGGATTGAGTTTCTTGAATAAATGGAGTGCTGGAGTTTTGAACAATATGGGTTTGTGACTAGTACATGTTTTGTTGTGTTGTGTTTCTGACTCTGTTCTTCTTTGCAGGCTCAGTCCATTTTCGCATTCCTGAATCCTCTCCAGTTGGGACTGTCATTGGAAGTGTAAAAGCTTCTGATGCAGACATTGGAAGAAATGCAGAACTTGAATATCGTATCACTGATGGTGATGGAAGAGATATGTTTGATATTATTACTCAGAAGGACACCCAGGAAGGTGTTATAACTGTGCGGAAGGTTTGTATCATCAAAATAATTTCACTGAATGGTTGTGTTGGTACAGGCATATACAGCTAAATTATTTTGAAAATATATATGGTTTGTTATTTTGGGTAATGCCACCTTCTTCTTTCTGTTTGTTTTCAGCCCTATGTTGAACATTTCCCAATACAGAATAAATACATACAAATAGGTTTAAGATATTTGGCTGTTTTCATGAGCTATTAAATTTGAGCATTAATCTAGTTCAGGGCTGCACTGAGCTGAATATCCAGATCACAGAAATTGATAATTTCCCCTGATTATTCACAAATGATCAGGTGAAATAAAATAAAAATATTTTTTCTATGCAAATGCTGTAGCACTATACCACTTCAGAAAAAGGATCAAAATTCCTGTTTCTGTGTATAGAAAAACATAATTCATTTCCCTAACCATTTGCAGATGATCAGGGGAAATTATCAATTTCTGTCCAGCTGTCAACCAGATGTTTACACCAGAAGCAGCAGTTTATGTTGTGGAAATCTCTATTTTAGCCTATTCCAAAACAACATACTAATTTGGGATTGACTTAAATCAGTGCAAGTGGAATTAAAATGATGTGACCTAACAGCTCACACATTGGGATGACAAAATTGTTTCAATAACAACTAAAAACATGCTCTTTTGGAAAACTTGGACAGGCTCATAATCCCATAATCTGGCAAAGTATTAGAAGTACTATTATCTATAAAGAAGACATAAAGGAGAAGAAAAAGTAATGTGGTAAAGAAATATTTATTGCCAGTATAACATGATTTCAATGTAAAGGAGGTTTAAGTGCTTAAAAATTTGGTACTTTTTAAAAATAAACACGTCAATAGTTTTAGGGAAATAAATTCAAAATTGCCTCTAGAATCCATTTTTGTATATATCTGCTATACGATGCATACTAATGGGGCTCAGTGTCCGATTCAGTGTCAGACAAACTGGATTTTCTCTTGGCCTCTTTATTCCTTGCAAATCATTAATTAGGGAACACTTTTTGACTGGAAAAATGTCCAGGGAAACTGGATAATGGAATCACTTGTCTATTTTTTTAAAGGAAAACAAAAGAAAGACAAACATCTAATAATTCTAAACTTGTCATCTTTTCTATATTGAAAAATATTGCTGACAAAATTTCAAGAATAATTTTTCTTTAAAAAATTCTCTGATGTTAGATTCATGAAATTCAATGTAAATGATCCAGTTTATGTTATTATTGGCAGTGGAGTTTTTACACTCTTTTAAAAAAGCTAAAGGAATGTTGGTCTTGATATAATTTAATCAGTTCTTTTTACCTTAAATCACATAAAGTCAACCAGCATATGTGTGTTACAGGTACATATGTGCATACCCATATGCCCATTGTGGGATTAATGCCTGAATTATCACACTGAGCTTTCTTTCTTTATTTGTGTCAGATGCACTACCAGCATACAATAACATACAAATCTAAAATTAACACATCTAAAAACAAAATTGAATTAAAAGGGGCTAGATGACATCTGCCCAATATTGGGCCACATTAGCAGCATTTCCTCTTGTCAACATTGTGCTGTTGGAATTAAATGATGTCCTGTGGGGGAAAAATATATTCAAATCACATTCAAAACTAGACCATCAGAGAGAAAGCTAGAACCTTTACCTAGTTTTCTGTTTGAATTTTTACACACTGGGAAAATATCCAAACATGTACTCCATTACCTCAAATAAATCAGCATTATCTGGACCCGTTTCAGTCAGGATTCAGGCCCGGATATGGTACCGAAACTGCACTAGTCGCTTTGGTGGATGATGTTTGGAGAGAGCGGGACGGAGGGGAGCCGTCTGTCCTTGCTCTTCTCGACCTCTCAGCGGCTTTTGACACTGTCGATCATGGCATCCTTCTGGGAAGGCTCCGGGGCTTGGGGGTCCAGGGCACAGTGCTGTCCTGGTTTTCCTCATTCCTGAGGGACAGGACCCAGTCGGTGTGCCTGGAGAAGGAGAGGTCCAGCCCTAGGCCCCTGCAGTATGGGGTGCCTCAGGGCTCGGTACTTTCTCTTCTCCTATTTAACATCTATATGAAGCCGCTGGGTGAGATCATCCGTTCCCACGGGGTAGGGTATCATCAGTATGCTGATGATACCCAGTTGTACATCTCAGCCCGTGGGGACCCAGGCGGTGCAGTGGAAGTCCTTTCCAGGTGCCTGAAGGCTGTTAAGGTCTGGATGGGGGAAAACGGGCTACAGCTGAATCCCGGCAAGACTGAGTGGCTATGGGTAAGGGGCCCTGCGTTGACACGGGAGTTGCCAGCTTTGGTTCTGGATGGGGCTGTTTTGCCCCAAACAGACCCGGTGCGTAATCTGGGGGTCCTCCTGGACTCACGGCTACTGCTCAATGAGCAGGTGGCAGCCGTGGCCAGGAGGGCTTTTGCACAACTTCGTGTAATACGCCAGTTACGCCCGCTCCTAGACCGGGACGCCTTGCTTATGGTCACGCATGCTTTGGTCACCTCCAGACTTGATTACTGTAATGCGCTCTACATGGGGCTGCCCTTGGTGACCATTCGGAGACTGCAGCTGGTCCAAAATGCGGCAGCCCGGGTAGTGATGGGACGCGGGCGCTATGCTCAGGCCTCACCACTGCTTCGGGAGCTGCACTGGTTGCCAGTTTGTCTCCGGGTGCAATTCAAGGTGCTGGTCATTACCTTTAAAGCCCTATATGGTAGTGGGCCAGGATACCTAAGAGACCGCGTCACCCTAAGAACATCTGTCCGTCCCACCAGGGTGGATCAGAGGGGCTCTCTTGTTGTCCCATCAGCTAGGGAGGCTCGCCTCGCTAGCACCAGGAAGAGGGCCTTCTCTGTGTTCGCCCCGGCCCTCTGGAACCTCCTCCCAACTGAGCTGCGCATGCAGACAGAGCTCCTGTCCTTCCGGAAGAGCTTAAAGACCTGGCTGGCAGGACAAGTGTGGGGTTCCAGGGATGGGGGATCCCATGTGGGGTGGTTAGTCTAGGGATACCATCCCTTTGACGACACCCCAGATACTGTTTTAGTTATGAATTTTTAAATTTCTTTTAATATTGATGTGTTTTAATTATGCTGTAAGCCGCCCAGAGTCGGGCTTGCCCGATTGGGGCGGGTTAGCAAGTGTGAGAAATAAATAATAAATAAAAGTGCCTGACTCATAATAAAAATGAATATAATTGTCAACTCAACTCTCAAACTACACAATCCTTGAAGAATGTTTCCAATTTTCTCCACTGTTTGGGTCATTGAGGCCGCAGCTGCATGGCTATGTCCAGATCTAAACCCAGTTGTATCTGATTCAAATCCAAGGTAGTGATAGAGATCCCTATGTAGAAACAACCTTTCATTTGCATAGCTCATTAGGGTGTAGTTTCATAATCAGCTCATTTCAGTTATTGTTCAGTATAAAGAATTGTAGGGGAGCTGTACCTCTTAATTTTTCTAAGATTTGCCCCCCAAAATATAAATAGAAAATTAAAGGAGAGAGACAACAAAACAATATGGGAAGGAATTGAAATGGTTAGAAGTGTCCATTTAGGCCCAGAGTTTTGTTTTGAATCCAGTGTATTCACCAGTGCTAAAGTTAAATTAGGATAGGCATGTCTTTATTCAGAGAGATTGTTCATTTAGCGAGTAGATATAACATACAAACAGCTGTATCTAATGACTTTGGTCAATGAAAATGGGCAACTACTTCATTTGAGTTCACTTCTGAAGAGTATAAGAATTTGGAAATTAATTGTTTGAAATGCGGGAAGAAAAAAATGATGTTTAAAAATTTGTACACAGGGAAAGAAATTAAACTGTCATGTTTCACCATTCCCATTCATCTTGAATGAATTGTATATGTGTGAGTGTTTTTAGTATACATTTTTCCTCTCCTAAATACTCATGACAGAAGGAGAGGGCCAATACTCAGTCTTCAACACTACAACAAAAGTTAAATAACATATCCTGAAAAAATATATAACCTCAAGTTAAGACTTCATTGTAGAAATTGTCTGTTGAGTAGTGAGTCATATGACTTGGTGTGCAACACTTAATGTATATGGTGATTTCTTAACCTGAGACAATTCTGCTCCAAAATTTATGCTATTTGAATTACAGCAGTATAAAAGCTGAATAAGATCTTAACCATTATATCAGGTAATGTTATTTCATATCATCACATTATTAATTTTATTTTCATCATTTTGTTTTCTACAGCCACTAGACTATGAGAATCGGAGGCTATATACTTTGAAAGTAGAGGCTGAGAATCTATATGTTGATCCACGCTTTTATTACCTTGGGCCTTTTAAAGATGCAACTACTGTAAAAATATCTGTAGAAGATGTGGATGAACCTCCCATATTCAGCAGATCATCTTACCTTTTTGAGATTCACGAAGATATCGAGGTGGGGACAATCATAGGCACTGTGATGGCCCGAGATCCAGATTCAGCAGCAGGCCCTGTCAGGTAAAGGACAGAATCTAAATGAAAATGCAGCCATCTGATAGACTATTGTGAACAATTTGCAGAATGCTCTGCAGATATAATTACAGTACTTGTGAATGCCTTTCTTGAGACTGGGCCAGTGAATATAACTTTTATATCTGCTTGTCTAATACTTCTCAGTTTGCATGATCCAAGGATGTGGACACAGTTTTGGAGGAATGAAACTCAGGAAGTAATCTATGCCTCTGACATTTATCTTTCACTGTAATATGTGTCACTCTTATGAGTCTTATATTTTGTTTTTGTTTTTTTGTTTTTTGCTGTGGATTGCCTTTATTTTTACCTGATGCCAAGAGTACTGAATTTATCAGTAAATGAACAGAATATTTGTTTAAATACAAATTAAAAATATTTCTGTGTTTAATTTTTCCTTTCCTCATTTATTAGAGTAGCTGGTGGAGGCTGGTTGAGCAAGTGTAGATATTGCTGAATGTCTCTTTGAAACAGGGTGTAGCTCCATCAAAAGCCAGTTGTAAGACTTAAAAAAATTCTTTCACTCCATCACATTGGATTCTTGTTATTCTCCAATAGTCTGTTCCAGTGTTCCTCAAACTTTGCTCTCTTGGACTTCAGTTACCAGAAGCCCAATTTAGTACATTTGCTGATCAGGGCTTCTGGGAATTGAAGTCCAAGAACATCTGGAGAGCTTCGTTTGAGGAACCCTGATCTGTTTCTTAGTGGTGTCATTTCAGCTGCACAAGATGGTTGAAATAGATTGTCTTCTCATATTGCTTCTGGGAAGTACCTCTTAGGTACTTTGGTACTATTGACTATGTTATCCTTTTGGAACAACTGTATGGGAAGCTGTTGACATTTTCTTACGGTTCTGTGGAAGTGTAATTCAAAAGGAGATCCATGTTCAGTGTCATGGACATTACCCTCTTTCTCCCTTGAGATTATTTCTGGTCACACTATTTAACATCAAAATGAAACTGTCAGGAGATTTTTTTTCCAAAGTTCAAAGGTAGAATGCAACCATTATATTCCCCTCTCCCTTTGCATATGCTGCTAAAGATGTTTTTCTATTTCTATCAGACTTCAAATGCTGTCAAATGAAAAAAAAAATATAGTGTTTCAACTATGAAATAAAGTGCCACTAAGTATAGGTCATGCCACATATTGGCCCATGTTTTTGTTGCCTTCAACATATGACATCCCTATGAGTGAATGACCTCAAAAAAGACCTATCATTAATAGCCCTGCTCACGTCTTGCAATTTCGATATTCAGGTTTTCTTTCTATTTTGTCTTCCTCTTTTTCCTCTTACCTTCAAAACCACAATGAATAGTACCGAAAGCCCATTGTATGCCATTTCTTGAATATTGGGAAATATTGTCTTGATAATTGAGAGGTCTCAGATTCTAATGTGAAATATTAGCTGATAGGAATAGATACTATTTTTTTAAAAGTATCCACATAATAGCTAGTGAATATTTGATTCACCTCTAGTAGCTTTTCTGCAACTGCAGAAGCATGTTGGTGTCTCCTGTGGCTTAATTGTCTATATCATATTTACACGTCAACAACTGATGAGATTCACAGAATTGTAGTGTGAGTTTCCACCACTGGAATGCCAGCTTGTAACTTTAACAAGTTGAGATGGCAGTGTAGACATCTCCTATAAAATGCCAAGTCGTATAATTTGTGTATGATGAGAGATGCCTGCATCAGCTTCTTAACTTGTGGTAATTTGCCACTGAATGTTAAAGCACTGACATTATACCAGTTAGTAAGTCATAGGATTCTGGTCATATTTTTCTTTATTATAATCTCATTTGATCTAAATTAGCTAAAAAGGTGTAACCTCATCACTCCCCAGTTTCTGTTCAATCAGACAAGCAGTAATTGTCTTATTAATGTCTGCCTAGAGTGTTTAGGTGTTCTATAAACTGACTAATGGTATTTCAGCTACAATTAGTAAAATGGATGGCAAAAAAGATAAACATTGCTTTTAAAAGAACTAGCCACTTGAAAATTCAATTTTCACACATATGTTATCAATATTTTTCCATAGAATACTTAGATTTCTCCTACAAAAACAGGGAAAGAAAATGAAAAGTTGCTTTACAACCCACAAATCCTGCCTTTTGTAATCTATTAGCAACATTGATATCCCACATGTAACACAGGTTCTTTAAGTTGTTTACAATGGAAATAAAATGATAATAATAATAATTACAACAATAACATTTAAGCAATGATAACATCCAATTATTATCTATAAATCCATTCTGAAGTTTGTTTTTGTTCTTGCCTTTGTTTTTCTATATTTTTAGTCAGAAACCCACTTGTATAATGGGAATGTGGTATATGGGGTTAAGGGAAAAGGCATGAATAAGCAAAGGGACAAGTTTGGTTAGGCTTACTCTTGGGTAGGCTGGGAAGGGTGTCACTGAAGTAGTATAATCTGAGAGAAATAAGTATACTCTATCATAATGGAATATCCTGTGAGTCTTTGTGTGTTCACAGTGACATATATCAAACTAGAATAAAAAATGAGTTATGTAGTTAGGAATTCATCCTTATGTGAAATAAACAGTGGGTGAAGAATTAGCTGGAACTGCTGATAATGCTGGAATAAAAGGCTGTCCTTCAATTTATAAAATGTACAGTGATATTATCTGGGGTTTGAAGTAGGAGCAGCAGGGTTACATAACACCTTCCTAATTAAATATTTTGACCTACAGAGATAATAAGGCTAATAAAGCTAAATGACTGTATTTATCTGGGTTCAGCTCACAGGGAAGGAAAAGTTGCCTTTTGCCTATTAAAGCACAGTAGTTGGTTATTAAGGCTGTGCCTGAGCTGTCTTTTTATAGACCCTTGATGCAACAAAGCCAGGCATGTAAAATAACACAGTTGCAATATAATTTCCCTGCAATGAAAATTATATACCTTTATCCTAACACAAGTCTTTCACACATATATTCTCATAATACTCTTCTACACCAGTAAATGATGCCAAAAAAATTTTTTCACACTGACATTCTTCACAATTACCTCGTTTTTCTTAGATAGAAAGCACACAAAAACTTTCAGATCAGAACTACTGTTTCAAGGTGTCAGTATACTAAATATTCTATACCAGGGTTCCTCAATCTTGTCTCTCCAGATGTTCTTGGACATCAATTACCGGAAGCCCAAGTCAGCACACTAGCTGATCAGGGTTCTGGGTATTGAAGTCCAAGAACATCTGGAGAGCCAAGTTTGAGAAACCTGTTCTATACAATACTCTTATGAGAATCTGTGACTGGAATAACAACTTCAAAAGAATTAGAGCTCAATCATTAAACCATGTGCACATTAACAATGTAGGCTATATATACTTCATTGAATTAAGGTGTGCCAACCATACTAGTAACAAGATAATGCATGTAATATTTTGTGTTTGCAGAACAGCTTCCCTGTGTGCTAAGATATATTGGGGGTTTTCCTTGGAAGTAATTTGATGCACTGCCATATTTTGCATTTGGTGTGCTTTGTTTTATCATTGGAAATTAAACCTGGCCTTAATCAGCAAGTCTCATCACTGAGAAATGCATTTTTGAGAAATCATTTGAAAGAAGGATATTTGTAGGGAATACTTATTTTCTGTCACATTTATTTTCAATCTAAACATGATGCTTCTGTTGCCCTGTTTTCCTTTTCCTAATATCTTTTTTTTTTTTACATAGCATCATACCATCATTGCCTCCTCTACTACAAAGAATGATCTGTAGAGCAGAACTTAGTAGAAAAATTCACAATGATGTCACCCCATTTATTGTCTCTGACTACAGAACGAATCACTGCTCCTCTCCGATTCTGAGCTTCCAGTGATAAATGTCCAGGACTTGAATGCAGTTTCAGCAAAAGCGCCAAAGATACCAACATATCTGGTTTCCAGTTGAATGGAACTAGACCATTCTTTGCAAAACTCTTCCAGATTACAATGTACAAATGGCAACTGGAAGTATTGCTATATGACAGTGATGGCAAACCTTGGCTCTTCAGATGTTCTTGGACTTCAATTACCAGAAACCCAAGTCAGCACTCCTGCTGATCAGGGCTTCTGGGAATTGAAGTTTAAGAACATGTCAAGGTTCACCATCACTGCTATATAACCTCATTATATCTGCAACGTGAGATTTGGAATTTGGGGTGGGGTTCTGTGTAAAGAAACTCATGACTAGTTTCTGATGATGATATCTAAAGGGTTCACCGAAGGCAATGAAGACTAGTGTAGAGTAGTTCCACAAAATCTGTCTTGTTGCTTGAGCTAAAAATAAATTTACAAATAAAATATGCATTTACCAACACTAAATATTTCTCTACTGAACCACCTTTAGATTTTCCTTGGATCGTCACACTGATCTTGACAGAATATTCAACATACATTCTGGAAATGGATCTATTTATACTTCTAAGATGCTTGACCGAGAATTATCACAGTGGCACAATCTTAGTGTAATCGCATCTGAAGTCAGTAAGTCAATTCTTCACTGTGCTTATATTTTCTGCATACTTGAGCAAACACCAAAAAAGTAACAAAATTGTTTGGATGTTGCTTGTCTCAACCCATCAAAACAAGCAGGCTCCTGAACATATATACCAAGAAGGGTTGATGATCGCTAGTTTGGATGTGGATACAGTAGCTTTCTCTAAACTTGGCCCCACCAAATGATTTGAGTACAGGTCCTACTGTCCTGTCATTGGACTTGGTGGTTGGGGTGAATGAAGCTTGGGTACCAAAACATTTGAAGTTTTCAATTTTGGGAAGCTTCTGGTAGATAATAAAAAAAAAAAGAGGTCCAATGATGTGTAGTTTCCTTCCTACTCTCCAATTTCCTGAGAGCAGCTAACTGGTTAAATTAATAGTGCTATAACTGGGACACATACATGCATCCTGATTTTTTCCTAAAGATTCACCTGGATTAGACCTGCTCCATTCTAGAAAATAGGGATGTGACGAGTGTTTGCAAAAAATTCTTGTTCCTTGTGATTTACTTACGTTGTCAAGACACTTTGCAGAGATTTCTTCTGTGCCAGCAAAATTTCCAAGCTTTCAATGAAAAAGAAACACAGGTCTTATTTTCTGTTGATTTTCCTTCCTGCTTTTCACCCATTGTTCTATGCAGAAAGTTGCCAAATTCTTGTCAGATTAATACCCTTTCCAGAGAAGCCTAGACAGAACAGATTCCATTCTTCACAGGAGTTGCAATAATCTGGTGCAGACTGACATTTCTTCCAGAGCTTGCCATTTTCTTCCCCAACATCTCTGAATAAGTCTGTAAAGTGATTTAGATATGTGATTTATTAAATAATTACTTTCCTTCTAGTTTTGCAAATTGAAAACTCGCTGTGAGAAGAAAATAAACAATGTTTCCTTTGATTTCTCTTTGGGAGCAAAAGGCTGTGATATTCACATTCCTATAAGAAATAAATACTCAAATGACATCTGATGTGGTTCTTTAAATAACAGTTCCTTTCTCCATTACTAGATTTGAAAGTTTAAGAGTGTGTGAAACCTTAGGACTGTTCAGGTATTATTTTCCATGTACATAGCTCATGTAAATTGCAGACTATCCAATACATGCTCTTCCACTCTGACATTGTTTGCCTCTTATACAAGAAGAGAGTGACTTGTCTGAAGAAACAGAGCCTCTGCTCTCCACATGGGCTCGCCATGTGAGCTTAAATCCTGTAAAATCAGAATCTCATATGGAGATCCTTCTGGCTTATTCCCATACATATGAAAGAATGTGTCAAAATCAGGGACAGAAGAAGATGGAGCTGTCTTCCTCCCCTATTTGCCGTTTAATTTAATCTAATTTAATTTTATTCTCATACTTGTACTCAGGGTGGCTCACACAATATTATGCAGTAAACACAATAATGCAATAGACAATATAGACAATAATTATACCATATTCATCCTACAAAATCACATACTGTGTCATAATATAAAACAGTACAACAATACAATAGTACAATGACCTCTCCACTCTGGCCACAGGCAAGTCTGAGGTGTGTTTTCCAACTCGCCTCTTAGAAATAAAGCCTGACACAACATCTTGCCATAAACATTTGAGACTTCCATTGATAACTTCCAGCAGTATTCATAAGAAATTGATTCAAGAAGTTAACTTGAATCACAAAAATGTGTGTAAAGTGTTTTGTTTTTTAGTGATCCAATAATGGCATCACCTTCTTTCTGTGGAAAATTGTATGCTATTTTTTTGTGTGATTCTTTGGTTTTTTTAAAAAAATATATCTGGTTTTGAGTCCAATAAAAAAGAGGAATGACCATGTAAAACAACCAGTGAAATAAATGGAACTATGCAAGAAAATAGTTACATTCTTGCATTTTTCCAGTTCACTTCAGTGAGGCTAATGCAGGAAATCTCTAAATACTTTTTGCCCAAAGTGCAAGGGATAAAGCCATTCTGCTTCATTATCTGGGATCAAAATAATTATAACTGAGCAAATTATGACTATGTAACAACCCCCAACCCACCCGGAAACAAACCCATTGTATACACCTCTTTGCTCAGACATCTTAAACACCATAAACTTAGATATGGTTACTGGTTTAATGACAAAAGGGAAATTGTTAGTAGTCTTTTACTGAAAATGAAAGCTCCCTTCACTGTAGTAATAATGGTTTTACTAAGTCTGAGATGTCAGTATAATTATTAAATTAATCAAACTCATGCAGAGGAGAGGAGGTCATCAACTAGAAAAATCATTCTATGTAGATAAGTTATCACTGAATGACACGTTTCCTAACAGTTAAAATCATAATCACACTTTTCATCATACTGTACTTTTTAAAAAATAATAATTGTTGTTTAAAAAGACATTATAATAAATAAAAGGCAGTGTGCCTTAGCCACAACACAGTCAGGGCTAGTTGTGCTGTTAGGCAAAGTGAGACAACTGTCTCTGATGGAACTTGTAGGGGGACAGAGTTTTACCTCCTCTCCCCAGCCCCTCAGCCATTCCCCTCTCTTGAAAAGCTATGTTGTCTCATTTTCCAGAGCCTGACCTGCTTTCATTAAAATAGCTGCTCACCCTCTAGTCTAATGTGAGGTCTAAAACATTGCTATTGTCAACTGCCAATCCAGTTGGTTTCTTTTTGTGCCACAATCTTTTCTTTTGCAAAATTAATCAGACACAAACTCATATGTTTCCCCTTGCACATTGGCTTGACACATTCAACATATGTTTTTGTGGGGTGAAGACATGGGGACAAGAGCATTAGAAACTTTGGAATTGCACTTGTTGGGAACCAGAAGGAATTCTGTATGCAGAAGTAAATATTTCCTGTTGACAAATTGTACACAACGTTCTTTTCTAGATATGCTTGAATTGCCATAGTCTTTTCCACATTACTTTCTGAACAGAGCAGCAACCTGGACCATGCAACTCTGAAAAAAGTGTTTTAACATTAGATTTCAGCAGATAAATTGATTACAAACTATTGGGCTGCTTCCATATACATTTTTTAAAAAAATAATCTCATGATTACACCTTTCTCAGTCTATAAGAGTAATGATTCAGGAAAATTAATTATGGCTGGGCTATGAGCATGTTCATGTACAGTTTGTACACTTTCTGCAGCATCACAAATTGAGATCCTGCTCTTTTTACTCAGCTTTCCTAGGTATGGCAACAGTAACACTTTATCTGGGGCACTAAAGTAAGTTATCCAATGAGGGATGCTGCATATGCTTTTGGATCGTGGCAGCCTCTGAGATTATTCAGAACCATTTATCCTTACTTACTCAAGTAAGCTGCATTTAGCTCTCTGACAGTACTAGATGAAAGTAGAAGTGGCTTATGTATAGGAAAAGGAGAGGAGTCACCTATTAACCATGTATTGCCATGCAGGCTGACAATGCTTGTTGAGACTAAGGTTCTTTAGGATCCAGCAGGCCAGGAACACTCAGTGGTTGAGAAAACAAAGCTTTATTGAACAGATGTTGTAATAGAACACCACTAAAAAAGAACAAAGATATAACTTAGTTAGAAGAAAGGCAAGCATAAAAGCAAGTAAATGCATACCAAGCAAGACTTCCCCCTCCCACTTCTGCCACCCGGAGCCTGGTTGGTAGTGGGGGAGGCCTCTGGCCTTTGGCATATTACCTGTTGCCTCCTGGTCTAGACAGAGCTCTAGTGTCTGAGGGCTGCACCTCTCTTCTTTTATACCCTGAACTAAGTTGATGTCTCATCTTCTTTGGTGCTATGCCCCTTGCTTAATGTATCAATATCTCCAAACCCACTGGTATGGACTAATTGGTATAATGGCCTTGCAAATGTGAGTTAGATCAGGCACATTACCAGCTCATTATCAGTCAAGGATACTAGAAAAGGCACCATAACCTGTCTTATTCCTTTCTTATTCTACCATTCTAACAAGGGATCCTTCCTACTCATTAGACATCCCAGGTATAGAGAGCACCAGGCTTTCCTATCAATCAAGTACACCAGTGAGTCCAAAACTATCTTATCTTCTCTATCTTCCGCCAAAAATTTCCTATCTATTTTATAGCTTTATTAAATCTTAGTAATTGGTCCTTTCTGAGGACAATTAACCTTCCTTTCTTATACAGAAAGTGAACTCTGTTTATGAATACAGGTACATCTCATTTTTAACCATTTCTAGAGTTTGTTGAAGCAAAGTGGCAGTGCCACCATTCTCTACAAAACTACAAAGCTCTTCCACAAAGCCCATCATCCCCAGGTACTACAAATCTAGTTATGAACCCCATCCTACTCCCTCTGCCTTTAATAGGAGGTGATGTAGAGACCTAAATCCCATTTTTAGTCCCAGCTAGTGTAGACTGATAAAAGAAATGGGAATTTGTCAAATCAGTATTGTTGTTTTAAAAATTGAAGATTGGTATAAAGAAATGTGGGGAGTTAAATGATATGTTAACATGGGAATTAAACATTAAAAAAGCATAGTTCAGGAAAATAGATTTTGGAAAATTTGGTGATTATTTGTAGAATCTACATTGAGCTGGAATGGAGGTATTAAGCCTGCACCAGATCAAATGATTTTTTTTTTGAAATGATGAAAGATTACTATGATACATCACAATCTCCTGGCAATGTATATATCACTGTGGTGTGTATTTTGAGTTGGATATTATATGGAATACTAGATATTACACTGGATATTGATGAATCTGGAAAAGGGTTAATAGTATATGTTTTGGAATAGTGTAATTAGAAGGTATTAGAATATTAGAATACAAATGTGGATATTATTATATTTTAAGGTAATGGTTTATATTGTTTTGTTTTTTGTATGATTATTATTTCATTATTGTGTGGAGTGTTTTATTTGAATTTTTATTTGAAATTTAAATATAAAAATATTTTTTAAAAAAAGAACAGCTTCCCAATAAAAAGTTTATACACTATTTGAAGGCCTCCTTAGATTAGGTTACTCCTCTACAATTGGTTGTGGACCATAGAGCTTCCTGTAGCTGTTGGAAATTTTGTATGATAATATGGGCTTGTTTTATGTTGAATTATTCATTTTTCTCTGGGGCCTCACTAGTTTGTTCCGACAGAAAAGAGAATCTGTTGTTAAATGAGACCTCCCCTTTCCTCTGCTTTGACAGACAACCCCAAAGAGATGACTCGGGTTTCCGTTTACGTCAGAATATTGGATGTGAATGACAATGCACCACAGTTTGCCGTATTCTATGATACTTTTGTGTGTGAGAATGCAAGAGCGGGCCAAGTAAGTCATTTATGTAAATGTAATGGCAAAAGCAAGCCATTCCGTAAGAGCGGAAAGATTGTTTATGAAAGAGCAGCTTGGGAAATGGAACATGAAAAGAGGGGAAATGGCTGCCAGCAAATCAGAACCCAGCTTTGCACAGTAATGCTTCCCACCTCCATCAACATGTAAATTACCAAACAACTTTCTTTGATACCCACAAAAAAGGCTTTGTGGTGTTAAGAGATTCAAAATCCCACCCCACCCCATCCTCTTTTTCTGTATGCTTGTTTTCTCCAATAGGATATGCCTTTAAAAAAAACAATCTCTTCGGTGTTGCCTTGTAGAGGAACATGCTATATGCTATAAACAGCAATTTGTAATCAAATGTGATTTTTCCTCTCCTCATCTTTCAGTACAGAACACCATTGTGCTTCAAGTTGACATGGATGGTGTTTGAAAACATCACTGTCAGCATTCTATTCTTATGCAAATCCCCGTTTATCTCCTGAAAAAAGCTTTCTGTAGGCAAATCACACAAAAGCAGAAGAGTTGTTCATATCAGAACTGCAAACATTTGTTTTGCTTTATTCCTCCGCAAGAGGCTTTGAACTGTCCTTTGATCAGTGCAAAATGACTTTGCCATCAAGAAGAGCAAAGTACCAGCCATTAGGAGTGGATGTAACCCTCAGTACTGCCTCTGAAGACAGAAACAGCCCTGAAAGCTTCTGATTGTCAGCAAGGAAGATGGGAGCAATTTAACTCTTTCATGCCCCACAGGTTTTTTGTTCAAATGAACCTCTTCCCCTTCCTGCCTCCCTGCCCATGGAGGGAAACTTAAGAGACAGAAGTGAGCAATTGGCAAGCGGGGAGAGGGTGGAGTACCACTTTCCTGGCAATCGCCAATAATATATTTCACTTTAAAAAGCAGTAGCAGTGTGAAAGGGGGAGTTACACAAGTTAGCTGGAGCAGGATAGTTTGGGAAGGATTAGCAGCAAAACAATATGGATTTAGTTCCAGATGTTAGGATCAAAAGGGAGAAGAGGAGGATAACCCTAAGAAGAATTTACCACTGCATCTGTCTCAATAGGTTATTCTCATTTACTGAAGGCTTTAGAAAGAGTGATCTGCCCAGAGTTAATGTTATGTCCCATTTGATCTGAAATAATGAAAGTGGGTGTCTTTCCAATACAGTGGAGCCACAATAGATGTAACAAAATTTCAAGTACAGGTTTTTGTATGGAGATGAGCCCTGTTCAGTCATTACTTGTCTGTATCTCTTCAGCATGCTTAGAGGGCAGAACTTAGTTCCTCTACTGTAGGAGCACTTTCTTCATACAAAATACAGTGTGCCTGCAGAGAAGAGTGGTTGTGTAGCTTTCCTCTATATCAGGAGCTCTCAACCTTTTTAAGCTAAGGGCCTGGTCACACTCCATCAGACAGCTTTGGGCCTGGATGGCCATTTTGCCTTTCCTCCAACACATGGCACTTTCTGGAGGGCCACAAGAAATGGTGCTATGGACAGCATCTGGCCCACATGCCACAGGTTAAGTATCCCTGCTCTGTATGAACAGTTACCTGTGTAAATCAGAGTATGTGCTTACATAGAGAGTTTTCGTGCAAGGGAACAGGAATCTTTCCTGTGCAGACACAATGCTTTCCAGTGAGTAAGTAGTAACAGTTTAAGGCTACATTACTAAACTATTAGAAGCTCTACATTCCGTGCCCTGTTCAAATGTTACACAGGAAATTATTTAAAGACAGAAAATGGCATTTCTGTTTAAACGTCAGTGATACATAATATTTAATAAAGTAAGTGTAAGGAAATGTTCATTCTGGATGTTCTTTTCATCTTTAAGTAGTTGTGTTCAAAGCATTACAAGCAACCTGGGTTCTCTGAGGTGCAAGCAGAAAGAACAATCTACAATTTTCAGCATGTAATTCCCAGAGTAGGTGGGAGGTAATAACCTCTTTTGGAACAGGTACCTAAGTTAAGAAAAACTCAAGCTCAAACACTGGTTCAGTAGCAACACTGATTAACTATCCTATGAATATGTATGCACTGCTTTACATCAGATGGATGTGTCAGATAAGAGCCTAGTTTGTCAGAGAGACAAAAACAAGAAACAGACATAGAATAGATGGAGTATCTTTGCAGCATTTCCTATGTCCTTTGTGTCATGACAGTTGAAGCTGATCCACTTGATTAAGCTTTAAAACAAGCCTTAAGGCTGGTAAGCCTTGCAGAGGAAGGACTTCATACGCTCAGTCAAGGAGCTGTGCTCATAATGGACTATCATTTTGCCAGATGGCAACTAATTTTTCACAGGACCCATTATTCAAACCCAACATGGGCTGTAGAGACAGTTTCATTAGCTTTGGTGGCAGATATTTTCCTCCTGTTTCTATACACTTCCTTTCCTATGTTGATCTGCTTCTTATGTGCTAAACTGTGGTTGAATGCCATGCATATGATAACCCATAAACTAGTGACATACTGCAGCTTTTCAAAAGAGCTGAATGATTTTGGTCTCCTTAAAAAGTAGTCGCAACAAGTGGTGCTGTGTCCAATGAGTAACCATGGATTAAAATGGAAACCAAACTTCCTATCTCCTTCTTGCAGCCATGCCTGCCAAGGAGAAGGAAATGATACTCATGAGTTTGGGTCTCAGTCAGATGATATTAAACCAATGCTTTGCAACCTAGGCTATGTTGTCGGCTCCAAAAACAGGGTTTCTGTAGCCACTGCCTCTCCTCACTCAGTGCAGTTGCTATTGTACTTTGACATCTCTGTGGTTCAAGGTGTGTGTGTGTCAGAATATACTCCTGTATCACAGAGACCTGCCAATCTGCTGAAATGGAACCCAAAATTATTATTTTTCCCCTTTTGTTCTCTTGCTAACCATTTGGAAGCACAGTTCAGTCAGCACAATCTGCAGTATAAATGCTGGTGCTGACTGCAGCAAATGTAGAAAGCATGGGGGTGAGGGTGGGCAGAAGCAGTTTGAGATTAAACATGGCTTTTTGGTACAAATACAGTTTAGTAATAAGTCTTTGCAAAGTCAATGTGAATAGCAGTCAGTATTTGGCAGCCAAAAGCTTTTTAATCATCTTACTACAGTTTCCATATTTCTTATCTTGATATCAGAAAGAGCTATGGGGCATCATATAGATGAACATATTGATATATGCCATGATTAAAGAGCCTGTTATTTTTATTTATCAACTTGGAACAGAGCAGAAGAGGTATATAAATGAGAGATGAGATGGCACCAAAGATCATAAGCCAAATGGAAAGCCAGGTTTGGTCTTTGTGCCCCAAACCACCTATATCCACATAATTCTGTGTCTGAAATTTAAAAAGTTAACCAAATAAATGATGTAGTATGTATCCAATTTCACCCTGTTGTCCCATGGCAATATGTGGCATAACGCACTATACAAATATGAAGATCCATTTTTTAAGCTTCCTTTGAAACTACTCACATTTGCAGAATAATGAGACAACCATGTCACAGAATGTCAGCTGTTTCTCTTTGTCCTTCCTGCAGCTTATACAAACCATAAGTGCGGTTGATAAAGATGATCCTCTTGGAGGCCAAAAGTTTTTCTTCAGTTTAGCCGCTGTTAATCCAAACTTCACAGTCCAGGATAATGAAGGTATATCACACAGAGAATCTCAGAATGTGAGATGCTTAATTCTCCGTGTTCATTTCTGTGTATTTTTCCCTTGCACTAAGTTGTAGAGTGACTGAATTAAAAATAAATATTGGAACTTTGGGCTGCAAATATAGAGATATATATTTTATGAGGGAAGATGTTCTTGTAAGTAATGGATAGTTATAAACCATAATGATGGTCATAGTGAAGTTTATCATTTAACATTTTGAAATGTCACTGAGTAACTTTATTTTTCATGGTCAGCAATAACCTTTATAGCAATTAAGTTGTACATAAGAATGTAAGGATCTTCCCTGCTTGAACGAATTGTGTTCAAGTATTCTGTTCCCCAGAGGGTTGAGTAAGATGCTTTGCAAATCATCAGGTCCTCTGCTATGTGACCTCAGCATCTTCAAGATATATTCTACCAATTGGAAGAGTCCATGAAGTCAGTGGACAAAGTCCTGTTGCCTAGCATAAGAAAATTCCTAATTTTCTGTCTGTTCCTAACTGACAAATAAAAGTCTCTACTGTGATCCATGGGGGTTCATCCACATGCCCCAAGAACTGTTTCAGAGACATTTTATTTACCAGCTAGGAGTGGACTTAAAGTTATATTTTTTCTTACACTAAGGAGCAGAATTTCAACCAGCATGTGTAAGATCCTCCGATAGATTTATCCCTTTCTGATCACTGCCCTGGTCCATCTCAGACCCATCTCATAGCTGATAATTACCACATTCTAGAGATAAGAGATTGTGTCAAAAAATTCAGTAATTTTCCAATTTGTCCAAGATGGTTATTTCCCTAGTTTGACTATGAAGGACCAGCTGGTAATGCACATCTTTGTGGTTTTGGCAAATCAGGTGTGTTCCTGCTGTTGTTTGGCCATTGGTTTGCCTATAAAGTTTTGTGACTTTCATATACAGTAAAACATGCCTTGAGTTACATAACATTCAACTTACATAATGATTTTGTGCTAAAACTATGTCCTCATTTACACGATTTCCTATGGGTTTTACTTCGAGTTACATAAAGATTCTTTTTCCAATGGGTTTACTTCAAATTACATAAAAAAAGATTTAAGCAAAAGCCTATGGAATGGACTTTTTTTTGTGAGTAGGGATTTTACTGTAGTGCAGTGAATTTAAAATCCTACCACATAGGACTCAATTTCCATTCAGTAATTAGCTGGAAATATATTGTTTTCATTGAGGAAACAAAAGGATAGTCTGTCAGGCTTACATGTTAAGCATACTGAACTTGAGTTTGCCATGGATTTTTCTTCTTCCAGTGCAATATCAGCAGCAACACTGGCTAGGTTGCATTATATACTCACAATGAAAGCATAAATCTGTTATTTTGTTATAATCTATGACTTATTTGTGCCTAGATAACACTGCTCGTATCTTGACGAGAAGGAATGGCTTTAGTCGGCATGAAATAAGTACTTATCTTCTGCCAGTGGTAATATCAGACAATGACTACCCCATCCAAAGTAGCACTGGCACACTGACCATCAGGGTATGTGCCTGCGACAGCCGAGGGAACATGCAGTCTTGTAATGCTGAAGCTTTACTCCTTCCAGCGGGCCTTAGTACAGGAGCTCTCATTGCCATCCTGCTGTGCATCATTATTCTGCTGGGTAAGTTACCGGGAAGGGGGGGGGAGGTCCTTCTTAGCTAGAGGACATAATGGCCTGAATCCTATGACTGCACTTGTATCAGGAAAACCACACACATCTTGATGTCAAGTTACTGTTCATTAACAAGTTTCTGGTTGTGTCTCTGAGTGCATGATCAGAACCACAACCAACACTTGAAAAGAAGCAGTTCTTTGTTACCTAGATATACATTATTTCCTTCACACGTCCAAACTGTATGTCCAAGTGGCCAGTACCACGCATAGAAGGTGCAGGGCCACAGCCAGGGGATGACCAGGGTGGACGTTGCCCTCCCTGAGTTAGCAGTTTGCCCACTCTCAAACTCCCGGCTGCTTATATATATGACATCTATATGTATGACACTGCTTCCCATCTTGAAAAAATATTTGCCCACCCACATCTAGAATCCTGGCTATGGCCCTGAGAAAGTGGATCCTAATATCATGCATTCACTTTTGCAAACATATCATGACATGTACTTGATACAGCCTAATCATCACTGTTGTTGTCATCATTGTCATTGTCCTACTCTAATATTAAAATATAATACTTTAATGTTATGTAACCCGAAAGCTAAAATTCTAGGAATTAGTGAAAACAGTGAATATCTATTCTATCAAGAAAAATATGAAATTGTGTCACAACTCATCTATGAAGGTTTTGAGGATTGCACAGGTAGGCTACAAAGCAAGACAGGGTATAGTTCCTATATTAATATACTGTTCACTCAGTAATTTCAGTATTTTCTACTGGCATCCAAAAACATGGAAACATCAGGTAGAGAAGGTGTTAGAAAAAGACCAAGTTAGGATCTTATAGGATTATACCTGACAGACATCATGAGTGTAATAAACCAGACATAACCATAATATAGTGACCAAATGTGTAGCTAAATGACACTGCAATTCCAGGAAGTATCAGAGGTGAAGATAAAGAATTAGCAAAATATAGAGAACTAGCAATAGCAATAACTATTGTCAATGAACGTACTTATGTAGTCATCAGGACATTAAGAACAGTGCTGAGGAATTTCATAATGTATTGTAACTAACCATGAATCTTACAAATAGCATAATCAGAGCTACAGTAGATAGCAATATTGGGAATAGCATATATATTACACAGCTATTTAAGTGATACTTAGAGTTTTGGGTATAACTTATATCTGTGATATAATAACAGTCAATGTTTTCATAATATTATTTGTCTGGATTTTGTATGTTTTAATAATAAGAATAAAAATAGAAATTTATTATGGCCAAACTAAAGCTGAAGCTTATTACTTATGAGATTATAGTATAGTATTATGCTAATGAACCACCTGTACAGATTTCAGGAACCCAAACACTAGCACTTTTAAGGTTTTGTTTATTTGTTACATTTGTATACCACCCTTTTGATCTTAGTCCACCCAGAGTGGTAAACAGGTCAGTGAAAACAAACATATAAATAAATCAGTAAAATACATAAAAACAGTAAGATTGCAAACCACTGTCATAAAATCTCCCGAAAGGCAACTCAGGAATGATGGGTTCTGTCATCACATAATCTGAACTCATTCACCTTGGTACTCGGCATCTCTTAACTATCTGAAGCCCAATTTTATCCAACCTGTTTTGTCTTAGATTTCTGTCTGTTCTGGAAAATGATTGGCTCATTGATTTCACTACCTCACTGGAGTTGTGTGTTTACTGATTCCAATAGCCCCTCAAAATCCCAAAATGAATTTACACCCTTATTGGCGTTAAAGCTCTTACAGAGTGACTTGACTATCACATTTTCTAAAGAGACACCTTTTGAGTGGAATAGCTCGAAAGCCAGTTGTATCCAACTCTAGGTTTTGGTGCTTATCTCCATTTATAATCTACATCTGCAGATGTTTCCATGGACATGTAGCAGACATGACTAGACACTGGAGTTCATGGAACACTGTTTACCTTCCCACCAAAGGGTACCTTTTTATTTACTTGCAATTTCTTACTTCCAAATTGCTACATTGGCAGGAGCTGGGGCAGAGACGGGAGCTCACTCTGTCGTGCAGTACTTGGGTCTCAAACTGCTGACCTTCTGACCTTCCAGTTGTCAAGTTCAGCATCTTAACCACTAAGCCATCACAGTCCACTTGAGTGAAATAGCATCCTACAAAAGGAGCTGAACCTCTGTCATGGCAGCAAAAACTCCTGTCTTCTGGAGTCTTAGAAAGAAGTGTAAATCAGCACTTTTTCCTTTGTTTGCTGTGAGACTGCAAGCTGTGTCTCTGCTTTTCCATATCTCCTCCTTTGATGTCTACAATAAATAAATAAATAAAATCCTTAATCTCTACCCACTCAAAACAGATTTCTGGCAGCATTTTCTGTGTAAATTATGAATAATTTTCAGTGTTATATGCCTTTTTTACACAGTATTCAGCAAAAGTGAGTAAACAACTTTAAAAAGTCCAAGTCTTAATAGGAACATTGGGGTCAATTAAATGTATTTTTATTCCAATTAGTTTTGCTGTCAGTTCTTTCCTCAAATGTAGTATGGTTTTCTTGTCACAAAGTGAGGACAGATGTCAAGGAACAGCTGCTGAAGTTTGAAATAATAAGTACTTTATGGTAAGAAAGAAAGAGAAAACCAAGGAAGTGCTAGTTGAGGTTGCGTTTTGTGTTCTATTATGTTTTTAAAAAGAGTTTCATATAGTTGTTTTTAACATTTTAGTGATGCACACTTGGAGAAGAAGAAAATGAATGATAGGTCCCTAGTTTTATTAGAAGGGAAAAAATATGCTCCAAAATAACCAAGAACACTTAAACCATGATTCTTAGTTAATCCTGTTTCTTTTTCCCCAAGTTATAGTGGTGCTGTTTGCTGCTCTGAAGAGACAGCGAAAGAAAGAGCCTCTGATCTTGTCTAAAGAGGACATCAGAGACAACATTGTGAGTTATAATGATGAAGGTGGTGGAGAAGAAGATACCCAGGCTTTTGATATTGGCACACTGAGAAATCCTGCAGCTATTGAAGATAAGAAGCTCCGCCGAGATATTATACCGGAAACTTTATTTATACCACGGAGGACTCCTTCTGCTCCAGATAATACGGATGTCCGAGATTTCATTAACCAAAGGTTAAAAGAGCATGATAATGACCCCTCGGCACCACCGTATGATTCACTGGCAACATACGCCTATGAAGGAAACGATTCTATAGCTGAATCCTTGAGTTCTTTAGAGTCTGGCAATACCGAGGGAGACCAGAACTATGATTATCTCAAGGAATGGGGTCCTCGGTTTAATAAGCTTGCTGAAATGTATGGTGGAGGTGAAAGTGATAAAGACAATTCATAACCTATGATAGGATATACAGTTTTTTTGTGCATTTAAAAGGAAGTAACTTTACAGACAACTTCTCCACGTGACAAAATTTGATGTTCAGGAACATTCTCCTGCCACTCAGCACAATGGGTTTCTTTCTTTTGTTTTTCATTTGGTTTGAATTTGCTCATTAATGTCTTTTATTCTTTCTTGTATAATGTCACATGAAATATATGCAGCATTTTATTTAACCCCCTTCCGAAAGCCAAAGCTATCAAAATTCAGTATCATCCATTTTTATTAAATAAGCGATCGTTTGTTTGAGCAGGTTTATAAACTCTCAAGCAATCATGGAATCAAGTTGCTTCTGTTAAAATACATGCTACACACTTGCAAGTGCAGCTTTTAGAAAGACCCAGCGCACGATCCACAAAGGAACCATGCACACACGTTCCACATACCACCAACATCTTTAGAAAGGTTTGCTTTTCAGAAATTGCCCTAACAGGACCTCTATACGGCTTTTTAAATTACTTTGTATGGAGAATCTACATAGGGTGTTTCCCCTCTTCTGAAGCATATTTCTCTGACAAGCAGGTCAAAGTGCTTGAAACCCATCCAGTCACAACAGCAGCTCTAGTTTGGGAGGTTCTGCCTATGCAGTTTCTGGGGAAAAAATTAACTGGGGCAGGAAAAATTACTCAAAAGCATGCACAGAATGTCTGTGCACTTTCTTTTTGGACTGTGGCCCACAAGGGAGGGGGGAGAATAGTGTTCCCCTATTCTGTAAATTTTTAAAAAATATCCCTGAAAATGTACACGTGGTGTTAATGTGATATGCAGCTGGTTTAAAAAAAGAAAACTTTGTGCAACTTCATTTCATCAGATTCTATCTGCCAATGTTTTATATTTATATTTTTGTATTTATTTTTAAGAAATAAACCAGTTTTATAACGATATTGTTGTCTTCTGTTCTTCAGAGGAATTCGGTGTGTTTTCCAGTTTAAGGTTATATTCTTATATCAACATAACCTGCACAGAGGTCCCACTTAGCTCAATCAATGGATGTAGCATTGTATCATGTACCTAATGAGACGCCTTCTCATAGAAGAAGAAATGGGGAATTTCAACACAATTTGGATCCAATTTTGTCCATCCAGTAAACTGAAAGTTTGCTTTGTTTGGAATTTTTCAAGGATACAACAAAGGTGTTACTCCACACAGACCTTTATTATTATTATTTTTGGTACAGATGGATAATTCAGCTACCTGTCTTTTTCAGACATAAAGTGGGTGGGTGGGTGGGTGGTATTGCCACTGTCCTTCAAATATGGGCAGTGATGTTAATCAATAGGTATTAATGGCCTCTTTCAAAACAAGTCACTAAATGCTATTGATAATAAAGATGGATCATGGGAATGTAATGTTGGTGTTCTTATTCCATTCACCTAATGTGAGGATTACGACTGAGCTGAAAGGGCACCAAGGAAATGATGGCTGTTGTTTTTATCCCTGCTGATCATAAAGTCCCAGTATTGCAACCATGGTGGCCCTTTCTTCCATAGTATGGCATTCTTCACACCAGACCAATATAGGTTACAAAGTCAATTTACTAAGCCATATTCAACCCATTTCCAAGTACACTATATCCATATAGCCATACAGTTAATATTTTATGGAGGGGCAAAGCCTGTGCCAATTACATAAAGTAAGAATGTCTGACAAATTTAATATATATGCTTTTCAGACCTTTCATGGTACAAGGCTTTGCCTAGCAGTACGTCAACAATCATGTAATAATGCCTTACCATTTACCTTTGAGGAAAGAGAAATCATTATGCCCTCTAAAGAAAGCCACTGTAATGGAATGGCTTTCTGAAGAGACAGAATTAAACAATAGTTGTTTTAAGTAAATATAGTAGCCAATGCTTGCTGTGCAATGGAATGCTGAACATTTTCCAAGTACCTACTTTATATTATTTCTTCAGTGATTGCTTTAAACCCACTGCGGCTGAGAAAAAGACAGGTAATAAAGTATGCTGCATTGGTGCCTCCACAATTACCTTCAGATAGCCATTATTCTAAACTGAAGGCCTGATTTTTCTTTTAAAAAGGGTTTGCCTTTGTGTGTCTTCATACATCAACAGCAGTCATTTTGGAATTGCCCCCACATTCTTACATAATCTAATAAAAAGTGCAGGAAGAAAAATGTGTGACGGAATGTTGATTTTAACAGGAATAATTTTCAGAGCAGAATTCACACAAAGGAATTCAAAAAGCTCACATTGCTCAACACAACCTCATTTCCTTCTCTCTTCTGTGGTTCCATCAATTTTCCCCTGTCATTTACGGGCTAACTTAAAACTAATAAATGCCCTGTGCTCCAAAACTAGTTTTGTCGAAAAACTAAAGGCAGAAAAGAGTACTCATTAAATTTTGTGTTCTTGTCCAGGAATAGATCTGAATATCAATCAAGGATTGTCAGTCATTACCAAGTGTGAAATGCCAAACTGTCTCACATGGTTTACAATTTGTATCTACTGAACTAAACAAGCACTGTCCTTCTGTATCCCCACCTGGTCATGGGCCCACATTATTGCCATAAAGCAGGGATGCTCAACCTGCAGCCTGTGGTCTGGATGCAGCCCATGGCACCACTTTATATGGCCCCCCACTGCCTTCACCACACCAGGAAGTGTCATGTAGTGGAGAAAGGGCAAAATGGCCATCCGGCCCCCGAAGCTGCCTGAGGCTTAAAAAGGTTGAGAACTCCGGCCATAAAGTCTCACTCTTATGCCTGAGGGAAGTGACTTTGATCTACAAAACCTCACATTAAAATGTAGCAGTTAGTCTTTAAGGTACCACAATATTTGTGTCTTTGTGAACTTTTTGTTTTGCATCTTGTCAGATAATAATGGGTTGAAACTACAGGAAGAATATTAGGGGGGAAACTCTTAATGGTGTTAGAGCAATAAGGCAATGGAACCAAATGCCTCAGGAGGTGGTGACCACTCCAACACTGGACAATCATCTGTCATATCTGCTTTGATTCAGATTCCAGCATTGAGCAGGTAGTTGGACCCAATGGCCTTAAAGTCCACTTCCAAGTCAGTTATTCTACCATGTGATTCTATGTTTGCACAAACTTAATATGGTTTCCACTTCGCACACATTGTCAATTTTAGATTCTCAACAGACAAAGCAATTCCGTGAGGAATTTTAAAGCCCTGTGAAAATCTTCACCTCTATCCACAAGTCAGCTCTTTCTTCCCATCAAGGCCTCTGTAATTTGTACAGAATATGTCTATCTCCTTTCCTCCAGACAAAGGATTTTTGATGTAGAGAAACTTTCAGTTGTCATTCTGCAGTTCTAGTCAGAAGAGTTAGAATAATATAGAGACGTTCAAAATGTCATGACTTTTGTGAAACTCTCTCAGCATATTGCATGAGCAATATCAAAACTTCATGTCCCTGTTCCCCCCCCAAAAAAAAAAATCTACAGATGTTTTAGTCCTATGAGAAGCCCTGCAGGCAGAATTCTGTGGTTCAACTGATAACCCACCTTTCCTTCAGTGAACTCAAGATGACATACACTGCTCTCTTCACAGACCCTCTGAAGGAAGGTCAGTCTGAGAGTGTCAAACCCAGGAAGTTTCATGCTTCAATGGCAACCAGAATCTGGATGACAGTGTGAAAAATGTCGACCAATGTACTACAGTATCCATAAAGGCAGAAAACCTGCTTGAAATATTTTAAGTGTTATTTATAGAGTTGCATTGAATCTTTATTTTTAAATTAAAAGTTTTTTTAAAAAAAAACTCGTTAATGTTGGTGAAGGGAGACTAAAATCTGAGCATATTCTGTTGTTGTTTTTAAAAAAATCCTGAACTCCACCATGTTTCTCTCATTTTTGTGGATTTAGCTCCATGTGATTTCTTGCCACTACTTCTTTTTCTTCTTTCATCACATGAGTAATCGCATGAGAAACCAAATACTACTGGTTGTTTTGCCTGAGGGAGAATTCCTCACATGCACTCCAAATTTTACTCCAGGTGGAAACTTGAATTTCTGGATGATGATTGTCTCATAGGGATTCCTTTGTGAAATGTGGCAGCCAAAGAATTTTTTTAAAAAAACAACAAAAAAAACCTGTTGTTTTGTTTTGCAAAAGAGTGTTAGTGGCACCAACGTGGGATATTAAACAAGAATTATGAAGACAAAACAAAACAAATTGTGTCTAATTTTCAATGAAATGTGCATAGTTCTGAAGATATTTTGAGTGTTGTCTCTTATGTTTTGCAGAGTGCACTCAGTGACTGGGGCAGAAAGTGGAGGACTTTTCAGAGTTATGCTCGTGCCTCACCATTGCTCAAGGAGCTGCACTGGTTGCCAGTATGCCTCCGGTGCAATTCAAGGTGCTGGTTATTACCTTTAAAGCCCTACACGGTAGTGGGCCAGGATACCTAAGAGACTGCATCACCCTAAGAACATTTGTCCATCCCACCAGAGTGGACCGGAGAGGCTCTCTGGTTGTACCATTGGCTAGAGAGGCACACCTCTCTAGCATTAGGAGGAGGGTCTTCTCTGTGTCCGCCCTAGCCTATGGAACCTTTTGCCAATTGAGCTACGTCTCCAGTCAGAGTTGCTGCCCTTTAGGAAGGGGGTTAAGACCTGGCTGGAGGGACAGGTATGGGGTTTGGGTCAGACAGTAGTGTCAGCCTGCTGGCTCATCTGACCCCTCCCTCTCTCAAAGTATGATTTTTTAATCTTTTTTATCTTTGCTTAGTTTTTAATATTTTAATATTAATTTTAAATTGAATTTTATATTGTACTTTATGTCTTTTTAAAACCTTTGTTAGCTGCCCTGGGTCTCTCTGAGGAGGGTGGCATATAAGTCATAATAATAAATAATAATAAATATATTCAATTGACTGAGCAAAATTTTCACATGTTTTCTACTATCATTTGATGAAATGGAACTGTGTTTCCATAGAAGTCATTTTGTAGTTTGACTATTTTACCCAAGCTTCTTGAGACTCTTCCTTCCTTCCTTCCTTCCTTCCATCCTTCCATTATGTACACAAATATTTGCTATATAGATTAAGAATCTGCTCCAAGCTGGTAGTCTGAACCAATTTGTTCTCAGGTTTCAGAAAACATTTACTGTATATACTCAAGTATAAGTCTAGTTTTTTAGCCTCCAAAATGAGATAAAAAAAGGAATCAACATACTTGGGTTAACGACTCCAAGGGTGCCAAAACCACAGTGGTGCAAATTCAAATGTACATTTTTTAAAAAGCACTAACACTACCATAATTTAAAAAAAAATCCACAAAAATGTCTGAATAAATTAATCATACCACATTTTCATATATTTTAATTACTGAAAGTCACTAGCAGCTGCTGTATTTTCCACACCTGACTTATACTCAGGTCGATCTATTTTCCTAATTTTAGAGGTCCAAATTAGGTACCTTGACTTATATTCAGGACAACTTACAGTTGAGTATATACAGTATAGATATTTCTATGTTTATGGTTTGAGAAAAAGGATATACAGGTATGTTGGGGAAAAGAGCACTATGCTACGGAAATCATTTTGGGAACATGGCGTATCTTCAGTTTATCGACAAAGCTCCTTCCTTCCTTCTGCATGAGCTGAGGAACACTCAAGGAAACTGCATGTTGGTGACACAAGAATGTCCCCTTGCTGTGATCAGTGATTCTGTGATCTTTGCTTGCCTCAATGCACCCATTCATTGTCCAGTTCATGTCAAAGTGCTATATGTGTGGCCTCCATCCATTCTGGGACACACTGAGACAAACACTTCAAGTAAAATATGATTCTGCAAATAAAGGACAGCAGCAAGCATTATAATCAAAAGGAAGTACAGGGCAGAATAGAGATAGACCATGGCTCTACTTTGATTTAATCAATCAAACCCAATAAAAGACAATCAGATATCCATCCCACTTTCACATGCATGGTTAGTCCCAAGTGTAATGAACACTCGATGCACCTGCTTAAAAGAAAATGTAAGGAAATTTTTCAGTGCAATCAGTTCAGCATTCAAGGCACAACCTGTCATGTCTGAAGAAGAAATGGCTGTTCATTCAGATAGCTGTGGAATAAAAAGAGGATGGTGAGATTTGTTTAGAGAGGTCATTGTTTCCAGGGCTCAGAAATTTGAGTTTCCAGGAGAGTTTTATTTCACATTAGAGCTTCTCCTGACAATTTCCTTCTTTCACACTTCTCTTTGTTCAGCATCTGATAGTAATTTTTTTCGGTCAAATTTGAGTATTCTTACCTACCCCCACAAAGCACTGAAGAAAACTCCAGTGATTAATAGGGGCTCCTTTATCCACCTAAGCATAACAGGAGAGGGGACTGCCATATATTTGCTTTGGTAAGATAGAAATATCCCTGCTTGCCTCATTTATATATATATATATATATATATATATATATATATATATCAAAACCAGAGCACATCTTTAATTATTATTTGATTTATCTATATCCCATCTTTTAGAATTTGAATGTCTCATGTTTTGGCTCTGATATTCAGGTTTTTTTTCTCATTGTCTTTGTATATGGACCTGAAACCTACAGGACTGAGATCCTGTTAAATTATCAAACCAGATAATGGGGCTTCAGTACATTCCCTTTAAATATGTTCAAAAACACACTTTCCCCTTCATTATCTTGACTCCTCTAAGGCATTTTCTGCTAGAATCTACACATTAGCTTTTAAATTTATCATAGAACTCCATCTTTCCTGCCTGTCAGACACAAATTATTATACTATTACCGCTAAAGAAGCCACTTAATGCAAGGGTATAGTGTAGTCTTAATTTATTGAGTAACAGGGGCAATAACATTTCCTCAAGCTGATCAGTTCCCCCTCAGTTTAGATGTAGTCTTCACTGTCTATTGTTGCAAGCCATCCTTAGTGCAATATCAAGGCATTGATGGTGGTCTGGTATTGAATGGCCATTTAAGAGCCTTAAGTTATAAAATGCCAGATCCTCATTTGTTCATATGGACCAATCCAGATGGCTACCTGTTTAACCTCCTTATTTGGAGAGACGACTATGGGGACTCTCATGATGAGTGCCTCTATATCCAAATTTGTCACCATAGCACTGGTCCCAAGGCATTATAAATATCTACTCATGTATAGGATATATGGGGCAGTTTATTTATTTATTATTTATTTATTGTTCATACTTCTATATATACCAGTTCATTTTGGGACAGTTCGTTTTGGGACAGTTCAGATGGACAGTTGTCCAGTTGTAGTGGTTATAATTTCATCATGTCAGTAACTATCACAGTGTTGAAGGCTGCTCCTTTTACATAATACTATCATGAAACAATGATAGGTTGAAGATAAACTATGTGACAATTGCTTGTGACCTGGTTATTTGAGCACATGACATGAAGGACCTGCTCATTTGAAAATCTCATGCTTGAACCCTTGTTTTCAGGATAACTATTTATATGACAGTTAATAATATTTATAACATCATCAGTAAACAGTATGCAATCACAACAGAACTGAAAAATAATCTTTCTCTGGATTCTTTCCTTTAGCATGCTATGCCTCCCCCTGCCCCTCCTTTTACATCAATTATAGTGTCTCACTCAGTGTTCTTGAGGATTAGCCATTCATATGCTGTCATTGGCTCCTTGATGCGTTGACTGCAAGCATTCTGTCATGTTTACTTTCTACTTTATTAAACATTCCAATTTGACACTATTAATTCTCCAAATTTAATTAACTAAAAAAAGAAATCTGTTTTGCCATGTAAAATGCAGAGTTCCATTCCAAAGGATCTAAGGGCATAGATATAACAACTGCAGAAGAACAGACATGGTTCGCTCAAATGTGCCACATAATGTTTTAGAAATGTCACAGTAACCTTTCAAGATGCCAGATGCAGCAAAGGGGAGCATGTTTTCTGATGCATAATTATGTGAAATGGAAAAAAAAACCCATCTGCCAGGAGACAGTAGGTTTCTCTTTCAGAAACCTTATTTAGATCTTTCATTTTGGGACAGTTCAGGTGGACAGTTGTCCAGTTGTTCTGGTTATAATCTCATCATGCCAGTAACTATCACAGTGTTGAAGGCTGCTCCTTTTACATAATAATATCATGAAACAATAATAGGTTGAAGATAAACTATGTGACAATTGGTTGTGACCTGGTTATTTGAGCACATGACATAAATAATACAGTGAAGTGAATCTGCCCTTATGTGGAAACACATGGGAAAAGCAAAAACCATTTCCTTCTTCTTGGCTGCATTTAAAGATATAATATATTCATACTAGTTCTATGTGATTTTTCAATTAATCATTAAATCAACACATGTTTGCTTAACAGTACAACAAATTCTGAAGAACAAAAAAAAACACCTTAGTTTAGCAGGAGTGCTGACCTTGGCTTCTGGGAATTGAAGTCCAAGAACACATGGAGTGCCAAGATTTCCCATCACTGACATAGGAATTTGACTGTTATGGGGAAATACCAGTGGTCTCTCTACTCCAACTCTGACTAGCAGCAGGACTCTAGGATCTCGGGCAGCATTCTTTGATTGCTGGTGGTATTTCATCCAGCTACCAAGCATGACTGAATCTGCTGTGCTTCCAAAATTATATACAGTGGTACTGAACAAAAAAAAAACCTAGTTAAAACAAGAGACATCACCTTGCAAACAAAAATTCGCATAGTCAAAACAATGGTATTCCTGGTGGTAATGTATAGTTGTGAGAGCTGGACCATTAGGAAAGTTGAGCACAGAAGAATGCATGCCTTTGAATTGTGGTGTTGGAGGAGAGTTTTGAGGGTACCCTGGACAGCAAGGAGAACAAATAAGTCGATCCTTAGAGGGTCAAATAGAAAAGATGAAGCTAAAGTAATTTGGACACCAAATGAGAAGAGAGGATTCACTTGAGCAAGCCTTGATGCTGGGAAAGGTGGAGGATGGCAAAAGAAGAAGGGGGCGGCCAAAAATGAACTAGCTAGATGGTATTGTAGATGCAATGTGCACAGAGTTGGGTGGGCTGAGGAAGATGGTGGAGGACAGAGGTGCCTTGCGGGCAATGGTCCATAGGGTCACAAAGGGTCGGAATCGACTGTGCAACTAGCTTTATGAATTTAATGCATTCCACAGGATGTTTTGTATTATGAACAATTTGTAAAGCAAAACACATTTCCTCATTGGAATGCACTGAAAATTGTTCTGAAAAAAAATCATAAAGCAAAATGTGTTTTCATATAAGAATGCATTGGAAACCAATTAATCCTTTCTGAGGGAAAAATTCATAAAACAAGGTATTATTTTCAATGGATTTTCATTCGTAAAGAGAAACCACTTCTGGGAGTGGCAAGGACACATTTGTGTGTGCACAAATGCATCCAGAACCACTCCCAGAAGTAGTTCCTGATGCACGTGCACAAACATGTCCACTTCCAGGGGCGTGGTCAGGCCCACTCAGCTATTCCAGGGGCATGATCAGGCCTCCAGAACAAAAAGTGTGGGTACCCCGCTCTATATATACCCCCAAGAAGCCCCTAAGGATGGCTAGAATGTCTATGACTAAAAATAGAGCCTTCTCAGTGACAGGACCGTCACTTTGGAATGCACTACCGGTGGAGCTGTGCCAGGCCCTTCCCTGGACATACTTTTTAAAAATAAATAAATATGACAACTTAAAACCTTCCTCTTCAAGGAAGCTTTTAAGAATATTACACCTCTGACAATAAGTCACCTTGTCAGTTTAACTTGGCCACAGATCCCAGGTATTTTATTTTTTATTTTTTCAGGTACTTATTCTGTTATTTGTTTTACTTGGTTGTTTGTTCTATTATGTTGCTTTTGTTTATTTTTCTGTGCACCACCCAGAGTGGGAAGTATCCCAGATGGACGTATGAAAATGTAATAAATACATACGTACTATGGCAAGTTATATTACCCAGGACTATTTTTGTTGTTTCTGAATGGAAGTTACAAGTTTCGGGGGGGGGGGGATGTATAGCTTGTTGGGTGCTTCATAAACAGATGTGATTGTGCAAGTTTGAACTTCAATTGTGAGAATTTCCATTTCATCTACATTGGTCATATCTGTAAATACTATACTGATGTTTGATTTAGCAAAAATTGCACTCACATATTGGTCATTTGGCCTTTCTAAAACAATTTTCATTCCATTTACCATTGGTCATCAATCACTTCGTCCTCTGCGGGTTTCTTAAAAGAAGCAGTATGTTGTAGTTATGTTGCATGCTTTCTTTTCTGCTGAGATACTTTCAATATTAATAGAGATTATCACTAGGGATGGTACTGAAAAATACCATTTTGAGTGAGTCATTATGCCAAATCTATATGCATTGTATAGTGCTTCGGTGGTGGAAGAGTCAGGAGTTCAGGTTTCCCCCAATGTTGCCTAGGGTATGCCCAACTGTTAGTCACAGTCTTTGGGTAGGTATCTTCCATGTACTCCAATTTTGATGTGAATGGAAATGATTGTCTAATTAAAGAGTTTATTGGAATAAATGTCAGCTGTGACAAACACAGGCTTCTGATATTCAAACCCCCCCCCCCGGGGCAATTATCAAACATCAGCTATCTTATTTAAATAGCTTACTTACTTACTTGGTTACTTGGTTGATCTGTACTTTACATGTATAGTTTGACATGGCGGATCAGAGCACGGATGCATGAAACTCCAAATATTTTTTCCAATAGAAATTTCTATTAAATTAACACCTGCTAGTGCTTCAAGAGTCTAGAACAGGAAATCTGGCATTCTGTCTTTATATCAATAACACCAGATGTTGTGGCTATCCCTCTGTAATGCTTAGAATGATAAGAGTCTGCAATAATAGTATCTTTGTTATGTCTGGGGATTATACAACCAAGGTATTGTGACATACTCTAAGTACCATAAAGATGTACCATAAGATTGTTAATGTCTTCTCCATTTTTCCACATTCATATTTACACATTGCAAGATAAAGGATGTTTGGCTTGCAAAATGTTTAATACAATGATTTTACTTCCTAGATTAGCTGAAAAGCAGCTGTTTTGGAAATGACTATATTAAACAATCCCAAGCACTTTTTTCAGTGATATTTTTTCTATAACTTCTTTATTATTTTAGTGCTCTATACATGCCTCATTTCACACTTTGACATTGGAAGTGCCATAATAGCATTTTGTCATTTCTTTAATGTCTGAAATTCCATGAAGCAGTGAGAAAACTAGAGCTGTCTCATAAGTAACATATTTCCTTCACATTTCATAGTGCCAGCTTCAGACAAAGGGACATACCCATGTGATATCATAGGAGAAGATAGTTGTGATTTCACTGAAGGCACAAAGAAGGAGTTGGAAGGTTTAAAGTGTTTTCCATGCTTTGTGTCATGGATTGTGTTATAAAAGGGCTTATTATTTAGGATACTCATACACCACTCCTTGCCAGGATCTAAATGAAATGATTTCTCCCACACTGGCATACCAAACCAAACCAAAACAACAACAAAAACCCCTGAGTCCATGCATCTGGATATATTGTCCCATTAGGAAAATTTCACACACAGAATATCTGCAAGCCAAGCCAGTGAACCATGATGCCAATAGAAAATGTGTTGAGATGGATCCCCGGCTTTAAAGATATGTCATGCATAAAAACTAAACTATCTCATTCTCTGCTATTGCTCACACAGAGTGCATATTGATTTTTTTTAAAAAAAATACAATTTCCAAAGAGTTAAATCTGACAACCTGAAATCCAGCAACCCTAGAAAGTTCCCTTTCCAAAGTGCCATTGTTTCACACAAGTGACAAGAAAGAAATTTGGCTAGTTTTTATACTTCCCCTTGTCTAAATAAGACCTAGAAACTTGAGGAAGGACAGTGTGAATGATTTGTGCTATCGAGCAGCTGAAATAAATATAACATGGAATTCCAGAATGTAATAGCATTGGAGACAAGTGATGAGAAACCTGGGGAACATAGTGAAAAGTAGAGACATCACATTGCAAACAAAAATTTACATGGTCAAAGCAATCGTATTCCTGGTGGTAATGTATGGTTGTGGGAGCTGAACCATTAGGAAAGATGAGCACAGAAGATTAGATGCCTTTGAAATGTGGTGTTGGAGGAGAGTTTTAAGAGTCCCCTGGACAGCGAGGAGAACAAATAGGTCAATCTTAGAAGAAACAAACCCTGACTGCTCCTTAAAAGGTCAAATAATAAAGATGAAGCTAAAATACTTTGGGCATCAAATGAGAAGAGAGGATTAACTTGAGAAAGCCTTGATGATGGGAAAGGTGGAGGGCAAAAGAAGGGGGTGGCCAAAAATGAGATGGCTAGATAGTACTGTAGATGCAATGGGCACAGCGCTGGGCGGGTTGAGGATGATGGTGGAAGACAGAAGTGCCTGGAGAGCAATGGCCCATGGGTTCAGACTGTGTGACTGAACAAGAACAAAAAATACTATCATCCCATGGGGCATAAGACAAAAATATTGATTCACGAAACATCCTTGGTTACTGAATTCAGCCCCATAATTCCCCCTCATTCTCAATCACGCATAATTCAAATCCATTGTTCTTCCTCTTCCATTCATCCTAAAATTCCTTCATTCCTTTCTTTTGTTTCTGCTGTTCCTCACCTATTTGCTGTTAGAAATGGAGGAACAATCTATGAGTGTTGTCTGAGTCAATTGCCATGGCTTGTCTCATGGCTGTAGCCAAGGGGGTCAGGGGAGGCAAACCCCCTCCTGAGTTAACAGCCCCCCCCCGGTAGTGTCAATGTTATATATGTGAGTGTGACATTGTTGCCCCTCCTGAAACCCCCCCCCCCCCAAAGGCAGGATCCTGGCTACGGCCCTGGCTTGACTAGTATAGTGATTGATCTATAGATAGAGCTTAGACCATACATAATACTTACCTAGCAACTACATCACTTTCTTTGGGCAGAGAATTGATTAATCAGCCAAGTACTGTACCATTCTTCACTTTTTCCCTTTAAATGAAACTAAAATCCTCAAAAATGGTTGCCACAAGGATAATGCAATTAAAACTTCTTTTCTGAGTACATTCCAACAAAACTCAACATTTAAAAAATATTTCATATAGAGGCCAATTTTGTCTCTGTAACAGAATCCTTTAAGCCTCACTGGACTCACTTCATTAATTAGGATGACAGGAATTGTGCAGGGATAGCAAAGTAGGAACAGTTGGATGGAGCTATATAAAGTCTCCCTGGTCCCTCAACTAATAAAACCAATAGCTTTTATCTGGTTTCAAAATTATGAATATATGACTGAGTTTTATCTCATCTTGCACATGAGTAGCAGTGGGGCTCAAGCTTGCTCAATACTCCAAACTCATTCCAAACCATAGAGAGACTTCATTTGCAAAACATATTATGGGTGACTTCTCACATTATAGTGGTTATTTGACACTGTCATCAAGCAGCTTCTTCCCCATGAGGTGTTGTTTGTGTCCCTAATTCAGATCAACAAAATAGAGGACAGTCTACAGAAAGGAAAATTAATGCTAGACTTTAGTGTTCCTTGCCTAAGCTAGAGGATCCCTCTTTGTGTGTCATGTAAGGTGAAGCTGCATTCTACTTGAAATGATCCTAGCAGAGTTTTCAAGGTATGTGAAACATTTAAGTAGTGGTTTTACCAGTGCCACCTCAACAATAAGTTTCCATAGTTGAGTAGAGATTTGAAACCAGGTGTCCTAACACCTGTTTCCTAACTACTCATTACAACTCAGTGGCTGGCCTCACTGGTGCCTGCCTAGTGATGCAGATTGTTCACACTTACTGCTGAATGGAGAAGTTCATTTTGACCGAAGGTTAGTTGCTGAATCTACTTGATATATCAAATGGAATGTTATTATTCCCTGTAGAAGACATGTGTTAACACTTACTGGTGTTATTGATGAGTGTTGATATGAACACAGACCTCAGTTACATGATCTTAGCCCTCCACTGCTTTTAGATACAGAACCATCTACAGTTAGAAAACAAGAAGTTCCTCTGCTGGTGGTGATTACATCTTCACTACATATATCTTTATCTTTATCTATCTAGGGCAGGGGTGCCCAAACTACATCCCATGGGTCCAATTAGGCCCCTGTATATCATTAATGTGGCCCACGGTGAGCACCTGGGCTCACCATGGACCTCCCCCCCCCCCGACATCAACAGCAGTGGCGGCAGCAATGGTGATTGCACTTGGTCTCGGCTGCTCCGAGCAGACTCTTGCTTGGTCCCATCCCCTCTGCAGCCTTTGCCAAAGCTGATCACTGCATTGGGGAAATCTTTGGAGCCTCCTCTGTTTCATAATCTGTGGCGCTATGAGAACCCCCTGGCGCATCCAGGATGATGTCACTCAGTGGTGGGATGTCAAAAATTTTACTACCCCACCGTGATGTCATCATAGTGTGGGCGGAGCTAATGTCATGATGGCATGATGTCGTGGGTGGGGCCAAAGAAAAAAAATAAAAATAAAATAATTAAATTAAATTAAAATAAGCACACACACACACCTCAGCCCACCCACCCACAACACAAATCTGTAATTAAATTAAATAATTAAATAAATAAAATAAAAATTACATTAAAATACACCCACCCACCAAAACCGGCCCCAGGCCTTTTTAGGAACTGTGGTAGTACGTCAATATAGGTAAAGGTATTAAACACACATTAAAATACACACAGACACACCACATCCAAAGGTGAGTCACTTACCTTGGGGAGCTTCAGGCTAGCAGCTTCTCTTCCTCCTCCCTGCTTGGGAGGACAGCAAGGAGGCCGTGCATATGTGCCAAGCACTCAGGGGCGTAGCTACCGCCGTATCTGCCGTATCAATTATACGGGGGCCCCGGGCCACGGGGCCCCCCAACACAAATCTTTACCCTTCCTAAGGGCCCCCAAACAAATTTTTATAGGGGGCCCCGCCAAGGCACGCTACGCTTCTGCAAGCATTGTAGGCGTGCATGCACACCAAGTGCTTGGTGCACGTGCGCAGTGGGGGGACCAATGAAAAGGTAAGCCCCAAAGCCAAAGGTGGTTCCCCCCAAAAGCTGCTACCGGTTCTCCGGGGACACTGGGGAAAGTTACTACCGGTTCTGGAGAACTGGTGAGAACCTGTTACATCCCATCACTGATGTCACTGCAGCACGCCTTCCAGCACCATGGATTTTGAAACAGAGGAGGCTCTGAAGATTTCCCCAATGTGGTGATCGACTTTGGCAAAGGCTGCAGAGGGGATGGGACCGACCCAGAGGCTGCTCAGAGAAGCCTGGACAAAGCTTGATCACTGCTGCCACCACAGCAGCTGACGTCAAAACTGTCAGCAGTGGGAGCAGCTCACCTCTGGCCCCCACAGCTGTGTGTCAGAGGCAGGACAGGCTCATGGGGGGGGGGAGTTTGGGCACCACTGATCTAGGGTGTGACTAGCAAAACAGGAATATTAAGAGGGTTATAGCAAAATGTTCCAACCTTCTGCTTCTTCAGTAACTGTCTGATATGAGTTAATGTATGCATTATGTTATCAGAACAACCTAACAGGACAGAAGCTGACATGTTTTTCTAGAACCCTTTAATGCTTCTGTTTTGTTAGTCACTCCAATAAATGCTTGATTAACTGTGTCTTACTGGGAAACAGAACAACTTGTCTGAAACATTGTCTGACACTTGAAAAATTATCTAGACTTGCATTTACAGTACTTTCTTTCTGTGCCTTATATTATTTATCTCTGCATAAGCCACACATGTCTTCTGGCTATGTACCTATACTCCCCTCACCCATCTACAGATCATCACAGTAATCTTTCTATGCAATAAGCCAGGCATCTAGGCAGCAAACTGGAAGTGAAATGTAGCAGCAGCAGCCATCACTACCAGGACCAAAGAAAACACAGGCAGTGGTAAATAGCAATAAGCACAAGTGCTGAGCCAGCAGAAGAAAGCAAAAGACACAAAGCTCAGAACTTCTGGGAGCTACTATGGAAGATGTGGCTGAATCTATAGAACAGTGTTTCCCACCCTTTCATTTTTGGACTTCGATTCCCGAAAGCCTAAGTCAATTCCCCAAAGCACTGATCAACCACTGTACTAACATAGGTTTCTGGGAGTTGAAGTCCACCAGTGTTGCATGGAACATAGTTTGGGAAACACTGCCCTATAATTCTGATGCATAGCCTCTAACATGCTGAAGTCTGTGCTTTTTACTTTTTAGAACTTGGGTCTTTTAAGAGATGCATTCTCTGCTTTTGCATTATGCTATTTTAAAGCAATAAGTTTCTGCATTTTTAGGATATAATTGAAAAGTTCTCCTTGCTCTTTTTGATATTTATAGTATACTTTTGATGCTCTTTCATTTTGAAGCATGATGAAGTATTAAGTATATTGCCTACAATATGTTTTGCCTCTATATACTTTGAACATACTTCAGTTTGCAATTTTACATTGCTATAAGCAGTTGAACGACTTTTTACTTGATTTAAGCATTTGCACCTAAAGGTTTTCTTCATAGCTATAAAATTGATTTTATAAGATGAAGTAAGAGGGCCTGTAACTTCCCACTTACAGGTTTCCAATAATTTTGAACTTTATTCTTTATGTATATGGGATATAGAAGCAATTAGATGAATAAAACCTGTTAATTCAACAAGGTGGTGTTGCATTTTCTATTGGGGAAAAGTAGAATAAAGATGATAAAATATTTAGTTGCTGCCCTTTAGGAAAGGAGTGAAGACCTGGCTGGCGGGGCATGTGTGGGGAGTGGGCCAGATGGCCAACTCGGTCACCTGGCTCTTTTAAATATTCCACCTTTCTCCTCTGTGTTTTTTAACTTGAAGTTTAATTTTTAATTCTAATTTATTTTTTTGATAATTTTTAACTTGATTGTATGTATGTGTTTTGATTGTTTTTAGTTGTAAAGCCGCCCTGAGTCTTCGGAGGAGGGTGGGGTACAAATGAAATAAAAATAAATAAAAATAAAAATAAATTTAAAGAAGGACTTAAATCTCCATGAGTACAACAATGGCAACTCTCATCCTCTGAGGAGAGATGAAACAATGAAATAATAAGACTGCTGGTTTATATAATTAAGATTTCTCTCTCTCTCTTTTAATGGATGGGGTGTGTGGGTAAATTATTTTGAATTTTTAATGGGATTTATAAGGGTTTTTAGTTAGTTTTGATGTCGCTTTTAATTGTTGTTAGCTGCCGAGAGTCGTTGCTGAGTTGGGCGGCAATAGAAATTTGAAGAATAAATAAATAAATAAATTTATCATTTGATACCCAACTGAACATTGTCATAACTGATAAGATTGTCTGAGCTCACACTCCTACTAACCCTAGTAGAGAAAAATATATGCTGTAACAAATCCAAACAAATTTAAATTACCAAGGGATGCTATAAACTGTTTTCATACCTTTCATCTTGACACCACAAACAACTGGAAACCATGGTTTTACTGCTAAAGAAGTGTCCATTAAACCAAATGGAACCTGAATATTGATAATGCAAGTACAGTACAATTGAGATGAGTCTCTTTGTGCTCTAGCAGACACCAAGCAGATTTGTTCAAAAGATCACCTGTAGCATCCACAAAGAAGCTAGTCATTTTTATTCCTGACTAATTCTGATCATTGTTCCCTGATACACACCCAATAACCTGTACCCAGCTAATATACCCAGTGGTGGGATTCAATTTTTTTACTACCTACTCTGTGGGTGTGGTATGGTGGGCGTGGCCTGGGGGAAAAGCCCTGTGTCATTTCAAAACTTGGATGGGCGGAACCAGCCAGAATTTCTGCTACTTGCTCTGGTGAACTAGGGTGAACCTTCTGGATCCCACCACTGTATATACCTGACCCAGTTAACTAGAAATAAATTTAATTGAATTCAGTGACATGAACTCCAATTTTTCTGATAGACCAAACATCCTTCTCACAACAAATCATATGAGTGGTACTGGCACTGTGGCACTGAAAATGACATTCTGGAAGTACCTAAAAGCATGAGTCACCAGTGGACAAGAAAGGGAGCATGCAAGGAAGGAAGGATGGATGTTTCAGAGCCTGTAAACTTATCTTAAAACATATCTTCTGAGGTGCATCTGTTCCATTAATATGCCTGAACATGAGTTCCCAAACACACATAATGACACAGCATTGCAGTGCTATAAAGTTTCTGCCTGAAGAAAAAAGTTCTGAGAAGAAATAAAAAGGGAATGTGGGAAGTAAACATTCCCATGATCTGCCAAATTCTCCACATCATATAGCAGAAGCCTTGTTGAATGAAGGGAACCTATGATTTTACCCTAGCCACATCATATTAATTACAGAAGCCCCTTCCAGGGTTTTATTGTCACCTGGGACAACAACATGGATGTAATAGAGAAGGAAATAGAGGGCATATGAATTCATTAACACACCAAACACAGGGGAGTCACTTGAGGGGAAAGGGGCAGCCCAGAATCATCAACTCATAGTTCCAGAGCTTTGGCCAAAACAAATCCCACAAAGTCCCAAAGCTAGTCAACCAGTAAAAGACCAGAAAGGGCCATAAGTCAGTATAAGAAAATACACCTTTACACTGGCATAGGAAACAAAGTATTCTGAGTCATAAAGCCAATTTTAGAGCTATCACTAACCATTTGTCACTACTTACTATTAATGGACACATGAAGTTCTAACTTTATCACCATGTAAGTCACATTCAGCAAGAAACATTATATGTTTTGGAGCAGCATGTAGTATAATGGGCAGCATAAGAGAGCATGTGAATCTCATAAGCAGGCGGGAACACATACATTGTGCCCAGCAAGGATTCAATAACATTTTTACTCAAATTCTCCCCTACACAAACCTAGACGCTGCAGCAAGTAGAGGCAACATGCCTTGTGAATATCACAATCCAATCCAAGGTCATGTGTGCAGGAGTGGTGATGTGACTGCTTCCTTCTTCACCAACATCCAAATAAAGCAGACTTTGCCTCAAGAATGAACAGGCCCCATGCAGGACCACTGCACAGTAACTTCAACTGTCAGTGAGTGTTAGATCAGCCACAGGTGTCATGAGCATGAGTGCTGTGCTAGGGATGAGATTTTCAGAATTCAAGGACTGCCAGTCTCATAATTTGTCAGGGAAACCCAAATTATGAGCCTAAGAGTCCTCAACCTGGCAAGAATAGAGCACCTCCCCACCTCCATGTTGTTCCCACCCTGCTTCCTTGAACTATTAGAAAAGCACCTCACATTGGAATCGATTCCCCACACAACTTTCAAGACTTATTTCAGCAAACCTTTTAAGGCCTATAAAATTATTAGAATTATGCAATGTTGACCCTGGACTCTTTTTAATTGATATTCCCTAATTTTTCTGCTGCTGCTAGTGTTTTAACATGAATACTGTTGTGGTTTTAAGATTTGTTTTTAATGCCATCTGGCTGTTTTGTGTGTTTTTCTCTTGTGTTTTTATGCTGAGATGATTTTTAAAATATTATACATATAACAAAGTTCATAGCCCAGAACGGCTACAAAGACATGCTTCTCAGAGTGATGGGACAGAGGAAAGACCCTCAAGGCATGGATCTTTACTGAACTTGCATCTGGAGATCAAGGTATTATGGAATTTATTTATTTATTTATTTATGGTGCTCATCTTTGCTTACAGCCAAAGATTCAGCGCTGTCTACATCTGCAGATGTTTCCATGGTCATGGGCAGGCATGACTAGACATCAGAGCACACAGAACGCTGTTACCTTCCCAGCAAAGTGGCATCTATTTATCTACAGGTACTTGCAATTTCTTGCTTTCAAACTGCCAGGTTGGCAGGAGCTGGAACAAGCAACAGGCACTCACTGTGTTGCACACTACTCAGGTGTCAAACTGCTGACCTGCCAACCTTCCAGTCATCAAGCTCAGGATCTTAATCACTAAGCCATCATGGCCCCCAAGGCTCTCTTAGATCCTCAATATTGTATTCCACCAATCTCATGCAAAAACTAGTTATTTTTAAATAGGGCTTTGCAAATGGAGTCCTCTTGTGAGATGTGCATGGGGGGGGGGAGGCTAACATTATTTTGTTCACATGCTTTAAACTGGTTTCCAACCTTTTTTAATGAGCAATTTTAAAGCAGTTCCAAAACTAAATACCTCATCCCTTTGGTGAGATGTGAAGAGGTGGTATTTCCCTCCATTCTGAAGTTCAGATCACACAGTTAAAGACATGTTCAACAATCCAGAAATTGTATCCAATAAAGTGGGCTACAGTCCATGAAAGTTTAGGTCAAATAAAACACATTCCTCTTTAAGATGTCACAAGACTGTTCTTTTAACCTAGAAATTAACAGCTAAAGCATTCCTAGGCTCCCACTCTGACACTAAAAGTATAGCTTAACAAGCACTGGGATGTGGTAAAATAAATGAGCACCAGTTCAAGATGCAGCTAGAGCTCAAAATAATGGCCTCTTCCTCTCAGATTATACCCACAAGCTAATAAAACGAGCTCTCTTTTGGTGTGTGGGTGCAGTGCATTTATTACTTGAGCTATTGAAAGGGTGGCCGTGGGAGGAGGGTAGAGAATCTACATTAAGCATTGAGGTGACAATGGAAGGTCATATTGCATTCCTGACAGATGGCTTCTTCTATCCTGTTTCTCCCATGTTAGTGACGGCTGAACCTCAAACACTTCAGAGGTGCCATTCTGATAAGCACTCCGAAGTGTGGCTGATTCAATTTGAAGCTTATCTAAACTCTTTTATGGACTAATCCTGTAGCTTTCCCAATACTTTTAACTCTGATTGAAGATGTCAGAGAGAGTGTGTATAGTGCTAGGTTTAGTCAGACGCCTAGAAATCTTATGAAATGTAAGTTTCCCATAGCTTCAGAGATTTTCTGCAGGCCAAAGATGCCATCAGCTCAATCCAGTTTTTGCTCTCCAATTATAAATCTTATGATTCCATTCTCAATTTCATTCTTAGAGCCAGGGGTAGAGTAACATAAAGCATATAAATGCAAATAGTACTAGGGCTTAGCATGAGAAATCAAATTTATTTCCCATTATATCTGGAATGCATTCATTTATCCCCGAAAGAAAGAAAGAAAGAAAGAAAGAAAGAAAGAAAGAAAGAAAGAAAGAAAGAAAGAAAGAAAGAAAGAAAGAAAGAAAGAAAGAAATATTTCTTTTGCTTCATAGGCAAAAAGAAAGGAAATATTAGCTTTGCTACTTAAAAATCCTTTGAGATGGAGTAAAGCAGTCAACTTGCTTAGAATATGTTTGTCTAGTTTTAAAGCACTAGCTAGAGTATTCCACAGAGTATCATTTCAAGGTACTAATGGTGCTTCCATATCTTGATGCTTTCTATGTGTCAGAAAGCAACAGCATTCTTGTTCTTAATATGTCTGTTATCGGTAGAATTGTCAGGTCTCTTCTGGCCCAATGATTCAGGATTTGGGCTCCATTCTCTTATTCACAGGATTTGGCCATGAAACCTAAGGGAGGTGATGCTGCTGAGTACTACTTTTTCTTCTTCTGCCACATCCAAATCCAAATATTGGTGATCCTCATGATGATCAGCCATGAAGACTGTCCTGAATATATAATGCAGTGACCTTTCATATGCCTTTCACATCACAGCTATGACACCAGTACCACTGATCCAGTTACATGAGTCACTTTCTGGCCCTCAGCCCTTTTGGCATGCAAAGTCCTCCTCAGCCCCAGGCCATTTTTTTTACTCTACCTGTGATATGTATACATACATAGACATAATTGTTGTACACTGCTGAGAGTTGCTTGCCGAGTGGGTGGCAATACAAATGTGACTAATAAATATAAATAAATAAATATATAATCTTCCCATGCTATGTCACATACCAGGCAGCATGTATTTTTACTCAATTTAATACTAACTGAAGAGTGCTATAGAGTGCTTAGATTGCTTCTCTCTCTCTCTCACACACACACACACACATACACACACACAATTTTCTATTTCTTATTAAAAGGCTCACCTGAGATCTCAAACTTTGGTTCTGAAATCTTAAGGAATGGGATGCTGTTGACCTGACAACACTAATTATTGCCTAGCACAGGGTTTCTGAGACTTGGTTCTCCAGATGTTCTTGGCTTTCAATTCTCAGAAGCTCTGATCAGCATGTGTGCTGCCTTGGTTATCTGGTAAATGAATTTCAAGAACATCGGGTGAGACAAGTTTGAGGTGCACTGGCCTAGCATGTTTTGCTATCCATTCCTATATATGTTGTTCCTGTTCCTTTTCAGGTTCATTCTGAAGAGCAGAATTTCCCCTTTCAGACTGAATGGTATAGTCCGGGTTGATGGTGTCATGTATTTTTGCATAAATTTGTAAATTTGGTCTTAGTAGATAAATAGTCCTACTGAAATTGGCCAGCCTTGATTAATGGTCACCTTCAGGCAGCTGGAGCTTTCCTTTATTAATGATGGGCGTCACCCTTGCTTGAAAGCCAGTCGTATCTGACTCTAGGGTTCAGTGCTCATCTCTGTTTACAGCCAAAGAGCCAGTGCTGTCTGTGTCTGCAGATGTTTCCATAGACATGTGGCAGGCATGCCTCAAAACCAGAGTGCACAGAATGCTGTTTACCTTTCCACCGATGTGGTACATATTTATCTACTTGCAATTTCTTGACACATAAAGTACTCATTAGCCCAGTGGTGGATATCAGTAGGTTTGCACCAGTTCTCCAGAACCAGTAGCAGAAATTCTGGCTGGTCCCACCCATCCAAGTTTTGGAATAAAATAGTCCTAATTTGGGTGCAATGCAGTGCTCCCTCCCCCCAGCCATGGCTACCATACCACGCCCACAGTATGGTAGTAAATTTTTTGGAGCACACCACTGCATCAGCCCCTGGCCTGTATTGATGAAGCTGCTAGATTGGCAGGAGCTGGGACAGAGATTGGAGCTCATTCCACTGTGAAGTACTGACCTGTCAACTTGAAGTTCAGTGTCTTAACCACTTGGAGCCACCTAAGGATACACATCCTTTTTCTAATGGTTCTATATAGGCAGCAGGTATCAGACTTAGTATGCTATTCTCTGGCTCCAAATGAATATTTTCTGTTGTTTGTTCACACGTAATGACATGATCAATCAATACAGGATTGCAAACTTGTTCTACTTCTGTTTGTGATCCTCTGGATGTTTACTCACAAATAGCCTAACTAAAAATCAATGTGCCTTATTATTATGTAGAAATGAGAAACACTAATTTTTTTTTGGGAGGGACTAAAAATCTCAGAATACGATGAACAACATGGCTTCTAAGTATCCTGGTCATGCTAAATAAAATAATATGGAACCTGAATGATCTCTCTCTCTCTCTCTCTCTCTCTCTCTCTCTCTCTCTCTCTGTGTGTGTGTGTAACTTTTTTCATCTCTTCTTCATACATTTGTATGGATTACAACTTTAATGGCTTAAAATAATTGCTGGCTGAGGTTTTGGGCTTTCATTTTTTTAAGCTTTAGAAGAGGTATGTGAGTGTAGGAAAGAAAAATCCTCACTTATTCCAGTTTTTTAAAATACTAGTTCTTTTCCTTAAATTTGTGGGAGAAAATTAATAAATTTTGGAAAGTTCTTATTAATAAAAAGTACTTTGATAACCATCTGCACTGGCCAAGTTCACTGGATGGAGGAAAAGATGTCATAAGCACCCTTTACAGCATAAAGCCCAGGGGTCAGGTGTGGCCCCCAACGCCAATTCATCCGGTCCACAAAGCCCTCATTGCTCCTGGAAGCGAAAGTAAAACATGCCCATATGGGTGTGTTTTACTTCTGCTTCCAGGAGCGACGAGGGCTTTGTGGCCAGATGAATTGGTGTTGGGGGCCGCACCTGGCCCCAGGGTCTTAGTGACTGGCTTCCTGAACCACATGATCAGCCCACAGCGCAAAAAGTTTGGGCACCCCTGCTTTACAGCTTGTGGATGAAGCAATGAAAATAGAAGTGCCCTGGTGGTAAACCACTAATTAAAACAGAAAATGACATGACACCCCTTGCCTCACTTATTAATTTTCTCATACAGTCAAACCTCGCATAAGAGCGTTTCGCTTAAAGAATAACTCGCTTAAAGAGCAGAATTTTCTCTGAATGTTCGCTTCGCTTAACAAATAAAACCAACCAAAAACTCACTTAACAAATAAATTGGGGTTTGCAGTACCCCCCACAATTAGTCATTTACAATGGTGTTTCGCTTAAAGAGCAAACTCGCTTAAAGAGCAATCCTGTGGAATGCATTATGCTCTTTAAGCGAGGTACCACTGTAATTCAGATGTTTTGCACTTATCAACAAGTCTGGTGAGATTTCCAGAGGCAGAAAATCCAAAGTGGGGAATCACCACCCCATATATATTCTCTGTTAAGAAACATTACAAGAGATTTCATCGTTTCTCTGCCATCCCAAAGGGAAGAGGAAGAATTCATATTTATTTAAGACAGTGGTAAAATATCAGCTACTATGTGTTTTATGCCCCAGTGCTGTTCAGGTCTGATATACTTAACCAACCCTTATATTTCTGTAACTAATTAGAATGACTGCAATGCCTTGAGCTTTTAAATACAGGAAGTGATTCACTGAATATAAGAAAAGTAGCCAATTTGAGATAATAATGGACTGCTAAATGTGGAAGCAATGCAACCACGTTTTATTTTATCAGCTGCTTCTAATCTTCTTGTCTTCCACCCCTTGGGCCCTCACTATTTCCCCTTCTCAGAGAAAAGGTTTGATCATATGCCAAATTACTTGAAAAACCTTCCAATGTTCTAGTTCCAAAGATGTTAAATCGGGATTTCACCTGCTGAGTTAATATCAACTTTGTGATTGAAGCTTGACACAAAAAAAGAGAGTGCTAATTTGCTCCACATGAATGGTTAGATTACTGGGAAAGATACCACATTTTGCTATGCCTTTAGTCTTTTATTTAACAATATGCGTTTTACAGCTATAGACAGAGGCGAGGGTTGAGGGGGCTGGATTTACATACACCTGGTTTCCTTTAAGGATATTCCCTTCATTTCAGTCTTTGGTAGATAACAAGGGCTAGTTCTTTTGTTTTTGAAGATTGTAGAAAAAGTGTAAGGTATTTTCAAACCAAGACCTCCCACATTGTTTGTAGTTTTTTTGAGTGGCAAAGATGGAAAGAAAAATCCTATAATCCAGAGTTGCTGATGCCAACAGAGGGGGGGGGGGCTATCACACCAAAAATAACTTGTCTGAGAAATAGCACTTACACTTATATACCGTCACATAGTACTTAGTGAACTTTCTGTCCAGTTCATAAGTTAATTAGCATTTTGCCCCCTACATGTTGGGTACTCATTTTACTTACCTCAAAAGGTTGGAAAGCTGAGTCAACCTTGCACCACCAAGGGCAAACCACTTCTGAATATTCTCTACCTAGAAAACCCTGGAAAGGATTGCTGTAAATCATAACTGACTTGGAGGCATAAAACCATAAGAGTCGCTCAACATATTGCAAAAACACCTTCATTCCCTTTAGAGGGCACAAGGAGACATTCTGAGCCTTTCAATTGGAAGAAGAAGCTGGGGGAACACAATGTAAGAAGTCTTTAGCATCTCAACCTTGTGTGTGAGCCACAATGTCTTAAAGGTAGTGTTTATGAATACCTATCATTTCATCTCATTGTGGTGAGATGGCCAGATTGGAAAAAAATCTTCTTAGGAACATCCAGATTCCTACGTATCTTTCTTCATGCCTAGGCCAAATGTGAAACTCCAAAATGAAGACACCTTTTGGTGAGTTCATTCTGCTGTTCCTGTCACCTGATCCAGTGTGAGAAAGATTATCCAGCAATACAAGGTTGCAGTTGACTGGGGTACACTGTATTGTGGTTAAAAAAATACCACAGTCTTCAAGAAGACTCCTTCTGTGTACCCCTGCACATCTTTAAGAGGCACTAGAAGAAAGGGAAGTAGCTTCGTATAGTCTCTTGTTCTGGGATGGCCAAAAATCCCATGGTGCCCTTCAGTCCCATCCAAGATCAGTATGGTGGGAAGAGGATTGAGCAGAACATACTTGTGTATTTAGGGATATTATTTTACAGAGGGCAAATTCTATCCTGCTATCAACATCTGCAACATTTTGTTAGAAATTGAAGTATCTTGTCCTCCTTTAGCTATTTATTCTGGTATTTCTTTTGTTCAGGATTTTGCTCTCAACACAATGGGATTGATTATCTCATGATATTTCTACTCTCAGGCTCAGAAACACCAAGTTACAACAACTGGGGGAAATAGGAAATGAGAAAGGAACAGTGCTTGACTTTTCCAAGGCACATACTTTTGAACATGAAGCATATTATTGGTGAACAATAGGGAAGATGAATGTTATTTTTGATTTGGAAAAGGAACAAGTTAAAATTGCAAATATTTTAAGATTTTATTTGTATGTTCTTGAGAACTACCAAAAGTTTTTTTAAAAAGTTCAAATTATTGTGCAGTGTCGCTATTACAACTGGCAGGGTGCAAATTAAAATATTATTTCCTTTTGTGATATACTGGGAGCAATTTGAACATGCTTGATGAAATTTATGTTGTAGTGCAGTGCATAGACACATAAACACTGGCCAACATCTTTTTGATTCACATACATGTTGTGCAATTAGCTGTGGCTAATAGTTGCTAATTTAGGAGGTACCAAGGGATGTCTTGATCATATGCCTGGTTGCACATCTGATATACATCCTAGCACCTTGTAAATCAGCTGTAATTAGCAGCGGCAAGTTAGACAGACCTTATGTGAACACTGATATGACTCCAGACATGGGATTAAAATCAAATCTTTATATTTTATTCATTGAATTATTTTTTTACAAAGGTTAACATGGTAAGTTTCCATCAATCTTTAACAATGACATCACTGGACCATACTGATGCCACTAGAAAGGTCAACTTACTTTTAGAATTGAGCTAGTGCCATAAAGATACATAGAAATTATATTGGAGAGAGGCTAATAAAGCTAGATAGAGACACCCAAGACAAGCAAAGATTTTGCAGTTATTTTTTCCCCTGTGGACAGCTTTATCTGCAAAAGAAGGATGATTAATAAGATTGGTATAAAGGTTTCCTTCTGCTGTGGATGGGTATAATTGCTATAATAATCATAAATTTATTGTTTCCACCTGCAGCTTTAACTAGAGCCTACTTCGTTGCTTTACAGTCATATACTTTCAAAGGCATAGTGTGGAAACCTTTTATATCATGATTATCTGCTATTAGTCTCCTGTTTTATAGCTTTATTATTGCACCGTTTATCTCTCTCATCATTTCCAGTTTCCTTTTAACTGGGGTTTTCATCTTCTTAAAATGCAACCTATCTCTGTCATTTGCATGATAACTGAGCAGAGTTGAATTTTCCAACTATTAAGTGTCATAATCGGTATTGCTGTTGCTCACCCAGGACATATGAAAATGAATCTGAAGGTATGGCATTTCTCTGCATTATCACTGCATGATCATGTAGTGATGATATTAAGCAACACAGCAGATTAACATTCTACAAGGCAGTTCTAAAAATGTGTTCAACCCAAGCAAAAAATGTATAACATTTAAACTCAGATCACCATCATATTTAACACAGAAGAAGATAACAGACTGTTGTTGCTCTGTGCTACATTTGGTGATGTTTGGTCAAAAAGTTTTAAATTTATGATTTTTAGGCATAGAGCTCATTAACTCACCCTCTTATTTAGGCACGAGTTACTTTTTTCTCTCCAACAAAAAGAAATCAGCCAGTGGGATTTTTCCTTTGCTTTATGAATAGTAGTGAACTCAAGAGGATATCTTGTAGAACATCTTGATTGCTTCCATTGGTGTCAACAACAGTCACATTGTTATATGCTATGTTAAAGCTTAGCATCCTTTTTTCCTGCTGTAACATGAATCCAGTATTACCTGGTCTCTGAATCATGGATACAGAAGCACAATGTCCCACAATCATAAACTGGAGTGTTTTGTTTTAAATGAATATAATGCAAACATGACAGTACCCAGTAATACCTCATATAACATTAGTATCGAATAACACTAAAATTGCATAACATTAAGGAATCTGGGGGGAAGAATTGCATCAGATAACATTAAGATCCTATGGGATGCTTCAGATAACAACCGCTAAAGCCTGTGTGGTTACAATGTATCTCTATGGATCCCATAGGATTTTAACACGCATCAGATAACACTAAAAATCATATAACACCAAAACTTGTGGAACCAGGTTTTAGTGTTATATGAGGTTTTACTGTACTGCAGTTCATTCTAGAGCTGGTGTTTGTAGCTGAAGGATTTCTCCTAATTTTGGCTGCAATCTGATTGTTCAATCTAACCAACTTGTACCAAGACTGCATTTATATGCATATGTAGTGATGGATGACCCACGTTGAATTTGACACAGTATCAAGCAGAGCAAGCATGCATAGAACACATCTGTTAATCTTTCTAATGTCTCTGTCTAACTTATTGAGCTATACAGGATGAAAGGCATCACCCAAACTATATAAAGAAGTGTTAGCTTTGGTGTGTTAATGTTGGAGTGGATACTGCTAAAGCTGGAATTAATACAAGGAAGATTATCAGGAATATGCTTTCCAAACAAGTAACCATTAGCTGCTGAATAGTCCTTGTTCCCTCCCTTGAGGCTTAAGATATTATACTCTGAGTTTCTAGTCAAGCTCCACTGGTGGATCCAATGAAGATGGCAGACAAGAGGGTGGTCAGGAAACAATCATGACAATTGATGGAGCAATTTCCCCATTACAGAGGTTCAGCAGTGTTTCAGCAGGATCACTAGCTTTAAAAACATTTCAGTTCACTAGTCTGCTGAAATACATTATCCAACCCTTCGGAACTTTTCAGTAGTGTATGGAGAACATTTTTTAAAAGTACAGTAATACATCGGATAACGCTAAAACTTGGTTCCACAAGTCTTGGTGTTATTCGATTTTTAGTGTTATCCGATCCATGTTAAAATCCTATGGGATGGATCGGATAACGTTAAAGGTCCATAGAGATACATTGTAACTGCACAGGCTTTAGCGGTTGTTATCCAATCCATCCCATAGGACCTTAACGTTATTTGATCCAATTCTCCTCCCCAGATTACTTAACGTTATGTGATTTTAGTGTTATCCGATCCAATCGTTATCTGGTGTTTTTGTATGCCACTTGTTGAAAGCCACTGCCTCCCAAGTGTCTCATTGCTACCAATGTTACATAATGAGTAACATTGTATTCTGTAACATTAGTACAGATTTTAGTAACTCTTGCAGTTTCTCACTATATATCCCATTCTTCTTTTAAAAAATACTATAGAAAAGAAAATGAAAAGAATGTATTGAAAATGAATTAAAATCACCTAAAATATTTTGCAGGGAGTAAGGAATTTGCTCAACAAGTTTCCCATAGCACAGGGGTCAGCAAACCTGGCTCTCTAGATGTTCCTGGACTTCCATTTCTAAAACCCCTGATCAGCAGGTGTACTGACTTAGGCTTCTAATAATTGAAGTTCAATAATACCTGGAGAGCCAAGTTTGTTTACTCCTGCCATAGCCCTAACATTACTCATTATATGGGGGAAAGTATCATCTTTTTTCCATAAGAAGGAAGTTCACAATGCTTTTGTTATCCTCAAAAGTAACATGTTACAAGTAAGATTGTTACTTATAGCACATTACTGCCATGTAGTGATCCCAATCTCAACCAACTTTAAGCATTAAAAAGTTCTTCTACACCATTACTGAAGGACAAGATATGCTTATTGGATAATTTACAAAACCAGTGAGATATTGTTGTAGATTATTTTACTTTTTGTGGATTAAGACAAATGGAAGATTATGATACTTGGAGTTAGTCCTGAAGATACTGAAACTATTTATATCTTATATTAGTTACAATTATGATAGATGTCTGTCTTGACCATCATTATCTGAGAGAGTTACATATACAGTACCAAAATTCCATAATTTGATCAATATTTATTTATTTATTTATTTATTTATTTATTATACTTATACCATGCCCATCTAGGAGATTTTCCTATTCTGGGTGGCTAACAACACAAAACTCTCTCACACACACCAGAAAATGAGAGAAGACATTACTGCATCTGTCAAAACAAGTTCAACTTGGTTCAGTTCTTGCTTCCTCTATAACTCCCAAGGGAAGAAAACGGAGTCTCTGAAAAGTGCCTTGTAACTGGGTAAAAACTTTGACTGGAATGGAAAATACAGGAAATGTAGCACCACAGGAAAACAAGATTCATCAAAGACAGCATGATCAGAGATGACCTGATTTACTATGAAATATCTGCTTTCACTTTTCATATTTCCAATGTGTCACACAGTTCAGACCTTCCCTAATCTCTTCCATAATCTCAGTCCTTCCTTCTCCCATCACTGTGTTATACATTTCCAATTGTTTTGTGCTTTTTTGTTGTTGTTAGCCTCTGGGTTTAGACCTGACATTCTCTTAAGAACCAGCAGCGGTACTTGGGCAGGAATATTCCACTGAAGTAATGTAAACATGTATTTAAAAGTCCAACTTTGATGCAGTAATACCTGCCTATGGTTGTCAAATTGCAGAGCTGGATCTGAACTTTGAAGAGTCTAACTCCATTGCAGGGCCTCCAGGAATAAGTGTTGGGGAATAAGAAGGCTATAAATTAGCCATTGAGTTGATCCTCTATGATCTCAAATGCTAGTTATTTTGTTTTGTTTTGTTTTGGGATGTATTTGGTTGATCTATTTTTGATTTGTTTTGTATTTTGTTGTGTTATTTGATATTTGTATGCTCACTGTCCAGAGTGGGAAATTTCCCAAATGGGCAGTATAAAAATGTAATAAATATGAATAAATAATTTTTTACGTATTTATTTTTAGATTTGTATCCCGTTCTCCTCAGTAGCAACCAGCTCAGAGTGCCTCACAGAGTCCTGTAATATCACTATTAAAGTACAAACAAAAATACAATAGCATACAGTATAACAAAACAGTAAAATACAGTAAATAGCATATACATTACATAGTATACATTACACATCAATATACATTACAATACAATCAAAATACCATGGCATGTAGTGCAACAGAACAATAAGGTTCAATAAATATCATACAGTAGAACAATACATATCATAGTAGAAAACATTATATTGCAAAAATGTCCACCTGTGGCTGCAGTCCAATTACTCTTCCTGACCAAAGGACATTGGTCGGGAGTCCGGGAAAATTGTGGCACAGATTTCATTAGCTGCTGCCTCGTGCAGCTGGTGTTCCTTTCTCCTCCTGGCCAGAAGATGCCCAGCTTTGTCTCCTCTCCCCTGGCTGGGCAGGACAAGAGAAGGAGTCCATTGGGGATAGCGGCAGCAGGTCTCATAGCCCCCAGCCCCCAGCACAGCTGTGTCTCATCTCCCTGGGATAGGGAAAAGAACTCAGACTTGTCCACTTCCCTCCAGGCTAAATGGCCAAGGAAAAATCCCAGTAGTGAGAGTGGCCAAGCAGCCATGGCAGGGCTCTTGTAGCCAGCTGGTAGACTCACAGGTGTTCTTCCTTCCCTCAAGGCCAGGGCTAGTAGAGGGAAAAGTCCAATGGAAGGGCCGGGAGAGTATGGCAGCAGCTTCTTTGAGTCTCCCATGGCCACAGGGGGCTCCTTTATCCTGGCCAGTGGAAGGGTCAGGAGGGCACGGGGCGTGGTAGCAGTGTCTTCTTCGAGTCTCCTGTGGCCATAGGATGCTCCTTTATCCTCCCGGCTGTTTGGGCGGGAATTTATGCCACTACTTCTGCCATCATACCTTATCAGTTTCCAACCTCCTCCCTCAATAAGGTGCAGTGGTGGGATTCAATTTTTTTACTACCTACTCTGTGGGTATGGCGTGTGGGGGGAGTCCATTTTTAAACTGCCCACATTTGCAGCCTTAAACAAACTAGATGAAAGCAATCCTTTTACTGGGCTTACTCTCAAGAAGACCACCCTTTGTCCAGGTCTGGTCAGGGTCCCTTGACTGGTCAGAACAACCTCAAGGTTCCACAAGACTGTAGAGCCGAAGAAATGTTTTTTTCTATATTATTTTATATTTTTATCTGACATTTAAAAGGTTAACTCCATCCTCAGATCACCCCTGCTCATCCTCTTGTCTGCACTGAATTTTCTAATATTTTTTCTCTTGCAGTGCTTTTGAGGAAACCCTGGAAAGCTTTTTAACCTTTGAAGTCATTTGAAGTTTGATCGAATCAAGCAACTTGATACATTGTTTGTAATGTTGGATTGAATTTTTTTGTCATTATACTGTTACATTTTTATATTGTATGCTACTCTATGCTATTTTTTTACTTTGGGGATTGTATTTCTACATTGTATTTCTTTTGTATAGTTATTTTGTTGCATGATTGCATTGCCACATTGTTGCTGTTGTGTGGTGTCCTATCAGAGCATAGTTTGCCTTATTGTACCTTATTGTGCCTTATTGGTTGATTGTATGTTAATTGTTGTACACCGCCCTGAATTGGTCGCATCAAGTAGGGCGGTATAAAAATCCAATAAATAAATAAATAAATAAATAAATTGTATCAGAGCTCTTCCCCTTTAAGTCTGAACTACTGTTACTTTTAACTTTGACTCTTATTGCAGTTTCACCCACCCATGCCAATACAAGTCAATGGAGCAGGGGAACTTGAAACCACTCCATAGACTTGCACTGGGCTTCCCTCAAAGTCTCTGCTACAGCAAGACTTTTAAAATGGGGCTTTTTAAATAGCGGTTTGACTTTTTAAAAAAATAATTAAAAATTGATCCTTAGTTATCTACCTGCAAGTAAGAAGGATGGTTCTGTGTACAGTGTCGTGCTTATGGACATATAGGCCTAGTGGGTAGAGTTGTGGGAAAATGGAAAATAAAGGTTAAAAGTATTTTATTGAAAATAAAATATAAAAATATATATAAATGGAAATAAAAAAGGGTTTTTCTGGATTTGGGGAAAACAAAACAATAGTCACAGTGGCTATTTACCTCAATAAAAGCATTTAACAGTTATTTGATTCAAAAACATAGGTGGAGGATGGATAATGTATGAATGGACATGAGGAATGGAATGTTACACAAAATTACAGTATAACACTTTCATAGATGAACTCAGTGAATATTACAGATTATTATTTAAGAGGCAGAAATGCACTGTGCCAAAAAAAAAAAAAAAAACAACCCTGTAAATTGTTTATCTGCCCTTATTGGGAAAGAGGGAAAGTGAAAAGGTAAGGGGAAAAAATATAGCTATACCACGCATACAAGCACAGGCAAGAATACACATTAGTCTTTTGTATGAATTGTCAGCTCACAGAGTGAGTATTGAGCAACACAGAAACATGAATCGAAAGAAGCAACAGATTGAACACCAAGTGAGCAAGTCTGAGAATAACAGATTGCTCTTCAAGGTATTGTCTAATGAAGGTGACTCTTACTCAAAACATAATTCTCTTATGGCTAACCAATAGGCAATTCATCATTAGACAGATATAGGTTTGATCTTATGGACCAAAGGCATTGCATGCATAAGGAGAAGCCTGATACCAGGCACATAGAGACACAAGGGTAGGGCACAGTTACAAGACAGGAAATTGATGGACATACATAGGTGTTTTTGTTTTGGAGATGCACTCTGTGAACCAGCATGACAGGGACATAATTACTAATAGATTAATGGAAGATTGGGCAACTTAATCTACCAAGACAATGCAGCCCTTCAAAAGGAGTCTTTATGTGTGAACACTGGTGAACATTAACCAAATGCCTTTCAATCCTCTAGGACCATGGGAGCTATGACAGCTATACCTCCCATTTCACTGCAACAGATGTGTGCAATTGTGATTGCCATTAGCTGACTGAAGGGGCAATTAGGGAAGGAGAACATATGGACAACAGACTATATGTATCCTATTTATCTTCAAGGCCCCACAAATCCTTGTAAGTGCCTATTGCCCTATTTTTTTTTAAAAAAATCTTAAAATGGTGCTTTACCTGTAAGAAAACCATTTTGGTTCACAACAGTAGGTAATCAGTTTGGAAACAAAACAGGCAAGGAATGCATATTTTACTTTAAACAGAGTGACTGTCTTCCAAATAAATTACCTTGTTCATCACTTTTAGGAGAGCTGGGGATTTGGTGATAATCTGGGCTTGAGGAGGCAATGCACCATTTGTCCCAAAGAAATTCCCAATTTTCCTTTTGTTCAACTCAAAGGCAACACAATGCAATTAATAAATATATTAGATTTCCACCCCTCAAAGATGGACAACATTGACACTGTTTAGTGCAACTAAAATCATATTTTATTATACAGTTGTACCTCGCTTAAAGAGCATAATTTGTTCCACAGGATTGCTCTTTAAGTGAATTTGCTCTTTAAGCAAAATACCATTGTAAGTGACCAATTGTGACTTCTGGTGGGGGGGGGGAGGATTGCAAACCCCGATTTATTTCTTAAGTGAGTTTTTGGTTGGTTTTATTTAGTTAAGCAAAGCGAACATTCAGAGAAAATTCTGCTCTTTAAGCAAGTTACTCTTTAAGTGAGACACTCTTTATGCGAGGTTTGACTGTATCATGAAAGACATAGGATACTGACATAGATTGAAGTTACCTGTTCTCTGCATTTGCAAAGAACCAATTTCTGAAATACATGTTTACTTAGAACCAAGTTCCATCGAGGTTAATGAGACTTACTGCCAGTTCGTGGGTAGAGGATTTCAGCCTTAAAGGGTTATGTCTATTGTATAAACAAAAAGTGTTAACCATTCTCAAGGGTTTTTTCTTCAAGAGACATTTCACACCAAATATTCCAGGTTAAATAGTTAGATAACAGTATGAGGGCCAACACGTCATACTTCATAGTATGAAATTGGAAGCACTTCTGCATCTATCTGATGTGTCCAATTTCACCTTGATCAACCTTTACAAAATAAATATTAAATGGTGCTATTAAAACATGTTCATAGAGGACTCAGCTGTTTTCATTAAGAAAACAAGCTGAATGAATGGCCCTATGGATTTTATTGCAGTGCATAAAAATCTCTCAGATGGAATGGAAGAGTCAAGAACAGTGGTTTGCAACATGGGGCCCACACCACACAGGGGGACTTCAATTCCCAGAAGCCTATGCCAACACATTGGCTGATCAGTGCTTTGGGAAATTGACTTAGGCTTCTGGAAACTGAAGTCCAAAAACTAAAGGTTGGGAAACACTGCTCTAGAACATAATTCTCCCATGGTATTAGAATGCAAACAGTGAAGGGTCAGATCAAAAACATAAATTAGGCTACTGCATTTTATTGTGAGTAACTCTGAATTAATCTCTACTCAAAAAGACAAATTGGGTTACAAATTATAAATTGCTACAAGTTTATTGTTCCCCTAAATAGCAATAGCAACAGCAATTTCACTTATATAGCACTTAGGGTACTCTCTGGGGAGTTCACAAGTTATTTAGCATTTTGCCCCTAACAAGCTGGGTACTCATTTTACCAACCTCAGAAAGCTGGAAGGCTGAGTCAGCCATGATCCTTGTTCAGGATCAATCTCACAACTTTTGGAAGCAGTATAGCAGTTTAATCACTGCACCACAACGGCTCTTCTAAATACAATGTGGGCATCCATTTTGTCTCAGGAAAACAAGTGACCATTGGCTGTGGTTAGGAGTTGTATGACAGTACAGTATTGGGCATGGGGAGGCCTGGTGATCTGCAGGCCCCACACTCTTTCCCGCACTCACTAATCCATACATCAAATGATCTCCCATCTTCTTTCTCTCTCACACAGAGAGAATTACACATGTATGCATTTTCCTCATCATCTCCTTTTCTCAGGATAGTCAATATGTTGAAATTCCATTAACACTTGGATAAGTTATTTTTCTTGGACTACCTCTTCCAGAAAGCCCCAGGCATCACAGCCAGTAGCCATGCGATGTGGCACATCCTGGAAAGTGTAATCAAAACAAGCAAATTTCCAAACTCAGAATTCCCAGTTGCATATGAACCTTCTCTTACCTGCTGTTCTTTTCACTGGGTTGGGTAATAGCTGGGGAGAGGAGAGGTAGGTGTGCAGTTTAAATAGGAAGGAAAGCATTCACTTTGCCAGATAGGGTAGTTATTTCTCATAAAAATAATTCCCTACTCTCTGTGTTCAAAGCTCTGAACATTGCTTTCTTGGAAGCACCGTGCTAATTTTTAACTTTGGTTTGGTGATTAATATATATTTATAAGAGATTACAGTGTATCTTACCTTCAGAAGGAATGAGTCCTGAAGCCAATTAGATTGTAATGCTTACACCCTGTAGACAGAAAGCTCTCTGAAGCACTTTCTCACTTACCTGGCCTCAAGCTGTTACCTTTCTTTATTGGGATCTACAAATCCAAGATGAACCTTCTTATTCTTGCTACAGCTTCCACAAGTCCATTTTTCAGATTATGCTTTTTTCCCCCTGTTGTAAACATATGCCTAGCAGATGTGAAAAGAACTCTGTGAAAGCCTGATTGAGGTGTCTGACAACGAGCAATACTTTTCTTTCAGCATGATAGTGTATTATGCACTCTGCACTTCTAATCTTCCCTTCATATCAGGCATCTTTTTGCTCTTTCAATTGGCATTGTCCAGAGAGCATTAGAGTTTTCTGTGAAACGTAAAGAACCACACTGGGTACGCTTGGTGCATTGCTAATCACATCAGTGTAGTTGTTGTTTGCAAGGTATGTAAGATATATAAGAAGTGTTTTTACCATTGCCAGTGAGTTTTCATGGTGGAGAAAAGCATAAAATGCAGGTGTCCAGAGTCTTTATTCATCCTTCCATTCACTATCACGCTGGCATCCTCATAACAGAATAAGCTGATTAAAAAAGACACACACACCACAGACTGAATTTCATCAATTTCTCAATATCCTTGGCTTCTTTATAAACCACAGATATTCTCAAATTATTAGCTAATACAGTTGTACCTCGCTTAAAGAGCATAATGCGTTCCACAGGATTGCTCTTTAAGCGAGTTTACTCTTTAAGTGAAACACCATTGTAAATGACCAAATGTGTGTGTGTGTGGGCGAGGCAGGGGGGGGGGTTGTGAACCCTGATTAATTTGTTAAGCGAGTTTTTGGTGGGTTTTATTTGTTAAGGGAAGCAAACATTCAGAGAAAATTCTGTTCTTTAAGCGAGTTACTCTTTAAGTGAGGTACTCTTTATGCGAGGTTTGACTGTACCAAGATTTTTCTGCACTCCTCTTAAATTATTTGCCTATGTTGTATCCACAATTTAGATGACCATGAAGAATGTCTCACCTGCATGACATGGTTAAGAAAAGAAGAACCAACATGAAGAAAATATAGTTCCATCATATTGTCAAGCTCAGACAAACGACACATAAAACCCACAGAGCACCATAAAGCTTTTTAATATCTCCTGGTAGTTTGAGTCTGTGGTGTTCTAACTCAGCTAACATTTACTCTGAAAGGGGTTAAATACAAGAGTGAACCAAATAAATTAAGTCAATCATTTCACATTTTGTATGAGTATCAAGATGTATGTCATTTACTTGTTCCTGCCTGGTTCAACAGGAAAGTCAAAGTGCAGTAATTAATCAATCTGGTCTCCTGGCCAGCTTATGAAAAATGTTGCTTCCAAACCTGTTTAATTTCTTCTTCACAGGATAAGGATAAATCGCTGTTTTCACTTATATTGAAGTAAACAGAGAAAAATGAGTCCAGACAACACGAGTTTATCTAATTGTACAAGCTTTATTTATCCATATTTCATCTATACATAAAAGCATAAAGATAAGCATGTTACCTCAAAACCTTTCTCACAGCTGTGGACAAATCTATAGGTGCATATGCTTAAAAATGTGAAAAATGAACTTAACATTTAGGCAGACAATTAAATCAGACAAAAATAAGAGCTTATATCTTTAAGAAGTTTAACTCATAATTTGAAAATCTACAAATATTCCTCTTCTGTGTCTAGGCCAGATGTGAAACTACCAAATTGGAGGCACCTTTAGGTGAGTTCATTCTGCAGTTCCTTTCACTTAACCTAGTGTGAGAAAGATTAGCTGGTAACACAAAGTTGCTGTTACCAGGCTACGCCTGATTGTGGTTCAAGAATACCACAATATTTGAGGAGGTTCTTTCTGTGTATAAATATACAAATACATTTCTTAGCCTTTTAGCATATTTGAAGGGTTACACAGAAAGAGCCTCCTCAAATATTGTGGTATTTTTGAACCACAATCAGACGTACCCTGGGCAATGGCCAACTTGTGCAGGCTAATCTTTCTCACACTAGGTCAAGGCAAAGGGAACTGCAGAATAAAGTCACCGAAAGGTGGCTTCATTTTGGCATTTTCACATCTGGCCTAGACATGGAGGAAGGAAGGAAGCATATCTGAACACACGCAGGAAAAAAAATACTAAGTTATTACATACTCACCCAGTCATCTGCTAGTTTAAATCTATGTAGGAAAATCCTTGACTTCTCTGTGTTGCCTGTTTACTGCTGTTTCTTCTGTTGCTATTATCTTTTTCTGTCCTGGTTGGCATCTTACTTTATACCAATCTTTTTATAGGCAAAATAAATCCAGCAGAGCAAATGCAAAATTTCATATACTTTGCTTTGAAAGAGACTTCTATTTGCTCAGCATTGCTCTTTGCATGAAAAGCAAACCTCATAGAGCAGAGGTGGCCATCCTTGGTGCTTCAGCTGTTCTTGGACTTCAATTGCCAGAAGCCCAAGCCAAGCACACCTGCAGATCAGGGCTTCTGGGAAGTCCAAGAACAGCTGAAGCACCAAGCTTGGCCACCTTTGTCATAGAAAAACAATAGCTCTCTGATATTCATGCAGATAACGTGGGATTAGATAACAAACTATTAGGTTTCATTCTTTACTCTAGAATGGCTTCTAATGGACATTCAGTGCATTGCTTTTTGTTATTCTTTTCTTTTCATTTTTTTCATTTTTTATCCTTTATCAGACAGTTTGTTGTACAAATTTCCATGTTGTATTTACATTTTACATTTCTTATACTCTTATTCATTTAATATTTCATATGTACAAAATCCAAACTGTGACAGTTCTCACTAGCAGGCAAGTGCAATGAAGACTTGTTTATATGTTTATTCTATTGCTCAATAAGACAATTTTGGAATATTGCTGATATGTAGCATAGATTTGTTAGATCTGTTTATTTCTATTGACATCCTTGTGAATAAATATATTCATTTTTTAAAAGAAATAAAACACTTAATTTACAAATGTAGGATACAGTAAAACACCGGATAACGTTTAGACCGGATAACGCTAAAATCGGATAATGATGCAAGATTTTTGGAAAAATCTTGCATCGGATAACGATTCTTTAGTGTTATCCGATTCAATTGTTGGGGGGGGGGGGACGAAGCCCTTGTAGGCTGTGTCCAAAGCCGCTGGGCTTCGGACACAGAGCGGGCACCTCTTCCCCCCACCCTACTGGCCCCTTAGTGCTTGCTAAGGGGCCATTAGGGTGGGGGGGAGAGAAGGCGACTGTTCACACGCCTTGTGGCATGTGAGTGGGCACCTCCTCTTGCCACCCGACACGACCCTTAGCAAGCACTAAGGATCGTGTCAGGTGGCAAGAGAAGAGGCTCCCGCTTGTGTGCCTTGTAGTGCATGAGCGGGTGCCTGTTCCCCCCACCCTAATGGACCCATAGTGGTTGCTAAGGGGCCATTAGGGTGGGGAGGAGAGAAGGCGCCTGTTCGTGCGCCTTGTGGAGTGCGAACGGGTGCCTTCTCTTGCCACCCAACATGATCCTTAGTAAGCGCCAAGGATCGTGTCGGGTGGCAAGACAAGAGGCTCCCGCTTGTGTGCCTTGTAGTGCATGAGCGGGTGCCTGTTCCCCCCACCCTAATGGCCCCTTAGTGGTTGCTAAGGGGCCATTAGGGTGGGGAGGAGAGAAGGTGCCTGTTTGTGCGCCTTGTGGAGCACGAATGGGTGCCTTCTCTTGCCACCCAACATGATCCTTAGCAAGCGCTAAGGATCGTGACGGGTGGCAAGACAAGAGGCTGGAAGTGCTGAAATTGCCATGTATTTGCACTGAAACACTGCAAAAATGCAGTGAAAAAAATTATCAAAAATGGTGTGAAAATGTTCCTCCCTCGCTCTCTTCTCCAAGGGAAGTGGTGGAGATGGGGAAAAATGCCTGGAAACATGATGCAAATGCATCTGCTGTTGCAGCCACTGCATGTGACTGGTCCCTACGCTAACTGAGGAGGCATGGTTAGGCCCCTGGCAGGAAAAGGTTGGAAACCCTTTGGTCTACAGGATACCCTCTTTTGCTCAATGTTATTCATTTCAAAACAATCAGCCATGACACTTATTTTGTATTTGGGTGAGAAGTGGTTAACTGTCGAAAAAAGGAATCAGCTTCTGAGATTTATCCTTGCTTAGGGTCACAATGTGAATGGTACTAGGTGAATGTAGAGAGTCAATAATGCAATCCCTGCAGTAGAATTCTTTCTTTCTTTATTTTTTTAAAAAAGTGGAAAGGGCAAACCATTCTTCTTCAAGAAAAACAAGATTGGTCTATTCAGCTTATTTGATCTGTTTTAAATCTGGAGTTTAAAACCATTTGTGATTTGAAAATCATTTCCCAAAAACTTTCTTGAGTCTGTCACAGAGCAAGAGCAGTCTATCTGCTACACCTCAGCCAAGCTTGGTGCTGATCTGGTGTTCAATTTCAAAGTGACAATTTTTGTTTGTGATTCTCTCTCTCTCTCTCTCATTTGAGTTTCCTTCTACAACTTTGTTTTGCTCTGCTGCACAACAACACAGCTACGCTCCTGTGCAGGTGTAACATATTGATAACCTACATAGATAAGTGAGGGTTTTTGTGTGTGTTTTTAACAGCAAGAATAAAACCACAAGCATCTTTATAAATGGGATTGAAGGATCAGCAATAACAGCAGATTGCTGGAGAAAGTGAAAGTGAGTGATTCACCCACCCAGAGAGAGAAAGCTTTGAACACTCAGTTTTATAAGGTCTACTTTTGAATCCCTGTGTGTTCAGCTGAGTTTGTAGTGCTTAATTGGGGTTGCCACCTCTTTTTCCTGACAGACTTCTCTGTTTAACTGCTATGTGACAAGCAGGTACAACTGGGAATAGCTGTACCTAGTGAATGCAGTAATGGCAGATGACTGAGAATTTTGTTCAGTTCATGGTTTTTTAAGGAACTTCTCTGTATTCATCTAGCTGATAAAGACTACACTTTATTAGTGGTATTGTGGTGACTAAAATTCAAAACAGTTCCAATCTGTAACTGGAAGTGACTTATCTTACTTAGCAGAGAATCTACCCCTCAGAAATCAGGCCTGCTTCACTTGCTCTACTCTTACACCTCAACTCCACGTACCAACTCCCAGGTTTGCTAGAAAGTCCATTACCTGTTGGAGGGCTGTCTCAGTAGCGGCTCTGGCTAACTGGAATGCTCTACCTGTGGACTTTACCTTTAGTAAAGGTAAAGGTCACCCTTGCTCAAAAGCTAGTCATATCAGATTCTAGGGTCCAGTGCTCATCTCTGTTTTATCAATTGAAAACTTTTCTTTTCAAGGAGTCCTTCGGCAGCTTGTTGAAATTTAAATAGACAATCTTCCCATAGTGGCCACTTGGGCTAGTGCTCCTTGGTGCTGGTTAGACTGTGTGGGTAGAGGGTTTTTTATGGTTTTATGGTGTTTTTTTAACATTGTGAGCCATCTAGAGTGGGAGTGCATCCCAGATAGACGGGGTATGTTCAAACAAGAACAACAACAGCAGCAACAGGGATGGGAAGGAATTTCACTTTAGATCATTTTTATAAGAATTTTCCAAAATTGAAACATTCTTTTTCATCAGACAAAAATATTAAAATAATATCTAGACATCTCTATATAGCTATATAATGTTGGAGAAGCCAAAGAGGCCGATGCATAAATCTGCACCCACATTTGAGGCAACGGAATCACAAAATCACTCTCCTTGATGTGCAGAGGCACAAAGTATTTTGTGGTACACTCAAGAACTGTTCTTGTGCAGATTCAGGAACATAGCACAAATAGCACTTTCGAGTTAAAATAAATCAAATTCCACAAAACTATTACAGCTCTTATTTTGATGCATGGACTTTTAAGGATTAGAAGCATTAGAAAGGATGGTCATGTCTTTTTTTTTTAAACCATTGATTTTGTTTCCTGTCATCTTTGTGTGCTTTGCTTCTTAATGGGAAAGAGTGGTAGTTTTGTACAGAGGAAATTTACTCAAATTAGAGAGAACTTGACAAGAAAAAATGTACTCCTTTCACTTTCACTTAGAAGAGAGCAATATTGTCAAAATCCTTGTCAAGATATTCATCAGCTCTAGATACCCGAAAATGACAAAAACAAAGAACTCAGAAAAAAATGTTCTTTATACTGTATATCTAACTTCGAGTGTAACTTTAAAATGACTAGATGAGTCCCTGTTATCAAACTCTATTGGTGGTGAATTGCTTTTCGCAGCTGATAGTTTCTATGTGGCATTTTAAACTTTGTGATAGTTGTATAAGTTTAATTTGGTTCCCAGCTTGGAAGGAAGGAAGGAAGTTTGTGATCTCTTTTTCTGAGAATCTTCATATACATGGCAAGGAGGTATATTGTAATCCGTGATGCAAGTGGCTTCATTTATTGAATTTGGGCAGTGCAAATGAAGGAATAGCAATAACACTTAGATACCACATGATACCACACTTAGATACCACATGAACTGCTCCTGAGCAGTTCAAAAGTTAGTTAATATTTTGTCCCCAACAAACTTGGTACTAGAAAGCAGCCTCCCTTTGCTATACCTGGATGTAAAATAGTTGCTTGGTCAGATGGACGGGAATATAATAGAGGCTAGTGAGGCTGATCTTAGTCCTCCCCTGGGCTCAATTATTTGATTTCAGGATTGGTTTTAACTTTCATTAAGGCTTCATCAACCAATCTTCTTCAGCTTCAGTGCTCCTTTATTTTGCTATTGTATCTGGCACCTTGCACTTTTGTTCAGATTTCAGCACTCTTACCCCCTGCAACAGAAGAGCAAACCTGAGTGCCCTTTGGTGCAAACTAACCTGTATGAGACTGGTGGCTTCTTAAATTAGATTGACTCCTACAGAAACACACAAATATCCCTGTTCTGTCTATTTTTCACTCTTTCCCCCCAAAACCCAGTACATAACCCTTGTAAGTATCTGAGGTTTCAAAAAGTTGAATGTGGGGAAAAGTGAAAATGAAAGATTTCTCCATCCTTTTTAATTGTCTATCATCAAATATCTTTTCCCTAGAGGGGCGGGAGATACGTGTAAACAATAAAGAAATAAATAAGACAGGATGATGAGCAATGATAAAGAAAAGGGAGGGAAGGCAAAATTGGTGTGAATGATAAGTTGTCCATCTTTATACGAAACAACCTATTTGTGCACAAAACTGCATTTTTATGCAATTGCAAATGACCCCAAACTCAGAAGACTGCTGTTTTCTGGGGAAAATATCTTTCTGAACAATCAGTCTTTTCTTCTCTGCTTATTATGGTTTATATTATCTGGCTTCTCATGAGAAATTTGTGTGTTTTCAGTTTACTTTTCAAAGGAAAATTATAACACCAATATTGAATGCAAATTATAGAGAACTTCTTGATCATCATGCCACGTAACCCAAATCTGTAAGAACAAAGAATTTAGTGGGTACTGTTTTCATCCCTAACATGTACATTAATAGACCAAGACCATTCTCAACTCTTATCCACATTGTAAGTTCTGAAAGCTGCTGAGTTGTATCTATTACTGCTTCACATAAGTACTCTACCATTTTAATTACTTCAAGGCCAATGCTTACCTCTTATTTGATAATGATGGCATCTCACCCAGCCTTTCTACTCATGATAAATTAGAGTTATAATTGGAGTAATTGGTAATTAGAGTTGCTTTCTGCAAACAGAACTCACACGTTTTTCCACACTTTTCACTGTGACTAAGCGGTGCTTCAGTGATTTTTTTTTTTTTGGGGGGGGGGGGTTTGAGAGAGAAAATAATTGGCTGCAATTAATAGGGCAAAAATTCACTAGCATTCTAGTTGTCCTTAAATGTAAAGGTAAAGGTAAAGGTTTCCCTTGCTCAAAAGCCAGTTGTATCTGACTCTAGGGTTCAGTGATCATCTCTCTTTCAAAGCAGAAGAGCCAGCGCTGTCTGCTTCTGCAGACTGTTCTGTGGTCATGTGGCAGGCATGACTAGACACCAGAGTGCATGGAACACTGTTTACCTTCCCACCGAAGTGGTCCCTATTTATCTACTTGCAATTTCTTGCTTTTGAACTGCTAGGTTGGCAGGAGCAAGGACAGTCCTACAGTCCTACAGTACTTGGGAATCAAACTGCTGACCTTCCACCTTAGCTGGAGATATACCATAGTTTTAAAGAGACTTGAAGAGTCTTGAAGATAGAAGCATGAATGGCTGTTGTATTTGTGCTCATTCTGCTTAGTTCCATCATTATCTCTAATCCAATAAACTTTTAAGATTCTGAAGCTCTGCAAAAATCTGGAAAAGCAAACCCTGTGAATAGGGAGAGAAATGAGATATGCAGAAGAAGAGAGCCTCCCTCCAAGCAAAATTGCTTTAGACCATTAATATTCTTAGAACTTCTCTAAACCATTCTCAGATATTTCCTCGAAACTATGGAATGCAGAACTTTCTCTAAGCATTCAATCTAGGAAGATTTTTTTAGCAGTGTTTGGAAGCTTTTGTAAGAGTGGACAATGTTCCAAGGAGGAATCAATATGGGAACTCCTTAGTGCAAAAAGAGGGGCATGCTACCCTCTTTGCTGCTGAAACTCTTTGACTGCTGTGGAAATTCATCTGCTATTATATTGTGGTTGACTCAAAAAAATGGCAAATTTGAAAAATTAATTCAGTAGTGCTGAAGGGTGTCAACTGAATCAGTTAGGCATACGGGCATGGCAGGGTGATTATTCTAGAAGGTCATGACAGAAGGAAAGGAAGGGAAAGAGGACAATGAGCAGTGTTGCATGTTGGCAGCATACTTGAATTCATGGAATCCTATTACTTCAGGAAGTGAGGGGTGTGTTATAGAGAAATATGCAACCACCATGTCACACGTTGCCCACATTTCACTTACAGAGATAACATGGGGTTGAGTCAGCAGAAGATTGATAATAATGAGATAAGTCCAATGGGACTTTGTTAACAGAAGAGAATTCAACTTCTCCAAACTGGTGCAGTGATTTCTGAAGTAATGCCCAATTGCAGTGGTGGCCAACCTTGGCACTCCAGGTGTTCTTGGACTTCAATTCTCAGAAGCCCAATCAACACAACTGCTGATCAGGGCTTCTGGGAATTGAAGTTCAAGAACATCTGGAGTGCCAAGGTTGGCCATCACTGCCCTATTGCCTGGACTGGGAGGGACCATGTTACACAAAAAAATAAATAAACAGAATGAACCCAGCTCATGGTATTATCAGTAGCTTTCTCATTCCTGTCCCCATTCATTGCAGCTGTAATGCTGCCTTCTAACCCTTTTTCAAGTGTTTTCTAACCTTTACCAACAACGTTTAGAAAATACTGATGTTTCTTTGAAAGGGAAGTGAAAAACTGGGAAATGGGTTTTTGGAAAAACAAGTAGGACTAGAAGAACAGGGAGTCTGATAGGCGTACATCCAATGCAAAAGTGGTGCGTGTGTATGTGTGCATTGTTCATCTCTCATGTTTACTGATAAAGTCCTTTCTACAATCCTCTCAGGCAAATCATGATAATTGCTCCTCTTAAATGGAAAATGGAGGACTCACCTGCGGTGCTAGTTGCAAAGTGCTTTTTTGTTTTGATTTTGTTTGTTTTTCTGGCATCCACCCTTCCACCTTCCTCCTCAAACAGCCCTCTGGGAATGTCATATGATTAAATCATCATTAATATGAGGTTCGGCTGGTGCTAATTTATGGTGACCCTTCCATTGTTTTCTTGGTATATGGTATTCAGAAGTTGTGTTATCTGTCCCTCCTTCTGGTTGATGCTCTTGGAGTATGCTCAATGTTGTGATAGTGGCTGGGCACCTAATCCATCAGTTGCATGCAATCCTGCCTAGCCCCTCTTCCAAGGGGCAAAATGAGCTATAACAGTTTTTCATTGTGAAGTAGTCGTGATAGTAGGTGGTTTGTTTGCTTTTTGCTACAGATTCTGCCAGTTTGGCAGTTTTTACTTTCTCTTTCTTGCTGCCTACAGCTTAAAGTTTCCATCTAAGAGCTTGCAACTTAGCATTAACAGGGAAGCTGCTGTGAGCTACATGACCTTAATATAGGCAAAACAGAGAGTGTGGTGGGTCTGTTGTTAAGAAGCTCACCTTGTTAGCTGGAAGGCGGACTGGAGAGGCTCTCTGCTCGTACCATCAGCTAGAGAGGCTCATCTCTCTGGCACAAGAAGGAAGACCTTCTCTGTGTCCACTCCAGCCTTATGGAACCTCCTGCCAAGTGAGTTGTGTCTCCAGACAGAGCTGCTGCCCTTCAGAAAGGGGGTGAAGACCTGGCTGGCAGGGCATGAGTGGGGTGTGGGCCAGATGGTCAGCTCGGTCAGCTGGCACCTTTGAATAACCCTACCTCTCTCCCTGTTTTTTTTTTTAAACTTTTCAGTCTTTTAACTTTTAATTTTTAAATTTTTGCTGTATGCAATGTGTTTTAACTGTTTTAAATTGTAGGCCACCCTGAGTCCTTGGATGAGGATGGTATATAAATGTAATAAAATAAGTAAATAAATAAATAATGATAAATAAGTTGGCAGTTCAAGACCCGAGTACTGCATGATGGAATGAGCACCTGTCTCTGTCCCAGCTCCTGTCAACCTAACAGTTCAAAAGCAAAAAATTGCAAGCAGATAAATATATGTAAAATCATGATTTTAAACAAGCTTTTTTCTATCTTCAGTAAATCAACCATCACGAGCTGCCATGAGATTTTCCATGCAAGCACTTACCTGGTCAAACAGAGCTGATTTGTGTCATATCAATACCCACCATTAATATTTTAAATTCTACAGGTTGTGGATTTTAAGCTCAAAGCTCTAACAATAACAATATGAGAAGTGCCAGGGTAATTGTGCCCTTTGTTCGTGGTATTAAAATCAGCAGGTCTGCAGGAAATAGTAGGCGGTTTTTAAAGTCTTATCATCTTTTATAATAGGTTCTTGGTACTGATCAGGAGTTAGATTATTAAACAATATTTTAATAAAGATGCACCAAGGATTCATGCAGTAATCTGTGCTTGTGTAATGAACTTTCATCATAAGATTCTGCAATTTGTTCCATTTATGTTTATCATACTGTGCTGTGTATATTACAACAAAATGTGTGTGCATGTATATACAATTATTCTTGGTGTGCTTTTAAAGTGTGTATCTCCTTTTTTTGCTATTTTTATTGAGTAGTATTTCCTCCTTTATTACAATAATAAAGTAGGCACACTGTATATACAAAAGCCATTAGCACTATATATTAAGTTGACATTCACTTTTATTATTATTAAAATGCCTTAATGGTTATTGCTATATTTGTGAGATATATAGATTAACCTTCTAATGGTTATTCTGATATTAATAAGATCTACACAGCAATTGTGCATTTCTTATTGCTAATATAATAAGATATAGCAGATATTTTTGTAAGACATGAGAGTATTTGATACGTAATTCATTCACAGAACCAGCTGTTACCATACATAAGGCAATACATGCCCCCCAAAATGTGACATATTCCTTTATATCATATCAAGGTAACAACAGTGCAGATGCTTAAATTAGGTATACTATCACTATATATTTAAGACCTCCTGAAACTGCAGTATCTCTGGAATAGACAGCATACAAGACAGCAGTATGCAGTAGAACTAGGGTTGACATGGTCACAGACAGTGGTGGGCTGTCAAATTTTTTACTACCCCACCATGACGTCATTACGTTGTGTGTGGCCTGGTGGCGCAGTGCGGCCCGGCGAGGAAAGGCCACTGCCGCTTCTTCATGCGCTGCCTCCACCCTTCCATTCCTGGCAGCCAAAATGGCTGCCGGGAACTGCACATGCATCAAACGTCCATTTGACGCATGCACACTAAAAAATAGACGTGCACATGCATCAAATGGAGGTTTGATGCATGCGCAGTTCCCGGCAGCCATTTTGAATCCAATTTTGAAAATGTTTGTGGTGCTGGTGAGAGATCCAAACCGGACACCTCAAAAATAATAATAATAACAATCCTGGGTGGGTTCTAACCCCCCTCCCCAGAGAACCACCCAGGATTGTTACTACCGGTTCGGGTGAACCGGTTTGAACCGGCAACAACCCACCACAGGTCACAGGTCTGTGTTTTGATCAGCATCTGCCATGCTTCTCAGGTTTCCCTCAGAGATGGTCTACAATCCTCACAACATCTGGGAGAGAAATGATACCCCGCCCCTACTCCAAAACACAATATGATTGCAAGGTATCCTGGTTGTAACACAAAGAATTTGAGGTTTGGTCTCTAATGGAGAATTAAGAGCTGTTAAATTTGCAAAAGATTTGTTCCCAGTTTGTTGATATGGACTGACCCTAGTGCCTCAATTTTTTACTCTCATTATGAGCTGATTTTTAAAAATATTCTATACTGTTTTACTGTTATAATTTTGTGGTTATTATAAATGTTGTTTGGATTATATATAGATATTTTAAAATTATCCCATGGAATATCTTGGGAAACCTGTGCCTCAATTGGTGGTATAAAAGGAAAAGAAGAAAAGGGATAATCTTGTGGTATCCCACTAAACCCAGCACCAAATGGGCTCTTTTCCTCAAAATCCCTACAAAGTTTCCATCATATAAGACTTCTACCCTGGAAGATGGCTGGACTGGGCAATCTGTTGAATTAGAGGGACCCAATTCATCCTGCCTGGTCAAACACTATAAATGCCATAGTCATTGCTAGAGCTCTAAAACAGAGAAGGATATGTTTCTAAATCAACAATCAAATTAAAAATCAGATGTGTTATACATATGCTAGTCTGAGCCTTTCTGTCTTGCTGAGAAAATGAATTCATGAACTCATGTGGGTGAAACCATGAACTAAATAGGTCAGTGGCTCCAGTTGTTGGTAAAGATGAGTTATAAACCCTTTGTTTTATGCATAGCTGTTGGCATTGTGGAGACTGTGGTGGCTTAGTGGCTATGATGCTGAACTTAATGACTGCAAGGTCAGCCAGTCAGCAGCTCTAGAACCAAGTGCTGTATAACAGAGTGAGCTCCCATCTCTGTCCCAGTTCCTGCCAACCTAGCGGTTTTAAAGCAATAAACTGCAAACAGATAAAGAGGTACTGCTTTGTCAGGAAAGGTAACAGTGTTTCATGTGCTCCGGCATCTAGTCATGCCTGCCACATGACCACAGAAACAATATTGGTGGAAATAGCAATATTGGTGCAAATGGCACTGATAGCACTGACTCGTTGGCTGTAAATGGAGATGAGCAACACATCCTCAAGTTGGATATGATTGGATTTTGAGCAAGGGAAACTTAGTGGCTATGTAGGGTTCATTCACCTAGCTACTAAATGCATGTGCTAATCCTGGTGCCAATGCTGCCCTATTGCTTCATCATCCATTGCAAAGACTTGCATTTTAAATTTAATTTTTTTTGTTTAAACAATCCAATTTTAATGTTATTTTTAATGTTTTTGTAAGGTTTTTTTTTTTTTTTTTTTTTTTTGCTGTAAGCTGCCCAAAGTTGCCTTGGCGAGTGGGCGGCGGTAGAAATGTGAGAAATAAATAAATAAATAAATAAAATTTACCCAGCTGGGCAATTGCTCAGTATTACAAAACACACAACCCAACAAACAACGGCCAGGGAAGAAGAAGCCAGACAAGTTGAAGACTTTGCCGCCCCTCCCCCTGCACTCACACCAACAGCCAGGGAAGAAGAATCCAGGGCAGGTTGAGGACTTTGCCGCCCCTCCCCCTGACCCCCATCAACATATTGTAATGTAATGTATTGTTTGTAAGCCGCCCTTAGTCGCTACGGCGAGTGGGCGGCAATATAAATTTGAACTACTAAATAAATAATAAGTCACATAGCAATCTTGGTGGAAACAGGACAGCATTGGAAGCCCTCTGTCAAATTCACATGGAGAGTTTTTCCAAATGTTACATAAGTAAAGTAATCAGCTACCACAAGGAAGCTATTGTTTATTTATTTTTATTTTTGCCAAAGTCCACAAGGGAAAGTAGCACATTCCCCAGCTACTAAGAATATTTATTGCTGAGCAGTAAAGATTTGCTTTTCTGATGATTATACCAAAACATACCTTGTTTGCAGTGAAGAACAGGAAACAGTTCCCTCTGGTCATTAGCTGTTCGAAGTGTGTGTCAAACAAATAAAACTAGTAGATACAGAGGAGGGAACTCCAAATAGAATGAAATGCATAATCAATATGAATCCTGTTGCTACGCACTAACAAAGTGTGCAGCGGCCAGCATTAGTTTTTCTAGTCAGTCTTCTACAAGTCCCAGATGCTTCTGACACACTATGTAATTGGCCACAGAGCGGCTGTTTAGTGAAGCAGCATCTCTACAATGTGTTGGCTGCGGAGAGGTCTAACTATCCTGGGATAACTTAATGCCTAGCGCAAATACACACCACACTAATCTTACTAAGTTAACTGGTTGTTGCGGGAGGAACAAAGGAACCAACTTTGACCTCCTGCATTCAGCATTCGTTCTCACTTTCTCTTTGGTTCCCTTGATTTTGTTTCTAAAAGCTTCACTTTTTTATTTGGTTATAACATAGGCAAGTCAAAGGTATAAAAAAATAAGGCATTCACAAGCACATTGCAGCTGGCATCTGTCATAACAGCATGCCAGTAGGTTCGATACCACTGCAAATTAGAAATTATTTGACATTCATGTGACAGGTCAGGATGATGCCAGGGAAAGGGGGTGGTAGCTAGTTAGCTAGTGTTGTCAACAGTGCTGCTGTTGCTGACTCACATATATCAGCCACTCAGGGTACTTCACAGGGTTTAAGATAAAATATTTGGTAATGTTTCTTTCTCCTTTATCCTATGGCAACAACTGCGAGAAGTCACATGTTTTTTTGTATAATGTTTGTTATGTTCCATCAGGTTTGAACTAATAATAATGATAATTTTGTGTCAGAGATTACTCTGTGTTGAAAAGATTTTTGCTGGAGAAACTATGCTTGGGGGATGCCTGAATGAGGCTCTTTTCATGTCCCCAAGTGCAGCCCTCGGGTATCGAAACCAGACCTTCCAGTCTCCACCTCAGTGTCTTAACCACTAAGGTACCAGAGGTTCCTAGGTTCGAATTGACGTACAGTCAAACCTCACATAAAGAGTATCTCACTTAAAGAGTAACTCGCTTAAAGAGCAGAATTTTCTCTTAATGTTTGCTTCGCTTGACAAATAAAACCAACCAAAAACTCACTTAACAAATAAATCAGGGTTCACAATCCCCCCCCCCAACTGATAATTTACAGTGGCGTTTCACTTAAAGAGCAAACTCACATAAAGAGCAATCCTGTGTAACACATTATGCTCTTTAAATGAGGTACAACTTTATAATGATCCTAATACAGCCTTCAATGTAAGTGAAGTATTTAAAGAGTGGTTTTACCAAATCCACCCCCCCCCCATGAGTTTCCACAGTTGAGCAGAGAACCAAGCCCACTACATCACTAGTACATCACTCTGTCTACTACACCATACAGGATTCGTACCAGGTAATTTAGAGACTATTTCAAAGTAATTGAATTAAATAATTTTTGTAGTTCTTTTCTTTTGCAATGTTGGATACTCAGAGAATTATTTCCACATATGTTCTTATGGGTTATTATTTTACCTTCATGCTATTTCTTCTCAAGAGTATATTGGGTCCCTGTATTAGATATATACAATAAAGCTTAATTCCCTTCTCAATAAAATCCAGCAGTACAATGCTTTTATCTGATCTGCACACAAGCCAAAGATTGCTTAGCTAGGAAGAGAAGGAAAGGCTTGAGAATTTGAACTGTTTTTTCAAGTCTCATGGCACACAAGAAGAATTTCAGAGGCTCCTTTACTGCAAACTAAGGATCAGAACTAGGAAAAAGGTAGTGGCAGTCTGTTCTACCCAAAGGAAAAAGCTTTCATCTGAACAGAAAGGAAGACTTGGTAATACTGTATACTGTATAGGGTATTCATCTCCATACAAAGCAACCAAGGGCAAAGGGGGGAAAAACCATCTGCAGTAGCAACCAATTAAACATATCTTATAATCAAGTGATAACTATTGGCTTCAAGCAGAGGCGTAGCTACCGCCGTATCTGCCGTATCAATTATATGGGCCCCCCAGGCCACGGGGGCCCCCAACGTGCATAAGCAAAACAAATCTTTACCCTTCCTAAGGGCCCCCAAACAAATTTTTATACGGGGCCCCGCCAAGGCACGCTACTCTTCTGGCTTCAAGTGTTATATGTGGAATATTCAGCCATTCCTAACAGGGCTGTTGTTCTTACAAGGGCTTTCCTCCATTACTATAGCTCCTTTCCTCATGATGCCTTTAACATCCATACAGAACTGCAGAGAAAAGTCCATGCAAAAATTCCAAAAACCAGAGAAAGACTCAAAAATGTAATACAAGAGGGTGCCTCAGGGTCAAACTAGACATTAAAAAGGCTTAAGATTTTACCTACCACAGTGGGAATTCTTGAGAGACACAGATCTCAGAAATCAGACTTGTAAAACAGGATTCAATCAGAGAGTTATCCAAAGGACACTATCTATGCTGTCTATATAAGTGCCATTTGTTAGGTCATAGATGGGGTTCAGAGTGCTTCTGCATGTCTCTACTTTTCAATCAGTGTGGACACTTTGAATAGGTAGAATAAAGCAAGTAAAATTGCAAATTTCTAAACTTTTACTAAGCAGGGGGAATTTAGAGTCACGGAGTCATAGAAAAACTGAGTTAGAAGAGGTCTATGAGACCGTCAAGTCCAGCCTCTTGCTCAGTGCAGGAAACCAAATCAAAGCATATCTGACAGAGGGTTGTCCAAATTTCTTTTGAATGCCTCCAGTGCTGGAGCACTAACCACCTCCTAGGAAATTGCTTCCATTGTTGTACTGCTTTAACAGTTAACACACACAAACACACACAATATTCATCTTGTATCTGGCTTCCTGTCATTTCAGCCCACTATTATGTCCTGCACTCTGGGATGACCAAGAACAATTCCTGCCCCTCTTCTTTGTGACTATCTTTCAAGTACCTGTATTTGAAAAATGCTTTTATATCTCCCTGCAGGCACTTTTTCTCAAGTCTAAATATTTGCTACCAGACATAACTGAAATGAATCATTCCCACAAGCAAGACAAAACAAAAATACATATTTTGACAAGCAATTGAATAATAAGCTATTGACAAACAGCACTGGTGACACAGTGTTTTAAATATTTTTATACTTAACATTTCCTTGAGTCTAATGTATTCCATGTTTTCCTTGAGTCTGTTTTATTTTAAGTCATATATCCATAGTTGCAACTTTCTCGCTAAGATTTCAGAGTATATAAATACTATTATCTTGTGAGCTAGTTCTGAAAGAAATGTGGACATGTCTATATAGAATAGTACGGTACTGAGGACCCAGGGTGGAGAGACGTGGCTGATTCCTATAAAATAGGCACACACATGGATTTTGGGGAATATGTTATACAGAAGAGTAGCGTGCCTTGGCGGGGCCCCGTATAAAAATTTGTTTGGGGGCCCTTAGGAAGGGTAAAGATTTGTTTTGCTTACGCACGTTGGGGGCCCCCGTGGCCCGGGGCCCCCGTATAATTGATACAGCAGATACGGCGGTAGCTACGCCTCTGATGTTATACTTAGAGTAGGTGTAAAAATGTTTTTTTTTTAAAAGGATAAGTCAGGGAAAGATAAAGTATGTTCCTAGTGATATGTAGGTCTGCTCTGAGCAACAGGTTGGGCAGGAAAGAAAATAAACCAACGGAGTTCTCTCTCTTTATTCTTCATCCACTATCTCTTGTGAGCTAACCTGCACTTCTGAAACTTAGAATTAATCTTGTATTTATGTATGTTTAGTAATTCTTTCAGCTTGTGTCACACCACAGTGTTCTCTTAAATCCCCCCCTTTAATATTGCTATCATGAAAAGAAATAGGAAATGTTTTCTATCCATCCATTCATCCTTCCATCTTTCTGCCCTTGCTTCCTAGATTAATAGTAAGACACCAATATGGAAGATAATTTGGTGATCAGTTATAATCAAATTCAGGGGAGTGCTGAGAAGGATTTTGACTGAGAGATGCATGTTGCCAAAGAAGAGATGCCGTTCACATCTAGCTCCTTCATGGAATCATGGGACATTAATTTAAGACCACAATTCCCATTGAGGAACAAGGTCCTAAAATTGCCCCGCTGCAACCAGTACCTCTTCCATATAAAGGAGAAGCACCACCCTAGACCTCTCCAATGTCATCCTTTTTGGTCACCATAGTATCTTCCATATTGGTGTGTTACTATTAATCTAGGAATGAAGGATGGACGGAAACCATTTCCTATTTCTTTTAATGATAGCAATATTAAATGGGGGGATTTTAAGAGGACACTGTGTTGTGACACAAGCTGAAAGAATTACTAAACATACATAAATACAAGATTAATTCTAAGTTTCAGAAGTGCAGGTTACCTCACACCAATCATTTAGGGACAAATAACAAATGTCATTAAAAGGTGGAACCTGCTTAAATTCATTCTGGCTCAAGAAAGGATTACAAATCAAACAAAGAACACATTGTGAATGCTTCTGCATCTTCCTTAGTACACAGTTGATTCAGCTGGCACATTTTCCAGACTGTTTACCAAAGTCTGTAATCTCTTCAACTACATCCCCACCTTTAATTCCTCCCTCCCCTCAACAGCCCGGTATCTGAAAGATTATGGAGGAAAAGAAAATATGAGAACTTATATCAGATAAACAAATGGCAAAAGAAAGCTTGTTCAGATTTCCTCCTCAGTTTTTTGGGTTTTTTTTAAAGCTCTGGGCTTAACTCATTATTCTGTTTTGAAACTAGCACACACACAAAATGCTACCCTATAATATGTATTTACATGTGTATCAGTCCCAAAGACAACAGCCTCATGTGGGATAAGAATATTTAGATGATCAATTTGTTTCATGCCACAAACACAAAAACTCTCATTTTAATGTATCAGAGAGTAAACAAAATAAAGCAGCAAAAAAAAAAAAAAGACAAAAATGTTGTGGCACCTTAAAGACTAACTCCTGTATTCAAATGTAAGCTTTCATGGACCAAATCCTGAAGTAGTTTATAATTAGCATTTTTGCCAACAACATGCTGGGTACTCATTTTAATGACCTCTGATGGATGGAAGGCTGAATCAACCATCAGGATCAAACTCACAACATTTTGGCTGCAGTAGAGCAGTTTAACCGCTGCACCACCACAGCTCTTAAAACTATAAAAACATTAAATCTCTAGTAATGAACTCTGCAGTTGACTCATTAGGCCTATATATTTGAAACCTGTAGAAACCTTTTTCTTTTAAACTTTACTGGCGCTTCTCAACTATTCTTGTCTCTCTGTTTCCTCTGTCTGTCATATTCCTCTTCATACATTATTGTTTTGATAAAACAAATGTGGTATTGTTTTTATTGATTTTGTCATTTTAAACCAGGTGTACCAGTGAATCAATTCACAGCTGCCACAAGATAATTGTGAAGCTATTTCATACACAATAACTGCTTTGCTGGGATGAGAGGTAAGAATCAATTAGAAAAGACCTGTGGGGTTGGTCCTCTCAAGCGATGCTGGCACTTTAAATTTGATGACAGCAGTGTGGGACAAACCAACAGCTAACTGACTTCAACACTTGTACTATGATGTCTAAAGGGCACCTAAGTCAGGCACTTTTTAATATAATGATTCTAGATTGTTGTAGTTCATGAATCTGTGAAGAATATAACAGCAGCTGTTCACATCAGAAGAGTAGTCCAGAAGATGATATTGCACATTTATTTGAGGAGAGTGTTTTTAATACTGTTTTTTACAGGGTGTGTATGTGTAAAACCTAATGAGCCCAGAGCTTCTTCCAGGTAACTTGGAAGTTGCTTTTCTGGACTACAGCTCCCAAAATTCTCCACGCCATCATGATTATTGGTCATGCTGGCTGTAAAATCCTGGGACAAATAATTTCTAAAAGTGACCTTTACATGCTACTCCCTTCACTGTTATCATTTTCAAATCTTCCTGTGTTCTTAGAGAAATCATTTGCTCTCAGAGACTTCCAGTGGCAACCAAGGTCACATGGGAACTTGTGAGTTACACATTGTATTGGCACTTAAATCTTTTTTAAAAAAACACAAATTAAATGGATAACCCCATAAAAACCAAACTTCAAATCCAGTCTGATAAGCTTAGGACTTTTCCCCCATTGCCAGCTTTCTCCTATTTCATCATTGTAAATCAATATTTCCTCATAAATCAGCTTTTCTCTACTGTTTTCTATTTCACATTTCAGCATCTTGAATCGATACATTTTTCCATAAATCTGGCTCACCCCTTGCTTTTCCCCGAAGCATATATAAAAACAGCGCAATGTTCAGGTCTTCTCCCCAACCCCCTCAAGAAAGAATAAGGAAAGGCCAAGCTGAATGACTTGTATTACCAAGCAGGATTAATAACCTCAGGAAAATGAATGACTTCAATTAGCGGATTATATTAAAAAAGAAGATCTGTAATCCATTTAGTCAAAAGATTGATTTTATACATTTGCCCAAGCACAGGAGCCGAAGCAGGTAATTTAGCTTACTTTGTATTATACTACATTTTAATGGAGAGACAAAAAAAAAAACAATACTTAATGTGGTGCTAGACATTATCTACATTTGGCTGAGAACTACCACAGTTTTATATTTGAAAGGCATTTGATGGTGGTTTGTTTCAAACTGAAGTGCTGACATGTATGTGCACACATGTCATTTTGCGTGCAGAGTACCTAGGGGTGGAAGAAACAATCTTATTTCCAATTTATGTCAGATTTACATTTATTTGGTCAATATTTCACTGATTTCTGCTTTAGCGGGCAAGCTTTTTCAGCTATGCAACTTTTCTGTGCACAACATTCATTAATACATGTGTTCGTATGAGACTTCCCCTAATATGGGCATTTTCAAATGTACATTTCCAAATTATGTGCATTTTTCTACATGCCTTTTTGTAATATACACATTTTGACACACAGTTTGCCACCAAGAAAGCACATGGCCAAATTCAGCAAAGGAACAGCCTGACCACCAAATGTATTTCAGTACAGAATAATCTTAGAGTGTGAACTAGGCTGATTTATCTTTAAATACAAGCAGCCAAGAACATCCCCTCTCTGTTCCTGAGGCCAAAATAACTGCCTCATTAAAGTCACTCAGGACTACCACACCATGTTTAGATTAATGGTGAAAAAGAGGGATGTCTGTGAGAAAATATGTTTGCTTCCTCCTGGACTTTGAACATCTGCACCTCAGGTCCTCACACTTCCAAGCTTTTTTGAATTTTTTAATTACAGTCCTGTCATTCTCTTTACATTCCACCTATGCTAAGCTATATTTTGCATAAATCAGCATGTTTTGAGCTGTTGGTATCTATGGCATGATCTTGGAACAATATGGTACAAGGAGTCAATTATATCAGCCCCACGACCATGGAAATAGCTACCCAGGGGACCGTCTGGAAACATAGATATGTCCTCTCTGCTGGGCTCAAATCAGGCACCATGGAGAGCACCCCATCCTCAATGGCCCTTTCCAGGTTAGGCAACAGGGAACACCCCTGTGTGGCTGTCTGGCTCTGTCTGTCTGTGCCAGATACAGGCTGTAACCTGGTGCCACTTCAGGCCCTCTCCTTCAGAGAACAGACAATGGTACTAGGCTATTATCTCCATCCAGTGACTAAAGAAAAAGATATGTCAAGGTCAGTTTATTTGATATGTTTAGTTTGCAAAATAGGAAATTGGACAGGAAGGATACAGATAAGGATGATAATAATAAGAGGAACAGGCTTCGATGGCATAAGCCAGAGTGGCTTCACCCTTACTATACATCATAGTCATTAATACTGTAAATTAAAGACCTTCTCAGATGTTCAGGATAGAGCTCTCATGGTGATCTGAACAAAAGTAGCTGGGCTGCTTGACCTCTTCTAACATAGCTTTTTTCATACGGAGAACAGTAGTCTGCTATGCTTCAAGGTTCCAGTTCTTGTCATCCAGAATTCTGAAAAATTGGCCTTTACATAAGTGTGGAAAGGCTTTACACAGAATGGCGGGTCTTATCTTCAGACTCACTCAATCTATGATGAAGACAACAAGAATGAAAGCATCCAGGCTAACCTACTTTCATTCCTCCAAATATTCATTTTAACCCTATTCTGAATGCCTGAACTAGGCTTAAGTCCTTTCCAACCTGATGACATTTGAGTGGAAGCCCCTCAAATCTTTCCTTAATTAATAAAAATAAGAACTTATTTTATGTGAAATCTTTGCTCCCTTGATTCTTCTTTTGTGTCCTGATCTAACCCTGGACTTCCAAAATAAAGTCACTTTTGTGGCATTGTCATTGGGCAAACTTATCTCCTCATTGGTGCATGTTTCTGGCAGTAATTGGCAGACCAGTAAATGAGCTGAATTCTGTATCTCTCCACATTCACAGACCACATTGTTGTTTACCAGCAGCCCCCACTTGAGCATGTTAGTCTTGCATTTAGGGACTCTAACCCTCAGTCTATTCAGGATCTCCCAAGTGATGTAGGGGAGGTTCAGTTACATAGCTCTATCCTCCTTTAATGTTGTTCCTTATCCAATGAGCTTCTTCCTCCATCTTCTACATTGGTTTTGCTCCTGCATGCCATCAAGAGTTTTTACTCTTGCAATAAAGCTGTTCCAAGATCTAAGCCAGCAGACTTGAGACACAAATCTGTTCAGAGGATGTTGAGGGTCATTTTCTTGTTTAGTCTGCTTGGTATCCGCTGCTACTTCTCTCCTTATCTTAGGTGGAGTGATACCAACAAGAAGGTATATTTTCTCAACTGGCTTCTTATCAAGACAATTTTATAGGCTACTTTGTACACTACCTTGTTTTGGAAAATGAGGAATGATATAAAGAGTCATCTTGATGTTTTTAAGCATCATATTACTCAACTTTAACACATAGGCACACAAAACACAGGCTGCAACCTGGCATTTTCTTCCCATTTTCTGTCGTAAAAGATTCCAGGGACAGACATTTCTCTATCCCTTGTCTATTTTCATTCCATGTGGAAAGAATCACCACCTTGCCATTCTTGGGCAAAGCATATGGTTTTACACATTATACATATGGTTTTACATAGCATAGTTTTACACAGATTTTGCTGCACTCTAAGTTAATCAGCCCAGGTCTAGAGCAACCTGCTTTCAGCTGTGTTGTAATAGAAAACACTCATGGTCTTGCAGCTTTTCATTGGAACCTGAACTGCCAATGGTGGCTGCTTGTGACAATATGTACTTTCACCTGTTTGTTGCTGATATCCAGGAACAAACTCCCACCCCAACCCATGAATCAGTCACCAGCATTTAATGCACATAGAACTTACCTGCCAGGTTGACCCTGACATTCTGCTTCTTCCCTTAAAAGGAAATGGGGGTGAGTGGGCAAATTTACTTTGCAATTTATTTTTAAAATGATAATGTATACTCACTGCCCTGTTTTAAGAATGGGATACGGGTCCATACATTATTGTTAGTCATTTGTCCAATGTATAATCATCAGAGCAGTTCTCCAGCTAGGATTCCAAAATTCTGATCTATCAAAAGAAAAGTTTCTGTTGAAGCTCTTTCCTGCTTGTGTTCCCCTTTCTATTGCCCCACTGGTCTACAGACAGGGTCATTATATCATCAATTTAGTCAGTCTCCAAACTCTGATTTTAAAAAGTGTAAACATGCTCAGTATGCATATAATTGGCTCAAATTCAAGGACTCTTCCTTCCTTTCAAGTCTTCAGCCCTTACAGAACCAGAGATATAATAAGACAAAACTTGAGTCCCTGTTTTGACTTATTGCTTGTAAGAAACTAGTCTTTCCTTGGGATCAGCCAGCAAAAGAATCCATACAGTTTTATAGATAAATGTTGCGGTATTGAAAGCACATTTTCCTTTTGCATACAAATGAAGTCTGCTTGGAGAAATCATTTTGCAGAGGTGCCCTTGCTCTTTCTATGCAAACATTGCAGTACACAGAAAGCAATTTTTTTTTGTTGCTATGTGCCGCCAAGTCAGAACTGATTTATAGTGTTTATAGTGTCCCTAATAGGGGTTTCAAGGTTTACCTCCTCTCCAGAAAGGTCCACCTTCAGAGCTTATAGAAATGCCTGGAGGGAGGGGAAAATGTGGATGTGTATTGGAAAGGCATTCCAGATCATTGGGGCCAAAACTGAGAAGGCCAGGTTTCTTGGCACAACTTTCCAGTTTTCCTTTCTATGGGCATCTGGAGGACCAGTTGGATTGTTTCTGTTGTAAAAAATAATGATGATGATGATGATGGAGTGTGATGGCTAAATTGGTATCTAGCTAATATTGGCTAATATTGTTAATAATAATGCTTAATAATAATGGAATGCCAGAATATATTGCCATGGACAAGCTACATATTGACAGAATGCTCCTGGGGTCTGGACCTAGTTATCTAGTTAATCCTGAGAAATGTTTAAAACAGAATTGACTTGACAGCATGCAATACAAATATATATATATATATATAAACAGATTTTGCTTAGTATTTTGGTGCTGATTTGAGCTTATATTTCCTGTGAATCTTAAACTTTTGAAAGGAGATTTTAGACAAGGGATAACTTCTACATTTATTTGACTTGATTTGACCAATTTTTGAGTACTTCATAAGTAGAAGACCATGGAAAAGGTTGCCATGTTAATGACATATTATGATGATGCTGATGTTTATACAATTATTGAGTTGGAAGAGACATTTTAGGCCATCAGGTCCCACTCCTTGCTCAATACAGGAACCTGAATCAATGCAGGTATGACAGATGGCTGTCCAAAATCTTTCTTGAATGCTCCCAGTGTTGGAGCGCTCACCACCTCCACTGCCGTACTGTTCTAACTGTTAATTCAATGCAGCTGTCTCAGTCACAGAAATCATGTCAAATCTTCTAATCCCCAACAAAACGCAGACAGTTTAATGTTTGTAGATTACAATTCATCAATCTAAAATTTTATTTATTTTTTACAGATTCCATTGGCCCACTGAAAAACAAATACAGTAAGTGAGTACTAGAACAGGTGAAGTGTAAACTCTCTCTAGGATGAAGGAAATTGGGAAGATCATGGAAATACATTTTCTGGAAAAGACAATATTGCTGGGAAAAGGTTAAGGCAGCAAGAAAAGAGGAAGACCAAACAGGAGATAGGTTGACTTGATAAAGGAAACCATAGTTGTCAATTTGCTAGACAGAGCAAGGTTGCTAATATTAGGAGATTTTGGAGGCTGTTCATTCATAGGGATGCCATACATTGCAAGCATCTTGACAGGATTCCACCAAGGATTTGTTAATCTGAATGATCAGGTTAGTTTGTACCTGAAATAGAACTATGACAACAATCCAACAACCTTCTTGCCCTGGAGTAGTTCTATTGATTATAGAATGAATACTAAAAGGTTGTATGGTGACTGCCGCCTTTGATGCCAAACTACTTTAGAGATGTAAATGTTAATGCTGTAAAGATTTAGTTTTTAAGGGCTGCACCCCCTTTGACCTTATGTTCTACAGCTCTGCATTAAAATGCTTGTTCTCCATAGCTTGGTATTATCTAAGGTTGATGGATGATGCCATAATCATCTGTTAAATGCCAGTGGTTTTATTCTCTACCCAAGAAGCAAGGTTAATTAAAGAAAGGGGTCCATTTTGAATCTGTGTTTTTTAGACACTATCCAAATGTTCCTGTCTCATTTAGAGTTCTAAATTGGAAAGTTTGAGATTCTAGACTGATATAGGTTGTAATTGTAAATCAACCTCTTGTAATGTGAATGTTTTATAGCAGGCATTTTCAAACTAAGAAGTCTGACATTTATACAGTGATACATGCATAATCTCTCTCTCATATGTCACATCCTTGAGATAAAAGTAATTTCAAAACACAAGGTCAGAAAAAAAAGGTCTAGCGTTTCTACTATGAGAGGAGAAAGCCGAGTAAAATAATAATAAAAATAAAACCACAAAGATAAATTTGACATTTTTTCCTAGCCTGAGAAACAGTATCTGGAGGCCATGTTTTAAAGAGAAATAAACTCCCCCCCCCATATAACAAACAGACAATCAAACTACATCAATTGTTCCACCTATATAATAACCTTTGTATGTTCATTTCTTGCCTGTAAATGGTATTTATTACTATGGTATTGTATTATAACCTATGTCTGACAAATTCTTCAGCCACAACCACCCTAGTCTCTTCGGGGAAGACACTGAACAAATTGTCAGCATGATTTACATACAACTTGTCAACAGCATCTGGGTTACTGTGCAGAAGAGTGATGGCCAACAGATGTTTCAGGAAATGTTGCCATCTGCCCCAGTAGAAGACACATCCCCTGTGAAAAAGATATGTGTGAATGGCTACAAGAGAGATAACTCTTCTGCAAAGACCACAGCAGCCCTTTACCTGTTTATACTACTACATTAACCCATATGTTTATTCAATTCTTAAGAAAAGGGCAAAGGGGGATAGCCATGAATTTACTAAAATGGATTCAGAGTTCTATTTGACTTTGTACTTAGCAACATGAAGCTTTCACTTTTAGGTTTTTCCTCACTTGTATAGAAGGGAAATCCTCATCTACCATTCCCAGTGAGGTTTGAAAGATATTATGTGATTCTTTCACCCCTCAGGAGACTTTGTTTGTAGTACAAGGCTCACCATGTATTTGGACTTTAATAATTATTTTTCTCTCCCCATTTTTTTACTATCTAGCCTGATGAAGAGATTCCAATAAATGCATCACCATTTGTGGATTCTAGATTTTGTTTATGCCTATGGAGTGCACAACCTTATCCTTCTGGGGTATGTGTCACTTTAAAGTAACTCTAAATAATTTGCTGTCATTATTGCGGTTGACCACACTGGGACATGAACCAAGAGAAGAACTGTGGTGAAAAAAGGTCAGGATACCAAACAGGAATGAAAAGATACTGACAGTAAGTAAGTAAGTAAGTAAGTAAGTAAGTAAGTAAGTAAGTAAGTAAGTAAGTAAGTAAGTAAGTAAGTAAGTAAGTAAGTAAGTAAGTAAAGTAAAGTAAAGTAAAGTAAAGTAAAGTAAAGTAACTGGAATTCTGTGAGGCTCTAAATAAGTTGAAACTCAGAAAGACTCCCAAGCCAGATAACACCCCTCTGGAACTAATCCAGAAGATAAGGGTGCCTCTAAAGACAAGGCTCTTCACACTCATTCTCTTGATTTGGGAAACTGGTAAAGAGCCTAATGGCGTTAGGAATGCCACCATTATCACTATCTTTAAGAAAGGTGATTGAAGTATCTGTAGCAACTATCATAACATATAATTGTTATCCATCGCTGAAAAGATTTTCACAATATTCCTGCTCAGTCACCTGCAAATTATCTCTGAAAGGATCTTCCTAGAATCTCAATGTGGTTTCCATATTTCCCGAAGCACAACAGACATGATCTTTTGTGCTAGATAGCTTCAGGAAAAATGCAGAGAAAAACAGAATCTACTCCTTTTAATGTTTTATGATCTGGAAAAGGCTTTTGATTCTGTCCCGAGATCTGCTATGTGGGCTGTGTTGAGATCCTTTGGTTGCCCTGAGCGTTTTGTAGATCTGGTCCAGGCACTTCATGATGGCATGTCTGGGAGGGGTCTCCATCAAAACAGCATATCAAATGCTTTCCCAACCACCTACAGATTGAAGCAGGGCTGTGTGCTTGCTGCAAACCTTTTTGCCTTTTACTTGGCTGCCATACAATATGAAACATCTAATAACAACACAGGTGCAGAGACTAAATACTGCTTCATTGGAGGACTCTTTAATTTGGCTAGACATTGATCCCAAAGACTAACCACAGTTAACATAATAACAGAAATGTAATAAGCCGATGACACTGCATCACCTGCTGTCACACCTGAGGTGTTGCAACAGTCAGTCAACCGTTTCAAGAATGCATGTGATCATTTTGGCCTCATCATAAATGGTCAGAAAACCAAGGTACTTGCACAACCTGTCGCAAGGACAACCCTTTCAGAGATCAGTATTACCATCTCAGATTCGTTACTGGAAAATGTAGACCAGTTTTCTTACCTTGGTAGCATCTTATCTAAAAACTACACCTGTAAACAAGATGTAGTGAAGAGAATTGGTGCTGCTCATTCTTGCCTTTGGCCATCTATCACACAGAGTCTTCTTAAACAAAGATTTAATCATCCAAACTAAGCTCATGGTATATCAAACTGTGTGTTATCTCAATGTTATTGTATGACTGTGAAACATGGACACTCTATTGCCAAGATATCAAAAACCGTGTGTACTTTCACAACAAAAGCTAAGGTCCATCTTGAACATCAAATGGGATGATTATGTTACCAACATCACAGTTCTCGAGAAGGCACATGTAAATAGCACTGAAGCTTCCATCATAGGCCATCTTCTTAGATGGATAGGGCTTGTCTGCCATATGGATGGTTCCAGGCTTCCTTGTCAAATTCTTTATGGGGAACTTAGCTCCAGTACAAGACCTTGTGGAGTTCCTTTGAAGTGTTATAAGGACCAGATGAAACATACTATGAAGATGTCAGGTATAAACCCACAAACTTGGGAGGCAGCAGCTGCAGATCAACCACTTAGGTTCTAAACCATCTCTGCTGCTACCAATCATTTTGAAGGGGAACACTGGAGACACAAAGAGGCTAAGCAACAAGCATGAAAGCTTCATCAAACTCAACTACACCCTCCACCATCTATTCAGTGTAATGTATGTGGTCACATGTTCTATGCCAGGATCAGTTTATTGAGTCACCAGAGACACAAACATCAACTGACCTCCCAATCCAGCCTCCTCTAATTTAGCCAAGTCCTTATACTGATCAACTAACTATCTGCCATCAAGTCAATTCGGAGAGATGGCAAGCCTCCACTCTAGGGATAAAATATTCACAAATAGTTTGCCATTTTTTCCTAGTGGTGTTCTGAAGCATGGCAAAGGACACACAGGTGACAGGTCAGATAATTTAAAAAAAACCACACCATACAATTGTGGCACTTTAAAGATTAACTGCTGTCCATGACATGAATTCTCACTCATGTATGACTAAGTGGACTTGATCCATCAAAGCCAGTGGCGTAGGCTGGGAGGGCGGGTTGTCCCGGGCACCACTTACCAGGGGGCGGCAAAATGTGCCAGCACAAGAAACCTTGCATCAGTAAAACTCGTTCACGCTGCCTTTCCTTCCCATCTTCTCCTCTGCTCTTGCTAGATTGTAGTGCTTGACTCGCTGGAGCCACCTGGTGGTGACTTAACAAACAGCATGCAGTAATGAATTTACTCTTTAAAGCCTATATGGAATACAGTACTATATATGGAATATGTGGTGTTGGAGGAGAGTTTTGAGAGTCCCCTGGACAGTGAGTAGAACAAATAGGTCAATCTTAGAAGAAATCAAACCTGACTGCTCCTTAGAAGGTCAAATAGTAAAGATGAAGCTAAAGTACTTTGGACATCAAATGAGAAGAGAGGATTCACTTGAGAAAGCCTTGATGCTGGGAAGAGTGGAGGGCAAAAGAAGAAGGGGGCGGCCCAAAATAAGATGGCTAGATGGTATTGTAGACACAATGGGCACAGAGCCGAGCGAGTTGAGGAGGATGGTGGAGGACAGAAGTGTCTGGCGGACAGTGGTCCATGGGGTCGCAAAGGTTCGGAATTGACTGTGCGACTGAACAACTAAAACTGTATAATATGTTTCTTAAAATGTGCAGATGTGCGCTCTTGTAGGTGTTTCACTCTTGGCAGCAGTCTAAGTTTTGATTGATTAAAATGATTTCTAACAGATTTAACCAAATTATCAGTGAAACACTGCAGAATTCATAAAAGTGTTCTCTACGCTCATTGACATCTTGGGAATCAGTGAGTTAAAATGGACAAGGATGGGTGAATTCAGCTCTGGAAACCATCATATCTACTACTGTAGACAAGAAAACCAAAAGAAAAAAAAAACCCCAGAGTAGTCATAATTGTCAACAAAAGGGTAAGAAAAGCAGTAATGGGATATAATCTCCAAAATGATAGAATGATGTCAGTCAGAATACAAGGCAAACCATTCAAAGTTTTTAACTTTTTAATTATTATTGGGATCTGTTGATTTTTATAAATTTTTAAAACTTTTTAAATTTTATAATTGTAATTTTGATGTTTTTAACAATGGGTTTGGGTTGGGTTGCATTATGCTTTTATGATGTTGTAAACCACCCTGGGTCGCCCCAGCGAGAAGGGCGGTATAAAAATCTAAAATAAATAAATAATATCAATGTAATCCAAATATACGCACCAACCACTAGTGCAGATGAAACCACAATTGACCAGTTCTATGAGGACCTAGAACACCTCATAGAACAGACACCAAGAAATGATGTACACATTATCATAGGAGACTGGAATGCCAAAGTAGGAAATCAAAAAGTAAATGGAATAACAGGCAAATTAGGTCTTGGAACACAGAATGAAGCAGGCCAAAAACTGATAGAGTTCTGCCAAGATAATGCACTGGTCATAGCAAACACTCTCTTCCAGCAACACAAGAGGAGACTTTACACATGGACATCACCAGCTGACCAACATCAAAACCAGATTGATTACATACTCTGCAGCAAAAGATGGAGAACCTCCATACAGTCAGCAAAAACAAGACCAGGGGCAGATTATGGCTGAGATCACAACCTATTGATCGTAAAATTCAGGCTTAGACTAAAGAAAATCATGTGGCAGTCTGTGCATTCCGGTGTCTAGTCATGGCTGCCATATGACCTCAGAAACATCTGCAGAAGCAGACAGTGCTGGTTCTTCAGCTTTCAAACAGAGATGAGCACTGAACCCTAGAGATGAATACAACAGGCTTTGGAGCAAGGGCAACCTTTGCCTTTACCTAACTAACCATTTGAGGGCTGCAGTGGCTTAGTGGTTCAGGCACTGAGCTTAATTCTTGGAAATTGAGCAGGTAGCAGTTCGAGTCTAATCATGCCTGCCACATGACCACGGAAATGTTTGCAAACACAGACAGCCTTGTCTCTTTAGTTGTAAACAGAGATGAACACTGACCCCTAGAGTCAGATATAACTTGCTTTTGGGCAAGGGAGACCTTTCATTGGGCAATGGACCTGGTGAGGGCATTGCCTGCACAAGGGAGCTTTAAAGAGGCGGCACCCACAGCAAGCAACTTCGTCCACCATGAGGCCAGCTAAAGTGGGTTTGCAGGGGTGTATTGGAAGCAGGTGCGGGACACGGTGGAGACCAACCTCCTAAAAAGTGAGAGTTTTGTTTTTGGGGCACCCTGATTCCTCCACTCCCAAAAATAGTGGCTGGGTATGGCAAAATTTGACACCGTCTGCATCATGGGCCCAGGGGGTGGCAAATTTGGCCTCTGCCCTGGGCAGCTGAAACTCATGCTACGCCACTGATGAATGAATGATAACATTAAAATATAGCAGTTAGTCTTTAAAGTGGCATAACATTTGTTGTTGCTGCTGCTGCTGTGTTTACTGTCCAAGATGTTTGAAACACAGACTAACACAGCTAACATTTAAAAAAAAAAAATTCAAAAAGTATCAGAATTTGTGGCCCATGTGCTGTGGGCAATCCTGCCTGGCTCCTATCCCAAGAGTCACAGCAGAGATTCAAAACCCCTTACTCTGGCTACACAGCCAGCTATTCCAATCCATTAGGCTACGCCAGGTCAAGTAATACTACTGCTATTTTACATAAATAATGAATATGTGGTCTCTCAAGCAGTCAGGTTTATGTAGATACAGAATATGAGGTACAAAATAAGGATGGGTAAGAAATTAATTATTTTTTGTTTCTGTTTTTGGTTTATAGGCTGAATTTATGAAAACTTGCAGTAGCAATGAAAACAGTCAGGGTCTGGATGGGGGACAACGGGCTACAACTGAATCCCGGCAAGACTGAGTGGCTATGGGTAAGGGGTCCTGCGCTATCTCGGGAGTTACCATCTTTGGTTCTGGATGGGGCAGTCTTGCCCCAAACAGACCCGGTGTGTAATCTGGGGGTCCTCTTGGACTCACGACTACTGCTCGAGGAGCAGGTGGCAGCCGTGGCCAGGAGGGCTTTTGCACAACTTCGTGTAATACGCCAGCTACGCCCACTCCTAGACCAGGATTCCTTGCTCATGATCACACATGCTTTGGTCACCTCCAGACTTGATTACTGTAATGCGCTCTACATGGGGCTGCCCTTGGTGACCATTCGGAGGCTGCAGCTGGTCCAGAATGCGGCTGCTTGGGTAGTGATGGGGTGTGGGCGTTATGTTCGTGCCTCACCACTGCTTCAGGAGCTGCACTGGTTGCCAGTATGTCTCCGGGTGCAATTCAAGGTGCTGGTTATTACCTTTAAAGCCCTACATGGTAGTGGGCCAGGATACTTAAGAGACCGCATCGTCCCAAGGACATCTGTCCGTCCCACCAGGGCGGATCGGAGAGGCTCTCTTATCATTCCATCGGCTAGAGAGGCGCATCTCTCTAGCACCAGAAGGAGGGCCTTCTCCGTGGCCGCCCCGGTCCTTTGGAACCTCCTGCCAACTGAGTTACGTCTACAGACAGAGCTCCTGCCCTTTCGGAAGGGCCTAAAAACCTGGCTGGCAGGGCAGGTGTGGGGCTCCAGGAATATGGGGTACCATGTTGGGTGGCTGATCTGATGGGACAGCCATCCCTCCCTCACTCTTTTAAACTTTTTAAATCTTTTTAACCTTTTTAAATTTTTTAGATCTTTGTAAATTCATGGTTTAATTCTTTTTTAATTGATTTTTTAAAGTAATTTCGAACCTCAAGGTTTTAATTTATGAATTTTCTGTAAGCCGCCTAGAGTCAGGTTCGCCTGATTGGGGCAGGATAATAAATCTAAATAAATAAATAAATAAATAAATAAAATAAACAGTACTGATAGATTTACCAATTTCCACACAGGATACTCCTCTCTACCAATTCAGAAAATGGAGTGGACAATGTCAGCTGGGAAAGCATGGCCCCACTAAAAATAAAATCCTATTTTGATCTAAGTATTATGGTAAAGTAAACCACTTCGCTTAAAAAATTCTCCCTGCATCCAGAAACATGTAGGTGAAGATCACTGGTATGGGTATCTACCTTGCTAGGAGAAAAGATCAAAGAGGATGCAACCTGTAAAGGAAAGATAGTTACTGCTGATTGGTGTTGCCTGATAAACAGACAGATCTTCATTTTAAAACATGTGATTCAAAGATGCTACAGATGTTCTGAAAGTCACAAGAAGGTTTGATCTCATATGCCAAGCTCTGCTTCAAAGATGATTTCCTCTCCTCCTGGCAATTGAAGCAGGAGTTCCAGGACGACCCATCTGCCTCTGCAGAATGTACGAATTGGGCTAATTACCCCCTCTTTCACCTCCTTAGAGGGACAAGGTGTTTTTGTGTGTCTCTGTGTGCATGTTCTTTCTATCTTTCATCAGGAGTCAGATATCAGTAGAGAAAAATCTTGATCAGAAAATAAGGAACAAAAGAACGACTGCATTGGGTGAGGCAGAAGAATAACCAATAGTAAGCTAGGTGGAAAAGAAAGAGAATAAAATGGTGCAGGACAGAGAGGAGACCAATTACATATAAAAGCCATTTGTAAAAAAGGAGGAAAATCCTATTTGAATGATCCAAGAGTTTATTCCAACATGTTTAGCATTCAGTGCCTGGCAAAAGGGTAGAATTAAATTAAGTGAAATGTAACCTGAGGGTGGGGGAATGCAGCATGTGAAATGACTGTCCCCATATGTTGGATGTGGCATTTAAATAATAACCAATCACAGGAAATGGGAAAACACCTGACATGCTCTCTAACTTCAATATGCCAGTAAATTTCTCTGCAACAGATAATATTAGCTGGCTTTCAGACAAATAATTTCATATGATTTTTTTTTCCAAGAAAAGGGCAAAATCTTATTTAAAACCTGTTTGTTGAAACTTAAAATGTAAAGCAGATAATATAATTATACTCTTTGCATTCCACACAGGTATTTGTGATAGCTGCATAGCTGCATATGGGATTCGAATAGATTAGGAAACAAGAAGACAGCATTATCAGCCAGAAAACCAAAAGCAGATTAATTCTTCTGCCACCCTTTACTTTTGTATGACTTCATCTGCCCACCCTTCTGTAACTTTCCTTTTACTGGGTGTATTCCCCAGTGATGTGTCACAATTCACAGATGCATTCAGAGCATTGGCACATCACTGAAGAAAAAAATTACAATATAGGGGATCTTGAAACCTTTGCATAATGTATTAACATCTTCAAAAAAATCTCTATTATATCAGCAGTTGCTGCTTAAAGATTTATAGTAGAGTAGTTAACTTTTTCAGTGTCAATACTAGTGTCAAATAAAGCTGTATTTTATCACGCTTATTGTTTTTCTTCACCATGGATTTTGTATTGCAGAAAGCAATGAAATGGACAAATGATGGATTTCCTTGGAAGGATCATATACAGCTTACAGATCTCAACTTTGCCAAGGATGTCACATTTATGTCAGAAACTAGTGCCTCCCTACAACATGTGACCAACAAATTGGACACTGAGACTGGAAAAGTGGAACCATGTATAAACATGGATAAGACCCAAACCATGTTGATCAGGACCCACCTCCCTACCACATTGATTATAATTGGTTAGCAGCCAATCAAACATGGTCAACAATTTACATTCCTCAGTAGCATCTTATCGCAAGATGACACTGTAGATTCAGATGCAAAGCACAGAATTTTTACCATCTATCTGGCCAGCTTCAACAGTCAGTAACAAGACCAAATTATAGCTTTATAAGACAATTGTTATACCAACAGTGATCTACGCCAGCAAAATATGGGCGATAACACCAAGCATAGCATAACAACTCAATGTGTTTCATCAATGTTGCAAATGGAGAATTCTTGGTGTCTCCTGTCAACAAAGAGGACATTTTGTGGTGAAGTGGATCTAGGAAGTTGTAGACAACTATGACGGAATGTTGAATATGTCTAGACAGTCATATTTCTCTCCCCAGGCTTTAGAAAATTATTTTTAAAAAACTTTCCTATGTACACAGGCGTTCTCAGGAATTCTTCCTCAATAGGGAGGAGCTATATTTTATACTCTATTCGTCTGATTTTGATCTGTTATTTTGGTTATTAATTATGTGGATATTCTTTTATTTGTGTGATAACATTTGTTTTTTTGGGATACTCTAAGGTTTTACCATAGTGGTTTTATTTTATTTCTATATATTGTTAACTGCCCAAAAGGTAGTGTTTAATTTAACTTAATTTAATTTAATTTAATTTTTGCATTTATATGCCACCCACTCAAGTTTTTAGTCCGACTCAGAGCAGCTCACATCAATTGAACAATCACAAATCATGATATAAAATTTTGCACAATTATTATAAAACATTATAAAACCCTATAAAAACACCAATATTAAAATCTAGCAGATAAAAATCAAGAAATAAAAGTTAAAAAATTATCAGATTATAAAATTAAAAGGGGAGAGGCCTTTTACTAAATTAACCATCAGGCTGGGGTCCCTATACCACTAGGGCCCCAGACCTGTCCTGCCAACCAAGTCTTCAGCCCTTTTCTAAAGGGCAGCAACTCACTCTGGAGGTGTAGTTCAATTGGCAGGAGGTTACATAGGGCCAGAGCAGACACTGAGAAGGCCCTCTTCCTTGTGCTTGAGAGATGTGCTTCTTTGGCAGATGGAACAACAAGAGAGCCCCTCCGGTCTGCTCTGGTGGGATGGACAGATGTTATTGGGGCAATGTGGTCTCTTAAGTATCCTGGCCCACTACCATGTAGGGCTTTAAAGGTAATAACCAGCACCTTGTATTGCACCTGGAGACAAACTGGTAACCAGTGCAGCTCTCAAAGCAGTGGTGAGGCTTAATGCCCGCACCCCATCATGACCTGAGCAGCTGCATTCTGGACCAGTTGCAGCCTCTGAATAGTCACCAAGGGCAGCCCCATGTAGAGTGCATTACAATAGTCAAGTCTGGAGGTGACCAAAGCATGTGTGATCATGAGCAAGGAATCCCGGTCTAGGAGTGGGCATAGCTGGCGTATCACATGAAGTTGTGCAAAAGCCCTCCTGGCAACGACTGCCACCTGCTCTTCACGCAGTAGTTGCGAGTCCAGGAGGGCCAGCCAGATAATGCACCTAGTCTGTTTGGGGCAAGACTGCCCCATCCAGAACAAAAGATGGTAGCTCACGAGATAAAGCAGGACCACTGACTCACGGCCACTTGCCAGGATTCAGTTGAAGCCCGTTGTCCCTCATCCAGACCCAGGCACCTGGAAATGACTTCTACTGCATCACTAGGGTCCCCATGGGCCGAGAAATACAGCTGAGTATCATCTGCATATTGATGATACTTCATCCCATGGGAACGGATGATCTCACCCATTGGTTTCATGTAGATGTTAAATAGGAGAGGTGAGAGAACCGAGCCCTGAGGCAGCCTAGGGTTGGACCTCTTGCTCTCCAACCACACCAACTGGATGTTTACACTAAGTCAGGAGACAGGTTAGCACATAGGCAGGCAGGCAGGCAGGCAGAAAAATTAATAGACAGATAGATCAATGGATATCTGAAAAATGGCAATTAGTGCAATCCATGCAAATCAAATAAAACTGATGACTAAATGAACAGAGCCATTTATTTCCATGGGTCTACTCTAGTTTATTTATTATTATTTATTATTTGTTTATTAGTTCAAATTTATATTGCCGCCCACTCGCTGTGGCGACTCAGGGCGGCTTACAGACAATACATTACATTACAATACAATATGTTGGGGTGGGCACAGGGGTAGCGGTGGCAAGGTCACTTAATCACATGAATTATGCCACAAAATATCCCTAGAAAAACCTGTTCCCATTTTACTGCATAACATAAGTGTAATTGGTGGTTAAGTCACTGATATTGACAGCTGGAAGGTCACCAGATCAGCAGTGCTCCTGTCGTCTTTCCCAGTTCCCACTAATCTAGCAGATCGAAAGCAAGAAATTGCAAGTAGATAAATAGATGCCACTTCAGTAGGAAAAGTAACAATGTTCCATGCACTCTGGCCTGCCACATGACCATAGAAACATATGCAGATGCAGATAGCACTGGCTCTTTGGCTGTAAATAGAGATGAGCACTGACTCCTAGAGTTGGGCATGACTGGTTCTCGAGCAAGGGAGAACTTTGCCTTTACTTTACTCTAGTTGGATTTAGACCAAAGAACTCATTTAGTAAGCCAGATAAACTCCTGCCATTTCTAAGAGTTAGAGTGCAATTCTACAGAGTTGTGTGATTTAATGCAACCACAGTAACAAAGGCATGGACTCAGTAATTGATCATGTTCTTACAAATGAGGGAGGGGTGAAGAAAGTTTTACAATGTACAAAATATACAAGGTTTATTCCAGTATGAGGGGAATAAAGGGGGTACATGTAGAATGTAGCACAAAGCTGTTCCCGGCTATTTTGTTGCCTGAGACAGAATGACAAGTAGCAGTTCATGCCTATCCCCCAAACTACACTTATGTTATGCAGTAAAATGGGAACAGGTTTTTCTAGGGATATTTTGTGGCATAATTCATGTATGTATATTTCAGTGCTGGTGAATGTTTCTGAGACCGAGTGTCCAAACAGAGAGGTGGGGCAAACTCTGCACTGGGGAGAGGAAGGAAGCACTTCCATTGGGTTGCTGGGAAGAGGGGTGGGGCAAACTCTGTGCTGGGAAGGGAGGAAGCACTCTCATTGGGTTGCTGGGTAGAGGGGTGGGGCAAACTCTGAGCTGGGGGTATAGGGCACATGTCAACAGAGAGGGTTCTGAGTGTCCCCTGTGGCACACATGCCATAGGTTTGCCACAACTGCCATATTTCATGAGAAGGCAGGAAGCATAAATATGGATCCACCAGTTAATTCCTTAAGTGATATTAGACAATGTGTTTCCAACAATGATGGCTACAACACTGACTGAAGCTTTTCTCACATAATGAAATAAGCACTAGTCTATTACACACAAAGAGAGGTGATTTGACCAGTTGTTGTTTAATAATTTAAAGCACAACCAGATTTCTAAAGCATTCTCAGTCAATTGGCTAATTCCTTTCAATTGATTTATCAATTTAAACAACTTGATGTAACATGAATCACATCATTGATAGATGGGGGGGGGGGGAGAGAAATCAAATGACGACCTAAAACTGAGCTCTCACTTTAAACTGAAATCAATTAGCTAATAACAGAACTGACTGATGTTTCCCTCTTGATTGGTAGACCCTTTATTTACTCAGTTTCCTAATTCATTCCTTTGAAACATTGATTGTTCAATTAACAAGGAATGCATCAGATGAAAAGAGATGCAAATATTTTACCAAAGCTGTACAGATATTTTAATGGAATCTTGTAGACTATTATTCTAGCAAGCTCAATGACCTAATCCATGTAACTAAGTAAGAAAAAAAATGTACAAGCCAAAAACTCTGAACGCTATAGATATACAACCCAGATTCATAATAAGTCTTCGGAATGCAAAATACACTGTGGGGAAAAAAAACACTGGCAATCTAAGTATAGGTTTTCTGCTGAGCTTGAAACTGAAGCCATTTCCATCTGTATAGGCTGGCAGGGAAGAAATCAAGATTTTAAAACATGCCCTTGTCTTTCAAGCATGGTATTATTATTCATGACAGTATGGATAAACAAGGCATTCATTAAGAAATGGTACATTAAATGGACAAATGGAGCAAGGAGGAAAACTTACTGACCTCAAACTAACTCTTATAAATGTTTTACAATGAGTCTTATCAAAGGGATTTTTATACGTTAAGAAATATCTTTTTTTTTTTGAAAAGAAAATGTTGTATTTAAAAAGTGGGCTTGTGCCCAACAGAGAATGCATGTGTGTGTGTGTGTGTGTGTGTGCGCGCGCTAGGACTTTAAGAGCCTTTAATAAGCAGAGGAAGTGATTTTCTTAATGTCTATAGGTCACTTCTAATGCAATACATTACTTTATTGCTTTGTGTGTTTGTTTTTAAAGTATTTATTTTTGTTTGTTATTTGTGTACTGGCAATTGAGAACCTATCCTGAAACCACAGTTTTGATCAGCAGTAGAAAAACAAATATTTCGAACAGTGATGTATCACATCTGCGGTGATCTACAGCCATTAACAATAATCACTTTCTCTGACCATTCTCAGAAGATCAGGGAAGTTTTCAATTTCCAGGATGCTGAATGAGCTCATTAACCCCCTCAGCATACTGGAAGTTTACCCTGGAAGCAAACTTTGACAGTTGCAAAGGTTTCATATATGCCATTCCCAGCATCCATGAGGTCTGGAACAGCATATATGAGAGTGTGCCAAAAAATTGTACACCTTAAGAGGGGCTCAAAAGGCCATCATGGGAGGGGGGGGCATTGTGGTGGGGGAGGGAACAACTCTGTCTTCCAATGTGCCAGGATGTTTTTAAAGAAGTTGACGAGACCTCTCTCCCCCCCCCCCAACTGAGAATGGACCAAATACCCATTTAGACAGGGCTTAAATTCCTCCAATTTGGTTCTTATTGGCCAGTATGGTCTTCCTCTAGGCAACTCCAATCCAGTCTGTACTGGCCCAAATCTAAGATTCAGAAATTCCGATCACTAGTTCTCCCAATCCTGTAGAAAATTAAAAGCAGCATAACTTTTGTTGTTCTTGTTACTTTTACTGCTATTATTTTAGAATGTCTTAATGGAATCTGATGATATGGCCAGTCCTAAAGGAGTGGTTAAAGAAGCAAACTTTAAATGGTTGTTCATTTTTACTAGTGACATGAAAAGGTTTTTTTTTTTAGACCTGGGTGCTGAGTGATGGAGTGAGTTCACATTTCTGTCCCAGCTCCTGCCAACCTACCAATTCAAAATCAAGATATTACAAGTAGATAAATAGGTATCACTTTGGTGGGAAGATAACAGCATTCCATGCACTCTGGCATCTAGGCATGCGTGTCACATGACCATGGAAAACATCTGCAGACATTTTTCTTGAATACAGTATAATTTAGTAAAAGTAAAGTTCACCCTTGTTCAAAAGCCAGTCATATCTGACCCTAGGGTATGGTGCTCATCTCCATTTATAGCCAAAAAGCCAGTGCTGTCTTCATCTGCAGATGTTTTCTATGTTCATGTGGCAGACATGAATAGATGCCAGACCACACAAAACTCTGTTACCTTCCCACCAAAGTGGTACCTCTTTATCTACTTGCAATATCTTGATTTTGAACTGCTAGGTTAGCAGGAGGTAGGACAGAGACAGGAGCTCATTCCATCATGCAGCACTTGGGTCTCGAACTGCTGATTTGCCGACCTTCCAGTTGTGAAGTTCAGCATCTTAACCACTAAGTCACTGCAGTCCCATAAGAGACATTTACACCACCAGAAAGGATACATAGTATTAAAACCCACTTCCTTGTCATTCGATCTAAAATAACTTTCATGCAAAAATGCATCCATAAGATTTGGAATTGTTAATCACAATTACTTCTCTTTTTCTTTTCTCTATGATTGCAACTAAACAAGGGGCATTTTCTTCGTAATAAATTACAATACCCATCTGATTCTTTTTCCTTCTCTGCAGAAAGTGAATTAATTCTGGAACAGAAAACTGTTCTTTGAAAAGAGGGGTTTTGTGCTGAATCCTGCCCACAATTTACATTATATTAGCCATTTTATTCACTTTGTTCCTGAAATTTGGAGTTGAAGCAGGAAAATGAGCCTATAAAGGAATGTCTGATTGTTAATCATGATCACTGTTTCTGTTGCTACATGCATAGGGTCAAGATCTTAGATTCTGTCAGGGTTAGTGGCCCTGCTTTGACTTCTGGGTGGATAATTCTTGTTTTGCTTTATTTTCTAATATATTCAAGTTGATATGCATTAACTGGCATTTAAACAGTTGCATTTAAACTATGCTTTGGAAAGTTTGTGTTGCTTTGCCTTTTTAGTTCAATAATATACTCTTCATTTCAGGTCATATGATTGCTTCCTCAGCTTTCCTAAGATTAATTTATTGATTGGTTGGTTGATTTGTTGATTGATTGATTGATTTTGCAATCCTGTCCATTTTAATTAATGGGTGAAATCCAGTTGCACAACTTTGCATCAGTCACTATTATTTGGGGGAATTAAAAGTTTCCAGTCTTGTCCCCCATACAATATAGGTGCTGAGGTTGCTTTGGGATCCCTTTCAACCTGGGGAAGCTATTGGCTGCCAAAGGACAGACTTTTAACTTCTGAAAATCATAGTAAACATAAAGGTTGCCCTTGTTTGAAAGCCAATTGTATCTGACTCTAGGTTTCAGTGCTCATCTCTGTTTACAGCGAAAGAAACAGCACTGTCTGTGTCTGCAGACATTTCCTTTTTTTTTTATTAAAAAAAAAACAAGTTTGCTTTTATTTGCAAATTTAACCTCCTGAATAGCATCCTAAATTAAAAGAATATAGAAAATCTGTGTATTGCAGACATTTCCATGGACATGTGGCAGGCATGCCTAGACAGCAGGGTGCACAGAACACTATTTCCCTTCCCACCAATGTCTTGCTTTCGAACTGTTAGGTTGTCAGGAGCTGGGACAGAGCTGGAAGCTCACTCCATCGAGCAGTATTCGGGTATCAAACTGATGATCTGTTGACCTTCCAGTCATCAGATCATAGCCACTAATAAAATCATACTTCTGATAGCAACTTTGAGATAAAATTTCAAATGTCTTGTTGAAGTCTCCAATGGCTTCATTACAGTGAAAGAGACTGTAAGAGAGTCTTGGAGTCTTAAGGGGAAATTTAATTTTTTAGTTTCTGGGAAATGGCCACAGTTGATGACGTCAACCACTTCTATGTATTCTCCACCTAGAAAATCCTGGAAATGGTCAGCATAAGTAGACTTGATGGCATACAATTAATATTCATTATCATCACTATAAAGGGAGAACAGGAGAGTAAGGCAGCATGCTGAGTGCTGAATACTGGAAAACAAGTGTTGAGGACTGAGTTGTGTACATGCAACACCCAGAATCCTTTTGACATTCATGTAACCTTCATATCTCTTGCAATTAGTTGGTGAGGTGTGAGGGCATGTCTCAGTTGCATTCTTGTTCACCCACTTCATTGTTCATCATAGTATCTTGTCAACTAGCTATGGCAAAATCACACATATCTTACCTGAACATTAACAGGATTTGACCCAGTGCTTCACATTATGTTAAAGGCTATTTAATGCAGGTGCATATATGTACAAATGCAGAATTTGGATTTATATATCTCTATCTTGCTGGTAAAATACTCCATTCCTCCCCTTCCTCCTTCTTCCAGTATTTCAAGAAAGAATTGTGTTTCTGACACTCAGAGAGAGAGAGAGAGAGATGTTATTTTGAAGACACAGCAAACATTCTGGTCATCTGTGTCAGAGGAAAACTCTGGGGAGATAATAAATCCCACAAATGGATCATTGGATTTAAAACTGTACATCTAAAACCCTGTTTCTTCAGGGCTTGCCATCCTCTAAGTGTGCAGTATGAAGTTTTATTCTTCTTGTTTCTATTTTCTACAAGAGACCTACAGCATACAATCATAGCTATTAATATTCCCTCCCCCACATGATACACTCCCCTGAAGATATGGCTTTCAGATATTCCACTTTCTATATCTCATTCTTCAATGGTCAGATAGCTGTGTTTTGTTAGTAGAGGCAACTGGTAACAGTCAATATAAAGAAGACTAATCCCTTCCAGTGGTGGGCACCAGCAGGTTCGCACCAGCTCACCAGAACCGGTAGCAGAAATTCTGGTCCCCCCCCCATCCAAGTTTTGAAATAAAGTAGTCCTAATTCAGGTGTGACGGAGTGGTTTAGAATAGGAAAAGGAGTAAGACAAGGCTGCATTTTGTCACCCTGCTTATTCAACTTATACACAGAACACATAATGCGCAATGCAGGGATGGAGGAATCACAATTTGGGATCAAAATTGCTGGAAGAAACATTAACAATTTGAGATATGCAGATGATACCACCCTCATGGCAGAAAGTGAGGAGGACCTAAAGAAGGTCCTGATTAGGTTGAAAGAAGAAAGTGAAAAAGCTGGATTGAGACTCAATATCAAGAAAACCAAGATCATGGCTACAGGCCCTATCAGTCCCTGGAAAATAGATGGGGAAGAAGTAGAAGCAGTGACAGATTTTACTTTCCTAGGATCAAAGCTCACTGCAGATGAGGATTGCAGCCATGAAATAAAAAGACGACTGATTCTTGGGAGGCAAGCAATGAGAAACCTGGGGAGCATAGTGAAAAGTAGAGACATCACATTGCAAACAAAAATTCGCATAGTCAAAGCAATGGTATTCCCTGTGGCAATGTATGGTTGTGAGAGCTGGACCATTAGGAAAGCGGAGCACAGAAGAATAGACGCCTTTGAGATGTGGTGTTGGAGGAGAGTTTTGAGAGTCCCCTAGACAGCAAGGAGAACAAATAGGTCAATCTTAGAAGAAATCAATCCTGACTGCTCCTTAGAAGGTCAAATAATAAAGATGAAGCTAAGGTACTTTGGACATCAAATGAGAAGAGAGGATTCACTTGAGAAAGCCTTGATGCTTGGAAGGGTCGAGGGCAAAAGAAGAAGGGGACGGCCCAAGATGAGATGGCTAGATGGTATTGTAGAGACAATGGGCACAGAGGTGAGTGAGTTGAGGGGGATGGTGGAAGACAGGAGTGCCTGGCGGGCAGTGGTCCATGGGGTCGCAGAGGGTCAGAATCGACTGTGCGACTGAACAACAACAACAACAAATTCAGGTGCAACACAGGGCTTTTTCCCCTGGCCATGCCCACCATACCACACCCACAATGTGGTAGTAAATTTTTTGGGACCCCACTATTGATCCCTTGCAACACAATTTTCTCTTCATGTCTTAAGTGGAATGCAAAACAAATTCAAAGATACTAATCTTAGCAAAACAACAGCAAAAGAGTCTAAGAAAGTCAGGAGAGAGAGAAATGCATTATTCTCAATACTCTAACTGCCTTGCCTAATTCACATCTCCCAAATGATTTTTAAACAACCCCACTTCCCACTGAAATCAGCACTTCCCATACTATTGTGGTGCACTTCTCCAGTTGAAAAACCATCTTAACTTACTGGGAATCATCAATGTCGTCGTCTGCAACTTGTATCCGTGAATACTTTTTTCCCATTGAAGCAGGAAAAATTCCATTGGTGTGAATTTGTTTAAGGTGCATCCCAGCTTGACATGAAGTTACCCACACACTGTGATCATGGAGGCATCTCCTGTGGCACATATGAAATGAGATATGCAGAATCTAGCACCGGGACTGCAATAGACTGCCACAACTTTGAAAATATTAACAATGTCCATCTGGCATGCCCTCTTCTGCCTCCATGATCATTGGGAATCAGAGTTCATTCTCCACTCACTTTGCCATTGGGCCCAATACTGGGATTATAGTTTCCAGAATATCCAGAACCTGGCTACAGTTGCCCCTGGATATAATTGATGATCAGGGGAATTGATAGTATCAGGGGAAAGTTTACCCAAGGGTGTGTGCTTTGTTGAAAATTATGCACAAAAATACAGCATAGAAGGATAAATGGCTTGCTGTGCTGGTCAGTGGTTTCTTGGAACTGTGGTGCAACTTCCACCCCCCAGAAAAAAAATACTTCAGGAAGATCAGATTAATAAAGGCCACATTCTGTTTATTTTCAGTTTATGCATTTTTAAGCTTCCTAATACTTTAGCAGATGTTCTGTATTTTTCATTTGCTAAGCTGCAGCATAAAAAGCCAGAGGGGTCTGAAAATGCATTCCCTAGGAGATCATAATATGCTACAATAAGATAGGATTTCCCACTCATTTAATAGGCAATCACCTAGAATTACCTGCTGCCCCCTCCTAAACACAATATGACTGCTTGCTCCAAAAGTAATAAAGCCAGATATGACAAATATCAAATGCTATTATTTCATAATGTTTTCCCAGCTACACACAATATTGTGTTGGAATACTGTAGGATACTACGTGGAAAAATATATAATGTGCCAAAAAGAAAGCATGGATCTGAAACTTACAATGGAGTCTTCAACTCATGTTTTACTTCCTGAATAAAGATACAATTAGGGGTGTGAAGAATAATTATTACATATCTTGTCCTTGTCAATCCAGGCTCTCTCAACCTGTTAAGACATTTTATGATGATTTTCAAAACTCCATGAGAATTCTTCCAGTCCAAATGACAGAAAGATATAAAAGCATTTTTGCCACCTTAATTCTTCATAATTTCAAAATATATAGCACACTTCTTTCTGTTCTACCTGAGGCAAACCACACACACCAAAAAAGAGGACTAATTGATTGTTGCAAAAGAGGTGAACAACCCATTCAATGCTTAAAAATATTTAGTTTCATTGAATATATGAAGTAATTGACTGAGTTTTACTTAATGTTTCTCAAGAAAAAAAATTAAATGAGTATTTAAATCGCTAGACAGGACTGTTGTTTACTCCCTCAAATGACCAGAATGTAATTCTATGCTGGTATTGTCAATTTAATCTGTTGTGACACTCTTTTATTATCAGGATGCTGAACTGCTGTAACCCATCTACCATAAAAAAGCCCTTCTCCAATAGAGAGAAAGGCAACATATAAAAAACATGGATGGATGGATGTCATAAAGACTAACAGATTTGTTTTGTTTAAATATTCATGGATAGCAACTCAATACTTCAAATCCCTTGCATCAGATGAAATGGGCAGTCGTCCACAAAAGCTTAGTTAGTCTTTACATTCCTACAGAATGATATGTTGTCATCTGTGGTACACTGCCAACACAAGGTGCAAAAGTGGGCAGAGTTGGGAATGTGACAGATGGAAAACTGTAATGTAGTCAGAATCCTAAGCTTATAACAGATGGTGTATGTTCTTCTTTTAAAGCTATCATTCCATTGTGCCTGTGACAGAAATGTATTAGGAAACACATTTTTGATGGAAGGAATGCAACTTCTAACATGATACCAGCAGCACGAAAAGTCAGCATTTTCACCATTGTTTAGCCATTGAAGCAGCGCTTAGGCTTGCAAAACATGCTAGAAAAGCTCAGCACACTCCTAGAAATAACTTTTCAGTGTCAACTGGTATAAAATACCAGGTGTTGCTACCATTACTTGAGATAAAATGGGGAATAGACAGAAAAATCTGCAGAGGAGCTACTGACATAAACATGAAGAGGCATGGCCTGGAACACAATTTAGCAGTTTCATATCTGGCCTAGACAGGGAAGAAGAAGAAATGTTGTCACAGTAGACATTTTTTTAAAAATACTTCTTCTGCCCTTATAAATCTTAATTTTCTTAATATTAAGGGACTAAGTTATCTTCTTAAATGACTTAACTATACAGTAATACCTCAGTTAGCATTTGCATCGCATAACGTTAAAATCGGATAACATTGGGGAATTTGAGGCAAACATTTGCATTGCACAACGTTAACATAACGTTGTGCGATGCAAATATTTGCCTCAAATTCCCCAATGTTGATCTCTGCCCCAAAGCCCGCAGGGCTGAAGTCCAGCTCTGCAGGATTTGGGGCAGAGATCTCTGCTCAGATCAGCAGTTTGGTTGGGGGGAGGGCACGCACACCTGTTCTTCCCCCAACCAAACCAGCAATCCGATTGCATGCTGGGACTGCCAGGGTGTTGGGGGAGAAACCATGCAATTCCACGATCTCTCCCCCACCACCCCATCTGTCCTCGGCGATCGCTGGGACTGCTGGAGTGTTGGGGGGGGGAACCGCACACCTGAATTATCTTTCCCCCACCACCCTAGCTGTCCTAGGCAATCGCTGGGACTACCAGGGTGTTGAGGGAAAGATCAGTTTCTCCCCCAACACCCCAGAAGTCCCAGGCTATTGCCTGGGACAGCTGGGGTGGGGGGAGGGAGAGATCATCCCAGTGCACACACACCCCACCTGGATTGCTAAGGCCCTTAAGCAATCCAGGTGGAGGTTTTTGAAAAGTTTTCCTAGCTCCTTTTCAGAATCAGGCCCCCCTGCCTGGCTTGCTGAGGGGCTTAGCTATCCAGGCTGGGGGGTGGGCATCGCTAAGACCCTTAGGGTCCCAACCCTCTCTTAAGAAGCCCCCCCCATCGCTAAGACCCTTAGCAAGCCAGATGGAGGTTTTCTGAACAGAAGCTAGGAAACAGATTTCCTAGCTTCTTTTCAGAATCACCCCCCCCCCCAGTGTGCTAAGGGGCTTAGCTATCCAGGTCAAGGTTGGGCTTCTTAAGAGAGGCTGGGGAAAGGGTCCAAAGCCTCTCTTAAGAAGCCCGCCCCCTGGATTGCTAAGTTCCTTAGCAAGCCAGAAGGAGGTTTTCTGAACCTCCTTCTGTTTTCCTAGCTTCTGTTCAGAAACACACACACCCCTGTTTCCTTTCCTCTTCAGAAAGGGAACAGGGCTTTTTAAAAAATGTTGTGCAATCAATGCATTGCACAACGTTAAAAACCAGATAACGTTATGACTTGTGGAACCAAATCACAACATTATCTGAGGTACTAGTGTATTGGGAAATTGAAAATAGAAAGACACGTGCATGTGTGCACATGCACACGCACCATCTGTCAGTTCTACTTTGACTAGATTCCTGCATTAAGCAGGGGGTTGACTGTGGTGGCCTAAAAGGCCCCTTCCAACTCAGTAATTCCATGATTCTACTGAAAAACTATTCCTGCTCAGAATTATATTCTTCTTCAAAATAATCAACCAGGATTTCATGACTGTTTTTCCCCAAAAGAATGGCTGAGCAGATGGGTGTTAGTCAGTGGTGGGCTCCAGCAGGTTCGGACAGGTTCGGAAGAAACGGTAGTAAAACTGGCTGGCCCCGCCCACTGCTCCATCTTGCCCCACCCTCCCCCTCTCACCCCACTCCAGACGCAACTCCAAGGGTGCCCAGAGTGAGTTGAGGCTGAGCCAGCAGTTACTCTTTAAAGGAAAATTAGAGCATTGACGTGTAATTACTAACAAATGGTCTGATGAAGTGGACTCGATCCACAAAAGCTCACATTAAAATACAGCAGTTTAACCACACCCACCCAGTCACCTGGCCATACCCACAGAGTTGGTCATACCCACAGACTTGGCCACACCCACAGTGTGGTAGTAATTTTTAAAAGCCCACCACTGGTGATATTGTGTTCACTAAGGGACTAACTAAGAGTTCTGAAAGGAGGTTTGAAGTGACACAAGAAATGCCTGTGACTGGGAGAGCTCATTTGCTGTCACAAAACAGAGACAACATTATAGACAGCATCTGCAAAAAACATGTGCCTTTTTTTTAACATGAAGACTATATGGAAACTTGCTCAGTCCAACTAAATAAAAATCTTTGATTGCAAGGAGTACCAAACCTAATGCAACTTCAAAATAGACATATATAGAAACTGCTTCTAGGTTATTGAAATCTTGTTGTACAACTCCAGATGTGCAACACAAAGCTGCAGCAACATTAAAGGAAACCATGACAGGGCAGAAATACTTCCTCTTGTGTGCCAAAATGTGGGGAGTTGCACAGTAAATTACATAATTTAGTTTATATGGATTGTCCAGATGTAATTCTCAGCATACATATGCTTGCATACTGTAAATTACATGAGGCAGATAATGGTTACTAGTTGTACCAAGATTTACTAAATCTTGCATCGTTAAAGACCTTTTTATGATCCATTCTGGTATATCGTAAAAGGTATACTAATGTCAATCTAATCTAGCTTGATCATTAAAAGAGTAAATGAGGAAAAGCATGACAAAATGAAGATGTATACCACATCAGCATGCACACAAAAGGAAATGGATAACACATCTAATTGCAACTAAGGTCAGATAGTCCACTTAGCCACAGATCTTTAAAACTGCAGCAGTTATTATGTCTCACATTTCCCCACACACATTAGTTGTTCCAAATTGAACAAAAAGGCTGGTGCATTTAAGCCCATGCAGTCTAATGTGCTTTGATACAATTAACTCTGAATCATATTACTACTTTCTTAGACTATTAAATTTTTAAAGAAACATCATGAGGTCCTATAGTATCTAGAGCAAACGATATAGCCAAGCACAGTGCACAAGGATAAGACTGCTAGTAGGAGGTGAATAAACATTTCATTTTAGTTTATATGTTACAAGAATTTATCAAAATTCAAAAATTTCTTAATATTTGTGATGGAATGAACTCAAGGTTATTGTTGTTGTCGTTTTTAAAAAATCACTTATTCTGTCCCAAACAGTCTGCTGTCAGGTAAATTTCCAAAGACAGAATGTACTGCTTTATATGTGCCAAATCCATCCATTTTATTCTACAAAAGTCACTGTAGATTAAGTTATCTTTATGTGCAGAAACCAACTCTTTCTTCTACATAAATATATGAATTAACTAGATAGGTCTTAGGAAATCATCGAATCACCTATCATTAAGCAGAGTGAAGCAATGTGGGCAGCAAATCATTTGCTATTTACTTTGGCATTTCCTTGGGTATCACTACATTGTCATTTCCAACCAGCTGATAAATGTATTGTGGGATGTTTGGTTGGTCCCACACCAAAATAACTTGGCTGACCTCTGGTATTTTCTGTGTGTCTTGATTTATGGAGAAGGTTACCTTTTGCTGCTCTGTCTTGGACTGTCTTTGTTCCAACTCTATCATCCCACTTCCCACACTCCAGTTAGAGAGCAGAACTAAAGCAATAAATAATAGTTAACAGCTTCACTGCAATGAGACTGAGAACATTTTCTTGAACAGAACAAATCCAATCAAAAACCAACTGCTAACAGATATAGATATGGGAGAGCACACATTTAACATGGTGTTCAGTGAAATGCCACTTCAATAAAATGGCTCGTTTTTGTGTCTTCTGCACTTTCAAAATAAGCTTAAGATGCAAAATGAAACAGAGATGAGCTGTGAACTGTACCATTTGCTCAAAATATACTCTTATGGCTAGTTATTACTGTGTTATGTATTAGGTCAAAAGCAACTTATACACAATGATAAAAAATAGATATGCTGCCTAATTAATAGTTCAACCTAAAAGAGTAGAAGTCACACTCAACTTCTGTAAATCTGATGGACACTTGGTCTGACTTGTTTTTAACTCTAAAACACAAGAATCCTGGATATAATCAGAGGATATGTGCAGCTGAGACATTGCATCCTTTTGTATTTGAAATTTAAAACTGATTTTAACGCTGGCCTAAAGAGTAGTCTTAATGAGTTTTAAATAATATTGTTTTTAAAGATAGCTCCTTAAAGATGTATTTATTTGCAGCATCTTCAGTACCGACACTTATTCAGGAAAGCCTGACAACATACTTTGAGAATGGCAGTAGGTATAATAATTGCCTACAGGATATAGCAGGGATTCCCAACCTTTTTACGCCCCCCCGACAGGTGAGTGGGCCAGACCATGCCCTCCAGAAGCATAAGTGGACACATTTACGGCTATCATAAATGCAATGCAGCCACTTCTGCATTTATGACAGTCACGGGCACATTTATACATGTGTGGGTGCTTTTTATGGGTGACGTAAATGCATCTGCTTCCATTTCTGGTGCAGCGGTAGCAGTGTGGGCCACATGAAATGGTGCTTTAGGGTAGATCTTGCCCACGGGCCATAGGTTGGGAACCCCTGGGATACAGCCTTCCATTAAAACCAAGAACAACATCTTGTGAGGTCAATGACATGCACACCTTGACCTCAGCCTCCACCAGCTGCCTTGTCACAACATAGGTATGGCTATAGTGCAAAGTCATGCTGGTAATTCATTGAGTGCCCAAAAACTTTCCCCTTCCTCATTTTAAAACTAGCACAGGTTGCATGCAGCAAAAATGTGGCCAACGTCTTACCAATGGAAATGCTTCTGGATTTCAGTGGTCCTTTTGAGGTCCTGGCACATAGCAATAGCAGCAGGTGTCACTTGAATCTCCTCTTCAACTGCACTAGGCACTGTAGGTCTGGGTCCACATTCGGAAGGATGGAATGCTGAACCAACCTTGATCCTCATCAGGATCAAACTTACAATGTTTTGGCTTCAGGGTAGCAGTTCAACTATAGCACAAGCAGGCCTCAGAAAGAAGTAAAGGTAGAGACTGTGTAGAAGGGCTCAGGATCACTCTCTCTGGAGTTGGATGTGCAGGTAGGGATCTAATTGGACACCCAATATCATCCTGTTGCTTTAGTTATCATTTAATTCTTTACACTGACTTATTTGAATTTATATATTAAATCCTATAGCAAATTCTTTTTCAGTCACCTTGTTTTGAAATATTTAGTTGATGGTTCTTATGAACTGTTTTAGCATAGTTTGTTCTGGAGAAGCAGGACATAAAATAGCTAAGTAATCAGTCCAACTAAATATTTTATAATATGTGAAAGAATCTTTAGAAGTCTTCAACTAGCATCAAAAAGATAAAGAAAGATTATGCCAAGCAAACATACTTCCTCAAACAGGATCCCATCATGTTGTATGTTTTCTCATTATATGCTTGAGAGTTGACAACTAACTGACAATTAAAAAGAGTTATGTTTGTACACAGATATGAGTCTATAGATAATTTTATCTGTGATAGCTCATTCAAACATATGTTGGAGCACTGCAAAATGGCTTTAAAGAATAACCATGAGAAGATGGTTAGCTGTTAGTTCTTTGACAGCATATAATCCACTTTTCTTCCTAGTAAAAGTGGTGCTCAATAGAATTAGACAATAATGGATGTCGAGGCATGGATCAGTCCCTGTGTACAAATTTGAGAATAGTGAAATGTTCTGATACAGGCATGCCTCTAAAAGCATGGTCAAAACCATTAGAGTAATTCTAGGTTGTCAGAAACCTTTCACAATATCAACACTTGGAAAATCAGTTCCTCATTTGCATACATAATCTCCTGACAAGCCATGCTAAGCTAAAATTAAAATTACAGTCTCCAAAGAGAAGCTCTTTATGTATGCAGGGATAACAATAGCTCCTAACAACTTTGAAAATATAATTATATTTTATAGGGATAAGCACTTTGAGACCTCAAATTTTACACAAGCACAATAGCTGTTAGGTGTAGCTGTAAAATTTTGCTGAGCGGATGTGTTTTCTTTATGAATCAAAAGGAAGATACATTTAACTCAAGAAAAGATGTGTAAAACTAGATACAAAATCAGCAGTGTTGATATTACACTCTAATTGAAGCAATTTACAGAGTTTTTAAAACCAATTTCATATTATTTTTTTCAGATCATGCCAGTTTATATCATCATTCTTGGCACATTACATAATGTTAATCTAGAGCTTTTATGGATCAGTAAAATTTTTGCAAATTAAATTAAATATACATTGGGTATGTAACATAATGGCCATGTTTACCCCTTAGATTAATATCTCTGGCATTTATATAACTACTACATATTATCTCAGAAGCTGTGAACAGGTTGTAACGATAATGGAGATGTGACATACTCGTAAATCCTACCCCTGTATCTTTCCCCCACCTACTCTTATAGTGCTTAATAAGCCACAGCCCCTGTTCAGGCTAACAATAAGCTCACTGAGATGTAAATGCTTTTGGACTCTGCTTCAGACTTTCAAATTCCTCACACAGTGGTGTTGGTATTATTATTATTATTATTATTATTATTATTATTATTATTATTATTATTATTATTATTATTATTATTATTATTATTATTATTATTATTATTATTATTATTATTATTATTATTATTATTATTTCAATTTCTATACCACCCTACTCAGTGGTACCGACTCAGGGCGGTTCACAACATATACAAAGTTAGAAAGTTCACAACATATACAAGTTCATAAAACAACATATAAATATCAATCAGTATCAGACCACAAATCATCAAAATATCACAATATCACATCACAGCAAAAAGTATCACATTACAGTAAAAAGATTCAATAAACATCAACATCAATAATAACATCAATAATCAAAAGTATCCATCTCTCTTTCAAGTCTGCAAAAAGAAACTAACAAAACAAAGTACCAGTAACTGCTAAGTGTTACAATAAATGACAAGCCTCTCCGCCCAAGCCGCAGATGTCTCTTAAACCCCCCAGCCACCGCCAGCGGTGCGAAAAGTCCTGCCTCAAAGCGTCTCTTAAATCCCCAACCGGGGCAGAGCTCCGGGGACAGGTGGAAAGGGTCCCGGGGTGAAAACACTGAGGCGCTCTCTCTGCCCCCACCACAGATGTTCCTCATGGCGGTGGCGGTCCATAAAGTCCTGCCTCAAAGCGTCTCTTAAATCCCCAACTGGGGCAGAGCCCTGGGGACAGGTGGAAAGGGTCCCGGGGCGAAAACACTGAGGCGCTCTCTCCACCCCCACTGCAGATGTTCCTCAAATGGGGTGGAAATATGACACATGCATTTTCACAAGCATTCCTTTATAATCTGTACATAGTTTCAGGTGCAATGGCTGAATAGAGCTATTGCTAAGTAAAGATGTCTGGAGAAAGTCTGTGTTCTACCCTGAGACATAAAATGTATAAAAAATATATTTGTGGGCATAATCAAATCGCATTTCATAACATCTTTCTAAGACTATTTGGAAACTTGCTTATTGTCGCGCCTTCTAATGAAGTCCCAGAAACCACATGGCTGTGCTGAGGCATCCCACCAAACAAGATAACTGAGGGTACTAAGGGACCCCACTAAATGCAGCAACCACTGTCACAACAATGTCACTGCTGACCCTGGCCTCCTGCCATCCATAGTTGCTGCTCTGTCCCTCATCATCATCCACAGTTAGCAACAGAACTATCTGCCAGTCGCAGCAACAAAGAGGCTGGCAGTGAGGTGGGGATGGTTGGAAAGAACCATCTTCTACCCCAATATGGCCACTTTGTGGCACCTTAAGTGTGGGGTCTTGCACGTTGCTGGAGGAGAAACTGCATAGCAATGAAAACAATGGAGATGGATGGCATTCTGCTTTTATTCTTCCCATACGATGTCAGAAGGATGCTGCACAAGGAGCAGGGGGTGGGATTCGTTTTCAGAAAAAGAGGTTGTAGTGGTGAGGAAATGAGGAAAGGCCCAAGGCTCCTGGAAAACTAATTTTGCAACACAGATCTTTCTCTGTCAGACTCAATTTTGAACTGACACTCATTACAGAAGTTCCTAATCTTCAGATACTTTATTTTTTTTTCATCCTCAGGTATTTTTAGATGCTGAATGTTAGTTTAGATTGAGACAAGTTTATTTATCCTTTCATATGTTGGCATGTTTCTCAATTTGACATGAATATTACCAAAGACAGACCATTTTCCTCACAATTCTGAAGCAGATGAGAAGCAAATGACATCAGTGGTGCTGTTGAAGTATTATACATTTCTGTGGCACAGCAATAGCAACTAGACTTACATACTCCCCCATAGTGCTTTGTGCACTCTCTGGGCAGTTCAAATGAGCATTTTCTCCCAACATGCTGGGTACTCATTTACTGAACTCAGAAGAAGGGAAGGCTGAGTCAACCATGAAAATCTGGTCAGGAACAAGCTCACAATGTTCTGGCTGCAGTACAGCTGTTTAACCACTGCACCACCAGGGCTCCTATGAACATGGGCAGAAAGGACTGCCTTACTCTCCCACTCTTGTGGTTTTCTTCATACAATTATTGCCAGTCTGAACAGATATTTCTGCTCATATGTGGTCTCTTTATACAATTGTGATGAGGAAAATGCATATTCCAGGATTGCCCCTAATATGGAAAGTAGGAACCTTTCCTCTTAAACCTTGGTGATGACCTTGTGGTACTTGGCAGCTCAGAGTGTTTGTGGTCGGTCTGTCTGTCTGTCTGTCTGTCTGTCTGTCTGTCTGTCTATCTATCTAAAATGCCTCATCTCTCTTTCTGTCTCTTTTTCTTTTAAATTATCATGTTAGGAAAACATACAAAATAAAAAAACTACCAATTTTGATTTAGATTCACTCCCTCCAATCCTTTGGCAGAGAATCTTGCCAGAAATATTCAAGTACTGTACTCAAAGCCTTTCTCTGCATCAGTTACCAGAAGACATTATAAAACTATGAAAGGGATTCTGTGGGAGTTTTAGGACATTCAAGTGGAAAATACGAACCAGAAATGTTTTATCTCCAAAAAAAAATTCCATGGTTGTTATCATCATCATTACATGGAACAGAAATTTTCATGTCTCATCAATGTATCATCAACCGCACATGGCATAATTTACAGCAACATGCTTTCAGCATATGTTTTATATCATCCATCCATCTATCTATCTATCTATCTATCTATCTATCTATCTATCTATCTATCTATCTATCTATCTATCTATCTATCTATTTCCTAAAATGTCTCATCTCTCTTCCTGTCTCTTTTTCTTTTAAATCCTCATGTTAGGAAAACATACAACATTAAAGAAAAACTCTGTCAATTTTGATTTAGATTCACTCCCTCCAATCCTTTGGCAGAAAATCTTGCCAGAAATATTCAAGTACTGTACTCAAAGCCTTTCTCTGCATCAATTACCAGAAGACATTATGAAATTTTACCTCCCTCAGCAAATAGATAATGGTTGGCATGTAACTGATTTATCAGATACTGGCTTTCTGTGATCGATACAGTCTAGCCAGGTCTATAACAAAATTATACAAATGAATATAGCCTCTTTAGTCAGATGAAGAATGAGTCCTATCACTATTTCCGGTAATCTCTTTGTTGAAGGAGTCACACTCCCCACTTCCCCACTGATGCATGTGAGATAGCTAGGTGAGAACATAAACATCTTTTGGAATGAAAAACACAACAAAAAATGTCATCCACTTATAACATGTGTTCTAATTATTATTTTCTTTATGGAATGGGATGAAGCAAAGGATTCAAGGAACAGGTAGTGCTTGGAAAAAATGCTACTAATTTCAGAGAAATATTTTAGATTTATATGTTTCTTTCAGTTAAAAAAAATCACAATACAGTTTAGATTAAAAAAACAATGTAAATACCATGCAAATCTGAACAATTATAAACAGACACAAGCAAAAAAGAAATATCTTAAAAGCTAGGTATGAACAATCAAGATAATTTGGCATATATAGACAAGAGATTCAATTCTAGACTGACTAGAATAGAACAAATTTGTGCATTTTTAATCAATGATGATGATGATTACACATTTTCTATTAGTAAATACAGTGATTTCTCTACTTACAATTTCTTGCTTTTGAACTCCTAGGTTGGCAGGAGTTGGGACATAGATGGGAACTCACTCCATCATGCATCACTCAGGACTCAAACTGCTGGCCTGCTGACCTTCCAGGAGCCAGTTCAGCATCTTAACCACTAAGCCACAAGGGTGACCTAAATATAATGATGATGTTTTTGCTTGTAAAAATGTGTACAAATTTGTACTATCCAAATGATAAGAACATTCCTCTTAGATATATTTCCTATAGCTCAGGATAATATTTCCCCTATAATTCTTTTATATATGCACACTTGATCAAAGTTACAAATATATGTTGCCTGTTTGATGACCAGGCAGTGGTACAAGGTATGCCTAGTTGATCTCAAGTAAGTGTTCAGTAGGATTTGTGTGTGTGTTTTCAGCCACTCTTTGTGTGTTCCATATGATAAAATGGGATGTTATCAAAAAGGCTGAATCAAATCTGTTTGTGTCTCCCCCCCCCCCCCCACTCAAATCAGCTTTTCTTCCTGTGCCAATGGAGGGTTCCACTTTTTCTCTGCCAGAAGGATTCAATCAGATATTTTGTTTAGCATTTAGTTTTTCCAATGTGTAAAAGGATGTCAGAGGTGGTGATGTAGATAATTGGTAGTGATATTTAAGGAAGTCCCTGAAGTTTTTTTAGAGTAAATAAAGCTAGCACTGATCCTTTGTATTAATATACCAGGATGGAGCTAGTCAGTTCTGCATTAAGAAAAGAATTACAGAGGAAAAGAGAAGGGGAGGGAAGGACAGTCTTGTTTAAACTTGTTAGTTTAAAACAGAGGTTGATAACCTTTTAAAGTTGGGGGCCAGGTCACACTCCCTCACAGTTGAGGGGGCAAAACTGGGGGTCCCTCTACCATAAACATGTCTGTGGTTGCCATAAACGTATCTGTGTCCACTTCTGGTGGTGGTGGTGGCAGTGGCAGCAATGGTTGGAGTGGGGATGGGGGCTGGATTATTTGGCACAGTGGTCTGGATTCAGCCCACAGGCTGTAGGTTGCTGACCCCTGGTTTAAAATGTTGAAACAAATCTGCCCTTTCCTTCAGTATTTGCTTTGTTTGCTTTGTGAGAGCATATTGAGTGAGAGCATATTGAGAGAGCATATTTGGTATGAAGACTAGAAAAGAGGAGGAGCAGGGGGGAAATCAAGAAAAAGAGTGTGAAGATTTATTAAAGTGGCTGGAAAGCTGGGTGAGTTGAAGGGCAGCAAGAAAGAAAAAAGAACTAAACATCTTCTTGCTTTCTCATGATGCTGGGGACTTGGGAGAGGATGGGTTCATTCTTGTGGGAGGATATATTGGTTTAGCTGGGTACAAAATTTGGTTATGTACATTGGTAATAAAGAACTTCTGAAATGTCTATTCCTTCTTCTTCGCTTTTCTAACTTCATGTTGGCTTTGAATTTCTGCTTTTACCCAGAAACCCAATGAAAAAATTCATTATGACTTAAATTCAATTTAGTCATACTCATAGTCAAGTCACCACCTGATGTTCCAAACACTCAAGATTTGAGACAAATATTTGACTTTGTCTTTTGCTGTCCAGACTGGGTTAACATTTCTCTTTAAAGAATAGAAAGAAAGTTTGTGGTTTGCAATGGTATATTTTACCTCTAAGGAAAAAAATGTTTCATAAAACTTGAGACATAAATACTTTCAGCACATCATGCACGTTCACACCAATCTGTATACAAAAAAAGTGTAATTTGCTTTTTTTTATGCCATTACATTTATTTATATTTCCCTTGAAAATTTTTTACAGTTATTTTAAACTACAACATATACTTCCCAGGGTCTATATGCAGAAACAAATCCCAACATTATAAGTTGTTCTGGCATTTTCTTTTCACCTAAATACCATGCTTTGACAAAACATAAGACTGAATCCTAAGCATTAGAAGACAGCCTGTTATTCCATCAATTCATAATGATAGTGTTTTATCCAATTACCCAAGGTCAATAGCATTGTCTTTGGTAAAATATATATAATTTTTTTCTGGCCACATTTTACTGGGCAGCAACCTGAAATCCATTTCCTCTGATAAATGTCAATACCTTTTCAGGCTTCAACATATATCTTTTTTCAAAAACAGGAACAAAGAAGAAATTACATTTAAAGGGAAAGTTACTTAAAATGCCCCTACAAATCATCCACATACATTACAAGATTTGAAGGTGAAGGGGAGATGTAATATAAATTACAATATGAAAGATAATGTCCTGTGTTCATTATATCTACCTAGCCCAGTCAAATATGTCATTCAGTATTAAATGAAAAATCCATGAGGTGGGAGAGGAGGGAAAACCTTCGAGAAACTATTTTAAACTTAAGTTTACACCAGAGCTTGAAAAACTTTTAAAATATTTTTTTTTGGAAGAATGTTTTCTGATATGCCTTAAATATCAGAATGTTTTTTGATATGCCTTAAAATAAATTGGTTACTATTATACTGTAGTTCTAAGATGCAAAAAAGGAATTAAGTACCATTACAGTTATTGGTTTAAGAGTATATATTTATAGTTCTAGTTATACTTACAGTTCAAAAGTAACTTTTTCTCATCTCTGAATAGAAAGTAGAATTTATACTTTTTAGTTGCTTTAAAAGGAAACATCTAATTCAGGAGTTCTCAACATTTTTAAGCCAGGAGCCGGATCACACTCCCTTAGACAGCTTCAGAGGCCAGATGGCCATTTTGCCCTTCCCCTACCACATGGCTCTTCCTGGTGTGGTGGAGGCAGCGGGGGGGGGGGGCACATGAAATGGTGCCACAGGCTCCATCCAGCCCATTGACCACACATTGAGAATCCCTGATCTAATTACTACAAGCCCATGATACAAACAATTCTCCTCCTGTCCACTTTGTTACCTCCTCTACACTCATAACAAAGGGTAACATTACCAAGTACAGTTACATAACTCTAGAAGTAACTAAAGTGTTATAGTTATATTGAAAAATAATTGCTATCCCTTGCTAAGTTACATTGATAAATCAAAGTAGCTATACTGTTTATCTTTCAAAAAGGAAGTAATAACAAATAAAATATCACCGGTTACTTCCATGTTCTGCAGTTTAAGTTCATATACTTAACTAGAGTTTTCAGACAGGAATGTCTACAATTCTAAAGTAGCATAAAATAAATAACTGCAAGAAGACGAAGAAAATTTACATACATTACAAATAGTTTTGCTGACAATTTCTCTCCTTAATATGGGAAGAAGCACAAGGAAGCATTTATATGTCTATTGAAAGAGTCGATATCAGCTTTAAATAATGTTACAATTTTTATTATTGATGCACATGATGTTCAGACAGGTTGCAGTTTGGTCAATTTAATCATATGTCTTTTAAAACAAAAAGAAAAATGGAAAAGAAAAGAGTCTGGAGACTTTGAAGCTTCAGTTATTATCTCCTAATGTTCAGACTTTCACATACTAAACTTGAGCTTAATACTTTGCTTAGTTACTGTCATTGTATAGAATGTTTATAGACATAAAAACGCAAAACAAAACAGAAATTCTAGTAACATGCTAGGACTAAATACATCTGTTTGTGGTATGGAACACAAGGGGGTGGGGGGAGGAAAAAGCTTATCAAATTGGCAGTAAAACTTGTCATCACCTAAATGGTAGTTCATGGTTGAAGATACTGTATAAAGATTTTCATAGAAATTATCTATGCACATCTTTCCAGACCTTGAAACATTTTTAAGCCAATCAGGCAGTACTAGAGCATTCCAAATAATTGCTGTATTAGTTCTTTCTCTAAAGCAGCACAAATTTGTTTTGGGGGGTTTTTTTTTGCAACTTATTTAAGAGTTAATGGTTTGATAGAGTTGAGAAGGGCTTTTGATGAATTGACATTTTATAGGTCACCCATTAACAAGTCATCACAAGTTAGAGGCAACTTGATGATACTTAACAATAGCAAATATAAAGATTAGGGTCACTAAAATGGAGGAAGCAAAACATCCTAAAATATTAAAACACAATTAAGCATTTTGCATTATTAAAACCACTGAATTAAAAAATGATTAAAGACATTACAGATGAGGGAAATGGGGGACTTTCTCCCCATTAAAAGGCCCTTCTTCAGAACAATCATTTCTCCCAAACCAACAAGAACTGAAAAGGCCTAAAGTCGAATAATAAAAGATGAGGGGATCTATTTATCCTACTCACTTGGAAGGTATTTCCACAACCTGGGAGCAGTTGAGGTCTTCTCTTATATTGTCACCAACATGTGCTTGGATGAAGAAATAAATCTCTCCAGAAGAGCTTGAAATGCAGACAGTTTCCTGTGGAGAGGTTTGGTCCTTCAGATGTCCCCAATATAATCTATATTGGAAAGAGAGGAGATTTTCTTGTTAATTATATAAGAAATGAAGAAGAGCAAAACAAGATGGGTTAGTGGACAGAGTATTGGACTAGGGCACAGGAGACTCAGATTTGAATCCCTGCTCAACCATGGAAGCTCAAAGGCATGTGGGACTGGTAAACCATTCTACACACATTTCACTTATCTTGAAAGCCCTAGTAGAGTCACTGTGAGACAGTTCTGACTTAATAGCACATAACAATGTTATTTTGTGTGTATGATGTACATCACAAGTTTTTTTACAAGTTGATGATTCATGGTCAAATGAATAATTGGGTGTTGGAAAGCATTGTGTCTGAGATACTATGATGGGAGGGATATAATCATTCAGTCAGTGCTGATTGATCTGCCACTATGCATACATGAATGACATAGCTTGATGGTCTAGTCATTTTTGGACATGGTTACATGAACTGACCACTAATTTCAAGGGACAAAGAAAGATTTCTTTTTAAAATGAATTACTGAGCATTCAGTTCAATTTGTAATTTTGCTTTCAACATTCATATTAGATGCTTAGAAGAATAGTAACAAAAATATCCATACAATTTTAATTCAGACTGTCAGTGGCTTATCTTTTTTCCCTTTCCCCCTCTTCTGATCATTTGTCTAAAGCATCTTGCAGTCTATGATATTCTTCTTTGATGTTTCCTCAAGTAAGGAAAAGATTAAAGTCGAGCTTGAATTTATTACAGGTGACACTTCCATGGCTTTGGGCCATCCATCCTTTATGAAGACTAGATGTCAGAACAAAGTCATCACAAATTATATAATGTCATTCTATCCAAAGAAAGAATGCCAAATGAAGTGATGAAATGTAGTGCTGCACAGTCTACATCCATCTATATGGAATATGAAAGAAACTTTTGATTTATGATCTCGTCCAGGAGATAGATCAGATTTAGAAAGCACAAATATCGTCGTTGCCTTCCCCGTGCCTAACTACTTGGTGCATGCTATTTGGGAATATATACTAAGAAAGTCATCCAATACCATCATGTCACTGAACCTATATAGCCAATTTTCTTTAGCTGTTTGTGCCTTGCCCTCAAATATATCTCCATTAAGGCAACAGAAATGACTAACTCTATGTAGTTTCTAAGTTTATTATCCAACAAAAGGATTACAACTTTCTTTTAATCTGCTGCATGCCTTATGCAATAGAGACAACTCTAAAGAACAGCTGTATTCTGTATCTCCCTTTTCCTCTGTCCCAACATGCAGTTGTAATACACTCATTAATGTAAGGTACAGTTCTAACTTAATTAGCCTGCAAGGGCATAATCTTTTATGATCTTGAGACTGAGGGTCCAAAATACTTGATGGAAAAGACAGTCCCTTAGTGTTGAAAGCTGTCTGTTTCAAATGGCACATGATCTTCCTTAACTAAAATGATTTAGCATTTTTTTGGGATTGGTTGCGGGAGGATGAATGAAGGCTTAATTTACAAGTTAGATTGGTTAAGTATGTAGCTTTCAAAAAATCCCACTGAGGGAGGCAAAATGAATCAGTCGCAGAGAATATACATTCCATTTTATGCTTAGCTTGCCTCTGAGTTATACATAAGAAAGGACATAAGACTTATAAACAAACAAAGAAACAGACAGACAGACAGATAGGCAGCCAATAAATGAATGAATGAATACATTCCATATTTTCCCATACATTATTATCCATGCTTTTCCTGTTGATCTTGTTTTTACCAGTTATCCTAGTAAAGTCTGATTGATTTTGTAGATTTTAATACAAAAAGCAAACTTTTCCCCAGCAGTGATATACTACCTTGTTAATAATTAAGAATGAATAATAAAATAAATGAGGCTGAAAGGTGAATCAGGAAATGTTTGAAGGATGGTGCTCATTTCCTTTATCTTGGCTAACAGGATTCCATGTTGCTTACATTTTGAGATTGGAATAGGATAGCAGCCTGGAACATGAGTAGTGGGGATAGCAAGAAGATGGTGAGGTAGTGACAACCAAAGAAAGACAGGAACATTGGACTTCTTATTTAAGATAACTGATCTTGGATCAAAACAGAGTGTCAGGTCTCTGGAAAGCCGAGCATAGAGAACAGTTCTGTGGCCAAAGTTAGCAATCAACATCTTAACATGCTCTGAAAAATGCATTAATTAACAGATTATTTCAATGTGCTCTCCATAGGGCTACCTTTGAACAACATATGAAGAATGCAGCTGGTTCAAAATAATAATAATTTCATGTCAGAAATTATTCTGTGTTGAAAGGGTATTTGTGGAAGAAACTCAGCTCAAGGAATGCCCAAATGAGGCTCCTTTTATGTCCCCAAGAGTTGAGATGGAGGCGGTTCAAAATGAGGCAACCAGAATGCTGACTGGCACCATTTTACAGGGAATATTAAACTCTTCTATTACTGCTGTTTCACTGGTTACTAGTCATTTTGGAGTCGAAACAAAATGCAGGACATAAACTCTATAAACCCATATGCAGCTTGGGTTCTGGATATCTGAAGAATTGTACTATCCCATATGAGTTTTGAAGCTTCTATGATCATCCATGGGTTCCCATCTTTTGGTACCTGCTCCTTAGGTTGTGGAATGCACTCATTCAGAAAGCTAGGATGGTCCCTTGTTCCAGCCTCCACGTCCTTATTTTTACTGTAAGCTTTCATGTATCAAGACCACTTCTGAAAAAGTGGACTTGATCCATGAAAGCTCACAGTAAAAATGTAGCAGTTAGTCTTTAAAGTGCTGCAGAATTTTTGTTTATTGTTTTCTGATATGTCTGAAATACATTGCTCACACACACACACTCCAATGACGAGACAGACAAGCAGAATGGTGTAAAAATGGGCCACTTTTATTAATCAAAAACTGTATGAACTATAACTGCCTGCCTGGTGAAAGTAGCACGAGTGAGGGATGGCATTCCTCAGCTCTTTGATGTTATTGTGGGGAACACATCACTGCCCTGGATGTTTTCCCACCACTATCTAAATTCAGGTGAACAAAATTTGGAGTCCACTAACCACCAATCCGGTGTACTCCAAGGCGAGGTCAGAAAATAACAGCGAGCGATCAGAGCAGTCAGATAAACCACTGACCACTAGCTCACTGACCTGAAAAGCCACAAAAAATGCCACTGCGGAGGCAGTGTGGAAAAGCCTCACCTCATAAGCATCACGGCAAAAATGTGGCCAGGCCCCCGCAATATCGCTGAGTACAGTGACCGAAACAGGAGCCCTCCCATCTGGATGGTGGCCACGTTCCTGCGACCAACCTTCCAAAACCCGCCATACACGGAAATCTTGTGTCGTGTCCGGAAAGCATAAAATATTTATTATTATCAACCCTGAAGGACATTTTAAACAATTTAGGGGTCCAGCTGACAGTATAATTTTCTATTATTATTATTATTATTATTATTATTATTATTATTATTATTATTATTATTATTATTATTATTATTATTATTATTATTATTATTATTATTATTATTATTTGCAAGGTTCATATTCAAATTAAAATAGCAACCATCTGAAGAAAGGAATCAGAGTTTAAGTCAGGATCTGTCTCCTGATTTCATAACTGACTTCTACCCTCATGAATATGGCTTCAGTTTATGTGCCTCATTCTCAGGGTGCTTTGGAATCCTTTTGATTGATGGATTTAGTGTGTGTGGTTGTGTGCATTTACAATTTCCATCATATGTCTTGCCACAGTTCTGTGGCCCCTCTGGTGGCCTGCACTTCCTTATCTGAAAAAACCCCATAGGTGCTTCCTGTGGACTTCCATGCTTATAAGAGTCTGCATAGACTGTAGAATACTGGATGCAGCAGGACACTAAAAACCAGGGCACACCAACATAAAAGTTCCTTAAACTTCCACAAAAAGTGCAAAACTCCCAAATCACATGTAATCCCTCCTCTCATCTGAATGTTTTCCCCCCTAAAACAAGTTATTTTCTGTAAAACAGCAGGCGAATGGGTGAAGAAATGAGGAATAAATCATTGGCACAGCACTAGTTTGAAAGCAGCACCCTCTGTGATTCTGTGTACACAGAAGTCCCAACAGAGAGAAAGTTGAGCCTGAAGTTTTCTTCTCATTTTGCTAACTTTCTACAGGCAGCAAGATACCAATGAAGAAAGAGTACTGAGAGAGAGTGTTTCAACACACAGAATGCCTTTCTTGGCATTCTGAATTGAAATCACCCCAGGAGAACTGCATCATGCCTATCCTTTGAAATGTATAGATTCAGCCCTTGTTGACTGTAGATACTGTACCAGGATAGGGTAATTATCTCAGGATTTTTAAAAATGTATCTCCACTAATGTGATACTGAGTATTTGACTCTTAACAACAGGAGCTTACCTGCTGCTGAGCAAAAGAGTCCGATGATTCTTGTATATAGTATCACAGAACTGTGAGTTCCAAAGTGGAGGTAAGACAGAAATGATTGAGAACAGATAATAAGAAGTTGCATCTAATGAAGTCAGGCCATTTTGTCTAGCTGGTTTAGCTACCCTAAGAGGCATGTTTGATGTCTGTTTTCTTATGTTAGCATGGTGAAGAATGACAGCGTTCATCCTAATCTGCCCCCATTTCTTAAATAAGATTTTCTCCTTTGCTTTACAGTCAATCTAGCAACTATCCATTGAGCAAAGACACATTTATCTAGTCTAACTATGAGCTGCAAAAGAATTTCCAGGCACAGTACTTTCCTTACCCTGTTTTAAGATGTGAGGCCTGAGGCATTCTGAATGCAAGACATGTGCTCTTCCCCAAGCTATGTCCTTCCATATGTCTCTGTTTTATTGGTGTGTGTACATATGTGCCACTCAAGTAGTCTTCTGCAGAGTTACCACCAATTTTATCCAAAGGAAAACATTTTAAAAGTAAGTTTTGGCTTGTTCTCTCTATCTTTATTCTCCTGTGTGAGAATCTGCACTTCTATTAAAGGGAATTTTACCAGAACTGCATAACTCTGCAGCAGCTGAAGCCCAGAAATGTAAATAAAAATCAGATCACCATCTCTTTGCTCTTCAAAAGATGAGCATATTGATACATCCTTATAGGATGTGAAGTCTACTTTTTGATTCCTTGAAGAGTCAAACCTCAACACATTTCTGCTGATCAGGATAAAACCAATTAAAATTTCCTCTACCAAATATTAGGGACTGTGGTGGCTCAAGTGGTTAAGATGCTGACCTTGACAACTGGAAGGTTGGCAGGTCAGCAGTTTGAGACTTGAGTACTGCATGACAGAATGAGCTCCCGTTTCTGTCCCAGCTCCTGCCAACCTAGTCGTTTGAAAGCAAGAAATTGCAAGTAGATAAAAAGGGACCACTTCGGTGGAAAGGCGAACAGCATTCCATGCAGGGCCGTATCTGGGGGGGGGGCACCCCAAAACCTTCCTGAGCTAACACCCAGTCCCCCCAACCCACCCTGTGGTGCCAATGTCATATATGTGAGTGCGACACTGTTGCTCCTCCTGGAATTTTTTGCCCCTCCTGAAAAGTCCCCCCCTCCCAAAAAAAAAAATCTAGAATCCTGGCTTATGGCCCTGGTTCCATGCACTCTGCTTTTGAGGCATGCCCATCACATGTCCACAGAAACATTTGCAGACTCAGAAAACACTTGCTCTTTGGCTGTGAACAGAGATGAGCACTGAACCCTAGAGACAGATATGACTGGCTTTCAAGCAAGAGTGACCTTTACCTAACTAAATATTAATCAATTTTGACTAGACTGGTAAAGCATATATAACTATATATGGAGGACTGATCTGCTAATCTCATGTCTATAGACATTGACATTATTAAAGCTCTTGTTTCTTTTCAGTAATTTCACACCACTAGTCATGAGGCACATAATGTATATAAGGAGTGATATAAACAGAAGGAGAATGTTGTAGTGTTTGAAAGGTGCAGAATGATACATCAATGTTTCCATGTTTTGAGTGAGGAAGAAAGGTTTATCTAAGGCAGAGATTCTCAACCTGTGGCCCGTGGACTGGATGCGGCCCATAGCACTATTTCATGTGCCCCCCCATCCTCCACCACATCATGAAGTGTCATGTGGCAGAGGAAGGGCAAAATGGCCATCTAGCCCCCGAAGCTGTCTGAGGGAGTGTGACCCCGTCCCCAGCTTAAAAAGGTTGAGAACTCCTGATCTAAGGTCTGACTGTATACCTTCAACTATAACCTTTTTGATTTTGACTGAGGTAGATTTCCCTTTTCACCTCTTGGACTTTCCCGACTTTTTATAATATAGGAACACAGAGACATCAGTACTAAAGAAAATAAAATCTGTCTTTACCAAACAATTTCAAGTTTCAGACAATTTTTGAAAAGCCACCAACGGAAAGAAGAAAGGAATCAGCAACACAGTACTTTTGACTTCTGAACTTCTTTTCAGGCAGCTGGGTCTTTAAAGGAACTACAGAGAGTTGCCATTTAAGCTTCTCAAAGAGACAGATCCAGCATACTACAATTGATGTGCTGTTTAAGCTTTCTCCCGTGAGAAGCACAACTCAAAATCAAACCGTTTCTATTGAAAGATAGTCCTCCCCAAGTCAAAAGGGAGGGGGAAAATCACACTTTTATTCCTTATTTGCCACTCTGGATTGTCAACATGTGAAAAATAAGATGTTTCATGCTTTCCACAGACTGCAAAACTTCTACTTTCATGTCCACGTTAGACTTTGAAGTGCCAAAATGAAGCCACCTTCTTGGCTTTGTTGTTGGCCAAACTTAAATCCTCATCAGTACATGTTTCTGGCAGTAATCGGCAGAGCAGCAAATGAGCCAGGTTCTGTGTCTCTCCAAGTTCACACAGCATGATGTAGTTGTCTTCCAGCAAGCCCCACTTGAGCATGCTGGCTTTACACCTAAGCAATCCTACCCTCAGCCTAGTCAGGATCCTCCAAGTGGCATAGGAGACAAAAGTGACTAAAAGACTGAGAATAATGCAATCACACACACACACACGCGTGTTTGTTTGTTTTTGAAGAATTAACCATAAATCACAACCTGTATTGAGGGTGAAAACAAATCCTGTTTTTTTTTAAACAAAAAAGCAACCAAAAAAAACCCCCCAAAAAATCAAACACAGGAGAAAGCAGAATAAACTTATTTCTCAATTCCAAGGTGGAATGGCAGCAATGACAAGATTGCTCCAATCCCTGAGTCCAGCCACGTGCAGCCTAGAACCTAGAAAGAAGGTGAGGCAAAGCAGGTGAACTATCTATATACTATTGCCTACCACTTGTGCTGCAGGTATGGAAGTATGGACCCCTCTGTAGATGAAACAGGGAGAGACTGGAGACATGGCAAGCCTGACAACGAAAGTCTTGTGAGTCATTATTCATTTTCTTTCTGTGAAGCCAACTACCTATCAAAGCCGCCAAGGAAAAGAAAAACCTTCCAGGGACAGAAGGAGAAATTCTATTTCAAAATGAGCAATCAAATTATCAGTCTCTCCACTGGAAATCTGCAGCAGATGACTAACGGCTGCCTTCTGCTCATTACTTCTATCAAAAGATGAATGAAGGTTCTTTGTGTTCACCGATAACTGAAGTTTCCATTTTGCCTTTTCTATTTTTAAGTAGTTACAGTTCAAGAGAAAATGTTCTACATTAATAGAGCTGCATCAGGATATATCCTCCCTCAAGCTGCCTTTTAGAAGCAGATGAAAATGCGACATATTAACATTGCTGCTTCTCATGCAAATTTCTTCATTACTCTGAATTGCATCAAATTTCATCAATACTGGTCTGAGCATGAAACATCCCACCCTACTCCCCCCTTAAACAATTTGCTGTAGAAATAAGATGATGTGGTGTGATAGCATGCATCCATTAGTACATTCCTGTATAAAAGTTTTGTAAACATATTTCATTTGTGTTACTACTTAATGATTCTGCTGCAGTAGCTAGGATTGGACCCAGCCAAGTAGAAGGGGCTTCGGAGGAGATGAAGCTTTATTATTTTGATTATTAGAGGAAATATGATGAGAACACAGAAATATATCAAAGGCTACAGGCATCCAGTTATTTTTATTCAACTGCCCATGCTCTAAGTAACCTTCACTCCTGTTCTCTTTGAATGATGAAATGTATTACTTATATTCTTAGTACAAATTAATCAGATACTAGATCCATTATGCCAGTTTGACAGTTTTTCCTTTTAAAATGAAAACAATGTCTAAGCCATTCGCCATTGTGCTATTGGTACGCCAAAATATTACAGCAAAAAAATAATAAAAAAAAATCCAGTTCAGTGATAACACATTTTATTTGGTTATTTTGAAAAAAAAAATATTTCTGCTACTCTAGATGCATTGAAAAACAATCACTCTCTTCTCTTAAGACTAGGGAAGGAAATTATTTCCGATTCATGCCAGTTCCCTGCATGTTCAATCATATTGCCCATCCCATCGAAATTCTATGTCAGTCTCAAACTTGAGAGAGAAAGAGGGAGCACAAATGTCAATTTGCCTGATATATACATCGTTTGAGAGGAGAACTCCATCATAACATTCACAATGTTAAGGTAACTTATTTCTGACTCACATATTATTGGTTAGCACTCTTAAATATGCAATGTAAAGCACACACATCACTCCTCATTCTTAACAGAAACAATGAAAAAGATGGCATGCAGGGTACTACAGAAAGAGATTCAGTATAATGATAAACCATGGTGTATCATTTATGTTGGATTGAGTATTTTATTCTAGCTAGAATTCAGGAGAACAGATTATAGGTCCAGACATGCTATTAGAGCTGGAACGTAGAGAGCAAAGAGTGCTTATGCATGAAGGCAGATAGTGTTTCCTAGTGAAAAACTCATATCTTTCTGCCTGCTATTTTGGAAAGCTAGAGTGCTCTGGGGGAGCTCAGTACAAGACCAGCAACGTGTGTATAATAGAGAAGTAACTTCATATAACATTCTCAAGGATCAAGTCAATGCAATCCACTGACTGAGTCTTTCAAATTATTTCATATCCTTTAAAACAAACTTGTTACTTGGTTACTTGGTTAATCCATATTTCACACGTCAGGTTGACATGACAAGTTGAAGCATTGTCTTTGAGATTTTAGCAGCCTCTCGTCATTGGGAAGTCCTATCGCTACCGTAGCAGGGTCCGATGACATATAGGGAAATAAAAACCTAAAAGCTAGAAGAAGAAGAAGAAGAGGAAGAGGAAGAAGAAGAAGAAGAAGAAGAAGAAGAAGAAGAAGAAGAAGAAGAAGAAGAAGAAGAAGAAGCATGAATTACCAAACGCATTGATCAACCAGACTGATTAATTGTAAAGACATGTTTAAAGTCTCTCATGACAGATCAGAAACAAAGTCCTTTAGGTGTTGTGCCAAGGGCTTTGATTACTATGGGTGAAACAACAAATTTCTTTTTCCATAAATGCTCAACTTCAATTTGCAATTCATGGTATTTTGTGATTTTCTCCAACTACTTGTCCTCAATTCATGCATCCCCTGGTATATCAATGGATGATGATAATGATGATGAACTCTGAGACAATATTTCAAAGAAAAATCAGGATCCCACCAACAGTATAACTCCCTGTTTTTATTTACAAATGAAAATACCGATCAAAATGTAAATTCACACAGAATGTTTGTTTTTAAAAAGTTGAACTGTGATAAATACAGAAATTTGCCCACATCTCTATGCAGATATGGGATGCAGTGATAATTTTTGAAATACATGTTAATAATGACAACTCTCATACACACCTCCCCATTCTGCTTCAGGAGAGTCCAACCTTGCAGGCAGCTGCATTAATTCTTTCTAGCAGTTTTCATTCTCATCAGAAGCAGGTCTTTTATAAAGTTTGATTGCTGATTCAGGGCCAAGCCACTTCTAAATCCTTTGTTCTATGACATGAGTAGCTCCCAGAAATATATTTTGGAACTCCACAAATACAGAGCTATTCTGAGGACTGCAGCTATGTTCAGAATGAATCCTGAAGGGGGTAAGGGAAGAAAAAGCAAAGCAATCACACTTATATACCGCTCCATAGCATATAGTGCACTCTCTGGGCAGTCCACGAGTTAATTGGCATTTTGCCACCAAACATGTTGGGTACTAGGTGCTGCAGTGGCTCAGTGGTTAAGAAGCTCACCTTGTTAGCTGGAAGGCCAGCAAGTTGGCAGTTCGAGTCATGGGTACTGCATGATGGTAGGAGCGCCCATCTCTGTCCCAGTTCCTGCCAACCTAGCACATCGAAAGCAAGAACTTGCAAGTAGATAAATAGGGACTGCTTTGGTGGGAAAAGATCTTGGATACATGAAAGGAGCCTCATTTGGGTGTCCCCTGAGTAGAGTTTCTTTGGGGGGGGGGAATCCTTTCAACCCAGAATAATTTCTGACATGAAATTTATTATTTATGTATTTATTATTATTATTATTATTATTATTATTATTATTATTATTATTATTATTATTATTATTATGCTGGTTACTCATTTTACCAACCTTGGAAGGATGGAAGACTGAGTCAGCCTTGATCTCCGTCCAGGATCGAACTCACAACTTTTTGGTTGCAGTACTGCAGTTTAACCACTGTGCCACAAGGGCTGCTAGTGTTCAGATCATTAGTTGGGTGCTGGGAACTTTTTTGTTCCTCTAAACCAGCAAACAAAGGAGGATCTATATAGTGTCACAGTAGCCAACCATGTTAAACGCACAAACCTCTGTTCCTTCTAACACCCAGAAATAAACATGTCCTTCTGTCTTTGCCACCAGAAAGCAACAGGCCTGGAAAACTACATTTCTTTGACTGTATTGTGATCCAAGATATCACTGATTTGGAACAATCATAAACTCCCACGATAAATAAATGCATGTGACATATTTATTTGTGGTATGTACAGCAGAAGCCAGTTACTAAACCATTGCTTTCTTTAAAAAAAATGAGTACAATTTCTGAATTCATCTCTTACTATGTGCAATTGAGTCATCAGCTATCATAAGGCACAATTATATCTGGAAACCCTGGGGGAAATGCTGATTAATTAAGAACCTAACTCCTTATACTGTCGAAAGTTATTTCCAAACTCCAATGAATTCTTAATATCCAATGAAAATCAGTGAGGAAAGGAAGCTTTTTCACCCCATAAGAGTAATCCAGTACCATGAAACAGCTTTCTAAGCTGCCTACCTAGTCTCTCTCCTAGGCAGACAATCCAAAAGCGATTAACACACCAATTTCAAAGCACTTCTGGATGTTTAATGTTGTGAGGGAGCAACTGGCAATTTAGAGAACATGAAATTAAATGTGATTTTTAATCCCACTTTCTTCTCGATGGTTATAATTAAGTGACACCAACAGAGTCTTTTGTGCACGAATCCCTATGTATTGTGCATCCATAATGCTGGTACTACTGTGTATATAGTGGAAAGCACACTAAACTGATTAAAATATAAGTAGAAATGTTCTATCTGTGGGAAACTGCAGTATAATTATTGCCATTTGATGCCAATGCAAAGGCTGCATCACACAGGCTGTTTACAATTCGACAATGCCGTTAATGAGGAAGAATTTCAGCCGCCAAAATTATAGCCCTGAAAAGAAAAATTGGCTGCTTTTGAAGTCAGGCAAAGATACAAAACCCTCCAGGAAAACCAACTGGCAATATTTCATTCTCAGCTTTTAGATATTGAGCACATTTCTTTGTCAGGTTAGCATGTGCAAACCTCCTTTTGCCCAATACTGTGGAAATGAACAGCATACGTAGTGATCAATGTTAGAGCCTTAATATTAGAACTATGCAGTATTTACTTTTTTGCCTCGGTACCCATCAATGAAAACAAAAGTTTTGTTATGATGTGGATCATTTATCTATGTGGGACTAGCAGTGATTTTGTCATGCCACAAAGTAAAATATTTTTCTCGCTTTCTATTCCTTTAATTAGGGGCTTCCTAATGGCTTAGTGGCCTCCAGTGGCTTAGTGATTAAGACACTGAGCTTGGAGTCTGGAAGGTTGGGTTTCAATACCCGAGAACTGCACTTGGGGACATGAAAGGAGCCTCATTCAGGCATTCTGAGTGGAGTTTCTCCAACAAAAATCCTTTCAACCCAGAGTAATTTCTGACATGAAATTGCTATTATATTAGGGAGGCAAGTGACCAATGCCAAGGAAGTTTTAGATGGCTCTGTCCAGGGCCCAAATTAGCCTACTGGGAACCTATTGTCAAACCATCCTCACCTGATGAAACCATATGTGACGAGAAAACTAATTCTACTTAATCCTTCGTTTAAAAAATAAATAAACCAAGATACATAGGGCTATGTTCCTTGCTTTGAAGACTGAACTCAATTCTTTTTAGATGCCCTTTTTGTGTGTTGAAGGATGAGCTGGGAGTTACAAGCAGCCTGCAGACCATTGCTGTCTACATCTTTTGACTGCAAATTGAAGACTATGGCACAGCGCTGTATTGCTTCATAAAACACATCAGGATTAGAAAGAAGAGTTTTCCTAGCATTTTCCTTACTTCTGTGAAAGCCTTTGCCCCGCCACTCCAGAGTGAAGAGACGGACACGTGTCTTGCTGGTTAAACAATTGGGCCACTTTATTAACATGTCATTAAACTGTAACTGGGCAGGAACCACCTGCCAACTGATGATCTGCTGCGGACTGGGAGTAGCACTGGTAAGGAATAGAGATGAACCACACTGAACTGACTGAATTAAGACCCCTCCCCAGAAGCTGGCAGTCCTGCCACTTCCAGCCATGGCAGTTGAACTGCCGGTGTGACTGCCGGGCCACCGAGCTCCGGCAGTGCCATGTTCCTGGGCCTCACTTGACAGAGACAGGCAAACTGGGCCCAACTAAACCAACTGCTACTCCATCAAGTACATCCCGACAGGTTGAGAGGGGTCAGTATATTCCTTACCAGTGCTACCCACCCAAAGTGACCATATGAACAAGAAGGGGATGGAAGTGCAGTGTGGGAAGGGCAAAAACGTCAGGGACTGAAGGGCCAATGCACGGTCCAAGCAAAAATTCCCCTCCGGCCCCCAAAAGGACGACCAGAACACACGGCAACCAGAGGAGAGGGGGGAACTTGGAAGGAGAAGGAAAGGGAAGGCCAACCGCATGGCTCACTTAGCTTATATAGGGGCGACAAACCCCACCCCTGAAGACCTCGCCTGTCCATCTCTCCCCCCCTCCTGCAGGCACGAGGCAAAGCACGCACCAGGCACATGCGTACCCAGCACGTAGGCGAAAGGGTAGGTGTGAAGAGAGAAGATAAATGGGATTTTTGCTGTCCTTAGAGAGAGAAATAAGTAGCGCAGGAGGAGCACTTGAGAGACCCATTCTCAGTTGAAAAAAATCCCTTTTTTGGAAAATTATGGACTGAGCCAATTAAAAAAAGTTCTTCTGAATACTTCACTAATCAGGTAATTAAAACAGAATACTATAACACCTTTTCCAATCATTTCCTTTTTACTTCTCTGAACACCCCATTTTAGTTCAGGTTTTTAAAACCATCTCTTTTTCTCCCTTCCCAATCACAAAACTGTTATTATCACCTCTCCATGTTAATCCTTTCTCTAGCTGACTAAGATTATCACTTCTTTCTTCAACATTTGGCTTTTCACCCTTGGATACTCTAATTGGCTTTCCAGCCTTCTGATCCCACATTATTTCTTCTCCATAAAATCTCACTCTTTTGATGATTACCTTGGGTTTACATTTTCCTTGTTTTTTTGGTACAATCACTACAGTCCCATTTTGTCAGAATATTTCATTTGAGAGAGAGAGAGAGAGAGAGAGAGAGAGAATAAACAGAATGTGGTTTATCATTCCTTTCTTTGGGAGCACTAGACAATGCAAAATCTAAGGCAGTGGTGCCCAAACTAAGGCCCAGGGGCTGGGTGCAGCCCCTGACACCAATTCATCTGGCCTACGAAGCTCTCGTCGCTCCTGGAAGTGGAAGTAAAACACGCCCATACGGGTCCATTTTACTTCCACTTCCAGGAGCGATGAGGGCTTCACGATCCGGATGAATTGGTGTCAGGGTCCGCACCTGGCCACCGGGGCCTTAGTGACCGGCTCCTTGAACCACATGATCAGCCCACAGCCCAAAAAATTTGGGCACCCCTTTTCTAAGGTATCACAGTTTGACTCTACTTAGAAGAGACCTATTAGGGGATCAAACTGTTCCTTGAAAAACAGAAACCTAAATTTGTGTTACAGATAACAATGCACTTTTAATTAATTATTTTATGCAACAAGTGTAACATAAGTAAATTAGATTAAGTTTTTAAACCAATAGCCATAATCTTCTAAGAGTGCTACAAATATATATTTGGAAGCAAATTGACTGAAGCTGAAAAATCACCATTGACATTATTAGATGCACATTGAGTCAAATAACTGGTATACAACTGGTAATGTCTATGTCAGTTTCTTAATTTGAGGTAATCCACCCCTAAAAATTATGTCAGTTATGCTGCACCATAGATACGATGACTTTTAACAAATGAGGAGTTTTACAAATGAGAGATTCTTCATTTATGGTTTATGACAGGAGTCAGCAACCTTTTTAAGTCAGGGACCAGGTCACATTCCCTCAGACAGTTGAGGGGACGAGACTGGTGCTTCCCCCACCATAAACACTGCCATAAACACATCCATGGCTATTGTAAGTGAATCCACAGTTGTTTACAACAGCTGTAAACACATCTGCAGTCACCATAAATGCATCTGCAACTGCTTTCAGCAGCAATGAAAGTGGCAGTGATTTCTGATGAAGTGTACTTGATCCACGAAACCTCACATTTAAATACAGGAGTTAGTCTAGAGAACTCAGGGATTTTGTTATTTTTCTTGCTTTTTAGTTTTTTTTTTAAGGGTAAAGGCTTTCCTCTCCTAGCAGTGACACAATCATCTCTTCACAAATTTTCATCAGGTTTACAGTAATGTATGAAAGTGATAACTACATAATGTTGTAGCATGGGAATTTCAAAACCTTATAGAAAGGTCAAGTGGCAGGTAGCTATAGAGAGAGTTAGGAGTCAATATAAACAAAATTATGTTTTTTAAAAATTAAATAAAAATTTAGTTGTAATATTTTCAAAAAAAAAAAAACAAGACAAAATGCAAAACCCTTAGATGTTTCACAAGTCTAAAGAAGATAAATCACATAGGTGACATTCTTCACTTTGAAGAAATTAGTAAAAACTAGTTCCATCTTCTTAGAGTTGAATATTGTCCAGAAAAGTGGGATGGAATTTCTGCCCTCATTTCCACAAAATTGTTCATTTGCATTATTTCACAGGGAGATGCTTATCTCAGAAAAAGAACAGATGCACAAGACTAATGATAGCTAGAAAATGGAAAATAATGTATGATGTTCAATTAAATGAATGGTATAAATAGGTTTGTGACTTTGGCATTAAAGATAAATTAATTTTTAATATTAAAGTTAAAAGGGGATTATTGAAGCAGATCCATTTTAAAGCTATCTGGGGAGAATTTATAGTTAATGTTTTATTAAAGGGGAATGGATCGACACCTTCACAGGAACCAATGCAGTTTTGGAAGCTGAACAAATAAATATGTTGCAAATGATTATGTATCTCTGTTGCTCCCAGTGGGGGGAGCACTTTTTCTTTAAAATTATTATACTTATGTTTGCATTGATAGTTTGTAAACTTCTAAAGTTATTTTGTTTTATGTTTATAAAATAACATTAAAAAGCACCAGTACAGAAGCATCTGGAAGAGTTCACATTCAATCTATGGCCTTTCAGAGTAGAAGGATTTTACAAAATATGTTTAAGTCCTATTATCCCAGTGAGGAAAGAATAAGGAATCAGAGTTGGATACTCTCTGTTATAATTCTACCCTAACTATTCTGTTATGGGACTTAGTACACTTCTGTGTGTCTCTATTCTGTGCCAAAAAAAGCAAACAGATCACCCCCAGAGAGTCCAGCTTGGTGAATGTTTGTTGGCTCCATGGACTCTTCAATGAGGTCTTCCTCAAGGGTTGATTATTTCCCTAATGCTATTTAACATCTATGTGAAGCATCTGGGAGGAGTCATCTGGAGATTTGGAGTACGCTGTCACTAATACGCTGATGACATGGAGCTCTATTTCTCTTTTACATCATATGCAGAGGAAGGGATTCAGTGCCTGGATGACTGCCTGGCTGAGGTGCTGTAATGGACCAAAACTAACAAGCTGAGACTGAACCCAAGTAAGAGGTGCTGGTGTTGGATGGTCCATCTGCCCAACTAGGATCCTTGATCCTGATGTTAGATAGAATGGTCTTGTCCCCTAAGGACCAATTATGCAATGGGGGGGGGGGTCCAAATTAGATCACCATCTGACCAAGTATGCAACTTAGGGGTCATATTAGATCACCATCTGATTGTAGCAGTGTGTAAAGCTGCTTTTTTCCATCTTTATCAAATAGCTCAGTAGTGTCCTTACTTGGACGGGTGGTCCCTTATAACACTAGTTATCTCACTGGTAATCTCACATATCAATTACTGTAATGCTATCTAGGTGGTGCTCCCCATGTTTCTTATACGGAAACTTCAATGGGTGCATAATGCAGCTGCCAGGCAGGTTCCTGGGGTGAAAAAAATTGCACACATCTCCCCAGGCCTGCCAGAAGTACATTGGCTGCCTGTTTTGTTCCATGTCAGGTTCAAGGTGGGTGTTTTAACTTTCAATGCCCTAAACGGTTTGGGACCTTCCTACTTGGCAGAGTGTCTACCTCTTAGAAATCAGGCCCACTTCACCCGTTCTTCTCAGACATCATCCTTTCTCGGTGGTAGCTCCAGCTCTATGGAACACACTCCCGGGGGAGCTGCATTTGAGTGACTCCTTGGGGTCCTTTAAGAGACAATTGAAAACCTTTCAGTTTGAGAAGGCCTTTGGCAGTTTGTTGAAGACCAAATAAGAAACCCTCCCATCGCCTTTCTGCCACAAGAGTTTGGGGTCCTTAGGTCTGAGTTTGATTAGGTGGGTGGGGTTTGTTTTATTGTTTTAATGTTTGTTTTGCTTTTATTTTATTTTTAATAATGTAACCCACCCAGAATGGGAGCCCATCCCAGATGGATGGGGCACAAGTACAATAAATAAATAATCTGAGACCTACAACTCTGCAGCCCCCAGTGTGACAATATTTTTTTAATTAAAATAGGGTTGTGTATTGTCACCCCAGACTAATGGCCCACCCTTGGACTCTAGGCTTAAACCTTTTCTAGGTCCTTGATTATACTTGTGGATATCTAGTTCTCCATGAAAGTCCCTACTATTGTGAATTGGATAATGGAAAAAGCTAGGTGATACACTGAATGCCCATGTAGGCAAAAGGGTTTCTTGCCAATGTAGCAGTAGTCTGTAGCACTGAGGGCTCTGTCCTGTTTTAAATTTTACATTATCTTTTCTACCCAACAGGAGAATGCTCTTGACTCACCATTGAGCCGAGTGGCTTTCTTAGACAGCCACAGGGAAGGAATTGAGCTTCCACATAGAAGTTGGTTAAGTCACAGGACAGAAGGAGGGGGTCTTTAAGTAGTAAAAAAATCTCTCCCACCACTGACATCCTTATCCTTCAACAGGCATAACTCATGCAACAGGATTTTGATAACTGATTACTATTACAGATTGGTATCAGAAATTTTGTTTAAATCAGAATTCCAAAAATGATCAGATGATTATTTTTCAAGTGAAACATCTGGGACCAGAATGTTATAGTAGTGTTACAGCTGGCTGTGCCCATAGACATCTTACAAAAGATACTTTACTTATAACCTATGGTACAAAATGTGTGATTGTTACATTTCACAAATCCTTATAATATTTCTTCATGAAATCTACTGATGTTCTGTTAAATTTCACCATTAGATTAATTCTTTAGTCTTTCAAGGATGTGAATCAATTGCATATTGATCTATAGGTGTCTTATGTTTTCAAGACTTATATATTTGAAAGATGCCCATAGTATTAAATGCAGTAAATTAGAGGCATTTCTTAACAGCAATCTGCCTACCTCGAGCCATGAGATTTAAATGACTTCTGTTCAATTTGGAAAAATCAATGAATAATTACTTGCCTAGCCGTGTTGTATATTCAAGTGAGATAAGAGATATCATCTTCTCATAGCTTGAGTTAGCCTTATTTTTCTGACCCATTCCCTTATATTACACCAAAAGCCCAAAATACTACCGGTACCTGCAAATGGATTTTATTAGTCTAAGCAAAAGTGTTGACATGGAATTCAGAGTAAGAAACAACACCAAGAAATACCTTAAAACCCCCCAGAGTTTTGCTTCCCCTTAGTTGCAAAACATTGAGAATATTCTTCTTTGTGCCATGCCTGGGTTAAATAGGCATTGGAAGTGAACATCCACAATTATTAATTCAACTTTCTCTTTACAACCTGTCAGTTGTCAGCTGTGACCACCAGAAATTCAAGCTGCTTCTGCTTTCTAAAACCTAGCCTAATCCCCACAGATCATTTGTTCTGAGGAGCTGCCACTAGCTGTTATTTCACGTATTAAAATTAAAAAAAGGCTTCTTGCATGTTAATTCATTGCAATTATCCCTATCAACCTGTGGATCAGACTCAGTCTTTCAACACTCCCTACCAAAATACAATTGTTGACATTGAAGTCTTGGTTTACATCATGTCTATGGTCTCATGATTGAAGTAGAACTGTTTTAATCAAACTTCCTTACACATCAAATATATGGGCAGATTGTTCTAGATTTTTCCTTCATGGCTTCCATATGGTGCCTGAAAAAAAATGGAGCAGAAAAACAAAAAACAAAGTAAATCTAACATTCTCATTCCATGAAGTGGTTTTAGCTTATCTACAGCCCTATAATTTAGATCAGATATAGGGAATGTATGGCCTTTTGGCTAGGCTTTAATTCTGAACAGCCCTAAATATTGCTAATGAGAAATGATGTGCTTTAATGTTTGGATGTACAGTGGAACCCTGTATAATGAATGCTTCATATAACAAAAAAATTCATAAAATTAAGCATTTTTGTGCTATTGGTGATACCCCGCATAACGAAAACTTTTTTTCATTATACAGGGTTTCGTTATGCGAGGTATACCTTGTTTAACAAAACTCCTCATCACAAACATTTTTTGTTATGTGGGGTATTGCCAATAGTGCTTCGTATAATGAAAAAACCATATAGAGAAGAGGCCTGCAGAACAGAGCTTTTTTCATTATACAGGGTTCGACTGTACTGTATATCAATTCACATTAGAAATGTTTAGGGCTTATCAGAATGTATGGCAATGTATGGCTGTGAGAGTTGGACCATAAGAAAGGCTGATCACAGAAGAATAGATTCCTTTGAACTGAGGTGGTGGAGAAGACTTTTGAGAGTTCCCTGGACTGCAAGGATATCAAATCAGCCAGTCCTAAAAGAAATCAACCCTGACTGCTGTTTGAAAGATCAGATACTGAAGCTGAATTACTTTGTTCATCAAATGAGAAGAGAAGATGTACTGGAGAAGGCCCTGATGCTAGAAGGCTTAAGTTTGGCTAAGCAACAATGACTTAAGTTTGGCCAACTATAAAGTAAGTGGCTTCATTATGGAAACCCACAGTTTGATTGGGACACGACAGAAAAAGAATCTAGAAATTCTCCTCTTACTCTTCTTTTGTATCACTTTGTTTATCATCAAGACAAACATCTCCAGTTTAAAAGCAAGCAGGTTTGTATGTAAGTCATGACTTTCATTTGGATGCCCAACCACAAACAAACTAATTGAAGGTCCCAGACTTGAAGGTCCTATACTTGTCAATCATGTGAAAGACATTAAAAAGTGAGCAAAACACTCCTTTTGAAAATCTTATGGACAAATATTAAACCCATTCAATAGGTAAATCATCTTTAATATACAAAATACTTCTTGAAATAACCAAGGATATCACAAATTGCATGAGAGCTCATCTTAAGGTGGCCCATTGCCACAGATACTTGGAACAAAATATAACACTGGGGAACAGTGATTTTTGGTGCCTCACAATTTTCACCTATTTCTGGCTATATTTGGGTCACTGATTCGAAAAATGCTTTCAGTTATGCCCCCATCAGCTCCAGTTTTTTAGATATGGCTTATTCACATTAGGCCAATCTAACCATACTGGTTGTATATATAACCAGAGGCGTAGCAAGGGTGTAAGCCACCCGGGGTGGAGTGAAATTTTGTCCCCCAGAAAAATTTCTGCCCACCCAGACTTTTTTTTTGCTCACCCAAATATTTTCCCACCCACCCCAAATATTTTTCCACCACTCCTCCCACCTCCGGGAGCTTTCAATGAGCGCCTGGAGGCAAAAAAAATTGTTTGAAAAAAATTGGGGGACAATTTTTGGGGTGTGTGTGAGGTGCCCAAACCTTATCTTGGTCTCCCAGTTTTACTTTAAAATAGGCCAAATAAGTTACGTGTTTTCTTTGCTGAATGAATGTGTATTCACCACAGATGAAATAAAAACCATCAGGATTATTTATACATGTTCTTCTTGATAAAGCCATATTAGTGCCTGTAAAAAAAGAAATGAATGTCAAAATCATTCTTAAGATAAGGAGAAAAAAAACTAGAATGCAAGCCTCCCTGGATGAGTCCATGGAGCAGCTGCGGAGTTGGACTAGTTTTGGATGCACAGCATCCAGTCTCAACAGTAAATGAGAGCTCAGAGAATGACAAAAAAGGTCAGATTAGTTAAATTACACTTGCAACAACAACAGGAATAGAGCTTGAACGACATCAATCAGTATTATTAAAACAATCAATTTATGAATGTGAGGCAAAAACAAGTGTAGACATAAGAGCAATGTATAATGACATCATCGATATCTCATGAACTAGAGCTGCTAGAACAAAATGGATGGCATTTTTTGAATCAGCCACCCCAAAATGTCCAAAATCAGTTGAAAAATTTTAGGCACCAAGATTATTTTTATTTGTTCCCCAGTGTAATCTTTGCAAGTATAACCAAACCAAAATCAAAGATATCTATTACAGGCTTTTAAGACCAGTAAAACCCGTTCATATTACACAAAACACTACGAGCCTCTGTTGGAGAGGATGTAATAACTTAGGACCTTTAGCACACATGTGATGGTTATGCCCCAAAGCAGCTCAGCTGTGGCTCCAACATCTTTACCAAATCTTTTTTGGAGATGACTCCAGGCTTCTATAAAAAGGTTAATTTATATAAGCACCTTTCCTCTCCACTCTTGCCTTATACAAATGGATGAACTGCATGCATATTCACACAAGCACCACCAGCATACACTCATAATGAGCAAAACCTCTCTCTCAACATGTTTTAAGGCAGTTCCTTTGAGCTATGTTACCTGCAGGCACTTCAACAGAGTTGCAATAAGAAGGCTTTTCCTGTCTTGCAAACACTCCAGTACCACTTCTCAGTGAGTGAATGTGAGCAAATTCACATTTACTCATTTTGCAGTACCCTCACTGTGGAGCCACACTACAAGCAACAAGTACAACTAAATAGTACAACAGACTGCAGTAATATCATATGATCAAACACATGTCAGTATCTGACTCTAGGGTTCATTGCTCATCTCTGTTCAGAGCCAAAGAGCCAGTGCATCTGCATTTGCAAACAGTTCCCTGGATATTTGGCAAGCATGACTAGACACCAGAGTGCACGGAACACTGTATACCTTTCTACCGAAGTGGTCCCTATTAATCTATTTGCAATTTCGTGCTTCTGAACTGCTAGGTTGGCAGGAGCTGGGAAAGAGACAGGAGCTCATTCTGCAGTGCAGTACTTGAGTCTTGAATTGCTGACCTTCCAGTCATCAGGTTCAACATCTTAACCACTAAGCCACTACAGTCCCTTAACAAAACAGTAAAATTTTCAGTACCCTCTCTCCAAATAAAACCACTTTCTAACCATGGCTTTCAGTTTCCAAAAAGGAAAGGTTTTTCTTACCAGAAGAAAGAGGACAAGATACATCCTCATCAAACATACCTGAGATGGTGGCAGGATCATGAGAAGCACACAGACACACACACAGACACACACACATGCTGAAGATCTCAAAACCCGGAGATGATTTTATGGGAAGATGCCTCCTGGACCTAAGCTATTCAGGCATTTAAGGGTCACAACAATCAAGACTTTCAGTTGAGTTAGGAAGCAACTAAGGGAGTTTCATATTCCCTGTACCCAGCTCTGGTCAGTACCACTGGACACTTTGAAACAACTTTCAACAGAAGCCCTGTGTAGAATGTGTTGAAATAGTCTAAGGCAGGAGTTCTCAACCTTTTTAAGCCAGGGGCTGGGTCATGCTCTCTCAGACAGCTTCTGGGGATAGACAGCCATTTTGCCCTTCCTCCACCACATGGCACTTCATGGTGTGATAGAGGTAGTGGAGGGCACATGAAATGGTGCAGCAGAAAACATCCAGCCCATGGGCTGCAGGTTGAGAATCCCTGGTCTGAAGGGAATGTCTCTAAATTATATGGTAAAAGTTTCAGAGCTTAGATAAAGAAAAGAGAAAGGTAACATGAGGTGAATGTAACACAAGAGCCATAGCTAATTATGCCATCTGAATAACAACTGGGGTAAGTCAGGATGGGCAATGTTAATAGTCCAGGACTCACAAATACTCAGCATCTGGTTGTCTGGCTGCAATTTTGTGTATTAGTCACAATTAATTCTCGGCCAGGAATTAGAGAGCTGGCAGTGGAATCATAGTTGGAATCTCTATCTCCTATGGATGCCTGGGATTGGTGGCAACCATCTGTCTGTTCTAACATTGGTGGTAGGGATGTGCCAGAACAGCACATGGGAGAAAATCAAGACATGTGCTCTGAATTGATGAACAACATTGCAAACATGACAGATTAAGAAAACCACGAAAAGGGGAAATATAGTTCAGTTTCTTTCCATCACTATAAAAGAACCCAAGATATTTATTTGTCTCTCTTACTTAATATTTTCCCATTTCTTTCCTGCTATGACAAGGACTAAGCCTTTGCCAAGCTGGATTTATTGACATATAATTAGATGGATAAGGCACATTATTCAACTCCCCAAACAAAATTCAAATATTTAACTCAAAGAGCCATCACCTGAATAAACAGAAGCTGTCTACATAATGAAATCCCTCGATGCCTTTTAAATACCCCGGAAATATAATGAGGACATCTTAGAAATAATAAAAAAGTTATTCCACTGTTAGCTGTAATAGCTTGTGTAGTGCCTTCAGCAAAACAGTTCCACTTAGCAGAACAGAAGCCCCTGTTTTCAAAACCAAAACAACATGACAGTAGCCACTAATTTTGGCATAAGCTGGAAGGAAATTGAAATAAGGTGGATTTTGAAATAAATGCATTCAAATTCTATTAGATAAGAACTCTGCCGTAAGGTTGGAAAACATGCTGAGTGGCTGTAATAGATAAAAAATGATGTGATAAGAAGTGATGGGATAATAGCCAGTGGATAATGATGAAGTGAGTGGTTGAAAGACCAGGAGGTCTAGTTTTTATGTCCAGTACTGCTAGATGTATTAACTGAAGTTCAAAATGATGTAGAGAGGAAAAAAATGTTGCTGAAATGTACAATTTCTTGCAGGAAGAAAGGAGCAGTAAATACAATGGCAAGGAAATGCAGTCCAAAGGAAACACTGAGAGAAAAGAAATAATCAAAATGGTAATGAAACTATTGGGAGACAAACTATGGCAAATCTGGGCAACATAATAAAAAATAAATACATCATTACAAAAGTCTGCATAGGTAAAGTGATGGTCTTCTCAGTAGTAATGTACATCTGTGAGAGCTAGTCCATAAGGAAGACTGAGCACAGAAGTATAGATGCCTTTGAACTTTGGTGCTGGAGAAGACTTTTGAGAGTCCCCTGGACTGCAATGAAATCAAATCAGTCAACCCTAAAGGAAATTAACCCTGATTGCTCTGTGGAAGGACAAATACTGAAGCTGAAACTCAAGTACTTTGGCCATCCAATGAGAAGAGAAAATTCTCTGGGGAAGACCCTAATGCTAGGAAAGTTCAAAAGCAAAAGGAGAAGAGGACAGCAGAGAATTACAACATTGTTGATGTGGTGGGCATAGATCTAGGCAGACTCCAGAGGATGGTGGATGATATACAAGTTTGGCATGCTGTGGTCCACAGGGTCACAAAGGGTCGGACTCAACTGTGTGACTGAACAACAAATGAAGCTTTGGGGTGACCAGTTAAAATAGTACTCACATTTATCTCTCATACTCACTCACTTTTTATGTCTCTCTCACATGTATTGATAGTAATAGAAAAAAGTCTTGAAATATTAATATCCATGTACTAGATAGTGGCTAGATATCTCAGTGGGCTGGATTATTTGCATTTGATTCCCCATTGTGCCTCTTTGGAGAAGAACCAGCTTGTGTGGCTTTGAGCAAGCGACACAGTACCAGAGTGACTTCAGGAGGAGGGGCTGGTAAACCTCTTCTGATACTCTCTACCTTGTAAACAGATGGAGAATTTCAAATCTGAAATGACTTGTTGATGTCATAGAGCTGCTGCTGTAAATATGCTAGACAGGAGTTCTCTTTCCAAAGCAGAAAGGGATATTCCCATTTAGTTGTCAAATAATGTTTTCTTGATAATGTGTGTTCATTCACAATGTCATTTCACTGGGTGAATGGTTAGTGGTGCCTCATGATTTTCAGCAACAAATCATTGACCTATTAATTAGACATATTGATCAGACAGGAAATTTTCAGATACAAAAAAGGTGTAGGGATGGACTAGGGAAATAGGAAGGTCTAAGGATGGTCATGTCCCAGTTCACCCCAGTATTCTGAAGGGATTGGGCTCCAGTTGACTGGTTTCCTGTACTTCAAGTTTTGAGTGTGCTCTGTTTCATGCCGCATCACTAATGTATTTTTCTGGAGCATTTATAACGATTGGATTGGTGTCATCAACCCATGGAAACACAGTAGGATCAGCTCTGTAGCATAGAGATAGGACAGCGGCAGGAGGGATGCTTTGAGCATTGTTTTTCTTGGTCCAATAAAAGACAGAGGGTCCTCGTGAAGCTGGGCAGGGCTTCCGACCCCAAGTTGTGTCCAGTTTGGACCCTGGAGCTTTACTTGTCAGTTTAGAGGTACACAGAAGGTTGACTATTTCAGCACCAATATGGGCTCCTCTTGACTGGATATCAAATCTGGGTTGTCACTATTCAGGTTTGGAGCATTTAGGCCTGCAAGGCTTATTTTTTTTCCCACACATTCATTTTCCATTAGGGTTGTTTCAATTTTGGTGACAATGGGATTGGAGGTTGAATCCATTGCCAAGATTGGATAGTGGAGATCTCAATGCTATAAGCTTTGATGGGTGCCTGCAGGTTAAGAATTTAGGAGTGGATTTAATAATTCATATCTGCTCTGCATGAAACATTGGTTGCAGACAGAAACATGTGCTCCTCCATAGGATCATCATCTCCTTTTGCTCAGAACATTATTTCAGTTGGGTGGGTAGAAGAAACATGCATTGGGAAGGACTTTTCCCAACCTTATTGAGGGATCATATTTATTTATTTATTTATTTATTTATTTATATTTATCCACTGCCCTCCTCACCGAGGTGACTCAATATAATTTTGGATGTAGTTTTAGTGATACAGTTGGAAGCAATGATATTGGCCTGTTAAAAGGGAAGGAGCTAGTTTTGAGGGCAGTTAAAGACCTCCATAAAGTTTGCTGTCCCTGGCCAGCAATGATCATTGTTTGTTCAGCTGTCCTGGCTAGGCAGATACAGCAGGGTGAATGTAATTCTTACTGTTTGGACTAGACATAGAGAGCTATAACTAGGTAAATGAAAGCCATGATCCTCAAGCATGGTGGCTTTTATTTGGAACATATGGGCATCCAGATTGTTTGCACTGACTTATTTGTAGGTGATTGGGTGCATCTGTCAGATGCAGGGGTGGATATTTTCCCAGATAACCTGAGATGGGGCCTATTAGCTGTGCTTAAAGCAATAGAGAACTGAGGATGAGCTAGTTCCTCCTGGAAAAAGAATTAGAAAAGGCAATTGAAGAACTTTATCTTAGGCAGCAAGTCCCTATGGGAGGTGGAGTGGCAGCAGAGCCATTTTGCTTGGGACTCAGCTTGCAAGAGTGGCACACCTCAGTCAAAGCATCATGACTGCCATGTATTCTGCAAATATTTTTTACATGCCATTCATTCCACTAAAATATTGTTTACCTCTCCTCCCAAAAAATGAAGAGACCTCACATCATATCTGAAAGGAATAGGTTTGATCTTAGCTCTTCTAATGACTAAGCAAGAGATATGCCTTAAACTCTTTCAGTTTCTTTTCTTCTGTGTCTGGGCCAGATGTGAAACTGCCAAAATGAAGGCACTTTTTGTGAGTTCATTCTGCAGTTCCTTTTGCCTGACTAGTGTGAGAAATATTAGCTAGCAACACAAGGCGCCTGTTACCAGGGCACGTCCAAATGTGGTTCAAAAATACCATAATTCTTTTTCCAGTTTGATCATTCTATTTCAGTCCCTCCATCTTGGAAGCTTTGTGATCAGCTACCTATTGAATAAACTGGCTCCATGTCTGGTGGTAGATTGTCAGCACAAAGAAACTGTTGTTCTTTTGCTTTTACATTTGCAACTAGCTTTGTGGATTTTTTTTTGTTATTATCATTTTTATCCAGGTAATCTTGTTGTTAGGAAAGTTGGAGACCTCTCTGGTTTAAGTCAATTACCCTTGGTTCAATTCGCTGTGATTGTCTCTGAATTTCTTTGCAATGTGATTAATTTCATACTCAGAGCTGCATGAATTCCCTTTAGCCCTAGTTGCTTCTACCCAAGATCTCATTATTTCCTGGTTTCCAACTGCCTGGATTCATAACAACCTCTCTTTTCGCGTGTGTTTTATGCATAAGAATGGAACCGTATTCTTTTATTGCTTTGATTTCAAGAGGTTTAAAATATGAAAGTTTTAAAAGGCATAATAAATTATCACTTGCACAAAGGGACTATATGAGTGGCAGAAGCTTGGTTAGGAATTACAAGATACCAACAGTTTTTATTTGTTGAAAAAGGCATTTATGTTCGAAACCAACCTTTATGCATTCCTGAGACAAGATGAAATACCTAAGTAATTTAATGAAATTTCTTATACTACTACTTCATTCTCACCCTCTAACTTATACTCTCTTTTTCCATATTAAGTTTCCAAAGTAGCTCCCAACATATCGAAAGACAAAAGAGAGAAAGAAGCATAGCAATTCAAAGCAATTTCTTTATTTAAAACATTTCAGCAAATGACATTTTAAACATTGATTGTTTCCCATTAAATGGCAGCCTGAAAGCAAGTGTCCAGGAACATGCAAGTCAGCCGGAAAACATCTAGTCAAGGAGCAGAAGCAGTTCTTTGTATGTGTTGTTACCTCTGTGAGGAAACTGGGCACAGATGCTTGAATAGCTTTGTAACAGAAGGTTAGAAAAGTGTCATTTCTGGACAAGAGCAGCTGGGAGTTTCCCAGGAGTTTGTGGGTGGGCAAACTGCTAACTCAGGGTGGGTGATGCCCACCCTGTCCACCCCTTGGCAATGACCCTGGAAGTACCTCTTTCTCAATTGCAGAGATATAAGCTGCTTATAATACTAGCAATGGAGAAGCATTGTCCCTGACACCTAAAATTCATTTATTTGCTGCAGTTCTGTGCTACAACTCTGCCATTGCTGGTCCCGAGCCCGGATGAGAAAGGAGGAGGGTTGGGTTTGAGGTTGGCACCCTGGCATAGTAAAACCTTCTTGCTGAAGAAACAATGAGGAGCCTTCTTGCCCAATATGCTGACGTGGTGGAGACAGGTACAGTGCAGCATGAGAAGGAACGGCTGGTGTTGCTGCTGCTGCTGCTGCTATGCTGCACTTTCTCCTGGAAATGCAACTCAAGGCAGCTCAAAAACAGCAGAAAAATTAGGAAGGGCAGATTCAACCAAATGGTGTTCACACAACCTGCTGTTGTAATAAAGCTAATGGCTAATGTTGCTGCTTTTAGGCAACTGCTCCCAATCCATGGCATTAGGTTTCTTTTTCTGAGCAGAAAAAGGTTTCTCTTCTGAGCAGTTTCTACTCTGATTCAGCAGAAGATTTTTTAAAATGGCACTTTACATAAACCCAGTGGTGAACTACAATTTTTTTTACTACCACACCATGGGCCTGGTATGGTGGGTGTGTCCAGGGGGAAAGCCCTGTGTTGCACCCAAATTAGGACTACTTTATTTCAAAACTTGATTGGGTGGGGCCAGGCAGAATTTCTGCTACCGGTTCTGGAGGACTGGTGCAAACCTGCTAATTTCCACCACTGCATAAACCCCTCCAGGAGTATTATAGATAGAGAGATAGGGATAGCGATAGCGAAAGCAATAGGGACAGGGACAGGGACAGATAGATAGATAGATAGAGATAGAGATAGAGAGATAGAGATACTAGATTAAAATAAAATCATAAAATAAAATAGCTGGCATCTGAGGACACAGAGGATCAACTAGCTGGCTATTTTTTATTTAATTTTTTGCTAAAGGGACCACACCCTGAATAAAAATGATAATTGTTTTTCAAGCTCTCCAGTGATGGGGCCTGGCACAGCTCCACTGGCTGTGTATTCCACAGTGACTTTCTAGCCATCCTCGGGGTCAGCAACTGGAACTGCGCTGTTTGTGGTGATCAGGCGTGACCTTAAGGCTTGGCCTGGCCATTGTGTAGGCCTCTCCCACCAGTTCCCTTTCAAGAGATCCTTGTTACCAATCCCTCTAGGAACCTTACCCAGACTACGAGGCTGAGAAAAACTTACAGTCGTCCAGCCAAAAATCCATGGCTGCAAAATACCTCTAGGACTTATCTGTGTGCAGGGCCCAGAGAAACCATTTAGGGAGAATTAAAATTGAATTATGGTAGTGTAAGGGTGGTGTCTAGCTTGCTTTGATCTCACCCTCTGTTTTATCAATGAAGAGTCAATGTTGAATAAATTGTTGTTTATTTAAGATAAAGCATACTTCATTAAAAGCAAAAGTTTTTCTTGTAACAGGTTACAAAAATCAGCATTTAAAAATACTAATCAAAATAGCGTTCAGAGAAATATCACAGTTAGGACTTGCTTCCCTAAAATAAAGAAAACCTAAGTCACTACTCTCTAAGTTATCATTTTGACTCACAGGAAGAATGGGCCAGGAAGATTAGCCCATCTTCCGACTCCTAGCGCCTGGATCCCCAGAGCACTAGCAACAACTGATCCCATCTGCCTTGTTCAATAGACAAAATTGGTCTGGCTTATTTGCATAAAGCCAATCAGAGCATAGCATAAGTATAAGCAGTGCTAACTTCCCATAACATTTAGCTGGGCCTCTCAGCAAAGAGAGCTTATTTATTTATTTATTATCCTGCCCCAATCAGGCAAACCTGACTCTATGTGGCTTACAGAAAAAGAGAAAGATGATACATCATGAGTACAAAACAAACTAAACAATCCCACTATACCCCTACAAATTCAGAAATTAAAACCCTAAGGTTCAAAATTAATTAATTTTTTAAAAAAACTCAAAATTTATTTTAAAAACTCAAAAATTTAAAAGATTTGAAAGTTTAAAAGGTTAAAAAAAAGTTTAAAAGAGAGAGGGGAATGGCTATCCCATCAGATCAACCACACAACATGTGACCCCGTATTTCATTCCTTCCTGAGAGATGTAACTCAAAACATGAGCCTGTGTCAGGCATCTGCAAGATAAGGAAACAAAGGAATTTTCTTTGCTCTTTGCAAGCTCTTTGGCTTTTCCTAAGCTTTAGAAGAGCCAGGTTAACTCCATCTTGGATATGTTAAGAACGTGGGGGCCCATTCTATTACAACAAGTGATGTGGGGAGTTGTTTTGAGGGATACTCTGACAGAAATAGGAGGAAGGTTCAAATGGGTTCATTTCTCTACTGTGTGGATCCTGTGATGTGAAGCAATGTTTCCAGGAGCATTGAAGCATTTTGAACTCATGCATCCTATTTCATTTTTGACTCATACAGCCATTTCCCAACTAATTATCATATCCTTATAATCATTTTTTGTTGTTCAGTCGCACAGTCGATTCCGACCCTTTGCGACCCCATGGACCACTGTCCGCCAGACACTCCTGTCCTCCACCATCCCCCTCAACTCGCTCACCTCTGTTCCCATTGTCTCTACAATACCATCTAGCCATCTCATCTTGGGCCATCCCCTTCTTCTTTTGGCCTCGACCCTTCCAAGCATCAAGGCTTTCTCAAGTGAATCCTCTCTTCTCATTTGATGTCCAAAGTACTTTAGCTTCATCTTTATTATTTGACCTTCTAAGGAACAGTCAGGGTTGATTTCTTCTAAGATTGACCTATTTGTTCTCCTCACTGTCCAGGGGACTCTCAAAACTCTCCTCCAACACCACATCTCAAAGGCGTCTATTCTTCTGCGCTCAGCTTTCCTAATGGTCCAGTTCTCAGAACCATACATTGCCACAGGGAATACCATTGCTTTGACTATGTGAATTTTTGTTTGCAATGTGATGTCTCTACTTTTCACTATGCTCCCCAGGTTTCTCATTGCTTGGCTCCCAAGAATCAGTCACCTTTTTATTGTACATGTTATATTTTGTGTTAACAGAAGAAAGTGAAGCATAGAAGTACACCCTCTCAATGAGAGTGAAAGAGGAGAGTGCAAAGGCTGGCTTGAAACTCAACATCAGAAAAATCAAAATCATGGCATCTGGACTCATCACTCCCTGGCAAATAGAAGGGGAAGAATGTAAAGCAATGACAGACTTTACTTTCTTGGCCTCTAAAATCACTGCAGATGGTGACTGCAGCTATGAAATGAAAAGATTCTTACTCCTTAGGAGGCAAGCTATGGGAAACCTAGGCAGCATAATAAAAAGTAGAGACATCATCCTGCCAACAAAAGTCCACACAGTTAAAGTGATGAGACCAGTAGTACTCCCCAGTAGTAATATATGTCTGTGAGAGCTAGTCCACAAGGAAGGTTGAGTGTTGAAGAATAGATACTTTCAAGCTGTGGTGCTGGAGAAGACATTAGACAGATATAGTCAGGGCAGTCAGGGCAGTCAGCCCTGACTGCTCCGTGGATGGATAGATACTGAGGCTGAAATTCAAATAGTTTGGCCACAAAAGGAGAAGAGATGCCAGGAAACACTGAAGGAGAAGGAGCAGCAGAGAATGAGATGGTTAGACAGCATCGTTGACACATTGGACATGGATCTGGGCAGATTATAGAGGATGGTGGATGACAGGGGAGCCTGGTGTGCTTTGGTCCATGAGTTGCTACTCAATTGTGCTACTAAACAACAAAATCATTTATGTTACTTTCAGTATTTTATTCTTTCCATTACAGTAGTTTATATTTTTTTCAGGTTTACACTCCACAAGCTCTTTCAGGTATAGTAATATATATTTTATAGGGGTTTTTAACCTACATATGGAAGTACTGTATGGTAAAGTCTCATTCTGAACAGTGATATTGTCCTAACAGGCTTTAATTCACACACATTAAATCAGTATGACTAAAAACAAAGAGACGTCCCTGAGGTAGTAAATCACAGTGCTTGCCTGCCTTGAGTTTTTCCTTTGTTAAGGTGAATATATAGCACAATACTTATTATGCATAAAGAAACTCTTAGCTGTCAAATTATGAGGAACCTCAAGTGCCAGAATAACATTTCCAGATGTTCAAGGAATGAGACAGATTTCAGACACATACCAAGGCTGTGATAAATAATTTTCTCCCTTAGTCGTTCTTCAGGTGCCTTCTGATTCCCTTTTGCAAATTACTATTTAATCCAGCAGGAAATGATGCCACACAATGTTTTTTTCTCCCTCTATCTGGGAGAGAAAGGCTCCTTGGAGAAACCTCATGACCAGCAGGGAGAGGAAACTAACAGCTGCAGTAAAGCCTTTGGGATACTGGCAAAATTAACCTACTTTTTCCTACAGCTGATTGACTTTCTCAAACTCATACTCTTGCATTCATCCATATTCTAAACAAGAGAACAGCTTAAATTTTTATACCCCCTATCTACTTTTTTTCCATTAAGCCTGGATGATCCATCAAATTCAATATTTTCCCTCCCCCACTATTATGGAAAATCCTTTGGAGTACAGTAAATACATACATCAGCTAAGTTAAGTAATTTGGGTATTGTCTGATGCTTGGGGTCTTTTTCTGTCTGGTCCTATATAGTATAATACCAAGTTGGGAACAGGCAGTAGGACAACATAGCCATGCAATTTATTCATGCCAAGAAAGAGTTATGTGTGATATCATTTCTTTTCTCTGCAAAGAATGTAAAGCTGAGAATGTAAATCCTTATTTGCTTCAGCCTTATACCCAGGAAGTGGGAACTATTTTGTGAGAAATAATGTGTATATGTTGCACATGTTACATTAAGAAAAAAGTGTAAATAATATTTACACCTAAAATGCAAATTTCACACAGTCGCTAAGGTTGCAGCACTGATTTTTGTTTTTTGTTTTTTCTCTGTCTGTTTTTAACAATCAGCCTATTGTTCATCACTTCCATATATGTGTGCTTTGCTTCTCAAAGGCAAAGAGCAATAGTTTTGAAGTGTCTGCTTGCAGAAAGTTTTCGGAATGTGATGGGAGTAGCATTCATTGTCTCCTTCACACCTAGAGGCAAGGAATCTCATGGAGCCTGAAAATTCTTCTGAAGGCATCTGGCCAAGTCAAGAGAACATAATTCAATAAGAACAAAGAATGCCGTCGTGTCCTTTACATCTATATCCTCTTTCTCTATTTCAGTCTTTCATTTCCTCTGCCTTTCATTTTCCTCCTGGAAGCACAGGAGTGAACATATCAGAAAGAAATGTGTCACGTCTCTCTGTCCGTCTGCCTCTACTTCTGTTGCTCCAGCAAAACATGCACAGTTTTAGATTGCCTCATATAATATGACAACAGAAATAGAAAATGGAGCTCTTTATATGTCTTCTATGACTTGTAATGTTGATCCTTTTTGTCAGTGGACTCAGGCATCACAGCATTCATCCTGATTTGACTGGGTCCTTTTGTTTTCAATGGCATTTGAGTGGTTTAAAATAGAACATAATATTTATTTACTTGTTTTAGATTTGCTTTGTATCCCATGATTTACAATAGAAGGCAATATCTATGCTGATGCTTAAAAACTGAACGTCAGTCCAAACCCTCAGCTGGCCAGTTTCAAAGCAAGCATAGTTACCACAGCTGCTACATTTTTGGACATGTCGCTTCCCTCCTAGCTCAGTTTCCAGTAATGGAATACATTATTTATTACCGATAAAGCCTATTTAGATCATAGTTGGAGACTAGAAAATAATATACCATTTAAAAAATACTCCCCCATAAAGAAAATCCTAGTTATCTTTAAACCTAAGGCACAGTTCAAATATTGACCTCTCTGACCCTAAAAATTGTCAGTACACAATCATTTTAGCAAACTAGATATCTAGCTATGGAGTCATAAGGTGAGAGTTCAATTCTCCCACTTGTGTCCAGGGAGAAGAACCAGACTGTATAGTTATGAGGAAGCTGTACAGTCCCAGGGCACCCCTAGAAGAAAGGAATGGTGAACACATCTACGTACTTTATACCTAGAAAAGCACGGAAAAGGTTTCCATAAGTCAGAATTGACAACACATAATTATTAATCATTTCAGACTCCATTGAAAAACTCTAAAATGGAAATAATGGTTAGCAACTTACTCAGCTGCTATGCAATAGTTGTGATAAAGTGTAGAAAACATCATTATTAACACATCTGCAAATCATGCATCAACCTGGCAGAACAGTGACCCTGGCTAGCCGATAGGTATGGTGGTTGGGGATGTAGTCTCCTGGCAGGTTCAACCATGCCACAAAGGTGTCAGCTAGCAGACCAGAATGGTCTTCCACTCTGGAACTGCAGGCCAGCTATGTGGGGTTTAGTACTTGAGCAATGCGCATGGCCAACTTCAACATCAGCCCAGTCAGCTATGTTGTTGTATTTAAAATGGCTAAATGATCATCAAAAACATGGTCCACAGTTCCCCTCACACCATCAGACCCTGCTATGGTAGCGGTAGGACCTCCCAATAGCAGGAGCCTGCTAAAATCTCATGGAAGATTATGCTTCGATCTGCCACATCAAACTAGACATGTGAAGTACTAGACATGTGAAGATCAACCAAGTAACCAAGTATCCAATTTTGGCATTCCTTTCAATTGGTAAAAGGATGTGCTTTTAATTAAATAAATAAATAAATATGACTTTTAGCAGCCTGGTTTTTTTTAAAAAAAACTCAACATGTATTTCTAAGAGGAGTACCTAAGAGGAGCACCTGGCAGTAACATCACCATGAACTTCCATTTTCTGCCTGATGAAGAGATCTTGAATCTTGAAAACTCGCACAACAATTTATTTTATTATTATTTCAGTGATCCAATAAAGGTACCACCTTTTTCCTGCATTTGTTTTGTATTTTGTAGGCTTGTTTGTTATTTATTTCCATAAAATGTCCTATAAAATGGAGATTGCAGCCATGAAAGATGAGCTATGAGGAACCTGGCAAATATAGTTAAAAATAGCGACATCACTTTGACAACAAAAATTCACATAGTCAAAGAAATGGTATTCCTGGTGGTAGTGTATGGTTGTGAGAGCTGGACCATTAGGAAAGCTGAGTGCAGAAGAATAGACGCCTTTGAAATGTGGTGTGGGAGGAGAGTTTTGAGAGTCCCCTGGACAGCTAGGAGAACAAATGTCAATCTTAGAAGAAATCAACCCTAACTGCTCCTTAGAAGGTCAAATAGTAAAGATGAAGCTAAAGTACTTTGGACATCAAGTAAAAACAGAGGATTCACTTGAGAAAGCTGTCACATACCAGCCGGCCCCCCCACTTCTGGAAAAACCTCCTGTAAACCAAAACAAACCTACACAGGGCGAGCTGGATGGCAATAAGAACTTTTCAGCTCCTTATCAGCTACAAGGAGGTTTTAATTGGGTAGCGTGTTCAAAGTTGTGTGTGATATGCAATGCTGCTCTTACCCTTTTAGTCCAATGAAGACAAGTTGTTCAGAAAAATGATGAAGATTTATTGATCAGTTTCATAAAGCATAAAAGTCAGTAGCACAGGTCAGTCCAATAAAGTCCACAGACAATTTAGGTAACCATTTTTAAGGAGCAAAAATGCATGGCTCCTAGGCTAAAGAATGTTAGCCCATAGAGATTCAGAAACAAAAGCTCTCTAATCAAAAACAGGTCTTAACTCATGGAGAAGCAGAGACGAACTCTTTCTTCTCTCCAAAATGGAGAATTTGCAGTCAGGTGGTTTAGCTTTAGCCAATCAAATAACAGAGAAAACTTTCTCAAAACAATACTTTGTTTACACACGTGCATACAGAATGAACAGAGAATGTTCTCTGTTTAGTCAAAACATCCAGGAGCTTAGAAAGATAACACGGGTACACTGACACTGAAAAACATGCTGTCTGTGACACAGCCTTGAGGCTCAGAGAGAAAAATGGATTTCTATGAGGCCAATTTCAAACTACAACTTAACCAAGCTTTGCGATCATTAGGAAAAAGATGTCTGTTTTCTGACAAAAGCCTTGATGTTGGGAAATGTGGAGGGCAAAAGAAGAAGGGGCAGCCAAAATGAGATGGCTAGATGGTATTGTAGACACAATAGGCACAGAGCTGGGCAGGTTGAGGAGGATGGTGGAGGACAGGGGTAGGGCTTCCTGGAGGGCAATGGTCCATGGGGTCGCAAAGGGTTGGAATTGACTGTGCGACTGAACAACAAAGTTCTTGAGTCAGGGTATTTTTCCCTCTCACAACAATTCTCAGGTAGTGCAAACACACACACATGTAAAGTTGTAGAAAACACAGAATCTAATGAAACTTTTTTCCCTTAAAACAGCCCCACTCTTATTAAACAATTGGAGAGAGGCTTCTCCCTGAGAAAATGATCATCAAAATAGACACCTCAATGTCAGTGCTTGAAACTAGAATGGAAGATTTCAGAAAGTATTCCCCTACTACCCTCAGCTTTACTTTAGGATTGATGGGTCATTCACAGGGATGGGATGACCCCGGTTCCATCCGGTTGGCCAGAACCGATAGGAACAATCTCGGAGAGTTCTCCAAGAGGATAGCCCACTTTTAAGGTGTCCGGTTCCGGACGCCTCACCGAAAGAATTTTTTTTAAAAAAAATATTTCAGAGCCGGAGCCGCACCTTTTTAGAGCTGCTCCGGCAGCAGCGGTGGTGGTGGTGGTGGCCCTCAGAGGAGAGCACCTCCCCTGTGGTCGCTGAGCTCCCATGGGCACATTGAGGCCTGCCCGGGCCATCCGCCGCTGCCGAGCCCTCCCAGGGACTTGGGGCCAACAAGCTCCCATGGCCTGAGGACGCCCGACAGGGTGCACCGCCTCCTCCTCCGCTGGGTGCCTGCACCTTCCTCGGGCTGGTGCCTTTTCGGCCTGGCTCTGGCTCTGGCCATGGGTGGCCAGGGGCTGTGGGCAGCAGTGACTCTGGCGGCGGCTCCGGCCATGGCCAGAGGCTGCAGGTGGCGGTGGCTCTGGCGGTGGTGGCAACTGTGGCCGGCGGCTGCAGGTGGTGGCTCCTGCGGCCACGGCCTTCGGAGGAGGAGGAGGCCACAGTCGGGGGCGGTGTGCCTTGACGAGTGGCCCCGGGCCATGGGGGTTCATCTGCCCCAAGGAAAGTAAGTGAGGGTTTTGTATTTGGGATTTATTTGTGTTTTGGGTGGGTGGTTGTATTTTTATTTAATTTTTATTTTATTTATTTCTTTATTTTATTTATTTAAGTTATTTATGGGTTTGTGTTGTAGCTGTCTGGTTGGGTGGGTGGGTTGAGGTGTGTGTGTGTGTGTGTGTGTGTGTGTGTGTGTGTGTGTGTGTGTGTGTGTGTGTGTGTGTGTGCGTGTGTGTGTGTGTGTGTGTGTGTGTGTGTGTGTGTGTTTGGCCCCACCCACAAGGTCATGAAGTCATGATGTCATGATGTTGGCTCCGCCCATGATATCATGATGTCATGACATTGGCCACACCCATGACATCCGTGACATCATGGCGTGGTAGTAGAATTTTTGTAATCCCATCACTGGTCGTTCAAGATTGTGTGACATTTCAGAGATTTTAAGACACAGCCAGGACAATTCATGGAGGAAGAACTTGTATCCAATCATGTGATGAAAGTTTCTTAACTTTTCTTCTTTCCCTTTTCTTTTCAGAATCCTTTTCTTTTCTGTTCTATTTCACATATTACAACAGAGGACACAGAAGCAGCCAGGAATCCTGGACTGCTGCTGTTCTTCTTTATCATTTACAGTTTGGGGATGAAAGATGACTATCATGGTGGCTACTGGATATATCTATTGCTGTTGGGCTTGGCAAAATGAAAGAAGAGGGAAAAAAGCATTTGAGGGGAAAAACACAAGAAAAGAGAGGAAATACAGGGCAAGATGCTTCCCTGAACACCTCAAGTATTAACTCCCTCCATTTCCCAGCCAAGCTGTTGGAGGGGTCAGGTTGAATAACCACACTAAAACAAAATAAAATTGGCTCCTCCGCACCCCCAATTTGCCAATTGTGAGTGATATAGGGAATTTGTGGTTACTTTTCTTGATACTTTTTGAAATCAAAATAGACCATTGAAAGATAATATCTAAAGATATAGCTATGGTTGAGATAATGATCTAGGGAGAGTAGAAGAAATTCAAGTTTTTTTCCAAAGCCCTAGGGAAAAAAATCATATGGATGTTTCCTTTGGGAAAAAAACCCTTAATGGATCTGAAACAGTCATTCTCGTTACATGAAACAGTTTCTGTTTTTACCCACTATATAGAAGTTACTGAATTTTTAACATTATAGGTAAAGGTAAAAGTTGTCTTTGCTCAAAAGCCAGTCGCGTCTGACTCTAGAGTGCAGTGTTCATCTCCATTTATAGCCAAAGAGCCAGCATTGTCTGCATCTGCAGATGTTTCTGTGGTCATGTAGCAGGCATGACTAGATGCCGAAGCACATGCAATGCCGTTAACTTCCCACTGAAGTGGTACCTATTTATTTACTTGCAATTTTATACTTTCAAACTGCTAAGTTGGCAGGAGATGGGACAGAGACGGGAGCTCACTCTGTCATGCAACATTAGGGTTTCAAGATGTTTACCTGCTGACCTTCCAGTTATCAAGTCCAGCATCTTAACCACTAAGCCACCACAGTCCCTGCAGTGTTAATATAGTGTAAAAAGGCATACCGACCCCTTCCTAATTTGTTCATTGAATTATAAACCTACTTATAAACTCAGATAACAAGAATCTTTTTAGTGAGATTATATAGTTATTAAAATTTTCATGCATGTACATAATCAAAGCAGATGATGGGAATGTAGTTGTCATAATGTATAGTAGCTTTTTACAGTGTTGCATTTTCCAGGAGATGTTTCAGCAGCTCCTTTTTTTAATGAACCCATGCTAATACATCAACTAGAAGCTCAAACCTGCCTTACCCTGGACATGAAATGAAAATCCAGAAATGATGGGGTCAGGCTATAACCACACAATGAATCCAGATTTGGAGGAAGCATTTGAAGAATATGCTCTTCTAGTCAGGATCAAATTAATATCAAATACAGTAATTGAATAAGATACCAGGTGTACTGAAATATCAAGAAAAAATAATGCTTTGAAGAAGCATAGCATATGCCTGCCTCACAGTTCACACCAAGAAGCATGTGAGGCAGACGGAGGATATTCTCTATCAGAGATTGGATAGAACAGCAGGGATCCCAAATGTGCTCCTGGCCTTGGTAACTAAAAGGGTGAAATCTTCATCATTACACTCAATTTCCTGTAAGTCGGGTAGAGCTCTTCTTCTTCTTCTGCTGTATCCAAATCCAAATGTTGGTGATCATCATGGTGATCAGAGATGAAAACTGTCCTGAAAATATAAGACATTTGCCTTCTGCCTTGCAACATGACCACCATACCACTGATCCAGTTCTGTCATTCACTTTCTGGTCCTGAGCCCATTTGGCACACAAAGTCTTCATCAGCCCCAGGCCAGTTGTGATGAAGCTGCTGGCCTCCACCAAGATGAATTCAAGCGCGATTTAATCCATTTGGGGACCATCACCCTTCACTATGAACTTCACTCCTCAAGGCCTTTGGTCCTCAGGGTTGTCAGGTTAGTTAATCGCCACTTGACACTCGGCATTGAGTCGCTTGGTAGTATGGTTTACGCTATTACCATAACAAGATAACCTAGCCAGACTGTGGAGCTCATAGAAGGAAAAGAGTGCCAAACAGCCCTGAAATTTATGATTCATATACTACATGTACATACTGATTCTGCCAAGTTAAGATTGTTTGCAATTGTGGTTGTGTATATCACAATGTACATATGTATGTATTTTCTTATACACATGGGAACAAGAGAGTTCAAGGGGAGAGCAGGATGCCTCCCTAGACTCATGGCTTATATAAACTTTAGGACTTGTTTGAATATGGCTTTTCTATCTCAGTCAGTAACTCATGATCACTGGAAGCAGCAATTGTTCAGCTCTGCATATAATTATGTTGTAAGTGGTACTTTGGTTCTGGGCTAGGACTCTCCCTCCCACCATGCATTTTGTGACCAAGAATTGTTTTCTTTGTGTATTAATAATTATAATGATCTAGTCTGCCACCTGGTACATGGGATTTCCTTGCCAGTTGTCTAAATCTCTTGTGGCCAATGAGGAGACTGCAGTTTGCCAAAGAATCATATCATTGTATTGATCTTGCCCAGGAAAGCTTGTGGAACAGATGGAGCTCTAGTTCAAGTGAAAATGGACAGCTGGTGGGAGTGTGCCACAAACTGCCAACAAGGGCTACAAAATCACCCATCATAAACAAGCACTCAAGACTCAGTCTTGAAGTCTTGGTTATCTATGTTTATATTTACAACAATAACCTGCATAACTTTTCAGCTGCTTGCTTCAACCTTCACTGACATGTTTGTTCTTCAAAACAAATCTAACCACCAATCCTCTGCCATGCTTTCAAGAAGGATACCATCAGGTCTATGTAGAATTCTAGACTTATGAGTTTGTGTGGAGCAATATTGACTACCAAAGACATTTTGTGTATCCACATGTCAGCAGGCAACCCCTACCCCAGATTATTTTCCTGACTCATCCTTCTTTCCATCTTAGGTCAAATGTCTATTTATTTTGTCTGTCCTGTCCAACTATCTCCAACCAGTTCCCTCTTCTGGGAATGTACCTGCTTCTGACTTCAAGTATGTCTTTGTATACACATTGGGTGGGGTGGGTAGAGGATGAGAATGGAAGAAAATGCCTGCTGCACAAAATTGTAAAGAAGGAAATACTGAATGAATATTGGAAATTTAAAAAATAGGGAAAAAAGAAGGGGTACAGGCAGTTGTCATACCAATTTATTCTTGTTTAAGCCATCAGCTGGTTTATATTTCAAAATTGCATTTCAAAATTATTGCATTTCAAAATTAAGAAGGAGGCTGGGATCCTATTGCACCATTCCACGTCCATAAAGGCTGATAACATCATCAGACACAGACATTGAATCTTTAATTTAAACTTCTCTACCACCCAGATTATTCTAGCGATCTTTTTCAACCTGGGGAAACCTTTGGGAGACTGAGGATGGGGTGGAGAAGGAAGCCTGTAATATGCAGAAATTGATAAATTCTTTAAAATATTATTTAAAACTGATGCTTGAGTTACATAGTGCTGTTATAGTTATTGGGTTTTTTTCTTTTAGGAAAATAGCATTGTTGTACACTGTTACTGTTATGCATTGTTATCCTTGAAATAATGTGCAACAGGTAAAAATTGTTATTTACAGTGTGTCATTCCCAAGCTTCCTACCGGTTACTGCAACCTTTAATAGGTGCTGGCAGTAGCCTGGGACTTGTTTTTCAATGGCTTTGTCCTATGTTGCCCTGGTAACACTTATCAGCCAGAACCACATGTGGAAGGCCAGTCTTTCCATCCAGTTATTCTCTGTGCTAAAATATGAAGCTTTCCTCAGACTGCAAAGGGAAGGAGCTTGTGCCAGTGATTCAAAAGTAATAACAGCAACCTTTCATTCAGATTCAGCTGTAGCTAGTCTTCTTCTGATTCAAGGCAAGAGAAGTTCAAAATACATTTCAGTCCCATCAAGAAAAACTTATTCTAACTCAGGGGTTCCCAACCTACGGCCTACAGGCCGGACGCTGAGGACAACACCATTAAAACCAGCCCATTGCCATCTGCTCCACACCTGGAAGTAGAAGCGGGCACATTTACATCAGCCGTACAACATGCACGTGCAAACACACCCTCAGCTGATATAAATGTGGAAGTGGGCACATTTGCAACAGCCATAAATGTGCCCACTTCCACTTCTGTTCCACTCAGCTGTTCTAGGGGCATGGTCAGGTCCATGGAGAAAAAAGTTTGACCACCCCTGTTCTAACTTGATTGATTGATTGATTGATTGTTCTAACTTGTGCATATTTGAGAGAGGGGAAGAGAACATCTTGTTTTATGCAGTGAGCTGATGCAATTTAAAGTGTAGAGCCTGTCACAAAATTGCTTTGTTGACATTCTTAATTAAGAAGTACTATGATGTATATATTAAATCAAATTAAGAGTCACAAACTGAATTTAAAATTCAGCTAAAATCCGGCTTGTACAAATACAATGTGTTGTTTTATGTATGGACAATGAGAACCATGATAATAATCACAAAAGGAAGAAAAACACAAGTCAACCCTTCCGTAAGATCCAAGAAATCAAGGATAAATTTAAACCAGGAATAGAGCTACTGGAAAATACAAGGGAACATATAATCTGATCTAATCCTGGTTTAAATTTCTAGTGAATCTTGTTTTCTCATTATAGAGAAAAGAGCCTCCCCCCCCCTTTCACTTCTATACAATGTTTAGGCTTACTTAGAATCAACTTATCTGTCCTTTTTGGCAACCCATGGTATCCATAAATTAATTGCCTTCTGTGATTGTACAAAGACTTTGTGAAAACAGTACAGTAATACCCCGTATAACGCGAGTACCCAATAGCGTGAAAACCGAATAACGCAACAAGATTTTCGGGAAAATCTTGTATCGAAGAACGCGATTTTCACATTATTCGATACAAGCGTATGCGTGGGGGGGCAGTTGGATTGGGTAGAACATCTACCCAAACCAACCCACCCCCCAGCGCCCGCCCTCACAATGTTTGGAAAGGGTACGGGGATCTTTCGAAACTTCAAGTTGCAAAAGGGTAAAGATCCTTACACTTAAGCAACTTCGGGCGTGCGACACGTTTGGGGTTAGGGCAGGGGACGGGGGTCTTTCCTGTACCTTGCCCTAACACCGAACGACACGCGATCGCGTGCCTACCCGGGGGGGGGGGGATGCCGAGCCTTGCTTCGGCGTGGTTTGTCCCTGACGTCAGGGCTTTTTTTTAGCATTGTTCGATCAATGTATCGAACAACATGAAAAACCTAACAACGTCATGACTTGTGGAACCATGTCATCACGTTGTTCGGGGTTCTATTGTATTTCAAACAAATAGGATTTTTTTTTCTATTTCTACTGTCCAGTTTCTACACAGGTACATAATAAGTGGAAATCCCAGAATACATTGTTTCCACCTGTATCCTCATTTACTTATCTTTTTTGGGAAGAAGCACTCCCCATAAAGTGGTTAAGTTCTAAGTGTGTAGGAACACTGAAAGAAATTCAGTTTGGTCTGAATTACTTTCTTACAAATCACAACAAATTCTCTTCAAGCAGAAAAGTAGCCCAATTCTCCCAGGGGGTTTGTTATTCAAGAGAGCTAGCTTGGAATTTTCACTGGTGATTGATCTGTCAGTCTCCGTTTGTGTTTGGTTTCTTAGTTCTGTTAAACTGTTAATTTTGTATTCTGAGCAAGATTTGCTGGCATTAAGTCTGAAACAATATTTGACACTTTCAAGAGCCCCAATTTGATTTGAGTGCCACTTTCAGCATCCATTTTTTGCTCTGGGTCAGTCTAGAAACTGACAAATATCTCTGTTTCACATTGTATTCCAAATAATTTCTGAACTTGAAAGCACATCCCTAGTATAAACTGTGACATTTATTTTGCTCCCAGTTTCTTGCAGAATTATGCCTTGTCAGTTGGCACTGATATGTATAACATGACATTCAACACTCATCTAACCTGAGTTGGTCCAAGAAAAGGATAAGAGAAAATTAAACCTTCTCATATTAAGGCTAACAATTCAATCAGTCTTGCTGCACCGTTCAGATATGAAACCTTACCTTCAGCTATCTCCTTAGATCTTACTAACCAAAGAAGCCTGCTTTACTTTGCATCAAGGTACGGCTGGTTGTGCTTCTTGCCACCACAAGGCACAAGAACATAGGTTGAGTCAGCTCAGAGTCTGTAGAGTGCAATGCTGACATGCCAAAGAATTAGATGCAGATAACCGGATTCCTACAGCAGGTATTTCATCTCAAAAGATTCAAGCAGTGGAATGATTTTTCACCTTTAAAGCTGTATACTGTTGTTTTGCTAGCTGCTTCCCAAATTTCTAAGAGAACATAATAACACAGAACCTCAGGAAAACCCAAACTTCTAAAGTGGATGAATTTACCACCCAATACATTGGGATTTGTTCCACTTTTAAAATTAGAATAAATTTATGATGTCTATTCTTTTCTATGCCACTGCAGAATATCTATTTTTTTTTTCCATTTTGGAGTGGTTTGAAAATATTTTTCCCAATGTAGATACATGTAAAGATAAGGGACATGTCTATAGGTAGTGTTTCAGTAATGTAAGCAGTTGGACATGATATTCAGAACTACATTAACACACCCATACATTGTTTCCTCCATCCCACCCTCCCTCTTATTCATTTCATGTCTTGTCATGTCATGTCACGTCATATGTTATGCTTTGCCCATCTGGCTGAAACAGTCATTCTGGGCAGCCAAATGCAGATGAACAAAATATTAAACAATCCAAATCAAAGCAATCACACTTATATATCAACCCATAACATTTAATTAGCATTTTGCCCCAAACATTCTAGGTATTCATTTTTCCAACTTTGAAAGGATGGAAGTCTGAGTCAAACCTAATTCCTGGTCAGGATTGAACTCACAACCTTTGGGTTGCAATACAGCAGTTTAAGCACTGCACCACCAGGGCTTGAAGACATAAAGAAAGAATATGTCCAAAAATAAAGATAACAATGGCAATTGAAAGACAATTGACGGTCCAGCACTAAGAGAGAGGTAACACATTCCTGAAGGTCTTGATATATATGAGACTAGTGCTAGATCAACATAGTACAGTAATACCTTGGATAACGTTTACCTCAGATAACGCTAAAATCACATAACATTAAGTAATTTGGGGAGGAGAATTGGATCGAATAACGTTAAGGTCCTATGGGATGGATCGGTTAACAACCGCTAAAGTCTGTGCGGTTACAATGTATCTCTATGGAGCTTTAACATTATCTGATCCATCCCATAGGATTTTAACATGCATCGGATAACACTAAAAATCGGATAACACCAAGACTTGTAGAACCAAGTCTTAGCGTTATCCAAGGTATTACTGTACTGTATCTTGGCCTTTGTTCTTATGAAATGAGATACATTCCTGTGATATGCTTGGGATGCTGCCACCTGTTTACAGAACACTGTGTAACTCTTTCAAAACAAGGGGCAACATATTTCGATTTTGTCTTGACTGCTTCTTTTACAGAGGAACAGATGGGGAGGTAAATAGGGAAATAATCATAAGAATGAAGACATAACAATAATGTGCAGGATCGTAAAAAAGGAAATACAGACAGAGTTGGGATTACAGGAAAGAAGGGGGCTGCAGGATCGCCTGGAATGCCAATCTCAACATCAGTGTGAAACTGAACTTCTAATTCAATCTGCAAGTCAGGTGTGAGCCCATATGATGATTTCAATTGTAGTTGAGGCTGTAAATCAAACTGTATCTGCCCTGTTTTATATGTTCATGTGACTCATTTTGCTTGAGGGCAGAAATATTAAAATCACGCCCAGACTCTTTTGATCAAATATTGTGTCTTGAGCAGAAATATCATTTTCACATTCAAAATGAAGTACAAGACATTTTCAAATTATAGGCATGTATAGGAAGTAAAAGTTTGTTTTCCATTCAGTTTGACTCAAGGCACAGGCCTATGCATTTTTCATGTGGTGCCAACTTGAACATGGTATGAACACCTCTGAATTTACTGTTATTATGCTTGGGGAAAAAACTGTAGAAAAGTTGCCCAAGGATGAAGTCCTGTAGTAGAAAAAGAATAACTGGGACTGCAGTGGCTCAAGTGGCTAAAATGCTGACTGGAAGATGGCAGGTCAGCAGTTCGATTCCCGAGTACTGCAGGACAGAATGAGCTTCCGTCTTTGTCCCAGCTCCTGCCAATCTAGCAGTTCGAAAGCAAGAAATTGCAAATAGATAAATAGGGACCGCTTTGGTGGGAAGGTAAATAGCATTCTGTGTGCTCTGGTGTCTAGCCATGCCTGCCACATGACCAAATAAATGTCTGCAGAAGCAGACAGCATTGGCTCTTCAGCTATGAAACAGAGATGAGCACTGAACCCTAGAGTCAGAGCAAGGGAAACCTTTACCTAAAATGAGTATCATGCAGAGGTTGGTCTTAGAAACCTAAAAGATATGGCAGAATCACAGCAAGAAGGTGGGAGAAAGTGAAAAAGAAAGCAGTGGATTTACATTTTAATTGCTTAATTGATGTATCACACACACAATGTTTAATTAGACCAACAGCCTATGTTTAGAAAACTGTGCATGAGTGTGTGTACTCTGTGTTTGCATGTGTGCATGCATGCACAAGAGAGGAAATGATTGTACCTACATTTTAAGCCTTATTAAAAAAGTCTCAAAGTATGTACTGCTGTGTATGCTTATCCTATTAGTGTAAATGAAGTACTGTACTGTTAATTACTGACAGTAGTATGAAGTTTAAAAATAAAAATGGACTCACAAAGCTAATTGCTTTTATTTGATTGCCTACTTTACAAATATACAGTAATTCTAGGAGAGAGATGAGTGCCTCCCTTAATGAGAAAGAAGAAGAAGAAAATGCCTAAACATCACTAGTACTTAGCAGGACTTGTTTTGTCAATACTCAACAAACCTGCATTTTGTTAAAAGCAATACACAGTTTGTTCTTTAAGTGTTCTTATTAAATATTGGACAACTTCAGGTAATGGACTAATGGCATGTTCAACAGATGGTGAAGAATGCTTGTAATTTCCCACAAACACACAACTTTAAATTCATTCTATGGATTTCACAGTACTCAACAAATTTCTCCTTCTCAATTATTCCCCACATCTGAGACTCTTCACCAATGCTTTCTCTTGTATTAGTGACATTACCAGATTTCTTCAACAATGAAGTTCTAGTCTCATTTATTCTTTTGTTGTATCTTCTTTTCTGTTTATTTTTACCATTTCTTCTGAGCAGGAAACTACTAGATTCTGCACAGTAGAATAACAGAGCTTTCATTTAAAATCAATAATTCAAAATGAATGAATGAATGAATGAATGAATGATCAAGGCATACTTTACAGGAATTGGTTGTTCAACCAGTTGATATTTCTTCTGCACTTTCCATGTAAATCCTGCACAGAAAATATTTATTCTGTTAAAGAATAATAGCAATTCTGCATTGATTGGCATTTCTTCTAGGGACAAAAATGTTCTCAGAACTTCCAAGTAATTCCAGAAAAAGGAAAAGACAGAGGTTGCAACAGTCAAATCCAACTGTGTGATTATTGTATACCACCCAAAAAGGCACCTTGTGGTAAAATGAGATTTGTGTAGAACTTAGAAAAAATACTTTTATTTGCACTGCCTAGATTTTTTCCAAAACCAGCATGTGGTATTCTGAGAAGGAGGAGGAGGAGGAGGAGGAAGATGTGTCATCAATCAATTCTGGATTGTCATGATTTTCTAGGTAAAGAATACTCAGAAGGAGTGCATCATTCCCTTTTTCTGGGGGGAATCCAGGGACTATGAAATTTGCCCAAGGGCACACAGGCTGGCTCATCTCATTAGAGGCACAGTGGGGAATTGAACTCCCAATCTCTAATTCTACAGCCAGATATGTAGCTCCCAAAATAATTATTTCAAACTCTGGTGGTTCATGCAGTGAAGGCGATTGCTCATGCTGCTGACATTTAATGAATGACTCAGACCATGAAATGATAAAATGTTTTCTACCATAACCAGTTCCATGTGTTCTGTCCTCATTGGCTGCATTTAGACATCCTGATACACTTCAGAGAAATTGGAGCTGTAGTGCAAAAGGTTAACAAATTTCCTTACTCACTACTGTGGTTGAACCTCCCACCTGAATACGTGAATGCTGGGTACAGAAACTGATTCACTTGTTCAACTATCATTATGTTAATTATCGCCCTTTCCATTAGATATTATAAAAAATCAGAAATAAAACAGTCACTAATGGTTGAAACTGGTGTTCAAAGTGGCTCATATTATTGTCTGTTGCTTACAATAACAACAAGAACAAGAACAAGAACAAGAACTACTACTACTACTAATAATAATAATAAAAGCTCTACTCAGGGGAAGCTCAAAAAAGGCTCCTTTCATGTCCCCAAGATATTTTTCCACTGAAATAGTTCGTATTTGTCTACATGCTATTTCTTGCTTTTGATCTGCTAGTTTGGCAGGAGCTGGGACAGAGATGGGTACTCAATCTGTCATGCAGTACCCAGGCCTCAAACTACCCACTTCCCAGCCTTCCAGCTAACAAGGTGAGGTTCTTAACTATTGAGCCACCACAGCCCCACATCTCTTTCTTCATAAGAAGTGGTGTGCTCAAAAACTTTTACTACCACACTGTGGGCATGGTATGATGGGTGTGGCCAGGGGAAAAGCCCTCCATTGCACCTTAATTAGGACTACTTTATTTCAAAACTTGAATGGGCGGTGGCCACCCAGAATTCCTGGTACCGGTTCTGGTGAACTGTTGTGAACCTGCTGATGCCCACCACTGTTCATAAGTATTCTTTCAGGGGTTTAAGTAGTCTTCATCATCATGGCACCTTCTAGAAATATAATTTGCAACTACTCAGTGGGGAAAATGCAGAGAGACACTGTCAAGTTGAGGTCAGGAAGCCAGGTTTCCTCAGCTTGAGTTCACCATTATCTGACCATACAGGAAATTGGTTACCCACTTAGTTGGCAGGTTGTTAAGGCAGCTCTGCAGTGGCTGTCCAGATGTAGAAGAGGCACTTCTTCATTGAAGCTATTGAACAGAGCTACCTTAACAAGCTGCTGATTAGCAATTTCCTCCTTGTTATCTGCTCTTTTTCTTCCTTTGATCACCAAGATTTGTATTGTATTATATTGTATTTTCTGTTGTATTTATTTTCAAATGTATTGTGATATATTGTGATTGCTGTTAGCTGCCCTGTGTCACATAGTCGAGTAGGCAGCATGCAAATCAAATAAATGAAATCTAAATAAAATCACTAAGCTCTTGAAAAAATGAAATTCATAAAACAAGAAAAGAAAAAGAAAAGTGAGAGAAAGAAAAGCCTCCAGATTATGCATGTGGGGTGTTGTCTTCTGTATCTATGAGTCAGAATATCAAGAAATTGCCCAATATTGCTTGGAATATTTTGCCAACATTGCCAATAGGAAAAATTTTGTGAAACCTTGCATAGTAAAAGGCAGTACAGAGACAACACCAATATTAATAGTCAATATGGTCTACAGGATACCTTCTTGAGCTCACTATAATTCACAAAAAGACAGCTACGAGAAGAAACCCCAAAATCTGACTCCATTTTTCATCAATTAATCATTTCCTATCCAAACACAAAGCAATGGTCAAGAATGTTTTTCAACAATTTATCTGGTATCTACTGTTTCAAGGTACAAAGTAATCAGAACACCTATAAGAAATGTGTATTCCAGATTTACCGTGTGCATTCCTAAACATGTCTTTGTAGCTAGAAAATGTTGGAAGGTTACTATTGTTGATGTAAATGGTTAGCAGAGTGGTATCCAGTGGCTAGCAAGAGGTTCACACCTGGCAAGGTGGTCCCTTGTGAGAAAAGCAGGCAGACAGATCTTGGTATGGAAGAAAACTCAAAGTAGGTTTACTCAGGCAGTAAAAAGGTGTAAGTATATACAGTGCAACAACTGTAGCACATAACAGATATATTCTCTTGGGCTGCTCAGTTGATCTCACTGAGACAGTTCAGTTGTGCTATATACAAGTCCATACAGTTCAGTAGCAGTCCAGTCCAGCAGGGTAAATGCAAGCTGTAATTACAGACAAAGCCAAAGAGTTCTACAGCTTCTGTCCTTATGGTGGAGGCTTAACCCAAGTAGTCCTTCTTTGTCCAGCAAGCACAGATGGCGTATCAAGCAAAAACCATCATCAGAATTAGTGCAAAGATTTAGTCCTCGTAGCAGGTGCAGGAAGATGCAGGAATCTTCATCCAGACTGTCAGCAGAGGAAGGTGAGCATTAAAGCTCAGGCAAGTTGAGCATTGTAACTGTAAGTCTGCAGTCCTGCTCTGACCTAAATACACTGGCCCATGGAGTAGATCTGGGAAAAGTCCCAGCACCTGTGTGCCCCTGCAATAGAGTCTTAAAGGCATCACAGACATGATATGCCTTGCAACCAGTTAGGGTGTGAGATGAAGACTTACATCCCCTAACAACTTTTTAAGGAATTGATATGAATGTGAAGTGCTTCTGACACAAGTGACCTGAATCATATCACTCCCAGATAACTGTACTGAGAAATAACTCTAAGCCATGTTCCTTCAGGCCCAATGTTCTCTTTTGCTCAAAAGTAGATCACATCCAGAATTTGTGAGAAGGCTAGAGGAAACTGGTTACCAGTTTCAAAACCTCATTTTAAATCACTGTCAGAAGCATGGAGTGTTCGTCTTTTGTTGCAAAATGATGCTTATTGGGGATTTACTTACATCTTTAGAAAGGAAGTACAATGGTTTAAATAAGAGAATCTGGTTTTCTGTCTCTTTTGGATTAAAAACTTACAGTAAAGCAAGTTCAACACCCTCACCTTCCCAAATTTTTCTAATTTGATGCTTTACATTAAGATAATGGTAACAACAAACAATGTCAATTGTTCTCTCAGCCTCCTCCTTAATACTGGAATGTATGAATCATCACCTCTGGTTGAAAATATAGACAGCTCCCAGATTCAAAAACAAGAGCAGCAGCAAAGATCCAGTTTCAGGCTTCAGCAAAGAAAAGGAAGATTTCTGAAGCAGATGAGAAGAAAGCAGAAATACCACCATCCTCTGAAATGTGAAGTTAAAGCTGGCTCTCTGCATACACATCTGCAATCAGTTCAAGAGCCAGCTTGGTCTGTGGCTGTTTATCTAGATGTTAAAGCCCCTTCCAAAGCAGAAGTTCTGTTACAGTGCTTGATGACCATCATAATTCCCAAGCAATAGATGCCTAAAAAACTTGTTGAAAAACAGCCTTGACTATTATTTTATGTTTGACTAAGTTGTGGTTAATTGCTGGAAAAATACTCAGTTTCTGAGCTTTTCCCCTAGTATGTTTTTGTGAGTTTGGTTGATTTGTGCTTAAATTGATAAGGGATGACAAATTGTTATTGGATTGGGATTGGATATTGGATGTTTTTGTGAATGATAAAGAGAATGATACAAGAGAGTATCTTGTAGAGCATCCTGACTGCTGTCATTGGTGTTATTAACATATAGGCTGTGCTTTGTTATATAAAGTTTGGCATCCCTTTTCCTTCTGGAAATGAGGGCACAATCTTGTTTAGCAATATCTGGACATTTCCTGGATTTTGAATCATAGTCACAGAAGTAGAATATTTCATATTCATTAGCTGGATGTTTTTTTGAAGAAGTAAGTTTCCTGGCTTTTAGAAATGGAAGTACACTAGTACCCGGGATAACGTTATGACTTGGTTCCACGAGTCATGACGTTATCCGATTTTTAGCATTGTCTGATACATTGATCGAACAACGCTAAAAAAAAGCCCTGACGTCAGGGACAAACTGCACGGTTTGTACCTGAAGTCAAACTGACCCTAGGATAGCGATTGCTAGCCTAGGGTCAGCTTGACTTCGGGGGCATACCTCTTCTTGCCACCCGACACGAGCCTTAGCAAGGACTAAGGCTCGTGTCGGGTGCAAGACACAGCAGCTGCTTGTGCGCTCTGTAGTGCGCCAGTGGGTGCCTGTTTCCCGCACCGCACTGGCCCCTTACGGCTTGGTCTTGCCACCTGACACGAGCCAAGGTTGTGGACGGATCTCCCCTTTCTGCCCTCCAACCCCTTCTTCTCGGTGGAAGGGCCCCCGCCATGGGCAACGCGGGCAGCATGGACTCCCAGCAGACCGACTTCAGGGCGCACAATACGCCACTCAAGCTGCCCATGCCAGATCTGGGAGAACTGGAGGAGAGGTTTGCCATCGTCCTGGTGAGTGGGAGGGAGGGAGGACCGAGGGGGGGAAAAGAGATGTCATATATCCCAGTTCTTGCCAACCTAGCAGTGTGAAAGCAGGAAATTACAAGTAGATTAATAGGTACCACTTTGGTGGGAAAGGTAACAATGTCCTCCAGCACCTAATCATGAATGCCACATGACCATGGAAATATCTGTAGATACAAACAACACTGGCTGTTTTGCTATAAATTGAGATAAGCACTGCCCCCTAGAGTCGAACATGACTGGCTTTAGAACAAGGGATAACTTTACCTTTACTCTCTAGCTAGAAGACACCAGAAAATGAGGCTATGATCTATATAATGATTCCTGAGATAGGACAGAAGCAAGGAACCTTGGATTGTGGCTTCAATCTATGACAAAAGATATTGAACGGTTGTTTTGGAATTAATGAAGTGGTGAAGAAATGATATGAGGAAGTGGCCACAGGTACAATAGAGAAACAGACACACCTTTTAACCTCTCAGGTAATGTTGCCATGCCCACTTTGCAGAAGGCAGACTAGAAAACTATCTTCCAATTTCCAGTGCCTTTCCTTGGGTAAGGCAACCTGAGTGGGGAAAAAAAAACCCTGTATCAGTCAAAAAGCTCTTTGAACTTATTGCCTTTATTTTCCCCAAAAAATGTCCCATTTGCTCTTTGAAATTTAAGAAAGGAGCACTTGAAATTAGTATAGATGTTTAATGCTTGGATAGTATGAGTGGTGGGATGTCAAAATTTTTACTACCCCACCGTGACATCCTTCACAGTGTGGGCGGAGCCAGCATCATGAAGTCATGATGTTGTGGGCAGGCCCAAAGAAAAAAGAAAAAAGAATAAAAAATTAAAAGAAAATAAAAATAAGCACACACACACACACCCCTCAACCCACCCACAACACAAATCCATAAATAAATTAAATAAATAAATAAAATGAATTAAAATACACCCACCCACCCAAACACCCACCCACCCCAAACAAAAATCAACCAGAGTTTTAAAACCAGAGTTTAAAGCTTATTCTGGCTAATCTTTCTCACACTAGGTCAGATGGAAGGAACTACAGAATGAACTCATCACAAGATGGCTTCATTTTGGCACTTTTCAACAGTTAAAGAAGTTAGGTACTAAGTCTTTGTCTGACCAGTTCTCTAGGATAATATGCCTTAATGTAAATGTAAAACAGCTGTACCTCCTTAACGGTTCTCCAATTGGAACAGCAATTGGAACAGCACAGGTGTAGTTTATTGATGAGGTAACTCCAAGACTTTGCTTCAAAACCCCAAGACAGGCCACCAGGCCTTTTTAGGAACTGTGGTAGTACGTCAATATAGGTAAAGGTATTAAATGCACATTAAAATACACACAGACACACCACATCCTAAGGTGATTCACTTACCCTGGGGAGCAGGCTATAGGGAGCTTCAGGCTAGCAGCTTCTCTTCCTCCTCCCCGCTTGGGAGGACAGCAAGGAGGCCGTGCATATGCCCCAAGCACTGTAGATGTGCATGCACACCAAGTGCTTGGCGCGCATGCACAGGGAACCAGTGAAAAGGTAAGCCCCGAAGAGGGTTCCCCCCTAAAGGTGCTACCGGTTTTCCAGGACACTGGGAAAAGTTACTACCGGTTCTGGCGAAGTGGTGCGGACCTGTTACATCCCATCACTGGATAGTACCAATTGAAATACTACAATACCATAAAATACATTAAGAGGAAATGATGTGACAGAAAATGTTATTTACTTTTTGGTTCATTTTGTAACCCACTTCTCCAAGTGGCTGAATTTTAACTGAAGGAAGGTTTATTAACTCTACCTTTATAGCTTCTTAGGCTCCCTAAGGTTTCCTTTTGTTCTGAAGAAACCTCTAGGAGTCTCAAATGGAATTCTTCTTATTCCGTGTCTAGGCCAGATGTGAAACTGCCCAAATGAAGATGCAGTTCTTTCGCCTGACTTAGTGTGAAAAAGATTAGTTGGCAAAACAAGGTTGCATTACCAGGGTATGCCCAATAATGGTTCAAAAACACCATAATCTTTGTGGAGGCATTTTCTGTGTACCGCTCAAATGGAATGAACCTTTAATGCTAACCCCCCCCCCAAAAAAAAAAAAAAAACAGATCACCATCAGCAGATTTAGGATCCCTAGATCCAGCACTGATCTTATTTTTTTTACTATTACCCACTCTGTCAATCTGAGGATCCTGAAAGCTTCCCCAAGGCAAACAGGAGTCTTAGGAGGCCTCAACATCTGAAAGAGGAAGATAAGAAACTTTTCTAGAGTTTAAATTAAATGTTTCTGGTGCATGATTGTGCTTACAGTCAAAATTTGCATAAAGAGTGTCTCGCTTAAAGAGTGCCTCGATTAAAGAATAACTTGCTTAAAGAGCAAAATTTTCTCTGAATGTTTGCTTCACTTAAATAAAACCAACCAAAAATTGCTTAACAAATAAATTGGGGTTCACAATCCCCTCCTGCCAGAAGTCACAATTTGTCACTTACAATGGTGTTTCGCTTAAAGAGCAAACTCGCTTAAAAAGCAATCCTGTGGAACACATCATGCTCTTTAAGTGAGGTACAACTATTATTTATTATTAAAATGCTTCTGTGACTTGCAATACCTTGGATTATGAAATGCCACCCTACACCTTTGTTAGGGGAAAAAATGCTATGTACACAAAATAGCCTTACTTTAAATTGGTGCTTTTCATCTTTTCCTATGGTTCACTCTGAGATCTGACCTGATGTTTCCTTAGATATGCTTAATATTCTGTCCCCATACTTCCTCTGACACAGCCAGACAACCACAAATGTGTTTTCTTCTACCTTTATTTAAACTTAGCAAATCCAGCAATATAGTTCTGGAAAAGAAACTTATTGTTTAGCTCATTATTCTGAGGCAGCCAGGTGACCATTATTACTATGTCTGAACTGTCTGTAAGAGTGAGCTGCATTTGATGTTTGTATTGCACCCAGTGGTGGGATTCAATTTTTTCTACTACCTACTTGTGGGCATTGTAGGATAGGCATGGCCAGGAGGAAAGCCCTGCCTTGCACCCAAATTAGGACTACTTTATTTCAAAACTTGGATGGGCGGGGCCAGCCAGAATTTCTGCTACCAGGTCTGGTGAACCAGGGCAAACCTGCTGAATCCCACCACTGGTTGCATCCCCCACCCCCAAATAAAAATGTAGGGAAATATAAAATTTTTGTCTAGAGGCCAATTCTGATATTGCACCTTGAAAACACAAAAATCCAGAGCTAAAAAAAATGCAAAATGAAAGAACACTTCCATTACCTTTGAAACTCCCTGAAATTGTTACCCTTGAAAGTAGCTTGCAAATTTTACCTCTTGTGCGGAAACATATTTTTAAACAAATTGTGAAATGTAATGTAGTTGCCAGTCTAATTGTCCCCAGGCTAACTGGTTGTCTTCATTATGATACTTGCAGATCACAGAATACTACATTCCAAAATGAATTCTTTGTACTACTCCTTACTTCTCAGTATCCACATTGTCATTACAATTACCATTATTATCACTTTGAACCAGGCAAGTAATCTGTGCTGTAATTGTTTGCAGCCTGGAAAAATCCTCCAGTGTACCTCGGGAATATTTAAAATAATACAGAAGAAACAACCCTGGTCACTTTGAATTGATAACAAAATGCCATCCAAAGCCTTCAAATATTCTGTCAAAATGCCTCTCATTGCATATTATACTTGATCAGTAACTATGCACCTCTTGTCACACTGTGTCACATGATACTCTGTAAAGACTGCATAGTTTATTATCCTCAAGTAATTGGATAGAGATTATTGTGTTACAGCTAATTATTTCCATGTTCTCCTTATCATAACTAGTTACCTTCCAAGTCTCCCTAATGAGAGGAAAATAACCTGACTCCCTAAAGGAGCCAATGGCTACAGGTGGATGAGCCCCTTTAGGTGGGGCGTTGGCCCCCTTCAGTGGAGGAAATACCACTGGAAGCCATCATATTGGGCCCAACAGCGAAATTAGCAGAGGAGGAACCATGTCACTATTCTGACTCCCAATGGTCATGGAGGTGGAAGAGGCTATGCCAGATGGACTGGCTGTGAAGGCACGCCATGACAATATCCTCAAGGCTGTGGCAGTCCATTGCAGTCCTGGTATCAAATCCTGCATGTCTCATTTCATACGTGCCACTGGAGATGATGCTGTGAACATAGTGTGTGGGCCACTTCATGGCAAGCTAGGATCAACCTTAAACAAATCCACACCAATGACATTTTCCCTGAAAACATTCTTAGGAAAAAATGTATACTCGGACACAAGTTGCAGATGACAACAACCTTTCAAGTCTTGTTATACTTGGAAGTATTTTCATTCTTGTGGTATTAACTTGTAGTGTCATTTACCCTCAATTAACTTTGGTTAATCTTCTCCCCCCCCCATATTTTTTTAATCAAACCAACTCTGATAAGGGTTGGAGAAGCGAACAAGCAGGATGTTTGCACCAGCTGTTGTTGCTCAGTTGTCAAGGCAAAATTTGGTATTCAACTAGTATGATTTTTAATTTGCAAGGCACAGTGTGCTAATTAATTAACCACAACATCACTAGAAGATGCTGAGTGGCTTCCTATAGAGTTCGTGGTGGGGAGTCAAATAATGGTCCTTGCACAACAGCTTCATTTGACAATAGCTACTTTGATATTTATACTGACATCAGGACATTGCAAGACTAGAAATAGGATAAGAAGTCAACAAGGAGCACTTACTGAAAAGTCCATGGTCTGCTTGAATCTGGACATCTCAGTTTTCAACAGGTTTCATGCTTTACAAAGCGGTTTGAGGTACAATCTGGAGAGCTGCATAGGCCGCACCCTTCCATACATCCCGTCTGCTCACATAACTCCACTCCCAATTTTCTTTAATTAAAAATATTTTCCCAATTGAAGAAGCCTCCTTGCATGCACAATTTGTTTCCCAGGCAAGCTCTTTTAAAAGGCAATCATTGTCTCCTATGTCATCATATAGCACAAGGGAACTTTCTGAATGGAAAACAATATTTCCAAAAATAAAAATTTAGTGTATGAAGATGCAGGATGGCTGGAGGACACACTGTGTCTCCTTCAAGCTAATGAACATTCATTTCTTATAAAGCCACATTAATATGAATTCACCAGTCTGACCAGGTTATCCTGCTATGGTAACAGAGTAGACCATACTGTCAGCAACTCAACACTGATCATCAGGAAGTGGTTAATTAACCTGAGAAACGTGAGGACTAATGGATTTGGGTGGCCACGTCCACAGGGAAGAGGGATGGTTCCCAAGTGGATTAAATCCCACTTGAATACATTTTGATGGAGGGCAACACCTTCATCAATACTGGACTGGGACTGATGAGGTGTTTGCATACTAAATGGGCTCAGGACCAGAAAATGGCTCATGGAGCTGGATCAGTGGTACAGGTGTCACACAGATGAAAGCCCACTGCATTATATTCTCAGGATAGTTTTCATGGCTGATTGCTCTGATGATCACCAATATTCAGAATCAGATACAGTTCAAGAAGAAGAATATGAATGCATTAACAGCTCAAGACAATGGTTACATCTGTATATCACCATCCAGATTTCTTTTATTGCCCTCTCCACATCCATATGTCTTGCATTGCACATGGCAAAACTTTAACCTGCATCATACTGAGGGCCAAAATATGGTACCAATAGCATGATGGTAGATATTTAAAATCTGTTAGTGTTCCATTGATGTGATTGAGGCAGAATTTTCTGGCTACGCAATCATATTTGCAAAATGAAGCTCATGACCAATCACAAAAGAAACCTCCTGTTGTGGCAATCAACACATCTCACAACTTCAATAATCCAATTTTCTTATGATCAGCTATCTAAAGTTCAGACAATCAGTCAAACTAGTGTGTGTGTGGCAAGATGTTGTGTTTGGCCAAATCAATGTCCTTAGATATCACAGAGATAGCCTCCTGAAACCTTGTGTTGTCGGCTATTTTTTCTCACACTAGGTCAGGCAAAAGGAACTGCAGAAGGAACTCACCTAAAGGTGGCTTAATTTTGGCAATTTCACATCTGGCCTAGACATGGGAGGAGGAGGAAGAAACTGATATCTATTTCTACGCCTTGACATGGCATAAGAATTAGCCACCCCAAAATCAAAACTAAAGAACAAACAAGTAAGAAGTACCCATCCAGCAAATGTTTGTGTTTGTTTTCTTCCTTTTGTCCTAAAAAAATGTTATTTGGTGTATTTCCATGTCTGGAATGCCCTATTGGGGGTCTTGAACTTCTCTATGTATATCAATTGCAGGAGAATGTATGGCCCTCGAGAGCAGCCTTTCCCATTATTTCTCTGCTTTTGCCAGACTGGCTGGGTCTGGTGAGAGCCGGAGTTGAACATCTCAAGAATCATAAGTCTCCTGACCTTGACACACTGTGCTTCCATGTTTCAGAAAGATGTCTGTTCCAGGCGTCTTTCAGCCATTATGGGCTGAACCTTGGTGCTCCATCACTGAGCTATTTCTTCACAACTGAAGTCCCAGTCAAATTTATAAGGAAATGCCTACCACAGTCTAGATAGAAAACAATCAAAGAGTATGCATTTGTGGTTTACAATCCACAAAAGTGCTTCACAAGCATAGTACATTCCTGAATCAGGGTGTAATTCTGAAGCATAAAGACTCTCTATTTGACGGTCCTTGATTATTACGAGTAATTCTCCTCTATATTTTTTTAAAGCAGGAAAGAATTATGATTCTGCTGAAGTGGAGGTTTTTCGTGTCCATCAATCAAGCCACATATTATTAATAGCTATCTCTTAAATAAGATCGTAAAGTTATAGAATTTTTTACTATACCATGCATCATATATCTGAGCTCTGTGTTTGGTTTGATGTAACACTGACTAATAACAAATGTTTTCATAGCATTGACTATGCAGAATATGTAACAGATATGTGACGGAGCTATCTTTCATACCTTGATTTGAAAAATTGACCAAAATATTATTTAAATTAATTACAGCAGCACGACTGATTAATCTCATCCTTCTTTTAAAAAAAAACCCAACAACCAGTAAATGGGAAGCCGAAAATAATATTTTCCCCCTGTCTTAACAAATACTTGCACAACTTCTTGGCAGAGGATAATGGATTACGATCACTTCAACATCATAGTTTATTTTAAATGTGAGATTATCGGAGAAGTGCCACATTTTTCTAATCTCTCTTCTGGAAATGTTATGCAAATTATTTGTAAACGTGAACGCCTGAGGAACAAGACTGGCTGTTCCTGCAAAGGTACCCTCAATAATTTATGACTTGAAAAGTTTAATTGGGTATAAATGGATTCCGTATACAGTAGTTTGAAATTCAGAAATGGTCAGAGCACCATCTTGTGGACATAGATACGCATTTCTGCCTCCTTGGTATCAAAACAGAAAGTACAATATAGAGGTAACATTCCCATTGCACTTAACACCTCAAATTCCAATACTTAGCTGTAGGAGATTTCCTGAACCTGGTATCCTCTGCTCCTTTGACTACAATTCCATCACCATTATCCATTGATCAAGATTTCTAAAGGTAACATAAATTCTATTCCAAAGACATATGCTGGGGAATGCAGCTCTAACTGAATAGAAGGATAACAACTCACATGAACAATAGCAATTACATTCATATTCTGTCTCTTAGCACTTGTTCACTCTCTGGGAGGTCACAAAAATATACACCACATTTCACAATGAGTTTCCACAACAGAGTTGAAGTTCAGAATGCTTATTTATTTTGAACGTAAAATGCTTGACTCTAAATGAAAAAAAAATCTTAGAAGCTGGACTTTTGAATAGGAAATATGCCTGGATATAAAATTATTTGCAACTTTCTTCCTTCAAATATAACATTTCTTTTTGGGAAAAGAATACAATGGTTGAGCGGCCGCGGCAATTGCCGGGGCCGCTCGCTTTGCCCCGGTGCCCGCCGAAGAGACGGGCCTGGGGACGAGCGCAGGGGGCGTGGCTAAGCGCCGCCCTTATAAGGGCGACGCGCTCCCTGCGCTCGTCGCCAGTCTATCGTCGGCGGGCAAAGAGAGCCCCACCCTCCCTCCCTGGCCGCAGTGTGACTGTTTTTGGGTCGCTTCGGGGCCGGATGGGAATTTTTGCTTGAGACCTTGATTGGCCGGTAGGTCTCTTGGCGTTTTCGCCCATCCCACACTGCTTAGCCGACTGGAGCTGGATTGGGTTTGCTGTTTGGTCACTTTTGGGGGCGGGTAGCACTGGTGTGGAATAAATTTGGTCCCAGGATAACCGGGTAGGAACGTGTTTTGATCGGCCACTCTGTGAGTCTGATCAAAATGCGGACCGGGAACTTGGGTAACTGCCCAGCTCGGCAGCAGGCAGCCCCAATATAGAGTTCGCCCGGTGTAGGGTCAGAAGGAGATAACAACGGGTTACTTCTGACCGGGACAGTTAAATGATGTTGAGTTATGGCTGTCCGATATCCAAGTTAAGTTGGCAATTGGATATCGTTGACCTCACCAGTGCTACTGCGGCCTTGCTGCATTAAGTTACTGTTAAGATGGTTAAAGTTAACCAAGTTGATTTCAAATAAAGTGGCCCAATTTTTCTACCAACTGCACTGTGGTCAGTCTCTTTTGTGCGGGCATGTGGGGGCAATAATATAACAGCAGAATAAAACTGTTAAAATATTAAATACTATTACACCTGAGATTTTATAGTGATGTTGCCATATAGCAAATATTACAGCAGGTCATTTAGCACAAATTGTCAAACACCAAATACATCATATGCATGTTAAATTGTGAACTGCTGAAAGTTAAGAAATCTTGCACAACTTTGAGTAAAACAGATAATGTCTACAGAGATTTCTTGTTACAGCCATTTGTGCCGAAAATTGCACCATTTGTGTAACTGTGTATCAACCAGTTGAATCATATATCTGTTCATGCTAGCTTTCCAGGGCCATCATGTAAAATGTTGACATATGAGCCACATTTTTGAGCATACTAGTTTCTTTAATTAATATATGTCATCAAGTCTTTTTATAACCCACCTCTCACTATAGTGTGACAAAAGATAAAAAAATAATAATTTAAAATTATAGTCTTGAGCCATGGAAAGATCAGTCAAAAGAATGTCATGTTAATTTATGGGCAGTATTCTATGTAAACATGAAGCTATCTCTCTTTGTCTGTCTAATTGCTGAAGGGCAGCCACTAAACAATAGATGGCAGCAATTAGATGAGGGGGGTATTAATCTGCATTTCAGTTCAGTATACTGCTTCCTGTGACAAATAGGTAACTTGGCACCCTTTTGGATGCTGATGGAATTTCTTTTGACTTTTGCTATATATCCTAATTCATGACTTGAAATTAATCACTAGGAGAATTTATTTATGTGATAAACCTAATCTTAATGATATTTCAAACATCTGGTTCAGCTGTCTACCATAATCAGGAGAAATATGAACAGGCAAGCTTGAGTGTTACCAGATGCCCAAGGCTGACCTAGATATTACTGAAACTGAGTACTGTAAATCCATCATGATTCCAGGGGCAGTAGTTAGTTGCAATTAGGATGTGAGTATATTTTATCACCAGTGGGACTCTGTAACAGACTAGACCAGGGGTGCCCAAACTATGGCCCACAGGCTGGATCTGGCCTCTGACACCAATTAATCCAGTCCATGCCACCCATGCCACTCTCAGAAGCAGAAGTAAAACGTGCATGTGCAGGCACATCACATTCCCATGCATGTGCAGAATGCTGCCACAAATGACCCGCAGCTGTTGTACCACTGATCCAGTTCTGTGAGACACTTTCTGGTCCTAAGTCTTATTGGCACACAAAGTCCTCTTCAGCCTCTGGCCAGTATTGACGAAGCTGCTGCCTTTCGGGTCCTGAGTCCTATTGACGCACAAAGTCCTCCTCAGCCCCAGCTCAGTATTGATAATGCTGCTGCCTTCCATCAAGGTGGATTCAAGTGGGATTTAAGTGTGTTCTCCCTTCTCAACCTTGGGAGCCTATTTGGGAAAGAAAATGGTAACCCTGCTATCTCGGACAACACATTATTCTCAGTGGGTGCATTAGGTTTGAGCTTAAATTAATAAGGTGCTCAGATCTGACCCCACACTGCCCATTGAAAACTGTGGGATCACCCCACCTTCTCCTATACATGTTCCCCCAACCAGTCCTAGCAATTAAGCTGCTATGGGTTTCCACAGAATTATAGTTAGCTATCAAGGATATTTTAAGAGCAAGAATAAGTTTCTAGGGGCTGTGTTTATTTTTGCCTTCTCAGCAAAGCAAAAGTTTACAGAGCACCAGCCAGGACTCAAACCCAGGTCACACACTTGGGAAGTTCACATGATATCTCTACACCTGTGACCAAAGTATGAGGGTAGCCTGAAAGTAAGCATTGTTGGGAGCCAGAGAGAGCTCTGCTCCCTAGCCCCAGGGTCTATCTCTTCACATTCATATTGTTCCATTTGACAGAAGACAGCAAATCTCCAATCCTGAAGATGTTCAAGATATTTATCAGAAGAATAGATAGACAGATGGACAAACAGACAGAGAATTGCTGTTCCGCAATGAGAAATGATTAATTGGTTGGTTGGTTGGTTGAATTGTCTTGTTTATAAAATGAGAGCAAAGAAATTCAGAATTTACACAGCAATCTGGAATCAAAATTATGTGTAAGCTTGCAACTGTTCATGACTACCTGTCTTGGATGCTAGGGAATACATTTTTCTCTATAAAAATGCACTTTAAAGTAAATGCAACCTTTGGAAGAGTGAATATAATAGCCAGCAATAAATATTGCACAGGGTTGTGATGGAACAAACATCTTACTCTGCTTTTTTTTCAGATGGTACACTCACAATAGCTAAGTGATTATTTTGCTGATTATCTGACAGAGAAAATTGCTCAGATTCATTCTAAGGTTAATGAAGGGGGGGCTGGAGTTGACTGGACCACAGTCTTGTCATGTTATCTGCGATTGGCTCGATCCTGTTGTCCCTGAGGAAGTGGACAGGCTCCTTGGATCTGTTCACACCACTGCCTGCTTATTGGATCCCTGTCCCACCTGGTTGGTTAAAGCAACCAAGGTGGTGTCAGGTGGTTGGGTCGAAGCAATAATTAATTCTAACTATAATAGCCAATTTTAGACCTGTATCCAACCTCCACTTCTTAGGGAAGGTGTTGTAGAAGGCAGTGGCACAGCAGCTACAGATGGTTCTGGGTTGCATTGGTTGCACTTTTGGATGATCTCCTGTGGAAGCCGGAAGGAGCTAACCCATCCGTCCTTGCTCTTCTTGACCTCTTAGCAGCTTTTTATACCATCAAGCATGGTATGCTTCTGGAACGGTTTCATGGACTGGGGATCCAGGGCACTACATGGTCCTGATTTTTCTCATTTCTGACAGATCAGACCCAGTCGGTGTGGTTGGAGGATGAGGGGTCCAGCCCTAGGCCTCTCCAATACAGGGTGCCTCAGGGATCGATCCTCTCACATTTCCTATTTAATAGCTACATGAAACCTCTGGGGGTGATCATCTGTTCCCACATTGTGAAGTATCATCGATTTGTGCAGAAATAAATCAATTTGAATAATAAATAAATAAATAAAATTGTGGTTGCTTTTCCCACAGGGCAAATAAATTATTGCCAAATGAAGCTGCAATAGAAGGCCAGGTTCCTACCATCTGCTTTCTCCATCTCAATTTTTTACTAGACAATTAATATGGAGAGATTGTAATGAAATTATATGGAGGTGCATAGTGAAAATAAGATGTTAAATTCTTCTAGATTAATTTTATAGATTAATCTTGTGTAATAATCATATTTTTAAATTACCAACTTTAATCCCTTATGGCTGCTTTAAAATTCTTCATTGATTTTATTTATTAGCCAAAATCATATTGCTTAGTTGGATAACTTTCAATAGTTTCTAGCTAACTAGACCCATGGTGGCGAACTTGGCACTCCAGGTGTTCCTGGACTTCAATTCCCAGAAGCCCTGATCAGCAGGTGTACTGACTTGGGCTTCTGGAAATTAAAGTCCAAGAACAGCTGCAGTGCCAAGGTTCACCACCACTGACCTACACACTGATCTTGATGACTGGGAGGTCAGCAGGTCAGCAGTTTGAGACTCGACTGCTGCCCAAGAGAGTGAACTTCCATCTCTATCACAACTCCTGCCAATCTAGCAGTTTGAAAGCAAGAGATTGCAAGTAGAAAAATAGGTACCTCTTCAGTGGGAAGGTAAACAGTCTTCTGTGTCTAGTCAGGCTTGCCACATGTCCATGGAAACATCAGCAGATGTGGACAGTGCTGGTTATTTGACTGTAAACAGAGATGAGTATTGAACCCTACAGTTGGATCCAACTGGTTTTTCAAGCGAGAGCAACCTTTACCTATACAATGGTATCTCTAGCTACAAATGGTTTGAGTTACAATATTTTCACAATATGAATGAAAATCAATTGAAAATAATGGCTCAAGTTATGATTTTTCTCGGAACAGATTAATTAGTTTTCAATGCATCCCTATGGGAAATCATGTTTCAAGTTATGAATTTTGGTTTTCAATGCATTCCTATGGGGATGCATTGTAACTCGAGGTACCACTGTATACTTAGATATTACCTTAACAGTTCTTAAGTCCTTGGTTAGGTCTTTAACTATTAATTTTATACCAGACTTTGACTGTGAATCTAGTGCTAGACTTTTTACAATAATAATAGCAACAGTATGGTATCTGTTCAACCTTCTCACTATATAACAAAAACATATTTTCAGAGAAAGAGACTAGATGATTAGGCACTAACCGAGATATATATATTGCTCACCAATTGTGCACCTGAAACATGTTAGTGTTTAATAGGTCAGTAAATGTTCAAATAGTTTGTGCACTAGGAAGATACTGGGTTCTGCCTGAACTGTATGATGTTTCCCTCTTCTGTCAAAGCATCTGTTTCCTTTGTGTTGCTGCCTGGAAGAGTGTGTTGTTCCTTTAAAGCTTTATTTCTGGTACTGAAAAAAGTATTGGTCTAGACTGTTTTTCTATGTACAGTACATCTGGTCACACAATATTATCTGTAGGGCTATTCAGACAATACATTGGATTTTGAAATGGTAGATTAAGGCAGCTTTTTTGTTGTGCTATTGAAACAATTGCTAGGACGCTAAAAATATCTGAAGCTGGCACTTATGGTAACACTTGACTTTCACTTGTAAAATGAACTTTTAACATTTGTAGGCAGAATCAGCAAAAATAATCCAAAAGATAATGAATCTCTGACCATGTGCTATGAAAGTGCTACATAAAGCCCCTCACGTCAAAATGTTGATTCTTGGTCTTACCTGTCCCTGTCTTGAATTCCAATTTACAATTGAGCATGCTGGTACCATGTTGCTCTGTTTTCTTTCCTTCAAAGCAAAATGGGATTTCCTACTGTAAAATTCTGTAAACCTATGAAGCACTGGATGAATAGCTGAATAAAGGTTTGGGTAAGATATCTTCTTTTTATTTTTTGTATTAAAGCCTTTCACATCTACCGAACAGAAATAGCAGTCAGTAGTGTGGTTTTACTGTTCACGCCACATCATAGGAATGCCAAAACGGAATGAGGTTTTCTTACCTTTAAACCACAAACAAGGATTTTCTACACATTTTATGAGGAACCCATGCTTTCTCTTGAACCCCAAGTTTTAACTTGAAGTAAGAAAAATACACTTCCTTCATAAACTCACTTATGTTTATTTGTTGACTTTTAATAGTGTATTCATCACAAATAAAACAAAAGTTGATCAGAGAAATAATACAACCACTTGGAGCCATAATACAGAATTAAAAATGAGCACAGTCACATTTGAAAGCAGGATGTAAACTGAGTGTGGCTCATACAGCAACCAAGATCCTGAATTTATTTAGCATGTTGAAACATGATCAAATCTGACAGTAGGTATGTTAATACTCATTTATAAAATCCCAGAGAACATGTCGAAACATGCTCAACCCAGCCAGTAAGATTCCTGGATATGTTCACCTTTCACTACTTTCATATACCTGTTGGTATATGATCATCTGAACTTCCTCGCACCACTAAACCTACACTATTCCCAGTGGTGGGCTCAATTTTTTTTTAAACTACCACACTGTGAGCGTGGTATGGTGGCAATGGCCGGGAGGAAGCCTTGCACCCAAATTTGGACTATTTTATTTAAAAACTTGGATGGGTGCCACCAACCAGAATTTCTGCTACCAGTTCTGACAAACTGGTGTGAACCTGCTGATGTCCGCCACTGTCTAAACCCCCTGTTATTCTTGATTCTAGCTCTAATAAATATTAAATGAAAGTAAGAAATAATTTTTGGATAGGGTTTTTAGTATCAAGAATAGGATATCAGATTTTGGGTTAAAGGCAAACTTCACGCTAAATTAAACTAAAAACATGAGTTTTGCAAGAAAACTTGACGAGATGGAATTTTTTTAGTATTTTTCTCGGTTTCACCAAGTAAAAATCTATGAGAAACAGTAAAAAACCCTTTGCAGTTTTTTAGCTGCAGACCTGTGTAATAAGACTACAAACAATTATACTAAAAGAGTTGAGGGGGATGGTGGAGGACAGGAGTGCCTGGCGGACAGTTATCCATGGGGTCACAAAGGGTCGGAATCGACTGTGTGACTGAACAACAACAATAAAGACACCATGTTAGAAAAGGTACACAGGTACATCTATTACCCTAGAAATAAATGCATTATCTAATCTAATATTACAACTTCTCGTATGACAATGATGATGATGATAATATATCAGGAATTATTTTGGGTTGAAAGGATTTTTGTTGGAGAAACTCCATTCAGGGGACATCCAAATGAGGCACCTTTCATGTCCCCAAGATCTTTTCCCATCAAAGGGGTCTTTGTTTATGTACTTGTAATGTCTTGCTTTCGGACTGGTAGGGACAACTACAGCTCCTCTAAAATGATGGGGAAATGATATTGAGTGCTATTAATTATTAATGTATGCATGCCAGTTTTAGCAGATTTTCTTGATACTAATTAATCCAATAAAACTCTCACAATTAATTAACTAAGTTACATTCACTTGGGATCCGGTTATACTTATTACATAGTACTGCTGTCTGCTTGTCTCATTTTCAAGCACAAGTCAATCTACTGGCATATATGAATGGCATTGATTGAAATGGATTTCCTGCCAAACTTGATGCCTCGACTGAACAAAAACCTATCTATTCAATAGATGTTGTCAACTGATTTTTGTGAGTTGTGATGTGCAGCAAAGGACGAATTGCTTTGGAATTCCATAAAAGCCATAATATTAAAAAGGCACAAACTATGAGAAAGAAGCAGGTTACAGTGCAATCCTAACATAAAAATGGGCTGTCTGTTAGGTATACTGTATATGCCTTAGCATAAACCCCTCCTGCTGGCAGAAATGTCCTGACAGCAGAACTCTATTTGGCTGACTAATCTGATGGCTCTATAGATCACTTTTCTCATTCTTGCAGTTGAGAACATATTTTTGTCAATGCTGTTAATGACAGAAAAAGTACATTTGTACCTCGCTTAAAAAGCATAATGTGTTCCACAGGATTGCTCTTTAAGCGAGTTTGTTCTTTAATTGAAACACCATTGTAAATGACCAATTGTGACTTCTGGTGAGGGGGATTGTGAACCCTGATTTATTTGTTAAGCAAGTTTTTGGTTGGTTTTGTTTGTTAAGTGGAGCGAACATTCAAAGAAAATTATGCTCTTTAAGCGAGTTACTTTTTAAGCGAGGTGCTCTTTATGCGAGGTTTGACTGTATTTGCATTCTTCTGGGAACAAAAATATTGCAGCAGTTTCTCTCTTTTTTCCCCCAAGAGTGTATATTGATCAATACATTTTTTCACTGAGGCCAAAATTTTTTTGAGAGTCTTTGCTGGCTAAAATAAGCTTGTGAAAAGAGACACGAGAAAGGGGGAGGGAATGAAGGAGAGATAATGCAACGTATACAAATTCAAAACAGTCCAGGAGTACAATTTCAATGCCAGCATGAACCTAGGCCTGCCCAAAGATACTAATAGTAAAGGTAAAGATCTCCCATGCTCAAAAGCCAGTCATAGCTGACTCTAGAGGGCAGCACTTATCTCTACTTAAAGACAAATAGCCAGTGCTCTCTGTGTCTTCAGACATTTATGTTGTCCTGTGGCAGGCACAACTAGACACCAGAGTGCATGGAACATTGTTACCTTTTCCACCAAAGCAGTGCCTATTTATCTACTTGCAATTTCTTGCTTTTGAACTGCTCTTTGGCAGGAGCTGGAACAAACAATGGGTGCTCACTCCATCACACAGCACTTGGGTATTGAACTGCTGACCTTCTGGTCATCAAGCTCAGCATCTTAACCACCAAGCCAACATGGCCCCTATATAGATAATGATATTTCTAAGTAATTTGCAACATCCCTGGTCTAGTGAGGTTTCAGTCCATCAAACCTTGATCTTGGCTAGTGTAAGCTTAGATAGCTCTTGGCTGTTCTTATTGGTCATGATTGCACTGTAAAGATTAGTCTTCCTTTCATAGCACTCACACCTATCAGATTTGGCGCTTACTCCTGAATACAGAACTATAGTTTCTGTTTTGCAATTATAGAATATTTCTCCTACATGACTTTCAGCAGCAAATTACTGCAAGTTACAAAGTTAGCATAGACAATTCTTGTTGCATACTGAATAAATAAATTGGTGTGCTGTAGGAAATTTTTCAAACTAAGTTCATTCACTGCTGAAAGTTACTTAGCTAGCATTATACAGCCAGGGGTAAACTAACGATTCCAAACATTGTATATTATGGGGAACTCTGTTGTTCCAGAAGAAGTACTCTAACTACAGATGCAGTATGTGAATGAACACAAAGAGAAACTCTGATTTCAGGAAAATCTACTGAAATATTACCAGTATGGGTTGGGACACATATCTACAGCAGAAAATTTCTTCACCCTTTCAGTGTAATTCCTAAAATCCATAAATGTTTTGGTCTAGACCAGTGTTTCCCAAACTTTGATTTTTGGACTTCAGTCTCCAGAAGCCTAAGTCAGTTCCCCAAAACACTGATCAGTCAATGTACTGACTAAGGTTTCTGGGAATTTAAGTGCCCCTGTGGGGCATGGGCCCCAAGTTGAGAACCACTGGACTAGAGATTGGAAAGGTCCATTTTCAATTTTTCCTCTTCTCTGCAATAATGCTCTTGGATAGTCTTTCCTTAACTGTAGTTTAAGAATATATGTCTTTCCCCTATTCCATTATTTTATCAGTTTTCTGTTTCATCCAGTCCTGCATTCCATTATTCCAGGAGTCCAACTTAAGCATGACACTTTCTAAATTTATTTTTGGAATTCAAGTATATGCAGTTTGTTGCTACCTTCAGTTTCATAAGCTTATTTATCATCACCCATCCCTCTGCTACCATATCAAGAACACATTTTTTAAAAAAATACACTGGTTATGATGAGAAATATGATTTGCACAGAACAAGCCAGTATTCTTGACAATCACTTTGTGACATACACTCCTGAGTCAAGAAACTGTTCAAAAGTTATAACATTTTGTTTGCGCTGCCATCCTATTGGAAATGGCTTACAAAATGTTTTGAACTAAGGAAGCCTGAGTCTCACAAGAGTTTCTATGTATTTATTGTTGGATATAAATAAAAGAATAAAGTAACTAAGTTTGTACAAAGTTCACTCTGTAGTGCACAAGCAAAAAATCTAGCCTACAGCAAACTATCTCTGTAAAAATAACAAAGGGATTTCTTAATTTGAAAGGTGTAGAATCTCCCAAAAGAACCCAATCTATTGTGAAGCCGAAGCATCTTTCAGATTAAGACAAGAAGTGAATCAAGCCCAACAGGCATGAAACAGTAGAAATCTACAAAAAAAGGCGGGGGAAATACACAAGGAAAAGAAACTTAACAAAAGTTTGTCCTTCTACTGAAAAGCAGTTGCATTTTGTTCTATCAGTATCCCTGATTTTCCTGCATCCAGATCAGCCGCTTTCCTCTTGTCCCTAAAATTTATTTATGTACAGTATTGGTAAGTCAGAAGTAAATTGCACCATTTTTCTTTACTGCTGAGGAAATAAAACACTGCTTTCTCTTGAAGCAAATGATGTGATTGTAACATTTTATCAGGTTCACTCCAACCTTGAAGCCAATGAAAACTGTAACTTATCTATTCTGTTCCATATTCTTTCAGCTTGGTGTTGTCATCACACAAATCAAATTTTTCATTCATTTTGTAATTCAAAAATCCTCTGCCTCATTTTTCATCCGGAAACAGTTGATCATGCTGTGTATGAAACAAAGTTTTCCTCCATTTTGTTAAGTAAGTCAATTCAAATCGATAGATTTGTCACCCTTTCTGTGAACCATAGATTTGCATGCCATTCAAGTCAATATGTTTATAGACCTTCTTCCTACCTTACTCATAGACTCTGAAATTAGGATGTGATTAGAAGAATATAAGATATTTCTGTTATACCTTAAACTTTAGTTGGCCTTACATTCCCTGCTATAAGACACATCTTACATTCCCCAGTATAAGACAAATATACACCTATCACCACAATGAAGTAATCCAGTCCAAAAATGTTCCAAAAAATTCTAAGAGAAAACTCTAGAAAGTGTTTCTTATCATAAAATGTAATAATAAAACTATTTTTTAAAGAAAAAAAACCTTTAAAATGATAACCACATTTAGAGTATCATAACAAAGCCAAAATTAAAAGGTAAAGAGAAATTAACTAATAATATTAAATGAGTAATGTCAAGTCAAATGCATGACACTTGAACAAAACCCTCAGAACATTATATGAGTTATAACACTCATTGGTACTTTGAGATTGTGAGGATCCATCACAGCTGACATTTCTCCTTAGAAGGTTAATTTCATTGTGAAATCAGAAAACATATCAAAGTTTATCTGAGTATCAAGGTGTAAATTGTTCCATTGTATCAATGGTACATCTGTCTTCAGAGGTTGAGAATAATCCTCCCCCCTCCCCACCTATTGTAAAGTAAACCTTTCTCTGGAGAACCAAATCCACAACATCAGTTTGCCTAATCCATGAGCTTTAGTTATCTAATTGTTTTTATGTTCCATATGCATAAAGTTGAATTTCAACATTGTCAACAACATGTAACTTGGAAATTGCAAGTGATCTCACTTCACCTATAGAAAAATTCCTCATGGTGCAGCGGTTAAGCTGGTGTATTGCAGCCAAACCCTGCTGATGTTGTAAATTTGAACATGACAGGGATCAAGGTTGACTCAGCCTTCCATCCTTCTGAGGTCAGTAAAATGTGCACCCAGCATGTTGGGGTAAAAATGTTGATTAACTTGTGAATCACCGAAATAATGCACTAAGCACTATGGGGCAACGTATAAGTGTTTCTTTTTTAACCACACTATTGTTTTTTTTTTTTTAATTTTTATTAGGTATTAAAAAAAAATAATACAAGGATACAAAAGTACAAAAGTACAAAAATACAGAAATACATAACAAGACAATTACAGAAATATCTAGACTTATGAAGATCATGTAGAGTATTTTATGCATAACGATATTACGTGTTACATTTACCACCTTTTTAGACATAATCTTCTACACCTTCTTTTCTATTAACCCATTAACACCACCCTCGTGCTATATACACTGTCCAGGGAGTTCTGTACCTTTACAATTTCCAAAAGTCATTCTGTTCTTGTACAGGGGGTATGCCCTTTTTTTCCTCCAAAGAATAACTTATAAAAGGTTCCCAGATCCTCCAGAAATTATTACTTTGCATTTTTCCTTTCCTACAATTTATTTCCCAAGTAAGCTTTTCATTTAACGCTAAATCCCACATTTGTATATACCAATCTTGAATATTGATTTGTTCATTACATTTCCACTTTTTGGCTATACATAATCTTGCAACGGTCAACATTATAGTCAATAACTCTTTATTGTTCTTATTCATATCATAATCTCCTATATCTGTTAACAAGATTGTATCTGACCCCATTCCGATCTGCACTTTTAATATATTCTCTATTTCTTTTTCTATTCTTTCCCAGAAAAATTTTAATGCCTCACAGCTACACCACATATGCTCATATGTTCCCTTCATTTTTTTGCATCTCCAACATATATCGCTCAGATTACTATACATTCTGTGCAGGCCGACTGGGGTCCTATACCATCTCCATACTATTTTATAATTATGCTCTTTGATTCTGACCGACATTGTTCTCATTATCCTTCTTTCCCACATCTTTTGCCATTTTTTTGTTGGTATTCTTATATCTAGTTCCTGTTCCCAACTTTGTCTTAACACCTCTTGTATACTTTGGCTATTATTCAGGATCTTGTAGATTTTACTGACTAATCCTTTAATACCCATTTCTTCATTCCTGACTTTAGCCAAAAGTATCTCAAATTCCGTACAATCTCTATTTAGTCCATTTTCCCTTAGGAATTTCTTATTCCAATTATTTATCTGAAGGATCTTAAACCAATCTAATTGTAGTTGCGTGTACAGCTCATGCCTTTTTTCCTGATCTTTGCAAGTGTTAACCCAATCTTTTAATAATTTTACCTTCTTTTCTACCAATATATCCCTAATATTTTTATCAATTTTAATTGGAAAATCCTGAAAATCTTCCACCTCTAAAATCGGTGAAATCCCCGGAGTAAGCTCATTCCTCACTCTGTTCCATGTCTCCACTGTTGTCTTTAACATCAGAACCTGAATCTCCTTTTTTTCCTTTTTCCTTTCCATCCCATAAAAACTGTGCCTTACCCTCCTTTGTAAATCCTTTCCCTTCAATTCTTTCCCAGATTGTTTCTTGCCTAATTAAAATCTTTATCACATTTCTTATTTGAAAGGCCCTATAATATTTAATAACATTGGGAATCCCTAGTCCTCCCTCCTTTTGTGAGAGATACCACAGTGATTTGGCTATTCTAGCTCCTCTATTTCCATTACAGTACCTATTGATCATATTCTGATATCCTTTCAACTCCTTGTCAGTGTGTCTTAACGGTAAAACATCAAACAAAAAATTCAATTTAGGAACTAACATCATTTTGCATATGGCTATCCTACCAAACCATGACAAATTTAATTTACTATATTGTGCTATTTTCTTCTCTATTTCCTTCTTCTGTCTTCCATAATTTAACTCTTTGAGTTCCCCAATTTTATGTGATAGCATTACTCCCAAATACCTCATTTTCTGTGTAATTACACAGATAACCACACTATTGTAACCAATAGAGATGAACTGGTGGATTAAGTGATAGTAAGGGAAACTGTCTGGGAAAGTCACCATTTTATACTTGAGTTCTTGAGTCTAAAGGAAGCAAAAAAGAGAGTATGCTCACACATGTACACTGTATTTTAGGATTGCCAAATTAATAAATTCAGAACAATGCTAAATAAGGTTCCATGGCAGAGGACCCTAAGAAGAAAGAGAGTCCGAGATGGTGAGAGTTTCTTTAAAAGGAAATTCTAAAGGCACAATTACAAACAATTTCAACAAAAAAGAAAGGTGGGAGAAAGAAAGAAAAATCAACGTGGCATCAGGAAGAGCACAGAAAGGACTTGACAACAACAAAAATAATATAAAATAAAAAGACCTGTATGGGAAGTGGAACGAAGGCCAGACCACAAAGAATGAATACAGACAGGAACAAGAGAAATACAGAGATACCTTAAGAAGTAAGGATATTTATTATCTTCCAACTAAATTTCAAAGCTCTTCAAGTTGCAAATTAGCCTTCAATTTTTTTGGGTTCATTGGGAAGTCAATATAATGAGACAATGTTTGTAGACTGAGGTGGTTCAAGTGGTAAGGCACTGAACTTGATGCCTGGAAGGTTGGAGTTTGATTCCCTGCATGACAGAGTGAGCTCCCGTCTCTGTCCCTGCTCCTGACAACCTAGCAGTTCGAAAGCAAGAAATTGCAAGTAGATAAATAGGTACCACTTTGGTGGGAAGGTAAACAGTGTTCCGTGTACTCAGGTGTTGAGGCATGCCTGCTACATGTCCATGGAAACGTCTGCAAATGCAGACAGTGCTGGCTCTTTGGGTATAAACAGAGATGAGCACTGAACCCTAGAGTCAGATGTGACTAGCTCTCGAGCAAGCGCAACCTTTACCTTTACTAATCATTTGCAACTCAACAAGGTCAAGCTTCACAGGGATCTTCTGTTATTACCAGTTGTAAAAAGTCACACTGATTTGTATCCATTATGCTAGCCAACCATTGTGTGCTTTTGTACCTGATGTGTATGAATTGATGTCATGAAGTCTCACTTTTATATCTTACAAAGTGGATTTGATCCATGAAATTTAACGTGAAAATGCAATAATCAGTCTTTAAAGTGCCATAATATTTTTATTTATTTTATTTTGCTCTCAGGTAAACAGTCATCATTTGCATGTTGACTGTGGAAACCTGGATGCCTTGAAGAATACAGTTGGAGGAATGACATTCTATCACCTTTTAATTGCAAATCTGCCACTTACTCCAGCTCAGCCCTCAGTAACTCAGTACATGTAGAACTCTTATAAACCTTCCTTTATAAAGGATTTTGATGCAGTCTTGATTTGTACCAGCATTGTTTGAAGAAATCAATCATCCTCACTTTATGTCTTGTTATTGATTAAGTGAACCTGGGTTTTTTTCCTGTTTCTGTGTAAGTGTAAACTACTGTGCTCCAATTGCCATTTCAATTAACCAGTTAATGAATTTAAACTGTGGAGAATTTGGTGAAGCAAGAAACCATTTACCAAAATATTTATACATCAATATAAATCCTTGTTTCTTGAAAGGTTATATGAGTGTAAATGTGGCATTTTCAAGTGTCTGCCTCATGAAAGCTAAATCAATCTAAGCTCATCTATGACGTGAGTAATGAAATTTCATGTTTATTTTCTTTCTCATTAACATTAAAAGAGGTCTTGTCCCTGTGATTGTCAGCATGGTTTCTGACCTCAAGTAAGTTCCTTTTTGAGATACCCCCCCCCCTTCTTACACATGACCTATTTATGGATCTTTTCTTTGGAAACAATGCCTATGTACTTACACAATTAACATCTCTTTGACAGAAACAAACAACACAACTAGGCAGCCAGAGACATTTTGATTTTTTTTCATCTTAAATAATCTGTGTATGCAAATTGACAACAGTCTGACACATATTACAAAGAAGCCACAAGTAACCCCAGAAATGTTATTTTCTTCACACTTAAATGAGATTGTAGTGTCGATGTGTATTAAACTATTCAGAAAGCAAAAACATATATCAAAAGCAGTTCTCCACAAATATTTCAGGATACTTTCATATTCATACATACTAAGATACAATACTACTATGCAATAACAGCATGTGGTCTTACTGCTTAGAAATTTGAAAGGTCAAACTTTAAAAACATATTTTTCATGTTTCAGAATTTAGCAAGACCCATATTTTCCTTAGTTCCGTATCATCAAGGGAAAAAAGCAAAATACATTACAATGGAGTAATATAATTAAAACAAGTTATATTGTCAACCCTAACCATGTCTACTCAGACATAAATTCTACTTTGTTCAATGGGGCTTTATCTGCACAGGATTGCAGCTTTTAAAACAGTGATTCCTAATCTTTGGGCCTCCAATGTTCCTGGACTACGGTTCCCAGAAATCTTAACCAGCAAAGCAAATGGTAAAGCCTATTGGAAGTTTTAGTCCAAGAAGATCTGGGAACACAAAGTAGGGGACCACTGCTTCAATAGGATTTATTCTTAAGCAAGCATACATGTTATTGTAGCTTTGTCTTTCTTTGATAAGAAAGTGCAATCCCACAGGCTGCAGCCACAGACATGTGTGTCATTAGATCTCTGGAAACTGCTCAGCATTTATGCAGGTACCTTGGACATGCTCAGTTGGAGGCACAATGGAATGTATTCTGTGATAATTGGGGATAGGATGGCATCATTAATCTGTTCATTCAGTTAGAGAATGCTATTTCATTTTTGTCTCTATATAAACAAAAAATAGATAGAACACTACCGTACATGTCTATCAAAAACAAAGTCATGTCATATTATTATTATTATTATTATTATTATTATTATTATTATTATTATTATTATTATTATTATTATTATTATTATTATTATTATTATTATTATATTCGATTTATATGCCACTCTTCTTGCCGAAGCAACTCAGAGCGGCTTACAATGTTACAATATCAAACATTAAAAAACAACATAATATAAATATAAAAAATATGATACAGTCAACAAATCTTTCATAAAAAATAAGAATATAATACAATCAGAAAAATGCAATACAGTAAAAAATATGCTATGGTCAAAAAATACACTACGGTAAAGAAAATACAGTACAAAACCATCTAGAAAGTCTTTGTCTCTTATACATCTTTCCTCGTCTTCAGTCAGTTAGCTACATAACCGGCTGGGGAGAGCATCTGGGGATGGTCTCGCGGCAGCAGAAGCAGTGGCAGAGTCTTTTGTAGCCGCCCACTGGTCTGCCCAGCTGTTCCTCATTTCCTCCAAACTGGGGACTGGCCAAGGTAAACTCTGATGGCGGATGTGGTGGAGGCAGCATTCTTATAGCCTCCCAGTTCGTCCGGCAACAGCTGTTCCTCATTCCTTCCAGGCCAGGGGCTGGCCGAGAGAAAGTCCATATACAGTGGTTTTTATACCAAGTGAATAAGTACAGGATTCTGGCCTTCAACAAAGAAGACTGGTACATTAAATATAGAAAACAAATATAAAATTCAAAATGAGGTGTGCCTCTGCCTAACAAATACACATCACTTACCAAGATCTTTAGATTCCCTTATTATTCTTTTTGTACCATTTTTGTATTAAATTCACCTCCAGTTATTTTCACTTTAGAGACAGAATTTCCTTTTGGAAGGCACATCAGCATTTCCCCTGAATATGTTTTCTTTGGTAATCCAGCATTTCTCATCTTGTTAAGCACTGTGACAAGCAGTCAAAAGGTTCCACACTCATACCTGACCCAGCTACAAATCAGAAATGCTTAATGGAGCACACTTCAAATTTATTTGACAGAGGCCAGGCTTGGTATGAACTGATATTTCAATGGATTAGCAAGTTTAACAGGAGATACCTGGCCATAGCATTAAACCAGGAACAGGAATAGGCAGCTTGTGACCCTGAAGATTTCTGGTTATAGAAATATATGAGAAGGGCAGGCCTCACTTTTTATAATTAAAAAGGACTACACTGTTCAATACAACAGTGTTACCAGCAATGTTGTATGCATCCAAAACATGGGCAATAACAAAATTAGAAGAAGAAAAACTTATGGTAACCCAAAGAGCAATGGAAAGATGGATGTGTGGAGTAACAATCGGGATAAGATCAGCAATAAGGAATTATGTCAAAGAACCACACTGTGTGATGTGGTTGATGAACTATATGTGGAAAAAAGAAGATAGGCAGGACATATTACCCACCTCAAGGATAACAGATGGACCTGTCGGCTAACAGACTAGATACCAAGGGACAACAAACAACCACTAGGCAGACAGAAAAAAATGATGGGACAAGCCAATGGTAAAGCTTTTCGGCCAGAGATGGAAACAGAAGGCGAAGGATAGAATATTTTGGAGTTTGGTTGATTTGTGTTTAAATAGATACGTGATGACAAATCAATATTGGATACTGGATGCTATTGAAGATTCAATACAGTATGGAAGAATTTTGGGGTGGGGAGGAAAGGATCTGAATATTCAAACTGCCTATTACTTAAGATACAATTTATTTGTGATTTTTTTTTTTAATTTTTAACTCAGCATATAATTGAGAAAATTATTCAATGGATTGGATTTATCTATGATTAAAATCTTGGTCACTGTCAAAGTTGTTCCTGTTTACTTAGTTTACACTACTAACCACATGATCATTAAATTAAGTGAAGCTACCTGAATTCCCCCATCTCATTAGTGTCACATGTGGATCACAAAGAAGAAAAGAAATCAAAATACAGTCAAACCTCACATAAAGAGTGCCTCGCTTAAAGAGTAGCTCGCTTAAAGAGCAAAATTTTCTCTGAATGTTCGCTTCGCTTAACAAATAAAACCAACCAAAACCCACTTAACAAATATATCGGGGTTCACAATCCCCCCCCCCCACAATTGGTCACTTACAATGGTGTTTCGCTTGAAGAGCAAACTCGCTTAAAGAGCAATCCTGTGGAACGCATTATGCTCTTTAAGTGAGGTACAACTGTATAGTAAAACTTCGCATAAAGAGTGCCTCGCTAAGAGACTAACTCGCTTAAAGAGCAGAATTTTCTCTGAATGGTTGCCTTTCTTAACAACTAAAACCAACCAAAAACTCACTTAACAACTAAATCGAGGTGCACAAGTCCCCTCACCAGAAGTCACAATTGGTCACTTACAATGGTATTTCATTTAAAGAGCAAACTTGCTTAAAGAGCAATCCCGTGGAACACATTATGCTCTTTAAGCGAGGTACCACTGTACATAGCAAATAGATGTACGGTTGTATTATAGTGAGAAGGAAGCTGCCAATGTTGGCTGTGTGAGGAGTTCCCCAAGATACAAAAAAAATATCCCAGTCTCTAAACATCAATCCAACATTGCATGAAAAAATACCTTCACAGGTTCTGAAATGACCAGCATTCTGCTGGGTCTTTTGAGGAGTGCAAGGTATGTGGGTGAGTGATGTGGTTTCATCAGCATAAAATAATATAGATGGATCACAAGATAGCTCAAGAGGGACATCTTGCCAAATAATGGAATCCTATGATATTTGAACCATAACTCTTGCCATACAAGAATTTTAAGAACTTGCCTATTCTCCTGTCCCAAAATGGTATAAGATTTTGACTATGGGAATAAATAAATAAATAAATGATACAATTACTTGTGAATTAAAGATTTAAAAGAGATATTTTTAAAAGTCTGATTTTAGAGAGATATGGGTTGAACTTTTTGAATATATCTTAGTGAAGGAGGAAGGCCTGGGCATAAACATTTAATGAAAGAGGGGACATAAACATACAAATGAAACGTCATGTAGAGAATAATCATAAGTAGATATATAGTGTCCTGCTAAGATGGTGGGTGCATGTAATTATATAAATTTTTCCCCATTCTTTTTTTCATGATATTATATTTTGTATTTGTATATTATTGTGTTTTTATTGTTTATACTTAAATAAAATTAATAAATATAAATGTAATTGAAAAACCCAAAGAAAATCTTCACTTTACTTTGCTTCAAACAGATATTTGACTTCATTCGTGTCCAATAATTTTACAGTTAAACGGTTCAGCCTCTGCCACAAATTCCTGGGATGTGTCTAGTTGCCAAGAACCACCACAGCAAATGACAAGAAGTGCCATTTTTATAAGACCAGTATTACACTCATCTCAATGAGTTATACTGAAGATAACCCCATAGAAAGTTTGATGGCTGAATAAAATAATTAGGTGAACTATTTAAGACTAAAGGGACAAAATAAAGGATGAGATACAAAAATGTGTCTGGCCTGTATTCTTTTCAAATGAGAACCAATGCAAGGGAAGATGTTTCCCCAAGTCTCAAACCACAGAAGATGTTTGAGGCAGAGGGCTACATTAGCATATTTTTCCTGGTTTCTTTGTGCTGTGAGATTTCTTTACCAGGAGGAATACTTTGTCATTGGAGCTGCTACCTACCGAGGAAGAAATGGTACAGCCCAGATATAATAGATCAAGGAGGAATACCTCTGGGAGCTACTTTTCAACTAAAAATGTCAGCTTCAAATCACAGCAAGATGCAATGGTTCAAAAAGAGAGAGTGAAAGAACTTTGATTAAAGAGGACAAAGGGAAAGGCTTACTTAGATGAGAACTTACTCTCCGAATAAGTCTATAGCCTGGTTTTTAATTAATACTGAATGGCCCTGGTAACACTAGTGGGAATGAACTTTCTTCCTGAGATCAAAATGGATTCCTCCTGAGATTGAAATTGATCCATTTGTTCAGTTTAGTCATAGGTGAGTGCTACGTATGCTCTGGATTGAAGTACATGATCCCAGCACTCCTGTGTGAAGCATTGCTTGATTTCGCACTTATGTGTTTTAACGAAGTCTTGATATATATAATCAAGTTTGCTTCCATTCCCTGGAAGCCTTCTCCCTCTGGAGTGGGGGTAGCTATGATTTCAGGTGGCAGTTCATTCCAGAGCCTGGGGAACAACAAAAAATGCACAAATTTTGGTGCCACCTATCCTAACCTCTTTCAGTGTAGCCACCCTTAATTTCATCGTTTTGGTACTTCAGGTGTTTGGTAGGAAAAGGTACTCCCAAAGGTAGCATGGACCCAAACCATATAGGGCTTTGTATGTTAATACTAAAACCTTGAACTTGGCATGGAATCAAACAGGAATCCAGTGTAGGTTAACCAGGGAGGGTGTAATATGGTCATAACAACTCTCATGCACCCGGTCGTCCCAATTCACAAGGGCACCTCCTTACCGTTCCAGAGCCTCTTGCTCTGCACTGGAACTTAACCCTTGCACCACTACTTCTGGGAGAACCAGGGAGGTTAAAAGGAACTCTTACTATGCTCAGGCAGTAAGGCCTTTGAACATAGAGCAAAACAAAGGAGGCTTCTGGTAACGTAGCAAGCTAAGCTTCGTGTGTGTGTGATAAGAAAAACAACAATCTTCAAAGAGAAACAGCTGTTTTATTCCATCAGGTTCATGTAGGAAAGTTCATGGAAAAGCAGAATTCAAAAGGTTATATCCATAAGATCAGTCCAGTAAACAATCCAAGATATTTAGGTAATCATAATGAAAACATGCCAGCAGACAGTCCGGGGTCTTAACTGATGGAGAAGCAGAGTAATCCCATACCAGCAAACAGAGTTACAGTCCAGGGTCTTACGCCATTGAAAATCCAGACACGTACTAACTCTCACTTCTCTGCAAAATGGAGAATCTGCCATCAGGTGGGACAGCTTAGCCAATCACGTATCAGCAAGCAAGAGAGAAAACTTTCTCACAACAATGGTTGTTTACCTTTATGCAAAGACACAACACGGCTAGAAAGATAACAACAGAGGAACACTGAAATATCAACAAATCATCGTGGCAGTCTTGTAAGGCACACAGAGGGAAATATGGATTTCTATGAGGCCTAGTTAAAAAATAGCACTTTCAAGCCTTGGGAGACATTAGGAAATAGGGTCTATTTCCTGACACGCCCCCCCTTTTGGAAAGGCAAACCATAGTTTGGCTTTACCAAAAGGCACTATTTACTAATGTTGAGCAAGTGATTGAGCAAATAAGCTATCCCTTATATATATATAGGATACCAAGCGTTAAAGCTTCTTCCAGTTTTAGTTACTGGAGGTACACGTTAAATAGGTTACATTCTGCATTGCAAGCATACTAACTCAGGTGTTTACGCACACACCTTTACACTCTGGCTAAAACAAATCATGTAACAGGTACATCAGTTTCGTTTTTCCCATCATCAGTTTCAGGAAACATTCTACTAAGGGAATCTGCATGTACATTCTGAGTCCCTTTGATGTGTTGTATGGAAAATTGGTAATCCTGTAACAACAAAGCCCATCTCAAGAGTCTTTGGTTTGAACTCTTCATCTTGTTCAGGAACTTCAATGCATTATGGTCAGTGAGTAACTGGAACTCTTTTCCCCACAAAAATGGCCTGAGCTTGTTTACTGCCCATATTATGGCCAAGCACTCCTTTTCCACTATGGAGTAATTACGCTCTCGGGGAAGCAGTTTTCTGCTGAAGTATGAGATGGGATGCATGTTTCCTTCTTCATCCTTTTGGAGGAGACATGCGCCAAGACCATAATTACTGGTATCTGTTTTCAAAATGAACTCTTTGTCAAATTGTGGTGGTCTGAGAATAGGGTATGAAACCAACTTCTCTTTTAACAAGTCAAAAGACTTCTGACACTCATCAGTCCACACAACCTTAAGAGGTTTTCGTTTTTGTGTTAGCTCAGTCAGGACATGTGCAATAGTACTGAAATCAGGAATAAACGCACAGTAAAAACCAACCAGACCTAGAAACGATTTCACCTGATTTTTCATCTGTGGCGTAGGCCAGTCCTTGACGCTTTGGACCTTGGCATGGACTGGAACCATTTGAGAAGAACCAACTTCATGTCCTAAATAAATCAATTTTCCCAAACACCATTGGCATTTGGATGCTTTAACAGTTAAACCAGCATCCTGAATACTTTGCAGGACAGTTTCAAGGTGTTTAAGATGATCAGAAAGCGAATCACTGAAAATTGCAACATCATCAATATAAGCACTTGCAAATGACAAACCATTCAAAACCTTGTCAATCATTCTTTGAAAAGTAGCAGGGGAATTTCTTAACCCAAAAGGCATTCGTGTGAAGGCAAACTGTCTTCCATCTGCTAAGGAAAAAGCAGTTTTGTGTTTAGCACTTTCTGTTAGAGGTATCTGCCAAAATCCTTTGGTCAAATCTAGAACAGAAACATATTTAGCATTAGCAATCTTGTGAACCAAATCATCCATTCTAGGCATTGGGTACAGATCAGGAACAGTTACAGCGTTCAGCTTCCTGTAATCAACACAAAATCTTATTTCAGGTAAAATGTTACCAAATGCATCTTTCTTCTTAGCTAGAACAATTGGAGCTGAAAAAGAAGATTTAACAGGTTCAATGACACCCATTTCCAACATTTTCTGTACCTCTGCATCAATTTGTTTTTGGACTTCCCCCACTGTCCTGTAAGGGGGAGCCCAAATTGGCTCATCTGTAGTGAGTTCTATGTTATGTGTTTGCAAATTACAGTTACCAGGCTGTGATGTAAAGAGATGTTTGTATTTACCTAGTACAGATCTTACCAACATCTGTTCATGTTCAGGAACCTTGCTATTAATATACAGATCATCAAAATTCCCAGCACGCTGGTATTCATCACTGAGACAAACAAGATCAGCATTTTCTACATCATTAGGTATAGCAGTGTTCTTCATGACGCTGACAGCCCTGGAAGAATACAATTTTAAAGAGTTAACATGATAAACAACAACTTTCCCCGAGTCCCATTGTACAGCATAGTTCACTGCGCCCACACGTTGAATGACTTTGGCTGGGCCTTCCCATTCGAGGTTCAGCGTAGTCAATGGCAAAGGTTTAAGAACCATGACTAAATCTCCCACATTAAACTCTTTATGTCTGGACTTGCGATCGTGGTAAGTCTTATAAGTCTCTTGGGCAACAGTCAGATTGTCTTTGGCAAAGGATCTCACTGACTTCAGTCTCTTTTGCAGTTCATACACATAAGTAGCAGCATGTCTGGAAGGCAGTTCCTCTTGGTCTTCCCAGTTGGCTTTCAACAAATCAAGAGGTCCACACAAGTTCCTTCCAAACAGCACTTCTGAAGGACTAAAATCACCAAGGGATGCATGTGGTGTAGAGTGATATGCAGCTTTCAGGAATGGCAATGCTTCAGCCCAACTTTTGCCTTGGGCATGTACAAAAGTCTTGAGCATCTTTTGGAGATTGGCCTGAAGTCGTTCCACGTTTCCGTGTGATTGCGCGTGGTAAGCGATTGAAAAAGCTTGGGTGACACCTGCTAGCTGACACACCTTCTTCATTAACGCGGAAGTGAAGTACGTTGCACGGTCACTCACTAAAATTTGTGGTAACCCCCATCTTCCTATTATTTCCATGAAGGCACTAGCAACTTGAGTCGAGGAACAAGTTGACAAAGGAAGAAATTCAGCCCATTTGCTAAAAGTATCAACGTAGACCAAGATAAACTTCTTTCCTCCTCGGGAAACTGGCAAAGGCCCCATAATGTCCCATTCACAACGTTGAAATGGGATGCCTGTAATCACTGGAGATTGCATGTTAGCTTTGGTTTTGGACTGGTTATGACCTCTCCGTTGACACAGATGACAGCTTTTAACATAATTTCTGACTTCCTGAGTCATTGAAGGCCAATAGAACTTGTCTGCAATGCGCTGATAGGTTTTCAGCTGTCCTTGGTGCATTGAGAAAAGGTCGTCATGAGACAGACGTAGAATAGCATCTCTGTATTCTTTAGGAACCACTAGCTGCTTTTTGAAAGGCAAGTCTGATTGCACCTTTACATATCTGTACAACAGTCCTTTGTCAGTTTTCACAAATTGAGCAGACAGATGGGGTACAATGTCCTTCTCCAATACGGCTTTATCTTTGAGCTCCCGCAAAGACAAATCCTTCATTTGTGTGTCTAAAAATACTTCACTGGTGACTGACAAGTCTGGGCCAATTGTGAAAGTTGTAACACTGTCTCCACTTTGTTCAGTAGATGGAGCAGTAACATCACTTGTGGTCTGGGAACCATCACTTTGTGACGAGGTTGAAACAACATTCTTAGCTTGTGCCCTGGTTGTTACTTTCATGGCTTCTACACAGGAACCTTGGGCATCAGCTGGAGAGTTTTGCATGTTTACTTTTTGCACCTCTCTGATCAAATTGAGACCAATCAGGAACTTAGGTTGGCGTTGACACTCATGAACTAGGCAATGGATTTCACCAGTAAACTGCTGGAAAGTAACTTCCACCTTGGCTAGCTTTACAAAACAAGGAGACCTGGTATCAGACGAATACGGTTCCACTTGAACTCTGGCCCCTGGCACAATTTGAGTTGGGTGTACCAAAGAAGAATGAATCGAAGAAACATCAGAACCGGTGTCATAGAGGGCCTCCGGAAGTTCCAAACAAGTGCCATCTGGGCTATGTAGTACCACCAGTCTAGTTTTATAATCTCTCATCCAAACCAAGTCTTCCTTGCTTAGGAATTCTGCTGGGGTAATTATATGGTCTACCCTTTCACTTGGAGTCTGAACACATAGAGACCAGGTACCATCTTGGGTCACATCTTTGACCAAATCAGCAACAGGGTCTTGATGACTCATGACTTGAGAACTTTTAACTGGCAGAGACACTTCAGCAGATGTGGTTGGCCTTTCCTGCTGGGGTTTTTTGGAATGTTGAACCATTTTAGCCTGAGCAGCAGGTGGAGATTCTGTTTTCTCTTTAGGCCTAACACCACTAGGAACAAACTTAGAAGTAAAAGGCTTCTTAGGTAACTTACAATCTCTGGAAGTGTGGCCTTTCTTCCCACAATTGAAGCAAATAAAGTCTCTGGTGGTCTGGGAGACAGGGGATGCCTTAGAAGTAGGTCTTTCATCCCTTCTTTCTGACAAAACAGGCCTTCTGTCATCTCTTTGTGGCCTTCTATAACCCACAATTCCTGCTTTACTCTGTTCTTGGGTACGCTTCAAAGCAACAAGGGTGTCTGTACTTTGGGCCAACTCAGCAAGAGTTTCAGGCTGCCTGGACAAAGATGACCATCTCTCTGGGTCTTCCCTAGATGGGTCACTGTAATCTATAGCATCACCAACACACACAGGCACCTCATAATAACATTCAGCCTGCCTTCTAGCTTCTTCAAGCTGCAAAGCCAAAACGTGAGAGAGCTGGGACAACACCTGGGCCAAAGTAGGCTCCTCTGAAACACTGGGTACAGGTGGGGCCCTTCCACGCTCTGCACCACCAACATCTGGACAATCTTCACCCCCCACGGGCCATCCTGACCACGCCATCTGGGGGCCAACAGCCTGACAGTCCCCATCCTGCTTCATCCCCTCTCTTCCAAAACACCAGGTAGCATCTGGGTGGACCAACATCTTGGGGTCTAAGCTGGGGAACTGCAGGGGCATTAGCTTACCTGCCATTCTGCAGGCCTGGAACACGGATTCCTCCTTCCTGGAACACGAGACTCCTTCAAGGGCCACTTCATGGGCCGGACACAGGAACGTTGAGCATCCCTCCAGCTCAGGGAAATTCCTTTAAACCACAACTATGTAAATAATCCAGGAGAATCGCTGTCTCTTCAGCACTTTTCCAAAACACAGGCAGGTTACCAGCAAAATGCTTTCGGTTTCAGCCGAAGGCTTTCTCTCACACACACAGGAGAAAAACTTGAGATCGCCGCTTCTTCAGGGCACGTCTCCGAAAGGCCAAAACAACATCAAAGGCAGGGAAAAGATCCCACATCAGCTGGCCACCATCTCACGTAAACAACTTCAGGAGGGAAGAAACATCCCACCGCAACAACGTCTCATGCACCCGGTCGTCCCAATTCACAAGGGCACCTCCTTACCGTTCCCGAGCCTCTTGCTCTGCACTGGAACTTAACCCTTGCATCACCACTTCTGGGAGAACCAGGGAGGTTAAAAGGAACTCTTACTATGCTCAGGCAGTAAGGCCTTTGAACATAGAGCAAAACAAAGGAGGCTTCTGGTAACGTAGCAAGCTAAGCTTCATGTGTGTGTGTGATAAGAAAAACAACAATCTTCAAAGAGAAACAGCTGTTTTATTCCATCAGGTTCATGTAGGAAAGTTCATGGAAAAGCAGAATTCAAAAGGTTATATCCATAAGATCAGTCCAGTAAACAATCCAAGATATTTAGGTAATCATAATGAAAACATGCCAGCAGACAGTCCGGGGTCTTAACTGATGGAGAAGCAGAGTAATCCCATACCAGCAAACAGAGTTACAGTCCAGGGTCTTACGCCATTGAAAATCCAGACACGTACTAACTCTCACTTCTCTGCAAAATGGAGAATCTGCCATCAGGTGGGACAGCTTAGCCAATCACGTATCAGCAAGCAAGAGAGAAAACTTTCTCACAACAATGGTTGTTTACCTTTATGCAAAGACACAGCACGGCTAGAAAGATAACAACAGAGGAACACTGAAATATCAACAAATCATCGTGGCAGTCTTGTAAGGCACACAGAGGGAAATATGGATTTCTATGAGGCCTAGTTAAAAAATAGCACTTTCAAGCCTTGGGAGACATTAGGAAATAGGGTCTATTTCCTGACAACAACCAACACACACAATCAGTCTGGCTGGCACATTTTGCACTTGTTGCAGTCTCTGCACCAGTCTCAAGGGCAGACTCATGTAGAGACTGTTGCAATAGTCTATTCTGGAGATTACCAAGGCATAGGTCAGCTTGAGTAAAGAGTTCCTGTCCAGGAACAGGTGAAGCTGAAGCAATGCTCCACAGATAGAAAAATGCAGATGTGACCACAGCTACCACCTGCTGTTCCCTAGACAGCGTAGGGTCAAGTTGCATGCACAGATTACATACAGCTTCCTTTAGGCAATACCTCTTAAATTAAAGTAAATTCTCCTGACCTGAGACTGGTTACTCACCACCAACATGACCTCCATCTTTCCTGGATTCAATTTCAGCTCATTCTCCAATATCCACTGCATAACTGCCTCCAGACAGCCTTTCAAGATTCATATTTTCCTAACTTGGTGATTTCAATATGCTTTGAACCTCAGCTCCCAATCACTTCAGGCAATTTGCTATTGGTGTACCCGGGTGAGTAAGGCTCTTGAAAAGCTGGGCTTCTTGCTTGCATTCATACTGTAGGCTTGCAACTGAAATCAATGTCAATGGTCTGTATTTTGCCATTTGCTGCTTTGAGATATGTATGTGTAACACCCATATAAGATAGCCATCCATAACAAATGTGTGCATAACTGTCCCAAATAATTTAAGCCAACAGAGAAAGACAGGAGAATGAGGGTGGGTGCAATTACTAGTAGCAAAGCATATAATTTGTATGGAGAAGATCCCAGGTTCTGTCCATACCTGGCATTGCCAGTTAGAAGGACCTAGGGGAGTAAGGTTGGAGAAGGTATACGTGCTGTGACCTCAGGAATTATTGTCATGTATGATTGATAGCTCTAATGTGAGACATTCAGAACATGGAAGCTTTGTCTTCATAACATCAATTTCTGGATCTGGTACACAGAGTGATTCCAAAGGAGGCTTTTATCTCACCATCTTCCTGCTGTTTCTTCTTCTGCTGACACCATCTTTCATTCATAATACTCTCCTTTCCCTCCTCCAGCTTCTTAAATCTTTTTATTCCAATCTGAGAAATCCATTAAAGGAAAATATTCAATTGCTGAGTGTGAGGGGTGCTCAGTGTGGAAAGGTCCTCACATTATTTCCCACAACAGGTTTTCAGTCATTAACTTCAAGCTTAAAAATGGGTTGAACTTATTTTGTCTTTTAAACAAATAAAATACCTTCAACATTTTCTTATCCCATTTAGCAACAGAAAACAGTTTCACCACGCGAGGTAAATATTTAAATATATCTAATTAGTGTGTCTATTACTCGTGTTGAAATACCTTGGCTGCCAACCTGCACCTGTCTTCAAATTCCATGCAAAACAAAGGTACACAGAACTGACTGTCAAGCCATAGACAAGGTCAGCTGAATAAATTATTCCAGAATAGTTTTAATCATTTCCCCACTTTTAATGCCCTTTATATACTTATCTCAGTCTACCAATTACTTCCCCCACCCCAATCCCTTAATTGTGTTATGGAATTGTTCCCAAAGCCATAACTAGTTAGGAGGAAAATTATAGCAAAAAAGTATTAAACAAATGCATTAATTTAATGTCTCATGAATAAATGTTAATATTCATTGAGGAGCAATATCACTTTTAAATTAACACTGAAGACACAGTTACACTTGGCCTTAGGAATCCAAATGCCTGTTGTTTGAGTTTCACGTGGTCTGTTGATTAATTTATTATCAGTTTACCACAAGCACAAGGCATAATTAGGAATGCTAATGGTTTCATGTATACCTCACTGCAGCTTGTATAATCCACAGAAGTAAAGCTCTCATTTATAGGTTTATTTAATGTTAGGCATATATTGCTCATATTGAAACAAAGGGATTAGGTTAATTAGATATTATGCTGCTACATAGTTGCCAAGATTTTATAATTTTCCCTTTCCTTACTTTCTTTGTACACATGTGGGATTTGTTTTGAAATCAATCAAAGTCATGTATTGATAAAAACTTCTAAGAAAGCATAGAAACTGCCTTTCAGATCTCCTGCTTTACTGTACACAGAATTTTTATTGGCAAGTGTGCAGAGAATATGATTTTACCCTGTATAAGCCAAAAAATCTAATGAGGTCTGCTTATCATTTGGAGAGCTGAATGACTTATTGGTAACAAAGTAAAATGGGATTGGGTTTATTGACATGCATCACCCTAACCATCTTTTAGTCCCTTTTGTGGCTCCATGGATGAAAACTAAATAAGGCTAGCATTGCTGGGAAATCATGATAGACACAAATGCATACATAGTTGAACTGAGTTGGGCAGTAACTCTAGAATGATGTGTTCTATGTAAACTTCATATGCTTTGTATAAAAGAAGCATTTCCAACTTCAAAAGACATCTGACAACGTTCAGGAATCCTATTGATCAAAGAGAGGAAGGAGGCATCTACTGATCTCTCTTCCCAAACTTGCAGTTTCAAGCTATTCTGAGTGGTCTCTCAAACTTCAAATTTTCAGAAATATATGGTGTACTAGTCAAGGTTACTTTGACTGAAGCCTAATTGCTAATTGGTTCCAGCTACCTTTTCTCTTGGAGACATGAAACCTCAGCAGCATTCCAGAATGTTCTGCCAGGGCAAGGCTTGGGTCATCCAAGGACCATGATGGTTAACCTTGGCACTCTAGGTTTTATTGGACTTCAATTTCCAGAAGGCCAGGTCTCTGTGAATCCACACAAATGAGTTTTCTGCACATACACTTCTAGGAATTGAACTCCAAAAACATCTGGAGTGCCAAGGTTCACCATCACTATCCTAGGAATACCATCTTTGTTGCTAGGGATCAAAATGTGTAAGTGTGCAAGTATAGCTCTGACTGTCACCTTGTATCTCTGGATGTTCAGTGTATTCTTCTGAGCTGCAATTTCTCTGAACTGAGAAAACCTGGCTGATGTTCATTTGAGGTCCTGTTGTAAGAATTAGCTCCAAACTCTTTTCTATCATTTGGTTTTGTTCTTCTGTCCTAAACATATTCTTGTTTTTAATCTGGCTATTTCCTGTATTTTCAATAAATATCAAATCCACTCTACAATTTGTGTGCTTATTCATGCAAACGGTTTGGAGAATCAGTGCTAAATCCATCATCGGCTCCTTTTCCTGCTAACAAAGTGGTCTATATTACCAGCAGTATCAGTCTTGCAGGGCTCGTTTATTATTATTATTATTATTATTATTATTATTATTATTATTATTATTATTATTATTATTATTATTATTATTATTATTATTATTATTATTATTATTATTATTATTATTATTACTACTACTACTACTACTACTACTACTACTACTACTACTACTACTACTACTACTACTACTCTAGGTGGCTAACAGCATTAAACTCAACAATACAAACAAACACACATTTTAAAATTTTCATATAAATACATCAAAGTACATCAAAACCAAGAAACCCTAAGGGAAACTCTATTTGTGGCATGGAGAGATGGAATAAAATGTCTAACAATCAGCCATTGGTAAAATATCCCCAAAGGCCTCTTTAAAAAGAGATGATTTTTTAACATATGGAGAGATGGAACCTGGTGCAGCTCCACTGACTGGGAGGGAGTTCCGCAACATTGGTGCCACCACCGAGAAGGCTCTCCTAGTCACGGCTTTCCTAGCTAACCTTGAGGTCAGCACCACAAGCTGCACTGTCAGGGAGGAGTGAGTGATGTGGGCTGTTGTCTTGAGGGGGAAATAGTCCATCAGGTAGGAAAGTACTAAACTGTTTAGGGCTTCAAAAGTTAGAACTATCACCTTGTACCTGTTACAGAAAGAAACGGGAAGCCAGTGCAGCCCTGCCAAGGCTGGGGAAATATGATCTTTTTTTTTCAATCCCATAATCAGCGTGGCTGCTGTATTCTGAACTCAATGGAGAGTAACAAGCACAGGGGGAGCCCCATGTAGAGAACATTACAGTAATCAATATATGAGACTCCAGTGAGACAACTAGTGTTATGAGAAACTGTCTGTCCAAGTAGGAAAACAACTGAGCAATTGGGTGCAGTTGGAAAAAAGTAGTTCTGCATACTGCTGCAATTTGTACCTCAAGGGTCAAATGAGAATCTAATATGACATCTAAGTTGTGAACCTGGTCCCTAGGGATGAGAGCAGTCCCTTCCAACCTAGGGGCCAGATCACCCAGTTAGGCTGATGGACCCTCAAAAACCAGAACCACCATCTTGTCAGGGTTCAGCTTCATAACTCTGGTCCATTCTATTATGGTTTTAGCTTTTTAATTAATTGTCCTGGGATTGCTGACTCCATTAATGCTGACACACTGTTCCAGGTAGTGAACACTGGTGGAGGGACCTGTCTATGAGCAGACACATCTTTGGTTGGCTCAAGGCAATTATCCTGGATAGAAACTACTGACCTATCCCTGGTTTCTGCATATCCACACAGTTTTTTTAAAAAACAAACAAACAAACCCTCATCTTTGAAACTTAATATACAGAGTGTCCAAAAAGTTACCATACAGTGGCTCAAGTAGTTAAGATGCTGACTGGGAGGTGGAAGGTCAGCAGTTCATTTTTTAAAAAACAAACAAACAAACCCTCATCTTTGAAACTTAATATACAGAGTGTCCAAAAAGTTACCATACAGTGGCTCAAGTAGTTAAGATGCTGACTGGGAGGTGGAAGGTCAGCAGTTCAAAACCCGAGTACTGCATGATGGAATGAGCACCTGTCTCTGTCCTAGCTCCTGCCAACCTAGCAGTTCAAAAGCAAGAAATTGCAAGTAGATAAATAGGGACCACTTCGGTGGGAAGCTAAACAGTGTTCCATGCACTTTGGTGACTAGGCATGCCTGCCACATGTCCATGGAAACATCTACAAACACAGACAGTGCTGGCTCTTTGGCTATAAACACAGATGAGCACTGAACCCTAGAGCTGGATATGACTGGCTTTTGAGCAAGGGGGACCTTATAGAGGAAATGGAAAATTATAGCTAAATGTACCATTATTACAAAGTATTAACCCACATTTTTTTTAAAAAAATAATATTTATTAAATATTCTGTATTCTTTCTACACACAAAGAGACAGAGACAGACACAGAGACACAAAGACAGACAGACACACAGTTCTCTTCACCACTCATGGTGATCACATTCAAAGAGATATGTTGTAATGCAATTTTGCCTATGTATCATGATGTTACCCAAAATTTTGGGGTCCCAGGTACGTTTCTCTGGCAGAGGTATAAAGACCCTAAGAACTTACAACGAGACAGATAATTCGATCAAAACAAAATGATTTATTGGGAGCAAAAGCAAAGGAAAGCTATCGAGATTCTAGTCTGGCCAGGCCTATAATCTAAACAGCTACCTTCCCTCAATCGTTTTGAAGAAAAACTGCTCGTGATCTCAGTTCACAAAATTTGGTGAACCAAAGATCACCCCCACCCACCTCTAGAGCCTTATATCTGCTTTCTAAACTAACTTCTACGTGACAGGGGAGGGGACTGAAACTGGGAAGGAGGAAGGGCAATAAACATATTTTAATTACAGGTAAACATAAAACACAAAGCAGGGTATGAGGTAATGGGTTTGGTTACATAGGAAAAGAAATTACATTGGCTTCTGCAAAACAGGTTTTTACATAGTATAGATAGGAATTTACAAAAGAAGCATTGTATCTTTGTTGAAACAGAGGCCGAAGGAAGGCGGGACCAGCTGTTGTGTCTTCTCCAATGAAAGGCAGGCTAGCAGGATCGTCAGCCAATGGCGTTTGCAGCAGGAGGTTGTGAATTCAATGTAGACTTAAGCTGCTTTTCCAAGCAGGAAGGATTAAGTACCTGGCTGCTTCTTTAAGTACAGAGTAAAGAGAGTAGTTAAGTTAACAATTAACTCAAAGGCCCCCTTAGGGTGAACTTTTAATTAACCCTTTGTAACTTGCCAGGGGTGTGTGTGGTTTGTCACGTCCTCTTTTCCCCCTCCCTTTTCCAATAATGATTTTCATGGCCCCTGTATTCTGCACAAAACACTGTTTCTGTTGATTTCTCTCCCTCCCTTCACCCTACCTTATGGAGTCTGTGTGTGTGAATGCTGTGACATGTGGCGTTTAATAAATGGTGTGATTAATTATGATGCTTTATTCAAAATTTTTGGTATCAATGATGTTGCAGGACAGAGATGGTTTAGTGGTTATGATGTTGAACTTGACAACTGGAAAGTCAGCAGGACAGCAGTTTGAGACCCGAGTGCTGCACAACAGAATGAGCTCTCATCTCTGTCCTAGCTCCTACCAGCCTAGCGGTTTGAAAGCAAGAAACTAAAAGTAGATAAATAGGAACCACTTTGTGGGGAAGGTAAACAGTGTTCCATGCACTCCAGTGTTTAATAATGCCTTCCACGTGTCCACAGAAATAGCGCTGGTTCTTTGGCTATAAACAGAGATGAGCATCAAATCATAGAGTCAGATACAACTGGCTTTCGAGTGAGGGTGATCTTTACCATTACCTATGGTGACTTTTTGAATATACTAGATAAGAAGAAACCTGTAAAGTTTGGAAAGCTGACCATAATAAAAGAATCCCAAGTTATGACAAATCAAGGGTGTATCTGTGTATGCAGATGAAGTTAGGCAGGTGGTAGGCATGGAAAGTTCAGTTGTGGCACCACATTTATGGCATAATCTCTCCTGAAATTACATGCCACCTGATTTGAAGTCTCTTCAACGCCAGGCAAAGAGGGGTGATGGTGGTGGTTGACATTTATTTCTCATTTTAATCTTAGCTGAATCTTGCTTTTGTCTCCTTGCTCTGTTTTAGACTTCTGCAATAGATTTTGTGATATAAATTTGTTAAAACACAGTATTACTATTTTGCTTGTTTTGCAGGCCCCTTAGAGAATTGAATGAACTGAGATGTGAGGGAGAGAATGTGAGGTTGTATATATTGAAAATGGTGTGCATGCTGAATATTAAAATGAAAATGTAATGTTCTTTGTGAAATACTTTTGAAATGTGAAATCCCTTCTGGTTTGTATTTGACCATCAGTTTGGCTTTGCGAGAGATTTCAAGGAAGTTTATACAGAGGAAGCTGGCAGCTGTATTTGTTTTTTGTCAACAAATTTTTGCTGCACTGCCTACTCTTTTCCTAATCCTCTCCTTTTCCTCAGTGTACTATAAAATTAGGAACACAAAACCACTGTAAGACAGAGGGTGAAAGTTACACCATAAATCACCATTTCTGACTATACATAGAACTGGCACAAAATGGGAACATAATTATCAATAAATTTCCTCTGCCTTAGAAGTCTGTCATTAAGGTAAGGAAACAGAATGGGTCTTCTAAGATATAGAGAAGTTCTAGGAATATAATGAACAAAGGAAAGTCTCTGCTTGCTATAGTTCAGTGATGGAAAACCTTGGCACTCCAAGGACTTCATTTCTCAGAAGATCAAGTCAGCACTCCTGCTGATGAGGCCTTCTGGAGATTGAAGTTCAAGAGCACCTGGAGTGCCAAAGTTAGCCATCATGGCTACAGGTGGTATAAGAAGTGGTAAACCCTCCCTTTGTTTTTCCAGTCTAGCAAGGCTAGCCTTCAGTTGCCAGAAATTTATCACCATTGGCTATGCTTGTCTATGGTAGTTGCCGACTTTCTCAACCACTCCCTGTGTGTAATTTTCACTAAATCTTTTTGGTTTCCCTCCTTAACTGGAATGAAGTTTCACTATGTACAATATTTTTGCTTGCTTAAACATATCATGAATTCTTCCCTCATGCGTTCTCTCCCTTCCAGTACAACAAATTTGTTTTCTTTTCTTTTCTTTTGTTCTAAAGGGAGAAAAATCTAAACATGTCCTTGAATTATAGGAGTGAGAAAAAGTGTTTGGGGGTTGTGTGGACTAAATAATTGAGAATTTGCTACTCCTGAGGCAGCCTGCCTTTTTCCTGTTTTATAGTAGGGCTATTCCTGATTGAACACCTTTGGACTAGAAATTCCATGAGGTAACCATAGTACACTGTGGGTTATTACAGTGGTGCTGTAAAAATAAATAATAAGAAAATATAGAATGAAATGAGACCTTTATCAGACCACTAAAAATCAGTTAATAAATACCACTTCTCATAGCTATGTGCCAAAATCTAGTGTGAGTTCAGAAAAATTAATCCCTCCAAACATCATGGCAGATGTTTGCCTATCTTCATCAGAAACCTTGGATAAAATTTAGATTATTCACCAGCTTTTTCCCCTTTCTTTCTTTTTGTCATAAAGAAAGAATATGCAGTGGAACCTCGGATATTGGTTATATCGGATAACACTAAAAACGGATAATGTTGGGGAAATTGAGGCAAACATTCACATCACACAACATTAAGATAACATTGTGCAATGCAAGTGTTTGCCTCAAATTCCCCAACATTGATTTCTGCCCCAAAGGCTGCAGGGCTAGAGACCAGCCCTACAGGCATTGGGGGAGAGATCTAGGGAGGCTCAGACCACCAGTTTGGTTGGGGGGAGATTGGGCATGTCTGCCCTCACCCCAACCAAACCGGTACTCTGAGTGTTGGGCCACCAGCTTGGTTGGGGAGATACTGTGCACACCCATTCTCCTCCCAACCAAACCAGCACTCCCTGTTCTGCTTCCCAGCCACACCGCCACTGCACCCTTCATAGCAGTATCATGTTTGGAAAGCCAACCGGGGGCTCCCCAATCTGATTTTCAAACACACTGCCACTGAGCCCTTCATAGTGGTGGCATGTTTGGGAAGCTGAACATGGAGCCCGTGGGCGGCTTCCCAAACATGCCACCGGTGAACACTTTGTAGTGGCAGCATGTTTGGGAAGCCAAACAGGGAGCCCCTGTTCAGCTTCCCAAACACTCCACTGCTACGAAGGGCGCACCGGTGGCGTGTTTGGGAAGGAGAACATTTGTGAGTTTTGTGAGCCACCCTGAGTCGGTTGCACTCAGTAGGGTGGCATATCATCATCATCATCATCATCATCATCATCATCATCATCATCATCATCATCATCATCATCATCATCATCATCATCATCATCATCATCATCATCATCATCCTTCCCAAACATGCCACCGGTGCAAGGACGGGGAGCCCCCATCCCCTTTCCCAAACTCACCACAAGTGCGCACTTCATAGCGCTGGTTTGGTTGGGAGGAGAACAGGCACCCCCGGTTTCCACCCAACCAAATCGGTGGTCTGATGCTCAGAGCACCAGTTTGGTTGGAGGGAGACCGGGTGCCCACACCCTCATCCCAACCCAAACAGCACTTGGCTTGATCTGCCTGCCTCTTTGGAAAAGGCAGCAGGGATTCCCCGCATGGAATCCCTGCTGCCTTTTCCAAAGAGGCAGGCAGATCAACCCCCTGTTCCCTTTCGGAAAGGGAACCTGTTTTTTTTTAAAAAAATATTGCATGCAATGTATGCATCTTCTCTGGCCAAAGGCATTCACACTGTCCCCTCTGCTGAAACAACAAGGTGGGCAGGGAGAATCCCTCGCTAACAGTGCAGGTTTACTTTTGGCCAGAGAAGCCCTTTCCCCTTGTTAGTAAGAGAAATTTGCCCTGCCCCCCCTGCTGAAACAACAGGGTGGGCAGGGTGAATCCCTCTCTGTTAGGTTTTCCTTTGGCCAGATAAGCTCTTTCCCCTCAAGCTCCATAGACAGCTCAGGTGCTGCCCTTAGTGAAAGGAACGGGATCCCCCTCAAGCCCTATACATAGTACAAGTGCTGCCCTTAGCAAAATGGAGTCTCACTGGTCCTCTTGTGCAAACAGCAGGGGGACCAGTGAGACTCAATTTGTGCAAGTGGACCAGTGAGACTCCATTTCGCTATCAGTGCAGGGGTGCCTTTGGCTGGAGAAGCCCTTTCCCAGGAGTAAAGTGCTTCTCTGGCCCAAGGCCCCCCTGTGCTGTTAGCGAGAAGGATTCTCACTAGTCCCCTTGAGGAAACAGCAGTGGGCCCAGCAAAAATCCCTCTCACTAACTGGCGGCCTGAGGCTTGGGCTGCCAGTTTCCTTGGGGTGAGAGCATGCACACATGGAATCCCTGTTCCCCTTTCCAAAGAGACAGGCAGATCGACCCCCTGTTCCCTTTTTTTTAAAATGTTGTGCAATGTATGCTTTGCACAATATTAAAAACCAAGTCTTGTGGAACCAAGTCTTAGTGTTATCCAAGTTATTACTGTATATGAAATATAGGTAAAATTCAAAACAAATTGAAATACTCTACTGATCAAGTTAAAGTGTTCATTTAGGGAAGGGTTCTCAACCTTTTCAAGCTGTGGCCTGGGTCACACTCCCTCAAACAGTTGAGGGGGCTGGACTAGTTGTTCGCTGCTGCTGCAATTGAATCCGTGGCTTTCATAAACATGTTTGCAATGGCCATGGACTCATTTATGGCTGTCGTAAACAGATTCTGGTGGTGGTGGTGGTGGCGGCGGCGGCAGCAGCAGCAGATGGAGAAAGGATAGGGGTGGGATTACTTGGCACCATGGGCCAGAATTGGCCCAGGGGCCATAGGTTGAGAACCCCTGCTTTAAAGCATTAAGCAATGTATGATTCACACTGTGACAAAAACCAAACATACAAAATTCTAACTTTCATGTGTCTACTGGAAGGATTCACTTGAAAATTGCTGTGAAGGGGATTTCTGCAGTAACAGATAACTCACTGCCACAGATTCTATTCTGAAAGATGTTGCAAAAGGAACTGAACCTACAAATGTATGAGCCCCACGCACAAATCTGTGTGCAGCCACAGTAATTACTGTGTATATTTTCTGATGATCACTTTTACCGAGTATCCAAACAAATATTGGATACTCAGTAAAAGTGGGGAAGAAAACAAAAATCATTAGTGAATGGAACATCTCCCCCATGTTGAAAAGTTAGGTGTTGATGTAGAAACAAGAGCATGAATCCTGGTTGTTGTTGTTTTTAACAGCACAGAAGAGCCAGCACAAAGAAAACTCTCTTCATTCGTCCCTGCCAGAATTTGGTTTGCAACAGTGCAAGCTGGAGAACAGCTCATTGCTTTAAACAGGCCTTTGCCCCCAGACCCCAAATGACGAGACGGACAAGCGTGCTGGGTTTAAAACAGGGTCACTTTATTAGAAAACAACTCAAACTGTGGCCTAACAGTCTGCGTGGTGGGCGTAGCACAGGTGAGCAATCCAATTGAAATTAAGAACTTTATACTATAATTGAGTTAGTCCATAACAGAAGTGGCCTCCTGGTTCACACTTCTGCCCATGGTTCAGGTGAACGTGACTTGGGGCTCCCAAGACCTACAGCTTGGTTACCCCTGTTCCTGGGACACATCTAACCGACCGTCACTGATGTCACCTTGCCTCACTACTTGGTCAGTCAAATGCGCTCCTTGCCTGAACTGGCTGGACTAAGCCATGGCTCACCGGTGCTACCCGCCACCCGGAGAGCACCTTATCTGCTCTCCGACCCACCCATGGCCGGCAACTCGGCCTGGATGCCGCCACGCAGACTGAACAAAAAGATCTGGTTCCCCAGGTCCGAAAGGTGAACCCCATCAGAACGGTACAACCAGGGAGCGTCAACCACTATTGACGGGTGTTCAACCACTGTACCAATAGCCATATGGGCAAAGAAGCGGGACACCATACGGTTAACCCTGCAGCATGCCCTATTGATGCAAATGGCATCAGCTGAACATCGGTAATTAGTCCGAGGTATTAAAGCGGACCAAATAATGCGGGTCAGTGGCCACCAACTGTGTATCTGGGATAAATCCCTGCAAATTGTCGCTGCCAGATCAAGACCCGACGTAACCCCAATATCATTCCCACCCAAATGAAGTACAAGAACATCAGGCGGTGGGCAATCGGAATTGACTGCAATGAACGGCATAAGATGCCGCCACTGCATACCCCTTTGGCCACGCCAGAAAATGAATGCGGCCCCTTGGAGACCCAGGTGGGGGCCACATGGAGCCCTTGACGCCTGTCTGCCAGCCCAGTAAATGTAACTGTGGCTAACCATCCATATGCGGGGCCACGAAGGAGAGAAAGAAAAACCTGAAAGAAAAGAAATATAGAAAGTCAGAGAAAAGGTGTTAAACAGGACGGACATACAACTGAAAGCAGTCCGACGACCACCTGCCAAGGCGTTTGATGTCAGCCGCTGAATATCCCAACGAGGCAGCAGTCGACGCCGCACCTATGCGAAAAGAGTGGGTGCAGTAACGCACACCAGGAACCCCAACCGCTGCCAGAACTAAACCAGTAACCCGCCAGAATTGATAACGTGTAAGGGGGGAACCATCTCAATGGCGAAAAAGGTAGCCCGAATGGGGACCTCTAAAGGCTAAATACTGGGCCAAAGCACGGACAGGACATATTGATTGCCAGCTGCAACGCAGCAAAAGTACGGTGGTTCCCCTGGCAGAAGGGTCGGTTTTGGAAAAACATACCTTTAATGTGGCCGAATCAGGGTACATAGTCAGGTCTGACAACTGCAATGACTGCAAAGAACGATCTCTGGTGCTATAAGCAACTAGCTCGCCTATACGAAATGCACCAAAAAATGCCACCGCTGAGGCAGCATGGAAAAGACTGGCCTCGTACTCATCATGGCAAAAACCCTGCCATGAAGACGCCACCCGCTGCAATACAGTGAGTGATATTGGTTGCCTGGTGTCCGGACGAGGGCCACGCTCCCGTGACCAACCTTCCAACACCTGCCTAATTCTGAAATCCTGGGTCGAGTCAGGGTAACCCGAAGCCTTGGAAACAAAAGCCAAGGCTGATAACCGGTCCTGAATCGTTGATGGTGCGAGGCCTTGATAACGTAAAGAGACCATATAAGCAAGGAGATGCTGGACTGGGAGAGGCCAAGTGTCCTGTAAAGAAGAGTTGCTACGGAAAGCAATAAAGCCCTGCAATCCCGCACCATACGCCGACCGGGTACCGGGTGCCAGGGAATGGGCGATCGCTCAGCTCAATTCCCCAGTCCAATGGTCCAGATAATCGGGGGGAGCTGGGACGGCAAGTCGCTGGCGCCTGGAGCAAGGGCCCGAAACCTGTCCATCTGCAGACGGGACAAAGCATCGGCAATACTGTTATCAAGTCCCGGAACATGGCGAGCCCTGAACACAACGTTAAGCTGAAGGGCCTGCAAAACAAATGGACATACCAAACGCATGACACGGGTGGATCTGGAAGTCAAGGACCTTAAGATGTGTACCACAGCCATGTTGTCAGACCAAAAAGTCACCTCTGAATTGACCCAGAGGTGACCCCACATCAAGAGTGCTCCCAGAATGGGAAAAAACTCTAGAAAGGTCAGGTCCCTGAGAATCCCAGTCCCGCGCCATGCATCAAGCCATAAACCAGCACACATTTGGCCCCGGCAGTAAATGCCAAAACCAAATGCGCCAGATGCATCAGATTGCACCTGAAATTGAGATCTAAGTGGAAGAGGGGAACGCCAAAAAAATACCCCATTAAAATCCTGTAAAAATGTCAACCACGTGCGTAGATCCTCCTTGATACCCCGAGTTACCCTGGTGCGATGAAAGGGCTTGGAGAGGCCGACCATTGCGTCACAGATGCGGCGGGCAAAAGCCCGACCAGGTGCAATAACTTTGCATGCGAAATTCAAATGGCCATGCAAAGATTGTAGCTCCCTTAGTGTGACCTTGTTGCGGGAGAGCGCAGACCTGATCAAGGCGACCAAACAGTCAACCTTGTCCCTTGGGAGGCGAGACAATTGTTCCACTGTGTCAAGTTCAACACCGAGAAACGTGAGGGACACCGAAGGTCCCTCAGTCTTCTCGGGTGCCAAAGGAACCCCTAATTGTCCTGTTAACCTTACAAAAGAGCTTAAAAGGTGCTGACAGAGGCCGGATGCTGGGGCACCACTAAAAAGGAAGTCATCTAAATAATGTACGATCTGCTTGTGTCCTGACTCTACTACTAATGTCCAATGAAGGAATGGCGCACTCATGCTTAAAACGGCATTGCTTCCGTGCGCACTTGCCGCTGGAGACAAAATCCCAGCAGAGCAAGCAGGGTTGAACCGCCTGCCCCACCGCTGGGCGGGCTACCTGGGACTGTTGGGGGTGCTGAACCAAATGACCACAATCATACCGGTCACCCAACACCGGACGAGAGGGAGTCATGAGTAGCAACCATAGCTGCTGATGTGTGACGTCCCAACGCATGTCCTGGTGGACCGCGGCCCTCATACGAAAGGCCTCATCATAAAGGAGCCATGCGCCCCCGAGGAAATCCACGTATGTTCTATAAATGATGTCCAAGTATTGGAGCATCGGAATTGCTAACTCAGGTGCACCTTTAACGGAGACCCCAGCGTAAATCAAGAACGCCGGTAGCCAATTGGCCCAGGTCCTTGGAGGCTTTTTTATGTTTGGCTAACTCCTTGTCCTTTTCATCCTCCTTTTCCTTGTCCCTTTTATCCGAGTCGCGATTGAGGAGGGTAAAAATATCTACATACTCCCTTCGCCAAATTTTATCCCTAGTGGCAGGAAGCAGGTGATCACCCAATGGTAGAGAAGGATCACCGAATGGTATGGCAGACATTGGCACAGAATTATACCCTGTATTACCCACTGTATAAGCTGGCCAGCATGGAGGTGCAGACACTGGGGCAGTAGAATAACCAAGGGAGCCCCACTGCGGATAAGGAGGGCACCCCAGTTGAGGTGGAGAAGCCACCGGCAATACTCCCATGTGTGTTGGATATGGCGGGCCAAAAGGCCACGGCCATCTTGGTGCAGGGTGAGATGAAGACGGGCCCGGTGGTGTATTGAACAACGCCGCTGGCGTGCTTTGTAACATATACTCACCAGGGGCCCTATCCCCATAGAACCATGGAGGTGGGGGTTGTTGATACCCAAAAGCATGCGGGGAGCCGCTAGGCCGGTCAGACTCATCTGGTGCCACGGGGGGCTCATCAGCGACTGGCTGGTCTGGGAGAGGAATCTCCATCTCGCTTTGGTTCAAGCGTTGACGCTGTGAAGCCTCCAACTCATCCACCCTACGGATGATAGAGGCCAAATCATCAGCCCGCACATTACTACGATGGGCCCTGGGTACGCGCCCAGTGGACGGGCCGGCCAGAGGTCGGTCCGAAGCACCAGGCGCCGCCCCCTCAAGGGCCGCTAATTCAGCGGTGGCACCGGCCGCCCTAGCTTAAACCCGAGGCCTGGCAGCTGGAATAGCAAGTGGCGTGGGCCCACACAGAGCAGCACGAGTGCTGTGACCCCTCTGAATAGCCGTACCCCGAGGCCTAGCCCTGGAAGCCGACCGTGAGGGAGTACGTTTGGGTGCCATTTTGTTTCCCGCCTTTTTTAAAAAATAATAATAATTAAGTATTCAATTAAGTTCTGTCCTGATGGAAGGAATCCCGATTAATAACCCCACAAACGCTAGCGCTAAGAATAACACAAGTAGAAAAAACCCCAAATGAAACGGTGGCTCTAGGCCCGAAATCGGAGGAGAGAGAGAAAAACAGCTCTGCTCTCTGTCACAGGTGCAGGCAAGAGGCCGCGCCGACACACGCCCAGGCCTTAAATAGGTCGGGCTAGCCAATGACGAGCCAGCAGCTCATCCGCCCTGCCCCCGGAGGCAGGGGGCAAAGTGCGCGCACGGAGACGAGCTCTGTGCGCGCGAGCATTTTTGCTTGGGTTAATAGCACCTAAAAGGAACAATGCACAGAATGGACTGCTCCATGCAAGGTTCAGAAGCAGAATGCTAGGCAAGGTTAGGATGACATGGACATGAAGAAGAACTATATATTTATATGTGATTTAGATAGATGTGATATAGATGTCATTGCCAAATGACAATCTGTTAGTTGTGGCATTTTAAATTTGATAATGTCCCAGAAACTCTTGACTAATATCCAAACCTTTGGAATGGATTTCCAGCATGTGTATATATTTTATCTCTACTGTCTCTCTCCTTGTCTTGTAATTTTTCTGATCCAGGATAGCAACTTTCAAATCTTGTGTCATTTCCAGCTAGATTGAGACAGGTTTCTGTGTACGGTAAAACACCGGATAACGTTTGGACCAGATAACACTAGAATCGGATAACGATGCAAGATTTTTTGGAAAATCTTGCATTGGATAACGACCATTAGCGTTATCTGAGCCAAAGCCTAGCGGCGCCTGGGCTAGCTAGCTCGAGCGCTGCTAGGCTTTGTCAACAGCCCGTTCAGGCTGTCTTTGAAGCTGAGCAGCTTCGGACACAGCCCGCACGGGCTGCAGGAGAAGGCTAGCCCAGCATGGCTGGGCTGGGCTAGCCTTCTCCCGAAGCCCAAGGCTTTGGACACAGCCCGCAAGGGCTGCGGGAGAAGGCTAGCCCAGCTCGGCTGGGCTGGGCTAGCCTTCTTCCGAAGCCCTTGCTGGCTGTGTCCAAAGCTGCTGGACTTTGGACACAGAGTGGGCACCTCTTCCCCCCACCCTACTGGCCCCTTAATGCTTGCTAAGGGGCCATTAGGGTATGGGGAGAGAAGGCGCCCGTTTGCACGCCTTGTGGTGCATGAGCAGGCACCTTCTCTTGCCATCCGACATGATCCTTAGCAAGCGCTAAGGATCGTGTCGGGTGGCAAGAGAGAGGCACCCGCTGGCGCACCTTTTAGTGTACGAGCGGGTGCCTGTTCCCCCACCCTAATGGCCCCTTAGCAAGCACTAAGGGACCAGTAGGGTGGGGGGAAGAGAAGGTGCCCGTTCGCTAAGGTTCGTGTCGGGTGGCAAGAAGAGGTTTGCCCCCACAGTCAAGCTGACCCTAGGCTAGCAATCGCTATCATAGGGTCAGTTTGACTTTAGGTACAAACCGCACAGTTTGTCCCTGACATCAGGGCTTTTTTAAAGCGTTGTTTGATGCATGTATCGAACAACGCTAAAAATCGGATAACGTCATGACTTGTGGAACCAAGTCATAACGTTATCTGGTGTATTACTGTATTTCCATTCCTGATGTCTGATTTATGTCCATTAACACTTTTGCAAAGATATTGTCCTGTTTGTTCTATGTAGAGTGCAGAAGGGCATTTTTGGCAAAAGATGGTATAAATCACATTAACAGAGGAACAAACAAAACTATCTTTAATGTTGTGTGTGACATTGTTGGGCCCAGTAATTGTGTTGCCAGGGTAAATGTGTGTGTATAGCTGGCATCTCAGTTTGTAGCAGGGTTTAGTAGGTCTCCCACATGTGCTTTGGAGAGTGGAGTATTCTTGTCCAATGAATAAATCTGAACCCCAATCAGAGATCTTCTGTTATTCTAGTCGTAAATAGCCACACTGATCTTCTGTTATCATTGGTTGTAAATAGCTATTTGTTATGCTAGCAAATCATTGTGTATCTCTGTACCTGATATATATGAAATAGTGTCATGAAATCTCACTCTTATGTCTGATGAAGTGAATTTGATCCATGGAAGCTAACCTTGATCTACAGGAGTCAGTCTTTAAGGTGCCACAATGTTTTTACTCTTTTTATTTTGTTTTGTTTAATGTCTGATATGCTTGCATAGACTAACACGGCTACTACTTCAGAAATTTGAACTATGTTTGGTGCATGAGGCAAACATCCAAGAAGAAGGTACTGTATCTCCATCTCAGCCAGTAAAGTCACTGCAGCAGAATCAATAACACTAGTAGCACCAGCAGAAAATTCTGTAACTAACAATGTGTTGTCCTCATATGGAGACCTTAATGGTAAGCTTAGCCCCAGAGCACAAAAAATATACTAACTTTGGTTTAGTACATAAAACTACACTCAGTCTACTTTGTCATGTTGGACACCACATTAGAAACATGATATCCTGATAGTGTCTTTGGACTTTGCATCATGTCCTTTGAAGACAAATTTTATGTTATGTACAGCACCAGGTATAGATGCAGAACATTTACACAATTGACGTAAGAGTCTCTAAACTACACTTTTTTAAAGAAAGAAAACCAATCATATACCAACTTTGTCTGTTTTGCCATGACTTCCCAACCAATATAAACAAGGTGCTCATAATAAGAAATGGGTTTTTGAAATTATTTCCTCTGAGTTGAGTTATTAGAAAATTAATAACATTCTTTTACGGATCACTGTTGTTATTAAATCTGAAGTGATAAATGTTTGCTAAATCTAATGTTATTCTCACAAAGAACAGACTCATTGTTATTGTTAGTTATAACTGAATTGATTTTATCAGGTTTATACTATGCTGGACGGATATTGGATTTAGCTATAAATCAGAAGAATGCTCAGAATATTATTAGAATACCTTTTTTACAAACAAACAGGAAGTTTGTGACCCTATCAGTAATACGTAAAGCAAAAAATAATCAGTGAAGATATGCTGTTGGAAGAGAAATCCTCCAATAAGGATCTCTTAAATCGCTGGACTCATCCAGAAAGGTGAAAAGAAATACATTATTTCTCTTCTGTTACATTTATATGTGTTCTTAAATAGTAATGCAAAGAAATTTCCATTTCCCAAATCTATACCTGGGATGTCCCTTGATCTAATGATGCTGTCCATAACCAGAATTGCATCATGATATCATTGATCCTCATATTTTCTTCTCCACCATTTCCCTTCATGCTCCCTCTGTGTTCCCATGTCTGCCCATCTCCTTCTCCAAACACTTGATTTAGGGAGTTCAAACAATGTGAAAATTGTTAAGGCACTTCTGAAGAAATCACCTCGATGAGTCTATTGGTGTATCTTAAGTTGGCTAGATCAGTTAGTGAGTGATTTTCTATTGTGGCTCCTGGGAGAAAAGTCAGGCTTTGTAGTCTTGGAGCTCCAGAAAAAAGTGAACTACTGTGTCTACAAACCCCCGAAATGGTTTCTAATAAGTTAGAATTGATGTAGTGGCACATGATGAAAAATAATTAGCTTACCTGTAACAGCCAGGAATGATAAGCTAGAGCTTCATGGGTGGGTTGCAATGTTACCACTAACACAGAGACTTACAAACAAATCTATTCCACAAAATCATTTGTAATGGTTGTCATCCACCCCCCACCCCCAATTTTTCAATGAGGTGGTTTCAAAGACTTTTAGTTTTTAAAAGAGGCTAAGACTGGAACAGTCTCTTTCCTGTCAGAGGGAATACTAAGATGCTAAACAAATAGATAATTTACAAATTTTAAACCCAGCAAACAGAACATTTTTTCCACAGGAAAACTTTTCTCCATGTTTTCACAGAAACATTTTTCAAGTTGTCAGTGTTAAATCAGCTGATTTCCAAATGAGATGAAGACTGGAGCTTAGCTGCCTCATCTAATGATGAGATCAGAAATGAAAGCAAAGCAATCACACTTATATACTTCTCCACAGCACTTAGAGCACACTCTGGTCAGTTCACAAGTTAATTAGCATTTCCCCCCAACATGCTGGGTACTCATTTTACTGAGCTCGGAAGGATGGAAGACTGAGTCAACCTTGATCCCTGGTCAAGATCCTACTCAAAACCTTTTGGTTGCAGTACAGCAGTTTAACCATGATGACACCAGGACTCTTCATAAATCAATGATGACTGAAAATAGGGTTAGTAGTGACTACTTTCAACTTTTAAATCTGTGAACTCATCCAGGGATTTGGAAGTGATCAAAGTCCTTTTTGACTCACAATGCTTTGTGTAAGAGGAAGCTGTTTCTAACAGTCTACAACATTATCACCGTGAAAGGTGGAGAAACTGGTACAGATTGCAATAAGTCTCTATTCCAGAAGATGTCACTGTAGAACAATTCTTCCAACAGTGTATTTATTTGTGTTTGTTTCTAAAATTGCAAGCGGAATCTTTAGTCAATAATTATGTTGTAATAAAGGCTGTACGATAGTTTATGTATTGCTTTTCTTAATCCATGGGGTGTATTTTATAAGTTATCCAATTAACTTATAAGTGGCATGTGTGAGCAAATAAAGGAGGATTGTCATTCCAAAAGCGCAGCTGAAGCATCATCCTCATGACAAAGTAGCAGCAGAGAGGACCACTAAACCCGCATGAAAGATTGTCAGACTTGAGTGAGAACTGATAATAAAATATAGCCTCTGTATACCTGCTGATTAAATAATGTTCATGGAAAAGTATCAATCTATCTTATCTCTTGGCTTTCCTCACTTCTTTGCACTCATACTCTATAAATATGCATGAATGTATGCACATAAAAACTGCATCCGTCTTGGAGCAACAATCTGCATATATAATGGAACTAGCTCTCTTAATGAACATGGGTACATATGTGCGTGCACGTTTATCGGTCTTTTGATTTTGCCCTGTTTAGTGTATCAATCACTTATACCAAAGGTATTACAGGAATGATAGTTTCTTAGACAACATTAACTCTCAGACTGGGCCAATTGCAGAAGTTATTAGTTTCACCACATTCCCATTCAGAGATAGAGGGAAAACAACAACATTCTAACTTTTTTGACCTGGGTTCAAGAAGTACCTGGTGTACTTTCTCATTGTGAAACTGAAGAGATGATCAAGAGAGCTGACATTGTGGCCAATGCAGGGAGCCAGTGACACTTTTTCAGCAAGCAGAGTCCTCCAGTCTTTGAAGTCAGATCCTGGATCCAATCCATGGTGACCACATGGAAGCAGCAGAACTTGAAACCCAAAGAGTTACACTTCACAAGTCTGATGATGTCATCAACTATATCAGAGAGACTATGCTCCTGTGATTCTGGAGAAACTGAAACCACAGAACATGTTCTATGTAGCTGCCCTTTCTATAGAGACATTCAGAACAAGTCCATATCACCACTGTTCTGCAAGTATCCTGGATGGACAAACAGCACATCCACCCACTGGCTGCTATTTGATGAAAGACCCACCTCCACCCACAACACTGCCAGATTCTGTGTTGCAGCATGTAAGATCAGAAGAATAATTCTGGCAGGACTTTCAACCAAATAATATACGGTACTTGCACCAAGGCATAGGCTAATAACTGTAATACTAGTGACCTATGTACTAATTTTACTCCTCCTTAACACTGAGCAGAAATGCTCCTTCTTAAGCACCCTCATTTTAACTCTTGCCTATTGATATATTTTAGTACCCCCATTTTAACTTATGTTCCTTTTGCTATTTTATGCTGGTCTTGGAACCATAATAAAGATTTGCTTTGATTTGATTTGTCATCAACTATATCAAAATCTGATAATTAAATGTTTCATCCATGTCCCGTTCCCCCCCAATAATAATAATAATAATAATAATAATAATAATAATAATAATAATAATAATAATAATAATAATAATAATAATAATAATAATAATAATAATAATAATAATAATAATAATCAGCCACTTCTTGTCCTTCTGCCAGCAGGCAATCTCAGATATCATTTCAGGTTCTGTAATGATTTTCCTTAGTTTTAATTAACTCAATAGGGGCTGTGGCGGCTCAGTGATTAAGAAACTCGCCTTGTTAGTTAGAAACCTGGGAAGTTGGCAGTTTGAGACCTGGGTACTGAATGACGGATTGAGCATCCATCTCTGTCCCGGATCTTGGGGACATAAAAAGAGCCTAATTTGGGCGTTCCTTGAGTGAAGTTTCTTCCGCAAAAATCCTTTCAACCCAGAATAATTTCTGACACGAAATTATTATTCTATTAACGCAATCTGACGCAACATCATCTTCCAGACATTTCTTCTCTCTTAAAATCAGGGCTTTAGATCATAGTGTAGTTATTAAGATTAAGACACAAAAGTAACCTATTTAAAGTGTGTTCCTATACTTGTCTATTCAGAATGAAATATGATTGAATTAATTTATATTAAATACATGTCACATGTAGCCCCAAATCTTCTCTAATGAGTAGCAATTTGCCAGTGATTATGTCATCATCTCTGTCTCAAACTTGGGGGCTGCACAACAGGATTTCCACAATTATGTTGTTGGGAGACAGAAATGGTGGAGAAGAACATTTTGTAAGCTAGTTGCATTTATAGTAGACACTTCAAAATCTTTCTGTCAATGATATTTATATCTCACCCTTTTTAAAACAAGTTCAAGGTGATAAACATTGTTCTTTTCCTTTCCCACTTTAATCTTCACAACCATTCCATGAGATTAGCGAGGCCAAGAAAACTAAGTGCCTGGTACAATGTCACACAGAACATTTCAGTGCTCAGCAGGGACCAGACAGCAGGTATCCAAAACTCTACCCACTCTTCCACCTTGCCTGACTTCTGAGGAAAGTAGTTAAATGTGGTATATTCTCATAAAACTGAATAAGGAAAACTCAAAATGCAAAATGAGAATTGTGATATTTATAGAGACAGGTGGTAGAAGTTAGGAACTATTGTTAAGGATGGACCACAAGCTGTGTCCTATTGGCAAAACATCACCAGAAGAAAGAAAATGCACAGCTGGAATTGCTGTACTGAGTATTACCTGAGCAGAAGATTCTTCCCATCATGTTCAAGCTGCAGTCAATTCATATGCAGCTTTTCTGATGTCTGCAACCATAAAACCAGTTTTTCAGCTACAGTATCATAAAGTCAAATCCCTTGTATTCAGGAAGGTCAGGTTTCGATGCCCAAGGGCTGCACTTGGGGCCATGAAAGGAGCCTTATTTGGGAATCCCATGACAAGAGTTTTTCCAGCAAAAATCCTTTCAACCCAGAGTAATATATGACTGAAATTATTATTAATATATTACAAGTTTGCTACTATGAGTAGACAGCATCTGTCCTCTAGCCACTTCATAACCTTGAAAGAAGATCCCACTATTGTCCTAGACTTTATGCTCAATTGTCCAATCACTCTTGAATTTTGAAATAATTTCCCTAATAATCTAAATACGGCTTTCTTCACATTTAAGACTAGCTCTGCTGCAAAATTATGAACACCTGTTCTGAGCCTTTATAGAAGCAACAGTAAGAAGTCCTTTTTAATTTTACTTTGAACACGTCTTGGGATGACGGCAATTAAAATACAGATATGTGTCAAGGTTTTATTGGCCGTATGTGTGTTAACAGTAGCAGACTACCAGTTAGCTAATGTGACAGCAGAAGGTTGCATGTACAGACACACATACAGTCTCAGTGAATAGTGCAGTTTACTTCTGGATGAGGGAAACACTCAAACAATAGACACAGAACCATACGCAGGTACCAGTCTGTCTTCAAGCCCCACAATAGAGCCAAGGGTTGGAATCCTGATGGCTCAAGTCCACTGAGCATACACAGACACAGTGCAGACACTGACTGCAGTTTGCCCAAGGCCTTAGTCAGTGTGTTTTCCTTAGCAGCTGAGAGTACCTGATAGTTCTTTGAATCAGCAGAGCTTCCTGCAGTAGTTCTTCATCCCTCATCTGTCAGATATTGTCTGTCAAATATCCATCAGTCAATTCTCCTCCTCAGATCTGCCCATCTCAGGTGGGCAATAGATATACTGTAATTATGCTGACTCACCCTCAAAGTGGCTACAGCTGTGCACAGTTCTGAATCACATCTCCAAGTGGTTACAGCTGTGTAATCAGTCTATGAAAGCCAATGCCTCAACAGCTAACAGCTGTGTCTAGACCCTTAAAGGTCTCTTAAAGGTACAGTACTACAATACCCATAACATATGCCCTAACAATATGCAAGATTAATATATATTTTTTTGTCTTCTGGAGCTGTCTTCCATATTTTTACTGGCTATTTTACAGACTAAAACAGGGTTCCCCAACCTTTTTTGCATCACAGACTAGTTTCATGCTAAATAATTTTTCCACTGAGTGTTAAGAGGTGGTGGTGGGACATCACAGTGCACACAGGCAGGGTGCAGAGCCTCACTGTCATTAAGCAATGTGGATAAGGGACCAGGTCATCTGCATATCTGCTGTGTCTGAAGGCCATGCTCTTGTTCCATTCGCTGGACAAATCCGGCAGAGCGTGTTGAGAGCAGAACACTGCTATCGGGGTTCAAAGTGCCACCACCCCCATGGCCCGGTTCAGGACATCCTGTGGCCTGGTACTGGTCTATGGCCCAATGTTTGGGGGCCCCTGGCCTAAACCTTTTAGTCATTTTAGATAACAGCTAGGTGATGAAGAAATGATGCAAGGTTTCAGAACTATTGTCAGGCTATTTTACTAACAGTCAATTGATGTCTTAGGACGGTCTTTTTATAGAGCAGCCCTAAGGCAGGAGTCAAGAAACTGTGGACCTCCAAATATTGACATTCAAGGCCAGTAGTTCTGCTCAGCATAGCTAGTAGATGGGGATGACACAGTTATAATGCAATAACTACTGTGGGGCCACATGTTTCTAACCAGTGGTGGGATTAAAAAATTTTTTACTACCTACTCTGTGGTCATGGCATGGTAAGTGTGGCCAGGGGAAATCCCTGTGTCATTTCAAAACTTGGATGGTCAGGGCCAGCCAGAATTTCATGCAGGCCAAGTCCAATTAGGGGATGCTATAGGAGACCCAAAACTTGGATGGTTCAAAGAATTTCTGTTACCGGTTCTGGCAAACTGGGGCAAACCTGCTGAATTCCACCACTGTTTCTAATTTTTTCCTTTGAGGAAAAGTGTGTGTAGAGAGGCTGTCTCTCAAGGCAAAAAGTGTTCTGGAAGTCTGAGGAAATTCCACTAGACTTGTTTGGTTCCAAGATGTGACTATCAAAGAGGCCAGAGGTTTTGAACTGAATAGTTGATTTTAAAAAGCCTTTCTCTTCTTTGTTCTTTGCCACCTCTGAGAACTAATTTGCAAGTCTGTGTTGGTTAAGTTAGGCTGCACATCTACATATTACTAACATCTCTCTGTCATCTGCTAAGGACAAGCATTAACAGCCTTCTTTGATCACAGTCAAAGTTCTAGTGCAACTTGTATTCTGACTGACATGTGGCTTTCTGCAGTTGATGCCTCTGATGAGAAGTAATTTGGGGTAGTCTCTCTATCTCATTCTTCAAAGTACTGTATCATTTATTCGTGAGCAGGTGGAGAGTCCCTTTAGTATGCAAAGTGGGCAACAGTCCTATTTTGTGTTGATAGTACTATTCACTGCCCTTCTGGTTAGCATTAGACTACTAGCAAAATGATATATATTTATCTTCCAGTTATGATAGTACTTTTCAACAAAAAAGGAAGCAGTTTCTACAAGTAGAGAAGACGGACAGCTTCCTCAGAAGCTTAACATCTTACTTCTAAAGTAATGCTATCCTTGTGCTACTTTATTTTATTTTGAGATATTCCCTAGTTAAAAAATAAAGCACGTATTGGTGTGAAAAAATAAAATAAATGGAGAAGAATGTTCCAAAGGCCATTAATGCATCTACTCCATATTGCAATAATGTCATCATCCCCACCCCACCTCCACCCACCCTGGATCACTGGTTGTCAGGGAGAATTTTTGTTTCTGGTTTAAAATTGGAGACAAAGTTTACAATCTTTGTGTTTTACAAAAAAAGAAGGCACCGTATTGGATGTAGCTTCTCTTGACGGAAGGTAATTTTGGTGCCTCTCTTGTTTTGTAGATGACTGAATGAGCCAATAATACAAAATGTCTGTATAGCACTTCCTATACCAGCATAGGTGCATTTGAACAAGTCAACTGTCAAGAAGTAAATCAAACAGAAAGTGAACAGTACTTTGTTCTTAGATAGAATATATGGATTTGTAGGGGCTTTGTAACTGGTTTTCTAATCCATTAAATATGCCAGACATAATGCCATACTGTTCTGCTTTGGTTAGACATGACCTGGTCTATGGTGTCAATTTCAGGCCACTACTGTTGTTTAAGTGGGATATGCCCAGGGATGTTCACAGAAATTGTGACTGACAGTGCAGGCGAAGTCCAATTAGGGGATGCTACAGGAGACCCATAAACAGACATCAGTTCCTAAAGCCCGGGAACAGATCAAAGTCTCCTGTATCCTTAACAGTTTTGTAAAGAGGAAATTTCAGTGCATTTCATCCAGGCTACACTTGCTAAAATTTTATCTTCTATATGATTACAAAATGTTCCATAACTTTGTTTCTTCTCCTCCTCCTCCTCCTTCTTCCACATCTGAATATTGGTGATCATTATGATGATCAGCCATGATGACTGTTATGAGAATATAATGCAGTGGCCTTTCATCTGTCTTCCACATTGCAGCATGACACCCATATCACTCATCAAGTTCTGTGAGTCACTTTCTGGTCACTTTCTGGCCCTTTTGGCACACAAAGTCCTCATCAGCCCCAGGCCACTATTGATGAAGCTGCTGCCCTCAGTCAAGATGGATTCAAGTGGGATTTAATCCACTTGGGGAACATCACCCTTCCTTGTGGACTTTGGTATCTGAGGCTGTTATAATAATAATAATAATAATAATAATAATAATAATAATAATAATAATAATAATAATAATAATAATAATAATAATAATAATAATAATAATAATAATAATAATAATAATAATAAATTTCCAAGCTCAATCTGAGTGATGCCAAACAATCTTCCCTTATTTATTCTTTTAGAAATTGACAAGAAAATGCTGGTCCTAACAAGGCAGATGGTACTAATTGTCACAGCAATTACTCTCACCCATCTCTAGGCCTGGAAGGGACTCCTAACATATAGGAAGGTTTAAAGGGGGCTAAATGATGATTTGATTAGTTTGGTTAAAGAGGCATTTCAAATTGAGGATATGGAGACTATTTCCAACCATGAATATTTTTCTTTGATTTTTCAAACCTATTGGACTGATTGCTCCCACCTCCCTAAGAAGTAGCAGTCACCTTGGTAATGCAATAGCACTTTATATCGCAGCTGTTTACAAAAGTACTGGGTGAAATCTCAGTACGGTATGCAAATATTCTACATGTATCTCTCCCATGTCGATTTCCCAAACCCTAAAAAAGAGAGATTTTTTTTAGCTTTTCTTTTTGCCAAATTCTAATGAACAGCTGGGAGCCTAAAAATCATCTGAAGTTGAAACATTTAAAAGGAGAAAACTAGGATGACCTGCAGCTGTGAGATCTAAAATCCTCATCCTCTGTATTTGCACAGACCATTTTTGCTTGAAATATCACAGTCATAAATTTTATACATTCTAGCATTATCTGGGGCATTTTCATCACTCTCTTATAATCTCCATGTGACCAGGTACCTGGAATATGTCTGGAAAGAGCAGGAGTCTACACACCAATGATTCACTTGGTATCTTCATGCTGTCAGTAAATCATTCTGACAGAAATGAGTTAAAGAAGCAACATGAGATGCACTCTAGGGTTATGTTTGTCAGCATGTTGTGATAAGTCCAGCATCTAGAATGAAATAAACAAAGAACAGTTGATCAGGATGAGGCACAGGGTTAAAGTGAGGCTCCCTAATCATCAATGGTTAACTAACCTGACAACCCTGGGGCTTAATGGTTGTGGATGGCGAAGTTCCCAGGGAAGGATGATGCTCCCCTAGTGGATTAAATCCCACTTGAATCTATCTTGATAGAGGGCAGCAGCTTCATCAATACTGACCTGGGACCAATGAGGACATTGTGTGCCAAAAGGACCAGAAAGTGACTCACTGAACTGGATCAGTGGTATGGATGTCACACTGCGATATGGAAGACTAATACATTATATTGCTCCCAGGACAATGTTCATGGCTGATCATCAAGATGATAGACAATATCTGGAATTGGATAAGGCCACTACAAGAGGAAGAGTAAGTTGATTTGCAGGAATTGTATTTGGTTTGTTTGTCAGTTATTTAATATATAGGGACTAAAAAGTGCAGATTTTTTCATACAAAGAACAGAAGAATTTGAGCTTTAAAAATGTATGGGAAAAAGAGAGATTCAGGCAGACCACTTTTAGTGCTGAACTCTTAAGTGTGGTGTGAATCCCATATGTTCTACAATGCCTCTGGTAGTAAATTAGGGCTCCAAAGAATTTTTCTTTTCTTTTCCCACCCAGAAAGCACCTTATTTTTGGCAGACAGGAACATATGGCTCTGTCCATATATCCTGTCCAGATTCTAACAGACTTGGAGATGCAAGATATTGTTGGGTTACCTTTTGATTGTTTAAAATTCATGTTTCCTTCTAAATATGACTTTTAAAATATGGACCTGGGAGAAATCAAAGTGAACAGTTTTGCCCACAAATTATGACATTCTCCATTTATTTAGGTTAAGGAAGGAGGGTGTTTATTTGAGAACTGTCGCTATAACATCCTCCAAATGTCCCTGAATAATTCTTCACTGGTTTATCCATTCTTCTTTTGTGTCCAGATCACAAAATGCAACCACCTTCTTGGTTTTGTCATTGGCCATAATTAAATCTTCATGGGTACATTTTTCTGGTTATTGTTCTTGTTGTTCAGTCACATAGTCAGGTACGACCCTTTGCAACGGCAGACCAGCAAATGAGCCAGATTCTGTATCTCTCCATGTTCACACAGCATATTGTTATCTGCCAGTAGCCCAATTTGAGCATTTTGGTCTTGCCTTTAGGATAGAGTTTCCCAACATGGGGCCCCACAAAGGGACTTCAATTCCCAGAAGCCTAAGTCAGTACTTTGGCTGTTTTGTGCTCTGGGGAATTGATTTAGGCTTCGGGGAATTGAAGACCCAAAAATAAATTTATTCATTTATTTATTTAGTGTATGGGACTTGTACACTTTGAGTCAACATATAACAAAAAGAGAATATATACAAACTGCATAAAACTAAATATTAATTTATAAACAAACATCTAAACAATTTATACATTTGATTGCACCAGGAGTCGTCCTTTAAAAATCTTCGTTATTGACCTCATATGTTCTTTGTCTACATTTTCTGTAATATGTTGCACTATCTGTCACAATGCCCTGCACTCACATGCTGATGATGGTAGTTTCCCCAATTTATGCAAAAAGCCCGCACATTTATCATGCCCTGTACATATTCTATTAATGCTAGCCCTTATCTTGTTAGGTTGATCAAAACCAGGTGGCGTTTTGGTTATGCATTCAACATTCTGCTACTAGCGTAGTGCTTTTTCCAACCATTCTCTTCTCCATGCATCCTGCAGGTTGAACTCTTGATTGTCTCTAATAGTGGCACTGGATAAAGGTGAATGTCTTGAATGTAGTCTGTTAATATTCATATCTAATATGTCAGAATTTACTGATAGTTCTGTATTCTGAATTATTTTACGGTACTCGCTTAAAATATCACTTTTCCTGCGAAGTTCTGGTGGAGGAATTTTACCTAATGCTGGAAGTCAAAATCGGTACAGTATTCTGCTTCAGTATAAACTAGACTTAGTGCAGACATTTGTAGAGTAGTGGCTGAAGATCCCCAAGTTGTATCACATAACTTCTGTATGATATTATTCCTTGTTCACTAGTTGTAGCTTACTTTAGTGTAGAAAGTTACAGTTACATTATATTTAGATTATATAATCCTATATTTTACATTGTAGACATTGTCTTCTTATGGCGAGCTATGGTAATGCACTGTGAAAATACATATATATTAATGGTTTCAGTTATCTGCAGTTCTTCAAATATTCAATAAAAATACAGTTGTATCTTGCTTAAAGAGCATAATGTGCTCTTTAAGCGAGTTTGCTCTTTAAGTGAAACACCATTGTAAGTGACCAATCATGACTTCTGGTGGGGGGGATTGTGAACCCCAATTTATTTGTTAAGTGAGTTTTTGGTTGGTTTTATTTGTTAAGCAAAGTGAACATTCAGAGAAAATTCTGCTCTTTAAGCGAGGCTCTCTTTATGCGAGGTTTGACTGTATTGAAATGCATAATAAATATATAAAATGCATTTCAATATTTTTATTGAATATTTGAAGAACTGCAGGTAACTGAAACCATTAATACTGAGGGATGACTTGTACTCCCAAGCAAAGAAAAGGTTTTTGAGAAGTCACAATTCTCACTGAGGTCAATTTTAGTTTAAGCCAGAAGTTCTCAACCTTTTTTAAGCCGGGAGACTGGGTCACACTCCCTCAGACAGCTTCAGGGGCCAGATGGCCATTTTGCCCTTCCTCTACCACATGGAACATCCTGGTGTGGTGGAGGCAGTGGGCAGGCACATGAAATGGTGCTGTGGCTGCATCCAGACTGCAGGACACAAGTTGAGAATTCCTGGTTTAAGCCAAAACAGATAAATCAGCAATAAGCTAATGTAGTTTTCTCATCAGATGTCTTCTTATGTTTCCATGCTGCTATTACATGACATCAAGTTGTTTCAAACTTAGGGCAACCCTAATACATTTTAGAAATGTTTTGAGATATGCAAGGTGTATGGTGAATAATACATCCACAAAAATAAGTTTCCATATCCAAGCAGGACCAATAATGGGGAATACTTCTAAAAGTCTGTGGAAACTGATTTGTCAAATGAAGTCTTCATGTCGACTTTGTCATGTCTTGTTGTTGACAATATAAAATTAGACTAAGCATATGTGTGATAACATTATACAGTACAAACAAATGGTTAGTAAGGTCTGAATGAGGAAATAGAGTGAGAAAAGAACATACAGTATAGCAAACTGCTATCTTCTGAACATTTTTATTCCAAGTATGCTCAAAGCAGAAATCTCAGGTTTTTTCAGTGTTAAGGAACCAAAAACATATTTAGTTAGCAGCTAACCCTAAAGGGAAATGACATTTTAAAAATTATCCAGAAACTGTTTTCTCCCTCAAACAGACTTGAAACATGAATCAATAGGTTAGTTAGGGACCAAGACTATCAGAGCCTCTCAACTCAATTTAACATGAAGTATATTCTCCAGAGTAGTTCCATAATAAAGATTTCAGAATGTGTGCATGATTGATCAGTTTTTGACTCTCCACAGAAACTGAGAGAACAAGTAGTAAAACAATCTCCAGGAGTATTAGGGGAGACACTGTGAACTTACAGTCCATGGCAGCTGAAGGTGACTTTTGACAAGTAAAGTATTAGTGACACACAAGAGAGCTGTTGGCTGTGAAAGGCAAAGTACAAAATATGGAGGAAACCTGAGAACGGTGGATGTGTCCTGGGAGAGATAAACCTCTTCCAATGCCTTTTGAGTAATGAAACAGCAAAAAAGTGAGCACAGCACAAATACTATAGATGAAAATGAGCACAGAAGGAAAATTCAGAGAAGATACGAAGGAAGTGTGCAAGCTTTGTTCAGAATTAAGAGCCTCTTTTTATCATGCCATCTGTGACAGTTTCATGTGTATGGAATTTGTCTGTTACAGAAAACTCTGATGTCCATTATCTTAGGGCTGCTTTATGCATGGCATTTGTTCCTTCCCCATGACTGGGTGTTGTTACTTAGTGCCAGAAGATTACCCAGTCTACCTCAATTTGCTAGGTTATGCATTCAAACCAACCCATTCTTCTTCTCTTTCAGCAAGATACTTCTTACTAAGAGACCCCCCAGACATTTCTATCACGAGGCTAAAATAATCAAAGTTCTTGTTATGGCTTTTCTACTGTAACTGTTTTTGGTTGTTTGTTTTAGTAGTGAAAACAATTTAGTTTAAAATATTTTAGTAAGTTACTGGTAGCTAACAGAAAGCTTCTGATGGCAGATAGTGACTTGAGTGCAAAGTTCTGTAACATATTAAATCTCATACATGGAACACCCTGAGACTAAGTATAAACCTAGCTTTCAAAAGGTGAGGAAAATCCTGCAACACATTAGGAAAGTCAATGGATGAACATAAACAACTTTAGGTCATCCAGATTGTGGGAAATTGATAATATCAGTGTTATATAAGCAGTATAACAATTGTTCCATTCGGAAGAATTCCAAAATAGCCTTAAAAGAGTACTAGGCAGTTTTGTAGGACAAGGCTTATAGCTATAACTATGATTGTAATGAACATGCGCAAAAAAAACAACAACCCTATGCTTGTGGGTATTCTGCAGAAATCAAATAGACTATTGCTGGAAGCTGAATGTGTTGCTGATGTTATTCATTCATTATTTGTTTGTTCAAAGCATGGATACTCAACCTGTGGCCTGTGGACCGGAAGTGGCCCACAGCACCATTTCATGTGCCCCCCACCACACCAGGAATTGTCATGTGGTGGAGGAAGGAGAAAATAGCCATCCGGCCCCTGAAGCTGTCTGAGGGATTGTGACCCGCCCCTGGCTTTAAGAGGTTGATAATTCCTGGTTTAAAGCATTGTACTGTACTCTTCTGAAGGAAGATCTTCACACAGCAACTTACAAAGATGTGTAATCATACAGTTCCTGCCTTTAGGCTTATTATCTAAAAGGTACAGCACAAAGCAAAGAGAGATTTTGAAGGAAGAAGTTGGGAAAACAGCAGTAATGATTAGATACAGGTAAAGGTCTCCCTTGCTTGAAAGATAGTTGTGTCCAGCTCTAGGAGGCAGTGCTCATCTTTGTTTACAGCTAAAAAGCCAACACTGTCTGCCTCTTTATATATTTCTGTGGTCATATGGTAGGCATGAGTAGATGCCCAAGTTCACAGAACCCTGTTACTTTTCCCATTAAAGTAGTACCTATTTATCTATTTGCAATTTCTTGCTTTTGAACCACTAGATTGGCTCCTGCTGGGATAGCTGATGGGGGCTCACTGCATCATTCAACACTTAGGTCTTGAACTGATGATCTGCCAACTTTCCAGTCCCCAAGCTCAGCACCTTAACCACTAAGCCACCACAGCCTAATGATTCGGAAATCATTCTGAAGGAGAATGCATGGTGACTTCTTTGTGCTACTCTCCACTAACAAGAATGATTAGATACAGAGTTCTTATTAGTAGACATTAGGACAATGAAATAACTATGCCTTCTTCTTCAGTGTGATTTTCTTGTTCTTCCCTGCTGCTGAAACATTTCTTGTCACCCGGGTCAGCAGTTTGAAAGGGAAGTAGAAGAGATGTAGCAGTTAGTACAGTCACTACAGATCTGATCATGTTTCTTTGTGTGAACCAAACCGTAAGGATAGAAGGTGATTAACTGCATCACTAAACTCATTTGTAATTTATGTATTTTATTATATCTATCATTTTGCTTACAGTAATCAGGGTTGACATAAGCATGTTTCAAAGCATCATGATAATAATGATTCTGTTATATACTCAAATAATCAGAGACTGCTTTTGTAGCTAATCTGTGTTTCAATGGCTTGCATAGTACTAGATCATTCATGGCAATTAATTTCATCAGGCAATAAATCTTGCACAAACATTATGCCACACAGCTGACTATACCAAAAATACTTTGTTTGTGGTGTCACAGATTGTCAAAATAAAGCAATGTTTTATGTAGTTAAAAAAGCAACTTAATATATGTTCTTATTTTACACACGAATTGTTATTATTTTCTATCACAGTGGTGCCAAACCTATGGCACACATACCAGAGGGGGCACTCAGAGCCCTCTGTGTGGGCATGAGCACCATTTCCCCAGCACAGAGTTTGCCCTGCCCGTCTGCCCAGAGACTGAGTGCCCAAACTCGACAGACTGCCTTCCTCACTGCAGAGTGGTGGGGCAAACTCTGTACTCGGGGGAGGGAGCACTCCCATTTGGCTGCTAGACATAGAGGGGGTGAATTCTGTTCTGGGGAGAGGGAAGAAGCACTTCCATTGGACTGCTTGGCAAAGGGACAGGTCAAACTCTGTGCTGGGGGAGAAAGGAAATGGGTACAGCATACCCACTGCAGTTATGTGCAATCAAGTCAATTCTATGTAATGGTTACTTTTTCCAGAGTTTTCTAAGTATACAATACACGAAAGTGGTTTACCATTCCTTTCCTCTGAGGGTATTTTAGGATTATGCAGCTTGCCCAATATCATACAGGCTGGTTCTTTTCCCAGGAAGCACAGTGCAGATATGCTTCAACCAGATACCTAAACTCTTAATTCTCTAGCCAGCTTTGTTCATAAATCATGTCTTTTATTCATGGGTCTTATATTAGTGGCAATCCACTTGATATGTCTACTACTCCAATTTAGCTGGCTGAAATGTATCATTAAACATTCAGATAAACTTCATTTCCACATTACCCATCCATCATTCAGGGGACTTTAGTCTCAATCAAATACAGTTTAAAACCAGTAGATAAAATAACTTACAGCATGAAAGGAACAGACTCCTTTTGTCAAGAGCAGAGAAGAATATCCTTTTCCAAATTCCCCTTTCATACTGTTCTTTTTCAAAAAAGGTTTAAAAAGAAAATTGGTTTTCAGAGGTCAGTGAAAGTCTAGTGATTAAATCAATACAGGCGTTTACAGACTTAACAGATCTAACTGTGAAACATACTCTATGTTTTGAAAAGCAAACATTTCAGCCAACAAGCTGAACTTGTCAGTGTAAATTAGTACAATTCACTACAAAATGGCAAGCTTCCAGGAAAACTGCAGCAGCCCTTGCATCACTGTATGGCACAAGGTCAGTTTTTGTTAATTCCGGGCCTTCACATGGTGGTGGTGGAATGTAATACCCCATAGGTAGTCATTATGAAGATAAAGTAGTAGCTGGCCTAAATATGCAGCACTTTAATCATGTGCCTTTATTCACTGTCTCACTTATTGTGGGCGAAGGTGTCAAATATTTGAGTGCAGCTCCAGGGAGGATAACTAAAAACCAACAACCACCTACCAATGCATAGAAACCTGATATGTTTGAAAAAAAGATTCCAATCAAGCTTTCTCTGTCACATGCCAATTTTTATACACAGAGGTTTTTCTTTTGTTTCTGATATCATTTGAAAATGTGACTGCCCACAGCCTTAAGTATTGTTTTCCCTTGTGTGTCTGATGATTACATAGTCCACCTCTTAGCCAATAGAGAGAATCCATATTGTTAGGAGCCAAAGTCTGTTATCATAAGTAATATAGGAGAGGAAATAGCACATGTTGATAATATTTCAGCTCAGGTAAGCATGGGTACACTGATTCACTTTTAACCTGTTCTATTTTCCCTTGTGTTCATGTGTAAACCCATTGTCTTCAAATTCCAATTTCATGATGCAATCCTATACATAGTTATCTAGGAGGAAGCTCCCTACAAGTGAATATGACATGTGTCTCTCTAGGACTGCACTCTTAATCAGCAGTTTTAAAAATGTATCGTATTCTGTATTTAAATATATGTTTCTGAATCCATCCCACACAAAACATGTATCATGAAACTTCCTTTTGCCCAAAATATGGAGTTTGAAGCAGATTTTAATAGTTTTCTTTGAACTGATAACTCTCAGCTCATCCAGGAATGGTAAAATTTAGTAAGATTTGAAGCCACCGTTTTGTGTCCACTTAGCTGGGATAAGCATCATAGAAGCTCATGGCACACCATTCTTTTCAGCAATGAATAGTTTTTAAAAAAAAATAAATCTGGCTCAAACAATGATCTAGGGTACTGATAGCAAACCTTGGCACTCCAGGTGTTCTTGGACTTCAGTTACCAGAAGCCCAAGTCAGCGCTCCTGCTGATCAGGGCTTCTGGAAATTGAAGTTCAAGAACACCTGGAGTGCCAAGGTTTTCTATCATTGATCTAGGGCAGGGGTACCCAAACTAAGGCCCTGGGGGCCAGATGCAGCCTCCACCACCAATTAATCTGGCCCGCAAAGCCCTCATTGCTCCTGGAAGTGGAAGTAAAACACGCTCAGATGAATTGGCATTGGGAGTTGTATCCGGCCCCCGGGCCTTAGTGACCGGCTCCTTGAACCACGTGATCGGCCTACAGCCTGAAAAGTTTGGGCACCCCTGGTCTAGGGTGTGCAGATCAATCCAATTTATATTAAAAAAAATCAAAGTCTTACAGCCACAAGTTATTTTCCATGGTAATGGATGACTTATTGGTTGAACATATGTTGCTTTGCATAGTAAGTTGACACTAAAGTAGTTCCATTTACTAGTTTCAGTGGGGATTTAGTGTGTAAAGCTGTCCATAATTTCCATTGATTCATTGGGCCTACTCTAGTTGTGATTTACTGCAAAAAGCAACAGAAATTCAGCCACTGTGTATCAAGACATACAAGAGGAAAGGAAACCTTTTATACCTTCCAAAATCCTGTTGTTTTTTGGATAAGCCATCTACAACATAGAATGTTTCATGCACCAACTTGATTTTTTAAGAACTGATGAGTTATTTTTTACAGCTTTCCCTCCTATTTGTCTGATGGATCCTGAGAGAATTTCTATGTTTAGATTTTCATTTTATTCATGGAGAATCAAACATGATATAGGTCTCAGGATTGCATTTGTTTTATTTGGTTTCTCTCTCCACTTCAGAAACAGCCCAGACAGATTGAGAATATGCTTCAAATACCCTGGGCATCTCAGGTCACTTGGGGGCAAACATTAAAATTCCCTAACAAAAAGATAAGGCATGTAGATCACAACATTTAAAGGGAATAATTTAGTAGACAGGAAAACAAGACTGAAAATATTTTTCTTTCAATTAAGTGATAATGATCAATGACTGATTTGTTACTGGGGGATTAATATTACTCTGAGAGAAATAGTTTGACTGATCCCATCTGTTTCAAGTAATTCTCGAAAAACAGGATGAAAAGAGGGGCTTTTTTTGTTTGGTTGTTTTTAATTTTTTCTTCTAGATAGTAAAATGAGTTTACAAGATAATTATTGCTTCAAATTTTAAAGCCAAGGTAGCATAGGTATTTGCTTGTGTGCACTGAGTCACACATCCAAAATGCACAACTGAGCCAGGATCATTCTGAGCAGTGACCAGCAATGGAATCACCACACAATTAGGTCACCCTTGGTCAAAAAACAATCATATCTGACTTAGGGTTCAGTGCTCATCTCTGTTTCTAGCCAAAGAAAGTGCACTGCAAAAGTTTCCATGAACATGTGGCAGATATACCTCAACAAAGCAGTGCACGGAACACTGTTTATCTTCCAACTGAAGTGGTCCCTGTTTATCTACTTGCAATTTCTTGCTCTTGAATTCCTATATTGGCAGGAGCTGGGACAGAGACGGGAGTTCACTCCGTCATGTAGTACCCAGGAATCGAATTCTAACCTTCCAGTCAGCTAGTTCAGCACCTTAACCACTGCAGCCACATTACATTCCTGTCAGATGAAGTCAAGGAAAACCCAGTGGGAGGAAGGTCCAACACAACATCATATTATATTTTAGTCCAACAGTGTTACAACAGTGCTTTGTCATGACAACTGCATTGTCCGAGGACAGTGATGGTGAACCTTTTAGAGACTGAATGCCCAAGGAGGAGAAGGTGGCACACAGCTAGGCACCGCATGTTCCCACACAACCATGTGACATCACTGGTGCACCTCTGGTGACATCATGTGTGGGTGACATCAAGGTGTGCCAGCGATGTCATGTGGGCACATGCACATGACTCCCCCTGAGTGTGCATGACCCCCTGCAGGTCTGCATGGCCCCCATGGATGAAACCACACACACACACACACACACACACACACACACACACACACACACACACACACACACACACACACACACACACACACACACACACACACTGGTGTGCAAACCCCGATGGCTGCGCATGCCCCCTGCAGGTGCGTATAACCCACCCATGGATGCCCCACCAGCACCTCTTCTGTCTCATAGGAGGGGTGGGTGGGAGGTTGTCTGGCCATCTTACCTCATCCCTAGTGCCATCTCTTCCCAGGTGGGATTTCAGCCTCCCCTCTTACCTCCCTATTGGTGGAGGGATAGGTACAGGTGGGGAAGTGGCACTGCCATTGGCACCAGTGGTGTGGTGCTTGCCCACAATGGTGTACATGCCAACAGAAAGGGCTCTGCATGCCACCCGTGGTACACGTGCCATAGGTTAACCTACACTGTCCTAGCATGACAACAGCAAGGATTGGGGTGTGTGTGTGTGTGTTGGGGTTGGACATTTTCATGCAAACTTTATGGAGCAGGGGCACAAGATACAATATGTGCAAATACAGAAAAATACAGCAGTTTAGGAATGAGTACAAAATAAACAACCTCAGCAAGGCGTTTTAAAATAAATCATATTTTGGCAAGATAATATGTGACACAGCTTTGTGTCATATATTCCTCCATGTTTGAATCGATTTCGAACCTGGGAAAACCAATTAAAATCTATTCACACATGAATGGATTTATTTTTATGATCAGCAATCTGAATCAATGCAAAATAGGACTGTTTGCTAATTAAGACAAACCCTTATTTCATAAAGTAATATTACTTTACATTGACCTTGCTTTCATTTTGATTCTCTGATACAGCTGTATACTAACTTTCCCTGAGTCTGGTAGGTACTTGATTTTGGACAGTGATAAAGTTCTCAATTGACCAAAACATTATCACCCATGCTAACTGCGCAAGCCATAAAAATCATGGTTTTCAAGTATCTTCTTGTGCTTTAAAAACAGCTACACTATAATGAAATCAGCTGGTGAACCCTTTCACAGTATAATGAATAAACATAATCACCTGCTATTATTCACTTATTTATTTTAGATCTTGTCTTCCTGCAGAAATATGTCCGGTGTGACAACAACAGTATAATAGATAAAATCCAAGCCATCGTAATAAATTGTATTGCTATATGCAACCGGAGCAGATAAAAACAAATGAAACTAAATCTGTCACAAAGGAAGAAGCATGCAGTGTTGTAGTAAAGTATATTAGCTTGTAAAGCAGACCAAAGATCTATTTAAATTAGAAGAACTTTATTATTTGTGGACAGTGCTCTCCCTAAGGAATAATTTCTGAAGATTAGAACTGAAAAGGATTTTCTACCAAAGACACCTATAATATTATAGAGACACAAAGCAGGGTCTTTAACATGGTCCCTCATTTGTATGGAAGAAAGTAATCCTTGAGATGATCCTAATCCAAGGCATTGAAGGCCAGGGTGGGTTATAAGTGGACCTCTAGATGATCTTGTCCCATGACTCCTATAACCTTTGTTTACATAGAGAATAATGATGAATCTGGGGACTTGCATACACTTTTGGAAGGGGTACTTGTTTCCTAAGTGTCATACATAGCATTCCATTATTAACCTTTTTAGGGGATGGGGTGGGAAGTAACTTTGGTGTGCACATGAACAAACCCTCCTCCAGTATCTACACACATGTCTGCCACAGCATGTGTTTTTACTCAGCTCTATATCATGTTCCAGTGGAACTGTAGTGGCCTAGTGGTTAAGACACTCAACTTGATGACTGGAAGACCAGCACTTCAAGACTCGAGTGCTGCATGATAGAGTGAGTTTCCATCTCTGTCCTAGCTCCTGCCAACCTAGTAGTTCAAAAGCAAGAATTTGCAATTAGATAAATTGGCACCACTTTGGTGGGAATGTAACAGTGTTCTGTGCACTCTGGTGTCTAGTCATGTCTGCCACATGACCATGGAAATGTCTGCAGGTGCAGAAGCTCTGGCCCTTTGGCTATAAACTGTGGTGAGCATCATAACCTAGAGTCAGATACAACTGGCTTATGAGCATAGGCAACCTTTACCTATATCATTTTCCAGTAAGCTTTATTTTATTAATGGGCATGGAAAGGTAAACTGAGGCTTAATCTGGAATTTTGATCAGATGTGCTTATACCTCAGAGGAATTCATGTTGTACTTCTAAATGAATGAGAGACATCTCATGTACTTCAGTGACGCACCATGTATCATCATGGCCAGGCCTGATACTATTATACTATTGCTTTCATATCAAGCTTCCATTGGCTGAAAGACAAGTAAACACCCAAGCACAAGACTTTGTTTCACACACGGTACACTATAGGTAGAAGTTTCACTTTGTGGCTCAGATGTCCTTGATAGCTTGATGATAGCTTGATTTAAAAAAGACCACATCTTATTATAATTTTCATCATCTAATTTTAATTTTCATGGCATATATCAGCTTGCCATGAAGTGACCAAGACACTATGATCACGGAGCAAGCCATCTCCTGCAGCACATATGAAATACAACATGCAGGATTTATCACCAGGACTCCATGGACTGTCTCAGCCTTGATAATATTATCAAGGTGCACCTTCACAGCCAGTCCATCTGGCATGGCCTCTTCCACCTCCATGACCATTGGGAATCAAAGTTCATCCTCCACTCATTTTGCCCTTTGGCCTAATATGATGGTTTCCAGTGGCATTTCCTCCGGTGAGGGGACCATCATTCCACCTGTAGCCATTGGTCCCTTTAGGGAGTCAGATTATTTACCACCACACAACACTCAGCGTTGAGTTGCTGGCTGTATGGTCTACTCCATTACCATAGTGGGATGTCTGGCCAGACTGGGGTACACATCAAGATAAAGAAGAATTCTGTCCATGTGAGTTCTCAATAATATGGTGAGACCTTACAAGATTTTATAAGATATTTGAAATTTTCAGAGTTGGCAATAAATATTTTTTATTAAAAAAAAATAAAAACTGAATACAAATGTATTTAAAAAAGAAACATGCTCATGAATCACATTTTAAATGAAAGTAGGCTTTTAGAAGATACATCACTACAAATCATGGTTTCATCTTTTAAAAACATCAGAAGTGATTATTCCACCATAATGATGAATCCAAATGACACAATACTTGATTACTGCCGATGCAACAACCAGGGTCTCGTGTGGCTGGAGGTCACAATTTTTCATCTGTAAACATTATTTAGAAAGTCAGGTATTTTTGTGAGATTCTCTGAGAAATGGAAAACAAAAGACATGTCAGTCACATACCAATGTGAAGTCTGTGCCTTCTTTGTTTATATTTTAGCAAGGTCAAGAGGGGACCTCAGCTACTGAATTAAAGATCTTGTATTGAGTCTTGGCTTGGAATGAGTCCAGCTACATATCACAGGAACTTCAAAATGTGTACGTGAATACACAGAAGATATTCTGTTAGCCCAATAGAAACACATCCCAACACAAAATCCTTAGAAATCTATTGCAAATATTCCAAAGCCAAGTGCAGTTACAACCCAGTGGTGTCCTACAAAGGCCTGTCTCTCCCTAAGGTATCATGTCTCCCTTCAAGGTATCTTGGTTTTCTTAGTATCACAAATGTCATGTTTTCATAACATCAGTGATCAGCCTCTTTAAATACAGCTTACAGAGGCTCAAGGCACCTGAGGTAACTTTCCAAATCCTGTTTCAGGAACCCCCTGGAAATACTTTAGAAATGTGATAATATTATTTTTTAAAAAATCCTAGTCTGAAACTTGTAGCAAAGAAATTGTGAGAGGATAGCAAATGAGGAAAAACAGGGTGAGGGAAGCTAGAACATTGATTTAAAGAGAAGAACAAGCAAGTGTAGACATTTATATAAGCAAAATCAGGTAGAGAAGGGAAGGGAAGTTTTTATCATTTTTCTGCCCATTTCACACACTTCATTTTAGGGGAAAATGTTAGTTGTCAGATGTCATGCTTTGAGTATGAGGGCAGTTGCATTTCAGGAAGACTGGACAGCCAGACTCTCTTCCCCATTTCTTTAGAGCAGAATGTTTGTCCTTATCTTGGAATTACATGAAATGAAGGCAGTATGGAAGAAATGGAGAAAGTAGCAAAATAGAAGCTGACTTGTTGAAATCCACACGAGTGATATGACACGCTGTCCATGGTGCTGCTTGGATATGGCAGCTGATTCAGAATATGTTTGCTGGACTATTAACAGGGGCTGACCATATGGAACATATAATGTTGATTGAATATATTCATTAGTTTCTGGGCATGGACCTCTGGAAACACTCTAGTCATTTAATCTCAATCTAACATGCAACATGGACTTTCTTCACCTGTAGGAACCTTTCTGCACAGTGACATCTTTCTCCCTGGCCTGCTCATGTCCCCATGCCATTTGAGGACCAATGTGAATCAGACTGTAGTACTAACAGTAGCCACACAGGTTGATTAGAGAGGGTTGATGGTTGGAAAAGGATTGTAAACCAGTTTCCATGATGTTAACTTCAGAGTGCAACTGAATAAGAAAAGGAATGGCATAATATTTTTTGTAATGCTAACATAGTATATACTTGGGCATAGTAAGTGCCTGCTTGCACTCACTCCAAGGTTGCTGGATGCCTGAGTTTCGAGCATCTGGCACCCTTGTAGTAAATGCCTGCCTGCACTCACTCCAAGGTTGCTGGACGCCTGAGTTTTGAGTGTCCAATAACCTTGGAGTGAGTCCAGGCAGGCGCTGAATCCAAGGGTGCCAGATGCTCAAAACTTGGGCGTCTGCCACCCTTGGAGTAAGTGCCTGCTTGCGTTCACTCCAAGGTTGCTGGATGCCTGAGTTTCAAGCCTCCAGCAACCTTTGAGTGAGCGCAGGCAGGCGCTGAATCCAAGGGTGCTAGATGCTCGAAACTCAGGCGTCTGCCACCCTTGGAGTAAGTGACTGTTTGCGCTCACTCCAAGGTTGATGGATGCCTGAGTTTCGAGCATCCAACAACCTTGGAGTGAGCGCAGGCAGGCACTTACTCCAAGGGTTCCAGACGCCCGAGTTTCAAGCATGTGGCACCTTTGGGTCCAATCCACCCCTTCCTGTAGTGATGGATTGTTACGGGGGTGGTGGATTGGTTCAAATCCAGCACCCCCGTAGCGATGAAACTAGGGTTGGGGAAAAGCAGGCTGGCACGTTTCTCCCTGACCCTAGTTTCATCGCTACAGGGACAAACTGTGCGGTTAGTCCCTGACGTCAGGGCTTTTTTTTTTTTTTTTAGCATTGTTCGATCCATGGATCGGACAACGCTAAAAACCAGATAATGACATGACTTGTGGAACCAAGTCATAATGTCATCTAAGGTACTAGTGTACTAGGGCATAGTAAGTGTTAACATGTATCAAAAGCAAAAGATCCTGTCTGTGTTGTCTTGGGCAAGCTCTGCTATCCTATGGTGCCACTTCTGTGTACTGCACATAGAAAACAACATGTGTTTATAGTTTAAACTGTAAGCCGCCTAGAGTCAGGTTCGCCTGATTGGGGTGGGATAATAAATCTAAATAAATAAATAAATAAATAGATTAAAGCTATATAGCTATGGATTTTTGTATAGGAGTTTATTCTTGCCTGGAGAGCCTGCAAGCAAAGAAGAGCTACTCCTTTGTGGACATGACTCTTTCCATGTGGATAAAATGAGAGCAGAATGATGAAGACCTAGGTGTTTTCCCTCTTGTGTTGAATGAAAGAAGGGAGAATAATGACTGACATTTGTGTCAAGACTATAATTGCCACAGTCAGGAAGACTGAAGTACACTAGATTTCAATTTGCCACCCAGGAAGGAAAAAAGGACAAAAGATGAGATGATATACTGGAAGGGCAAACACAATGTCAACCATGTCTGGGTAGAGAGGGAAAATGTTGGAACATTTGATTTCTCCTCTCGACAGCTTGCAGTCAGGTTAACCTCTTTGATGGAATTACTCATTCAATTCTGCAGCACCAATCCAGGGAAGAGGTTAAAAAAACTTTGTGGGAAAATCCCCTCATGAAAGTTAGTAGAAGTTCTTCAACTACAGTAATACCTCATATAACATTAGTATCGAATAACACTAAAATTGCATAACATTAAGGAATCTGGGGGGAAGAATTGCATCAGATAACATTAAGATCCTATGGGATGCTTCAGATAACAACCGCTAAAGCCTGTGTGGTTACAATGTATCTCTATGGATCCCATAGGATTTTAACATGCATCAGATAACACTAAAAATCATATAACACCAAGACTTGTGGAACCAGGTTTTAGTGTTATATGAGGTTTTACTGTATATTTGTAGCCAAATTCTCTTAGCACCATTCTGAATTCCCTATGTCCGATGCCAAAACGGGTAAATATCATTTAAATGCTGAATGGACATTTTTAAAATAGATGTTTAAAGATATGTATTGCATATACTCATTACGTTGAATTTAGGTCAGACAGCTGCTCTCTTTCCTGTGAATCCCTTTTCAAATAGCACAATCCTTACATCTGATTGCTACAGATTTAATATAGTGTCTGTTTTAAACCTCAGCTGATTGAACAATAGAAGAGGGACACCTGTATTGGCAGGCCTTCTGATAGAGTCAGGCCTTCTGATAGACTGCTTGTACTGGTAGCCATATCCATTTTATTGGTATTTAGCTTAGTAATAAAAAGGTCACCCTTTCTTGAAGCCCAGTCATATCAGCACTGTCTGTGTCTGCAGATTTTTCCATTGACATGCAGTAGACATGTCTAGGCACAGAATGCTGTTTACCTTCCCACCAAAGTGGTCTATGTTTATCTACTTGCAGTTTCTTGCTTTCCAACTGCTAGGTCAGGAGGAGCTGGGACAGAGATGGGAGCTCACTCCATCATGCAGCACTCAAGGCTTGAACTGCTGACCTGCCAACCTTCTAGTCATCAAGTTCAGCATCTTAACTACCAAGTCACCGCAGTCCCCTAGTTTAACAATAATTCTTAACAATATGTTTGATTATTAAAAGCAATACTGACAACTGCATTGGGTTATGTAAGCTCACAACCATACATTTTTAGCATATTGCTTTCCATAATAGCATCATTTATAGTTATAAAAAAAACCTAGGTGTTGCTATAAAGACATGTGTGTAGAAAACATCATATAACATACTTTTTCTAGGGATCAAATCATTTAGCTAAAAGGAACACAGGACATCAACATTTTCTACTATTATCTCCCCACTTATACAGATCAACAGTCCATCCCTTAATCACTCCTTGAATCAATCTTTGGCAATTTTTCTGCTAAAATGGCTATTTCTGTGCCATTGGAGGGCTTCTAATGTTTTCATTTATGAGTGTTTCAAAGACCCCCCCCCCAAAAAAAAAAAAAAGATGGAGACTTGTCTGTAGGTATCTGTAGGGTGTGGTTGGGTGACAAAAGCAGCTGGGTATGATGTTCAGGACTGTGGTAACATGTCCCTGTGTTTTCCCCTCTATCTCAATGATCCCTTTATTTTATTTTTATGGAATAAATGAAAACAGCTCTAGATCACCATATCACCTTTTTGCTAGGCCTTGGTTCTTATGAAATACTGTTCCTGAAATGTGCTTAGAATGTTGCTACACACCTCACAGGTGTGTAACCATGTCAAAGCTAAACTTTCATTTCATCATGATTGCTTCTTCTATGGATGTTGTCTGGGGGAAATGGATGGGAAAAGATTTAGCACTGGTTCCCTACAAATCTGCGATGTCTTGTGGATGATAAATAGTCATAAATACAGAAAATAAGAAAAAAGACCTAGTGATAAAATGAAAGAATGCTATGATATTCTCATCTATTTAATTAAACATACAAAAGACACATACAAATGATGTAATAAAACTCAACTCCAGCTTCTTCTCTGTATTTGAAGAATCAGTGAAATATTTCCCATTTCACTGGGTGATGGAGGGGAGCACCACCCAGGCCTTGGTTATACAGACCAGTTTGGTTTTACTCTCTTGGATAAGATCCAGGATGAGATGGTACTTATTCACATTTGATCTAGTATTCAACAACATCAACGACAGAGTGGAGGGTCAAGGCTACACTACATATGACAGAGATGCTACACCTGGCTTGGTGGATCACAGCTAATATGAATCTAATGTAGGAACTTACCCATCAGTCTGGTCATCCATCCGTCATGTATAGTGTAGCCTTGACCCTCCACTCTGTCATTGATGTTGTTGAATACTAGATCAACTGTGAATAAGTACCATCTCATCCTGGATCTTATCCAAGAGAGTAAAACCAACCTGGTCTGTATAACCAAGGCCTGGGTGGGTGATAGAGTGGTGCTCCCTTCTCATCATGTCCACCCAGTTTCTCAATCAGCCATCAGGGTAGACTGGAGAATAGGGTTCACCATCAAATCCAGGGACATCTTGAATGGGAGCCATGACGCCCATTGAGTTATCCCAACACTATTCCCACACATATGATTGGGCATACTCTGGACTTGATTTTCTTGATGAAACAGAGAGGTGATCTGAGGGTGAGAGAGATCATCATGGTTGGATCACTACTTGCTGCAATTTATGATGGAGATGATGAACCTTCCCTGTGGGGTGCTGGGACCGATTAAGATGGTCTGTCCTCATAGGCTTACGGACCCTAATGGTTTCCAGAAGGATTTGCAAGGGTCTTTGACCAAACAAGATGGTGATACTGTCATCTCCCTAGTGGAAAAATGGTGCATGGAGACCACTAGAGCGATTGACAGTATCACTCCCAAAAGTCAAATCCAGCTGAGTTCATCTGACTCCACAGTTTAATCAAGAACTGTGAAATCTGAAGTATAGAAGTAGGAGGATAGAGGGCATTTGTAGGAGAGCTCACACAGATACAACCTCACAGCTGTTAAGGAATGCTCCAGGAGCTATGCCAGTGTTATAAAATTAATGAGCAACTGCTATAATATCCAATGGATTCAGAGCACTGGCAGCAAACAAAAAGAACTGTTTCAGATAGTCTCAGAACTCCTGGGTGAGGGCGAGGGAGGCAAATGGTGAATTTACAGCCAACAGTTGCCAACTGTGAGTAGTTGGCAACAGATTTTAAGACCAAGGTGAAAGACATCTGTAGAGACCTCAATTACAAATGTGATTCAATAGATTGGAAGGAGATCTCCAGTATGCCATCTGTCCCATGTGTTTTGGAGCAGTTTCAGCCAATAACAACCCAGGAGGTCTCAAAGATGCATGTGAGCTGTAAAGCCACCACATATCTTGCAGGCCTATCCTACTGAGGCAAAATAAATTTCTAATATCAGACACAATTGTAGTTTCTTCACATAAAACTACTGGCCCTCTCACCTCTTCTAAGTGTCTCCTGCTGTCCTGTGTCCTCTCAGGGCTTGTTTCTGCAGTCATTGGCAGAGACATAAAAGTTTAGGTTACTCTACATGTTAGACAGATTGAGTTTGGCTGAGTGAGCATATTCTGCAGGCATTGGAAACTCATTTATCACTTGATGTGAGATGGGAAACACAGTATCTGGCCTTTGATCTGTGATGACTTCTTCATATGTGCACTTCACTGTTCGTTAATATCATTGTTCATATGCTGTGAAATTTGGACAAACCCCCCCTTTATTTCATTTGCTCTCCCTGGAAATAAATGAAGTGGTACATTTGTCAATTGATCTAACAATACTGTCAATTGATCAAACCTCAGCTGCAATGCCAAGGATGCTACATACAGCCTGCAGCACTCATTGAAGCTTCAAAAAGGTAAAAAGTGGAACTTATGAAACCATCATAAATGGAATAGAGCATAAACATAATGGCATAATATCTCCAGCAACTGTTTCTAGAAAAAGAGACTGGTGTGTCTTTGATTTTCAGTGAGGGACATTAAAGTTGGAGTGGGATTGCCTCAAAAGAAGAGGTGAGTGGCAGAACATTTCTCACTCTGTTTATAAAAGCTTTCCTGTTACTTCAAAGGGCAGGTTTTGAGCCTGAATTTTTTTTTTGTAATTTCAGACAAAATCCCAGCAAAATCTACTGCTCTAAATTTTGTGCACCCAAAATTTAGTTGTTTTACTGCTAAATTTCTAGTAGTTCTATCTGGGTTTTGAAATGTTACACCCAGCTTCTGAACAAACCTGAATCATGAGTAATAATTGCATTGCAAAGAGGAAAAAGTTCTGCAATTTAATAACATGAAGAACTGTAACCATTGCATGGCAGGTGTGTTCAAACGTTTTAATGATCAGAACACTCTCCTCCAACCCCTTTTCTATAAAAGTCTACTTCAGCCTTTGTATTGTGGCTGCATAGATTATCAACTATTGACAATTAAATTACATATATACCAACATGAAAATGTTCACCCTTGGGAATTGCTTTTGAATAGAGTGGTCCTACTCAGTTCAATTGAGATCTAGTGGTATTTAGGCTCTGTTAGTAGATTTCCTTATAGAAGACAAATCAAGAGAAAATTACATTATTTTTAATGATACTGTTTCATCATTGTCTGAATAAATTTTAAAGTCTATGGGTTTTCCACTTAAGTTGAATTCCATTCTCTATTTGGTTCTTCCTCACAAAGTAATAAACATGAGAGCATGTGTATCTAGTGGAGTATCTAGAGTCTGTATTTCATTAGCCAACTACTTTGCAATATGATAATTTAACTCATCAAGTGAAAATTTGTCACTGGAACACAAACATTAGCACAACACTCAAAGTAAAACCTTAATTGCTAAAAAAAAGGAGATCCATCAGCATCATACTAAAAAATAAACTCAGCAAGGTGACCTTTGCCCCTCAACTCCAGAGTAAAAAAGATGGACACTACGTTGGAATTTAACTCAGGGCCATTTTATTAACTTTCAACTTTATTAATTGTAACTCTGCCGCACCTGTATTGGGGCCTGAGTAGTGTGGGTCTATGAGATGAAGCAAAGGTAATCATCTTACACCTTCTCCACTCCCATCTAGGTGAATCCCTGCTCCCCAGGAGTATCCTGTCCTTAAACAGTCCCCCATCCAGGTTTGCAATTCGGGTGCAACAACCAATGCTACCTTCAAGCCTTACAGCTAAAGGCCATTAGCAAGCTCAATGGGCCATCAGTATACCACCACCACCCCAGCTGGGAGTCGAACCGTACAGTTCTGCAGTCCTGGCTGTTTGCCACACCGTGACCCATTCCCAAATAATCCTGGGGCTTCACCTACCTTCTAAATCCTGCACTACCCACCTCAGCAAGGGGTTATAACTTTGATACACTGCTTGCCCCCACCAGACCAATGAGCTCATCCTGGAGGCCCTGCTGCAGGTCATTCAAGAAGGTATCAATTCCCAAGGCCATCAGATGGACACCATCTGCTTGGTAAAGTTCCAGATGTTCCACCCAGATTTCCAGATTTCCGGGTGCTTGATCACGGTGTCAAGTCCTTCAGTAAAGAACTTGGCCACCACTCTATTGACCCCCCCCCTTGCCTTGTGAATGTGGCGGCCGTCACAGTCCACCCACCACCATCTCCAAGGATAATATCGGACCAAATTAAATGAATCGCAGGCCAACGTCACTTGATTTCTGCCAGATCATATTTTATTGCTAAGCTGATGGCAATGCCTTTCATCCAGCTGAAGTCATTGCCTCCCAAGTGTAATACTAACACATCTGTGGGTGACTCCACAGCACCGGTAAACAGGCCAGGCAGAAGCTCATTCAAAGTCATTCCGCATCTGCCCCTCCATTCCAGCAGGGCCTTTACCCCCAAACCCAACTGAGTACCCCAAGGTGATGTGGCCACTTGTTGCATTGCCCAGTAAATGAAAATGTGGCCCACCACTTGAACACACATACTTCGGTCTCCTAACATCCAACCTGTAACAAGAAATAATATTGAGGGTGCCAGTAAGTAAAAAATTCAAAATACCAATGGCCTAACATAAACTTGGAACTTCCCAGATGCCCAAAACCCCACATTTTTAATTTCTTCCAGTAAGTATCCAATGGTCATTGCTGTGGAGGCCACCCAAATCCAGAATGAATGGGTACCAAATCACATTTCCCCAAGGCCAATGGCACAGAGTGCTTCACTGGTCACTTCCTAAAATTGGTACTTCATCAGGGGTGAACCATTGACATGCCTGAACAACGGTCCAAGGCCCATCTCCCTGCTTCTGCATGTAAGCCTTAAGTGCCCACACTGGGCACAGTGCCTGTTGCAAGCACAGACTCAGTCTGACTTCCACATCCCAAGACAGCTGATTGGATTTGATGTTCTGACCCTCGAAATAATAACACACCCATTCCAGGTGATATCGGCTAACCTAAGAGCTTTCCCAGTGCCATCCTGTTTTGAAGCAACCACTAATTTGCTGACCCTGAGATGGTGCATGAAATAGTAGCACCTGAAAAGAGGTGGCACAGATTGATTTGATTTGATTTGATTTATTGGATTTGTATGCCGCCCAACTTGGCTACGTGTCTCAAGGTGGCTAACAACAATCACAATACATCTAAGAATAGAATAGAATAGAATAGAATGACAAAACACAAGTGTGCATCATATAAAATTGCAAAACATTTCAGAAACATTACAAAAAACCATTGCAAAAGCAGATACCAGCCCTCTGCAACTGTAGCCACATCCCCTCTGGCCGGGTGGCTGATGGACAGGGGGGTGTCTGGTGGTGGTAGCATAGTCCTTGTAGCCACCAGCCCTTCACAGCTGTGTCCACTTCCCTCCAGCTGGACTGCAGCTTTTGCCTCTTCCCCTCCAATCAGGTGGTCAATGGACAGAGGTCCGGGGTGGGGTGGTGCAATTCTTATCATCTGCCAACCCTCCAGTTGTTGCCTCTTCCCCTCCGGTTGGGCGGGCAATGGATGGAGGTCTGGGGACAGCAGCGACAGCAGCACAGTTCTTATTGGTCCCTACGAGGGCACAAAATGGCATCCACAGTTGAGCATGTGCCCACCCAAAAGTGTGGCTCCCTGTCACCCGGGATGCCCGTACACTGGGGGCAAGAGCCCTACTTGCCACCCAGTCCTCCCTGTCATGGAGCCAAGCAGCGCTGAAGCTGTGTCAGGCAGGGAGGCTCTCTGCGAAGGACTTCACCACACACCCAGAGTAGCAACCACAGGTTTGTGTGCATGCACGAAGCACGTGTGTGGCCAAGGCATTGTTCCCAGCCACAACGGAGGCCACAACGGCCAAAGCCTTGGCCTGTTTATCCCTGCCACTTGGCCAGAGAGAACCTGAACCTGGCAAGGAGAGGGGCTCCATCAATAGTTCAGCAGATAGGAGAGTGTCTGTTTCACTCTCCTACTGCTGAACAGAAGCCCAAAGCTGGGGAGGAGCTACCCTATAAGGCAATAACTGGTTCCTCCCCCTCTCAGCCCAGCATACCCCTGGGCATGCCCTCTTCATCTCCTTTCAAGAGAAGGGGGGCAAGGCCACTCCCTGAGGCAAGATGCTGTCAGGCATGGTCCCTTGTGTGGCCCTGAGAGGGCACGTGCTATATCTTTAGCTATTTTGCCACACCAGTTGTTGCAAAGTGTCCTAGTATTTTTTAAAATGATTTGCAGCACTGAGCTTGTTTGACTAGGCAGTCCTGTTTTAGTGGTGACCTTTTCCAGATCTTTATATTATGCTAAGAAAAACCTAAAATTTCCTGGGGCTTGCTCTAAACTGCTGTTGAGGGTTTTAAAGTTTTTGCTTTCTGGATGACCTCTTGAGCTGGCTCTCTATACTTAGAGATGCCCTATTGTATGCCCAGCTAATGGAATTTTCTATGGATTCTGAAGCCTGGGGGGATGGTGGAAGAAAGCAAGCATCATGTCAAGAAAAAAAATCTGTTGATGAAAACAAGGAATTTAAGCACACAGTATTCTTGGAGCACTGTTCTAATTGCTGAAGTATCTGCCACAAGCTCAAGATATGATGTTGTTGAGTCTTATTTAGATTACGTGAGATGCACATCAGAATGGAAAGTAAAACAGTTGTACAGTTCCAAAGGCAGTCAGAATATTCTTTTTGTCATCCTTTGTTGTGCTGTGTTTCAAGCCATTTCACATTAAATGAACCTTGTATCTATGGATTTTTGCACTATTCTTCAAAGACCCATGAGTTGAAGCACAGCTAAGAAAGAATGATAATTGTCATCTTTTTGCCTACTCAGTGTATGGAACAAATAATTTATCCTTTGTCTGGTGCTATGCAAGCAGTACAAAGGTACCCCATTCATGTTTAGCTTGCATACTTTTAAACAAATAAAAATGTGCAATATTTGCCTGTGGTTAGCAAGGAAAGTGAGATGTCGTAATAAAGGAGTAGCTTCACCAGTTCTACACCCCTAGTGAATTTCCATGGCCTAGGGGTTATTTGAACCCAGGCATTTTGAATCCAATAGTCTATCCATTACACCACACCGGGTATGCCTGCCAATATAAAGTTGGCTGAAAAGCTTAATATTTCCTTGAATTGGCAAATAGCCTTTGTTTCAATTCACAATCATCTAATTGCCTCCTAATTTTTTCCTCACCCTAAGAAAGGCCAAGCTTGTTCCTGCCTGCCTAATCTCATCTAGTCCCCTTCACATCAGTGCAATATTTGACATGCCCAGTTGTCTTCTCTATACTGCCAGTTGTCTCCCTCTCTTCTGTTTGGTTGCTTTTCTGCTGAGTGGTTGATTCATTGAAATGTGTCTCTCAAAAGTTGTTCATTTCTTTGACTGTCACAAGGGCCTCTCTATCTCTCTGTCAAAGTCACAGCAAGAGGCAGTTTAGCACATATCAATGGGAGGAAAGAGCTGCTATGGGAAGAGAGGCAACTTTTTTGAATACAGGCAGGAATGACAAGTGTGCCAAATAAATGTTCCAAGTTAGGGGGATATGGGATTTAACAGCATCCATTCTTCAGTGAATGAAGTCTTCCTGCATTTTACCAGGTTCATTCTTATTGTATGTGGAGAGTCTCCAAATATTAATGGGGTATGGAAGTATGAGAGTGATAGTGTGTCTACTGGCACTCTAAGGAACTCTAACTACTCTCTAGTGAAGTTATATTGAAGTTAGTGATTTTTGTCAGGGACTTCAGTTTGTGAGTGAGTGAGTGAGTAATGACTACAGAGGGTAATTTGTTGCCTATAATAATCCTGATGCTCTCTCTACTGCCTCTTTCCAGTTCCTTTAGGAGATAAGATACCATTTTAATGACATATAACAAGGGTTCTCAACCTACAGCCCATGGGCCAGCCCTGCCCCACAGCACCATTACATGTGGCCACTGCTGCCACCACCACCACCACCACTAGAAGTGGAAGCAGAAGTGGATGCATTTACAACAGTTGTAAAAACACCAGGGTATGTCATAGATGCATTTATGACAGCCATGGACACATTTTAAATCTGTGTTTGTGGCGGATGGAACTACCAGTGCAACCTGCCCAGCTGTCTGAGGGGGTGCATGGCTTGACACATGGCTTGGTACATGGCTTGGCTCATGGCTTGAAAAGGTTGAGAACACCTGACATAGAGCATCAGTATAGTATTTGTACTGCACATTGTATAATAACAATTGTATGTCATCAAATGACATTCCTTTCCAGGGTTTTCTAGGTACAGAATACACAGAAGTGATTTACAATACAGCTTGTCCCATTTAATGATGACTGTGCAGGTTGTCCTATTGGAAAACATGAAAATAATTCATGAAACTGAATGTCAGGTTACTACATAGCAAATCTACTTTAATCAATTGAAAAAGGTAATTTGTTGTTGTTCAGTCACACAGTCAAGTCCAACCTCTGGACCCTGTGTTCCACCATATACCATATTCCACCATCATCCTCCGCAGCCCACACAGATCTACACCCATTGCATCGACAATTGTCATAGTGCCTATAGGGAAAAAATTAGTGGATAAAATTAAAAGCAGAAATTAACAAACATTTACATATCAAAATATTATTATTGCAATATTTAATTATCTTATATTCTTATCTTGTACTCTTATATTACAATACTTAGTCTTTTTATACTTAGTGTACTTAAATTGAACTTTCTTGCTTTCTTTTTGGAAACAAAATTATCAACAGAGCTTTGTTTAAGAAGTTCATTTTTTGCTGAAACATTGATAACACAGTTAAGCTTTTATTGGCTTCTGGTAAATTTGAGATGGTTCTTTATAATTTTTGGGTCATTAAAATTTTGTGAGATTTTTTAATGCAAATGAAATAGAGATACTACAGAATTTGTTTTTTATTTGTCCAAATTTCAGTATAGGATTTTTTTTTTTGCTTTGTTTAATTTCACAAAGAGACTAAATTAGACTTACTTTTCCTGGCCTTCTGGTCTTAGTCAAGAATTCTCTGACACATTTGCGTGGACTGATAGGGAATTCTGGGAATAGGCTGTTTGGCCCAATATAGCAGAAGCCAATATACAATTTTCGGGGACCATATTGGCCCCATTCACATTTACACCTACCATTCCTACCACCATTACAATTGTTGTTCTACTCCTGAATTTTTTCAGGGTGGCAGTAAAAGCAACTGGAGGGAAAATCTCTGCATTTTCCTTTATAAGCAAAGTGGAACTGGAAGTCTGTAATTCAATTACAGAGAAAGGTTATATGAGTTGTTCTTCTGGTGGTTGTTCCTGATTTTTGTTTTGAAGGATCCTTTTCCTCCGGTTTCATTGGGTTTATTTTCCACAGCCACTGCTTAAGGCTGTCTTAAAGGAAACACCGCATGAAGAATTGCAATGCATAAAAATGCACAAATTCAAATTTTAATTGAATTTGATAAAATAAACAGATGAGTATTTTCAATTTCTGAAAACATGAAAAATATTTGTTTGTTGTTAAGTTGTTAAATTGGATAGATACAAAGAAGGAATGGTGTTCAAAAATAGAAACAAATTTCTGAAACATATTGACCAAAGTGATGTCGAGAATTAATGAACATTAAGATGGTTGTAGCAGGACAGGTGAAAGACATAACTTCTTCATCTGACACATTACCGATTTATGAAATAATTTTTAGAAGTTCAAGTAAAGGTCAACTAGTTAATAAAGCTTTAAATAATACTTTTACAGAAAGAATCAGACTGATTCATGATAAGCAGTTTTAACTTATTTAGATAAGGCATTTCTGAATATCAGACTCTAGGAAGAAGTACCAGAGGCAGGCTGTTGACGTCACATCCTGCTACCAAGCTCCTGAAAGCATTGCATTGTCTCCTATTGGAAAAATGAGACTAAGCCCTATTGACTGTGGCTGAAGTTCAGAAAGGCTTTTGCCACATAGTTGATTCACTACAAGATTATTACATATTCTACAGCATTAAGCTACCAGTTGTGTTACAGCTGCCATCACCCTGAGCCAACATGACCAGTGGTTGGGAATGATGTGGATTGTAATCCAACACAAGCTTGAGAATCATTGTTGTTTGGGACTCAAATCACATTTTAAAATGTATTTCAATTCCCTGCCATTGAAAATGTCATTTTTTTTTATCCGAAACAATCCTTTCTCAAGGTTTTCTTGGGAGTGTTCAGCACTAAATATGTTTTCTGCTCTAAATTCCTAACCTCATCACCTTATTTTCAAAGGCATTGACCATCCAGGCTGGCCCCATTAATTTACCTTATGAAAAAGTAAAATTTTATTCTAAGTGTCTTTGGTCAGGCCTAAAATGTGCTAATTGAAATAGACTAGAAGGGTTATTGATTTTCTTGGTAGGAAAGCTATTTTATGAAAGGTCAAACTAATAGATCCAGAAAAAGTATAACAACTAACCAAGTATTCTTCCAGAGGATGTCCCTGGAGTAAGATGATTGCTGGCTGTTATTTGTTGAAGACCTTATTTCAATTAGTACAATAGTTCCTTTAAATTAAGGGGATCTAAACAAATACTGGATCATAAGGAAAGCTGAGTGCAGAAGAATAGACACCTTTGAAATGTGTTGTTGGAGAAGAGTTTGGAGAGTGCCCTGGACAGTGAGGAGAACAAATCGGTCAATCTTAGAAGAACTCAACCCTGATTGCTTCTTGGAAGGTAAAATAGTGAAGATTACCGTAAGCTAAAGTACTTTGGGCATCAAATGAGAAGAGAAGATTCACTTGAGAAAGCCTTGATGCTGGGAAAGGTGGAGGGCAAAAGAAGAAGGGAGTGGCAGAAAATGAGATGGCTAGATGGTATTATGGATACAATGGACACAGAGTTGGACAGACTGAGTAGGATGGTGAAGGATAGAGGTGCTTGGTGTGCAATAGTTCATGGGGTCACAGGGGGTCATAATCGACTGTGCGACTGAACAACAAAAACAAAACAAGTACTGAATCACTATTCAACAGTTGCATATACTTTATTTAAATATTCAGTTGAGACAACAATCTTCAAAACACTTCATATTATTTTTTAAATAAAAAAATAACTTTTAAAAATTTAAACATTTAGTATTTTTACTAATTCAGAAGTACAAGCATATACTCTTTGTCTAAAAGGGGAGGGAACAGCCTAAAATGGGAGCAAAAAAATCCAGTAGGAACCAACTTTTCTTGATAGGAGTGCTTTTCTCTATCAATTCCTGATTCTTTGATACAGTAGAGCAGCCTCACTAAAACTCCATAATGAATTCCTATTCATTCAATTGCAAATTTACTTTTGGAAGAGAAGCTTTGCATATACTCAAAGCCATTCAGTCCAAGGTGGTAGAATTTTAGAGGAATCAGCAATCCAGTGTGTAACTTGGGGGTTGCTATTAACATTCTTTCCTACTGTATGCATATTACATTTGTGGTGTACGGATTTTGCATATCAATTTCATAATAACTATGATATATCTTCTTATGGGCTTTATAAGAGCTGTAGGTGTTTGCCAAGGGGAAAAAGTACATTTAATTTCATTGAGTGCTACATTTGAGAAGTTAAGCATATTCAGATATATTTGGGTTTCTCTGACAGTATAGCTTTAGGCAAGATCAAAGGTCACTGTAAATGAGTGCACATACATTTAGCTTCTGGAACCTTGCAACTTGGACACTTTCAGTAACTTAAACTCCTCCAGAACAAGAAAATACAAATTGACATGGATGAGAGAAATTACATAGCACAGTATTATAAAAAGTAAATTCAGTTTACTTTAAATGTGATCCCTAAATGGACAGATAATATCGGAATTGTTGTGTAATTTTCTGTTCAGGTTTTGTCCTTTGTTTATATTGGGATTTATTTTATTTTATTGTTTATTTCTTTATTTTACAACAGAAAAAAATACATAATGCAAAAATACAAGAAACATCAAAAACAAATATAAAAAGAACCAATATTAATTAAAGCACACCTCAAAAAGATAATCCTCCACCACAAACATACATGTAACATATAAAGACCTATTAAATTTAAATCACAAATTTACATGTAACATATGAGGACATATTCAGACTTCTCCAATCACCCTCACCCAACTCTTCACCTTCTATCTGCTTCATTCCCCTTGTTCTTCCACATGAAGAACAACCTCTGAGAAGGGGAGGAAGACTGGAAGTAGGCCAGACTCTTGTTTAAGAACAATGAGTGAGTCCTAATGCCAGTAGTGATGCAATTTCTCTTTTTTTCCCCTCCTGATGATGGTTATCTTGCTATTACTAATTGTATTACTTTTTCTTTAAAATGTATTTCTATTCAATCATTCAATCATAAACTTATCACTGCCCTACTATAGTCACAATAGTTGACCATGGTTGTTTAATATTCTTCCTAAATTAGTTGCAGGTTCTTTATGCATCCAGTAATCTCTGTAGATTTTCCCTTTAAATATCACCATGTAAATTATTATCTGTCAGTCTATTATACTTAATCTTAACAATCCATGACAAGAGATTATAATTTTCTTACTCTTATATATTGCTATTTCTTTATATCAATCTTATTTGTAAACTTTCCTCTTTATCCCAAACCTCCATCTTTGTGGCAAGAGAATTGTCAGAACCAAAGTAACAACACATTCAGGATCAATTTTGAAAGAAACAATTTCCAAAGCAATATAGTCACAAAGATTGATTTGCAAACTTTCCTCTTTATGCTAAAACTTCTTCCTAAATAATAACCCTAATTTGTTACCTTCAATCTAGTTTACTCAAAGTTGACATTCCTTGACAAAAAAAAGTTATTTACATTTTCTTATTAAACATTCCCCTTTCCTTCTGATGGTGGTTATCTTACTATTACTCCTTCTATTACTTTTCCTTCAAAATTTAACCATAAATTATTTCCAATCACTCTTTCCTCTTATACTCATCAGTTTAGTGTAATAACCATTGTTGTATAATACTCTTTATAAATTTCCTTACTTTTATATATTACTATTTCTTTACTGAAACAATTACAATCCTTACTCTTATATATTGTTCTTCATACATCCAGTATTCTTTATAACCTTCCTGTCCACTTTTAATTTTCCTTCCCCCATCATTATTGTCATTATTGCTTCCTAATCCTTTAAATTTCAAACCCTAAATTGATACTTTCCATCTAACTTGCCCACACTTAACATTCTCCCTAGGATTTTCCATTTCTTTTTTGTTCTGGACTATGACCTCCCATAATTAAAAGTTATTTTTTAAGTTTCTTCCATTCTTCCGATCCTTCTTTAATTATATTGCTTGATTCCAAAATGTCAAGATAGTCCTTTTGTTTACTTATTATAAAAGCTTTCCCTGCCCTAAAAAATCTTAACTGTTGTGACTGTTGGCAGTTATATTTCACACCCTTATCTCTTAACAGCTAAGTAATTGGTTTAATTTTATCCACCACAACTTTTTTTCTTTCGCTATGTCCTGAAAAATTGTCTGGAACATTTTTTATCATCACATTCTTCTGTCTCATCAACAACTAAGGTTCAAATCCTCACTCTGATGTGGAAATTCACTGGTAATGTGGCACTTGTAAATCTACTCTTTAAATATCTCACTTACATTGATAGCTCTAGTAGGGTTGCTATAAGTTAGTTCTGATTTGGCAACTTGTAAAAAGAAGAAACACGTTATTATTATTATTATTTATTACATTTGCTACCCCGCCCCAATCGGGTAAACCCGACTCTGAGCGGCTTACATCAAGGTTAAAACATAGAACAATCTACATCAATGCCATTTAAAATTAAAAATTCATATAATTCTGAAGTAGATTGCTGAAATAATTTGTTACAAATAGGGATGCAAATGTTCTGGTATCTTGCTTTCACAAAAAAATTGATGAGCCATTAACATTTTCCTTACACTGAGATTTTTCTGTCTGACCACTCCCCCAGTCAAATTTCATGGAAATTTTGCTAGATTTCTCAGGTATTTTGTGATTTTTTAAAACTGGAGTAAATCCCAAAATGAGAAAAGTATCACAACCCCTGCACTTATTGGAGTCTTTTCTGAACAAGATTCACCTAAAAGGATCAGAAGAAACACCAAATTTTTCCAAATTGTTATAATTCATGCAAGGAATGTTGTCTCTTTTGCATAGAATTCACTAGGAAGGGCAGTGAACTACAGAGAAATTGGCAAATTCCTGTGCAGCATAATGGGTAAAAAAAACTTTAAGAAATAATAATAGATAACATGTGACTGGAGTCATTATTTACAGGAAATCAGGAAAACTCACTAATGCAAGAGAAATCTGGAGACGTAAACAAAAAATTGCACATAGAAGCCCTTAACTGTAGGACATAGGGGAAATGGATGTAGATGAAGATCAATACACATAGATTTCCTTACCACAGACTTCTATATTAACAGATTTATGGGAGCAAGGACAATGCAAGCATTGCACCATTTAGTACAGTCAGATGTGTTGCTCCACTTCACATTTTCACTCAACCAACTCCACTTCACATTTTCACACAACCAGCGGTGGAATATCTACAGGTTGCCTTTGCTTGAAAGCCATTTGTATCTGATTCTATGTTTCAGTGCTCATCTCTATTTATAGCCAAGGAGCCTACACTGTGTGTTTGCAGGCATTTCCATGGACAGGTGGCAGGTATGACTAGACACCAGAAGGCACAGAATGCTGTTTACCTTCCCTCCAACATGGTATCTATTTATTTACTTGCAATTTCTTGCTTTCGAACGGCTAGGTTGGCAAGAGCTGGGACAGAGATGGGAACTCACTCTGTCATGCAGTACTTGGGTCTTGAACTGCTGGCCTTCTAGTCATCACGTTCAGTGTCTCAACCATTAACCCACCACAGTCCCTCGGAATATCTATACCTGTGTAGTACTGCCAAATTTTCAGTCTGATAATAGAATAATTGTAACTTAGAAATATAGAGACAGAAGGAATCACTTAATCATCAAGACTCAGGAAATTCATATGTGAAAACAACCTGGAGAGGCAGTTATCTAACTTCTGTTTAAAAATCTCCATTGAAGGATACTCCACTACTCTCCATACCAATCCACTGTGTTGTCAAAAAGCTCTTTTCTGTCAAGAGGTTCTTCCAAAAGGTAAAGGTTCCTTTCTTAAATAGTAGGAATAACAGCTTGATAGACAAATGTTAGCTCAGGACAATTTTTATTTTTCAAACTGTAAATAGTTCATCTGCTGTCATCAACATATTGAGCAAACTTTAAAGACACAAACACAGACTTGGCAAACTTTGCTTTCTCCTGGTCATTTGGTCCCCCTAGGCCTACACTGCAGTCTTTGGGCAATGACCATACAACTATCAAACCAACCCTAAGAGATAATAAGCAAAAGCATGAAGATGAGAATACAATTCACTTTTCTGATTCAAATTGAAAATGTATGTAGAATATAGGAGAAATGTAATTTTCATTTCACAGTTCAAGAGTCTCTACTGTTTTTGAAATGGAATAATGAACACATGAGTTTGTGTTTAAATAAAATAGTGTGCAAAGGAGAACTTAATGGCCCTAAGGGAAATTTCAACTCCATTAACATAATAATGGGATTTTTTTCCCCTGGAAAAAGAGAAGGAGAGAAATATCCCAGTTTGTGACTTTTTTGTGAGTTTGTAGCTGAATAATACAAGCACTAAAGGTTACAATATGATTTCCTGTTCAGAGTCATGAAACCAGAAGAACATCCTAAAACAGAAAAGTTTCTTCTATGAAAGGAAAACTGGCAGGACAACTTCATTGGTGTGTTTGCTGGCGGAGTTAAGACCAATGATTAATGTGTTAAAGATATATGCAAAATTAAGAAAACAGTTACTGCCTAAGGAACTTACAATATCAATTTGACTTGCAAAAATGAAGAGGGAAGAAAGAGAAAGGAGAGAAAATCAGGAATAACAAAAACAGAAGTAGGAAAAGGCATTATAAAAGTAAGAATGGGTGAATGTGGGTTAACACTATGATATTTGATGGAATTTTAGAAAATAATCATAGGGAGAAATTAAGGGAGGTTAGATGTTTCATTGCATAAACTAGAGAGGCACACATTTTTCATTGCAGAAGTTTGTATCTTAAGTATTTTGTAGGCATACATGTATTATTTCACACACATGCACAAACAAATGCAGAGGAGAATTGTAATCTGGACTTCTTGTGGAAGAGTCTGTTGGGATCTTTTCCCTGACAATCACATGATGTGTGGGGAAATGTCTTCCAATTTGGCCTCAATCTTCTCCAAACTGGATATTTTTGATCCAGCTGTCATACTTCTATTGGGTGGGGGCACATTACCAATCCCTCAGGAGACAGTAGGGTCACTTTAAGGGAGATCACTTCTGTTGGCTATCAGAAAGGGCCTTGAGGGTTGAGGGGAGGAAGTGAAGACAAGAGCCAAGCACTGGAACGGAGTCTGTGTGTCCAACAATGCAGCTTGCTTGGCAAAAGGATCTGCCATGGCATCCTCCTGAAAATTAAAATTGTTGCCAGAGGTGAGAGCAGAACCTTGAGGTACAGAATTAGCAAAGGGAAGGAGGATCACTTCAAAGAAAAGAAGGATTACTTCAAAGGGAAGGAGGATCATTTCAAGATCCTGCAAAGAGAATCACTTGCAAGACAAACATGTGCAAAAGGATTTCCTGAAGTTGTCAAGAATCTATGCTGCTCCCAAATAATTCTTGTGGTGTGGACAAAGGAATGGCAGTACTTAATTTATTTGTTTAGAGTAGAAGCTTGATTTTAGGCTAGAAGGCAAGCATAGGCAATCACAGAAAGTTGAGCAGCATGAGCAGAGAGAAGGACCAGAATGAACTTCAAGGATAATGTGGAGAGAGCTAATAACCACATAACAAACATGAAGAACACCAGAATCATCTTTGTAAAAAGAGCTATCTGTACATAGAAAAAGGTTAGAGTTACCAAGTGGCTGATCCAGGCAATTAAGGAGTGGGTGAGAAAATTCAGAGAGTAATGAGTTGCAGTAGTGAGAGCGAAGGGTGTCTTGGACACCATTAGAGGCTAGAGGCATTAGAGAAGAAGGACTGAGAACAGTACAACAGTGAATAGTGAGAACAGCAGTTAAACCAGGGCTTCTCCACCTGTGGCCCATGGGCTGGATGTGGTCCGTAGCACCATTTCATGTGCCCCCCACTGCCTTCACCGCACCAGGAAGTCCCATGTGGTGGACGAAGGGCAAAATGGCTGTCTGACCCCCAAAACTTTCTGAAGGAGTGTGATCCAGCCCCCGGCTTTAAAAAATTGAGAATTCCCGAGTTAAAGGAATTATTTCTGGTGACTTCAGGCATACATATTTCAAATAACATATGTTCAAGGAACAAAAAGTATAAATGGCAAGTATCTAGAATTTGAGGACACAGTTTAGTATTGTGCAGCTGATAATGACTTAGAAGGTCTACATTGTAAGTCTATTTTGTACTCTTTCTAATACAGAGGCTGGAATCCTGTTTTCATAGTTGCATGAACTTCAGGTTAATGATGTCATCAGTCTTACACATGCAGGTTTTTTGGGTTTTTTTTTGTGCTTTGGTTGTTCTGGTTGTGCTCAAGGGTTAAAAAATGTAGAGTCAAATTGGTCCATACTTTGTCACAAGCACAGCAGATTTAGTGACAAATACAACTATTTCTGCTTCCATGCCTTATGGTAGCATAGTGTCACTGTGGAGGGAAAACAGCAGTTTTTTATATGGCTAATACAAATTATACTGAGCTCCTGGATATCATATGGTGTCATACAGTGAACAAAAAAACATTTGCAAAAAGCATGAATTGCAGTTTCGTTTTATGTGCAGCAACTTGGAAGGAAACTGCCTGGGGAGGTAAATGGTGTTGGAAGTGTTTCCACTGAACAGTTTTTCACCACCCACTGGCAGAGGAGTCAATCCAAATTACATTAAGGGATCTGTGGCACATATCACTAAAATAATTAGTACTCCAAAGCAAATTGTCTATTGTGTAGAGGCTGCAAGATTCACATGAGACATGATTTACAGCAATAAGTGTACCATTGTGCGGAAAAAAAGATATAGTGTATGCATAGTTTGGAAAGTAGAAGCCATTATAATTTTTTTGTGGATAACATTAGCAGAGGGGGAAATCCAAAACAAAAACCACCATACAAATCAAAACCTTCTGTGTTAAGTACAGTAAAACACCAGATAACAATTGGATCAGATAATGCTAAAATTGCATAACGTTAAGTAATCTGGGGAGGAGAATTGGATCAAATAACGTTAAGGTCCTATGGGATGGATCGGATAACAACTGCTAAAGCCTGTGCGGTTACAATGTATCTCTATGGAGCTTTAGCATTATCCGATCAATCCCGTAGGATTTTTAACATGGATCGGATAACACTAAAAATTGGATAACACCAAGACTTGTGGAACCAAGTTTTAGTGTTATCCTGTATAGCGTTTTACTGTATATGAATCAGCTCCAAACAGAATAATTGCTAGTCAATCTAGTCTGGTATCTTCAATTCTGACTGGCAAATCTCAAATCTTATGACAAAAGCCTTCATAGCTTTGTTACCATTTAACTAGTGGAAATAGTGTGAATCTGATATTTCATATCTAAAAACCCCATGCAGCCTCTAATTGTAGCTTCTAAACCTGAGTGGACTAATTTGAGATAGTGTCGGACCAGTACTTCACCATTTTACCAACCACACTCTACTTGACTTGCTACACTTCCACAATTAAGATGCTCCCAATATAAAAAGAGATGGCAGGATTTGAACTAGAGTTTTCTGCAAGCACATGCCTCCTCATTATTCATTACCAACTTCACATGCAGAATGAAAACAGGCAAGAGGCAAGTCACATTTTGATAGTCGTTTTTATGTTGATGTTCTACAGGATTCAGATTCTGTATTAATTCTCTCTCACTGATAGGCCCAGCAAGAGCCCAGAAAGAGCATGACTTGAAGCCTTGCTGTGCATATTTTCCCAGCATGACATTTGGAATTGAATGTACAACCTAAAGTGGCAATCTTTACTTCTCTACAGTGATGCTCTTATAGCTTACTAAGCTCTGTTGGTCACAAAAATATGTGAAAAATACATGTCCTATTGTTCACATTGGAATAAAGAAAATAATAATTAAATATAGTCTAATTAATCAATACAAAATGGCAACAGTATGAAATAATCTTAAAAAACCAACCACACAGAAATAATCCTTGTTTGCAATGAATAATGCTGAGCCATCTCCTGGTTGTGATTTGTGTTTTGAATTAGGTTGTATTCCTTCTAGAGAGAGTCCATAGTCTCTCTAGGAGTGCATGAGTCGGTAGACTTGAGGCACATATCTATTCGGAGGATGTTGAGGATCATTCTCTTGCCAGCAGAGAGGTAAAAGTGATCAGTGTGAATATTCCCCTATCCCTGATGGGGACATCTGTATCTGTTGAATTTGGCTGATGGAGATGTAGGAGAATTTCATCACTATTTACTTTTCAAGAATTGGCCATCACTTTGATTTACCTGTTATGAGGCTGAAATGAATCTGTAATCTGACATATCTTGAAGTGGAAGAAACTGGAAGGTACAGATTTATCTGTCCCACACTATGGTCACAGCTTATGGCAGTGAGTTTTAAATATGAAAGGACCAATTTAGTCTTAGTGAGTAAAGAAGCATTAACATTTGATCAGCTAGTAACAATAGTATGCACTACTATCCCTAAATATGACTGTGGTGGGGGTGGATGGAAGGAATTTTGTTCAATGGAAGCTAAGGCTGCATTAACTCTCTTTCTGATGTATAATTAGGAGACATTACTGGAGACAATTTATACTCCAGAAAAGAAGTCATTAGAGCCGGATCAGTGAGAGGCTAATGAAAATAGCAGCATCCACAAGCTGAGGGTCCTCATTTTAAGGAGAGATCACAGAAATCACAAGCACCACAAAGGGAACTAAGAGTTACAGCAAGCATGTTCAATCATGCCCTCTGGTATATAACCATGTACTTTGTTTTATGTGAAATAGTTTCAAAATCTATGGTTCATGTTTAGTTCCCATTTTAAAAGGTACTAAAATGGAGCCAATCTCTGTAATATATGATAAATCCTGGGTTTATAAACATAGCAATTCCTCAAGCTAGCAAAATGGAGAGCTTTTACTAAAAAGGGCTGTTTTTATATATATAAAAAATAACCAAACAGCCAGTCAAACAATAAAGCAGAGGTCAATTTATCAAACGCTAAATCCCAACTACGATTCAACTGTTTAAGTAATCAGGCAGGTCCCTAAAAATACATATAGAAACAGTAAAAAGAAAATCAACTTGCCCTCCCCCAAGTCATGAGGTATTGTCAATACATTTTTGTCACTACCTTAATTGTTCCACATGCCACACAAACAATGTTAGAGGGTGTGTGAGTGCATGTGTGTGTGTGCTATTAGTTGGCCTTGTTGGAGCATAGAGGACAGATCTCAATAAGGTTAGGGTGTCTGACGCTGTCCAAGGAGACATATTTAGGGCAAACCACTAGGACAGTGATAGCGAACTTTGGCACTCCAAATCTTCTGGAACTTCAAGAAATCCTGATCAGCAGGAGTGCTGACTTGGGCTTCTGGTAATTGAAGTCCAAGAACACCTGGAGTGCCAAGGTTTGCCATCACTGCACTAGGACATAAGCTAGTACATGGCTTTCCTTGTCCTCGAAAGAGTGGAGAGTATGACCTTTCAGCCCTTACTCCATCACATTATATACCACCCCATTGTACTTAGTGACCTCTCTGGGAAGTTCAAAAGCTAATCAGCATTCTGCCCCCAACATGTTGCATATACATTTTACCAACCTTAGAAGGATGAGTCAAACTCAATCCCTGTTGGGATTGAACTAATGAACTCACGCCATTTTGGCTGCAGTTTAGCAGCTTAGCCACTGCATCACCAGGGCTCTTTATTCATCCTTATACTCTTTCATCCTTATACAGTAATACCCCGGGTAACGCGAGTACCATATAGCGTGAAAACCGCATAACGTGACAAGATTTTTGGAAAAAATCTTGTATTGAATAACGCGATTTTCACGTTATTTTCATGTTATTTTCACGTAGGCGAACAAAACGGGGATCCCACGTCAAGGCAACTGCCTTGACGTGCGATCCGCGTTGCTATAGCATGCCCGGGAAAGACCTCCGTACCCTGCGCTAACCCCCACCAACGTGCGTGCGCCTGTAAGCCACCCAAGGTTCCGAAAAGATAAGGATCTTTACCCTTTCTCGGGAGAGGAGAGGCGCCTCTCCGTGGGGTCTCCCCGGCTTGGGAAAGAGGCAGCTTGGCCGAAATTCCCTCCCTCTGCGCGGGGGTGAGGATTTCGACCAAGCCACCTCTTTCCCGGGCATGCTATAGCAACGCGGATCGCACATCAAGGCAATTGCCTTGACGTGCGATCCCGGTTTCGCACGCCTGGGCAAGGGTCGGCTGTTCCGAATTCCCCCCTCCCCCGGGGGAGGGGGGAATTTGGAAAAGCCGACACTTGTTTAGGCGAGCGAAATGGGGATCGCAAGTCAAGGCAATTGCTTTGACTTGTGATCCGCGTTTAGGCACTTTGCGATGGGAGTTTGGGCACCCAAATAGCTGTTCTTGCTAACTTTAATAACAGAGTTTAAAACTAAAAAGAACAGTGGCGGAGAAGTTTGGGTGCCCAAACTCCCATCGCAAAGTGCCTAAACGAGGATCGCAAGTCAAGGCAATTGCCTTGACTTGTGATCCCCATTTCGCGCGCCTGGGCAAGGGTCCCAGGGGGAGGGGGGAATTCGGAAAAGCCGACCCTTGCCCAGGCGCACGAAACAGGGATCCCACGTTAAGGTAAGGGATCAAAGTGGGAGGTGGCACCCCCCGCTTTGATACCTTGCCTTGACGTGCGATGCCCGTTGCTATACCCATTTGGTAGAAGAGGTTCCCGCTGGCGAGCCTTTTCGTGCGTGCGCGAGCGCCTCTTCTCAGGTTTTTTTTTAGTGTTGTTGGATCAATGTATCGAACAACGTTAAAAACCAGACAACATCATGACTCGTGGAACCATGTTATAATGTTGTCCAGGGTTCTATTGTACTTTTAAAAAATGCAGCAGAAGTCATGAGGATTTTGTTTAAAAAATAACTTTCTTCTGGCCACAGTACCACCAATCAGCCAGATCCCCACTCCCATGCTATGTGACCAAAATTCTATTATCCCACTCTGAAGATGAACACAATCCAGGCAAAACAAATCAGGAATTTGAAATGATAGTCAGGGATCACCTTCCCACCTGATTCCACCACCACTTTGAACTGAGTGAGACAATTTTTGAGGGTGAAAAAAAGAAACAGGGGAGGAAGAAAAACTTAGAGGGAGTGGGGTGAGGTTATTTAAAGAGGAGCAAAAATATTAATTTTAGAGACTTAGGTACAAAACAAAGACCACTGATTATTTAGTGATCTTCCATACATTTTTGTAATGTTCTGCGTTTGCAATCTCAGACAGCATATTTTCAGATCTTTTATCAAAATCCAAGCCAATTACTCAATTTGGTAGATGACTGCACTCAGAAGAAGTACGAAAATCTGACTGAGGTATATCATATCAGAGGTTTACCTTTTACTGGATTGCTCAGAAGTATGTAAGGGCAGGACAGTCTGAGAAACACTCAAATCTATTGTTTTGCTTGTGATGGCAATAATGATAATGATGCAAATACATATAGCATCATAAAACACTCATTCGCAAGCACACAATATTTCAGATTCATGTTCCGTCCAAAGGGAAAGTATCTAACTGATTCTCAAATTCAACTGTCACACAAACCAGACTCCTGCCCAAAGCATTCCTATTCCCCTAATTAATCTGCATTCAATCATTCAACCGCCAATCTCATTATCACTCCAACCATGCATGTCTACTATGCAGTCATAAAATGAAAATTATTGCCAACCTGGTATTAGGCATGTTATTTCCAGAATTCATGAACTACAGTCCCCAGAACTCTGCAGGAACTCCCTCACCAAGGGTTTTAATCAAGCAATCAATGTCCTAAAAGGTTTTTCCTGTTCTTACAGCTAATGAAGTCAGACTCCAGCTGCCATTTTCAAACTGTGGAGAAAACAAAAGAAAGGGGTGGGCAGGGCTGAACTCCATGGGAGTTGCAAGGGATTATGTGTGTAGCAGTTTCTGTCCATTAGGCTCTCCATAGCAAGCCTTTCAAAAAGACTAACAGACCCCAAATCCTTTGAAACTCCCATGGAACATAGTCATGCCCACTCATTTCCTCTCTCCCCCAGGAGGAAAATGGGTGCTGGAGTCTGAATTCATTAGTCATAAGAAAATGAAAATACCTGTTATGACTTTGATGGTTATTGATTGAAGCCCCTAGAATTTATCTGAGGAGAGATGTGCAGTCTTCTAGGGGTGTAGTTTATGAATCCCATATACAGGGTGGCCCGTAAGTCCCTACCCAGCCACGAAGAGAGTAGGGCTCTGCTGAGGGAGGGAGGAAGTGCTCCCATTGGGCTGCTGGGCAGAGAGGGAGGGGCAAACTCTCTACTGGGATGAGGGAGGAAGTTTCTCATTTGACTGCTGGACAGAGGGGTGGGGCATGTGCCCACGGAGAGGATGGGTAGGGACTAACGGGTCACCTTGTATATAAAGGCCAACTCAGTTTAAGAGACTTGGTGGTGAAGTGGCTAAATTTTTGCACAGCAGTCAAAAAGTTGTGAGTTTGATACTGGCAGGAACAAGGTTTGACTCAGCCTTCCATCCTTCTGAGGATGGTAAAATCAATACACAGCATGAGAAATCAGTTTTATTTGCATGTGTTTTTTAACCATTTGAATATCATATCATCCACTGGCTTGGCTATAATTATTGCTACAATTAATTATATATACATTTACACATGGAGAGCTTGATGCTATATTTTTATATTGATAATGCTAGTTCTGATAAACTGAATACTATCTAAACCATTGTTGCATCTTACATTGCAGATCAAAAACAAAACAAAAACAACCACACTCCAGTATATGACAATGAGATATTGCACTCCTCTATCCACAATTCAGAATGGCAGAAAATGTCCTGCTACTGCCACTCAATATCACGTCTTCATTGTCAGCAGTAAAAAGGATACTGAGATTTACATAGTAAAAATCAGACTGAATGTTGACAACACCAATGGCAACAATCAATATAGCCTAAGCGATAACATTTTGTGCTTACTGTCATTCACAAAGAGATACAAAACAAAGGATAATCCTAGAAGCTTACTCCTTTTCTCAGCAGCTATGCATCTCTCACACAAATATAGTCATATATGTTTTTTTGAAAGTTTTCTACATATCTATTGTTTAAAATAATTAATAATACTCACTAGCTATTGTTGAAACCTCTGTTTGTGGGGCAGCTTTCTGAAAAGCTCCATGCTTCCCAAAATGTCACCAAATTCAGCTCAGAGCAACATCAGACTGTCTGTCCCTACTGATCCAAATTTGTAGCCAAGTTTAGGAGTTGCATATTTTTTTATTTTAACTGCCTCCATTTTTAGAATTGCCTTGCCAGATGTTGATTTCCTCTGCCACATAATATCACCACTCCATTAGCATGCAGTGATAATGAAACAGAACTAACAACATTGCAAATTGCAAGAGTGAACCCAACCTACATTAATGAAATTTCCACAGTGCAAAGATAACGTCACTTAACAGTGTATGGATAGTACACTAGCTAGCTTCAAGTTGATAATAATCAAATCTGCGGTATGCTATCTGATGAAAGCCTTTCCTTCACCTGCAACACTGACAGGTTCTGTTTTGCAGCAAAAAGGAGCCAAAGGATAATCCTTGCAGGTCCTTCAGCTAAATAAACTACCAGCGTTACATCATAGGCATAGAACTAGTCATAGGGATAATAATTTAAATACTAAATTAACTCTGAACAGCTATGCTAATCTTAAAACATATTTTAAGGCTATCTTAACCACCCTCATCTTATCTTCCATCTTTTGCTGTACTATGCTGGTCTTGGACCATAATAAAGATTTGATTTGAATGGTCTAACTTAGGCTACCAGGATGAAACTGAAAGAGTCATATGTATAAACCAAGTTCAAGGTCTTTGCAGTACAGTATATGTAAGATCAGAAAACAAATATGAAGAAGGATGTAATTGTAATTGAGACATTGTAGGGCTTAACACAAATATATAAACAAGCAATTTATCATAACTGGATACCTTAAACTATCATCAACAGATTATATGTGCAGATGCGATAAAATTAGGTAAAGTTAAAGGTCACCCTTGCTTGAAAGCCAGTCGTATCCAACTCTAGGGTTCAGTGCTCATCTCTGTTTACAGCCAAAGAGTCTGTGTCTGTAGACATTTCCATGGACATGTGGCAGGCATAACTAAACACTGGAGTGCATGGAACACTGTTTACCTTCCCACTGAAATGGTCCCTATTTATCTACTTGCAATTGCTTGCTTTCAAACTGCTAGGTTGGCAGGAGCTGGGACAGAGACAGGAGCTCACTCTGTCATGCAGCACTCTGGTCTCAAACTCCTTACCTGCCGATTTTCCAGTCACTAAGTCTTTACCACTATGCCACTGAAGTTCCCTACAAAGATATTTTTCAGCAGTTAGCTAAATTTTAAGGATTGCTCATATCTCTTCCTTAGCTTAGGAAATGAAACTGCATTACCATTTTATCATAAGAAAAAACTTTTGCATTTGGTAAGTCAAGTATTACAGTTCTGGATAAGCAACAAAGAAAAAATACATCATAGAATCTGGAGTTCTATCACAAAGCATCCTCAGAAGTACTGAAAGTGAAGGGGAAATTGCAAATGTTAAAGGAGTATTTTTTAAAAATGTGAAAGTTATTGTTCCTATACTTATTTCAGCAACTGGAGTTCTAAAAATCTTTGGTAATCATTTTCAAATACAGTAAAACCTCATATAACACTAAAACCTGGTTCCACAAGTCTTCGTGTTATATGATTTTTAGTGTTATCTGATCCTCTATGGGATCCATAGAGATACATTGTAACCACACAGGCTTTCGCGGTTGTTATCTGAAGCATCCCATAGGATCTTAATGTTATCTGATGCAATTCTTCCCCCCAGATTCCTTGATGTTATGCGGTTTTCGTGTTATTCGATACTAATGTTATATGAGGTATTACTGTAATTACAAACAGCTGCTAATTTTCTCCCTAATTTTTTTTTAAAAAAATTGATTTTGCAAACAACAACGGCCTAAGATGAAGACTCCATGGCCTAGCAGTGGCTGAGAACATCGCCCCCTCCTATGGGCCCACAACAACGGCCTGCTGAGAAGACTCCATGGCCTAGCAGTGGCTATGAACATCGCCCCCTCCTCTGGGCCAACAACAATGGCCTGAGGGGAGTAAATCTGTGTTCTGGTTTGGTTGTATTTTGTGAGGTTATATTTTATAATTTTTATTGTACTATTGCTGTTTTGACTGTAAGCTGCCCTGAGTCGCCTCGGCGAGTGGGCGGCAATATAAATCTGAATGAATGAATGAATGAATGAATGAATGAATGAATGAATGAATGAATAATTGGTGTTTCACCTGCAGATCATTAGATTCTGACTCCTAAATTTTGAGACTTGATCCATTGGTCCCATCCACATGTATCAGCAATGCTGAGATATATCAAACACAATGTAACTAAAATATGTATATGTAAATTCCTAAGAACTTGGCTCTTATGGAAAGAGTACAATCTAAATTCTTATGTGCAGTGCTCCAGAACGCTCACTGTATATCCAACAACAACCTTCACCTGGAGATGGACATGATAAAGGTTTAGGTGAGATTGTGGCTAGCCACTCTCAACCTTTGGCTCAAAATTCTGTTTAACCCCAGTGGTCTGGCTCCTCTTAATCTCTATAATAGCTTTAATCAGCATGGAAAAAGAACAATCCAATCCAGGCTGCAGTACCTTGGCTTCTCCCAATCTCTCATACAGGTCATGAGTCACAACCAGACAAAACAGGCCATTAAACAGAGAACACTAGTCAGGGAAAGGCAAGAAGACCTAGCCAGGTTCCCTACCTTCTTGGCTCCAGAGACTTGGAGACACTTTGTTGCCCTGGCCCTGTACCTGCTCCAACTTGAGACACCAAGTAGCCCAGTAACCAATTAACTGAGTTATCCAGCCATCTGTAAATCTATTAACAGTATATAAAACTAGAGCTACACCCCCCAAAAAAAGAAGTGAAGCTTTTCTTTGTTAAGTTACAACTGAAGCAAAACTAAATTAGTCTTCCAATGCTGGCAAAGAGAACATATTTTACCTAATTACATCGAAGCTCTGGAACTAGAGGCACATGCCCAATCTTTGTTGCCTACAGCTAGGAACAGATATTAAAGGAAGCCCATGACTAGAGGGTGAACATTTTTAATTGATGGAAGTGCCTGAGTGTCACAGCAGGAGTTTCTCTCTCACCTCCAGGAATATGCAAATTAGCTTCCTTTATGTGGTGATTAATCTTCAGAATTTAAACACAGGATTCCTCTGATTTCAGAAGCCCAAATCAACTGCCTTAATCATCTCTTGGCACCTTAGACTGCTTCAGCCAGTGTCTGAGGCAAACGAGCATACAGACATCTAAATCTACACAAATAACACATCAAAGAAACCAGGCATTGACTGCCTCATTCAAAATATCCAAATCTGCATCCTGAGGGGTCCATCTCACTTTCTTAAATAGTTGGTTCTGGGTCACCTTTACCCTCTGAAGCAAGCAGGAAAAATGTCACTGGTATGAATTTGTTTCAGGTGGATCCTAGCTTGCCATGAAGTACCCTACATGCTAAGATCCTGGAGCCGTGTCCTGCGGCAATATGAAATAATACATGCAAGATTTAACATCAGGACTGCAATGAACTGCTGCAGTCTTGAGGATATTATCAAGGCGTGCGTTCACAGCCCGTCCATCTGGCATGGCTTCTTCCGCCTCCAAAACTGTTGGGAATCAGAGTAGTAAACTGGTATCTCCTCCACTCATTTTTCCGTTCGGCCCAGTATGATGGTTTCCAGTGGCATTTCCTTCACTGAGAGGACCATCACTTCATCCAAAGTGGCTCATCAAACCATAGCTATCAGTCCTTTTGGGAAGTCAGGTTATTTACTGCTGTCTGCCCAACACTCAACATTCTGACAGGATAAATGTGAAGTATTGAGAGACTACTTAAAGAACACACACATATACTCCACTGCACGGGGGCAGAAGGAGGTTTCAATGGATGCAAAATGCAGCATTTAGACTGGATACTGTTATTGATCATTTTGACCATATCATTCCTGTCTTTGCCATCTTGCGTTGGCTGCTCTCTTCTTAAGAAATTAGTCCCAGACCACTCAAGCTCTTAAATTACATATTATCGCAGAAGTTAAGAAGGTTGTGACCAGATCAAGCTCTTTCCCTGCTATGACTCCTTCATTATGGAATGAATTGCTTGTGGAAATCAGATCTTCTTCCAATTGAATGGCTTTTTGTAAACAACTAAAAACATTTCTATTTCATCCAACATTTTCCCCATTAGTAAATTGATGTTGCTTCTGTGGTATCACCTCTGTTTGGGTTTAATTGAGTTTGTGATCTATGAATAAGAGGATATCAATTATATATCTTTAACTTACATTTTTTATTTATTGAAATGCCATCTTAGTAGGTATGGTATCACATGATTTGGTCACCTCCAGACTTGATTACTGTAATGCACTCTACATGGGGCTGCCCTTGGTGACCATTCGGAGGCTGCAGCTGGTACAGAATGCAGCTGTTCGGGTAGTTATGGGTTGCAGGCATTATGCTTGTGCCTCACCACTGCTTCGGGAGCTGCACTGGTTGCCAGTATGTCTCCAGCTGCAATTCAAGGTGCTGGTCATTACCTTTAAAACCCTACATGGTAGTGGGCCAGGATACTTAAGAGACCGCATCACCCCAAAAACATCTGTCTGTCCTACCAGGGAGTATTGGAGAGGCTCTCTTATCATTCCATCAGCTAGAGAGGTGCATCTCTCTTGCACCAGAAGGAGGGCCTTCTCCGTGTCTGCCCCGGCCCTTTGGAACCTCCTGCCTACTGAGTGATGCCTACAGACAGAGCTACTGCCCTTTTGGAAGGGCCTAAAAACCTGGCTGGCAGGTGAAGTGTGGGGCTCAAGTAATACAGGGTCCCATGTTGGGTGGCTGATCTGATGGGATAGCCATCCCTCTCACACTCTTTTAAACTTTTTTTAACCTTTTTAACCTTTTAACCTTTTAAATATTTTAAATTTTTGAGTGTTTTTTTTTTTTTTGTAAATTTATAGTTTAATTTTTTTTGAAGTTGATTTTTAACCTTGGGGTTCGGTTTCTGTGTTTGTGGGTGTGTGGTGGGATTGTTTGGTTTGGTTTGCACTCATTTATGTAATCTTTTTCTTTTTTGTGAGCCGCCTAGGGTCGGGTTCACCTGATTGGGGCGGGATAATAAATCTAAATAAATAAATAAATATTATATTCTGCTAGGTGAGAGCCTTGTCAGAGTGCAGGGACTTGAGTGGTCTAACTAGGCAGAGTTGTCTGTCTCTTATCAATGATGCTAGACCAGGACTAAAACTCACCAAAGCATCCTCCATTGGATTCATTGGGCAAGGTGAAAATGGAGGGCACACGTCATGTTCTGCCTAATCAGTGGGCAAAAAATGTATAAATGGACTTGATTTCTCAGGTCTATTTGCATGTATGGAATGTGGTTGCGAAGATGTCTACCAATGTGTGGCATTCTCACTGGATAATGTCTCCAAGATATCCAAGGTATATAATTTTATTTATGTAATGTTTGTTTGAAGTTATTTGTGTTTTTCCCTATATTAATTCATGGAATATCTGTGAGTCACCCATGGTGGTTCTTGTACCAATTGGGCAGGATACAATTCAAATAAATAAATTAATAAAAATCAGTGTAGGAGCTCAAAACTAATATTTGGGATGTTAAAGTATGTTGTCACCACACTACCAGTTTATTACCAGCCATGTTAGACTGGGCAAGAATACCAATCCATACCTGGGGCCAGTTTGTGTTCAGTTAGCTACCAGACTTGTGCATTCAAAATTGCATAGGGTGAATAGGAATGGCATACAAAAATTGTATTTAAGTGTAAATCAGTATCAGATACTGGTAAACATACTTAAAGCCCAACACTTCATAAGTTATTAAAAAAAAATACTATTGTAGCCCTTTCAGAGACACCAGCACACAGAGCAGTCGGGAACTTTGCAAAAAAAAAAAAAACAACACACAAGAATATGCCCAATACAGTATGTCAGTTTCTTATACTGTATTTAACTAAGGCTCTTCAGCTTCCTATTTCTACATTGAGAAGTCCAGAATCCCTCTCCTCTACTTCAAAATTCTCACAAGTGTAATAGAAATGCTTTTCAATTTCCTCAAAATCCACTGGATATTTTAAATGAGAATTTGCTTTTGTTTTAGCAACTCAACACATAGCAAAAGATTATAAATTCTTGCTATATAAAGAGAAATAAATATTTTGCCTCACTTTATCCTACTGCCTAGTAGCTTCAAATCTCTTTTATTGTCTTTATGTGTATAGGTTTATATAAAGCTCTCCAGAGCACTTCCTATAAGCTCAAGAATTATTGTTATTATTAATTTTAAAGAACATCATTGTAATATTTGCTCTTCCTTGAAAATCATGTGCTGTTTTTGTTTCTTTTAGATGTAGCATTTCAACTCAAAAAAGCAAACCCGGGGCGGCAGTGGGGAATCAATTGAATTTTTTTAACTGGTGTCAAGAAACAACCTGGGGCAGAGAGGACCACACACAGATTTCACTTAGTTTTCCTAACCTTCGGCTCTACAGCCAGATACCAAAGTCCCTGTGCTTCCCAGACAGCATCCAGGGAAGATACAGGTTTTAAAATGGTCCGGGAATTAGCCTGACATTGTCTTAATTTGGACTAGCACCAGAAATGTGGAATGGGAGGAAATGAAGCAAAAGAACCTAAAATAACTAGTTCCTTTCATGTTTAATAAAAAATAAAGGTAAAGGTAAAGGTTTCCCTTGCTCAAAAGCCAGTTGCATCTGATTCTAGAGTTCAGTGCTCATCTCTGTTTCAAAGCTGAAGAGCCAGCACTGTCTGCTTCTACAGACATTTCTGTGGTAATGTGGCAGGCATGACTAGACACTGGAGTGCACATAATGCTGTTTACCTTCCCACCAAATTACCCCCTATTTATCTGCATGCAATTTCTTGCTTTTGAACTGCTAGATTCCCTCGGGAATTGAACTGCTGACCTGCTGACTTCCAGTCATCATCTTAGCCACTTGAGCCATTGCAGTACTCATAAACAAACAAATCTAAAAATAAAGAAGCACACAAAAACAGTTGTTTCAAGAGTTGTCCCATTCACTTCCTTAATATTTATTAGCAAAATTTATAAAATATAATTTATATTTTAATTTGTTGTGTGTTTTATTATGTTATTTTGATATTTGTATGTACACCACTCAGAATGGGAAATTTCCCAAATGGGCAGTATAAAAATGGAGCAAGTAGTCAGTCAATCAATCAATCAATCAATCAATCAATCAATCAATCAATCAAGCAAGCAAGCAAGCAAGCAAGCAAGCAAGCAAGCAAGCAAGCAAGCAAGCAAACAGATCCATGTTATTCTAGGGTATGGTCTTTGTGCTTTCCTCATAGGAAGGAATGTTTCCATCTCTCTACCATTTAATGACTTATCAACAAGGCTTCCCATTGGGCAGCTGGCAGTATGGTTCTTCTTTTAGGGCACGTGACTTTTTACCAACTGAAAGGCTTCTACCTGTGTCTCCTTTATCCATTTTGAGGCCCACTTAAAGCCCTAATGTCCCAGTAATTTGCTGGCAGCTTGAGAGTCTTTGCCTGGTTTCCCCCCTTAAGAATCTGACAACAGCATGATGGAGTTTGTCCAAGATATCAATGGCACTTAGTGCACTCTCTGGGTGACTCACAAGGTAATTAGCATTTTTGCCCAAAAACATACTGTGTTCTCATTTTACCAACCTTGGAAGGATGGAAGGCTGAGTCAAACTGGAGCCCAGTCAGAATCTAACCTCCAATGTCAGTAGTTTTGGGTGTAATACAGCAGGTTAACCACTGTGTCACTAGGACTCTGTCACTTCTGTGTCAGCTGGACTCAGTGTCAGAGCAAGCCCAAGATATATAGCAAGCACCACACGGCTGCTTCCAGCGTTCAATGCCATTTTGATAATGTATATATTTGATGTGTATGTCGTCACAAGAGCAATTTTTTCACTCTAAGCGATACCAATGCATCTTCTCTGTAAGTGAGAAATACAGAACAGTTTTCTGTGTCTGATCTTCATTTTTCAAGATAGGACAGGTTTTGTCTTCTCATTTCTCCCTCCGGCGTATCCTCCAGTTTGACATTTTCTGCAAGATTTCATCAGCCCGTTGACACTTACATCGGATCTTGACAGGCCCTCATGCTGCTTACCTTATGAGTTTGCACTTTAATCTCTTAGTTAGAAAGAAAACCTGACAATACAATACTGCTGTGTACTAAAGCCTTGGAAATGGAGACAGGGGAAGAATAGTTTACTGTGAGTTGATTTATTTGAATGACTGGAAGCTGTGATCATTAATCTCTGAGCCTGTTCTGTAGACTGTGTCTGAAAAGAGAAGAGGGGCATGGAACACAAAACCTGACATCTCACCAGCTGAAGTCAATGTCAAGTCTCATTGACAATAGGAGCACATCAACTGTTATCTTTAGGACAGATCATTCAAGAGAGGGAATATCTTAAGAAGGAGAAGATTTAGTGCAATTTGGGAAGGAACAATAGAAAGGCAGTAAAATTATCAAGCTTTAAGCATAGGCTCCCAACTTCTGGATCACAAACCTGAACAGGGTCATAAAATGTTTGTTTGTTTTTTGGGGGGGAGGGGGGATCACTGTGGTGATGCTATATTGTAATATTCAAAATTATTCTGTTTGGGAATTTTCACAACATTTTGAAGCTTGTTGCCCGAATGCAAGTACAACTATCACATTAAATATTAATTTAGAATTATATTCTGGGGAAAAATATATATTTTCTTGTGTTTTCTTTACCATGCCTAAAAATGTCTTTTTATGTAAATGTGGTGAGTGGTTTCAAGTTACTTGGCTGTTAAGCAGCAACAGCAACATAAACAGTATCTATGTTATTCACAAAATAACATAATTCCCTGTTCCAATAATTTTAGAACAAAGTAAGCCTACAATCCTATATCCATTTTTAAGAAGAAAACTCAGTTCAACTCAATGAGACCTATTGGTTATCTATAAGATATGCAAACTTATTTCCAAGTAGATTTGCATAGAATCATAGAATAATTTCGTTGGAGGGAGCCTTTTAAACCATCGTCCAACCCCCTTCTCAATGCAAAAATCCAAATCAAAGCAGATATGACAGATGGCTATCCACATGATCAGCAATTTCATTTACTTCAGTTCAATCATTGTTCTGACAGTAAATTCCAACTAATGGCAGGTATAAGCTTGGAAAGTAAAGTTTTTTAATCAAGTGATCCCACCCCCACCCATCTAATGGGCTTTTGAATATGTTGGAGCCAATGGAATACCTGGCATGTTGTACCTGGCATGTTGGGACAAAATGAACATGGACATCAACGATGGTAAGAATCAGGGCCTCATCTGGAGAATACTAGTGTTACAAAAGTATTTGTAGGATTTTTTATTTTTGTGGTGAAAGTGCACAGCTACATAGTGCCATGTTACACACTTGGCATACTACAAAACAAACCAGCATATTTATTTGTGTACATTAAGTAGTCAGTAAATTTAGGATATTAGGGGAGGGGAACATCTAGAACAGGGGTCAGCAAACCTGGCTCTCCATGCATTCTTTGGCTTGACCAGAAGCCTAAGTCGGTACACCTGCTGATCGGGGCTTCTGGGAATTGAAGTCCAAGTGCATCTGGAGAGCCAAGCTTGCTGACTCCTGATCTAGAAAAACAGTTCAGTGGCACAACACTGAATTTATCACCTTGAAAGACAATAGATTCAGTTTCAGGTAGAACACAGAGCAACCTGTCTAAAATCATGCACAGTGCTTTATACCCTACTTCAAGGTGAGAATTTGGGAGAAGAGGAGGAAATTAAAATCCTCCAGAGAAAGAAAAAAAAATCTCCTAGATCAGTATTGCTTGTAGTACAGATTTGGTCACACCTCCACTAGCCTATAATCATTTCTTTTACATCAGGGCCTGAAAACAACAGCAACTCAGTTGAGATTATTGCTACCATTTTGATGACTCCACAACATCGTACCCAGGTACTGGGATAGTAATACGGAAATCATGGAGATAATTCCACAAAAAATGTCCTTCTTTTTTAAGAAAAAAAAATACAAAAAGTATACTCAGAAATTGTGGCTTGGCACTTATCAGTTCTCAGTTTTAAGGCCTGTAGAACAAATTACCTGATGATTTCTTTGCTTAACTGAAATGTAGGAATCAAGAGAGAGATGCTGGCTGCCAGAGCAATGGTTCTCCAATTAAAAACTAGAAATGTATACACTTTCCTTATCTACTTCTATAGTGAGGCAAGCACATGAATCCTGAGCCTCCCCTATGCTAATTTCTCTGAACAATTTCCTCCTTTTCAAAGGAGGAACCTTATCTAAGAAACTGATTGAAAATTATTGACATTCTTATGGGATAGCAATAGTACAAAATAGTGACCTAGAAGATGGACCAGAGATCCAATTTAGCATAGCTCCCCACACTTTTTTTTTGTATCAATGATAAAATGCTGGCTGGCCAACATTCCTAATAATTATTTTTGATATAAAAGATGTAACAAGTGAGGAATGCTTTCATCTTTGTCCTTTAAATCACTTCTTTGTAGCAGTTTTCCCATGTGACAAAGAAGGACGATAGAGTTGACATGCCACATACTTTCAGTAGCACATCATTGCCTTCTCAGTCTGAGGAGCTTCCGATCAAAAGTAACAAAAGGTTCAGGATTTATGAGCCATATTTGCAACTCAGTGGAATAGCATCCATTTCTTAACAGAGTGTGCAGAGTGGCAGAACATTAATGAGGCAGCAAGTCATACGCCGGTGGATATAGTAGCAGCCTGCCTATGAAATCATGCTTGGCAGAGCAAAAGACAAGGTGGGGCAGGGGCGACCAGATGAGGCATTTCCATGCTTAACATTTTTACAGCTCCTTCTTTGGAGCAAGTTCCGCCCAACACATTGCAGTCTATGCATTATTAACCAAATGCCCCTTGGGAGCCCTGGTGATTTTACACCCCTTGTACAAGATGTGAAGATGGCAGATTGTACCAGGTCTTTATACCATGCCATTTCAGAGTGTAATTGGCCCTAGATAGTAAGAGATACCTGTGCAGCCAAGGCATGGCACCAGCTCTCTACATAAAAAGGGCAAGTATGCCATTCTGCACCAGCTGCCTCTTCTAGCGATTTTTATAGGTTTCAAGAAAAAATGGTATTTTTTTATTATGATAGAAAACATGTAAGAACTTCTGAGTTCTTTTATATATTTTTTTTTCTCTTTTGGCAAAACAAGAGTTTACAACTTTGCAAAATTATCAAAGATAAGAAAAGTTATTTAGTGACACAACAACTGTAACAAAACACTAACTAGCATAGATACTGGCTGTGACATTCTGAAAACTGGAATTTAAAAAAGTAATTTTCCCTCTTCTTGAAGGGAAAAAAATGACACAGCTTGGCCAACCAGTCCCCCATCCATTCTCTTTCTTTCCTATAGGTTTCTACAATATAATATTATTACACTCTATTTTATATTAACAAGGAAAAGCAAAGAAAAATACATAATATATCATATAGGAAGAAAACAGAAGGGAAATGTAAGTAAGCTTTAATGAGACTGGGGGAAACCCCTTTTAAAAAGCTTTTATAGAATTTTTAGGGGACCAAAAATGTTGATGATTATTTATTATTATATCAATTCCCATGCCCCCCAATTATAAAATTAGCTCCATTGTCAGTATTTCTATCCACCTAACAGAGCACAGAGAGATAAGTATTGCACAATGACTTCTTAAGCTTTAGGCTGGTTGCAGGTAGACTCATGATAGCATGACACTGGAAATCTGCAACTAGCATTAAATCTGCAACTGTTCTTATTTAAATACTGAGTAAAAAGCTTTGGTGAATTGTGTTTGCGGAGTGCCTCACCCCCATGACAGATTCCTTTGTGATTCAAAATACTTATCTACAAGGCAGATGTTGTAAAACCACAATAAAACATGACACATTCCCATCCCATATCATACCATACTGTAAAATACAATACAAAGACAAAATGAAAGGAAATTAACAAAGGCATTCAGTGAACCAAGGCATTCTGCCACCTCTACTGAAACAGTGTAGCTTTCTCCCATGCACTCTTTTGCATGCCTGAAAATAAAGCTGCAGACACCAGCCTTCACCCTAAACATCCAGAGAGAAATAAATCCAGTCTACAAATCTGTCCACCAGGCCACATGCTTTTTCTGGTCTGCACTCCCCCCCCCCCCCCCGTTTCTTTCAAAGCTCCTGTCCCATGTTGTATGCCTCAAAATACAGCTGTGTCTCCCTGGTCCCCCAGTCACAACTAAACAGGTCCACACCAGTTCGCCAGAACCAGTAGCAGAAATTCCTGCTGGCTTCACCCATCCTAGTTTTGAAATAAAGCAGTCCTAATTCGGGTGCAACATAGGGCTTTCCTCTTGGCCACGCCCACCATACCATGCCCACAGAGTAGGTAGTATTTTTTTAAAATCCCAACACTGAACACAACCCATGGATTAGTATTCTACCCGTTGGGTCACATGGTCATTTCTGGCTTCCACTTCCCTTGCCTGTAGGACTAATGAAGATTCGTCTTTCTTCACATGAGCTTTAAGGGAGAAGAAGAGAAACACTCAATGGCTTCTATGAAAAGCAACACTATTCCTCTTAGTTTTTCTATGCATGCCATATCCATCAGACCTGCATTAATGTCAGGATTTCCTTTAGGTCTTATCCCACCATATGGTGTCAATATGGTTTTAGCATCTGGCCAGTGTTTATTTTGCCTCACGAGCAGCTGATGCCTCCAAGAACAGACAGTTTCATACTGATTTCAAAGATCATAGGTTAAACTGCAGCAGATATTGGGGATTCATTTGGTATTATCTCTGATGTAGACATAAGCGGTAGTATCATCATAGTGTGAGAGATTCAAAGGCTATTGCTAACTGTTTAAATTCTTTTATGTTTTGGATGCACCAGTGCCCAGTGACAACTAGAAACACAATTTCGGGGTGGGGGGACATTGCAATAACTGTTGGTGTCATTTACCTATTGTCTTAGCAAAGTGAAAAATAGATTGGTTTAATGAGACTCACCTGGCCTGAGTGAGGAGAAACAGCTGTAAGAGTTGATGGCTGTTTAAAAACTGTGTTGCCATCACTGTTCAGCCCTCACCCACCCAGCCTGGTGGAGGAGAAACAGCTGTGAGGGCCAGTGGCTGATTCAGGAGATGATGGTCCCTTGACCACAGTTGTTGATGTATGTGTTGTTGTTTTTTACGTTTTATTGCACTGCTATATTTTATTTCATTGTTACTTTTTATTACATTGTTACACTTTATTTTATTGTTACATTTTATTGTACTGTAATGTTTGATATGTTGTGATTTCTGTGAGCCACCCTAAATTGCATATGCTGATTGGGTGGCATACAAATCCAATAAATCAAATCAATCAATCAATCTGTTGGTCAAAAAAAATATGAGAACAGTAGTTAAAGTTGTTGACCTATTAGACATTTCCATGTTTGTTTGGAACCCACAACTTAGACTGGACACTGGCTTATCAACAAGAATTATGGTCTACATATTCTGGGCACAATTCATTGGCCTCAAATTAACACTTGTGGAGAAGTAGAGTTTTCCCACCTTTCTATCTTTACAGACCTTTGTAGCCACAAAAACCATGTTCCAGATGCTTCCTAAGAACAACTTTTATCTGGGGTCTTTTTGAAGCAAGGGAGAACCTATTTATTTATTTATTTATTTAGATTTATATTGCTGCCCACTCGCCAAGGCGACTCGGGGCGGCTTACAGTCAAAACAACAACAGTACAATAAAAATTATAAAATGTAACCACATAAAACAACCAAACCAGAACACAAACTAACTCCCGTCAGGCCGTTGTTGTGGGCCTAGAGGAGTGGGCAAGGTCCCCAGCCACTGCTAGGCCTTCGCATCTTCTTTCTTAGGCCGTTGTTGTGGTACCTCAGGAGGGGGCAATGTTCTCAGCCACTGCTAGGCCTTGGCATCTTCTTCCTCAGGCCTTTTATCCTTTATCATATACGTAGTTGCTTCTGGTTCAGTGGAAGCAGAGATGTAGTTTTGGATCCAAAACTGTCTTTAATTTAGTTACAACCACATCACTTCAACTTATGATGGCACCCAAAGGAAGCAGACAGTGAAATACAGTATCTCCCGAACTGTTCTGAACAATAAAACCAAAATTCACATGAATATGTAGGACGCTATTTTCTATCTTAAGGACAAACTCCAGTTACAAGGACAGTACCTGTAATGCTCACATACCTTCTCACATCTGAACCCCCACACTCAGTGTGAGATTGCTCTTTCACAGTATAGTCAATGAGCAGTATTTTAAATTTGGGGTGGAAGTGTAGCTGATTTATAGAACACATGCACAACTATTAAAGATGCAGTCCCTAGCTATGGTCAAGTGAAAGGTAACAATCACTAAACATAATGGGAGATGCAAAGAAATAGAGAAAGAGGAGGAAAGAAGCATTTTAGAGTGATTTTTGCCATTGTTACAGACACAAATAAGTTAGACAAGAGGGAGTTGTGATTTAGCAGTAATGGAGCCATGATGGTATCAAGAAATCAAGGAAGATGCTATTTCCTCAGATGGCAAATGCTGAGAGGCAGAGAGGAGTGGCGTGCTTTTACATGATAGAATTATATCTGCCTTCTGAGCTAGCCTGCTGCTTGCAGAGGCACAAGAAACATTGACCTTTTACCAGTGTTGAAGCAAGGGCCAGCTACCACCACGGTTCATTTTTGTACTTGAAACTTCCTTTGCTCAAAGAGCGAAAAAAGCAGTTGCTGGTTTGATTCAGAGAATGGAGGACTCAAACCTAGTTGTTCACATTCACATTCAAAACACACATGCATTTCAGTTGACTTTTTCCACATGTAATTATTATTTTTGCAGAGTTTGATGGCTGCAAGGCTTTTGAGACTTAGTTCATCTTGATTTTTGAGAGAAGCTTTAGTTTTTACAATGAGTTAGGATAATTCCTTCAGGAGATTCTCTGCCTTTCTTACTGTATTCTTTCACACACACCACACACCACACACCACACACCACACACCACACACCACACACCACACACCACACACCACACACCACACACCACACGTGAATGGACTACTGTAGTTTATATTTTCCTTCTGAATTTCTCATCTGAATTGCCCTGGATCAGTTTTCCTGCACATTTCCCCTGAGTCTTTAGGAACCTGTCCTTTGGAATAGGTATTGCTATATATATATATGGAAGGCTAATGGAAGATTAGGGGCAAATATATAGTGTTTTATAAAATACTGTTGTTGATTTTGCAGAACCATAATGTCATCTGATACTTTAATCCAGATAGGTCTGCATTACACTTTTCATTTCCTCATTGCATCGTACTGTGGTAGAAATACATTATTATTTTTCTCATACCTTTTATATTGTGCCTTCATCTCATGAATCTTATTCCTAGTTTATCTGCTGCTATTTAAAGAAATCTTCAAATTAATTGCAATCATGAACAGAATTGTTAGGGTTAGCCCTTTATCAGTGTGGGAAAGGGAAAACTTATATTCTTACAACAATTCCACACCAACCTCAGATCCAAATTTGGTAAGACTTCAGCAACCAGTGTCATGTTCTGATTATAGGGTGTGAAATAGAAGTTTGTGGAAATGTCTTGTTATATGGAGAGGTGCCAGACTGGCCAATAAATGGTTTCCAAAATTTCCATTCAGTCTATGGCAATCCATTGAGCAGGGTTTCCCAACCTTGTGCCCCCAGGTGTTATTGGATTCCAGTTAACAGAAGCCCAAGTCATCACACCTATGGTGTTACAGAAGCACTAAACAATCATTATAAAGCTGGAAAAATAGTTACCGTATATGCCGGTGTATAAGACGACTGGGCGTATAAGACGACCCCCAAACATTTCCACTCAAAATATAGAGTTTGTTATATACTCGCCATATAAGACTACCCCCTCTTCCGCACACCTTCCACACACCAAATAAAATGTAAAAGAACATCAGATTTGATTTCAACATCTCCCTGTGGCCGGCACTAGTGTGCAAGTGCACATGTGCGAGCTCTGCGTAGACAAGGGGTGGGGCGGAGCACTGCTGCTTCCCATCAAGCAGAACAGGCCGGTCATGCCGAAAAGGCTGGGATCCCTGTCTCACTGCTGATGCTCGCCGCAGCCACGCTGGATACCACACGATACTGGATGGTATGTAGAATGAGGTGGGTGGGCATTGGGAGGCCACTATGGGCACCAGGCGGGCATCGGGAGGCCACTATGGGCAGCTATGTCTATCCCAACTGAAGTGCACCCGGCGTATAAGATGACCCCCCCCCCCACTTGGAGGCATGTTTTTCAGGGGGGTGGAAGTAGTCTTATACGCCAGCATATACAGTATCTAAAATATATTATATTCATGGATTCTTCTTCTACTTAATTGAGACTTGAATCATCTTCACTGGTTCTTTCTTTTTTATTTGTTTTCTGGTCTAGAGCATCCAGTGATCATGAATTCTGGAATCAACACACATGATGGGGTGTAGCCTGCTTCTAGGTTGTGAAAGGTAGATAATTTTTCTTGCCTCTGACAATAATATTTTTGTGTCAGAAATTATTCTGAGTTGAAAGGATTTTTTGCTGGAGAAACTCCACTCAGGTGAATGAGGCTGCTTTCATGTCCTCAAGATCTTTTTCCACTGAAGTGGTCCCTATTTATCTACTTGCAAATTCTTGCTTTAAAACTGTTAGGTTGGAAAGAGCTGAGACAGAGGTGGGCACTCAAATCATCAAGCAGTTCCCGGCTCTTGAACTGGTGACTTACCAGCCTTCCAGCTAACAAGGCAAGCTTCTTAAACACTGGGCCTTTGAACAAAACATTTAAGTAGCTGAGAATAGCAAAAGTCATATCTACACAAACCAGTTAGTTTTATAGTCATGGTTCTCCGATAAGCAAAAAGGAAAATATAAAAAGTCCTGGAAATTTTATAGTAAAGAATACTGGGAATTCTCACTGAGGGATCCCTAGAACTGCTTCTCTGAACTAAAGTTCAATAGTGGATAATTAAAAGACATTTATGGTTTATTTCAAATGGACAACAAGAGCTGCATTTGACTCAGCCTGCTTCAGCATGGCACCCAACTTTTCCAACTGCTTGGATGACTGGTTTTGGAAATGACTGAGATGGCAGCACTCTTAAACCAATTGTAGTTTTAATCAGGAGCACATTTGTGCAGTGGAATCATCACAAACCAAGAGAGGAAATTTAATTTAATTTAAATTTTAAGACACTAAGCTTAATGACCAGAAGATCGTCAGTCCAGCAGTTCAAGACAAAAGTAATTCACGAAAGAATGAGCACCCATCATCTGTCCCAGCTCCCGGTAACCTAGAAATTTGAAAGCAAGAAATTTCAAGTAGATAAATGGGCACTGCTTTGGTGGGAAAGGTAACAGCATCTCCTGTTCTCTGCTGTCTAAATTGTGTAAATTGAAATGAGCACTGCCCTCTAGACATGACTGGTTTTTAAGCAAGGGAGACGTTTACCTTTATCTACCTCTAGATACAAGGGGCTGCAGTGGTTCAAGTGGTTAAGATGTTGACTGGAAGGCAGCAGGTCAGCAGTTTGAGACCCAAGTACTGCAAGATGGAATGAGCCCCTGTCTCTGTCCCAGCTCCTGCCAACCTAACAGTTCGAAAGCAAGAAATTGCAAGTATATAAATAGGGACCACTATGTGCATGCTTGCCACGTGTCCACAGAAACATCTGCAGATGCAGACTGTGCTGGCTCTTCGACTGTAAACAGAGATGAGCTCTGAACCCTAGAGTCAGATATGATTGGTTTTCGAGCAAGCGTGACCTTTACCTATCTCTGGATACAGTGAAGGAGGTCAAATGGGTGTCATTGTGTAAATATGCAAATGAATGTGTCAGACAGAGTGTGTGTGTTTTCATGTCAGAGATTACTCTAGGTTGAAAGGATTTATGCAGAGGATGCCCAAATTAGGCTCCTTTCATGTCCCCTATTGTGCAGCCCTCTTTCAGTCTCTAAGCACAGTGCTTTTACCCACTGAGTGCAAAGGACAGAGTAGGACAAGGTGCTTTGTGCATGTGTGTGAATGTGTTTGAGAGACAGGTAACATGTGAGAGACAATAAGTGATAGATAAAATATTCCATGGATAGTAGTGAGAGAGAGGAGTGTTACACATGTGTGAATAAGTGGATGTGGGTGAGGGTGACAGGGAGTATATGATACCTCCACTGCCTCTTTAACATCTGCGGGGGGGGGGGGCCGAGAGAACGCCGTGCCTGCCGGGAACTTCAAAAGCCCCACGTCGGCTGAGCTGCCTCACCTCCACTGCCTCTTTAATATCTGCGGGGGGGCGAGAGAATGCCGTACCTGCCGGGAACTTCAAAAGCCCCGCGTCGGCTGAGCTGCCTCACCTCCACTGCCTCTTTAACATCTGCGGGGGGGCGAGAGAACGCCGTGCCTGCCAGGAACTTCAAAAGCCCCACGTCGGCTGAGCTGCCTCACCTCCACTGCCTCTTTAACATCTGCGGGGGGGGGGGGGGGCGAGAGAATGCCGTACTTGCCGGGAACTTCAAAAGCCCCACGTCGGCTGAGCTGCCTCACCTCCACTGCCTCTTTAACATCTGCGGGAGGGCGAGAGAACGCCGTGCCTGCCGGGAACTTCAAAAGCCCCACGTCGGCTGAGCTGCCTCACCTCCACTGCCTCTTTAATATCTGTGGGGGGGGGGGCGAGAGAACGCCGTACCTGCCGGGAACTTCAAAAGCCCCGCGTCGGCTGAGCTGCCTCACCTCCACTGCCTCTTTAACATCTGCGGGGGGGGGGGGTGAAAGAACACTGCATTTGCCACCCGCGCCATGGCTCGCCTGGCGAGACTCTCGACCCCCACCGCCTCCGAGATCACCTGTGGTGGGGAAGAGGAGGAGGACACAGCCGCGCTCAGCCCCAGGACTATCGCCATCTGTGTCGGGGGCTGGGCGCGAGGAAAGCCTGAGCGCCGCGGCCACGCCTCGGCTCACCCAGCGAGACTCTCGACACCAATCGCCCCTGCTGCTGAGAACGTCAGGGAGGGTGCACCATCAGGATGGGGGTTGGGGGTATGGGCTTAGGGAACAAGAGAGAAGAGCCTGCCAGCCAGGAAGAGGGGACTGGGCTCTGTCTGTTAGGGTGGGGGGACTCCATGGGGCCCAAATTAGTGTGGTGACAGGCATGGGGTGTTATGGCGGGAGCCGAGGGGCGGGCCGCACTCGGAGAACACGGGACAGATGTCTGGTGGCTGTCCCGTGTTCTGACCCCCCGGCTACACCTCTGGGTCCTGAGCAGCCGGTCAAGAGTGACCCCTCCCTTAGGCTGCTGCTGATGAATGCCAGATCGGTCTGCAATAAGGCTCCTCTGCTCTCAGACGCCATCGCAGAGGAGCGGGCTGATCTGGCATGCATCACCGAGACCTGGCTGGGGCCGGAGGATGGGGTTCCTCTGTCTGAGTTATGCCCGGCCGGGTTCGGTATTTGGCACCAGCCTAGGGAGAGGGGAAGGGGCGGTGGAGTCGCCGTGATAGCTAGGGAGTCACTGGGGGTCACCAGGGCCACGGCTCCACAAATTCCAGGCTGTGAGGCCTTGTTCTTGCGTGTGGGCCCTAAGGGTCAGTTGGGAATACTGCTCATGTACCTGCCTCCCTGCAGAGTAGCAGATTTCCTGCCTGAGCTCCTCGAGGCGGTCTCCATGTTGGCGTTGGAGACCCCCAGGCTGATGGTCCTGGGGGACTTCAATTTGCCATCATTGGGGGCCGGCTCAGAGGTGGCTCGGGAGTTCATGGCTTCCATGGCAGCCGTGGGCCTGACTCAGGTAATTCAGGGTCCTACCAGGAGCAGTGGCTACACACCGGACTTAATCTTTTTGTCGGAGCTGTGGCAGAGTGATCTGAAATTACAAAAATTAGATATCGCTCCAGTGCCATGGTCGGATCACTATCTGGTGACTCTGGACTTCCTAGGGGCTGGACTCCATCACAGGGAGGCAGGGCCGTTTAAATGGGCCCGCCCCCAGCAACTAATGGATCCAGAAGGATTCCAGAGGGAACTGGGGGATTGTCCTCTTGACCTGCAAAGCGTTTCCTCTGAGGCCCTTGTCGACGCTTGGGACAAGAAAGCGATGGCAGCCTTGGATGCAATTGCGCCACTACGGCCTCTCCGAGTCCGTGGGGCTCGATCTGCCCCTTGGTTTTCAGAGGAACTAAGGGAGCTTAAACGGGCCAAGAGACGCCGAGAGCGCCGCTGGGTGAAGACTCGGAGCGAGTTTGACCGAACACTGGTTAGAGCTGCTATTAAGGACTACCTAGTGGCGATAAGGGTGGCGAAGCGGCAATACTTCACCACCCTTATTGCCTCCGCAGATAATCGCCCAGCGGCCTTGTTCCGGGTGACCAGGTCCCTCCTCGGTAGAGGGAGTCTGGGCCCTGGGTGGCAGGGATCGGCTGAGGATTTTGCTGACTATCTGGCAGAGAAAATCGCTCAGATCCGCTCGAAGCTGAATCCCGGCGTGGAACGTTCGGAGCTGGGGTTGACCATAGCGCAGTCTAGCCATGTTACCTGGGATCGGTTTGATCCTGTTGGCCCTGAGGAAGTGGACAGGCTTCTTGTATCTGTTCGCGCCACGACCTGTGCACTGGACCCATGCCCTGCCTGGTTAATAAAAGCTTCCAGGTCTGTGACAGGTGGCTGGGTCGAGGCGATCATTAACACTTCATTGAAAGAGGGGCATTTTCCTGCACATTTTAAACACGCTTTAGTGCTTCCCCTCTTAAAAAAACCGTCCCTCGACCCCACGGTAATTTCCAACTACCGTCCAGTGTCCAACCTACCTTTTTTAGGTAAGGTTCTGGAAAAGGCTGTGGCGCAGCAGTTACAGGAAGTCCTGGATGAAGCGGATTATCTGGACCCGTTTCAGTCAGGATTCAGGCCCGGATATGGTACTGAAACTGCACTAGTCGCATTGGTGGATGATCTCTGGAGAGAGCGGGATGGAGGGGAGCCGTCTGTCCTCGCTCTTCTCGACCTCTCAGCGGCTTTTGATACGGTAGATCATGGCTCCAGGGTCTGGGGATCCAGGGCACAGTGTTGTCCTGGTTTTCCTCATTCCTGAGGCGCAGGACCCAGTCGGTGTGCCTGGAGAAGGAGAAGACCAGCCCTAGGCCCCTGCACTATGGGGTGCCTCAGGGCTCGGTACTTTCTCCTCTCCTATTTAACATCTATATGAAGCCGCTGGGTGAGATCATCCGTTCCCACGGGGTAAGGTATCATCAATATGCAGATGATACCCAGTTGTACATCTCCGCCCATGGGGACCCAAGCGGTGCAGTGGAAGTCCTTTCCAGGTGTCTGAAGGCTGTTAAGGTCTGGATGGGGGACAACGGGCTACAGCTGAATCATGACTGAGTGGCTGTGGGTAAGGGGCCCTGTGTTATCTCGGGAGTTACCAGCTTTGGTTCTGGATGGGGCAGTTTTGCCCCAAACAGACCCGGTGCGTAACCTGGGGGTCCTCCTGGACTCACGACTACTGTTCGAAGAACAGGTGGCAGTCATGGCCAGGAGGGCTTTTGCACAACTTCGTGTAATACGCCAGTTACGCTCGCTCCTAGACCGGGACGCCTTGCTCATGATCACACACGCTTTGGTCACCTCCAGACTTGATTACTGTAATGCGCTCTACATGGGGCTGCCCTTGGTGACCATTCGGAGACTGCAGCTGGTCCAAAATGCGGCGGCCCGGATAGTGATGGGATGCGGGCGTTATGCTCATGCCTCACCACTGCTCCGGGAGCTGCACTGGTTACCAGTATGTCTCCGGGTGCAATTCAAGGTGCTGGTTATTACCTTTAAAGCCCTATATGGTAGTGGGCCAGGATACCTCAGAGACCGCGTCACCCTAAGAACGTCTGTCCGTCCCACCAGGGCGGATCGGAGGGGCTCATCTCTCTAGCACTAGGAAGAGAGCCTTCTCTGTGTTCGCCCCGGCCCTGTGGAACCTCCTCCCAACTGAACTGCGCCTACAAACAGAGCTCCTGCCCTTCCGGAAGGGCTTAAAAACCTGGCTGGCGGGACAAGTGTGGGGACCAAGGTATGTGGGATCCCACACAGGGTGGTTGATTTAAGGGATAGCTTCCCTTGCTGTGGGTTTTATTCCGCGGGGTTGTTTGTTCCCGGTTTTTACTTCTTGTTTTTATGATCCTTTTGACAGTTTTAAAAATTTTAATTATTAGTATTTATTGGATGGGGTTGGGTTTGTGATTGTGTTTTGTCTTGTAAGCCGCCCAGAGTCGGGTATACCCGATTGGGGCGGGATAATAAATGTGAACAATAAATAAATAAAATAAATATAAATGATTGAGCATATATGTGTAATTATGGCAAGGAGGCTGTGTCTTTGGAATCCAGCATTGCTCACTTGTCAATTCTGGCCATCTCTTCTCCTGGTGGTGTCTGTACTGGCTGCTATTCGTATCTGAGTATACATTTTTCATGGAAGTCATTTTCAAAGTTGGTGGATATGTCTCTAGTGACTGAATGAACAGAACCTGGCATGTCTATGACATTCTCCTTCAAAGTGATCGGTAGCACCAGAGATGGTTTGGGCACCAAAGTAGGTGATTGATGGCTGCTATAATAATTTTGTGTCAGAGATTACTCTGGGTTGAAAGGATTTTTAGGGGTCACCCAAATTAGGTTCCTTAGCAAAACCTGACCTTCCAGTCTCCAGTTCAGCACCTTAACCACTAAGTCACTGGAGGAGCTGCCTCCCAGGTTTGTGGATTTATACCTGACACCTTCTTCTCCTAGCATATAACTTTTAATGCACTGCCCTCTATCAAATGTGACATTGATACAAATACACTACAATATAGCACATTAGCACAAATATTGTTTCTAAAAGTATGACTGTCTCTGTGTGGAGGAAACAAGAGATCACTAGCAGCTTCCAAAAGGTCTGGATAGGAGTTTTGGCTTTAAATGTTGATACCCAGAGATGATGCCTAGGATACAACTTTGGCAGCCTCCTACTGTAGCCATCTGTTAAGCAGGCACAAAGCAGGCTCTGAACTAGAGCAGGGTGTCAATTTCTAATGCTACGGCTTAACATTACAGATGGACAAACTGTACTAGTTATTGAGATGTATTATTTATCAGGACTTCTTTCTAAAACAGCAACAGCAATGGAAAACATTGCTCATTTCAATTTATACCTCATATGCTTCAGCCTTACTGCTAGATATGTTGTTATCATTATGAAATCTGTAGGCTTAACAGCAGAGCTTGGAAAAGTTACCTTCTTGAAATATTCTGCACAGAATCCCTTAGCTCCCATGGCCACTGGCCGCATGGATGGTGGTTTCTGGAGTGTTGAGTCCAATTTCCCACCAATACCTATATAACATCAATAATCTTTTTCAAAAATATTCCAGTGAATGGTTGTTTTTGTCTTTGTTTTGTAGGACTCATAATTATTTCATTGCTGAACACATTAGAAAGATCTTTCTAGTCTGTCTACTGCTGTCAGTTAATTTGATCATAAAAAGATCTTTTTTGCAACAATTCTGTTCCTAGTTGACTAGGAGAAAACTCTATGGAATTCAGTGGTATTTACACCTGAGAAGCAAGGCATAGGATTGTGCTTTTAGATGAAAAATTCAGGAACATATGACAGTTAGTTCATCCTCCTAGCAAGGGTTGTCTTCTCTAATAGATGTTATCTGCTATTATTATAGGCAGCATATGGAAGAGGCTATAGGCAGCTGATCCACATCATTTCTGCAGCTGGTGGTGGTGCCCCTTGTCAGATAGCTATAGGGTTAGCAAACTCAGTTCTCCAGGTGTTTTTGGACTTCAGTTATCACAAGCCCAAGTCAGCACTTCTGCTGATCCGGGCTTTTGGGAATTGAAGTCCAAGAACATCTGGAGAACCAAGTTTGCTAACCCTTGAAATAGCTGTTCAGCATTTCCCTGCCAGCTGATTGACTTGAAATTGCTTTTGGGATCTGTGGAGGCAACGAAGATACCAGGGATCAGCTGGGGATGGTCTTCCCTGATCAGCTGGAGCCCATCTCAGCTGTCAGGGCAGATCATAGTTTCTAAACAGTGGGGATGGGATCCAGTTAACTGGGGGGGGGGGGCTCATAAAACTCATGACCTGCAATCAGGGTTGAAGAAAGCAAATTTTAGGCTGATGTTTTGGGCCAGTGGACTAGTTACTTGGGCTCCAACCTGCATCTTCAGCAGAGGGATAATAGTGATATATCTTAATAGACAACATTTTTCAACCTGAATTTCCTTTTAGGAAGGGTCTTGAGAGCTGCATTATATCAGTGAGTGAGCTAAGGAATATAATGTGTTTAAAACACTTGGAGGTTTCCAAAACATCATATGCGATGAAGCTGAATTATCTTGTGAGAGAAATGTCAAAATGATTTGGACCTTATGAAGTTATATCTTTGCTTTCCATTTTTCAATAAATGTGTTTCTTGCCCCACAGATTTCTTTCCCTTGTACTACATCCATGTAATAATCTTGGTTAAACTACAGTACGCTACACAAAGTATAACAAGCCTTGTCCACGAGTGTTTCCTTCTTCTTGCCTTCTTGCCTTCCTCTAATCAAAACACTCTGGTCAGAATCTTATTGTGCTGCACCACAAATGCAACACTCTGTAGTATCTGCAACGGGGGATTTCAGGAGTTTGCACAAGGAACAAGTATTTCCTTGTGCAAGCATAAACACAGCACCTATCTATCCAGTACTTTGAACAGCCAGCAGGAGGACATATGGCATAAAAGCAAGCAACCCTGAAACTGTATCTAAGCCATGACATTACTGTGGAAAAAGGGTCGGAAGCTGGAAATTGTAGAAACTTTATATTTCCTCCATGTTGAACATTATATTAGGCAATTTGTATGACACTAATAATTAAATAAAGCCTTTATTTATTGAACTCTGCCATTTGATCAAGGTTATTACATGTCTACTTGGCCAAGGTTTGTGAGTCAAAGTCAAAACTATAACATTCAAGCAAAGTCCTGAGAGCACTATAAAACTTCATAACACCACTTGGTAATTTGAGTTTATAGGAGTCTGTCACACCAACATACATTCCTAAGAGGGTTAAAAGAAATGTGAATCAAATAATCATGATAATAATATCATAGTACATATTATCAAGATATAAATCACTCACTTACTCCTGCCTGCTTTGCCAGAAATACAGTTTCCAAACTTGTTCTGTCTGTCTTCAGAAAATGAGGATAAATAATTGTATCATTCATGTTGAAATAAATAGAGAAAAATGGTTCCAGGCAACATTAGCTTGTCTAATTCTACAAACTTTATTCACTTACATTTCTTTTGTGCACACAAATCCAGAAGTTATTGAAAATGTGTACCTTTCTGAGCACTGAAAAGACATAGGACCTTTAAATATTATTTATTTATTAGTTCAAATTTATATTGCCAACCACTCACCATAGCGACTCAGGGCAGCTTACAAACAATACATTACATTATAATACAATATGTTGATGGGGGCACATGGGAAGAGCCGGCGAAGTCATCAACTTGCCCTGGCTTCTTCTTCTCTGGCCGTTGGTGTGGGCTCAAGGGAAGAATGCCGAAGTCCTCAACCTGCCCTGACTTCTTCCCCTGGCCGTTTGTGTGGGCACAGGTGGAGGGGCGGTGAAGTCCTCAAACTGCCCTGGGTTCTTCTTCCCTGGCCATTCAGTATGAAAAGGTACTGTCTTGTCATATTGACTTGGTTTAGTTTTGGTTATCTCAAACTGTGCCAAGTTATATGAAGGATAAGAAGACAATGTAGCTCCCCCACTCTCAAATATATATTTATGAGTCTATAAACACAAAATATAGGAATATTTATTTATTTATTTATTTATTTATTTATTTATTACATTGCCATCCTGCCTTTCTTCCAATAATCTTAAAGCAGTGAACATAACTCCCCCAACCATGTTATCTACAAAACAGCTTGTACCTCAGATTGAGGAATAGCAATTCTGTCAATATTACACAATGACTTTCATAGTAATAATAATTTCATGTCAGAAATTATTCCTGATTGAAAGGATTTTTGCTGGAGAAACTCTGCTCAGGTGATGCCAGAATGAGGCTCCTTTCATGTCCCCAAGAACTTTTCCTACTGAAGTGGTCCCTATTTATCTACTTGCAATTTCTTGCTTTTGAGCTGTTAGGTTGTCAGGAGCTAGGACAGAGTCTTGAACTGTAGACTTGCTGGCCTTCCAACTAACAAGTTGAGCTTATTAATCACTGAGCCACTGCCGCCCTTACATTCATAGTGTAATAGAATAATAAACCATGACCTCCCAAATGCTGGTCTAACATCCTGATTACTAAGTAGTCAAATACGAGAAGGGCAACAGTGAAGAGATCCAATTAACTTGCAAAAGCATGCAATACCAGAGTAGTGTGTACAAATACAACTGGACAAAACAATTAAACTGCAGACCTACTTAATTGTTTTGTACATAAGGCTTGGTATATAAAAGACAGTAAGAGCATAGTTTGGAAGGAGCTTAGTTTGACTGTATTAATACCATAATCATATTTCAATGTGCTTCTATTATCAGAATGATAAAAAAAAGGTGACAACTCACAGGGAGTTTTTTTGTTTCCCTGGTCACTAAATATGCACACACATGATGTTAACTCAGCAAAGTTCTTCAGATGGAAAATTTAGCACTGATTAAACTCAAGAATAGACCCAGCACAATGCATAAATTTGAGGCAAACTCATTTCACAACTTGTCATCTTTTGTAAATCACTAGGTTTCATGGAGGCAACAACCAGTTTGCTTGTAAAGCAAAATCATTGTTGCCGTTTCCTCATATGAGACTAAAAATGTATTTTCTTCCATTAGAAGAGATTAAAGATAAGAAATATGACTTAACTTTGTCTAGATGATACTCACTTCCCCATCCCCCTCACATTTGAGGGTGTTAAACACAGGGCATACTGCAGGTCATTTTCCACACACAAATCTGAGAACTCTTCAGATCTTAAGTTGGAACAAGTATAAATATTTGTCAAACATGTTTTTAAAACCACAATTTTAAAAGATGGCCATTGTCTCAGAAGAGTTTTGTTTTACGCGCTAATCTTGCCAGCTTTTCTGTATATAGAATACAGTTGTCATCTACCTACAGCTGGCTGGAAAGCTTAGTGAGGTTGTAACTACACTGGCAGTCTGAATCAGAATGATTTGGCTTTGATGAGGCATAATTTGCAGCCTTACTTTATGCTTCTATTTAAAACAGGCAATCATATGGTGAATGTAGATTCCTTTGGTCCAAACTGTTTGATCTGTGCCAGAGCCCACAGCCTCCCTTCTTTTGATCTCATCCGCTGCTGAGCCCTGGTTCTTCTTTCATGGTTCATTGTAAAGCCAGTAGGCAGTTTAAAGTTTTTCATGACATTAAGAGAAAGAGGCAGTTTACCAAAATTCTCCATAATATACAAGCATACTTACACGCCACAGAATCTGCATAGTATGTTATGGTTTGTCATAGTTGTTTCTATTACATTTTTATTTTTGTATGTATAGAAGTGCTCTAGCACTAAATTAATATACAATGATCAAGTCAATGATAAGATGAACTAGTACTAAACTTGGTAGTTCATTTAAAAGATTAAAAAATACTATGGAGCAAAAAAAGACAAAAATATCATAAGGATAGGTGGTGAGCAAATCATTACACTTAGTTTAGTACATTGCCAGAATACCACCCATGTTCATGCTTCTTGTTGTTTTGAAGAATGAAATAACTGATCACCCATGGAAAATGCAATTCAAATTGTTCTGGCTTGAACAAAGTAGAAGCCCTCAGAGGCATGACTGGGGTGGGGTGGGGTGGATACCCCTCTCCAGAAACAAAAAGAGCCAAGCTGATTCACATTGGCCTTTGTATTGTGTGTTCAGTGTTATAATTGAATGACTCCATTTTGCTTCTGCAGCAAATTTTGAAATAGCTACCCATGTAGATGCAGCCTGAGACAGGTATCTGGTTGCAGAGTCAGAGGTTAAGAGTTTCATATTCCAAAGTATCTAATTGTGTTTAACACTGGGCAAACTGCACATCCCAATATTACCTCCAGAAAAAGGTGATGGTGAAGTACTCTACATGAAGAAAACCTTGGAATCACCTTCATGGCACACACTTGTTACTCTGTCTACAGTGAGCAGATGGATGAGGTACCACATTTTGTTCTTCACAATGAGGCACTGTAAGACGTAACCCATGCGTGGAATATGGTTTCAGGTTGGTTTGACCCTCAACCAAAACAAAGTGTATCTATTTCTCCAACATATTTTAATGTAATAAACAGTGTATTCAGAAGTTCTCTAAAGTAAGGTACCTCTATAAACATGCATGAATTGTTTTAATTTTTTAACACAACATCTCATTTTGTTTTAAAGTGGAAGGGTTTCTTTTTGTTTTAGTTTTGTTCTATTTAGTGTTTTTTTTAATAACATCAAGTTTTTGTTTAAACAGGAAGTGCTTTTTTGGAAAAACATCCCTTCCTCCCCAGATCCCAGGAATTTGGCCACTGCTTCCTTACAATTTATTTAGCTACGGGATCTTTACCTGTGTAGAATGAGGAAGGAATTCTAATTCTCTAATTTTACCTTTATCGACAAATTCTTAAACCAAAGCTCATTTAACCTTTGAAGTTTATAGTCCTTCAAAATTTGCAAATACATTCCTTGATTTCTAATAAAAAAATACACAAGAGTAAAAAAAGTAAAAAAGACATAGAAAAAAATATTGTTATTATATCGTGGTTTTATTCATTTTAACTGCCACAATTTTGTCTAGTAGAATGGTGGGATTTGTAATTTACTGAGAGCTTTATAATTCTCTGCCTTAGAGCTCAAGGGTACTTCCTGAACTCCAGCATAGAATTCAAAGTCCCTCACTCAATCAGAGATCCCAGCATTCGATAGGATGGGACTATTGCTGAGAATTTGGAATTAAACTGCTTAAACCAGGTGATGTAGATATACTTACAATGGGTTAGTGAAAGCAAATGTTCACTGGACTGCTAGAAAAATGAACAATAGAGTCCTACAGCAAATAAAGCCTGAACGGACTCTTGAGGCAAGAATGCTAAAGCTGAGGCTTCCATGAGAAGACAAGACTATCTGGAAAAGACAACAATCTTTTTAGAAAAGAGATGTATTTACTCCATGGGTAAAGCCATAGTCTTACATTCACAAGATCTGAGCAGAGGTGTTGAGAACAGGCCATTCTGGAAATCTCTCATTCATAGGGAAGCCATACATCAGAGATTGGATGAAGCCACATAACAACAATGTTCACAAATACATACTGTGTGAGGGGAAAAAAACTCCTTTCAAAATTCAATATTTTAGGAAAAACTGCTTATAAACATACAAATGTTGGGGGAAATGCACACAAAGCATTCAAATTTTCATTCAACATTAGATATGAAATCCCAAACTCTGTGATAAATCAAATTTACAACTTGGAAAATGTGAACTGGGAGGAAGAAAAATCAACATTCTAATAATGTCCATAGAAAAGCAGTAATATTTAAGATGTGACCACCAGTTTGATGACTTTACCCAAACTCTGACATGTTCACAACAATGTACCTAGGAATCCTATGGAACTGGTATAGGGCCCCTGTCTGACCTCCTGATTAATCCTATGGTATCCTGTCCTTATTAGGGGAAACAATTGTTCTGTTCTGAATACAGCCAGGACTGGGGTTTTCATTTTCTCACCTATGTAATTATGCAAATAGATGCTTCCATTCTGAATCATTTCCTCTGCAAAGTCTAATTCCACAGCTGATGCCAAGCAGGGGGGAATAGACGTGAGTGCCATGCCAGTGTGCATGTCACAAAGGAACAGATTTGCAAATGACAGATGAGTCTCTGAAAGATTAAATATCCAATTAGAAAAGCATCCAAGTGTAGTATGTTTATCTGATGATTATCCAGATTCTGACTCTCTTGGGGACAAATAATGGGACCAAAAGTTTCAAAGCCTTTCACAAGACAAGCCCAGAGTTTCTAACTTTCTATTCATAATGGAAGGTCCATTCTTTCCCAAAGAATTTGTCATTCTATTTTTCCTGTGACTACTTCAGGAAATATACACAAGGTTTGGAAAGAGTAATTACTTGGAGGGCCTTTGTTTGGCATTAAGCATTCAAAAGAGGTTCCACTATAGAAAGGCATTGCTTTGACTTGTGAAATTCAGTATTCAGTGGAACATTAAGCCCACCAAATGTTTTTGGATTACAGCTCCATCAGCCTCACCTTCTAGTCCTTGAGGGGAGAAATCTCAAGACACCCCCACACCAGAGTTCCACACAAAAGAAACTTCCTGTTTAATTTTTAAATGATTATTTTTAAACAGTGAGCACCCTCCCTCTGGGCCCCAACATCTCCGCTCAGAGGATGAGAAACTGCAGCCAGCTGCAGGCAGTGAGAGGACACTCATACCCTCCCTCTGGGCCCTACCACCAATGTCCGGAGGTTGATAAAAGGTGGTGGGATGCGGGCAACAAGAGGATGCTCCTGCCCTCCGTCCGGGCCCTGACATCTCCGCCTGGAGGATGAGAAACTGCCGCCAGCTGCAGGCAGTGAGAGGACCCTCTCACCCTCCCTCCGGGCCCTGCCACCAACACCTGGAGGTTGATAAAAAGTGGTGGGATGCAGGTGGCGAGAAGACACTCCCTCCCTCCCTCTGGGTCCTGATATATCCACCTGGAGGATGAGAAACTGTCACCAGCTGCAGGCAGTGAGAGGATGCCACTGATGCCTGGAGAGCTCCCTCCCTCCCTCTGGACTTTGTCATCAACATCCGGAGGAGAGGAAAGTGCTGCTGGCTGCGGACGGTGGAAGGACATTATATGTATGTATGATATTTGATGTTATTGTTATCCACTGTTATATTTTATATAGTATTATTTTTGACTATGCTTTAGGGTATTTTGTTCTATTATATTGTATTGCAGATTGTTGAAATCTTTGTGGTATTATAACACTGTATTGTTTGATTGTATTGCTTGAATGTATTATTACATTTTATTGTTATTTTGTTGTGTCATTTTTCTGTGACATTGCACTGCTGTATAATGGAATGTTATTTATATGTGAACCGCCCTGAGTTGGTTTTTACAGAGTAGGGCGGTATACAAATAGAATAAAATAAATAAATAAATAAATAATAAACATTTCCAGGAGTCAGAACATTCAGAGAAAGACACAAATGATTACTGTTTTGAAATAAGAGTTTGGACCTTTGTGGAGACAAACAGACAGCTCCTCTGACAGTGTACACTATGTCCCTCAACATGTACAATGAAAGACTTTCATGCTAGCTGCCTCAAATACTTTTGATAGTGCTCATTCTTGGGTGAAAATTATCTGGTGTATCTATTAATCATGCAGCAATGCTTCTGACGTGAAGAAGAAAAATAATGTACATTTCTAGGTCAGATATGGTGCTTGGGGAGCCTTGGCTTAAATCTGACCCCTATACTCTCAGACCTTGCCTATCCCTGCTACAACCTTTTCTTTTCAGGAATGTGATCTTATCAATCCTTTGAACTTTTCATTTCCCAGTACATTTATTGGACATTTATTCTGCTGTCAATGTATGGACCCATTTCATGTTTATCTTTCCTCACAATTTTCCATGGAGTATAGTCTACCTCATTTCCGCCCTCAAGTCTCTTCTTTTATACCTAAGACACAAGCATTCCCCAGAAAGTGTATCTCTTCTTTATTGTTTTAGATATTGTCCCTTGTTGAATTTTTGGAACAGCTTCCTAATAAAGGTAATTCATCTCCATGCTGAAAATTCAACCAGGAAATATTCATTAATTTCAATGTTATTTGCTCAAAAGACACAAGTGGTTGTAATGCCTCTTTCTGCTGTACAGCAAACACGAAAGGAGAGGCTGATTGTTCACTAGGATGCAAACAGTACAGTCAACACTTCAACTTTATAATAGCTGAACACTGAAACATACAGTTAAATTGTGTACACTCATGCAAATGTGCAAAAATTGATTACACATATGCAAAAAGTCTCTTTGAGACCACTACCTGCAAAAAATAAATTTAAAAAAATCTGAAGAATGTGTGAGTTGTTTTTACTGTATGTGAGTGTGCATCCATTTTTGTGCATGAGAACAAGAGGAGCAAGAATTTGAATTGTACAGCAACCTGACACAAAGGGGGAAAAGAAATAAACTTCTAATGAAGTTCTGTTTCTATTTTTATGCAATCTGCATCATCTGATTTTTTTAAAATGATTTAAAATGAGCTCAAAAGTTAATTGTAATGGTTACCTTAATGTTTGTCAGAAGGATGTTCAGTGCTTAAAAATATACACTTCCAGCTGGGTAGGAGTCTTGAATACATTTCTAAATATCACACAGATTTAAACAGAAAAATCATGAAATATTACTTGGTCTGAATATTGCAAAGAGTTTGTGTAACTAGGAAAAAGAACCACATTGTCTCCATATATATTTCTCACCTCTCAAAAGAAGAGCATACATAGTCAATTCTTCCTTGCTGATTTATGCAGGAGGGTGAGGAACAAGTCACTTTTTCTAGTACAAGGGCTCAACTATGCTGGTCATTGTTTATAAGGTAAAATCCAGAACCTTGAATTGGGTATGAGAATGTCCATTTCAGACAAACCAGGAAGTCTATCATGTTCTCAATATTCTATATCATTGAAACATCTAAACCAGTGTTTCCCAACCTTTGATTTTTGGACTTCAATTCCCAGAAGCCCAAGTTGATTCTCCAAAGCACTGAACAGCCAATGTACTAATTTAGGCTTCTGGGAATTCAAGTCCTCTGTAGGGTGTAGGATCAACACTAGGAACCACTGATCGAAAGTGTTTTGAAGTGCAAAATGTTAAAGTAATTTGGATGGATTATATTTAGTGTATTTTGAAATCAGATTTATTTTTTTCCTTCAGAAATGTACTGCATATACAAGTGGCTATTGATATAAAACCTATCCTTTAAAAGGCCTTTATGTTTAGAAAGTTGTTTCCTTTATATTTATACTATTTATTGACAGAGGAGGATTTTAACATTGCAAACTAATTGCTGAGAGTGTAGAGGTCATATTGGAGAGGTGATTCTGAGAGCTGTAATCTACAAGGCAACTTCACCAGTTCTGTTCAATAGGCGCAGTGTCAAGTAATAGAGGAGAAAGGTGATGATATACAAAGTGCCCTGCCTGTAGGATTCATGCCTGCAAGTGTGGCTATGCATTTCTATCACAGCCTGGAAATGTTACATTTTTGTATACCAGTTTCCAGAATATGGGTTTGGCAGTCATTGACTAAGAGATTGTGGCAATTATACTGCAGAAAAAAAAATAACAATTCTAGGTTTTGATTTATATTCACAGTGAATTAAAAGCTCCAGATGAGCAAAGCATTCCCCCCCCAATGCACTTTGCTACTAATTTATCCATCCATCCCAATTTTCCTTCCTTCCTTCCTTAAGATTTCTGGGCATAGCAGAATAAATACAAACAGTTTAAAACAACCTGAAATAATCCAATAATCCAATAATCAATTTAAACAAGGTTTTGGAAACTTTCCCATAGCATCAGCCATTCTGGCAGGTTCTTCTGGTTTTTGAAGTCTAAAACAACTAGAGGGTTAAAGAATACCGTTCCCTATAATTGACCAAGACCAAGCCATGAGGGTTGAAAAGAATCTACAAGAAACTGAGAGTCACAAGTGAAACTCAAGCTACTCCATTATTCATAACTGAACTGCTTTCCTCTTGAATGGATAAATGTCCTTGTGGCTATTTTAACATAAAAATCCACACATCCTTTTAATATCATAACAAATGTTAGCAAAGATCAATGAATTTCCCCAGTAAGGACTGCTTCAATGACTATCTCTTACATCTGAAATATTCTGGGGAGTCTTTGAGACCTCCTGTGAATTTTTAAATGCCGTATAATGGACATTATAACTGAGCTGCTCTCAAGTCCCTAGTTATTAGGCATGAAATATAGCTTAACAATCAGTGCTATTAAAGAAGTGACCTTATATTATTTTGTTCAAAAGCAAATACTAATAGTCCATGAAATATATGGAAGGAGATGTAATTAGAAATGATGATGGAATAATGACATGACTTTTAAGATGAGTTTAATTCAAATGAAAGTATAATCATAACATTTTGAATTTCTCCCCTTGATCAAGTAGTTTGATGAAATAGAATATGTAAAAACTGACCAACATTAGTTGTTACATCCAGGTATTTTTCACTAAGGTAAATAACTGAATACAGAAGTTGCATATTATACTTATAATTCTAAATAGACAAGAAAAAGGAATTTAGCTATTATTATTTTTCATATCATTATCATAGAATGGCTTCATGTCATGGACAGAGAACATAGGGTCTTCAAAATACTGTTGGACTACAAGTCCCATCTTCCTTTGCAATAGTCCATGGTGCCCATAGAATTTTAAATGCAATGCCACCTGAAAGACCATGTGCTTCTAGCTGCTGCTTTAAATATTTGGGAACCAGTTTTGTGGAGATTCTATGGAAGCACATAAGTGAGAATTCACTTGATGCATATGTTCACGGATAGTTAGGAAAGCATAGTCAGAGAAGCCTGGACCTTGTACTTTGATAAGCACCAGTTCTAGCCATGTACTTTGATAAGCACTGGTTTTAGCCTTGTACTCTGATAAGCCCTAATTGATGATTAGCTTTGTACTCTGCTGAACGTTAGTTGATGCTCTGATAAATATGTCCAGGCCAAGTCCAGTTGCGCTCAACATAATCTGCTATGTATTCAAGGCAAATGTCAAGTTCAGACCCACTCATTAGTATCTGTTGTATATTAATATCAAAGTTCATTAGCTGCACATTTCCTGTTATTCTATAACCAGCAAGATGTAGTCTGCATCAAGGTTTCCTGTTAAGAAATATAGCTTGCGTCAAGGAACAAAGGCAGTACAGCTAAGATATGTACCTAACCAGATAAAGGAAACATTTATGTAATCGGTTGCTTGCAAAATTCCTGCTTGCGTATTATATCATGTGATATGTTACTCTGGAATACCAATAAAAGGGTGACTGGCTAAGGGGCAGTCACTCAGTCAGTCGCAGTTCTGTCCTCCGGGCCAGGACTAGATTGATGTAAAGCCTCAGATACCAAGCTGCGCAGCTTCCCTTCTTCCCTTCCTACACTACCAGATGGAGCTGGACTCCGACACAGTTTAATAACATGAATCTTGCAATTCTGTTCTGTGGTGTTTTGGTATGGACCCCAATTCAGGTTGCAGCACTTCAGCTCCAAGTTGATCCAGTTTGTGTCTGGAACAAAACTAGTTTGTGAATTCAGTTAATATGTCTCCCATTGACTCATCCTGCAAAATCAAAAACTTCTCTCTGTATTTGAATTTTCCTAACAATTTCCACATAATTTTATGGATTAAAAAATTGCACCAATATGCGTGGATTTTGGAGAAAGAATAGGTGTCAAGCCAAATTTCAGACAACTAGCTTTAATGATTTCTGTATCTTTCATCTTTGCTTTTAAAAAAATAACAACCATTGCAGTTTTTCATTCTCTCATATTTTTTTCCCTGATTGGAAAAATCTGTAATGTTTCAATAGGTAGCATGATTTACAGATACAAAACACTAATGTTTCCACTGTGAAAGGGCTATTCTGTATGCTTTTGAATTGCTTCATTCCTATAGATAGTCCTACATTCCTTTCAGTGTGTGAATTCTGAAACATGTTGTACAACCATTATAGTGTTGCACATTTGGATGAAACCATTGAAGGGATCCCAAAGATCATCTAATCCAACTCACTACCATTGCACACAATACACAACTATACCATCCCGAAAATATGGCTATCCCACATTTGCTTAAAAATTAGAGCAGATGTGCAGATAGTTAAATTACTTTCACTTTATGCAACTTGGAACTATGCAACCCTTGCTCTTTCCTCTATCAAGGTAGCTGATTAATATTTTTTCAATATGCCAAGCTCCAATTGCAAGGTAGTTGCTTTATGGACTCTATAAACCACAGTTATCTGCCAAATGCACTTCTTTAGTCTCTTTCATCAGCAATTTATATCACCACTTATTGGCTATTGTGAAAGGACTGCTGAAGATTAATCCAAGGTGAGATGATCATCATCACTGGCTTATAAATAATGGTCTGAAATGGGACTGTGATGATATAAGCCATTGAGAAGAAGCTGAATACCAGCTCCTTTAATACTTCCTAGGAGATAGCTGGGATAATAGCTTCCTATATAAACTGGAGGGCAGGATTCCACTTAAATGGCCTAGTGAGAGATGTATATATGAAGCAGCAAGATACTGCAGATAATCACTAAAGGAAAATACAGCTGAAGGAGGTAAGGTGCATCTTGCCAGCATCATTTGAGAAAACAGCAGGGCCTAGTAATCTCTGATCTAAGAAACAGAGTACATATTCACTGGCCAATAATTTTCATACACTTACATGACCCCTCCTTCACCTTTCCAGGAACTGTTTGACAATTTGTGCACTGTGAGGTGAGATAGCTAGAAAAGCCCCCCCCCCCCCGGTTGGACTCAAGGATTCATTAAAATGACTATGTTTTTCTATATTTTAAAATATTTATTGCAGTAGTTATGAATGGTAAGTTGCCTTGTGTGCTTTGGTAGAAAGAAGATAAAAATAATAATATAAAGGCAATATGTATATTTATAACACAAAAGAGAACATGTTTCTGCCTGATATATCCATAAGCCCAAGTCTACAAAATACAGACATCTAAAACTTATGATTGTTACTAAAGTGGGTTTAGGAATGTGCATTTCAGAGTTATTGGTGTTTAAAATATATTAATTCAAATTACTTAATCATGTCCATGTGTTTGAACACTGTAGTACCATATTTAACCATGAGATGGCAGACTTCCCTAACTAGTGCATAGTTTTGCATTCATTACATTTATATGTCAGCAGGGAGCAGTCTGAAGAATAAAGCTCTAGAAGCACCCATACTCTTTAGCAGAGCAGTCCTTTCTCATATGACTAAGCTGTGAAGAATCACTCAGTTAGGTTCAAGGTTAGGATTAAACTAATTTTTTTTAAAAAAAAAATATGAACACTTTAGAATTTAAAAATTGCTCAAAAATATGTGAAAAACTTGATATTTTAAAAATTGGAAGGTGGGAGAAAGCAGAACTGACAGGTTTGCCAACTCAGGCTTATCTCATAAAAGTGTGGCTGTGAATGTATGTGTGTTCAACCATGGTTCTGATGCTATATTAAATGTTGCCACCATTTCTCTCTTCCATGATGAGTTCCCTATCTGTTAAGTGCTGCACCTTGGTGGTCCAGTTGTTAAACTGATGTCCTGCAACCAAAAAGTTGGGAGTTCAATCCTGACCAGGGCTTAAACTTGACTCAGCCTTCCATCCTTTCATGGTCAGTAAAATGAGTACCCAACATGTTGGGGGCAAAATTCTAATTAACTTGTGAACTGCCAAGACATGAGTGTGAGACTTCCACCTTGATCTCCTAGTGACTCTATCTCAATCCCATGAGATCAAGCCTCTTTGAAGAGGCACTCCTTTTCAGACCCCTCTCACCTATCCTTGAACTGTTTCCAAATCTTGGCTATCCAGGAACCTTATCTTGGCTGGCAAAATAGTCTCCAACAATCCTCTCTTCTCCAAAGATGAGGCGTTGATGTAGCTTTAAAGATTTATTGTAGAAGCAATCAAATAACCATATAGCAAACAAGCTAACAGATTAACTAAAAGTTGTATAACCACTTTCCCTAAGAAAGCAACAAAACGCCCCATCTTGAGTTCCTAAGCTATTCTAACTCTAAACTTAGAAAAATAACAAAGATCTAACTTGGCTTGAGAATTCCATCTCTCAACTCTCAGAGATTAAGTTCAGCTGAATTCGAAATATCAGCTAAGTGAGGGCTTGCTGGCTCACATCTCAGTCTCTAAATTTCCATCTGGTCTCCTTATCAGATGTTGGAAGAGATAAGTGCTTCACTGATCTTGAAGAGGGTCCTTCGATGGTTTTCTAAGTGTCTAAACTGTAGGGTTTTTATACTATTTTGGCACTTTTCTCCCTCCCTTAAGAATAACAGTTATGTGGGAATGGTGTACCCTCACAGGTGTTTTTCCATAAACAATGATGTAAGTTTTTCCCCACAGCTGTTCTACTCCTGGTGGGGTCCCAGGATGCTAAGCATATCCTTTTTACCTTTCCCCTTATGTGAAAGTGAAAAGGTTCTTGTCAAAGTTGAAATGTGACAAGTGAAAGTACTTCTTCCATAAGAAGTAGGAGGGTTTCCTCTCCCTCTTGTTAAAAGGTTATTGACCTACAATGTACTGTGAGTTTATTTCATGCTATTGGGCATGCTAATAAGTATGCTCAGGGATTTCACAGGTGTTTATCTGATGACATCTGTGCTTAGTGACGCAGCATCTCTGGAATGTGTATGTCTGCTTACATTGAGACATTTCCCTTTCAAAGTAGCCTTTTCAACAAGCAAGAATATCAAACTACATTATATCAAAATGTATGAAAAGTAATTCAAAGAAATATAAACGTTCCTTGAATTCCCCTGACAGACAGAAGGAAGAAAATTGTTCCCCAAACTTGTTATCCACCCTTGTCTGAAAGGCTCTGTAGCAAACCTTGAATCCTTGCTCTCTCTGAATGGTCTTGGATATCCTCAAGGAAACAGAACACTCCTTGAAGAAGTAAGGATATCTCAATTTCAGTTCCTAGTTTTCAGCTAGATAGGGATTTGCATTAAATCATAGATATCAGTGGAGCACCTCTCTGCAAAAGATTTTTTTGCCTGAAGTTTCTGCACTATATGCAAAATTTTCATACATATAATTTGTATCTCTCCCAGTTTCTGAAGCAAGCCATACAAATAGCAAGCACAGAAGGACCGATCAAAAAGATACAAATATCCTAATCAGTGCTTTTAATTTTTAAAAAGTCCATGTAGAAAAGCAGAAAAGTCACCATACATTAACACAATAGAACAAAATCTTAATAATAATTTTAAAAAAACATTTCCAGTCTCTGCAATTTAGAGAGAAAATTAATGTGTTTCTCAGTGACCAGAATACTACTGCTAATTGCAAAAAGAGTAATTTCCATGGGATATATGGAAAGGTTGGCTTACCACTCAGAAATTCATTCCCTCTCTTACTGAGACTAGCAATAAGTTATTAGCCATTGGAAGAAGAAAGAGGAGGCCATTCATTCTTGCACATGAGAATAGAAGAAAGAAGGAGCAATATCATTAGTGGCACCAAAGTTTATTTCCCTTCCTGCCCTCACCTCCCAATTCAGTTGCAATAATGTCTTGGAAAGATACAATATAAGGTGCATGTAGGGAACCAGTTTTGCTCCTGTGCAGGCTCTACAACTCTATCATAGCAGAGATACAACTCATAAATATAATCTTTGTTTAAGATATCTAGTGGGGATTTACTGACTTAATGAACATCATAATGTAGGACAAGTGCTTCCCTTGCAGTGTCTGCATAGGCACCTATTTCCTGCTTTCAAGTCACCATTTATGCCAAGGCTTGTTAAAATTTTCTGGATGGTAAAGTTAATTTTACTGAGCTGATACACAGATAGATCAAGTACAGATACTCAGCTTAAGCAAAGCTGGCAGAGCTGGAGGAAAGGAATAAGCTCATATGTACTCCCTCTGATGGCAAGGCAGGAGTAACAACACCATTCACATTTCTTGAAAACCTTTTAGTAAGGACAATGAAGTCCACATTACAAAGAAATTTGAATGGTAACTCAATTCAGATTTATGTGTGCAAGCCAAAACAAACCACTGAAAGAAATATCTCTCAATTTTCTGCTTTTTGCATACTTTGGATAATAACGTTCAGGGAAGTGACACCTCCTTGAAGACTGCTTACATCAGTGTTTTCCAACCTTTGTTTTTTAGACTTCAATTCCCAGAAGCCTAAGCCAATTCCCCAAACCATGGATCAGCCAATGTACTGACTTAGGCTTCTGGGAATTGCAGTCATCCTGTGGAGCATGGAGCCCATATTGGGAACTACTGACCTAGGTCAGGGATCATCAAACTTGGCTCTCCAGATGTTCTTGGACTTCAATTCCGGGAAGTCCTGATCAGCAGGCATACTGACTTGGGCTTCTGGTAATTGAAGTCCAAGAACACCTGGAGAGCCAAGTTTGCAGATCCCTGACCTAGGTGAAGCCTTTAATGCTAAAATCCTGTTGCATTTTTTTGTTTCAGAGACATGTGAAGAAAGCTTGGTTTACATGCATAATGAGGAAGGCTGTTGATACTTGTGAAAAACACATTTCTTCATCATCTCTCTAACTGCCTAAACCAGCTGTTCTCCATTATCCCTTGCAAGCTGCTTGGAGCAGAGACCTGTCTTGTTATTACACTCTGTCAGGTTTGTCATGTACATTTGGGAGTAAAATAAACAAATAAAGGCAGCTGTCTAGTAATTCAAGTGTTTGTCCTATTTTTCAGCATGCAATGTGGGCAGCACACTTTTTTCATACTAACAATGGGGAAGAAATATCTGCAGCTAACATTTCCTTATTCTAACTTATTTACTCTGCTATTTCCAACTAATGTTATCCTTTGGAATTCACATCTCTCTGTTTCTCTCTTTTTGCTATGATTCTGCAATAAAAAAAGAAAGAGGAAATTTTACCGCCAAGCCAATGGGCTTTTTGGTTATTTGCCAGATCAAGCAGAATATTGTACTGACCCATGTTATTTAAGCATGCCTTTCCAAGAGCTGAGGCACACAATATGATACCAAAGTCAACCCTAGCTGTAGGTCAGTGCCCTTTGACTCGCACCATCTTGTATTCCATCTTTCTCTTTTTCTTTTACCTCCCACTTTATTTCCAGAATTATTATTTCCAGTATTATTATTTTCCCTGATGAATAATGTGTTCTCAAGATGCATCTTGGCTATCAAGAGAAAAGCAGTATGTTAATTATTTTACTTAATTAATTAATTAAATAAATAAGTTTTGCTTCTAGAATGGGTTCAGGCTTGATATGATCATCCAGATGTATTCTTTTTCCCTTGTATATCCATGATATCCTCAAACTTCCAGGGCTCAGTCCTCTTGCCTCTCTTATTTAATATCTACATGAAGCCTCTGGGGGGAGATCATCCATTCCCATGGGCTATAAAGTAAAGAGTAATTCTTTGATTTTTTTTGTAGGCTCCAGTGTCCAGTATGCATTTGCAACACAATTTCTAGTGCCATATCATTTTTTGAACTCTTTATGAACAAATTGGATTTTTTGCACCATATATATGTCCCCCCTAAAAAAAAACTTTTGAGATCATTTCTGTGAGAACTCAGATCAATAGTCCAATAATTCCTGCAATATGCACCATCTCCTATCTCCTTGAACATTTCTAGTCCACGAGCCTCTATTTTGTCTTACATTTTTAAAGCATATTCTTTTTAGAATTTTGATAGGTTTCATCTCTGTAGTTTGAACTGGCTCTTGTTGGTAAGCTTGTTTCTAATCACTGTATGTATATTAGCCTAAAACATCAGAATAAGGAATTGATGCAAACAGGATTGTATCTTTGATCTGCTGTGACAACCTCTGCATTAACCTTTCTCTTTCACCTTTGCTATTTGCTTTTCTTCTTTCTTCAGCTATTTGAAGAGCCTCATCAGACAACCACTTTACTTTCTTGCACTTCATTTTCTTTGGGATGGTTCTAATGGCTTCCTCCTGTATGGTCCCATATACAATATAGTTAAGTTTCCCCAAAGGATTTTTGTGGGTGAGTGAAAAGTTACAATTATGCCCCAATTACATAAATCACACTGTAGCTTTAATGTCATAAACAAAGCAATGTTGAAGAGATTATGTTAATGCAAACATTGTTGGGAATCCTCCCAGTACAGTGTTGGGTAGAGAACAATGGGGGGGGGGGACAGAAAACATTAATCAAGATTCTAACCACCACCCCCTCCACTATTTGGTGACATACTAGTTTGTACAGGTAAGGCTGTACAGCTCTTTAGAACATGAGTTTAAGTTTTATGACAGGCAGACATGGCATTCCAAATGCTCACATGTGAATCTAAGCATCCTAAACATAGGCTATTTTAGCAGTTGTAATGTGACATCTGGAAAGCCATAATTGTCCTTTTGCAAGGTAAGTATATTTACAATAATATTTTCTTCTCTGTACATGTGAAGATTAGCAGTTTTGGGGCACCAATCTATTCCATCATATAATTTGCTTGAAGTTTTTACTAACAAAGTAATTATTTCAATAAACTAAAAAAAGATAGAAGCAAAATGCAGAGTTGTACACTATTATTTCTTAATTACAGTTCCCAATTAGTATCCAAGATACATATTAAATGAGTTTTAGTTTAATCCTTTTCATGCCATTGTTGGCTTTGACCTGCAGAGTTCTATTGATAAATCAGTTAATCTTCTTATTTGGAAATATTATTTAATTAATTGGCAATGAGCTGCTGGAAATAAACACCAAACACATTATGTCCACTATGTCAGCTAAAAATTAAAAACAAAGAAACAAACATATCTAATCATTGGCAGTAATAAACTGATTTTTTTAAATAAATATTTCTCACATGGTTTTAAATAAAATATGGAACATTTTGCCAAAATAAAACAAAGCTCTCAACACGTGAGTATTGGCTTTTGAAGAAATGACACCAATTAAGTGGATCTGTAACTGTTTTCTTCATTTGCTGAGGAGGATAGATTTTTCCATCCTAGTGAAGGTAGCTCTGACAGAAAGATTTGGTTATTGCATATACAAATATGTACTACATAGAACATAAAGTTGCAAGAAATGTTTAACCCTGTTATAATGTTGTCATAAGTTAAATGCCAATGGGAATAAATAGCAGTCCTTCACTTATATAAAGGTACTCAGTATAGTGTAGTGGACAGAGTAATGGGCTAGAACTCAGAAGACCTGGCTTCAACTCCATTACTCTACCATGAGAAGTCACTGGGGATGTGAAACTGGTAAAACCTTACCCTGAAAACCCTATTAGGGTCAGAATAAGTCACACTCCACAGATGCATTTACGACAGCCATAAATGTGCCCATGGCAGTCATAAATGTATTTATAATAGCTGCAGACTTGTTTTACAGCAATGTTTATGGTGGAGGAACCACTCATCTGCCCCGCTCAAGTGTCTTAGGGAGAATGACCTGACCTCTGACTTAAAAGGGTTGGTAACCCCTGTTGAGAATAGGTCAACTTGACATGGCTGCTCCACAGACATGAGAATTTTCACCACCAGTGTGGGAGCAAATCAACAAATATTTTCCCTATCAGGTTTTTGTTATTTTGTGCACAATGCAATCATGCAAAATAAACACATAAATATAGCAAAAATAGAAAGATAGACAAGAGTGTCAGAAAAAAACCCAACCCCATCCAGTGCTGCTGCATTTTTAGTTCATGATAATGTGTACTGCATTTTCTGGCAATGCATTTGCCAAAATGTGAAATTTTGTGCGTATAGTGTGTTGAGATAATTAAGCATACAAAATAGCCCTGAAAATCGAAGAGCTTTAGACGTGAGGCTTGAATAAGTTGTTGTTGTTGTTGTTGTTGTTGTTGTTGTTGTTGTTGTTGTTGTTGTTGTTGTTGTTGTTGTTGTTGTTGTTGTTGTTGTTGTTGTTGTTAAATTAGATTTATATGCCGCAAAGTCACTGTACCATATTTTGACAGTTAAATATGCTTATGTTGCAGAGATCAATAGGGAAATAGAGTTCATAAATCCATTGATAATATTCTGAGACTTTGGAGGTATAGAATTCTGATCATTTAAAAGCTTTTGGCTACAGAGTCTTAGTATTCTAGATTTTGCAAAGTTTTAATCAACTTCTACAAAAGCTATTATTTTAACATTTGATAGGGAAAAATCATTAGGTGGGGGGAATGCTAACTTCCTATAAGGATGTTATAATTAAGGTTATGATTAGGATTATGATAATTTTGACACTTTATCATTTATGACACAAGAATGGACCAAATCACGTTTTACATCCCTATCTGGTAATAAACACATTGATGACAGGTGATCTAACCTCCAAGTAGGAATAAATTATTAGTTTCATTTCTTTTTTGACAAGATTTATATAATTTTCACATTCCATACCTGGCTGAAAATCTGAAAACAATTTTCCAGTAGAAACCATATATTTGCATATATATATATATATATTTGGAAAAATGTGAATTTTTAGAAAGTAGTATTTTCTAAATTTGCACAAATTCCACCTTAGTCTGAAGATATTTAAGAGAGAACCTGAGAAGGCAAATGCAAATTCATTCATGCAACTATGCTCTTGAGCAGACACATAAATTAAATTACACACGAAGGTTTTGGTCATTGGAAAATTTGCTTTTGTAGGAATTGTTCAAGCTGTCATTTTTCCTTCTTTAATATAATTTTTCTCCTACCTTATATATCTAGTTAATTTATATAGTTCAATCCTCACATTCTCTCACTGTTTATGGAAGAAAGACATATGGGAAAAGTTAAGGTTTATCACATCCAGCAAGTATAGGGTATACTTGCACTTTTCCATCTATACTTCTGTTCATCAACATCAAGAGTTTGCAGTTACTCTTTGGAAAAGCAATCTTTATTACCACTCACATTTATGTGGTCATGGAAAAAGGAAAAAACACTTCCCATCATTTAGAGAACACAACCATTTCATTGTTTTACGTACTCTGAAGAGTGCTGTTCTACAGAGATGTGTTTCTATGCCCCTGTCATCAGACAACAGCCAGAATGGATGGCTAAACATTTGTATGGAATGGTATTTGGTATTCTTTTTTTATTTCAGATCACAAATCTGTTGAAGGAGAAAACAGGATTTTGGAGAGTATAAAAATTGTTTTAGTCAACTTACTTGCAATATATAATCAAAGACTGTGGACAGTACCTCTCTAATAAAAAAAAAGTCTAAGGGTGGCTGTAGATACTGGAAGAATGGGGTGACTGCTGAAATATGACCCTGTTCTACTCTTCTACTCTTCTAAAGTAAGATGAAATATACTCAATGTCCCTGTGTAGCAATGGGCTACAATTCTTCTAGCTAGTGATATATTTCTTTAATGTTAATCTAGTGAGGGTTATATGTCAGCAAAGGGCACAGCCAAAATTTAAAGTAGTGAACTCACATCCAGTGATGGGATGTAACAGGTTCTCACCAGTTCTCCAGAACCGGCAGTAACTTTTCCCAGTGTCCTGGAGAACTGGTAGCAGCTTTTGGGGGGAACCACCTCCAGGCCTACCTTTTCACTGGTTCCCCCAATGCTCATGTGCGCCAAGCACTTGGTGTGCATGCACGCCTACAGTGCTTGGCGCGCATGCACAGCCTCCTTGCTGTCCTCCCAAGCAGGAAGGAGGAAGAGAAGCTGCTAGCCTGAAGCTCCCTAAAGCCTGCTCCCCAGGGTAAGTGACTCACGTTTGGATGTGGAGTGTCTGTGTGTATTTTAATGTGTATTTAATACCTTTACTTATATTGACGTACTACCACAGTTCCTAAAAAGGCCTGACGGCCGGCAGGCCTGGCTTGGGGTTTTTAAGCAAAGTCTTGGAGTTACCTCATCAATAAGCTACACCTGTGCTGTTCCAAGTGCCGTTCCAGTTGGAGAACCCTTAGGGAGGAAAAGTTGTTTTACATTTACATTAAGGCATATTATTCTAGAAAACCGGTATGATGACCCTATCCATCTTGCAACATGGTGCTGCCCATGTTACTAACAGGTAAGTGACGGATTTGTGTTTGGGGTAGGGTGGGTTGATTCGTGTTTGGGGTGGGGTGGGTGGGTGTATTTTAATGTAATTTTTATTTATTTATTTTATTTATGGATTTGTGTTGTGGGTGGGTGGGTTGAGGTGTGTGTGTGTGCTTATTTTTATTTTATTTTTTCTTTGGACCAGCCCACATCATGTTGTCATGACATTAGCTCTACCCACACTGTGATGATGTCACGGTGGGGTAGTGTAATTTTTGACATCCCACCACTGCTCATATCCCCTCTTCTTCTCTACCTAGAGTTATAGTGAGCAACTTTGGCAGCTGGGACTTTGCTGTGCTATTCATTAAGGGTAAACAACATGAGATAGACATGTGTGGGCAAGTTTTACACACTGACACAGATGGAATCAACACCAGATCTAGGTGCTTGTTTTTGCTGTTTTCCCCCAGCCCTTAGTTTTACAGAGCATACTTCTCTTCCCAAAGTCTATGAATCCTGCTGGCAAGTATAGAACCAATAAGTATAGCCTGTTAAAAAAAATTGGGAGGCAGTACAATCACTATGGTTCTTTTTGCATAATGATCACCTAGGGCTGCTTCATACAAGCAATTGTCTTAGGAGCATACTCCCCATGAAGTTCATGCAGTGACACTAGTTAGGTGAATGAGCATCTTCCATATAAGAAGCAATTAGTCAGCATGTAATGAAACACACAAAAGACATACCACCATGCAGGAATTGCTCAACAGGTTCCTGATTGGTAGGTTCAAAGGATCTGGAGCTCATATGTCCTTTGAAAACTTTTATTAGGTGCTTGTTCTCAGAAATCTTGAGATAATGTTTATCAAAAGCACTCAGGAATGGGACAAACATAACCAATCTGTGCCTTTGTAGTGTATTCGCATTTTGCTCATGACGTAGAAAATTTTATGCTAACTCTCTGAATATATTTTAATTTTAAAAAGTCCCCTTTTCACTTTTTAAAGGAAACCTGATTTTTTACATATTCGTGAACTTTAATTGCTTTATAGCTCTCCAAATACTTTTTTCCTCACCACCAGATATTAGCTTCTCAGAGTTCTTGCTTGCAGGCCTGTTTCACACATGCTCAGTGTTATATCAAAATCATCTTTGAAGGGCCTTTCTTGAGAAGCAATATTTCAGCCCTTACAACTTGGATTCTTTCCAAATTAAAAAAAAAGTTGTTGGAGCCAAACATTTTCTCTCAATATAAGCAAGATCAATTTCAATTTCAATTTCTATGTTCCATTTTAAATTTGGAGATCTTTGGGAGGGGATAGTTTCATTTTTTTAAAAAATCATAACTCAATAATGTTTTGTCTTAACTTTCCAAATTCAGCACAGAGCTGATTGCGAGAGCAATCTGTCTGCTACAAGTATACCAAAAATAGTTGTTTTTGTTGTTCAGTCGCACAGTCGATTCCGACCCTCTGCGACCCCATGGACCACCGTCCGCCAGGCACTCCTGTCCTCCACCATCCCCCCTCAACTCGCTCAGCTCTGCACCCACCGTCTCCACAACACCATCTAGCCATCTCATCCTGGGCCTTCCCCTTCCTCTTTTGCCCTCGACCCTTCCAAGCATCAAAGCTTTCTCAAGTGAATCCTCTCTTCTCATTTGATGTCCAAAGTACTTTAGCTTCATCTTTATTATTTGACCTTCTAATGAGCAGTCAGGGATGATTTCTTCTAAGATTGACCTATTTGTTCTCCTCGCTGTCCATGGGACTCTCAAAACTCTCCTCCAACACCACATTTCAAAGGCGTCTATTCTTCTGCGTTCAGCTTTCCTAATGGTCCAGCTCTCACAACCATACATTGCCACAGGGAATACCATTGCTTTGACTATGCGAATTTTTGTTTTCAATGTGATGTCTCTACTTTTCACTATGTTCCCCAGGTTTCTCATCGCTTGCCTCCCAAGAATCAGTCGCCTTTTTATTTCATGGCTGCAATCACCATCTGCAGTGAGCTTTGATCCTAAGAAAGTAAAGTCTGTCACTGCTTCTACTTCTTCCCCATCTATTTTCCAGGGACTGATAGGGCCTGTTGCCATTATCTTGGTTTTTTTGATATTGAGTCTCAAGCCAGCTTTTTCACTTTCTTCTTTCAACCTAATCAGGAGCCTCTTTAGGTCATCCTCACTTTCTGCCATTAGGGTGGTATCATCTGCATATCTCAAATTGTTGATATTTCTTCCAGCAATTTTGATCCCAAATTGTGATTCCTCCATCCCTGATTTGCGCATTATGTGTTCTGTGTATAAATTGAATAAACATGGTGACAAAATGCAGCCTTGTCTTACTCCTTTTCCTATTCCAAACCACTCCGTCATTCCACTTTCTGTCCTAACTGTTGCCTCTTGATTCATGTACAGATTTCTCATGAGGCCTATAAGGTTTTCCAGTATTCCCATCTCTTTAATTACTTGCCACATCTTGTTGTGGTCGACACAATCAAAAGCCTTCGTGTAATCAATGAAACAGAAGTAGACTTGTTTCTGATATTCCTTTGTTTTTTCCATGATCCATCTTATGTTGGCGATGTGATCTCTAGTCCCCCTGCCTCTTCTGAAACCCGCCTGCACTTCTGGTAATTCTCTCTCCACATACTGTTGCAGTCTATCCTGTATTATCTTGAGCATCACCTTACTAGCGTGAGGGATGAGCGCAATTGTTCGATAATTTGAACATTCTTTGGCATTACCCTTTTTGGGGAGTGGAACGTATACAGATCTTTTCCAATCCTGTGGCCATTGTTTTGTTTTCCAAACCTGCTGGCATACAGAGTGCAATAATTTGATTCCATCATCTTGTAGGGCTTTGAAAAGTTCAACTTGGATACCATCAACTCCACTGGCTTTGTTGTTTGCAGTGTTTTTTAGGGCCTTTCTGACTTCACTCTCTAGAATGTCTGGCTCATGTTCAATGTTCTCATCATTGTGATTATCAGGGGTGTTGAGGTCCTTTTTGTAGAGTGCCTCTGTGTACTCTTTCCATCTTTTCTTAATCTCTTCTGCATCAGCTAACTCCCTGCCATCTTTGTCTTTTATCATGGTCATTTTTGCTTTAAATGTTCCCTTGAGTTCCCCAATTTTTTTGAAAAGATCTCTAGTCCTACCCCTGATATTGTTTTCCTCTATTTCTTTGCACTGTTTGTTCAGGTAGGTTTCCTTATCTCTCCTTGCTTTCCTTTGAAATTCTGTATTCAAGTGATTGTATTTTTCCTTTTCTCCTTGGCATTTTGCATTCCTTCTGTCCTCTGCTATTTTAAGAGCCTCATCGGTCAACCACTTAGCTTTCTTACGCTTCTTTTCTTTTGGTATGATCTAAAATCCAATTTAATGAGTATAAATATGTTGCATTCTTGTGCAGCAGTAATACCAACCACATCAAATCCAGATTGAATCTAGCCCCATGGAAAACCCAACCATTTTCTTGTTTTAGCTGGACACATTACTTACACTGGCTTTGGAGTTGTTCCGACTGAATCTTCTGGGGCTTACTTCCAGTCAGAAAGGACTATAGTCGGGCTGTTCTTTGCTTATTTGCCAAAGTAAGGAACATTCAAGCATCTAGCAACCCATAGTGTAGAAATTAGGATAACACTGCAGACATCAGGTCTTAAGAACCTTGCTAATTAATTGTGATGGCTAGGGATTATGGGTGCCACTCCCTATACTATGCCTATTTCATTCATTCAACTTAGAAAACAGTGATTCAACTACAGCAACAATGGCTCAGACATGCTCTAACATCAAGACTGAATTAGGTCCCTTATAGTCACTCCAGAGGTACATATATGAAATAATTGGGATAATTTGGTGGATTCTAACTCCTGAGACTAGTGTCTGAATTCCTGCTTGACCTTGGAAACACACAGGGGAGTGGCCAAATAAAACTATTTCTTATGTAACTGACACACGTTGAAAGCCCTATTAGGATCTCTGTAAGTCAGTTCCAGCTTGACTGAATAAAATATATAACTGCTTGGGGTCATGGTTGATCTAGGTTAGGGTTTCTCAACCTTGGGCCTCCAGGTATTCATTGACTTCACTTACCAGAAGCTCAAATCAGAACACTAGTTTGATCAGGGTTTCTGGGAACTGAAGTCCAAAAACATCTTGCAATGTTTCCCAAATGCTGGTGTTTGGACTTCAGTTCCCAGAAGCCTAAGCCAGTATATTGACTGATCGGTGTTTTGGGGAATTGACTTAAGCTTCTGGGAATTGAAGCCCAAACACCAGCATTTGGGAAACACTGATCTAGGGCCCAAGGTTGATAAACCCTGGCCTAGATCAACTATGACCATAGCATTTAACAGGCTGGGATAGGGGCTCATATCACCTTGTTCCTTCTTTTCAAACTAGTATATAGTTTCATTTTTCATTTTTGTTATTATATAACTCATTTCTTCTGCTAATAGATAATTCTGAAAAACATCCATGTATTTAATTTTCACAATTAAATACTTTGCAGTAATAATATATAAATATACACTGGCAGAATAACATATTCATTATTTGCTAGCTAATTATGCTTACAGTCAGTCATATTCTAAGACAAAGCTGTTAAATCTCAATAATTATGTTTTAGCAATCATTTGATGTTTAATTAATAAACAGTACCACCATATTAAATCCAAATTAAATGCTCTTGTGAGACACTTAGATAATACTTGTTCTAATAGAATAATAAAAACATATTTAAAAGGAAATTGTATAGTAACTAACCTAACCTAAATGAAGTGAACTTGATTGAAGACATACTGGGGTGAAGGGTGGGAAGGAAATAATGAAATGTTTTCACAGTAAGCTTATGACTTTCTTTTCAATTCATCAATAACATTGACTATTTTACTTGAACAGCTAGTTATGAATGATTTCTTCAACAAAACCTGACTGTGGAGAATTAAAATGCCCCAATGGGAATTACATAAAGAAATTACTAGAGACGGGTGTTAAATATTCAAAGCAGGAGCCAGCTATGTCCCAGTAGTGAGAAATGATATCTCATCTCTTTTGAATTGAAGAAATCAGGAATGTTCTGTGACTTTGTTCCTTTCCTCTGAAAAAATAACATTTTAGTTGTTGTTGTCATCAGAAGGAATAAGTAACTGCATTATCTGTAACTATTTGCCTCCATATTATGAAAGGAATAAAATGATGGGAAAATAGCAAATTTGTTTAGACTAACAGTTGGTATTGTGGGAACAGATTTACATCCTACTGTGAGTTCTTTTCTACTGACTTCATGGGTAAAGTTCATCTTTCTTCTGGCATTTGGGGCAAGCCCTTTACTGTTTATCTGGAATGTTATTGTTCATTATCCTTTATTATCCTCAAAAAAGTAGGCATGGAGACTCTCTCCATGGCAGGAGATACCATTTTTACCTTTTAGATGCTTCCGATTGTACTACAGATGGTAACTGGTAGGAAATATGTTTTTGTTACATTAAAATGCTACTAGAGCAGGGATTCTCAACTTGCAGACCACAAGCACCATTTCATGTGGCCCCCACCGCCTCCACCACATCAGGAAGTGTCATGTGGTAGAGGAAGGGCAAAATGGCCATCTGCTAACATCATGACATCATAATGTCGTGAACGGAGCAAAATAAAATAATAATAAAAATAAATAAATAATAAAATAAAAATAAGTCCACACACACACACACACACACAAATTCAACCCACCCACCCCACCCCAAACACAAATCAACCCACCCTACCCCAAACACAAACCCATCACTTACCTGTTAGTATAAGTGCCTGGGCAGCACCATGTTGCAAGATGGATATCGTCATCGTACCAGTTCTCTAGGATAATATGCCTTAATGTAAATGTAAAACAGCTGTACCTCCTTAAGGGTTCTCCAATTGGAACAGCAATTGGAACAGCACAGGTGTAGCTTATTGATGAGGTAACTCCAAGACTTTGCTTAAAACCCCCAAGCCAGGCCACCAGGCCTGCCGGCCGTCAGGCCTTTTTAGAAACTGTGGTAGTGCATCAATATAGGTAAAGGTATTAAATACACATTAAAATACACACAGACACACCACATCGAAAGGTGAGTCACTTACCCTGGGGTGCAGGCTATAGGGAGCTTCAGTCTAGCAGCTTCTCTTCCTCCTCCCTGCTTGGGAGGACAGCAAGGAGGCCATGCATATGTGCCAAGCACGGTAGGCGTGCATGCACACCAAGTGCTTGGTGTGCATGCGCAGTGGGGGAACCAGTGAAAAGGTAAGCCCTGAAGGTGGTTTCCCCCAAAAACTGCTACTGATTCTCTGGAACACTGGGGAAAGTTACTACCGGTTCTGGCGAACTGGTGCAAATCTGTTACATCCCATCACTGCCCCTGAAGCACCATTTCATGTGGCCCATACTGCCTCCACCACATCAGGAAGTGTCATGTGTTGGAGGAAGGGCAAAATGGCCACCTGACCCCTGAGGTTAAAAGGTTGAGAACTACTGTTCTAGAGTGACGTACTTTAGTAAGAGCTAGCTTTGAATTTATTTCTCTACATTTCTGAATTTCTCCACTTTATACTATGCTAACTAAAAGAATAACCTAATTCCTAGGGGGAAATTTCATAACCAAAACCCTAGCATAGAAGACATCCTGTTTATACTTAGGGCAGGTTTCTAAAAATTGTGAGGTTCTAATTCTAGGGTTATGGTTTTGTAAAGCTAGGATTCTAAGAAAAGAAGAGGAGAGGATAAAAAAATGAAATTAGTGCATGATGAAATATAGTGAAGTCCCTCTGAAGCAAACTAAAGCCAGAACCTTTAGGATGCAAGACTTAAGCAAGGCTGTTAATGGCAGGACATATCAATTTGTAGGGTCACCTTAAATAAGAAACAAGAAAATTAATGAAGAACTGTCCCATTCTCAGCCAAAAAAATTGCTAAGTAATTAAATGCACTGGATGCTCTGTTTCACTGGAAAATAAATATAATTTAAGATCCAGTGTAAATGCATACATGATGAAACTCCTTTCCAAGGATACTTGGTTTGAATAAAATTCAGCTAACAGGTGGTCACAGATGGAACTAGTTTTGAGGCATTGTCCATGGTGCACTGAGCTCCAGGTTTATAACTATCAAAAACAAATTCCCCAGGAGAATATTAAGACCTTATAACATCAACTCCTTTCAGAAGAAATATGATCTGTAGACACTGGACATCTGTGCCTTTTATGTCCTTGGACTACATTAAGTGAGACACTAAAGAGTAAAGCTTGCTTCCAACTGTTATTTGAAGAGTTACTCGATATATTTGAAAATAAATAAGGAAAAGGATTAAGATGGGGTGACCAGCCTATAGTTAATCTCAGGATATTCTCTTGAGGTTAGAAAGAAAAACCCATTAGTTTTCTTTCATCTGAACTTCAGAGCCTCCTTGAAGACTGTGGTATTTTCAACCAAAATCAGAAATACCTCCAGCATCAGTAACTTTGTTGTGTCAGATAATCTTTCTCACACCAGGTCAAGCAAAAGGAACTATGGAATAACCCAAAGATGGCTTGATTTTGGCAGTTTAGAGTCTGACGTAGACACAAAAGAAGAACAATCTGAACTTCTACTCAAATACATACACATTACACTATTGACTACCATTGAACTTTGGCTTGAGGCAAACTGAATTTGCCAGTTTAGAAGAAATTTGAGTTCTAGGATTTTCTAAACCTGTCACTCTATATATCAAGGAGACATACTCTGGGTATACGCTATTGAGACTTGACACAGTGTTATTTCATGCCAAATTCACTGATTATCATGGAGTCTAGACAAAATTTGATTAAATATTCTAAGGTATTTTACTTCCACAGAAAACCACAACGTAGGCTTGACTAGATTTTTTCTTTACTTCTGATGCCTTCATAATGCCTATTTAAAAAACAAGAGATTAGCTAGATGTTCACCTGATATGTCTGTGTGAGAAAGGATTATAAACCAATTAAGCATTTGCCACTGGATCTTCCTTTTGATTCTAACATAACTCCAAAATGTTTAATGATTTATATTATAACTGACAAAATTAATGAGCCTAGAGTTTTCTTTTACAGGTTGATTCCACCAAGGAAATTAACATTACCTAACACACTCATGAAAACAGAATCAAGCAAACATAAATGATGCTCCTTGGTTTCTTACTTTTTTCTTGCTTTCCTTGTCATATAAGACTTCACTGTATCAGAGCTAGATATATACATTTGTGCATAATATTAAGTATGCACTTGGAAGAATTTCCATTTAGCTACCTCCTCCTATTCCAAGTTTAAAAACTAGAGCTGAGTACAGTTTCACAAACTTCTTCACTGTATTTATTGAGAGAGAAATAGAAAGAGAATCATTTCCACCATATCTCATTTTCTCCTTGAGAGCAACATCTCCCAGGAGATTCATGAGAATATGGCTCACCAATAACATAGCTGGTAGTGCCATCTTTTAAGATAACTGTTTCTGTGTGTTTGCTACTGCTTTGGCCACCTATTTGTATCCTTCACAATTCTCTAGTTCTAAAGTAGCATGTGGAGGGTGTGATCAACACTACAATGAAAACAGAAAGCTATCTGAAGAAAACTTGAAAACTGTCTTCTTGCTGGGTTGCATGAAAATGAAAAGAAAAAATCAACAGCTTTTCCATAATTAGATCTTCTTCAGAAATTTTAGTTTATCTGTAATGCAAACGCAGTTCATGATTGGAAAAATAAGTTACATGCAAGCTGATTTAAATTACTGTACTTTCAAATTTAGGGATGTACGAGGATTTCATTTCTGAGAGTCATCAAAAAGAATTTTCAAACATTTGCAACTGTTTAGAAAATTTTAATGTGGTTTAAATCAAAATGTAATAAGCCATCCTTCCAGACTCAGGTCTTTCACTGCTTGACTCTTAATGATATCAGTTTGAATCCCTGTTAATTCACCTATGTTAGGTCTAGGTTTATTATCTCATTCCTGAAGGTTCCTCAAATATAACATCCATACAGGATGCAGGTCCTGATCCTCACCAGGAATAGGTGTATATTTTTTTTAAATGAGGATTTTACTTCCATTTATTTCTGAAGAATTCACAAATATTGCCCAGGGGTGTGCAGGGCACCATGGGAATGTGCTGGACAGGGAATTGTGTGGGTACCTGTTTGGGGGCTGAGGGTTGGAGTGTAATCCCATACATTGCTATTAGCACCCCAGAGTGCCATAGGTGAAGGCAGGGAGGGACAAAGCCCAATTGCCCGATATACCAGCATGCACCTGATACTGTCATATCAGGGATTGCAAGAACAGAAGATCCTAAGTGGGTTTTTTTTTCAAATTCAAATCCAGATTTTCCTCTTGTACTCTAATTGGATAGAATCTAGTATGTCAAAATCAGCACCCTGATTATGTCCTAAAACAGTTAAGAAGTCAATGGACTTATTTCAGGTCTAGTAGTACATGAGCTATTTCAGGATCAACAGTATATTGGTTCCTGGGATACTTCTTGCAGCTGCATTTTGTGCCAAAGGTAATTCTGGTGTTCCTTACTTTGGTCCCAAGAGAACAGCCAGGTTGTGTTGCTTCGGGCAAGTTGCACAGTTCCAGAGTGTATCCACAAGAAAGGAATGGTAAACTAATTTTGATTATTCTAATAACTAGGAAACCCTGGAAAGGGTCACCAGAAGTCAGAACTGATTTGACAGCACAGAAAAGTTATTATGGAGAATCAGTAGGTCTATGTTTCTATGTATGTTTTTAGGAATAAAACCTACATGTTTAGCTGGAACAGTTGAATATGTGCATTAAAAAAGAGAGAAGAAAATTCAGTGGCTGTGGCACAGACAATGTGTTATTTGACTTTATGGCTGGGAAATTCTGAAATTTAAGCTGCAGCTAAGCTTCGCAACCAATAGTGAAAACAATATCCCATAGCAATCTTAGTGTTTGAAGCTGCTATGTGATTCCCAATGCCTGTTTTTAATACTTGAATCCCTGCCACAAACAGAAATCTTTATGCTTTAAAAGGAACAAAATCCTGACAAATTCTGTCATGGTTTTAATGTCACAAAAATGATCACAGAATGAACCAACTCAACTTGTCATCAGTATATTATTTTCTTTGGCCTGGCCTAGAAAACCTTCAGTGCCTCCAGCAGGCTCTCCTGAGACAAGATATAGAAAATTACTGCAGTTTAGGTTGTTGCATTCATAAGGGATCAAAAGTTAATCCAGTCCTTAGCCAGAAAGAAAGAAATGCAGTGACAAATATCAAACTGTCTTTGCTATATAGTGCTTAATCTTTCACATTTACACTTGTACCATTTGTTACATAAGCTGTGTGGTCGTCTTTTAAGCCGTGCAGCAATCAAGATCTACAAGAATATGTTCATATATATAAAGCTCATTAAAGAGAGCAAAGCTATTTGATCTGACAGGAGATAAATGACAAAAAGGAGCAACTTCCATTCCCTTTCCTAATAAAATGGCAAAACTGTAGAACCCATTGTTTAAGGGGCAGTAGTATTAAATTAGTTCCCGCAAAATGAGATAAGCAATACTTTTTAAAAGGGCATTATTGACATTAAAAAATGACATTTCTGAGACATTTCTTCCTGAGTAAACATCATCTCACATTAGCTTTAAAATGGATTCTATTTTATCTTGCCTGAAAATAACTTTACTATAATGTAAACCAATTTTATGGTTGTTCATTTAGTCTTTCAGTCACTGGTACGGGTTGTTATGATGGAGCAAAACAGCATCTTTCCCCCAATAAATAGGATAATTAAAAATGCATTTCTGTTTTCCTTGTGTGTTTGTGTGTTTTCCCATTCCAGTCTCCACAGGGTTATTTCGACAGCTCTGTAAAGTATAGGGGCTCATAATTTAAATTATGGAGAAAATGAATTCCATCTCTTTTGTCACAGGCAGACAGGCAGACAGAGAGCAGACATCAGGATGATGAATGGATATTGCAGGAGATCATGGTCTAGATTCTTTTTATCTATTCCAATCTTAAGCACACACACACACACCCTTCTGAACCAAGGTAGCACACTGCAGTCATGTTCCCTCCAGTCTGACTCTTTTATCGATTAATGCCACGTCAGTCCAGAATAAGACTCAGTTAATTTCCAAGCTAGTCATAGATGAGAAGGCTGTCTTCTATGTAGAATAGAGACCAGACACCCCCTACCCAATTATTCCACCCAGAACCAGGACAGACTGGAAGGATGGGGTGGGGATGGATCACCATTAACCATAGGGATAACATTGTGTTTAGCAAGATTTCAGCCTAGTCAATTACAGGTTTGAAATACCTACAGATAGTAACTATGACATACAGCAATTGATAGAATGATGGAACAATTGATGGATCAATGAATCAATAGATAGACAGTGGCATGGGAAGGACAGCATAAAGCATTATTCAACAAATCAACATTTAATGTCTAAAATGGAAATAAATACAAAGAACATAAAAAGAAATATCAGACTTATAATACCACTTGAATTTTAGCTAACAATTCTGTGACAATAGTTATGATGACCATAATTAAGCAGAAGGTAAGACTGCTTAACAAGTTAAGTGTACTTGAAGGACAGGTAAGTGTGAAACTTGATAGTTAAGCATGCTTGATTATTTCAGTGGGCTCAACTGCATTTAATTCTATGATTTCTCAAATAATTCTTTTTTTGTGTGTGTAAATTCCTAAACAGAATGAATTGATCTCTGGCAACCAGCTGTCTACTGTTTTTGGCAGTGTTAACCATGAATTCCCTGTTCCATACATCAAGCTAATGCCTACACATCATATCAGTTTGGTTCATTAGAGATCTCAGGCCCTAGGTCACCCGAACAAACAGTCTATTGAAATGTAGTGTATGGCTTCATAGATAACATGCACAAAAACAAATACCATTAGTTCCATTCTGGACAACACTAATACTGCTCATTATATGCTTTCAATGTGTCAGAAAATATTGGTGTTTAATGTGAAATGATGGATACCACATTTTGTTTTGAAGGCATACAATTTGGAGGGACTAGTAACTAATATATCTGATTGATTAACATAGTTCTCTGAAATTTCTATTCTCAGCAGTTCAAATGTGTAAAGTGTACAATTCTACATATCCTTTGAGGAAGGTAAAGGTAATGGTCACCCTTCCGCAAAAACCAGTTGTATTCCACTCTATGGTTCAGTGCTCATCTCTGTTTATAGCCAAAGAGCCAGTGCTGTCTGCGTCTGCAGACGTTTCCGTGGACATTTGGCAGGCGTGAATAAACACCAGAGTGCACAGAATGTTGTTTACCTTCCCAGCAAAGTGACCCCTATTTATGTACTTGGAATTTCTTGCTTTTGAATTGCTAGGTTGGCAGGAGCTGAGGAAGAGACAGGAGCTCATTCCATCATGTGATACTCGGATATCAAACTGCTGACCTGCCACCTTCCAGTCAGTGTCTTAACCACTTGATCCACTGCATTTGAGGAAAGTGTATGTTTAAATATACATTTAACAAATATTTTGTGAACAGCTTGCATATTAATATGGACATGAAACAGAATTATGAGTAAATATATATATGAGTAGGAAAAACAGACAAGTTTGTTATTGTTATCTAATTCTTTTCAAGATATTGGTTCATTGGGGAAAATCCAATATCACACAGTCATCCACTCATGCAGTGGAATATTATTATCTTCTCTCCCCTCCTTGCCCCTTAAATGTGTTTGTACAGTACATTTTGAAACAGCAAAAGCAACTGTCAGCAAAAGAAATTACTCCCCCAATTCTGTTGAATTGGGAGAATAATTCTTCTTTACTTCCTCTTTTGCCATTTCAAGTGTACAGGGAGATACAAGGTTCTTGCTCTGACACTTATAGTGGCTTCCACTGTCATTATTTGGTATTCTTGTTGAATGTCTCTGACGTTATTGTGAGAGTCAAAATTTTGCCATAGCTACAAACTTAGCGTGGCTCAACTTCCTCTATGTAAAGCACATAGCCAATACCTGCTCTCTAACCCAAAGAACAGACTGTGATCCTGATTAGCTCACAGTAATTAAATACAATAACTGCTAAATACCTTATTACTTTTGAATACACTGGAAATTGTAACGCATAATTTTATAATGTTGGCCTTGATCCCCATGTAGCTAAAGTTCAAAGAGAAAGCTCAGTGCCAGAATTCCACTCTTCTAGCAGCTCTCTCTGTCTGAAATTGAGAGTCCAAAATGTGCAAGTGATACCTACACAGAACATAAAACCAAACATAAAACTGTAGAATATGATCCAACTTTTATAACAACATGACAATAATATTTCAGAACACCCCAGCCCCTATTGAGAAAAGAACCTGTTAAGCATGTATTTGTGGCCTAGAACATAAACTACCAATTTCTCTCATAAGTATCTTTCTAAAATATCAAGTGCTGCCAAAAAGGCTTTCACTTGTCACAACATGAAATTCTGCAATGCTTTGCAATTATATTGCTCCAGCTGAAACAGAAATAGACTGAGAACTGGATAAGCCACAACCTGTTGGTTCGAAATTGCCAAGACACTGGCAGCTAATGTTTCGTCTCTTTACACCAAACACACAATCTATATAGTGTTCTATATATGTCATTAGTAATCCTCAAACCTTTAGGGTTCAATATATATTCATCTACCAAAAAATCAATATAGTAAGTGGTTAAATGTTACATGTGGACTATGAAGGTGTGTTCAGTCAGGAAGCTCCTTAGTTCAGCAATTCTCAATGTTTTCAGGCCACGAGTCTGATCAAACTTTCTGGGCAGCTGATCAGGCCAGTGATGTGGTTCCTCCCACCTGGAAGTGGAAGTAAAATGCATGCCACACATGTTTAGAATACATTTAGCAGTGTTCTGCACATGTGTGGCACATGCTTTATATCCAGTTCCAGGAGCAGCAAGGGCATCGGGGGCCAGATGAAATGGCTTCCCAGGCTGTGTCTGGCCAAGCTTGTGGTGGGGAGAGATTTTACTGGGACAGACATCCACCACTGCTCAAAGCTCATACCTTAAAGGGAAATACCACCTCAGCATTTTCCACTTTGCTTCATCTTGCCAGTATAGGAAGAAGAAGTGAAGACCAACAGTGGCCTTGTCCAACATATGGATCTGGAAGACGATTTCACAGTTCTCTGTGGCTGCTTATGTTGCCACTGAGAGGTTTATTTTCACCTGATGTTCCATTAAAAGCAAATTACCAACTGGAGTTCATGTAGAGCAGGAGTTTGCAATGTTTTTGCACTGCAGACTGGTCATGCCCCCTCACACAGGAGGGGGAAGCATGGTTTCTCCTGTTGCTCCCAGTGCTACCTTTTTTTTCAGCTGCCTTTGCAGCCTCTGCCACTTCCCATGGTGGCAGTAGGGTGTTTATTTATTATTTATTAGTTCAATTTTATATTGCCACCCACTCACCGTAGCAACTCAGGGTGGCTTACAAACAATACATTACATTACAATATGTTGATGGGGGTCAGGGGGAGGGGCGGCGAAGTCCTCAACCTGCTCTCGCTGCTTATTTCCTGGCCATTGGTGTGGGTGCAGAGGGAGGGGCGGCCAAATCCTCAACCTGCCCTGGCTGCTTCTTCCCTGGCCATTGCTGTGGGCACAGAGGGAGAGGCGGTGAAGTCCTCAACCTGCCCTGGCTGCTTCTTCCCTAGCTGTTGGTGTGGGTGCAGGTGGAGGGGCGGTGAAGTCCTCAACCTCCCCTGGCTGCTTCTTCCCTGGTCATTGGTGTGGGTGCAGGGGGAGGGGCAGTGAAGTCCTCAACTTGCCCTGGCTGCTTCTTCCCTGGGCATTGGTGTGGGCACAGGGGGAGGGGCGGCAAAGTCCTCAACCTGCCCTGGCTGCTTCTTCCCTGGCCATTTGTGTGGGTGCAGGGGGAGGAGCGGCGAAGTCTTCAACCTGCCCTGACTGCTTCTTCCCTGGCCATTGGATGTTTGGAGCTCCATTTTTTGCCACACTTATTGCAGCTAAAACTCAGCAATTTGGCACTTCTGGTTTCTGCAGCAGCAGTGACAGTGGGCTGCAAAAGCAGCAGAAAATGGAAGTGTCAAATTGCCACATATTAGCTCCAACAACACAGCTAACATGTGGCAAAAAAATCAAGAAATTGAGAAAAATTGCTCTGAACACCCTCCTGCCACCATGGGGAGTGGCGGAAGCTGCCAAAGCAGCTGAAAAATGGCACAATTGTGCATACTGCCACCACGGAAACCGGTATTTTGGGACTTCCGTTGGTGGGGGAGCTTCCAGAAATGCCCGGGTTCTGACCATGGGCTGGGCTAATTGGTGTCGCAGGCTTGATTAGGCCCCCTGGCTATAGGTTGTGAATGCTTGATGAAGAGAATGACGCTGGTAATGCTCAAGAGTCTTGGCTAGATGGACAACTTAAAATAAACCTCCAAAAACTGAATGGACAACAGAGCTAAATATGTTGTTAGATTCTATCTATTGGTGCATTTCTGTTAACTACATTTTAGTACATCTGTTTGCCATTTTGATGTGAGTGTTATTCAAAGTCCTGTTATCTTCTGAGACAACTAATACAAAATAGTAGAACCAGTGCCTTTTCTCAATACTGCATTAACTGGTAACAGCTTGAACTTCATTTCCTCTTAATTTGCAACAGAATATTAAATGAGTATCATGGAAATGAAACACCAACTTTGAAGGAAAAAACACAGAATGTAAGTCATTTATTACATTGCTGCCTGAAATAAACACTTATTGATATGCACAAGTGGATTATATACAGAAGGGGCATTATTTTTACTAACCCAACAATCGAGAGGTAGAAAAGTATTAGTTGTGACTGATGAAACTCAAGTAATCTTTCATACATGGGGAGATTAAATTGATCTACAACTCATAAACATATTCACTTTTCTCTTCAGTGTCTGCCTTGAGTAATTAAATTTTACAGCTTTTTACTCAGCAGCATCTGTTTCATATTTTCACACTGTAGTTAAGCTATCCATGTTTTGGCACTATAATAACAATGTTGAAGCAATAACGCCTGTTGGCTGTGGCATTGACACAGCAGCCACTTCTCTCTGTTTGTTTCTCCCTCTGTGTGTGTGGGTAGTGCATTGCCCTTTTTATGCACAAGCTTATATATTAATAAAAGGCTGCCACATGCATCTTGAGAATCGAAACGTGATCAGCACAGAGTTAGTTTTTACATGAGTTTGACTTCAAAGTTGATTCAAGGATCCTTTGCAAACATCATTTTATTTGTTGTATTGGAATAGAATTTTATAGAGATGACTTCCAGCCAGTGGTGGGCTGTCAAAATTTTTGATACCACACTGTGGGTGGAGCCAATGCCGTAGGTGGAGCCAATGCCATGACACCATGATGTCGTGGCCGGAGCCAACGTCATGAAGTCATGGGCAGAGCCAATGTCATGAGATCATGACATTGTGGGAGGAGCCAAAGCAAAAATAAAAATACAGTACACACCATAAATTAAAATAGAAATAAAAAACACACTAAAATACAAATTAAAATATACATTAAATAGAAATAAAAGCAAACATACAAATTAAAATAGACATTAAATACACATAAAAACACACTACATAAAACACACACACACACACCTCAACCCATCCACCCACCCCAAACACAAACCTATCACTTACCCTGGTTGGGGAGCAGCAGGCAGGCAGGAACAGCAGGAATAGCGGTGGCTCAGTGGCACGACAGCATGGCAGCACAGCGGCAAGGCAGCAAGGCAGCACCAAAGTGGTGGCAAAGTGGCACGGAAGCACAGTGGTAAAGCAGCGTGGCATTGTGGTGGCAAAGTGGTGCAGTGCGGCATGGCAGATTGGTGGCCTGGCCTGGCCCAGCCCAGCAGTGCAGTGCAGCCTACCCCGGCAAGTGCAGACTGGCCCGGCCTAGCCCAGCCCGGTGGTGTGCCGCGGAAAGGCTGACATTGCTGCCACTCCTCCAGCCACTGCGCCCTTTCTGGGCAGGCCAATACTTCTATTTTTCAGTGTGCATGTGTCAAATGGAGTTTTGACTCATGCACACTTCTGAGCAGCTATTTTGGGCTGCCTGGAAAAGCAATCCGGAGGGTGGCTGGAGAGGTGACCAAAATGGTCGCCCAGGGGTTTACTAACCGCCCCAGCGATCCCCTCCGGATTTTTGCTACCGGTTTGGCTGAAGCAGTCCGAACTGGCAGCGGCCCACCACTGCTTCCAGCGCTACAATTGTTACTAGAGTTAGGAATCACAGGCAAAGAATATGAAACCTTATCCCCATTCTTAAAATGAAATGTCCTTATCCCTAACCATACTGCCAGTCCTGAAGACATGTGACAAGTCAGTCTGTGCAAGAGTTTGTTGTTTCATCCTGGCATATCAACTTTATAACACATAAGATACATTATGAAGGCAAATGGCAGTCTGCACTAGTATCAATGTTGTCAATTTGTAACATTTTCACATCTGTCTCTCTTTCCTTTCTTGGGACCACTCGCAGTGCAACAGTCAATGTAAGATAAACAATTCTTTGGTCCCAACAGTTCTCATGTTACTCTTGTCATTTATCAAAACATGTATGATATCATAACACCACCTCAGAAATGCATGATATTGAAATAAGAATTTTGAGAAGGATGCTCCATAAAGAAGAACTCAGATATTGTGATAGGTCTCGAGGGCACTTAGCTAAGGACACAGCACTGGTTCAGCTTAGTGGTTTGAAGAGCCTGACTGCAGAGCTAGGAGAAAAACGACTGACTACCCAATATGTCTTCCAAAAAAAGCTCTAATTGAGATCAACCGGTGAGCTTATGTGGTTGTAGTGATGGTGGTGGTTATCATTTCCTCACACCTGTGGCTTTGAACAAGCAACACAGTGCCTCTGGGTGATATTCTTTTCTATAGTTCAGTTTGACAAGCCTCAGTTACAAATGGAATTGGTGCCATTGTTTTAAGGAAGCTCTTCCTTGACCTCAACCTTGATGGATGATGCTGAAATCCAAACACTGGATGCCTTGGATCTGTTTCTTACTTTTTCTTCTCAACTTCTGCTGCTACGTTTCTTTTGACATCTGAAAATTCTATACCCATGAGTGAGAATATATTATATATTATTAACAGACAGTTGACAGTTGTAATCAGACTATAACTGTATGACCTGTTTCAAAAAGAGCCACATTAAGTTATTAGTTTTCAGAATGTCAACAAAATGAGTTCTGGAATATAGCATGTGTATCTTTATGTTGGAAATCAAATTTGAAATATTAAACCTCTCTTATCTCAATTCTATAACCTTTTTGCAAATGCCATCCTAGAATTTGGCTATTTCCTGCATATAATAATAAGTAAATATGGGGTGAAGAAGGAAAATGATATCAGATTCCAATTTTGAGAGAATATCAGAAAATCTCAATAATGAAGGAGAAGTCCCAATACAGAGTCCTGGCATGACAGAACTCACAAAAGTACCAGGAATACATTGCTTGACATATATATATTGCTATTTATTGTTCCATTCTTTGTAGCCTGCACTTTGTTAGTGGCATATTCTGTACAATGTTTGATACTGGATAATTTTGTTTTAATGTGGGAAACATGAACACTCTTTTTAGCTGTAGCCTATCTTTTTTGCAAGAAGAAGAAATTCTGTCAAAAGTGAACATTGATGGATCACACATCCAAAAATATGCATGACAGAATTGGAAGGAAAAATCCACAGCTAGCCCTCCTGTAATTAAGAATGCTTTTCTTAGCCAAAGTGAAAAATTTGCATACCATTTATCATGTCTGCTTACCTTGGAGTTATTCAGATATAGCAAGCATAGCAGATGACTCTTTGCTTCTTTAAAAGATAGAAAGAAGCCATCAAGGCAAATTCTGTGTGGTGTTTGAACAAACAAAACCAGCAAAACAAAAAACAACAATACCTAGGTAATCATCAAAGAATTATAAAAACTTTGAAATAAAAGTGAGTATAAAGGCTAACACCCTAGTTGAATTTTTGCTACTGGAAACAAAGTTGGTATAGGGAATAGTCTATGCTGACAGGATTACATAGGCATGGAAATAAGCCTGGTTACAGGCTTAAACTATTCTTTATGATAAACATACAGCTGCTACCAAAAATCACTACCTCATATTTGATTTTCCCCATCTGTAATAATGTCTTGTAATGTCTGGACTGACATAAAGACCAGTTTTAATATAACAACCTCTATTTAATTATCCTGTGGTTTATTTATCAGAGAAAGAAATTCATGCTTTCTTTCTTCCCTTTTGTTCATTGTTCCTCAGTGTGACTCATTATACCAAGGAAAACGCCATCACCATAGCAGTGGGAGAAGACACATTAGTAAGATAATGCTTGGCTACATTTCCCCCCTGTTCCATAGCTTAATTAGATCATTGCATGAACAATCTTTGGTAAGCTGAATAAATCCTCCAGAAAATTCTAGTAGGATCTGTATGTCTTTCAACAAAGGCCATCCTAATTATTCCTTCCTCATTAGAAAAGTGATGATGGGTCACAAAACATTCTAAGTCTTTTCAAGGATAATATTCAACCATGATCAAGGGCATATTAATAGCAGATCCTCTCTCTACAGGCTAAAGATTTACATGGGGGTCACTAAATCTTAGTAATAAATTGCTGGGGCTTGATAATAAATACTGAAATCCCTCACACTAGTAACCAAGAACTGAGACTAGGAATGTGTGAATGATTCACTCTAGCAGACATTATATATGGACTACTCCCAGTCAATAGTACTCAGAATAGATCCAGATTGGATACATTTCCTGTTCTAGAATCCATATTGTTACTGAATGATTGCAGAGCCAATACAATCTGCATATAGAATTTAGGAAGCTGTTTCACACTATATCCTGTCTTTGGTCCATTGGCCACATAATTCCATCTCTAAGAAGAAGCAGATTTCTTTGTTTTTAGGGAGAACTGTTTTCCAGCCCTAATTGAAGATCCCTTGGTGATTACCCATTTAAGTTCTTGCTGGGCCAATCCCTGGTTGACCTCATGAATAAGATAAAACCAAATATGCTGAAACAGCAAATTGGTCTAAAGGCAAAATCACTGCAAAAACATGACAAAGCAATAATGAAGAAAATCTGTGATTTTAAAAGTGTTTGCCAAAATAAGCACTAAAATACATCTACAATTGATGGCTTTCATTCAATTTTTAAAGGAAAATGGTCACAAATGGACAATTTGACATGGGGATGGAATTCTTGCTTTGTCATCTCTAACGGTCTCCATCAGTGTAATTTGGTGTTCTGTACCACTACGATAGCCATGAAGGCCATCCTGTGTTACCACAAAATGACAGAGGATGTGCTGAAGTTATGACAGGTTCAGCAAGCCAGCAATGGATAACCAATTGCTTAAAAAAAACCTTCATGGATAGGGGAGCATAATAACCTCATTCCTCCCCATCATCTGATAAGGTGGAGAGTGTTGAAATGAAGAGCTTCATGTACAGATGGAGGATCTTCATATGGAACAGAACTCCAAGAAACTACAGTCCAGATCTTTCATGGTTCATAAAATGGGAGAGTTCCTCCATGTATTCTGGAGTCTGCCTTAGACATCTCCTATTTCATGTTAATAAAACAATGAGATAGGAGATGCGGCTAGCATGTTCCCTTCTTAGTATGTTTCTTGAACCCTTATTTAGAAAGCCAGAAGAGGCTAACATTTTAAGTGATGGAAAAACTAAAGGCTCACAAAAGTGTGCATATGGTGCAGTGTTACTGTGAACTCTGATGATCAGCAGAATTTAAAAAAGGGCACTAGAGTACCAGATTCCTAGTATTTTTGTTCTCCCCCAGTCTAGTTGAGAATGGAATCAGATAGTTCTGGAGACCAGGACAGGTCTCAATCAATTATCCTTCAGTACTATCACAGATTGGGTAACTTGGTTGTACCCTTTCTCCTAAATTATTCAGGTATATTATTTGTGTTGTTTGTGCATTTATCCAACATATCCAGTCCCCCCACCCACCCAATATGGGATATAAAATTACTTACCTCAAATTAGGAACCGGTACAAAACACATACAAATGAAAACAGAGCTACTTAAAAGCAGGCCACAAGTTATAGATCTTGAAGTCAATTGCTGATAATGCTTGTTGTACAAGTATTAATATTGCTATTGTAAATCCCATTGATTTAAAGACTCGGCTCTAGTAATTGGATTTAAGATGCAATGTTAGAGCAGAAGTCAACAAATTAAAGTACAGTACAAAAGGGTCAAAGAACAGGAAGCATCTTCAGAATTCATCAATAAAAATGTACAGAAGTAATCCATTGAAAGTATTTTTCTTGCCAATGGCCTAATGCATAGAAGGGAAATTACATATTTGTAGAAGCATAGTGGGGAAGGGAGAAATAGCAGCCTAGATTCCTTTTAGAAGGTTGTTCCACAGTCTGGAAACAAGCATATAGAGGTCATTTTTCATTCCCTCACCAAAATGAAGGTCCTCACCAAACTGTTAGGGAAACAAAGCTGATTGATCTCAGAACTAGGACAAGATTGCATTGAAGAATATATTCCCTCAGAGGTATTGAAACTAAGCTGTACAGGCTTTAAAGGCCATCAGTGCTTTTAACAGTACTTGGAAGCAGCCTAGAAGCTAGTAAAATTGTCATAAATAACTATATTGCCATTTGTAGTCACAGCACCTTAAGATTCTGACAGTGTAGCTAGCCTTCATTTCAATGAGCCCTTCTTGACAACTTTTATGTTAGTAACCCAGAGGGAAAAGGGGAAAGTTTTCACTGGGGATCATCTTGTTGTGGTTAAAATTTATTTATTTATTTATATTTCTTTTACATTTTTATACCACCCATCTGTGGTATTTCCGACTCTAGGTGATGCACAAGCAAAAAAAAACCCCTTACATAATAGAACAAACAATAAAATAAATGACAGGGAAAAAAACCTAAAATAAAATAAAATAAAATACCTGGCATTTCAGGGCAAGCAGCATATCCTGCCTTCAATCAGATTTGCAAGAGATCTGAAGTAAAATAACCTACCTAATGTCTCCAAACTGTTTCATGAAAGCCTGGATCTTCTTTGGACCATAACTAATAAAACAAGCACCTGCTGTCAAAAATGAAGAGAGGTGAGGGAGGAGTAGGACAGAAATGCTGTGCTATTTCACTATCTCACACAAATTTAGCATTTGAAAGCTTCTAATCTTCAGTAAAAATAATTCTATAAAGTTTAATTCAGATGGAACTTCTTCTGCAAAGGCTAAGTAAGATCTGTGACACAAATATTGGATGTAGGATATATGAAGAGAGCAGATTAGTTTAATTATCAGTACTTATGGGATAGTATTCAAATGGCATGGCTATATTGAAGAATTCTAACTTTAATAGTTTTACACTTACTAGGGGCTGTGGAGGCTCAGTGGTTAAGAAGCTCACCTTGTTAACTGGAAGGCTGGCAAGTTGGCAGTTCAAGACCCAGGTACTGCATGACTGTTTGAATGCCCATTTCTGTCTCAGCTCTTGGGGACATGAAAGGAGCCTCATTTGGGCATTCCATGAGTGGAGTTTCTTCTGCATAAATCCTTTCAACCCAAAATAATTTCTGACATTAAATTATTATTATTATTATTATTTTATTTCTAAAGTCTAGGACAGTATACCTTTCATTTATCCAGGAGCCATATGTGGAAAAGGCCAGAAAAAGTATTTTAACAGTTTGGACTGTTTGATATTCTTAAAGGGCAGCAAGGAGGAGGAGGAGGAGAAACTATGCAGTCCTAGAATTTTACAAAAATTGCAAAGGCCACCATAACAACCACCACCACCACAACAACAAAACACTCAATCTTAGCCTTACATCAGAGCTGATCTTTCTCAAGTTATGTGCAGAATCTTTTTCATACTACCTTGCCACATTTTTTTATTTATTTATTTAAATTTGTATTGCTGCCCACTCACTGAGGCGACTCTGGGCGGCTCACAAATACAAAAAATATACAACATAGAATTTCAAAAACCTTAAAACTTTAAACACTATAAAAAACACTAAAAATACCCTCACAACCCCTATACATTAAAATTATAACTAAGAGCATGGGCAACCCTTATTCTATAAGCCAGCGAGGGGGGGGGGCTCATGACCAGTGCCCCACACTGGCTTTGCTACCCAGGTTTTAAGATCTTTTCTGAAGGGCAATAGCTCTGCCTGGAGACACAGTTCGGTCTACAGGAGGTTCCACAGGGCCAGAGCAGATGTTGATAAGGCCCTCCTTCTTGTGCTAGAGAGGCGAGCCTCTCTAGCTGATGGCACCTTTAGGGAGCCCCTCTGGTCTACTCTGGTGGGACAGGCAGATGTCCTTGCGGTGAGGCAGTCTCTTAAGTACTTATGTACTTAAGTACATGCAAATGTGTGGCAGCATAAAGAAGAATTCTTTCTTTTCTTCAGATTTTAAGTCTAGGACCCTACTAGTTTCTCCTTGTGAAGTCACTAGAGTGGTCCACACCAATGTAATAAATTATTCAATTGCTAGAGTCCACATATTGTGAGAAAGAAGAGATTTCTGCACCATTTAGATCAGGGGTGGCCAACCTGACCATGCCCCTGGATAGCTGAACAGGCTAGACCATGCCCCCCCCCCCAGAAGAGTGCACATTTGCAGCTGTCATAAATGTGTCAACTTCCACATTTACAACAGCCGTGGGGAAGTTTGTGCATGTGCAGGTGCATTTTATGTCAGACATAAATGTGCCTGCAACCACTTCCAGGTGCAGTGGAGGTACCACCATTTTGGATTGATGGTGTCATGGGCCGGGCCTGGCCCACAGGATGTAAGTTAGGAACCCCTGATTTAGAGCTTATTTAAGAGACATGCTTCCCAGTTCAGTCTCTTTTGGTGGTGGTGGTGGGGGGGGGAGGGTGCTGCTCTTTGTGCTGCTAAGGAAAGGGGAAATGTGGGTAGACTGCATGATAAAGGCATCAGCCATCATTGCCATCTGTTTTCAGGAGACATAAATAAACCATTTGTGGCCTCTCTTTTTCTTTCTTTAAATTAAGCCAGTGCATGTAAAAGTTGGTGTACTTTCCAAATGGTTCTATTTCCACAAACAACAGACCAGTGTCCACCCAATGTTTCCCTTTGTCTTTCCTTTTCCCCTAGAAGTGACAAGACGTCTCTGATACAGTGCCAAATTTGACAAGCATAATTTAAAAAACACACACACACAAAGATGTTTGGAAGCAGGGAGACAACAGGTGATAGCTTCTTAGGGGAATAGTGTGCATTACTGTCAGCAAACTTGTAGGCACTTGTGTGACTGCCCATTTTCATTGCAACAGGAGATAAACAATGTCCCAAAAAATGGAGAAAGACAATTTCATCAAAATCAGTGCAAAATAAACCATCTCCTGCTTGCAGGGAAAAGTGCTTTATATTCTGTATAAATAGTAATTGTGTGCCATCAAGTCAATTCTGTCCTGTGGCATACCTTTTTAGTGTTCTCTAGATAAAGAGTATTCAGAAGTATTCTTTTAGGGGCATCCTGGTACTTTGCCCAGGGCCACTCAGACTGGTTCTTCTGGGATGCACAATAGGTGTTTGAACTCCACATCTGTGGCTTCACAGCCAGATACCTAACTTACTGAACTGCATTTTATAGTCACAATATTCCCTTTTTAACCATGCCAACTCTGAAGAAAACTTCAGGGCAAATTTTCCAATGTAGTCCGACCCTAAGATTCCCCCCCCCCCGGTGGTGGGCATCAGCAGGTTTGCACTGGTTCTCCAGAACTGGTAGCATAAATTCTGGCTGGCCCTGCCTATCCAAGTTTTGAAATAAAGTAGTCCTAATTTGGGTGCGACACAGGGCTTTTCCCCTGGCCATGCAGACCATACCACGCCCACAGTGAGGTAGTAAAAAATTTTGGGAGCCCGTCATTGCTCCTCCCCTCCTCTTTCTTCCCTAGTATTATGTGGAATATCAAAATGTTTTGAACATGCTACCATTGGCAAAAAGTACATGATACATGTTGATTGAGATCATGATTACAATAATAATAAAGGATGACCAAAATGTAATTTAGATGCCAATAATTCTGTCAAGCAAAGCAACATGAATTACCTTACATGTGGACAGTTATTAACACAGAAACAGTGCCCATACTGATTGTGACAAACCATATTCTGTTTTCATAACATCAGTCTCAATAAACATAACTTTGGTTCCAGTGTCTGATAAAAATTCTTTCACTGTTAATCCTACACAGATGAGCTGACAATTTTCACTTTTTCTGATGCAAGCAATGCCATTCTATTTAACCTGCTGAATGATACATGGTAAAATTCCAGTTTGAAATGTATTTTAATAAAATAAAAAGAAGTGAACGGGTGAAGAAATAGCTCCCGCTTCCCCCATACAGCTACATAAAATGATGACTTATACCTTTCATCTTTGAAGAAGATAAACTTCCCATATCTAACTGGCTAAATCTGTTTTAAATGGAAAGGGAATGGCATGCGGAATGATACTACCCAAATCAAAAGTAGAAAAAGCCCTAAAGATGAAAAAGTAAAAGACCAATATATATTACAGCAATACAGAGGAAATAGTCTCTATATGATATCTGTGACATCTGTGGCAGTAATTTGCAGTTTGGGTAAATTCTTCTCATGTCACTGCAACTATAAGCACCATCAACAGTATAATATTGATTTGACTTTGAACCTTTGGGAGACTTAACATAACACTGATTTATGGAAACAATGCTTCTATGTGGAACTTAGTGAATCTTATTTATTTCTTACATTTGTTTCCTGCCTTTCAAGCCAGCATCCTTGATCTTCCTTTCTCTTTGCATCCTGACAAGAATCCTGTGAAGCAGTTTAGGAGGAAAGGTAAGCTGTATTTGAAACATAGGTTTTAAAGGGAAGATGAAGGTGGGAGAAGAAAATTGTCACTTTGAAACTGGATTTCAAATCCGCACCAAACTTGGCAGAGGTGTAGCAGATATATTAGGAATGCTTTGCTCTGGCAAAGGGATTTTGAGTTATAATTCCAAAGTATACATACATTGTTGCAAGTTCATGGACTTCTGAGGTAGTCTGAACTTTTAAACCTCCTATTCTGGAGCTTAGGGGTCGTTCAAATTCCACGTGACCTAAAATAGGCCACTTTTTGATTTTCCATGACTTTTGACTGACCCCCCAGCCAAATCACGTTTTTATTGCCACCGATGCTCCCCAGGCCAGGCCAGCTGAGGAGGGAAGCAGTTCAGCTGCATGGTCCTAGTCAGCTTAAGTCAGTCTGCTCCTGCCACCACCACCATTGCCACCAATGCTTCCTGGGCTGGCCCAGCTGGGGAGGGAAGCAGGCGATGGTGGCGGAGCTGAAAGCATCATTGCCACTGATGCTCCCTGTGCCAGGGAGGGAAGCAGGAACAGCTCCTTGGCCCTGGTCAGCTTTCAACGCTGTAATCGTCATCATTGCTACTGATGCTCCCCGAGCTGGTGGTGACGATGGTGATGGAGCTGAGTGCGTCATTTCCACTGATGCTCTCCAGGCCAGAGAGGGAAGCAGGAACAGCTGCAAGGCCCTGGTCAGCTTTCAGTGCTGCCACCGCCATCATTGCCACTGATGCATCCCTGGGCCGGGCCAGCCGGGGAGGGAACCAGGCTATCAGTGACAATGGTGCTGGCGCTGAAAGTTGACCAGGGCCGTGCAGCTGTTCCTGCATTCCTGCTTCCCTCCCCAGCCCAGGGAGCATCGGTGGCAATGACGTGCTCAGCTCTATCACCATTGTCACCGCCAGCCTGCTTCCCTCCCTGGCCAGCCTGGCCTGGGGAGCATTGATGGGAATGACACACCCTTCTCCACCATCACTGTCACTGCCAGCCTGCTTCTCTCCCTGGCCGGCCTGGCCTGGGGAGCATCGGTGGCAAGTGTGGCAATGGCAGCACTGATTTAAGTTTGAAAATTTAATTTAATTTAATTAAAATTAAATTAAGCACAGCTGTACTGCTTCCATCCCTGGCTGGTGCTGGGCCAGGGAGTGTCAGTGGCAAGTGGCAATGACAGCAGTAGAGGCACTGACTTTAAAGCCGACTGGGACCATGCAGTTATGTGACTTCATGCCAAACCCCTCTCCCCCCATGACTTTCCATGACTTTTGGTCTACCCCCCTAAAATCGTCATGTGGTATTTGAAAGACCCCTTATTAGTTGACACTCACAAGGAATACATTTAAACTCTTTCCTAGCCAAAATGGGATTCAGTTCCTTTTTGGAAAGATATTTGAAAATATATACCTTTAAGTATAAAGAACATATTTTCAGAAGCTCATTCCTTTTAGCTGTGAAATTACTGTTTTGTTTTTGTGTTTTGGTCTGTGGCTGTGGTTTGTCCTACTTGATGTTAGTATAGCTTTGATGCCAATTCTATCCATCTTGTTTGGCAATTTAAGAAAATAATCTGCAAATATATTATGTGCCATTAAGTCACTTATAATGTGTGGTAGCTATATGCGTTAATGACCTCAACATTTTTTTGTCATTAACAGCTCTTCTCAAATCTTACAAACCACCAGCCTCGCATGTCAAGTTGTGCTATTTTCCTATGTACCTCTGTTCCTAGCAATATTGTCTTTTTCAGAAAATTCTGTTCAGGTCTTGTAAACTAACAACTATAGCTTTCTTTATTGAGATAATCAAAATTGTCCTTCAAAATATTTTGCCCAGAAGGAATATAACCACTTCTGAGCTGCCTTTGTTTCTATATACTCCTGGCAACCATAGCATAGTTCATGTCCTTGTCTTCTGGAATCCTCTAACACTGTGGAATTCTATATGAGGGTAATTTCTGTTGGAATTTGTATGTAATATATGTATATTTAAACTTACATTTTAAAATGTCAGGACATTCATTTCTCTTAGAAAATCACCTCTGGCTTATGAATGTGGGATATTGTGCTTCTGCCTTCACATTTAGATTTCCCGGTGATGATCCAATATTGCTATATAATATTGTGACTGAATTTCCAGGAAAAAAAGGTTTCCAAGTTCTACATGCCAAAGGCCAGCCTGAATGTTGACAAAATCATTGGCAGCAGTCAGGAGTGTCTATAGCATGGGTCCCCATGGACTGGCACCGAGCCACAGGCTGTCCAGGACTGGGCCATGGGGATGGGTGGTGCTAGGAGCCCAGATGGCAGCTTTCTGTCCTCAACATTGTTTGCCGGGTCTGCCCTGTGAAAGTAGTGATAGCACGAGCTTCAGACACAGCAGATAGGCAGGTGACCAGGCTCCACAATGCTTAACTATAGCAGGGCTCTGCCCCCTGCCTGTGTGCAGTGTGATACCTCACTGCCCCAGTCAAATGGTGTGGCTGGCAGGCGGCTGTGCTCCTCCTCCTTGTTTTTGAGCTACACCGGGGCTCCCCCTACTGCCAGTGTTCAGTGAGGTATCACACTGTCCATATTCAAGCTGTGGCTAGCAGATGGGAGAGATTAAAAAAGGAGAGATTTAATAAAACTGAAATACATACTCCATGAGTATATTTTGAGAATATTTTAGCAAATGAGCAAATTACCATCCAATTCCACCTCCCACCCCCCACTTACCGGGACATGGAAAAATTGTTTAGCATGAAACTTGTCCATGATGCAAAAAAGGTTGGGGACCCCTGGTCTACATGATAAACTCTAGGGATCACCACCATTCACCAAGAGACATCAGGCAAGGGGAAATCCCAGAACCTGACTCCTTCTTCCATCAGTTAACTACTCTTCACCTCAAAACAAAGCAACTATCAGGGCAGATTTTGTTTTTTACAAGTGTGAGTTCTATTGAGTACAAAAGGGTATCCTGCACACCCTCTTGATTGCTGCCATTGGTTTTGTTGGCATTCAGACTGCCTTTGCTACATAAAGCTTGGTATCCTTTTGCCAGGTGACAATGAAGGCATAGTATTCTGCAGCAATATCAGGCCATTCCCTGTTGTTGTGAATCATGGATTCAGAAGTAAAATATCCCATATTCATAAACCAGAAGTGTCTTTTTTAAAAAAAGAATTGAAGTACAGTATATCAGGGTCTCTTGAGATATCAGCATGGTTATTTTATGCTGACACTGTGTTATCTTTAGCTGACACTTTTAGCTATTATTACTTAGAAGCAAAAATGTTAAACACTCACCAAGTTTCAACACCTGCCATGTTAGCAACCAGACAGGATGCTTTATAGTGCTCAGTAACTCTACTACTAATCGGAAGTTAAAATGATTACTAAAAAGAAAATGAGCACTGATATATACAGGAAATGGCAAGGAGGGCAATAGCTTGTTTAAATTTATAAACTGCTTTCTCCTGTTTACAGTATAATAATATGCCATCTAGAATTATTAGGAGAAAATATGACATGTGGACCTAAACTGAACCTAATTTAAACTTCAAGCAAATTGTATCATTGGAATATATGCAGGAGTATCAGGCAGGATAGTAAAACCTTCATCACTAAATAAGTGGGCTCAGACAGTTAACAATAAAGAAAAGCTCAAAGTCACCTTTGTATTAAAAGGCAGGCTTTTATGCTTTCAGCTGAGGTACTCTGGGGGGTGGGAATTCTAACACATCTAATGACAAATTCTGCTGTTCTGAAAATAGAACAATTTAACAGGCCAGTTGCACAGTGTGAGCTGGAGCATACTTATTTTCCTTTTAATAGTGGATGACCCATTGATTTTTGAGGCAGTGTAGAATGGAATGAGGCCCATACTCCACTCTTTTCATCAATCCACTTCTTTATTGAAGCAGTTTAGGGCTTTAGGCTAACACAAGGATTCTCAATCGGTGTCCTGTGGGCTGCATGTGGCCTGTGGCACCATTTCATGCGCCCCCCCACTGCCTCCACCACACCAGGAAGTGCCATGTGGGGGAGGAAGGACAAAATGGCCATCCGGCCCCCAAAGTTGTGTGAGGGAGTATGACCCTGCTCCCAGCTTTAAAAGGTTGAGAACTCCTGGGCTAACATGACTAGCAGTGTCTGTGTCACAGTAGCCAAGCTTCTCCTGTTCAAGAATAGCTGTAATTGGTATCTCAAACATAACACATAAAATGTAGTCCAAGCCACTTAAGGCATCTGGATATCCAATAGGTCTCCTCAGCAGGTCTGCTGCTCTGGGTCTTGAGGAGAGGGGGTGCATTCTCTTGGCAAGGAAGAGATGAGTGAGGCAGTGAAACAGGGACTTGCCACTTGTCATCATTTGGGATGGAGGCTTCATAAGATGATCCTGTCACAAAGCTGTCCTGTTGCTGTTTGTGAGCCAGAATGAATCAGTGCGGTAGAGTCTACTGCTTACAGAACATGGCCTGTTCTACTCTATTTGGAGGGAGGATGGTAGTGCAGACTGATGCTGGCTACCTATATACTGCAGAAGACTCTCCTGTGAGTGGCTCACAAAATCCTCATCTGAGTTGCAACCAATGTGGTGACTGGAGGGATGTCTCATCAGTCAGTCCACTAGTCCCTTGAGGGATGCATTAGTTGTGTAGTTCTCACTGAATAGCCATGCTCCTTCCAGTTCTCCCTTGTGGGTCCATAGAGAATGGGACACTCCCTTTGCTTTAGACACTGGTTTGTTCCAAGCAAGACATAATGGCCAGGTACTATGGGGTCACAGAGGGTTGGAATCGACTATGCGACTGAACAAAAAAAAAACTATATTGGGTGGCCATTTTGTTTCACCCTACCTCCCATTCTCTCTGTATATCCCCATATGGTTTTGGTTCATGACTGGCCCAGAACTATGGACTTACTGGCTCTATAGGAGTAGGGGGTTGGATATCAAACAGAAGAGGTGTCCCATCCCATTTTTTCTTGCCAGATCAGAGTCAGTTTGTGTAGTTATTTCCTTCTTTGTTATTGTTGTTAACACTGTCTGTCCCACACCAACCATTGGCAGTAGCTTGATTTTTAGGTTTGGCTCTGCTGTTCTAAGTTCCCCTCTCTCCCATCTCACAGCTTAATACATGAATAAATGAGGACATCGGGTTTTACCACTCATGAAGCCCTAGATGAGTGTGTGCAAATCCAGGAGTAAACAGCTAGCTAAGAGGCTATCTTCTTATTCTGAGAGCATGTTATCTCATACTGCTGCCTTGGAAAATTAGTGTGCTATAGAAGGAAAGGAGCAAGCAACAAGGTCCCATAAATTACACAGAGAGTTCCAGAAGCACCAAATTCGAGGTCATCTAATGTTTGTGTGCCTTAGAAGCAGGTGTAGTACCTTCTTTTTTGATGTCAAAACACCAAGATGCACCATTAGCAGTGAGACTCAAAGTTATTAGAGAAGTGGCACTGGCAATGCCCAGGGCCCTCGACAGGTGAGGGATCATCTGTTACAAGGTCTAAGCTGCCTACAAAAGATCCCTCAAGGGCTTTGGAAGGTGATACTACATCAATATCAGTCACCAATTTTGGTAACATAATTTTGGATATGGGGCTGGGAGCTTCTACGCCCCTTGGACACCCCTTGGACCATGACCTAGTACACTGAAGAAAGCAGATGTGGCAGGCAGGCCTTGACAGTCAATAGCTGCATCTTATGGTTATGTATAATAACCCTTGCTGATGCAGATGTGGTAGCAACCTACATATCCTTGGAGCAGGATGGGAACACCTAGTTTATTGGGTCAGACTGCTGCTGCATCTCTAGGAGGGGCTTCTCTCTAGTCACTTGCTGCTGCAGGAGGGAAGGACATGCTGCCCTTGGTGACAACCTTACCTTAGCCACGAAAGAGAAAAATCATAGAAAGAAAGTATGTTGACCTATTTAGCTTCTTATACAGCAAGGTCAAAATCAAAGATAAGCATTTGCTCGATGAGAGAGAGAAGGACTTGAAAAAAGTACTAGGCTGATATGATGTGGACTAACTGGCTGCTTAGTTTCTTTATTTATGTGACAGTCATTTCCCTCTGGTAATTTGCAGTCATTTAAGGATTTCTACACACTGCTTAGGACAAAATCCATGAAGAACTAGATTCGGGCAGAATTTGTTAATGGCACTAGAGTGGAGGAGTTGGTGTCTATCAAATATAGTTTCTTTAATGAGGCTATTAGAATGGCATGTTAACATGGTAGGGGTACAGAAGTGAAGAAATATAACATAAAGTCTGCATTCCATCTCATTCTTGTGTTGAGAGAGCAATGAAGTTGACACACACCTTGCATCCACAGGAGATCAGAGACTAGTTGTCAGTGCCATAGTTTCCAGGAGAAGTTCAGATTGCCAGTGTAAGCCATTATTCCCATGTCCTAGTTAATATAATTTTGTCTGAGTCTTAGAGACATGGGTTCGGTACCCCAATCCATCCAAGATAACCTGGCAACACTGGCATTTTGAAATGAAAGTGACTGGCCTGAAAGCCACCTCCATAAATTTCAGGGTAGGCAAGATGAAGGGTGCAGTAAAAGGATGGAGCAAATGTGCTTGGGTAATGTCCATTTTAAAACATCTGGCAGTCTGTTGGCTCATTATTTGCAGCTGCAGCTATGAATGTTTGCATCATGAACAGACTGCTGTCAAAGTCACACAGAGTTAAATTTATGGCCCAAGTTTTACATTCAGTCACTGTGCCACTTCTTTCTATTTGGTGGTCAGGGTGGTGATGGAAAATTGTGGATACATTGTACTTTATTCTTTTAAAAGGGTTGTAACCCCTCTAGAACAGGAACTCTGCATACCGTTACATACCAATAAGGCCTCAATTTTACCAGGGTTCAAGCTCAAATTTGTTGTCCATCATTCCACTGGTGCATCTAAGCACACAGAAAGAGCCTCCTCAAAGATTGTGGTATTTTTGGACCACAAATGGGCATTCTTTGGAAATGGCTAATCTTTCTCACACTGGGTCAGCAGCAGTGGTGGTCCAGAACTTCCATGGCTGCTGTTGCTTCAGAAAAGAGAGAAGTAGACTTTGGTATTATGAATATATTTCACCTACTTCCTGAAGTTCCAATGAACTTAAATGGAGCTCAAACAGCTAAGCTAAACACAGTACCATGTGCATTGGTTGGAAGTGTCAAACCCAACATCAAGATCACTGCAGAGACTCATTTACTGGTCTGCCAATTACTGCCAGAAACATGCACCAATGAGGACTTAAGTTTGGCCAATGACAAAGCCAAAAAAGTAGCTTCATTTTGGCAATCCAGGGCTTGATCAGGACACAAAAGAACAACTGCAGAGACAGTACATTTTATTTTCAGAAAGGTTGTCAAAAAACCTCCAAACATCCTGATGATAATTTCTCTATAGCTCAGGTGTCAAGGAGTTACGAGAAAGTATGCTAGTACTACTATTTAGTTAAGGGCAGAGCCTCCGAAATGGAACCCCAGCATACAATGCTCTGAATCAATCTGGAAATAAACCATAATCAATGTTATCAAAAACTACTGAGAGATTATGTCTGTGTACCGGTGTTGCACTCTCCCATCTCTCTCTTGGAAAAGGTCACAAGGCCAGGCCCGAAACTTGGAGCTTGCTATAAATCAAAGTGCCAACAATTGAAACAACACAACTCTGCCAAATACCTTCTCCAGAAAATGAGTGAGTTACTTCACCCAAATTATAATTTTTAAGAACTGTGAGCATAGGGTATGCTTTCTCTAAGAATGGTCACAACATACTCTATTTCAGAGAAGCAGGCACCATTCCATGGGTCCACGCAGCAAAAATACTGTGGCTAACTTTAATCAGTCACAAGGAGCAATGATCAAAGGTTCATGTGGCTGGATATCTTGCTATGACCATTTTATCCAGCCACATCGACTGAAACTTGGCTAGAAAATGCTTTCAGTACCTTGGATAGAAGCCACAAAAATAGCTTCAAGATCATGCAGAGACAAGCAATTTTATTTCTGGAGCAGTTAGGAGACTTTCACAGCAGGACTCTGAAAGATCAAGACCTCTGTTCATCAGAAAAGTGTTAATAATGCCCAGACCACTCTGAAGATGGCTACTTGAGGATCCAATGGAAGCAGCAAAGCAAGCCTTTTTCTGCCCTCACTGCTGTGTTCAAGAAATGGTTGTGTCCTCTAACCTAAGTTCAGTCAACATCACAGCAAGCTTGGTACTATTTCTGCTGTAGTTCTTCTTTGGTTGTTTCATCACTTAAAGCTCCTTGAAATGTTGATATACAGTCAAACCTCACATAGAGTGCTTTGCTTAAAGAATAACTCACTTAAAGAGCAGAATTTTCTCTGAATGTTCACTTAGCTTAACAAATAAAAGCAACCAAAAATCGCTTAGCAAATAAATTGGGGTTCACAATCCCCCTCCCCAGAAGTCACAATTGGTCATTTACAATGGTGTTTCACTTAAATAGCAAACTCACTTAAAGAGCAATCCTGTGGAACACATTATGCTCTTTAAGCGAGGTACAACTGTACTTGGAATTCCTGGTCTATGAGGCAGTATTCCATAACCACATAATGATACATTATGAAAATATGAATATCTAATGCTTATTTTAACCATGCAAGGACACATATAAGGTCAATGTTCAGTATGAAAAGGCATTTCATATAAGAGACCCCAGTTTAGGTTTTCCTGATTCGCAATTTAATCGGTTTCATTAACATTGGAGCATGCAACTTTATATTTTCCAACAACATTCTATTTAAAAGTTATTGGGGGAAAGCCATTACTTTGGACAACAATCTATATCTTCATAGGCAATATTGAACATTAAATTATTCTCAATTATTGTGGTGCCTTAAGGTATCTGGTATCCATGAGATTATCCTGCATCTGTTCTAAAACTCATTATTTCCTAATGGTATGGTTATAGGGATAATTAGTGTAGGGTGATCAACAAAGTGACAAACAAGAATTCAGGAAGCCTGGGTTAGAGGTCCCTGATCAGCCATTAAAACTCTTTGGGGGGGTGATGCTGGTAAACCTGCTCCTTAAATATCCCACTTACCTTGGAAGCCTTATTAGGGCTGATATAAATAAATTCCTATTTGATGACATGAAGGACAACAATAATTTTTGTGGACAAGAATACCATATGTAGCTCGACTAACTTACACAATCTCAGCTCTCACGTGTTTCAGAGACCACTTGTATAGTTCTTATGTGGTTGTCATCAATTTAGAGCAGGCAGTGGCATTTCCCTAAGGTTATCCCACCACAGACTTCACAGGGTACAAATATACCAAACTGATTTTTTTTAATGTAATAAATGCACATGTGTGATACATCAGCAGGTATAGTGGTGCAGTGGTTAAACTAATATTTTGCAGCCAAAACTGCTGATTGTAAATTCCATCCAAACTGTGATAAAGGTTGAATCAGCCTTCCATCCTTCTGAGGTCTGCAAAATGAGGACAAAGTATGTTGGGGGCAAAATGCTAATTACCTTGTGAACCTTCCAGAGAGTGCACTAAGCATTTGAGTTGTTATCTAAGTGTAATTGCTATTGCAATCCAGTTGGATCCATATTTTTAACACCTCCTGCCTGCTATAGCTACATGACCACTCCCCAATTGTTTGTCTTCAGGGCCCTCTCTAGAAGTTGCCTCCACCAGATTTTCTGGTTCCTCCTTCTCATTAGCCTTCCAGAGCACATCTCATTATTTTTTACCACATGCCAGGCCTATTGTGTATGTCATCTAACCTCTTTTGGGAGGGCAGCAGGAGGAGGATAAATGCACCTTGGCAACCACTCTATGCTACCCAGGTACTACATAATAAATAGGCTGGATCAGATTTCTCTTTTGTGTCATTAGTTTGCTTATTCTTCTTGGCTTGATATCGCATAATAAATAATAGAAATAAAATGTGAATAAAATGGAAATCAAAACGCTGCTTGCTGCTAAAGAAACTAAGGCCGCACTAAGGCAACGTGGCAATTTAGAAATTCTGCTTACAAAGGACAACTGCAATGCTTACGTGTACCAGAATGAGGTATTGATGATTAAACGAGTAATGTTTGCTAAGTAACCCATGATCAGAAATGGTGAGGCTGACCTGGACTTGGGTCATAAGAAGTATATGTTCCCTGATTGCAAATAATAGATGTTGCTTAAGTTTCCTTTGAGACCCCTGCAATGGGTAAACAAATGTTATGATGAAAGTATGAAATAATAATTTGTATAACTTGACAATGACATGTCATGCCAATCAGGTCAAGATGTTTTGAGTAAACAGAGATGCGTGGAGAACTGTATAAAAATGCTCTGTCTTTCAATGGATGTTATTCTCATCTTTGGAGTGACAACACTCATGAGAATCATTATTATGCATAATAAACTCTTCTCTGTTTGACCAAAGGGAATGCTGTTTTGTCCTATCTTTAAATGCTATAACAGGCTCATGCCCGAAGCAATCCAATGGTGCTTCCAGTATGGAATGATCAGACAATAGGATTGTTATTGCCCAGGATATGTCATTGCCAGGAGATGCCCAATTGTGCTCACAGTCCTCACAATTCTCAGGGAAGTTTCTTCTGTGTCCACCTTGGAAATGCTGAAAGACTAACTGGTCTGGAAGACAATAACTCTGCCCATTAACTAATAGGACATGTTGAATATATAATTCCATTTAATCATGGATAATTGCCCAAGTTTGAAACTTGTGTGTGTGTCTTTTATATTTGCAGTATAAATTTTCAAACAAGAAAACAGAGCACACACTGAGGCTGCCCAGAGGTTCATACAGCATTGTGGGAATCATATGATGACCTTCCTTGTCTCTGATTCTGTCCTCATGATCAAAATTCCTCAGCAATGTCTATCAATTTTCTTCCCTCTGGGCATTCTCTCAACCTTGATTTTATATCTTTTTGTCCAAATCTCATTTTCTTTTGCTTTCTCTGAAGTCTCTAGGAGTAGATAAGAGTTTTAGTCAGTTAATTTCAGCAAGTGTTTACCAACATTAACTGATTTTTTTTTCATGGTTCATCACAGGAGAAAACAAAGTGGACAAATTCACTCTACTGAGATCAGATATTTGAGTGCTAAGTCTTTAAAATCTGGCTTTGAAATTTTGAATGTTCAACCTTGCTAATACTGAAGGAGGGCTACCGCCTCATCTCTCAAAGAGACAAATAATTTTAAACACCTTTTTAGCAGGCAAGTACAACAGGAACCTAAACTGATTTTGAACAATGAAAATGAGAGGATGAGATGTTTTCAGCAGTTTTTCAAGAATTTACCAAAATTGATGAGTTTTGAAATGGAAAGAACGTGAGATTTTAAGTCTAAATGCAGAAAAATGAAATCAACATATTGTTATATCACTTGTTGCTCTACCTACTACTCATTTGGATTTTAAAAATTCACATATTTATTTATTTTATAACTTTTTTAATGAGAGTCTCACAGAAGCACATATAACTCAGGCCATGTCTATGATATTGTCACAACAAACTTGTGAAATATATTATACATGGTGGCATTTTGAGGCTGATTCATCCCCACCTTTTCTAATTCCCTAAATTCATAACAATGCAATGCATTTACTATTGATCTTTAGTTTTATGTCTTTCTAAGGAGACAATATCCATTCAATCATGCATTGCAGTAGTACTAGAAAGACTCAGTACAAACCATCAAGATATTTTCAGTTACATTCATGAGAGTGGTCACATCGCTCCCATTTATTTAGATTTGACATATAAATTATCCAAATAGGCATAGGCCTATTGTCAATAAACTGATCTTTTACAATTCTTTTAATACATCTTTATAACTATATATATGTTACTGTAACTCAGTGATACATCTGGGTATTCCTGGAGAGTTTGATGACTATCAAAGAAAATACAGCTGGGAATTTTTTAAAAGAACGGCATACAATATAAAGGAAGTCTATAATGATAAGCAAATTACTTATTTTAACAGGGAAAATTCCCCTAGGAAAATCATCTAAGCTTGATGGCTACTCTCCTTTTCCGAATCAATGCTACTATCATGAATGTTAGAACTTTTCAGCTGAGCAGAAGATAAAAGACTAGTTTCAAATAAAGAAGATTCAAGAGCACAAACATGTTTTATTTAATTTCTTAAATATACTTAACTTGCCCCTTTGAGGTTTAAAAAGAACCTAGGGTCATTTATGACTCTAACTAGGAACTAACTAAAAACTTAAAAAATGTCCGTGCGCCGCAGGCAGCTTCCGGCAGCACATGCTTTCCCCCGACATCCCGGAAGGGGACAGAGCGCTGTTGGCAGCAAGGCAAGGGAGGAGGGGCAAGGGAGGAGGGGCTTATAAGGGCAGCACGCTCCCAGCCTTGCCACCTTTTTCAAATGCGAATCGGGCGCTCTTGCCCACCCTCCCTCCCTTAAGCAGCAGTGTGATTGTTTTGGTCGCTTCGGGGCCAGGTGGGAATTTTTGCTTGAAACCTGATTGGCCCCTTGATTTCTTGTAGTTTTCACCCACCCCACACTGTTGTGTATGGTTGAGATATGAAGGTACCCCGTTTTTGAATTTGGTCACTGGCGGGTAGCACTGGTAAGGAAATGATGCAGATCCCTATAGCATCGGGTCGGGATGCATTTCACCAGTCAGGGTGGTGGACAGCCTAGAAAGAAAGATACCCTGGATTGGTTGAAATGCGGAACAGGAACAAGGGGCTGCCATGCTTGGCAGCTGGCAGTCCCATACAATCGTTCACCCGATTGTGGTGTCAGAAGGAAAACCAGGTGGAGGTCACTTCTGACAAGGGGATCTAGAAAAATTGGTCAGTACTTAAATTGAAAAGTTAACCCTAGGTTAATGGAATAGTTTATTCCAACAGGCATCCTTACCAGTGCTACGTCGGCCTGCTGCAGAGCAGCCTAAACAAGTTAAGACGTTCAACAAGTTAAGATCGTTAGCAGTTAATAAAGTGACCCGATTTTTCAACCAACTTGATTGTGTCTGTCTCCTTATTCCGGGGGTGTATGGGGCAATGAATTAACAATCAAAAATAAAACAAAAACCATTCCAAACTAGTATCACCAAACCTGCAATATCACAATTTAGGTCTGTAACATTCTTAATGAACTTAATGGGGTACTCAGAAAGAGCCTCCTTGAAGATTATGTTATTTCTGTACCACAATTGTGCATACCCTGGTAATGGCAGCCTTGTATTGCCATCAAATCTTTCTCACACTAGGTCTGGCAAAAGGAACTGCAGAATGAACTCACTAAAAGATGTCTTCATTTCGGCAGTTTCATGTCTGGCCTAGACATGGAAGAAGAAGAATGAACTTAATGACATATGGGCAGAAATCCCATTGCTTTATAACACCAAATTATTACTTTCGGTTCATGCCCTCCTAGTAAACAAAGCATTCACACACCATGCCAGCATTAATTAGCATACCCAAGAATCACAAAATAGACAGTTGTTTGGCAAGGCAGGAAATGGACTGGAAGTTATGATTTGTCTTACAATAAACATATATGACAATAACATGGTTTCTCATAAGGCAGTATTTCCCAAATGCTGGTGTTTGGACTTCAGTTCCCAGAAGCCTAAGCCAGTATACTGACTGATCAGTGCTTTGGGAAATTGACTTAGGCTTCTGGGAATTGAGGTCCAAACACCAGCATTTGGGAAACACTGTCATAAGGGTTATTATTATTTAGGGCAAGTTGGCAACTTTGGGGTGGACAGTAAGGAAAACCATTGGTTTCCAGCAGTAGTAGTGTGTGTGTGTCATGAGAACTCCTGTACTTTATGATAAGGAAAACAAAATTTCTCCAGAGGGATGCCATTTTCAACTGCTTCTGCTTGAAAGGAGAGAACGCGCGCAGCTGTTGCTCAGAGTGGGCGGCTATAAGATCTGCCACCGCCCCCAACGGATTCCTGGGGCTGAGAGGATTGGTTTCGAGATTTTTTATGTATTGTCTTGTAATAGTCCTGATGTGTTTTTAGGATGACCTGATATTGTGTAATTTGTAACTATGATTGGGGAATCTGGTGGTTTTGATTTGGGGAATCTGGTGGTTTTGATTTGTAATTGTGACTGGGGATTGAGGATTTTTGATATGTTTTTGATTTGTTTTTGAATTATTTGAAGTGTTGTTGAAATATTTTAATAATTTCTTGATTTTGGAATTGTGATGGGGGATTTTTTTTTGTTATATATGTGTTATGTGACACTTCGATATATGATACCTTAATATGTTTTGTTATCTGATACTGTATTTTATTTGTGCTGTTAGCCGCTCTGAGTCGCTTCGACGAATAGGGCAGCATACAAATACAAAATACAAATAAACAACAGGATTCCATTGCTATTTTTATTATGCGTGTAAATTCATTCATGTTTTGTCAAAATATACATACGTCTGTATGTGTTTTAACACATTTTGCCCATTCAATAAAGGGTAGTTATGCACATTGTTCAAATATGTACATTTTAGTTGTGCACATTGCTCAAAACCATATGTAGTTTTGTGTGCTTTTTTCTGCATCACAGACTGAGAAGTTCAACCTCAGATTTCCAAGGTAAGAATTTCTCAGTCATACATTGTATGATGCAGATACCTTTATAGACAAATGTTCAACAAATTTATTCTCTTTCTTTATAGACTGAAGTACAAAAGTATCTACACTTGTCTTTCCTAAGTCTATTGTAGACACATTTGTTTGAGTGATTCATTTCTACAATTATGGGAATGGGAATTTTTTTTTTATTCTCTTGATGTTGTTCATTATCTTTCTTACACATCTATCATCTCTCTCCTCTTTCAACTATCTCATTTCTGAATTTGAATTGACCTATTACAAATTGAAAGGTGCTTTATGATTCTGAAACAAATCACAAGTGTTTATTATGCTATTGTAAAAGAATGTATTCATTTTGCTATATGTACATATGTTTGGGAGACTGTTTAAAGTAGAACTAATGAGCTTAACACTTAAACAGAGATCATAAGACAATACAGCATGTAACAAACACTATAATTCAATGCTAGCACAGTAACTACATGGCAAGAAAGACTACTGTCTGATCTGAAGGATATTGTTTGGGTTTATTTGTCTTTGAATATCCAAGTAACAAACTGTCTGATCTTCTCAGTCTGATTTGCTGACTTCAAATGAATATCTTTGTTCTGGTCATTCACTAATTTTTCTTTCATGCCATGCAGCTAGAAAAAAGAGGTTATTTGTAATTTTATCTGCTTACCTTAAATATTTTCACTATTAACAACCCCATGCCATCCTGTGAAGACATTTGAGCACATGCAATAAATAAAATATTGTTCCCCTAAAGTCATTTGTGTTAGCTGGACTAAAAGGGATAACTCTGGGGATCTTAGATTATAAAATATTCTCACATTTCAAAGTCTTTTCTTGAGGACCAATATTTCAGTCTCTACAGACCTAGATTCTTTTTTTAAAAACCAAAAATGTGGGATGCTATTCTCTTTCAAGATATGTATTTCCAGTTTATATCAGCTATTTTAAACTAAGATATATTTCAGGTCACCTATTACTAAATTGGGGTATAAAACAATGTTATTTTTTTTAAAAAAATCAAAAATCCTTTGTCTAAACTTACCTAAATTTGGGGTCGCAAAGGGTCAGAATCGACTGTGTGACTGAACAACAAAAATTGAAGCCTACCTGCCTCAATGGTGCCAAATTTGGTGTAGAATTTAGGTCCAGTTTTATTGTCTTTTTGTTTGTTTGTTTGTTTGCCCCCTTTTTAGAATTCCCATGCAAAATGTGGATTTAGTCTGCCTGCACAAGATCATTGTTGTAGTCATGTGTATCAACAATTTAGAGTTTGGGTGGAGGTGATGGTTCTTATCCATGCCGATTGGCATTCTAACACCTCAAATCAGACATGAAGAATACTGCAAACACAAGTATTCTGGCAAATGTGCACTTTTGTTGATATCACAGAAAATTTTCTAGCCCATTAACATCAAAATCTAATTAACCTATCAATGGTTTCCTTAAATCTTCAAGCTTTAATTAATTTAATTTTAATTTAATTTTTAGATTTCTATGCCGCCACATTCGCAAAAGCGACTCTAGGCAGCTTACAGAATATACAGGAATACAATATATACAACAATTATACAATACACATCCAAAGAACAGAAAAGAAAAAGAAACAGCACTTAACAACAATAATGATGCAATATCCAATATATAATAATACAGTATGCATTAATTAAGATACTATGTTGGAAAGCATGAGGAAAGAATCTGGCTCATTTACTGGTCTGCTGATTACTGCCAGATACACACACCAATGAGGACTTGTTTGGGCAATCACAAAGTGAAGAAAGTAACTTCAATTTGGCAGTGATGAGTTTGATCAGGACACAAAAGAAGTTGTTCCCTCATTTTTTATTTTTATTTTTTGTATTCATTTTAGTGAACAATCAAGCATTTGAAACACCTTCTTTTATTTGTAAGGGAAATGGAAGCTGAATAAACTAGAGCAATCTGCACACCCCACACCCCAATTATAGTAATGATGTTGATCACTGATAATAACAATAGTAATCATTAAGTAGCAAAGAAAAGAAATTAAGCAAATTGAGTTCTAGTTCAGATAGTCATGATCCCAATAGGGTTTCTTTCTCCCCCACATTGCTTCATGATCTGCCCTTTTACTGCACTGTATACATTTTTATTGCAAAGCTGTTTTATTTTTATTATGAACCTCATTGTGTCTGCTTTGGAAGGAAGTATACTATAAATATACTATAAATAAATAAATACAAAGCAACATGTTCTGTTCTAAGGCAACTAGTGTTCATGGACAAATCCTCCTGCCTTGATTCAATTTGGAAAGAGCTAATTTCCTTGGTTTCTCAGCAAGGCTTTTGGGGAAAGCCCTGTGGTTTCTCAGTTCAGTGTTGGTGCATTTCTGCTGAAGGCAAAAAAAGAGAGAAAAGTTACTTTTTAAAATTATCCTTTCATAATTCCTCAACCATCACAGTCAGTGGGAATGTTTATCTCAAACAGTAACTTTTTACCGACACTGACATAATTGGTCAACTAGATATGGTTGTTTGGACATACTAAAGTGTCAGTCAATGAGACTACCACTATGGCATGCATTGCAAAGGCTATCTTGGAGGAATTAGGCTGAGAGGACAATGAAGTTGGCACTCATGCCTACCATCTGCACCAATGGTAGTGTACAGTTTTCAACTTCAGGGAGCAGTTCAAGTTGCCAATGGTGTGTTTATCCCTGTTAAATGATCATGATACTTTAAAAGGTCAATCTAGTAGTGGGACCCTCAGTCTTTCTGAAGCTAAGTGTCCACCAAGACCACTAGTTAAACAATAGAAGACCTGCAACAGCTGTTGAGATTGTCCCACTGTGTTGGTACTTTGCAATAAATAAGTGGGTTTTCGGTTGCAGATTGGGCACTTGGTCTCTAAAAGGTTCGCCCTTTACGGCCTTAGAGTATAAACATGGTGAATAAGCTGATATTCCCCTCATAGCCTTCTTAGATACAATGTTCTACTCTGCAGCCACTTCAGAAAAAGTTGTTGGGTCTTACTAAGTTCCATTTGAATTATGAGTAGAGAGAGACTCTCTTGGCTGGTTCTGTCTTTTTGCCCTAGAGATGTAGTGGTGGTGGGGTCACAAATCCTGGGTGCTGTAGAGAAAATTGTTATTCCTACAAACAAGCTACTACTGCTGACCAACAAGCACCTCGTGACATATTCACTGGACTAAAAAGCACATATTTTTCATATATATACATGTCATTTCGAAGTCATGCTTGCTCTGTTTAACATTTCAAATTCTTGTTTAAAATACTCAGGTTTTAGTACGTTATAAAGATAGGCATAACCACCATACCATCCCTTTTCTATGAATATGTAAAAATAGAAAGCAAACATGTTCCCTATGAGAATTACAATTCTTTTTCACTTTCCCTTTGATGGTTTCTTATCTGGCACTTAAATTCACTGAATAATGTTTTTCATATGACTTTTGGTGGCATATAATCCTCCTCACAGTTCACATCAAGTCTCCTTTTATATTCAAAATTGGTGTAATAATTCAGGATTATGTCTCCTAACCTTAGCTTTCGTGTTCTTTGGACTGTGAAGATTTACACGGCAGTCAATCTTTTCTCCTTTCATATAGGTATAATTACAAAACTGAGTTTTAAGAGACAGAAAAATAAGTGAGTCTAAGTTGCTTCCATTTTGCAAGATAACTTTGTCTATCATTACAATGATGTGGAATGTCATTTTGGAATCTTAGCTTCCTTTGGTTTCAGACCTAAATTGTGGTTTGCAGGATGGTGGGATGCTTCTGTTTCATATACCAAACAATGCTCTCTAATGCATTGATGGGCTGGACAGCATAGATTCCTCATTTTAGATATGGCATTCACTCCTTGAGGTGAGGAGGACGTTGTGTGCCAAATGGGCCCAGGACTGGAAAGTGACTTGCAGAACTGGATCAGTGGTGCGTGTGTCATGCTGCAATGCAGAAGGCAGATGAAGGGTCACTGCATTGTATTCTCAGGACAGTCATGATGGTACGGATATACTGAAAGAGCCTCCTCGAAAATTGTGTTAATTTTGACCCACAGTTGTGTGTACCCTGGTGACTGTATCCTTGTGTTGCTGGCTTATCTTTCTCACACTAGATCAGGGCAAAGGAACTGCAGAATGGACTCACCAAAAGGTAGCTTCATTTTGGCAGTTACAAATCTGGCCTAAACACAGAAGAAGAAATCCACTCCTCACAATTAGAACTGGGAAAATGAAAATAAAAGCTAAGGGAAAAGTATTAGTGGTAATACGGAAAGAGAGTGTGCTTTTTAGATGAGAAATGATTCTTCTCTGCTGAAAGTAATTGATTAAATCATTGAAGTTCATGGTCACTGAACCAATAATTTCAGATCCAGGGAAACAAAAGGGCAGAGAGGAGAGAGAAAAGACAGAGAGTGTTGAAGCAGAAGGTTCCCTTCACTTCCCTGCTATTTTAAGATCAAATAAAAAAAAGGAATGTGTCCATTGCCATTTTAAAGTTGCTCTCTCCATTCCTTTTGAGAAATCCAATAAGGACTTTCTTTTGTTAGCTGGAAAGAAAGGAAGATAAAATACAAATAAAATACAGTGTCTAGCTCTGTTTTTGCCATTTGTATTTCACCATTCTCTGTGATTGATATGAACATGTTCTTTATATGAATAAAACAGATCTTCTGCACTAAATATCTATTTGTGGGTTCCTCAAACTTGTCTTTCCAGGTGTTCTTGGACTTCAATTCCCAGAAGCCCATGTCAGCACACCTGGTAATCAGGGCTTTTGGGAATTGAAGTCCAAGAACATCTGGAGAGCCAGATTTGAGGAATCCTAGATCTATTTCAACCTAGAGGCAAAGCCCAGTAATAATTATTGTGTGCAATCAAGTCAGTTTTGATTTACAGTGACCCTTCCCAGGGTTTTCTAGGTAGAAAACCATTCCCTTTTTCTGGGGGCAATTTTCCCCATCACTATACAAGCTAGCTCTTCTCCCTGGAAGCACATGATCCATCCAGCTTATAAAGCCCAGTAAACTCATTGGAAAAGTATTCCATAAAATTTTTACTGTATGTGTTATTCATTGTTGCCACCATGGTAGCCCACTGTGTGGATGTGGAGAAATACAGAACGTGTCTCATTTACTGGTCTGTCAATCACTATTAGAAACATGTACCAATTAAGATTTCATTTTGGCCAATGACAAAGCCAAGAAAGTGGCTTCATTTTGGTAGTCAAAAGTTTGATCTGGACATGGAAGAAGAAGAACCATGGGTAAACTCACCATGTTTAGAGAGAAATGCTTAGTCCTTCCTATTTGCAACAGAGAGCTTCCTGTTTCTGCAGTGGAAACTTTACTACTCATTTGGAAAGCTTACATGTGAGTAGGGAAAAATTCACACATGTAGAAAGCAATAACAGACAAGAAAAGAGGATAGATGCTCATCTGTAATCATGGTGAACACATCAATGGTAATAATAAATTATTACACTTCTTTTCTCAGAACCATTTAGAAACATTGTCATATCTCAGTTCTGTTCTGTCTTCATCCTCCCTTCAGCAGTTACATAGATACTCATTATGCCTGAAATCAGTAGTTATGCACTGATCAACCGCCAGGCCCTCCTTCAGTGTTCAAATCTCCTGGCAATAATTCAATGGAATGCAAGTTTTGAGATGAACAAGAATAGATTTTATTGCAACTGAGAAACTGACAGAAACTTGATTACTGACCTTAACTCTCCCCAGGACCCTGTAGGAAGATTGAGTGCCACGCACTAACCACCAGGAAATGTCCCTTCAAAAGGGATCCTTCTTGAAGCCATAAGGTGGCATGAGAGTCTCTGAAATTGGAGGAAGATGATATCAAGCCTTTTCAAGGATAACTAGTACAACTGGGTGGGGGTTACTGGTGCCTTTCCTCTGCTCCTCATGAAGGCTTCTGTGCTTCTCATGTTGGCAGTTTTGTCACCGTTACCACAGTTAGGTCAGAGAAGGTGCCACTGTTCTTGTTGGACAATGTGGACACCTAGGTTGTGTTAGAGACTTCTTGAGTCCTAACTATGAGGTCTCAATCTTCAGCCATGTCAGGGATTCCCCTAGCGATATGTGTGGCTCAATAGCAGAGTAGCACTTTTAAGCTGTTACGCAGCGAAAGCTTTAGGTGCAATGACACACACACATATGCCTTCAGTAAAAGGTGCACTTTACTTAACAGTGAGGGGAAGACAGACAAACACAGGTCTATATACAACAGTCTCTCTCTCTCTCCAAGCCCCACAGTTGGTACACAGCTTGGATTCCTCTGTTGGCTCCAATCCCAAGAGCATGCACAGAGTCCTGGTAATCTTCAGCAGTTCTTCCTTCTCAATTGAAGGAAACTCTCATCAACAGCACGACCTCCTTCAGCAGTCTCTCAGTAGCTCAGTCCTTCTCTTCAGTATAACAACCTCCTCTAAAGACCCTTCCCAGAGGGCCACAGTTATACCCTGGTGTTGCTGGGCAGATTCTCTAATCAGCCACAGCTGGGCTGTTTCAGGAGCACATAGACGAGGTATGCACAGCCGGGCAATCAGTCTGTGGCTCTATTATGGACACCTGTATTTAAAACACTTGCAGGGCCTTAAAGTTGTACTACTCCACTGGGCAGCAATCTTTGTACAATACCCCACAAAAGAAAAATGTCCTAACAAGCCACTTCCTCTACAAATTTGAGAACCACTTCCTGTACCAATTGGAGAATTCAGCCCAGGTTCTCTCTTCCCCAGCACTCTCTATCTCAGTTGAGGCACAGAACTGAGGATCTCCCAAGCCTTTATGGCTTTACCTCCCATCTCATCCTCCAAAATATCTGTCGCTGCCTCTGTTTCCCTGAAGGAAGTCCCCAAGTCCCCCAGGTTTTCTGTCTTTAACCTGGACTCTGCTTCACCATCTCCCCCACACAAGTGGCCCTCATCAGCCACTTCCCTCACTGGCACCTGTTGTCCCACCCTCTTGTTTTCCTGGGGCCATGGAACCATAACATCACATCAGGGTTCTGGTGGTAACTCCCTCCCAGGAAATCACACTTACATTGGATTTCACAGCACAATTCACTGGGACAATTAACAGATGTGTAAATTAGCAAGGGAATGTATTCACAAAGTATGCTGAGATATCACCCCAATTAGGAAAGTTTCTTAGTATTGTTACAAATGCTCATTAAAATTTGCATATTATTTTGGTTCATGTCTACAATATACTGTGTCTTAAGTGATCTGACTTGAGGTTTCTAATAAAGACAACACACTATAATTATGAACTCAGTGCAAGACAAATGTAGCATTCTAGCACTCCTTTTTCTTGACAACAATTTTCATATTCCACATGTTGTCAATATTGATCTAACATCTAGAGTCTTGGGGGGGGGGAATCTCTTCTGCTTCCAATAATATTTCTTTAGAACTATGAGGAAGAATAAATTAAATCAGACTCTGTGGGCTTAGGAGAGCATTAAACGTGACAATACAGTCAGCGCTGCCGTGATGGTAGGAGTATATTTCCTGAAGTCTACCAGAATCTGTGTGAATTAAAGCCATTAAATATATACATTGGATGTGTAATGAGCAGCTTCAAGATTTCCCTTTTTCATCTCTAAAAAGTAGTATATAATAAAGTAGATACCTTGGACTGCCAGGAAGAAAAACAAATGGTTACAAAGCAAATCAAGTCTGAACTATCTCTGAAGGCAAAAATGCTGAAAATGAACTTGTCATACTTTGGGCACAGTATGAGAAAGCAAAATTGTCCAAAAAAAAAAAAGAAAGAAAAGAAAAGAAAATAATGCTAATAATGTGGGGAAAGCTTGAAGGCAGCAAATAAGAGGAATTTGATCTTTTCACTTCTGTGCATACATTAGCTGCTAGACAGCTTTTTGTCTTTAATCTATTTTGTCCTTAATGATAGTGCTATTCATACTTGTCCTTTGCTCTTCCCCAGCAGCTGATTGAATAGCTTTTGACCTTAGAGCCACATCTTCTAGCACTATCTCTTGTTTCATTTTGGACTGTTTCAGCATCGGGATTTCAAAGTGAGAATTGTTCATCAATGGTTTACCATTACTTCTACTTTCAAGATTAAAAATAATGTTCAGCCTCATCCCACTCTGCAAAGTACAGCTGCTTCCTGCATACTCTCCAAACAATAATGGAAATGAATGGAAGGAGATGGTGATGGTTGACCTAGAATCTCCAATAATAGCAATAACACAACAAATACCACCACCCCACAAGAAGGAAAAGGGATAGGAGCAACATGATACTGATATCTGTCTCTGAAGGAGAGGGAGAGGAAATCGCAGCTACACATCACAAACCTTTTGCCACAGATCAGGCCTATACAAATTGAGGTATTTGATGATACCACAGAGGATATAAAACTTAAAGCAAGGACTAGACAAGGCTGCCCCCTGTTGCCAATATTGTTTATTATGCCCATGGAGCTGATAAAAAAAGTGATAAGAAGTGATCAAAATATTTAAGGTATAGAAGGAACAAAAATTAGTCTGTATGCAGATGACACATTGATTATAATGAAAACCCCAATAAAATGGACGAGCGGCCACGGCAAATGCCGTGGCCGCGCGCTTTGCCCCAGTGCCTGCCGAAGAGACGGGCCTGGGGACGAGCGCAGGGGGCGTGGCTAAGCGCTGCCTTTATAAGGGCGGCGTGCTCCCTGCGCTCGTTCGCCAGTCCCGTCTGACAGGCAAGCGAGCTGGGTTTGTTCTGGGTCTCTCCGGTACCTGCTGCGGCGTTTTTCTGGGCTTGGCCATTCATCTATCCTGGTTCTCTTTGTCCTTCGGTTAGGGTTTGTGTCCCTCCCTGGTGTGAGTGGCGGCCTTCGGCCGCTTTTCTGGGCCTTTTGGCTGGTGCTAGTTGCGGCCGCCATTTTGGGCGTCGTCTAGTCGCGCCCGCCATTTTGGCGCTTCTCGTCTGGTCCCTGGGTTCCCGCTATTTTCCCTGCCCTGGTTTGCTGGGGTATTTTGTTGAAGTGTTTGTGGCCTTGGCTTTTAGGTACCAAGGTCGCCTTGGCCCGCCGCCTTTGCCTCGCTTGGGCAGCTTTGATCCCGCGGGCTCAGGGTTGTCCCTGCCGGGTGCATTGGAAAGGTTTTTGTAGATCCCTGGTGGGGCAGTGGTGCAACTGCTGTCCTGTGACCACAGGTCTCAAGTTCACTCCCGAACGGGGCTCAAAGGCTGACCGGACTTCCATCCTTCCGGCAGCCTTTTCCACCTCTTGGTTGTTGGGGTCAGCCCTGGTCCGGAAGGTCCTGGGTTGTCGCCAGCTTGGCCTCGGGGCCTGCACGTGGTCTAGGCCAGTGTAGTGAGGTGACTTGGGAGGGTAGTGCTGTAGCTTGTTGGCCATGGCTCCCAAAAAGCAGGCCGTGCCTCGCCCTCGCCGCATCCCCCGTAGGGCTACTGCTGTAGGGGGTCCCAGCCGCTGTGCTCAGGGGTCTGAGAGTGCCCCCGTCACCCCCGCGGCCCTCCTGGCTCGTGTGGCGGCCTTGGAACGGGCCGCTGTCACGGACCAGGTGCCGGATTCGCGAGGGGCGGCCCGGCGGGCCGCACAGTCGGTGGCTGATCCGACTGCTGCCGATTGGAGTGGGCTGGTGGAGGTTATCCACCAGCGGATTGCCCAGCTTGAGGCTCACCTGCCGCCGCTCCGGCCCACCGATGACCAGGCCCCAGGTGACACTGAGGGCCAGATTGAGGATCCTGCGCCCCCGGCCGTGGCGGAACCCGAAGCTGGGCCCAGCGGTGCCCGCCCGGTCCTCGTCCCTCCGGCGGTTGCAGAAGCACGGGCCGGTGGTGAGTATGGGGCTGACCCGGCCACCCTTCCCGGCACGTCGCCACAGCAGCGGCCTTCCGTTACTCCGCAGCTGCCCCTGGTTGCCGCGCCCCTGCCCCCCATTGCACCACAGCTTCCGGTGCAGTGGCCTTGGCCGTGCCAGCCGGCTACGGCCGAGGCTTCGCCCTGGCCGCCGCCGGCGCCTGGGCTCCCGTGGTTGCCGCCGGCACCACCAGTGCAGGGGCCGGCCCCTTCGTGGCCGGGGCCGGCTCCGCCGGCGACTGTTCTGCCTCCGCCGGCCCAACCGGTGCCTGGTACGTGGCGGGCGCCCTATCCGCCGCCCCCGGTGGCATTGCCTTTCGGCGTCCCCTCTATTCCGGCCCTGGGTTGGCCTTGCTACGCCTTTGGGGACACGGGCTATAACTCGGTGTCTCGCTTGGCTATGCCGTACGGCGACCAATCGTTGCCGCTCGGCGACCACTTACTTCTCACAACGTGGGATAAAATCCTCCGGGGGGAGTATGTGGATTTCTTCTCCCTCCTCAATCGGGACTCCACGAAGGAGGAGAAGGAGAAGGAGAAGGAGAAGGATGATGACGCGGCCAAGGAGAGGGCCAAGAGGAAAAAGCCTCCTCGCACTTGGGCCAATTGGCTTCCAGGTTTCCTCATCTACGCCGGCGTTCTATCCAGGGCTTTCCCCCAGCTGGCGGTATCCTTGTTCCAGTACCTAGATATTATTTACAGGGCGTATGTGGACTTCCCGGGCCACGCATGGCTGGCGTATGACGAAGAATTTCGCATGCGCGCGGCCATACGCCCTGGCATGCGCTGGGATGAGATGCACTCCGCCCTGTGGATGCAACTCATGACCCCGACCCGCCCAGCCCTCGGTGAGCGGTATGACTGCGGTCACCTGATCCAGCGCCCTACCCCTTCTCAGGGCCCCCGCCAGTCGGCGGGGCAGGCGGTTCCGGCCCGCCTGCTGTGCTGGGAGTACTCCGCTTCAGGTCACTGCACCAAAAGGCAGTGCAAATTCAAGCACGAGTGCTCGATTTGCGCGGGCGCCCACCCCGCCACCTCCTGTTTCTGAGGGGGGCGGGCCGGGGCCGGGGCAAGGACCAACAGGGGGCAAAGCGGGCCGGGGCTGACAACGCCCCTGGAAAAGGGCCCCAGCCCAATTAGGGTCGAAATCCTCGACCGCCTGCTGCGGGAGTATCCTTCAACCACTGACGCCAAGTACCTTTCCGAGGGTTTCACCTTTGGCTTCCGTATCCCTGTAGTGGGGGCGCAGGGGCCTCAGGACGCGCACAACCTACGATCTCTGGTGGGTATGGAGTCAGTGGCCAGAGCACAAATTTTTAAGGAGGTAGCGGCAGGCAGGGTGGCGGGCCCTTTCGATAGCCCACCGTACCCCAACCTTAAAGTTTCCCCGTTGGGATTAGTTCCGAAAAAGGCCCCGGGGGAGTTCAGGTTTATTCATCACCTGTCTTACCCTGCCGGGTCTTCCGTCAACGACGCTATCCCGGACGCTTTGTGCTCGGTCCGGTATACGTCTTTTGACGAGGCCGTCTGCATGGTCCGCTCCTGCGGTCCGGGCGCACTCTTGGCCAAATGCGACATTAAGTCCGCGTTTCGGCTGTTGCCGGTGCATCCCGAAGACTTCGAGCTACTGGGCTTTCGTTTTGAGGGCCAGTATTTCGTGGACTGGGCCATGCCGTTCGGCTGTTCTATTTCCTGCGCCGCGTTTGAGCGCTTTAGTTCTTTCTTGCATTGGGCCTTGGTTCGGAAGGCAGGTTCTGACAGGGTCGCCCATTACCTGGATGATTTTCTTTTTGGGGGCCCCGCAGGTACTGGGGATTGCGTTCACCTGCTACAGTCGTTTCAGCGACTGGCGGAGGAGTTGGCTGTTCCGTTGGCGCCTGAGAAAACTGAGGGTCCGGCCACTACCCTCACTTTTCTGGGCATCGAATTGGACACGGTGGCCATGACCTCTTGCCTCCCCCTTGACAAGGTGCAGCGCCTGGTTGAGAGAATAGAGGCGCTCCTGCCCAACAAAAAGGTCACCCTTCACGAATTGCAGGAGCTTCACGGGCATCTCAACTTTGCCTGTAGGGTGGTGGCTCCTGGCCGTGCCTTTGCTCGCCGTTTGTGCGATGCGATGGCCGGCCTGACCAAAAAGTTCCACAGGACTAGGCTGACCCGTGGGATGAGGGAGGATTTGGAGGTCTGGTTGGCGTTCCTTAGGGACTTCAATGGGGTTTCCTTTTGGCGCTCTGACCTTTTCCTCTCTTCCAGTTTTCAGGTCCATTCCGACGCATCTGGGTCTTGCGGTTTTGGCATCTATTTTGATGGCCGCTGGTGCGCTGGCACATGGCCGCCACAATGGCGGGACTCCGACGTTGTGAGGGACCTGACTTTCCTGGAGTTCTTTCCCATCAGGGGGGCGATTAACATGTGGGGACGTCACTGGGTAAACTCCGTTGTCACCTTTTGGTGTGACAACGCGGTGGTTGTCCAAGTGGTCAACTCGCAGACGTCCCGCTCCCCCCGGGTTATGTCATTAGTCAGGCCGTTTGTCCTGGCTGCGCTGAGGCTTAACATCGTCTTTCGCGCACGCCACGTGCCGGGGGTGGACAATTCCATTGCTGATGCCCTGTCCCGCTTTCAGATGGTGCGGTTCAGGGCGTTGGCTCCCGGTGCCAGGGCACTTCCTTCGGAGTTGCCGGACGCGGTCTGGAACATTGGAGGGCCGAGGTGAATCAGGCCATCGGCCTTTCCCTATCTGGTCGCACACGCCATGCCTATCGCCTGGCGTGTGAGGCTTTTACCACCTTCAGAAGCCGGCAGGGTTTGCCGGAGGTCTGGCCGCTTCCGGTGGGCCATGTGCTGCAGTTCATGGTCCACCTGCGGCGGTCCGGCCTCGCGCCACGGACCATCAAGGGGCGGCTGTCGGCCTTGGCCTTTGCCGCCCGGGCGAACGGTGTCCCCGACACTCTTGGCTATTTTCGCATCCGCCGGGTGTTGGAGGGATGGTCGAGGGAGCGTGGCCACCGCCCGGATGCCCGCCAGCCGGTGTCGCCGGCGGTGCTGCGGCGTTTGGCCGCGGCCTGGCCACGCCATTGCACGGATGGTTTTGAGGCGGCCTTGTTTCACGCCGCTTCTTCCGTTGCATTTTTTGCGGCCCTCCAGGTGGGGGAATTGGTGGTAGTGTCCCGAGGGGACGTGTCCGGCCGTGCGCTGCAGCTGGCTGATGTCGCGCTCGCCGCATCATCGGTTCGGCTGACGGTCCGGATGTCCAAGACCGACCAGCTGGGTAGGGGTATTTCCTTACTGCTACTGTGCTGCAGTATAGCAGACATCTGTCCAGTGGGAGCGCTGGAGCGGTACCTGGCCATACGCCCCTCTGGTCCTCTGCCACTTTTTATACACCGGGATGGGTCCCCTTTAACCCGTTTTCAATTCTGGAGGGTTACAGGGGCGGCCTTGTCGGAGGTGGGGATCCCTGGTGCCCGTTATGGCACCCACTCATTCCGCATAGGGGCTGCTTCTACCGCGACCTCTTTCGGGTATTCCGATGCGGATATCATGAGGATGGGGCGGTGGGGGTCCGCTTGCTTCCGTACGTATGTGCGACCGCTGCTGTCATGACCTGCCTTGCTGCCGTTTGTTTTCTGTTTGTTTTCTTTCAGAGCTCTTCCCTCGGAGTGACGTGGCCCGGGTTTGGATAGTCGGCCACAGCTATATTTACTGGGCCGCACGTTTCGCTGGTGCAGCTCCTTGCGGGATCCACCTCGGCTTGCGGCAATGGGCCTACCTCATCTGGTGGGGGGTACGGGGCATGATGTGGGACCAGTTTATGCCTTTTATGATGTCCAACTGGCATGTGCCGCCCCCTGATATCCTCCTGGTGCACCTGGGTGGGAATGACCTGGGGCAGCGGATGGGGCTGGATTTATCTAGGGCCATTTGCAGGGATTTCCACATCTTGCACCAGCGTTGGCCGGCGACCAGGTTTATCTGGTCGAGTATGATACCGCGTGCCCGGTACAGGGGCGCGCTGGATTACCGAGCTGTGGATCGTGCGCGGCGTGGTGTGAACTGCGCAGTGGCGCGCTTCCTGCATACCTGGGGCCTGGGTATGGTGGTGGAGCATCCGCTATTCCGTATGGAGGAGGCGGACCACCTGTACAGGAACGACGGGGTGCACCCATCACTGGAAGGCCAGGTCGTCTTCCTGAGTGCTCTGCAGCATGGCCTGGTGACCGAGTTGTCGGTCTCGGGGGGGTGGGGCGGTGAGTAGTTTAACTCCCCCCGTGTGGCGGGTAGCACTGGTGTGGAATAAATTTGGTCCCAGGAGAACCGGGTAGGAACGTGTTTTGATCGGCCACTCTGTGAGTCTGATCAAAATGCGGACCGGGAACTTGGGTAACTGCCCAGCTCGGCAGCAGGCAGCCCCAATATAGAGTTCGCCCGGTGTAGGGTCAGAAGGAGATAACAACTGGTTACTTCTGACCGGGACAGTTAAATGATGTTTGGTTATGGCTGTCCGATATCCAAGTTAAGTTAGTGATTGGATATCGTTGACCTCACCAGTGCTACTGCGGCCTTGCTGCAATAAGTTACTGTTAAGATGGTTAAAGTTAACCAAGTTGATCTCAAATAAAGTGGCCCAATTTTTCTACCAACATCACTGTGGTCAGTCTCTTTTGTGCGGGCATGTGGGGGCAAATAGATAAAGTTCAAATATATCTAAAACAATTTGAGGAAATGACAGGTTTAAAAATAAATTGGGGGAAATCGGAAGCAATATTTTCTAATATGGACAAAGAGAAAGTGGAAATGATCAACTAAAAATATAAAATACAGGTTAAAAACAATTTAAAATAGTTGGGAATAAATATTTCTGACAAATTAGATGAGCTTTAAAAATTAAACTTTGAAAAGCAAAAGACTGAAATTAAGAAAAATATACAATAGTATCAAAAACTAAATTTATTTTGGTTTGGCAGGATAGCAATGTGTAAAATGAAATTGTTGCCAAAAAATCAGAATTAACCTATGACAGACATTGATAAAATCAGTAACAACCATTATGGGTGCTGAGAAACTAAGTCCCTTCTCAGTTTCATTAGAATCTGGGATGAGGTCCTCCTTCTAGATCTGGAAGTTGTCTCTTCACCCCATTTCTGATGCCAGTAACTTTCACTATGCTCTGTTACTACCATTTGTACTATGACCAGAAAGAAACAAAAAGGACTGGACAATATTCACAATATTTTGGTGTTTCTGCCATCTCCTTACTTATTTATTTATTTATTAATTCAAATTTATATTGCTGCCCACTCGCCATGGCGACTCAGGGCAGCTTACAAACAATACATTACATTACAATACAATAAGTTGGTGTGGGCACAGGGGGAAGGGCAGCAAGGTCCTCAACCTGCCCTGGCTTCTTCCTCCCCTGGCAGCTGGCTAGGCACAGGGGAAGGGGCGGCAAGATCCTCAACTTGCCCTGTCTTCTTCTTCCCCTGGCAGTTGGTGTAGGCACAGGGGAAGGGGCGGCAAGGTCCTCAACCTGCCCTGGCTTCTTCCTCCCCTGGCAGCTCGCTAGGCAAAATTTCCAATTTTTTAAGAGCTGAAGATTCTTCCATTCCTAACATGAATATTTTTGTAAATTTTGTTTAAATCTCTTCCATAACTGTGTATATATAAAAATATCTAGCTTTCCCATCCCCTGTACCTTTTGGAGCCCTGTTGCCTTTATTTTTAAATATCCATCTGGATTTTCAATGTCTTTTTTAAAAAATTGGAAGAAAACATATTTTGGATTGGAATCATATGGGTGCATGTCCCCCAGTGTTCTGAAACATATAGCTCCTGAAGTTCTACAGACTGTTCATTCCTGTCTTATCAGCTTACATTCAGATATGGGGCAAAAGATCTTCTAAAAATTGTACATTGGTGATAAGGGATTTAGTTTTTTGAAAATTAACAATTTCAGACTTTGTTCTCCTTATTTGAAAATATTGGTTTGTTTTTGTTGTTGTTTTGCAAATATTGTTGATGATCACATAAGTGCTGATCTTTTTTTTAAAAAAAAAATTCTTGTTAGACAGGAGAAAAAGATACATCATCAATCGTCCATGATCAGTGCGGTGTCTAGAGGTGCCCAGCTCTGTACAGGATGGGAACATTTACAAGTGTTCATTTCATCCTTGTTGGTCATTTAATCAATGTATCAGCTGGAAACCTGTTCAATTGAAGATTCTACTTCTACTATTTTTTGTTGGAATGCCACCTCTCCAGCTGAAAATACAGCCCTTCTGTCGTATTCCTTGTACAACACCAGACATGAGTTAACAACAAATCTCAAGGCTATATTCACAGGAGGAAGTAGCCCTTTTGAGTAGTGAAAAGATCTGGATTCTGTTTGATTCACTCTTTTTGTCACATTCTCGCTCACAGTGCTTCAATCATTTTGCCCGCTGAGCTGCCTCAAACTTATTGTAGCAGGAAAAAGTCTATGAGGATCTCACATCAAATCAATATAGTAATTTCTACTTCTTGGTTCTTCAACAAAAACTCCATAAACTGTGTTTTGACACTGGCTCTCAATTAATCATAATTGGCTTCTCAGAATTCCTTTAATGCCAGGATCCTTATAAATAAGTCTTTAAAAAGTGTTTTACTTTGTCTCATGAAATAAAGTGTCCCTATTTCATGTGATACTTATTTCCCTACGTTCCTAACTCAATTGTATGTGGTTTGTTTTGTAAATACTTCTCTTAAATTAATAAAGGATTTTTTAAATTTCCAAATGCTGCCATTGACTACTGACAAAGGGCTCAAGCAACAGACTGACATTTATCCTTAGTTATTTTTTAATTATGTAGATAAGATATATTGTCTATTCTAAACAAAATGGAATTTATTTATTTTTTTGGGGTAGAGCTCTTTTGACACTTAAAATTTATCTAATCACTTCTCCACAGAGTCAGGGAAACTGAAGTATACATCCTACACTGTATTTAGAATTGCATTAAAGTATTACTATAACTATGCCTTTTGAACAACAAAAGAGAGGGGAAACAAAACTTCATAATAGCCATCTGTCAAAACCACATATTAGAAGCTAATGCATATCTTAAGCTTTCTGGTATTTTGGTATTCTGATGACATTGTCTGATTCCACTCCTAAGAGGAAGAGTATGTATTTAAAGTCACTGCTCCAAGTACTCCAATCCACAGAGCTATATCTGCTTATGTCAGTGATGGCAAACCTTGGCACTCCAGGTGCTCCTGAACTTCAACTCTCAGAAGCCCTGATCAGCAGGAATGCTGTCTTGGGCTTTGGGAATAGATGTCCAAGAACACCTGGAGTGCCAAGGTTCGCCAACACTGTCTTAAACTGATATAGCTCAGTGGATTGGAGTATTTGGGTCAGTGAATTTAAATACATACTCCTCCTCTTAGGAGAGGGATCAGATGATGTCACCAGAGCACAAAAAGGCTTATGAGGGTGCATTTCATGTCACCTATATGTGGCCTTGCTCAACCTGCATTCCCATAGCATCATCAGACAGAAGGAGTGGTACACCCACCCATTGAATAATAATTATCTTTTGCTATTTGGATAAAATCTCTTGAGCAAACACACCTCTTTAACAGTGCAGCAATTCATTTCTTGTCTCCAAAAATAAAAAAAAGAAATGAATAAAAATGATGGCTGAAATAAATTTGTCAAGGAAAGGTGAAAAGGCTTGGAAATAATTAAGGTAGCTTTTTACCAAATTAACTAACCCAACAATTTCCCTTTAATCATAGGATTTCAAGCTAACCAAAGTCACAGAATCCCAGTTGAAAAACTGTAGAGTTTTGTCAGTTGTCAAGGACAATGCAGCTGAAGGAGGACTAAAAAAAATGAGCTATTTCAGAGCAGTGTACTGACTCATGTTTTGTTATGTATCTATGCCAGTGGTTCCCAACCTTTTTTTTTTGCCATGCCCCACCTAAGCATCTCTAAAATCCTGACCTCCCTGCCAGTGACATATAATTCTTATTATTCAAAAAGTGAACTCCTATTCATCTAGTGGAATCCTAAAAGGCCATTCACTGTTAATAACGTATTCTTGAATTGTCCCATCCACTAAAATCAAATTGATCCCCTGTGGGCCAAGTGCCCCACATTGGGAACCACAGATCCTCAAGACACCAGATATTTTATATATGATGACAACCCCTCACTTACTGCTCAGTTGGGGCAGCTTTCAGATGATGGAACATCTTGTAACAGATGCATTAGATTGTGATGCATAGATCTTGGGGACATGAAAGGAGCCTCATTTGGGTGTCCCCTGAGCTGAGTTTCTCCAGCAAAAATATTTTCAACCCGGAATAGTTTCTGACCCAAAATATTATTATCATGACAGAAATAGTAGCTCCCCCAGTGGCTTAGTGGTTAAGATGCTGAGCAGGAGAGTGGAAGGTCAGGTTTTGATACTCAAGGGCTGCACTTGAAAGGACCTTAATTTGGACATCCCCTGAGTAGAGTTTCTCCAGCAAAAAATCCTGTCAGTAATCTCTGACATGAAATAACGATAACGATAACGATAACGATAACGATAACGATAACGATAACGATAACGATAACGATAACGATAACGATAACATGTTGTTATTATTATTGTTGTCAACGTCGTTGACGTCAACATTGTTGTTGTTGTTACCAACATCAACTGAAACTGAACCCCAACTTACTAAATCTCAAATATTTTCCTATAATTAGGTCATTGTTTTGTCCCCAGATACTGTCATTTTGGATCATATAGTGTCCTATAGGAAACATTGCCTAATTACAAAATAAAAGGTATCAGCAAGCAACACTATCTTTTGAAATCTATTGGGAACCAGTTGGGACACATAACCACAAATACTAAGAACTACAATCTTGGGGTTCTCTGCAGACAAATATGCCAGCCTGGTGTGGCATGGTTTTGCTAATGCAGAACAGTTAGACATAGCACTCAATATAAGTTGTATAAATATTACCGGATCCCTGCAGCAAACTAGAATTGATAGACTCAATTATCAGGCATTGCACCCACTGACATATATAGAAAAGTAGATGCTAATAGTGAAAGACTCAAAACATCTATATCAAATGTGCATCCAATTTTGCCAACCATTTCATCCCTCTAAGATTAAAATCAAAGAAAATATTCTCAGCACATCTATCAATCTTGAAAGAACAACAGAGAATAGAAAGGACAGCTTGAGATGATGCAGCTATTTGTTTATGATGTCATTTCTCATCTTCTGTCTTGCAGCTATCAGAAACGATTAGGTGAAACTGCGGCCAATATCTTCTTCCTACCTGAAATTGGAACTACTGCAGTTCAAGTTTCCAAACAGAAAATAAAACAAAATTACTATATGCTTTCAAAGACCCTGGCAATTTATGCCAATGCATTCAAAACACGTGTGATTATATTCATATTTTTTACATAAGCCATGAGAAAATATATTTTCTCAGATGTAGCAGCAATATCAATTTATTAGTCTGTAAAGTACGGCACGTGAGAGGCAGGCTAAATGAAACTACAAAAGACAAAATGGAGCAATATCTAGAAACAAAGTTGTCACTCAAAAGTGAATTCTAAAATACAGTGTTGCGACTTAAATTGCTTCTATTTAAAGCCCCAGAGAATTTGCCATGTTCTTTGCTAGAACATTATATTCCATTTCACTGGCTGATTTTTCACTCCTTCCAACACACACTAAATAGTCTATGGTGACCAAATGTGTTCAATCTTCATTGTTATCTCCTCCATACAAATATTCACCACATGTCTGGTTTCTATTTTAAGATGTATAGATCCTAATCCTGGTGTTCCCTCAAGCTTGCCAATGTTTTTTTTTTTTTTAAAGTTATGTGTGGATGGTGCTGTTTTGATAATGCATATATTAGCATCTGGGTAATAAGTTTATTTGTTGATGCATTGGCTGCATTTTTATACTGCTCATTTAGTAAATATACCACTCTAGGTGTTTTACAACCCCCCCAAAAAATATATATATATACAAACAGACATAAACTGTTGAAAACAGAATAATAACAACATAGTAAGCAATGTAATAACCTAATAACAGCAAAGGTGACAGCTGACAAAACACTGCAGTAGAAAATAAAGAAAATGAAGAATTTATTCTTAGTACATACATGTGGGATTTGTGACTAGGGATAGGCAAAACTCTGCTTTTTCTCACACTCAAATGTAATGTGGCTCTCTAATTGAAAACAAACCAAACTTCAGATTTACATGGACAAATTCCACAGACCTGCTTTCTCCATTATACATATTTTGTGAACATGAGTAAATTCTGATCAAGAATGAAACAAAATGAAATATTATCCTTCCATAAAAAGCTCATAACTAATTAATTTTTGAGTAAACGACTGCTGCATCCAAAATGTAGAGGCTTGAGAGAAAGGGGGGCGACGGGCTATCCCTTAAACATGCAGCTTGCTTTATTTCCTTTGCTTTGAAATGTTTCCTGATCTTTTGCTGGACTGTATCCTGAATCTTGCTCTGCTTTCAATATACTTCTAAAATACCTGAAGAGACATGGAGTGATTAATTGACACACTACCTGAATCTACACTAGTTTCACGTGCACCTTTGCTCACTACCTAGATTTTGGTCAGGAGTGATTGGGCACACTGATAGGAAAAGCTCTGAACTGCTGTGTCCGATCTGGGCCAGGGAAACAGGTCAGGTGCAATCCCAGGAGGCTGGAAGACTACCGAGTCCAACCTGGGAGTAAGCGGATAGTTACAACAAGTGGACACTTTGGTCAATGTTTCACAAGCTATGGTTTGCTATAATCAGAATTGTCTGAATGCTTTTAGCACCTCTTGTAATTGCAGAAGTCAAATGTAACTTGTATTCATCTTTTGTTATTGGTATATATTGGTATATATTGAGTATTATAATTTCAATACAGTTTTTTCTTTCTTAAAATGTGCATATATTTTTGACACATCATATAAATTCTTGGCACATCATTTAGATTCGGCTGTAATACACCAGAGGCACAGGTTTATTGCCTCAATGGAATGTGAAGCCTGGAAAGCAACCATCTTCTTCAGGTGCCATATCCAATCTAAGTACTGGCTAGCATCATGGCGATGAGCCATGAAAATTGTCCTGAGAACAGTAGTCTTCCATTTGCCTTCTGCATCACAGTGTGACACCCATACCACTGATCCATTTCTGTGAGTCTCTTTCTGGTCCTGAGCTATTTTGGCACAAAAAGCCCTCGTTGGCCCAAGACCAGTATTGATAAAGTTGCTGCCCTCCATCAAGATGGATTCAAGTGGGATTTAATCCACTTGGGGATCATCACCTTTCCCTGTGGACAGGTTAGTTAACTGCCACCTGATGACCGACATGGAGTTGCTGGCACTGTGGTCTGCTCTATAAGCATAGCAGGATAACCTCACCAGACTACTGGAAGGTAGCCATCACAAGAGAACTGCTTTCAGGAGAAAGTTTGTCATGGGATCATAGTATTGCTGTTTCTTGCAGTAGTAGAGCTTAATGACATCCCTCATGGAAGCAAGATATTTGATCTATTGGTAGTGTGTGAAGTTAGTTTCCAGAGACCTGGTACACACTTTAAAGCCAGCTCTTCTTCACCTCCAAATAACACCAAAACTTTGATTGTTTGAGAGGAAATGAAGAACTGGCAGGTATCATCTTCAAATTTTGTCTATACTCTTTATGGTTCTGTCTGTCTCATTTGTATTCATAGCTAGACACTTGAGTATGTCACATATTAATTCCACATATTCATTTTAGACCTTATTCAGGCATCAGTTTGCATTCTGAAGACCAGAGGTCTAACTCATATTTTAACTTTTGTTCTGAGGCAAGGAAATCTTATTTAGAGATTCTGCTGACTCTAGTTATTATGGGACTGGTCCTACTCTTCTGCAGCTATATCATTATCATTTCTTCTCCCTGTGCATAAGAAATGCTAGCAGGAAAAAGGAGTCTGGTAGTTCATTGCATGCCTCAGGCTGATGCTTTTATCTTTCAAATGGCATCTTAGATTTCCCTATAGAATCACATTTTTCTTTATCTTTCTCTTCCTTTTAGCCTTCTTCACATATTTGCCTGCTTGTCAATAAAATTAAAAAGGTTGTGGAAATGTGGGCATGCTCATGCACCCTTCCCTGAGCTGCTGCTGCAGCATAGAAACATTGAAGACCTTTCACCACTCAGAGCAAAGCTCTAACATCATGTTCAGTTGAATGTGGGTGCAGAGCTCCTCTGATAAAAGGGCAGGGAACTCTCTCATGGCATTCAGTCCATTTGGTTATAAGTACAGTGGCTCAAGTAGCTAAGATGCTGACTGGAAGGTGGGAGGTCAGCAGTTTGATTCCTGTGTACTGCAGGATGGAAATGAGCTCCTGTCTCTGTCCCAGCTCCTACCAACCCAGCAGTTTGAAAGCAAGAAATTGCAAGTAGATAAATATGGAGCACTTCAGTGGGAAGGTAAACAGTGTTCCATGTGTTCTGGTGTCTAGTCATGCCTGCCAGATGACCATGGAAACGTCTGCAGTAGTGGATAGTGTTGGCTCTTCAGTTTTGGAACAGAGATGAGCACAGAACCCTAGAGTCAGATACAATTGGCTTTCGAGCAAGGGAAACCTTTACTTTTACTTTACTCTGTAGGTCTTTACATAAAGTTTTATGATATGTCTGGGTATGGGGAGATACTAGATCTTGGGGCTTTTATGCATCTTTACCACTCATTTATTCCCAAACAGAAGTGGTCAAATCCTTGAACTGGGTTGCTGCACACTCAGAATGTTGCCTATTCTATCCCATTATACTTCTGATTAGCTCCATTAAAACAGCAAATCTACCAAGGGTTCAATATCCCATACAGATCCAATAAAATAAGTTTGCATTAACATCCTGAAACATGAGCTATAATATCTATAGTAATGGATTTAAAGCTCAGGACACCATTCTTACATCCAAAGCTTGGATCGGGGTGCCCAAACTTTTGGGCCATGGGCTGGCCATGTGGTTCATCCCACCAGAAGCATAAGTAAAACATGCCTTGCAATCTGTTTTGCAATTGGATGAGATAGATTTTAAGCTGCAATTTTCTCTGCTTAAACTATGCTGCCCTTGTCACTACCAGAAGTGGAAGTACGGACATGTTTTACTTTGGCTTCTAAGAGTGATGAGGGTGGTGCGGGGCAGATGAATTGGTGTCAGGGGCCAGATCCAGCCCATGGGCCATAGTTTGGGGATGCCTGGTCTAGATGAAATGTTTCATCACCCCCACACCTATGTTTGAGCATTGTTCATGGTGCTGCAGTAGTATATCAAGAGGAATTAATTACAATTTGTCCAGCAGCAGGATCTTTTGGGGTATAAAACATTGCTGTTGGATTCTAGTTTAACTCAGAGACATCTCTAGGGAAATGTATGACAGTGTCTGAAGAAACAAAACAGAAGAAAACAACTTTTGTGTTTCGTTTATGATTAATTCCTTAGCCCTGCTCCCACCACAATTTCTTGATATTGATCTGACAGCATCAACTAAAAGCTGTTTGTGCATTATTGAGAGATGCTTCTTTCTTTTAAGGTAGTCAAAAGTCCAAACTACAGTGTACAATTCTACAGTATAAAAAATACTCCCTGAAAATCCAACAACATTAATTATATATATTATTATACCTACATCATAATTCAGGTATTACATCTTCAGCATTGTGGAAACATAGATTGAACCTCTAAGAGCAAGAAAGTGATCCCCAGAAATACATGTTTTAAATTCAGTTCCCCTTTGCCAAGAGTACAACAGTCTAGGCCAGTAATCTTAAAATCTGTGACACATATTTTAGCCAAAACATGTCTTTGGTTACTATTTTCTTCCTTCCCTTCCCTCCTCTTTTTTAACTATACATTTGTATATTTGGTGCTTCTACTGCTGGTGTACTGCTTCATGTTAAGTTTTGATTAAGTAATGATTTCTATCCTACACACTGGAGGCTAATAATATACACTAACATTCCTCAAACTCCAAAAGTACTGAACTGCAATTGCTATCATTCTGAAAAACAACTGAGGAGGAACAACTACTGCAGTGTGTGGGAGCAAAGTACTGTCTTGAGGTACAGGAGACAGCCTTCACCATCTCTTCTGTGGTACTCCAGCTGTGGACTACTTCTAAGTAAGGCCTCTCATTTCAGTGGCAAGACAAAACTTGGCTATTCACCTATGCATACAGGGCCCTGTATGTTCAGTGAGTTACACTACTTGGCTGTAAAAATAGAGTTTGAGAGTTTGTTTCCCCACAAAGGTCCATGAGAGAAGAGCCAGCCTGTGTACCTTTGTACAAAATGCATAGAAAGCCATGAGAAGAAGGGACTAAGAAACCAATTCTGATTATTTTATACCTAGAGACCCTACAAATGGTTATTACCCAATTTGATGGAATTCATTCATTCATTCATTCATTCACTCACTCACTCACTCATTCATTCATTCATTCATTCATTCATTCATTCATTCATTCAATCAATCAATCAAAACTTGACTAGTTTACAAAGTTCTGTTTCAGTATAGGCAGCATCTGTTCAAACATTTTTGATTGTTTTAAACTATTCTGAGTAGCTATTTCATATTACTTAAACTTTCTGCCTGTGGCCCTCCCTAAGATTTCTAACTATAGAGTGGAGTATGAAAATTTTAGTATGTAAAAATAAATAACTTAAATAATCTCACCTGAAATGGAAATCTGGAAATGAATTTGGAAGTTTCTTTTTAAGTTATACCTGTACTGTGATTATTTGAGGAATTTCACTGCAATCTGAAGTTTTTCCAGAATATTAGTCACATTACTAGTTTCATCCATTCCAGAAAGTTCTTTGAAAACTGGCCTAAAAACTTTATCTCACTGATGGGGTTTTTCCTTGTAACAATTGCTGGCTGGAGTTTAGGGTGGGGATGATGTATTCTTTGAATTCTTGTCATTTTTTCACCATCCCAATTTCTTTCTAAATTCGTTAGTAAATGACTCGGATGCTCAGATGTACTTACTCCCTCAGATATTTTGGGAAAAAACTCTGATTAACATTCTTTTTTAAAGTTCTCCATTTTGTGTAATTATCTCTCTATTATCACCCTCTTCATTTTAATGGTTATTAAAAATGCCCCTGTGAAAGTATGATGAAAGTTAAGGCCGTGAATGAGAGACATCTCTGTTGCCTATCTGTGGAGCGTATTAGTCACTTCAGTGAAATGAGCTCTTCAGAGTTAAGAGAATCAGGGGGTGAAGGGAAAAGGAATCAAAGATCTTCATAAAAGCACTACTGAACTTTTTTTGTAGATTCTGCTCATGTCCTTTAAGAAAGCATGTGGGCTACTTAAATAGATTCCACTTACATATCCATCTGAAGCCCAGCTGTGTGTGTGTGGGTTGTTGTGTTTGGTTTTTTTTTTTTGGCTTCTCTCCCAATTTATTTCTCTCTCACCCACATTTTTAGCAAAGGAAAACAAGTGAAGAAAGATATGTTTATAGCTCAGCATTAGAGCAGAAAATTTACCAGTAAGAACAAAGTTGCAATCCTACACAAGGGTTACCTAAGAGTATTGTTTTGTTTCCATCTGTGCTTTCCCCTGTCCACTCTTTCCTCACTGGCAGAAAAGCAGGCCAACATTATGTGAAAAACAGTCCTCAGATGTTTGTTTCTGATGATTTCCCTCTTTGTCAATCTCAATGAATCTTTGCCAACAACTCACCCATACTCTTTTTTTGCTGACAGCATGGCCTAGCCTAGTGGTCTTGTGGAATGGCCCATTTTACTGTCCACATTCTCATTGGCTTTTCAATCCATTCAGTCCTGGTTTTTGGAAAGCAATGAGGTGAGAGTCAAGAATTGGGAAGAAGGACTTGTGAGTTGAAGGTTTGAATGAGACCATGAAAGTGATTGGATGTGTCTGGGAAAGGTATATGAGTCAGTATTGGTGTCATTAGTGCTAGAAAGGGGAAAGTAAATTTATATCAGAGCAACTATATGTGTTGAAGGCATAGGTACAGTTGTAACAACAATTGCAGCATGTAATGATGATTGAAGTTCTTATAGATGCATAGCCTGAAGTAGTGCAGTCTGGGCAAATGATATCAGTGAACCCCCACCTGGAAGGTGCCAGAGGTGGCCCTGTACCTTGCAGCTACCCTCTAGTGATACTAAAAGAAGCAGATGCCTTCCTGTCTGATGCACAGCCTGGAAGAGGCAGAGAGAACTTCTAGTGACCAGATTCTTCCCTCTCTGGGAGATTCAACCCTGGGACCCATTGAATTAGACTGCACTACTTGCCAGACTGGCAACACACCATAGCCAATTGCCAAAATCCTTCCCAGTCCAGAACAGGACAGGTGAAAAGACCCACTACGAGCCAACTGCAGGTGGGCAAAAAAATACCTGTCCATCCCCAAAGTGACCAGCTATTATTCTACTGCACCTGAGGGTTGGTGGGAAGGTTGCTGCTGAGAACCTACATCCATGAGGCAGAGGGAGAGCTGACCCACAAAATAACCATTCATGACACCCTCCCCTACCACCATGCCAAATTTGATTGGCCCTCAACAAGGTGGTCAGACTCAATCTGAAGAGGAAGGATGTGGCAAAGGGCAGAGACTTATGCACAATGGTGTGTGCAAATTCTTGCCTTGTATCCACATGATCTGAGTCTGGTAAGGATTTCTGGAAACAATAAATTCAGAAAACCACCACAAGTTGAAAGCAACTTGATGCCATGTAACAAAACCAACATAGATTGTACATAGGGATTATACATCATGTCTAAAAGGAAAGTCTAAAACAGAAGATGCAAATTTGGAAGCAGCTAATTAATTCAGACTTTTGACTAAGATAAATAATTCCCCTATACTTTATACACTTATCATTTTATTTGTTTATGAACCATTAATGAGACTTTAAAATGTCTTCTCCTTTATACTTTAACTGAGTACTGATAATGTGTTTGTAATTTGGGGATAATAGCCAGAACATTATGAACATATGAATAGCTGTAAGGAGAAAAACCAATTAGAAGATCTTTTTTGCTAAGTTGATTATGAATAAAAAAAGCAATTAAATAAATTATCATTGAGATATTCTCCAGGTTTGCTCATGCATGTGTATAGTTTTTTTTGTAAGTGCTCAAGCAGCACCGTAAGATTTTATTGAGGAAATGCTATTTAAATCAAAAGTATTTCTTTAGATTCAGTAAAGAAGGGATGCTTATTAAGATTATGCTGAGCATAATCTAGCTAGAGTAAAGCAAATTTGGGTCACATTTATTGCAGTGGGTGAAAGTTATGTACATGTTTAAGTCTTCCATTAAAACCCATGAAATTTTCCTTCTCTTTGGCTCTGTTATGTCCATTAACAGCATAATCCCTATAATTTGCAGACTGTTTTTTGACCACACAAATATAAAATTGATTCAGGTACAATCAAGTCCCTTCAACACCTTTAGTAAAGCATGTATCAAACTAGAGGAATAATCAGCATACCTTAAAACTCAGAAGGTGGAGAGAGGTTCAAGATTATGTTTCAAGACCTGAAATTGGTATAAAAATGCTGGGTTAAAATTATGTGAGGTCAGATTATTTGAAGTTATGTAAATTGCGGCTCAATGTTTTGTATGAAAGAAATGGGAGTATCAAAAGAAGTTCAAAGGAACAGGAAGTGTTTCCTTAAGGTATGCAATCCAAAGAAAAGAGAGGTAGATAGAGTAACTCTCAATGTGCAGAGAAAGTATTCCATGAAAAAAATAGGTTATTGGTGGCAAAAGAGGGGATTTAGTAGATTATCTCCAATAGTTGAACAAGGAAAGGTTTATGCCATCCTCTTTGATATTGCTTTCTCCACAGATAGTGTGATTCAGGTAAAAAGAAGAGAGGGTTTTTTTTTTGTTCACACATAGGTTATCCTATGTGTGCTGACAGACTTCTCTCTTTAGCAGTAGCAGTAGCAATACACTGCCCCATAGCATTTAGGTCTTCATTCTTGCCTCCTTACATACCTTATAGTAGGTGGTTTAATATTCATGGGCTGACAATATTTAAGAAGTGGTCTGCCTTATGACATGACTTTATAAATAGGTCAGAGATATTCTGTTAGGCTTATCCCATGAACAAACCAAGACTTAACCTTTATCAACAAAAAATACTTACTTACCTTATGAGGTTGGTAAAATGAGTACCCAGCATGTTGGGGGCAAAGTCCTAATTACATTTTGAACCAACAAGAGGGTGCACTAAGCACTATGGGCAGTATGTAAGTGTAATTGCTATTGCTTGCTAAAATATTTACTTGTTATTTGTTTATTCTTTGTATATACGACACATGTTTACATTATTAAGCTAATTCATATATTCTGAACCAGGGCATGAAACATGGGAAATTAGTCAGTAGTATTATTCATACGTTTACTAATCATGGTTTGTTGTTTTTGCCATTTATTGTACTGCAGAGAATTAAATGTACCATATTTAGTTTTCTGCATTTTTGGTCGATTTCTGTCATATCTCTTGGCAGTTCCTGTTTCAGATGTAATTATGATTTGTGGATTAGACAAACCAGACTAATTAGGCCAAGAACAGTCAATTGCTGGTTAACAAACCATGGTTTATTTTCAGGGATAGGTTGACACAAAGTGAGGCACAATTCAAGTAATTACAACCTTGCTTACAGTGATATGCAATCCAGAACCTTGCATTTGAATGCTACAAAACAAATAAAGTCTGATCTACAATTTGAATAAACATGAACATGCACGAGTGAAGCAGAAAACATATCTGCTAGTATGCTGGTTTCTCTCTGTGTGTGCTTGCACAAGAACAGAATCTGTGCCATGACATACTTGTGAGAATTTTGCTTTTCACAATACACTAATTTATCATTAATAGCAATCTCCCACAACTCTTTATACTATCATTTACTTGAAAAGCATACAGTGTTTTCCATTTCCTTGCCATCATTAGTCTTGTTGCAGTTAACAAATTTGAAAATTAAGTCTTTACTTGACTAGTTGCAATATTAACTTGTAATATTAAAGTGAAGAGGGGATTATTGAAGCAGAACAACATTAAAGATATGTGGGGAGAATTTATAGATTGTGTTTTATTAAATGGGAAAGGATTGACAACATCATATAAATATAATTTTGGAAACTAAATAAAAGTCCATAAAGATGTGGAAAATAGTGAATTCGCTTTGTTGGTACCAATCGGGGGAGGGAGCATATTTTCTTTAAAATTATTAGTTTGAAGTTTGTGTTGGTAGTTTATAATCTTTATAGGTTCTTATGTTGTGTTTTAAATTTATAAAATAAAATGTTTTGAGGAGATAAAGAAGGAAGGAACACTGAGAGAGGGCACCACTTAAACTTTAACACAGCAAGCTTCTCTCTCCATTCAGTTTTCCTGGGCTTGCTTATAATCCCTCAAAAATACATTTACAATTAAATTGCCAGCACAGTCTTCACAGTCAATGTTGAAATGGAAACCTCTCTAATATAAAAGCGAAGACAATCAACATCTATCTCGATAAAGGAGAAGACTTAAGTGAAACACATAGATCTTGACTTGCAGGTCCTCTGGGATATCTTAACTGCTGGGCATTGCCAAAGTGGGTCATTTTTCTTGAGATTTACCTTGCATGAAAATGACTGGAGTCACTTCCTGTCTTTTCAGCCATATTACTCCATTTCTACTCCCAGCACAAAACGCTTCACTTGTCAAGAAAAATCATCGCCAAGCAGCTCCAACGATGTTTATAAGATTCTTTTATGACCCTCCACTAATGGATGGATGCTATCAAGGCAAGCCAATTCTGTTCCCTGTTTCTGTATTATGCTGTGCAATGATTTTTGCCAAAGTTTGCTTGAGACTTTGCAATTTTATGAGATATCAAGGAATTTACATATATAGTGGGACTTTCTCTTTTTACCCCACCCTCCAAAATTGCCACATCATTAAAGTAAATTGAGCAGGCTACCTCCACCTATTAGTTTAAAAAGGCATACTTCTTCTCAACAAAAGCTGGTTCTGCATAATAATATAATACATGCAGGCTTTGGAGGTGATTATTTTGGAACGAGAAGCCTTGTTTTTATAGGCTGATGTTTTTATACGATTTAATATGTTAGTGCCTTTTCACTATGACCTAACAAACCCAAAGATGGCTTTAAATGTTTTTATAAGAAATTAAGAACAAAACAAAACAGGTACATTCTTGTTGATTCTGTCTGCAATTTATACATTTTGCAAGAATAAACTGTACTACCCAGACTTCCCCATGTTCACTGATATACACATTTGAAAGCTGATTTCCTCATTAGTATGAAACCCAGTCTTTTGAGTATGCCTTGGTTCTAATCTGTTCCATTTTACTACAAGGGTCTTAAACATTCCCAGTAATGAAGACTTAATTAAGGAACTGAAAGTACACTTTGCCTAACCTGAAGAGCTTCACAAATAAGAAACCAAGGATAACAAACGTGTATATACATCACAGCTTTTACAGTTATATTGAACTGGTAGGAAACCCGAAGTTAAATATTTAGCATTAAAATCCTGTATATGCTCAGACATGAGTCCCTTTGAGCTTACAAGATTTACACTCAAGTAACTATGCTTAAAGCTGCTACTTACTTAAATAATTGGAGGTATGGGGAGTCTTGGAGGTCAGTAGAGCACCAGGTTTAAGGAGAATTCATGCAGGTCCCATAAGACTTCAACACTAATCAGCTTATTCAAGACTTCCTTAGCTGGGCCATTCTGCCTATTCTGCCACTTTTATAGAATCCATGCAACTTAGCCAATAACAGGCAAAAACCTCAGTCTAATAATATAATAATTTGGCAAATGGTAGTTAGCACTTATATTCCAGCTACTCCATGGAAGCTATTTCAGTGAGCCACTCTATGACATCCCTTGTCAGAACATACAACAAATTCATCACCAATGGGCATTAATGTGATAGTGCAATTCTAATGGGGAAACTTATATACAGTAAAACTCTGGGTTATAATTGCCCTGGTTTACATTTGCCGTGGTTTACAATGGCAAATTTAATACAATTAATGCCCCAGTTTATGGTTTTTTCCACCAGTTTATGACCAGAAATTGAGCTATTTTAAAGTCTAAAATGGCAACTGGCACCATTTTAGAGTTTAAAATGGAGCCTGCACCCTCTGCTGGAAGTTGCAATTCATCACTTACTGCTGCAGAGGTGCCATCATCATTGGCAGTGTTCTTGATGTTTTTGCCATTATTTCTGCACTGTCTGCCCATATCTACTCAGTTCCAGCCTTCACCCAAGCTCCCTGGGCAGCGCTACAGCCAGGAATGCATGCCTCCTCCAGATGCAGACCTGGGAGAGCCACACGTTTTCGGCTGTAGCACTGCCAAGGGAGCTCTGATGAAGTTCAGAACCAAGAAGATAAGGTCCCCAGACTCTCCTAGTGCTGGTAGGGGAGGAAAATAGTTTCCCCCTGTGGCTGGACAAACCATTCAGGAAGAAGTAGCAGTGTGGAAAAGTTGCTTTTGTGGGAGTGGGGGACAATCACGTCTGGCATTTTTTGGCTTTTTTCGGTGGGTTTTGGATTTTTTTTGTTTTTGTTTGCCCATAGGGACTGTTCTGGAAAGTTTGCTATAAGTCAGAATTAATTTGATGGCACATGATGAATTATCATCATGATGGTGACATTTCACTGCTATTAGAACTACACAGAGAGTGAAAGAGCCACCATCAACATGAAGAACAATGATTATCTTTGAGAATTCATGAGCATTTTTTCTTTCAAGTTCGAACCATTAAGCAGAGCCGAAGGATATATTTCAAATCAAAGCTGTGCTTATATCAATAGCAAACTTGCCTCTTTACAGACTGTTTTGGCTGTTTTATCATTATTTAAAAGAGTTTTCAAAAACTTACTTCACCTTTTTCCCCTTAGTAAAATTGTACTTTTTTGGGAATTCTAATCTTCAGGAATCCACTGATCTTTATGAAAGCTAACATTCAACTCTCTGTAAATTCTTTGGGCGAAAAACACTGTTTTTGTCTATTCACCTGGAACATTTCAGCATTTCTGGTGGTTATCACACATAGTTCAAAAATAGCTACTACTGTCAAACCTCGCATAAAGAGCACCTCGCTTAAAGAGTAACTCGCTTAAAGAATGTTCGCTTCACTTAACAAATAAAACCAACCAAAAACTCATTTAACAAATAAATTGAGGTTCACACACACCCACACACAATTGGTCACTTACAGCGGTGTTTTGCTTAAAGAGCAAACTCGCTTAAAGAGCAATCCTGTGGAACGCATTATGCTCTTTAAGTGAGGTACAACTGTATCTTAATAATTTCTCCCCTGATACTTATCACATTAAGTAAATAGACATATTTTGCCTATCACTTCCCCATCATTGGTATCAGGGAGATGAAACAAAGCAGTGACTTGGTTTGATGATGACAGCCACCAAATAACAATGTGCAAATATGAAATATTTGTTTCTAATGTTTGTTTGTTTTCTTAATGGGTGAGTTAACCGCTGAACCAACAATCTGGGCAGATTATCCTGCTATGGTAATAGAATAGATCATACTGCTAGTGACTCAATGCCAGGTGTCAGGCAGTGGTTAACTAACCTGACAACCCTGAGGACTAATTGTCTTGGGTGCCAAAGTCCACAGGGAAGGGTGATGGTCGCCAAATGGATTAAATCCCTCTTGAATCCATCTTGATGGAGGACAGTAATTTCATCAATACTGTCCTGGGGCTAATGAGGACTTTGCTTGCCAAAAGGGCTCAGGACCCGAAAGTGACTCACGTAACTGGATCAGTGGTATGGGGGTCGTGTTGCAATGTGGAAGGCAGATGAAGGGCCACTGCATTACATTCTCAGAACAGTCTTCATTGTACGGGTACACAGAAAGAGTCTCTTTGAAGATTGTGTTATTTTTGAACCACAATCAGGCATACCCTGGTAACGGTAACCTTGTGTTGTTGGCGAATCTTTCTCACCCTAGCTTAGGCCCAAGGAACTGCAGAATGGACTCACCAAAAGGTGGCTTCATTTTGGCAGTTTCATGTCTGGCCTAGACATAGAAGAAGAAGACCACTGAACTCTTAATGGCATCTAAATACTGAAAGAAATACAACCACTGATTATTTTCTGTACCATACAAGCACAATAGTATGTGACTGACTACAAGTAAAAGAGCTATTTTGTGTCACATGAGTTAAGAATTACTTATATCACAGAGGACATTTGTTCAACTTATATTTTAGTAAAATATGTGGGGAAAATAATACTTTATTTCACCTTCTTGTGACAGCTAGGTTGGAAAGGGAAATTCCAGACAAAATATTTGCTTATATCACTCAGCCTACATGCCAGTATGATAACTCCGTGTAACATTGTAGTTCTAAGCAAACACAGCATTTGAAATGTACTGACAGCCAATAACTTCTCAACTTTACAAAAAGGGTAATAGATGAAGCTTTCAAATTTCTGAAGCAAGTGGGGAGACTCCCGATTGATCAGTTTTGAGGCAGACAGAGAGTGCCTGGTTAAAAGCCTGAACCATTGCCCTGAATCATGAACATAAATTTAAGAGGTAGACTTTACAGAGCCTGCCATTTTATTGGGGGAGGGGGGGAACCTTCCATGAAGTATAGTGTGAAGGAAGTGCTGTAGCATAGGCCTCTGTTGTTATATTTCTTTCTCCCTTGGCTTGAAAATATGTTGGACCAGAGCAAAACGATCTTTACGGATGATCAGGAAAAGAAAGAGGCCATGATCATTAACAACTGGTGCTCCAGAAGTGAGTCCAACCTTTTAGTAACTGCAATAAAATTGATCTTCCCAAATTAATGTATGAGTTGCAATTACAGGATGTCAGAGATACAGACACTATTATAAGGGATTACACAGATTTCTCTACATAACACAACTCTTACTTCAGATGTGCCATTTTCTGAATTTAGAAAACCTCTTTTTATGTTTCTTCTGGATCAAATCTGTACATCTCTACCATTGGCTGTTTTACAAAAACAAACAAACAAAGAATAACAGCCAAGAGATTAACATACAGTGCAGAAAGGCAAACGAAATATTGGGACATATAGTTCTGCTCTTACAGCATAAAGCAGCACTGACCAGCACAAAGAAAAACCTGATACAAAGCATATTCATCCCCCTTATGTTACCAATGCCAAACATGGACACAACAAAAAATAAACAAAAGTTGGTCATCATGGAAATAAGGTGTCTGAGGAAGGCTGCTGATATGACTAGAAGGAATAAAATCAGGAATGATTATAAGGGAAAGAATTGGAGTAGAACCAATCTTAAACTATATACAGAAACAACAAATAAAGTGGTTTGTGCATCTGCAGAAAATTATTTGGAATTCAATTCTATACAAGGCATATGTGGAAAGAGGAGAAGGATGAAGAGCACAAGACAGAGTCAGAGGAAGGTGGAGAGATAACATCAAAGAACTATTATAAGAACAATGTACAGTTACAATGCTAGTGGAGGCTGCTAGATGTGTGTCAGCAACAGCCTTGTATATTCCTTGACGACCAAAGGGATAGAAGAAGAAGAAGAAGAAGAAGAAGAAGAAGAAGAAGAAGAAGAAGAAGAAGAAGAAGAAGAAGAAGAAGAAGAAGAAGAAGAAGAAGAAACAACAAACAAACAACCTCCCCCTTTTAATGAAGGTCTTGGATAAGGCAGTGGCACAGCAGTTACAGGGAGTCCTGGATGAAGCGGATTATCTGGAACCTTATCAATCAGGATTCAGGCCTAGATATGGCACCAAGACTGCATTGGTCATGCTATTGGATGATCTCTGGTGTGAGTGGGATGGAGGTCATCCATCTGTCCTTGCTCTTCTTGACCTCTCAGTGGCCTTCGATACCATCGACCACGGTATCCTTCTGGAACAGCTGTGTGGATTGGGGATCCAGGGCACTGTATGGTCCTGGTTTTCCTCATTTCTGAGAGGCCGGACCCAGCTAGTGTGGTTGGAGGATGAGATGTCCAGGTCTAGGCCTCTACAATATGGAGTGCCTCAGGGCTCGGTACTGTCACCTCTCCTATTTAACATCTACATGAAGCCATTGGGCGAGACCATCCATTCCCATGGGGTGAGGTATCATCAGTATGCTGATGATATTTAGCTGTACATCTCGGCCCATGGTGATCCAAGCAATGCTGTCAGAGTCCTATCCAGGTGTCTCGAGGATGTTAGGGTCTGGATGGGGGACAATGGGTTACAACTGAATCCTGGCAAGACTGAATGGTTATGGGTCAGGGCCCCCGCGTTACCCCAGGAGCTACCATCTTTGGTTCTGGATGGGGCTATTTTGTCCCAAACAGACCTGGTGCATAATCTGGTGGTCCTCCTGGACTCACAACTACTGCTGAAAGAGCAGGTAGCAGTCTTGGCCAGGAGGGCTTTTGCACAACTTCGTGTGATCTGCCAGTTATGCCTGCTCCTAGATCGGGACTCCTTGCCCATGGTCACACATGCTCTGGTCACCTCCAGACTTGATTACTGTAACACACTCTACATGGGTCTGTCTTTGATGACCATTCGGAGGCTTCAACTGGTCCAGAATCCGGCTGCCCGGGTGGTGTTGGGGTGTGGGTGGTATGCACATGCCTCGCCACTGCTTCATGAGCTGCACTGGTTGCCAGTATGCCTCCGGGTGCAATTCAAGGCACTGGTAATTACCTTTAAAGCCCTACATGGTAGTGGGCCAGGATACTTAAGAGACTGCCTCACCCCAAGAACATCTGTCCATCCCACCAGAGCGGACCAGAGAGGCTCTCTAGTTGTTCCATCAGCCAGAGAGGTGCATCTCTCTGGCACCAGGAGGAGGGCCTTCTCTGTGTCCGCTCCGGCTCTATGGAACCTCCTGTCAACTAAGCTGCGTCTCCAGACAGAGTTTCTGCCATTTAGGAAGAATCTAAAAACATGGCTGGCAGGGCAGGTATGGGGTGTGGGAGGTATAATGACCCCAGGCCGCTAGATGATTTAACCCTCCTCTCTCCCTTAAGATGTAGTAATTTGGCATTCTTTTATTTTTTTTTAGATTTTTAAATTATAATCTTTAATAGTTTTAAATTAGAGGGTTTTTAGGAATGTTTTATGTTTTATTATCTGTAAGCCACCCTGGGTTACCTTGGTGAGGAAGGTGGTGGATAAATATGAATAATAAATAAATAAAATAAATAAAAATCTGTTCGTTTCACCAGAGTAGACCAGACAGGATATCTTACTGTACCATCTGCTAGAGAGGCATGCACCAGAAGGAGGGCCTTCTTTGTGTCTGCTGCAGCCCTACGGAACTTCCTGCCAATTGAGCTACGGCTCCAGATGGAGTTGCTGCCCTTCAGGAAAGAACTAAAAAACTGGCTCACGAAGCAGGTGTGGGACACCAGTGATGTTGTGACCCCCGCCTGCTGGCTGATAAAATAACAGCTTCCTCTTTTAATCATCTTTCTTTAATCCTTGGTCTTTTAATTTTTGTAGTACTTTATATTGGGGTTTTATGGGTGTAGTTTTAATGTTTTTTGTATTGTTTTTAATGCTGTGAGCTGCCCTGAGTCATTTTGAGTTGGGCAACTATACAAATTGGAAATTAAAATTAAATCAAAATTAAAATTAAAATTTACAATATATGACAGTTGAGCTCTCTTGAACCACCAATAAAAACCCACACTATTTGTTTTCTCCTCTCCTAACTCATCTCTATTTCTTGTCTTTTCCTTTTCCCTTTTTATTCTTATCTTTGCTCATTTATCGTGAAAGTGTGACAAGCAAAAAATTATTACCAGCAAATAGATGTCTGTCTTTGCAGTTGCTGAAAATGTTATTACAGGGGAAAAGATCAGACCAACTTTCCTCAGCATATGCAATTAAGTTTGATAATTAGCTGCAGGTATTTGCATTCCACATGAAACCTGTTAGCTCTTTTGCTGAAAGGTTAATACTCTAAATGATGTGTCCTGAACATACTCAACAATGCAGTTAATTTAGATTAAACAGATTAATATGTGCTAAATAAATATTAGCTTATTTTAATGGACATAATCATTAAGCCTTAAGTGTTATGGCACACTGTTAAAAGAAACAATGTAGTCCCGGGGAATGAAGGACTACTATGCTTGATGTTGATTTCTTATATAATGGAAAGATAAAGGGCGGAAATAGCTGGAAGATAAGTGTTGTCAACCATTTAAAAACAAAAGGGAAACAACACCTCCCCCAAATATCCTTAATTCTAGCTTTTCATCAATCACAGGAAAGCAAAAAAACTGTTCCTCCCTCCTTAAATAATTAATCCAGCTCTACAAACTGGAGGAAGAAAATACATGAAGCGACTTAATTTCCATCAGAAACCTCCATATCAACACTGAAAATTCATTTTCAGGTGTCTTTCAGTAGCCACGGCATTCCTGCATTTTATTTGTTTGTTTTATTTCAAACATGTTCTATGGGGAACTTAACTTTCCCAAATTAGGCACTTCCCAGCTGCCTTCACATTCCTTAATCTGATTTGTTTTAATGTTTGGATGCTGATTCATCTTATGATTGGCCTATCCATGGGCCTTCCTAAAACAATATTTCAAGTTTTTAAATATAATAACAAGTCTTAGCAAAAAATAAGTGCACACACTCTGCAAAGGATTTCCTTTACTCATTATAGGCGAACCTATGGCACTTGTGTCAGAGGTGACATGCAGAGGCCTTTCTGTGGACATGCATGCCATTGTGGGCAACCCCCGTCCCACTGGTGCCAATGGGTGCCTGCACACACATGGTGCCTATCCACACACTACCGCCGCCTCCTCTGCCTCCTAGGAGGGGTGTGAGTGGGGTGTCTGGTCACCTTGCCTCATCCCCGCCACTACCTCCCAGGTGGGATTTCAGCCTCCCCTCTCCCCTCCCCATTGGTAGAAGGAGCGAGTTGGGTGGGGAAGTGGTTTTACCATTAGCACTGGTGGAGGGGAATGGTGCTTTCCCATGGCAGGCTGAAGTGAGGTTGCCCATTATAAGGGATAGAGGATTGCCCAAATGGGGTTTGTCAAGGGTGGTGTAGGGCAGCGCTTGCCCTTTGTGCCTTTAGTGGAAAATATATATGAACAGGGGAAGTAAGAAATATGTACAGATTTTTTTGCTCTAGCTCAGGTGTGCCCACACTATATCCTGGGGCCTGGATCCAGCCCCTGATGCCAATTCATCCAGCCCACAAAGCCCTTGTCACTCCTGGGAGCAGAAGTAAAACACACCTGTACGGTATGCCATCGCTGTACAGGCCTATTTTACTTCCACTTCCACTTCACGAGCTGGATGAATTGACATTGGGGGCTGGATTCAGCCCCCCCCCCGCCGTAGTGACCAGCTCCCTGAACCACATAATCCCTTCCAAATCCATTATTCTATGAATTAACCATTTGCTGCTTTCTCTCCCTGATGCAGAAATTTTTCTCAATGCCTTGGTCTCAGTGTATTTAAACTGAGTTGCCTCCAAGCTTGACAATATCTAGATCTACTGAAATAAATGAGTCTTAAATTAATGAAGAGTAACACACAATTCAGACTGCAGTGGCTCAAGTGGCTAAGAAGCTGACTGGAAGGCAAGAGGTCAGCAGTTTGATTCCTGAGTACTGCAGGACAGAATGAGCTCTCATCTCTGTCCCAGCTCCTACCAACTTAGCAGTTCAAAATCAAGAAATTGCAAGTAGATAAATAGGGACTACTTCGGTGGGAAGGTAAACAGTGTTCCGTGCACTCCGGTGTCTAGTCATGCCTGGCACATGACCATGAAAATGTCTGCAGAAGCAGACAAGCGCTGGATTTTCGGCTTTGAAACAGAGATGAGCACTGAACCCTAGAGTCGGATAAAACTGGCTTTCAAGCAAGGGAAACCTTTACCTAACACATAGTTAACTAATTTCCATGTATCTGTTCTACTTATGATTCAAACGCACTTCAGGCTGGAAAGCAATATGTCTGCTGCTCAGGAGTAAGCTTATTATGCAGTTATGAACCACAATTGTCAATGTTTTTCATCACATAGAAACTCCTTGTAGACACATCACTCTACATGTGGAGACAGTAATGAGAGAGATGGAAAATCAAGGTGTTGTCCTCAAAGTATGTTGAGGAGTACCAGATAAGTATTTATTGACTACGTTTTCAGTCTGGATCTATGCCTTTAATCATTAACTATCTTCAGAATGCTCTTCTACATTCACTTCTCCAACAGTAAGCCCTACTGATTTGAATAGGACTTAATTCTGAGTGGAGAAATACAGGATTGCATTGGCCAAATCATGCTAGAAGTCAAAAACCTAGAACAGCCCAAATCAACTCAAACCTGTTCACTGCTATCACATTTTTCTTATAAAAAAGTAGCATATGCAAATTCTATAAAAATTGCAGCTGCATTCGAACAACGAACCCCAACTCATTATATTCTTTTTGTTGTGTACTATTAGTTTATATAGTATTTGTAATGCATGGCCAATTTAAATGCTATGGAAAAAATTTTTATGTAAGAAGAGGAATCTTTTATGAAGAACAACGTAAAGGGAATTATCACTCAGTCTGGAATTTTAGATACACATTTTCTCTTTTAAAGCTTAAAAATGGCACTTGCAATAAAAAACTTTTTTATTGCATGCAAGAAATCAAATTGTTCCTATGTTATAGCAGCAAATGAATAACATGGCCTAGGATCATTTCAGCTGATAGGTCTCATATGTGATACAAATAAGAAGTTTCTTCTATTAATGGCAAGCATACTCAATTACTGGGCCCAATGATTTGTTGAAAAGATGTTAGAAGCCCCAGGGATTCAATGCTGAACAAAATTTTAAGTTTCACTTTATAATTGAGGAATATTTTATTGAGAAACAAAATAGCTTCTATCCAGCAAGTTCAGATGAAATCTGATCTGTGAATACCAGGGATGAGTGACAAATTTCACCTCATTGTGCTTTTATTTTGTCTCCCTTCCCCATCGGATATATCCAGTTTTGTACTTTTAGAACTGAACACAGAATCAAACATAGCTTATAGTCATATATCTGTATTTTTCCCATCTTGCAATGTATTCTTCAGTGCGCACACAGACATAAAGATAAGAAAAACTATTTAAACAGTATGCACTCATTTATACTAAAAGTCCTTCAATCCCTTAGATCATTTCCCTGGTAGAAAATGGGTGGAGTTAGTTATAGACCAGTGATGGTGAACCTTGGCACTCCAGGTGTTCTTGGACTTCAGTTACCAGAAGCCCAAGTCAGCACTCCTGCTGATCGGGGATTCTGGGAACTGAAGTTCAAAAACAGTTGGAGTGCCAAGGTTCGCCATCACTGCTATAGACCAATACAGATGGAGGACCTCAGGTCCCTTCCCTTTGATTGAGACTCAAAGAGATGCAAAAAGAAACTGAGACAAGTAGCTTATAAACAAAATTAGTATTGGCATCTAGCTGGGTGCAGCTATGCAGCAAAAGAAATACAAATTCATGTGCTGTGAAGTTGCACCATGACATTCAGGTTTCTCTAGATCTGTCACACTACTTGTTCACACAAGGAGAGGAAGAAAATGGCTAAGCTTGCAGCTTGTTGAGGTAGCTTTCCTGTAGCAGCTACAGGAAATATTAAACTGCAAACAAAGCACAGTGATGATGTCCTCCTCTTGTTTCCTCCTTGTTTCCTGCTTATCTAGATTACTATACATAATCCTGTGCTCAGCTGAAAAAAAAATGTGAAGCCTTTATAGGGTTGGGGGAGAGATTTTGGTCTGATCTGCATTTACTTTTAAGTCATATGGTCAATGGGAAAATAAATATGACTCAAACTATACAATCCTGTAGCATTTCCCACATTTTTGCCATTATGTTTGAACCCTGCATTGGTTTCTGTTGATTTGCAAGTTGCCCAAAAAGATGGGTTGTGATAGCCAATGTGAACTGAAATGCAATTGCGGTCATTTCCTCCTCCCTGATCTCATCTCTTGTATGACCTTTCAGTTCACTTAAACTAAACTCTTTATGTTGACCTTCCAGTCTATTTTGTTTTCAATGAAATTCTTCCTTCCTTCCTTCCTTCCTTCCTTTTCCTTCCTTCCTTTTCCTTCCTTCCTTCCTTTCTTTCTTTTAATGCGGTCAAAATTTACAGTCTTTTTATTCAAATCTGGATTCTTAAACAAAGCAGACAGCAATCCTTCATGTGAGGAAAATATATGCAGACAAAATAGCCCAATCATTTTGGATTTCGCTGAGGAACATAGATTTGAAGTAAATATGAAAAAGCTTATATCTATAAAAGGAAGTGTGTTCTGTTTGATATGAGGAGAAAATCACTTTGTCCTTAACCAGTTTAGAAACATGCTTCTAGCAGACAGTAACACAGATTATATTCAAATAAGAACAAGCAAAGACAATATTTGCATTTTGATAGCAGTACAAAAAGGTTGGCATAAAAAAGTCTGGATTTTTAAACTTTGGATACTTCAATGACTTTGCAGACAACATAAGGCAATAGTGATCTAGTTGAAAATGGAAGACACAAATATATATTTCATACATATATATTTATAATTATTTCCCCTTGGAAAATCCTGTTAAAACTGTAGTAAAAGGAAAAAGGAAAACTGTAATTTCAGGCATCACATATTTTTTACTTTTGAGCAAATTACCAAAAATCCAGATCCAGAAGAGGCTGAATTATGGAAATCAAATATGCTGCTTAACATAACACTCGACCCTATAAAACAGTATTAAAGAATATTTTCAGGTCTCCAAAAAGAAGTATCATGTCCCCTCTGTATATCCAGCTGCCATGGAAACCTGGAGGAAGAAGGGTCTTTACACCTCTTCCTTCAGGATGAGACAGGAGAAGCAGTGGAGGTTATGGGGTGGAGTTTGAGGGTTTATCTGGACAGATACAACTTTTTCCCCTAGGTTTCCTGATCATCAAATTTAAAAGGGTCTTCTTCTTCTTTACTCCCACTTTTACCTCTTTGGGTTTTAAAAGAGATAAAAGGTTCTTGCTTTGGTAAGTCTAGTGTTATTTGGTGTTCTTGTAATATTTCCTTGATGATATTTCTCCAACTTCCTCTTGGCCTGCCTTGTGGTCTTTGTCCTTCTCCGCTTTCCACATATGCCTTATAAAGAATGGAATTCCAAGACATTCTCTCCAAATGAGCAAACCACATTATTTGTTGACTCAGTACAGGTTGGGGGTAAATGTGTTTAAAAGTGAGTGCAGCCTTTTGACTGCTCTAGGCACAAGTGAGCACCTGTCTCTGTCCCAGCTCCTGCCAACCTAGCAGTTCGAAAGCAAGAAATTACAAGTAGATAAATAGGGACCACTTTGGTGGGAAGGTAACAGCGTTCCAAGCGCTCCGGTGTCTAGTCATGCCTGCCACATGACCATGGAAACATCTGCAGAAGCAGACAGTGCTGGCTCTTCGGCTTAGGAACAGAGATGAGCACTGACCCCTAGAGTCGGATACGACTGGCTTTCAAGCAAGGGAAACCTTTACCTTTACCTTTAGGCACAAGTGAAGAGTTCAAAAAAGAATAGCACTTAATGCAAATGCTTAGAATTAAAATGACACAAAATGCCAGTTTTGATGGTGGATTGCAGGTAGTTCCTTCATGGTCCGACTGGGGATAGAAAACAAAGTTACACATCTGATGTTCTGCTGCTCATCCATACCTGCATCCAGAATGACAAAAATGCAATATCAGTTGCTCTCTAGATGGTTCCTTTTCACATCCAAGATATAGGGATGGGAATTAGGCAGCTTCTCAATCTTCGAGGGAAAGAGAAAAATAAAAATCATTCTCTTCTGCTTGCTTTGAGTGGTTTCTCCTTGCAGCACCCAAAAACAAACAAACAAACAAAAACCTTACAGGAATTATCATAGAATTTCTCAGACATTTCATGATCATTTTCTGCAGAAATGCCAAGCTGCATAGTATTATTACAATTACCACCACAGAATGGTAACTTTTTCCAAGCAGGATTCACTGGAAAGAACATCCAGTTGCACAGAATTTGGCCCTGCGCAGAACAAAGTGTGAAAAGTGGGGTAGCGGAAGAGAAAAGATAAAGAAGATGATGAGGTGGATGAGAAAAGATATGAGGAAATCCATTAATGTAGGTTGGAATTTTTCTGGTGATCTTCAGAATGGTGAAATTCAGAAAACTGCTAGGAACAAGAAATTTCATGAACACTCATTACATAACAACCAATTGATTGATTGATTGATTGATTGATTGATTGATTGATTGATTGATTGATTGATTGACTACATTTCCAAAAGTAGGTCACAAATACAAGAATGGGTGCCTGCATTTGGGCTAACAATCTAAAAGACAAGATACAAAATAAAAATGTTTTGGCAGGAAGAAGGAAAACAAACAAAGTCAGGCACTCAATTTGTGGTTGCTAAATTCAGCACAGTGGAATTTCAGTATATTTCAGCACATTATAAGGCTGCTGTCCCTTCTTCTAGTGGCAACAGCAATGTGATCTGTTAACTGGAAAGAAGGGTAGGCAGAGCAGAGGGCTGCCTGCAGTAAAAACATCATCTTCTACATCAAGTGACCTATTAGGGATTAACTGGACTTGAGTCCAATTCCACCTCCTCCCTGTTTGTGACCCAAAAGAAATGTTACCAATTTGTCAGTTCACCTGATTGCTTTAAAGTGGGAACAACCCACCTGACCCAAGAGCTCTTATTTGACAGCAGTAATTGTAGAGCACTTCGAGTTCCTCGGTTTGGAAGTGGTAATGATGAAAATGGATTACATGTTTTTTTTCCAGGGAGTTTAAAGATAGAGATTAATGTAGGTAAAATGTTTTGCAGACTTTTATTCTTCTTGTCTGTTTGTAACACTGTTTCAGTACACTTTTGCCACCTGGAAATAAAATTTAAAAGTCTGACTTCAGTATGGTGATGTGGGATTGTCTTTCTACCTGGTCTCGTTTAAGAAATAGCACTCTCTGGGCATTTCACAAGGTAATTAGAATTTTGTCATCGTCCCCCCAAAAAAATAATAATAATATATATATCTGGGGACTCATTTTACTGACTTTGGAAAGATTGTAGGATGGATCAACCTTGATTCCATAAGGATCAGACTCAGATTATGAGCAGGGTTTGAGCTGCATGAATGTGGTTTAACTGCTGTGCCACAAGAACTTTTTCTACCATTTTGTTAACATTTTATGATACTATCTCTTGAACAGCAGGTAGACCTTCTTAGGAAGAAAGGAAGGAAGGAATAATAAGTCTCAGTGTGTCTTTGCTGTTGTTCTCATTTTTGAAGCTGAGATGCTGTCAGTGTTTCAAACACAAAGAGATAATTAATTGATTCTACTATTAAGGAGGAGGCCAGGAAAATAGTTGACATTATTTGCTGTTCCATTCATTTTTCCATGGAGCAGCAAATAGCAAAAGGTGGAGATGCTGAACTCAGTCAAATAGATGTCCTAATTGAAACCATTGCATTTCCATTCCAAAGGTTCACATAAATACCCAGTGAACATCATTTTGCAAAGAAAGACCCAAACTCCACCCACTTGCCTGTTGCCAGAAGCAGATGCTACCTGCCCAAGCCTGATTATTCTTTTTCTCTGTTATGCCTGAGGTACAAATCATGAAGACTGCAGGTATATGAATGTGTGTAATTATTTTTGTTATCGAATTCACTTGTTGTTATTGCTGGTCATGTCAAGTTAGGTTTAAGCAGATGTGACAAACAAGGCATGTGGTGGTAACAGGTTGAAGAAGGGGTTGTAGCAAAGGAGAATAGAGTTTGGAACTTTGCCTGCCTCAGGGGTTCTTTTGCAGTAAGTCAGGTCTCTGCCAAAGGCACAGTGGAGGATCAGAAGCAAAGGAAGAGCAGAAATAATAATTAATAACCTACATTCCACAATCCACCTCCCAATGCTCCATCACGTTCCTTCCTGGGAGATATGCCCAGGAGTTTCATTTTAGATACATAGTTTGTAAATCCAATTTTTGAAGACTGGATGTGGAGATTGGTATCAAACCTTGATTGAAACCAAGCAGAAGGAAGGAAGATGTAAAAAGAGAACTTATATATATTCATGAATATTGGGCTCCATTTCACATTTTCTTTCGAGCAAGAAAGAATGGGTGTTAGAGACAGATTTGGTAACACTAGTAACAAGGTCCTTGCTGTAGCTGCATACTAAATATTGAAAGTAAATTTTAATTTCCTCCTGAGCTGTAAATGCTAGTGCAGGGCAAAGGAACATTGCTTGGTCATGGATGGGAGTAGCACTTGAAATAATAAAGAAAGGCAGAGTTATGGAGCTCAGCAATCTACATTCTTAATGTTCATCCATGAAATAATAGACCAGATCTACTTTATTCATTTTTATTTCCAACTAGTTGAAATAACAAAGTTGGACTGGCTTTGCTGGATAGTCTCCCTAAATGGAGTATGGACATTAAAATGGAAGCCAGAAATATCAGGTCAATGAACTTCAGGCAAATCACTTTTTCTCAGTTTGACCTGTCTGATGAGGTTGCTAGGGAGAGAAGGTGGGAATGGAGGAGAGCTGTGTGTATTTCTTTGAGCTCATGGGAAGAAAGGACTAATTAATTGTCCACCACCCAAATAGTTTTCAATTTATTAATTATGGTTAATGTGCACCATGCCATGTGTGAACAGTAGGAAAGTAGATTTCTGAGCTCCACAGCCTCTCTCCTACCTTACAAGTTTACATGATACTTATGTCCCCTCCCCATACACATTTGCTTTGTTTTGGGTTCCAGCCCAGGATCAAATGAAACATTGCTGTTATAATCAGTATGCATCCATAGTACTCCTCAGGGTTGTCAGGTTAGTTAACCGCCACCTGATGATTGGTGTTGAGTTTTATTCATTTATTATTTATTTATTTATCACATTTATATCCCACCCTCATCCAAAGTCTCAGGGTGGCTTGCAAAATTAAAAAAAAAACACACACACACAATTAAAACACATTGACTACATTAAAAGGTGAATTTTTTTTAAAGGAATAAAAAGTTAAAAAGATAATGGGGAGAGAGGTGGGGGTCAAAAGAGCCAGCCGGCTGAGCTGACCATCTGGCCCACACCCCACACATGCCCTGCCATCCAGGTCTTTACCCCCTTTCTGAATGGCAGCAGCTATGTCTAGAGATGCAACTTGCTTGGCAGGGGGTTCCATCGGGCTGGAGCGGACACAGAAAAGCCTCTCTAGCTGATGGCATGACCAGAGAGCCTCTCCGGTCCGCTCTGGCAGGATGGACAGATATCCTCGGGGTGATGCGGTCTCTTAAGTATCATGGCCCACTACCATATAGGTCTTTAAAGGTAATAACCAGCACCTTGAATTGCACTTGGAGGCATATTGTAAGCCAGTGCAGCTCTCAAAGCAGTGGTGGGGCATGAGTATGACACCCGTACTCCATCACAATCTGAGCAGCTGGATTTTGGACCAGCTGCAGAGTTGCTGACAATATGGTTACTCTATTACCATAGCAGGATAACCTTGCCAGACTGGACAAAAACATAACCAAATTTGAACTGCAGCAGGATATAAAAGTTTACTAAACCCCTTGTACAAACATGATTGTCAAAGAAACAGAGCTTCACTTTAGCAGAACATCTATACTCTTACCAAGCCATACAAAAGAGAAACAAACAAGGTTTAAGAAGAACAGCTTCTGCTTGTGTTCTATGTTGATTTCCCATTTGGTCACACCATCAATCCTGCTCAGTCAAACTGCTGACAAAAATGTAATATGAAACCCATCCCAGGAGAACTTACAGAGGAACACATGATTATGTGATTGACATTATCTAAATAAATAAATAATATTTATTACAGACATCACTTCTTTGGTGATCTTTCCAAATGTTTTGGTAAATTAAATTGTGTAAAAATTAAATACATTTATTGAGAGACTGGCGGTTGTGAAATTAATATCCATATTTATCTTAAGTAAGCTCTTTTTAAAAATTTATTGCAAGCTCAAAGGCTGCCTTCGAATTGTTAGTTCCACCATAGAACAACTAAACATGAAAACTGACACATTACATTAAGAAGATAAAATCAGTTTTAGATCATCTTTCATTCTTCTTTATTGCATACATATTAATCCCATAAATACTAATGGAAGAAAAACAGAGCACATTCACATCTCTTTCACCTGCTATGTCCATCCTCAATTAATAGAAATGAATCTGATTTGCTAGTGATATCTTAGTAAAAGAATAACAGATGACATGTTTTGAAAGAAATACTGTGTTCAATACAAATGAGAACATGACTTCTTTTCTCTGTATCCTCCCTCATTTTTGAAATCTATGATAAATATGTATCACTCAGTACAAAAAAACCTGATCACTTTCCTTCAGTGTAAATTAAATCTTCCAACAACAAACCTTATATTTTTCTCATCCTTTGTCTGTGGAAGTAAATAATGATAGGCACAAAATCACGGCTCGGTGGCCTAAAGGTTCCTACAGGAAGATTGGTCTTGTACTAGCCATTGTTTGAGGACCATTGTTTACAAGCAACTTACTTTGGTTTCTCTCTTGGATATAATAACTGCATAATCCTCTGTAGCACAATGGTACAAGAAGCAAAGGCAACCTAGATTCAGTTGATGACTAGAAAGCCCAGGACCTAATGAGTAATGTTCATTCAGCTTGACTGATATTGGATTTAAATATTTATCATCTCCCTTAACATTGCCATTCTCACCCTCATTTGTCTCCTCTGCTCCTGTGTGTCTTGTGACCAGAAATCTGCAAAGTCACTCAACAGATCAAAACAGAAATAAGTCACTCAAAGTGACTTTTCCATCTCTGGAGGATTTACTTTACCCAGTTTCAAAAAGTGGAAGCCCTAGAGCTGGCCCAAAAAGGTCCAACTTGGGTACAGACTGAGGTAAAGATGGAGTGTCCTTAGATGGTAATGAAGATTTTAAAATGGTTTTTAAAAGGACCATCTCTGTCATGGGAGGCTTCCAGAATGGTAGGCTTAATGGTAGGAGGAGGTATTAAACCAAGACTTCTCTATTTCCTCAATAGAAAAATAAACAGTCAGAAATGTCTCATCCAGTCACTTTCTTTTGGCCAGTTGATTGCTTTAAATCAGGGGTAGGCAGCCTATGGCTCATGGGCTGGATCCAGCCCATGGTGCCAAATAATCTGGCCCCCACTCCAGCCGCCACTGACGGAATCGGCCACAGACTCATTTATGGCTGCCGTAAATGTGTTTACAACACCCAAAAATGGTGGGGGAACCAACAGTCTGGTCCCCCAAACTGTCTGAAAAAGGGTGATCAGGCCCCCAACGGAAAAAAAGATTGGCAATCCCTGCTTTAAATTGATATTTTTTAGCTATTTTAAAGGTGGGTGAGGGCACAGTGGGGGATTTGGTAGTGAAAATTTATCCCCAAGTCATGTGTAACTCAGCTTCCCAATTCCATTCTTTAAAAAGTATAACACACATTTATCACATTCTAAGGAGAATGCTAAGTGTGTTCAAGAGAACATATTTAGAAACCTTTCCACAATCCTGAATGCTGTGATTGCAAATGAATGAACAAGGATGTTCTTATTCCTTCTCTTACATTAAAACACATGTATCTGCTTTTCAAAGGAAATCTCAATGGATTTTATTTCATGCTTCTATGAAATGTAATACCAGTAGCATTAAATACCTGAAGGTAATGAACACTGTCACTGCATTCTTCACTTCCAGATAATTCACCAGCTGGTACAGCAGGCATCTTTCTTTGCAGGGTTCCAATAGCAACTGTTAGGGATGAGAACAAGGTAGTAGTGAGCTGTAGGCATCAACAAGGGTGGGTGAAGCCCATGGCAGAACAACTATCATGTATATTCAATATTAAAGATGTGTCAAAGGCTTCAGCAGAAGCCCACTTCACATTGAATACCACCTGAGATTAACAGACAAATCACTTGACATAGATTCTGATCAGGAAGACAAAGGTCTGACAAATAAAATACACCACCAACAACATAATCCCTCTTCTTTAAAGCTGGTAAATGGACAATGTTTTCAACGAGATCCCAAATTTATAAGGATAGGGCTATAACAATATGTAAAAATGAGTATAATACTTCTGCAGTAACCCCTTTATTTCTTTTGGTTTAACTGAGTTTAGTGAGCTGTGAATTAAAGAATGTAGATCATGTATTATTGGTAGAACTTGTTGTTTTATTGGGATGCCATCTTGGGAGGTATTATATTTCATTTGTATGAATTTATTTATGTATGATTGTTTGATGTTAAGTCTTTTTCTCTGTGTTGGTTTATTCAATGTTTGTGAGCTGACAAAAGTGATGTCTGCCCCAATTAGGTGAGATACAAGCCAGACAGACAGACAACTAAATAACACTTGAAAGCTGTGGCCAGCAGAATACTATAGAAGACAGAATAAACTTCACAGAGAGAAGAGAATAATAGTGATGATATTTGAAGCAAGCCTCCTCTCCTCAATGTCAACTGCTGTACATGAATGTTCTAGTAATAAATGAATTATTGTATCTTAATTGCCTCTGAGAAATCCATCATGATGAAAATAGGGGACAGACAGATCTTTTGTCTACTTGAAGTTTTATGGCTTGTTTTCATGTTCAAATTATAAGAAAAAGTATGCACATTGAGCAAGAAAAGAAAACCAGTAGGATTGTGTGCAGGAGCCCTAAATAAATACATGTATTTACTTATAAGTGATATGAGTCTGTTGGTTAGGAAATAGAGGCCAATATCTAAAGTACCACAGGTCTCCTCCTTTGCCCTAACTGATCTGTACATCCTGAAGGCTACACTATGCTTATATCTCCCACATTGCAAGCTTTCGCCTCCATCTTCCAAAGCTCCACAATTAATATTATTGGTCCTAAATGTATCTTAGCTGAATGCTCTTTCATTTAAGAAATTGATATTAATGATCTGGCTGAAAGAATTCCACTACTAAGTAGGAAAGAAGGTCTTCTTCTTCTGTACTGCCAAAATGAAGACACTTTCCTCACTCTGTCATTGCCCAAATGCAAGTCTTTATCAGTGCATGTCTCTGGCAGACCTGCTGGAGGAGAGAAGGTGATGATTTAAAATGTATAGTAGAGACTTGATTCCTCTAAGTTCTAAGTATTTCTGGCAGGCCTAAAATTATTCAGTTTGCTCAGCTGGTCTTCATATTATCTAAACACTGTATGATTAAGGGAAGAGGATGAGATTTGGTTACTATGGAAATGGATTATCAGACATCTACCTTTGATAACATTCAAATGTATTCAACACACAATTAAAATGGTTACAGAGGCTGAGCAATGTAAGAATTTTAGTTTATTACTCAATCAACACTTTTTAATAGATTAATTGATTATAATAGGAATAAATTTTCCTCAGCGTAAATTAAATTAATGTAAGCTATCTGTACTGTTAGGTAGGAATAACACTTTTAATATCCCTATCATAGTAAAACACCAAAACTAAAAGAGCTCACAATATAAATAATTGTGCCCTTAATTCACAAATTTACACTTGCTGAAAAAGATTGACACTAATTAATCATCTAAAGCTTCAGTTAATTAATTGGTCAATAGAAATTATTAAACCTTGCAGTCCTCAATATTGTTATTAATGGCAAAATGAATCACACACTGATGTGGTTAATATCCAAAGTGTGGTGAGAGGGGAACCTGTTTAAAGAATGCTGTGTTTGCTTGTGGTTAATTTTAGATGGTAGAAAGACAATGAAGTATTGCCTTTTGTTATATTTGCATGCAGATAAGGACGGCTCAGCATTTACCTCTAAACACATTTACAACACGGTTTAATGGCCCTATTAGTAAATGGTACTAATAACATTCCCTGAAGTTCAGATTTATCATCCTATTTATTTTGTTCCAGTATTAATGCCTCTTTCCTTTGATTACATACAATTTATGTGACCCTTTACAGAACAAAATGTAATACCATTTGTGCTTAGCTTCCATCCTGAATTTAACGTATTGGGAGGAAGAGAAGGAGTGCAGTAACTAATTCTCCAGTCATCACATTTTGCCTGTGTTAAAACTCACATCACCTACGAGTATGTGGGCTTCCCACCACCTCCACCTCCCCAGATGCAGCTGGTCTCCCAGGTCCCAAAGACAAACTCCATGGGCTCTGGATCACTTGCCTCTTTTGCACCAGCTTGTATTAAAGACACAAAAGTCCCTACCCCAGAGCCTTTTCTCCCCTAGTATCAGATGAGTCTTGGGTGTCTCCTGCTTATTTGGGGTTTCAGTTATCCTCAATGGAATTCACTACATCAAAAATATATTAGGTAGGTGGGAAGAGAAAGCTTCAAACTAGGGCCTTTTTTAAAAAATGAAAGAAAGAAAGATGGAATTACTTGGGATTTCATATTTTAAAAATAGTAATAGATGTGTAGCAAAGTGAGTGCAGGAATCTGTTTCTCTCTTGTCTTCCCTGTATGAGAAATCTGTGATGTATAAGTGACTTTACTTTCTCCTTCTTGAATACATTTCTACTCAATAATTTTCAGATGTTTGAGTAAGCCACCTAGGGCCAGTTGAGGTTCTGTCCTCCAGATGAAAGCATAGAAAGTAAGTAATTTTATTTATTTATTTATTTAAAAAACCCTTTATTGACATTACAACTAGCACTACAATGCCGAAAGCATCACAGGCAGTTGATACAACAAGGTGTACAAATAAAATAATGGGGAACCTGGAATCAACTACTCCTACCTCTAGGGCGGAGTTTAATAGCACACATTTAAAAAGCAGCCACTCTATCCATAAAATCAAAAGAAGCAACAGGATTAATCTGGAAGTCTGCTGAAACTTGTTGAAAGGGGGTTCAAAATTTTAATGTGGATTTCCTCATAATATGGGAAATAGAAATTGACATGAATAACCATTTTGGCTCATTTGGCCACATAGGGGCAGATCCTGTCTTACATAACTTACATATAACCTTCATTGGCATCGCAACAGCACGACAAGTACAAGTGGTATAAAAATAGTTAAAACAAGGAGAAGCACAACCAGAACATGTAAAATCAAGGATCATCAACTCCCACTGAATGGTAGAAGCAATGGTGGGAAGCAACAGGTTCATACCCCCCAGGAGGGGGATTAGCAAAAATGAGTGGCCTCAGATGGGGGGGGGGGATAGAGAAATTGGGTGGCCATGCCCACCTCCCTGCCCTGCCCCATCAGGTTTTGTCCCAGCAAGGGGTTCGAGGTCTCCCTTGCTCAAAAGCCAGTCATATCCAACTCTAGGGTGCAGTGCTCATCTCCATTTATAGTCAAAGAACCAGTGCTGCCTGTTTGCAGATGCATATATGGCCATATGGCAAGCATGACTAGATCACCCATGACATAGGCTCCGCCCATGTCATTGGCTCCACCCACGGTGTGGTAGTGAAATTTTAGCTGCCTACCACTGGGTAGATGTTGGATGGTACCTGACAGAAAGGCAGCTACTCAGTCCATGTAATCAGTGGAGCCATTGTTCAAAAGAAGCAGAAATCTATAGTTAAAATGGAATCTAGGTAGTTGAGACAGATTTCCTTGTAAAAAGGGCAGTAGAAGAGAACATGAATAACTGATTCAACATGTCTGCCCCTGCAAGGACACAACCTATCACCATATGGGATTTTATTGAATTTCCAGAATAAAAGCTCAGAGGGCAAAAGGAAGTAGAGTGTTTACCCAAAATACCTATATGTCAGTGTGGCAGACATAACTGTGTGACTCAAGAGAAGTGGCACTCAGCCACAGTCCACAGTCACCTCAGGTTAAAACAATTTCTAGCCTCTTGCACCATGACATTTCAAATCTTCACAAAGTTCCCACGTTTGTCACTGATGGAAGTTGCTGGAATTATTTATTCCAATTGAATGAAATAATCTGTTAAACTGTTACTATAATTTTCTGAGAAACTTTTTAGCAGAGTATAGCTGAGTATATTTATACTTAGTCTGATCATAATATTTAAAACATACACACATGAATGCAGCTGTGGGGGGAAAGCATGTCGATGTAATATTCTCCTTTTTCTGATAACAATGTGCAGCTAGTGATCCATTTCTGAACAACTTAGTGGCTAGAAGGTTCAATGAACATTACACTGCGACAATTTCTTTTTGACATATATACTTCCCAATGTGTTGACATTTCGTGTCTTCCATGACTGAATATTAATCATAGCTAATCTCTGCAATTTACATACTCTATTCTTTCCTGATTTACAGTCTCTCTTCAAACCTCAAGATTAAAAACATTTGCTCTCACAGTGCAGTAATGTAACGGTATAATTACAAAGCAGAAGAAAATGTTTTCATTGTCGATTTATCATTAAATAATGCTGATGAAAGGTAATACAAAGATTTCCTACAAAGTTATCTCTGGAAGTATGTTGAATTGTTGTGGAAGACTGATTATTTTTTCTGTGAAAACTAATACACATAAATGTAACTGCATAAAATGCAACTCAAAAAAATTATTGCTTTTGATTTTTAATTCATGTTGAACAATACTATTTTAACACCCCTCAATTGGGGGATGTTCTTGAGCAAAATTCCCTTCCTTGGACTCCTGTCTTTGAATGGATTCATGGTGTCCCCACCATCACTATCATTCCATTGGGTTTAGGCCAAATTCTGGCAGTTATTGAGAAAACATATGGGAAAAAAATATTTTGTGGATAGCATCTTCTGGAATTCTTTAGTTGCCATGGTTAACACTTCCAGCTACATTACTCAGCATGAGTTTTTTTAAACAGGAGAAGAACCCAAAATATGTTTTCACTGCATCATACCCAGACCTATGAAAATTACTTTTAAAAAGTAATCAGATACTGTTGCAACTTGGATACCCTCCTCAAATAGTTAGCGTCATAGTTGCATTTTAGAATATATTTTTGTTTCCAAAAAGTGGCTAGTTTTTTTAAAAATGATTGCTACAAGCCACTGTCCTGTGCCACAAAACACATTTTACTCCCATCCACATTATGATTGTGTCAACCCCAACATCAATGGAAAATGTGGGGGCTACATGAGCTGACAGTTTGGACCATGAGATATTTCTCATCCTCTGGGAACAAATTACAGGTATATAACTGCAAGCAGTTGCTGAAGAAAGTGGCTTCACAGGTGAAATCTGATGGTTGATCTATCTTTGGCTTTTGGACTTCAATTTCTAGAAGTCTGATCAGCCAATGTACTGACAGGCTTCTGGGAATTGAAGTCCCCCTGTGAGGTGTGGGCCCCATGCTGGGAACCACTGCCCTAGACAATGGCTAAAATTGAGCAAAAGCTTCCTGCACATATCTCAAGCTCTGTGTGTCTGTGTGTGTGTGTGTGTGTGTGGGGGGGTGTCCCATGCTGTGAACCACTGGTCTATGGTAAGAATCCAGAGTACCTAACATGAGAGTGAGCCTACTAGAGGATGGTGGCTGATACTGTTTTTAAACTATTATAAAATCCAGGGAGAGGTATGTGGCCAGAATGTTGGACTAAATCTCAGGAGACCTGGGTTCAATGCACACTCAAGGCAAGATCAGATGGGCATTTAATGCTCTGTGGAGACATGTTGCTCCTTTCTCTGACAATCACACAACATAATCACTGGAATAAGCCAAATTATCCCCAGAGCATCCCTACCCATAACTGCATAAGCCTCTGTTGGGGTTTCTCCTTTTTTGAATTGAGTAGGATTTATCTAATTTGGTCCATTTGCCATGTGGATGATTACTGGGAAAAGACACATCATGAGAATGGAGGATTCACTGAAAAAATGCAAAAGGTCCTGGGAAAAAAAATTAAAGACAACAGGAAAAGTGGAAAACAAAATACAATCTGGATTGACTTCCTAAAGCAGGTGTTCTCTACCTAAGGCACACTGGCCGGATCAAGCCCATGACACCAATTTATGTGGCCTCCCATCCCTCCAAAGGCATTCGAGAAACAAAATGGTTGCCCCGTTGAAGCTGTTGGGACAAAATGGCCACCACCACCCCACCCCCTCGTGCAGGAAGGGCAAAATGGCTGCTCAGCCCTTGAAGCTGACTGAGAGTGTGTGACTGGCCCTCAACTTGAAAAGGTTGGGAACCCCTATACTAAAGGAATATAAAGCCTTGGATGGATATAATCTGAGCAGGGCTGTTGAGGGCAGAACATTCATAGGGTCACCATAAGCTGCGGGGAAGGGAAAACATTGTAGCATGTACCAAACAACAAGCTTAACCCTGTTCTAGCTATCATCACAGTGGCTGTGAGTCTGGGCTGAAAAGAATTCAGATCTGGGGTAGCTCAAAGTGCACTTCCCCTTTCTGTACCTTTTTTTTTAGTTCTTTAACAGGTGTGCCAGCAGATCTAGTTGTGCTGGCAAATCTAAAATCAGTCAACACAAAGGAGCTGTGGCAGCACAAAGGCAACAGTACCACTAGCTTAGTAGGCCTCAACCTATTCTAAATCCAGAAATAACTTGTATTCTCTTGGACTTTTGATTGTATTGTTAACATCTGAAGACATAGTAGATAGTGTACTTTATGAAAAAATCATTTACTTGTTGGTAACATTAGAACAAATTATGGGCTCCTGCTTACATTGGAGAGAACCATTTTGTGGAAGCGTGTGCGTAAATCTACAGATAGGTACATCACACAACAATAGGTACATTGTTCTTTGAATTAAGGTTTATGCATTTAGCTGCACACAACAGTGTTTTGAGTGATGATGCCTCATCAATGCATTCATAGAGTGACCAATGAATCCTTCCTATACTATACTTTGCATTAACCCTTATCTTTAGAATTGTTTTCTAAAACCAAGATGGAAAATAAAGTCTTAAAAACCATTTCTTTAAAACCAGGTTGTAAATTATCTTTATTAGCTCATTAAAATGTAACAGTTGGGGAGGTTTTCAGTCCCTGCAAGACTGTTTATCTAGCTAGGCATTATTGGACTTGGCAAGGCTACAGAAGCAACAGAGAAGTTCCCAAAATAATCACAATCAAATGCTGAGGGCTGAATTCTTTGTTTAAAGTTGGTTCCATCCAAAATGGAATCTGCAACCTTCTAAAATCAATTTGAGCTCATCCGTTCCCACGGGGTGAAGTATCATCACTATGTTGATGATAATCAATTGTACATCTAAGCCTGTGGTGATTCATGTGATGTGGTTGATGTCTCATCCAGGTGTCTGGAGGTTATAGGGATCTGGATGGAGGACAACAGGCTACAATTGAATCCTGGCAAAACTGAATGGCTGTGGGTTAGTGGCCCCGTGCTGTCCCAGGAGCTACCATCTTTGGTACTGGATGGGGCTCTTTTGCCTCTGACAGACCAGGTGCATAATTTGGGGGTTCACCTGAAGAGCAGGTGGCAGTCGTGACCAGGAGGGCTTTTGCGCAACTTCACATTATTCACCAATTATGTCCGCTCCTGGACCAGGACTCCTTACTAACAGTCACCCATGCTCTAGTCACCTACAGACTAGATTATTGTAACATGCTGTACATGGGGCTGTACTTAGAGACCATTCAGAGGCTACAGCTGGTGCAAAATGCATGGGGTGGGGTGGGGTTGCTATGACCATGCCTTACCCCTATTGCAGTGTTCCTCCAGGTGCAATTCAAGGTTTTGGTAATGACCTTTTAAGCCCTTAAGAGACCACATCACCACAAGATCATGTGTCCATCCTGCAAGAACAGACCGGAGGGGCTCCCTAGTGGTTCCATCTGCCAGAGAGGCTCATCTCTCTGGCACTAGTAGGTAGGAGGACCTTCTCTGTATCTGCTCTGGCCTTTGGAACCTCTTGCTGACCGAGTTGTGCCTCAAGACAGAGCTGCCGGCCTTCAGAAAGGGCCTTAAACCTTGGTTAGTGCAGTGGGTGTGAGACATTGCTGGTGTGGTACCCCCACCCCGCTTATATAAGGCCAGCAGGTTTTTCAATTTTATAGGGAGGGTGTTTTAATCTGGTTTTAATGGTTTTAAAAGTTTTCAGTTGTTTAGTTCTGTATGTTGTGAGCTGCCTGGAGTTGCTTTGGTGAGGGAGGTGGCAATATAAATACAGTAAATAAATAAACAAATATAGGTTTCAGGTTTCACCTCACATGATCTTCCCATTGTCTTCCCAATCCTCCTAGGTTGCCATTCAATCAACCGTGTTTCCATTCTCTTATGTTGAAGCACATGGCTCCTGTATGTCTGGGCCAAGACACAAACAAAACATGACAAACTCCATACCAAACAAGTCTGAAATAAATTTTAATTTATGTGCTATGGAAGATACACTTGCACCACAACCTGAAATCTATAACCTCAAGTTGATTTTAGAAGGTTTCAGATTTTATTTTAGACTGTACATTAAACAAGATAGCGAGACCTCAGCATCTGCCAGTGATTACTTTGGGGTCCATTTCTTTTTCTTTCTTTCTTTCTTTCTCTTTCTTTCTTTCCTTTTTAACCATCACCACTTATTTGTTATGGCCTTGCAAATACAGTCCTACAATATTTGGAAGAAGCCATCAGTAATAGAAATAAGAATCTGGCATTACTTGAAGATTCTGTTTCAATTTACAAATTCACCTTGCAGCGTCCATCATTCTTGTTAAATACCACATGCATTTCCAGTTCCTTCCTAATATTTATTAGGATTCATAAACTTGCCGAAGCTTGGAATTAAAATCCCAGTGTTATGCATAAAATATTTTTTAAAAATAAGAAGTATGATATAAACATGCATATCTACAGGGAAAGTAAAAATGGATTTTTCAGTCCTACAATTTATCCAGAAAGTAATTTAGATACATCGCTATTGAAGCAGAATGATAGCACCAATTTACAAAAAGAAAGAAAAATTCAATTTGCTTTGCAACTTGTGCCTGAGTTGCAGCAAGTTTTTTGTTCTGACTGGAGTTTTCAACAGAATTAATTTTACAAAAGCAACAAAGAGACTTCCTGCATAAACTTCAAAACCAGCACTCCTTAGAATTAAGTGGAAGAGAGATAGGGTCAGATGGAAAGAAGCCATCATCAGCTGGTTTTGCAAATAAAAGATAAGGAAGGAAGAAAATAACTGTTCTGTATCTCTTTCTTGTTACACTAGATGGCAGACCTTTTCAATTAGTGAAGGACTTTAAAAAAAAGAAAGAAAATGAGCTGTTGTGTTGCTGGCTGAATAAAGGATGGCTTTCTTGCTTTGCTTTTTAGCTTTTCCTGCCACCTGCATTAGAGTAAGATTTTTATGGATTACTGGGCAAGCATGAGTGTTTTGCTCTATCTGCATATAGATATAGAAGATGGCAAAACAAATGCAGAGGTGGAAAAATACTTTTATAGAATGAAACTCACTGAGTAATACCTCAGCATTCATGGGTAGTGGTAACTGTGATCAGAGTATTCTACAAACTAATCCAAAAAGAAAAGGTAATGTTTCCCATGAGTAAATATGTATTCTTTTTCAGCCAAAATGAATGTTTAAACTCCCACCATGCCTGATCCCTTCCACACACGATGTGGTGATGAGGAAGTGAGATCACACTTTTAGGACACACAAACAAACTTCAATTTACTCTTTCCCAAATAGATGTGAGTTTGAGGTTAGTTAGAAATAGTCCTACCAACTTTGTCACTGATACTGGACATATGACCACTGGTGGTTGATGTGCATGATTGTGAGTACAGTAAAACCTCAGATAACACTAAAACCTGCTTCCACAAGTCTTGGTGTTATACGATTTTTAGTGTTATCCGATGCATGTTAAAATCCTATGGGATCCATAGAGATACATTGTAACCACACAGGCTTTAGCGGTTGTTATCTGATGCATCCCATAGGATTTTAATGTTATCCGATGCAATTCTTCCCCCCAGATTGCTTAATGATATGCGATTTTAGTGTTATTCGATACTAATGTTATCTGAGGTATTACTGTACAGTCCTTTCCCCCTTCTTTGCTTTCTCTCACCTTTAAATGTCAAAGCTACTGTCTTATTTTCAAACAAGTCATAGATCTTGGCCAAGAGAAAGTACAATGAGGGATGTAATATAGAAACAACCAGAGCATGGAAAATCATTTTTAAAATGTAATTAGCTCCAGTTCCAGAGCCCCCTAAATAAATTTATTCACCACTTTCATTCCAACTTCCCAAAAATAATTATTTACTGGCTCTTTATTAAAAAAATAATAAAACATATTATTATTATTTTTAAAACTGTCAGGCATTGGCCTGTGGTACAAATAGTAAAACACTGGAAAGGGAAAGAGTTGTAGTTGGACGAATGTCTGATTAAATTACAAGAATTTATGTTTATGGATAAACTGACACTATTATTAAGAGGACAACTTGTATCAGATTATAGAAAACAGTAGAATGTTGTAGAGAGACACATGAAAGAAAGGTGGAAATTAAAAACAAGATCATAAATTCATAATGGGATAGGAAATTGCTCATAATAAGACTACTTAGAGAGTTTCTTGTAATAATGGTTGAACGATATAAGATTATTAATGGGGAAATAGATGAGAAGGGAGCTTGATAAGAGTGAGGCTTGTTTAAAGAGGTCCAATGAATTTGATAAGAGAACGGAAGTCAATGTTTTTTCAAGAGTAAGATAAGAATGATATCTCAAATGACAATTTTTTTCTTTCCGCTTATTACTGTTAATTAAAAAATAAAAATGAATTTAAAAAACATTTTCTATTACTTCCCACTATTTCAAAATATTTCATTACTAATTCCACTTGTCAACCTAAACAGCAACAACAACCAACCTGACCATCATTTTGCATTACCATGCCTTGTGATGATGGTGAAAAGGAAAGAAATGGAATGCATATACATTGCAATGCTTGGTGTCAATGAACTAAAGTTATTTTCGCCCAGTTACAAAGTTTTCCACTATGGAAGTTGCATGGAGCTAATACTGAGGCAAGATGTAGCATGGGGAAGTTAGGGGCTAAAACGATATCTAACCAATTAATATCAGACTCCATGGAAAACTTATCAACATTGTCATCCTTTAAGTCTATCCTCCAACGAACAATGCTGAAGAAGATGATGTTGAAAGCTTCTATGCAAGCATCCAAGAGGAAATTAATCAGACAACCAACTTGGTTATAATCAAAGGTGACTGGAGCATAAAAAGAAGAAACAAAGGAAAACCAAATGTTGCTGGAAGATTTAGCCTCCAGGATAGAAATTAAGTAGGAGAATGACTCATGGAGTTATGTGATGCCAAAAATCTGTTTACTGCAAATATATATTTCAAGCAAAGGAACAAATGGCTGTACATCTGGACATCATCGGATCATCAATATACAAATCAAAAAGACTAAATAATTGAAAGCCAGAAATGAAGAAGCTGTATTCTCTGTACCAAAACAAGACCAGGACCAGATTGTGGTCCTGATCATGAACTATTTCTGTCCAATATTACAGTGACGCTGACAAAGAACAATAAAAGAATTGGGTTGCCAAGATATAATTTAAAAAATATTCCTGGTGAATTTAAAATCCACAGAAGGAATGGATTTGCATTACTGAACTGAATTGCTCATGAACAGAAAACCTACGGACTGAAACCAGAGATATTAGGGAAGAAGGCAAAAAGGAAATTCCTGTAGGAAAAAAAGGGAAACCAAGGTAGGTGATGGAAGAAAGATTTAAAATGTTAAAAGACAAATGGGAAGCAAAAATAAAAGGTGACAAAAATAGGGTCAGAACCCTGAATGCAATTTTTCAACAACAGTAATCTAGAAGCAAAGACCACTATTATTTATTTATTTATTTAATCAAATTTCTATTGCCGCTCAACTCGGCAACACCACTGGGCAGCTAACAACAATTTAAAAAATTAAAATGATATCTTGTGCAAAGCAATAAAGAACAAGACATTTCTTCTATAAAATCCAATAAATCAAAGAGAAATTTTAGCCTAGGTAAGTAATAATGAATGGCTAGCATGGGAGCACATTTATTTGACCAGAAAAAAATAAAGAAAAGATGGAAAGAACAGATAAAAGAATAAGAGTCCTTTGAAGAGGAAACACATGATAAAGACCCTGCTGTTCTAGAAAGTAAATTGAAAGTTGCTCTGAAGGTACTAGGAGGAAGGTATGAATAGAATACCAATAAAAATATTTGAAGTTGCAGAAAATAAATCTGACAAGATCCTAACTGTGTTCCAGCAATTCTGAAAAGCAATGGCCCACAGACTGGAAATGTTCACTATTCATCCCAATCCCCCCAAAAAAGAGATGCCAAAGAATATTGCTCAAAATGAAGCCTTATATATTACATGCAGTGAGAAATGCCTGATGTTTAAGTTGGCTACTGCAACATACCAAAAAACTTCAGAAGAAGGTAACTCTTTATTTTTTTTCTTTATTCATCGGGTGTCTTATCAGTTCTGGATATTGGCTGTCATCATGGCAATAGTTGTACGACGACCCAAGCCCATTGGCTGGTGTAAGCTCCCTCTCTTTTTTAACCTTGGAACAGTTCTTCCAAGGACATACCATACCAGTCTCTCGGGTTCTTCAGCCATGAAGTACTTCTACGTCCAGGGCCTCTCTTCCCAGGGATCTTTCCTTGCAGAGTGCATTGGAGTATTCTATATTTCATGCCTTTCCTCATGATATGCCCAAGGTATTAGAGTGTTCTTTGCTTAATTGTCTTAAACAATTCTTGTTCTTTATCCATCCGGCACAACACCTCTACATTTGTCACATGGTCAACTCATGATATTCTTAGCAGCCATCTGTAGATCCACATTTCAAAAGCTTTGGGTCCCCCATCCCCCAATGCTTAAGTCAATGTTCAAGCTTCAATTACATATAATAACACTGGGGATGCATAACATCTCACTATTCAGATCTTTGTAGCAAGAGTCAGATCTCTACTGCATAACACATTTCACATTTTTATGAAGGTGGGTCTTGCTTTTTCTATTTATATTTTAATCTCTACCTCGGGATCCTAATTTTCATTTAACATACTCTCCAAACAGACAATTTCATCCCCTATTTTTATTTCTTGTGTTCCTGCCATTAGATTGCAGTGAGTTGGTGCTCGGGTTATAACAATATATTTAATCTGTCAGGGAACGATAGGTCTTGGGGTCCTTCAACTGCCTACTTGTTAGGGAAAGGGACCTCATAGAATCCCTCAATCATGTCGCTCTTTCACTGGGAAGTGGCACATCTGCTCTACGCAGGCAAAGTGGTAGCTTAAATAGATAATATGGCTGAGAAACAGTCCTTGTTTATATTATGCCAAATTCCCACACTAACACAGTCTCACACTCACACAGATCAAAGGTACTGAGTTGTCCCTGGAAAGATATCTCTGTCCTGACACTTTGTGGTTATCTTCAAAGCTGGTACAATCCGGTAAATGTTCTTTCCAAAGCCACTGACTAAGGGACGCAGGTATACTCCCACAGCATTCTCCATGGAGATGGCTTATCAGTTGTAAAGAAAGTCCCCTTCTTCCCATGGCTGGACATTTGTAAAATCTTATTTCTTAGTGAGACATTTATTTCCAGGCCTACCTTGTTCTGCAGAATTAATCTTCTTTCATAGTAGCCAAAAACCACACTTTTGGATATCTTTCTGGCTTTTTATTGAAAGATGATTAAAGTCGATATATAAATCAAAATGCAGATTAACGCTAATAATTCAACTACAATTTCCATTTCTAAATAACCTAGCATGACTCAAAGATAGAATCCCTTTCCTAATCTAACTTAGAAAACTGAATAAAATAAGAAAATAAGAGCATAGCTAATTCTCACCTAGAGCATTTCTGATCAGTGGGCATTTCTGATCAGTGGACTGGATGCTTCCATTCAGGTTGTCCTTCATGGATCAAAGTGACATGGTGTTGAGCTCTTCAAGAGATGGCTGCAGAACCTCCAAAATTGGCTCTTTTTATATGATTTTTAGCCCTCTAACACCCACTTATTGAACGTTAGGTATTTGAGAATATCCTAACTATTCTTTTGATGTACTATGTTCCCAGACTTGGGTTGATGTAATTTAACAGATATTTCCTTTGGTGTGCTGCATTCTCAGACATCCATTGACACAATTTGACATTTTTCAGGTGATTGCTGATGTCATTATCACAGGTGCATGGTGTCGCATGGTGGCTTCCTCATGTGAAAGAAGTGTTTCCCCTCTATCAGGAATGTTGGGAGCTAAATGATGCAACATCTGGGAAAATCCCTTTATTATCTAAGTGTGACCTCACTCACAGATGTCAGGGTATCTCACGTGCCCACTTAGCCCTTCTTGGCATGTGGTGTCTTAATGTTATCTAAAATACCACAGCAGGAATGGAATGCGACTGACACAAGAGTGACTCCATTTTGAGCTTAGCTATTCTGAAACTTACAGAGAATATGATCTATAAATCCTAACATCGATTAAATGTAAATATGAATATAATGAAAATTGAAATATGATATTCATTCCTTGTGTGATTATCATGACTTTCATGTCATAGTCTTCTTGGTGTTGTGATCAAAACCATATTCTGCACTTGAAGCTATGACTCAAGCCAGTATCAACTTTACTTTAGAATACAATAAAGCCTTTGACTGTGTGGATGATAAGAAACTGTGCAGAAAGGGATGTGCTCAGTACTCCACAGCTGCCCACTTAAAAAAAAATCAATGTAGGCCCTTACTTTATCTCTAGCAGTGAAAACATATACAATAATAGGAATTAACTAACTAGCAATTTGCTACTTATTCATGGCACACAAAATCTGCTACCTAAAGCTGCTGTCTCATAGGCTGGCTGTGAAAACCAAGAAAATATGCTTCCCTACCATAGCATCCAAAATCTGCTGCTTGATGTGGCTGACCTCTCTGCCCTGGCATGGCCAGCTCTGTATGTATGGTTTATTGCCACCAGGAGGATGGGAATTATCTGTCTATTATGCTTTCATTGTATGGGCAAAAGCTCCTTATTGATGTACAGCCAACAGAATCACTTTTAAAATCATGATGATACATAATAATCCAGTGTGGCTCCATTTCAATTTGTACACAAGTTTTGATACCACTTTGGTGCACCCTAATTATCAATGTACTACCAGAACAGCGAGATGAGTGGAGGAGCCTCTTAGCTGTAGTATTGGTTTACTGAGGATACTCAACAAAGCATGGTTTTCTGGTAGCCAGCCCATTAAAAAATACATTTATAGCTAAGTATAAGATAAGACTCAGAAACCTTTGGCTTTCTATATACTTTGGCATCTCCAAACGGTAAATAATGATCATCCCAAATACCTGGAGAGCTGCTCCTGTTGAATTTCTGCCTGCTCCAAGGGGAGATAAAAGGGACATTGGAAACTGGCCATTTAAGAGTCAAAAGACACTAAAACACAGGTCCTTTGCTCTCCTGATTCAATCTCTGAGATGCTATTGCAGAAAGCAATGGCATATAAATGGTTGAGAACCATTGTTCACTCTGGCAAGCTTCTACTGAGCATGCTCCTGAATTATAAATGGATAATTTTGTATTAAAAGGGAGTGGTTTAATTTTTAAATACTTCCACAATTATAGATGTTTTTGCTGCAGATGAAAATGGCAGATAATTTAGTGAATATTTAAGACAGACATGTTAGTTATTTGAAATGCATCTTAGCAATTTCTTATAGGCTGGAAATATTGCTTGTGCCTGAAAAGGTTAGGGGCTAATTCACCTCAGTACAGCAGTTCTCAATTTAAGGCCCATGTGCCAAATAATCTGCCCCCTGCCCTCACTCCAGCTGCCACCAGAATTGGCTGCGGACTCATTTATGGCCATCATAAATGCATTTACAACAGCCATAAATGAGTCTGCAGTCATTGAAAATGCATTTATGCTGGCCATGGGGTCATTTATAGCAGCTGTAAATGGTGGTGGGGTGGAACAGCCTTTTCCACCACCCCCCAACTGTTTGAGGGAGCATGACTCAGCCCCTGACTTGAAAAGGTTGAAACCCCCTGCCTCAATACATATGAAATAATAAATGTAAAGCTATATGACCAAATATTACCAAATCTGACACATATCAACATCACATTATCTATGCCTCCTGTGCCAAATTTGATGTTGATTCAAAACCATTTAAAGGGTTTGTGTGGTTTTTTGGCCTCCTCCCCACATTTTTAGAATTGCCTTGTTGAATGTAGAGTTGTTCTGCTGTTAATATCACCACCACACTCTCATGCATTGATAAATCTCCTGTTCCTCCAGATAATACAAAGCCTACAAAGAAATTGGAGAATTCCTGGAGGCCATGCTTTGCTCAGACATCTAAAAATCTTTCTGCCAGCTCCATATGTAATTTGTGGAAGGAGGGAGAATTTGGAGAGGAAACTAGATACCTTCACCAATTAGGATTTCAAAGCAAATTTATCAGCTCTAGTGTCAACAGAAAGTTGACCTATGGCTTTTGAAATGAGATTTAATAATGCTTGCTAGCATCTGCCTTTGCTTTTTAATTTCAAAAAGCTTAATTGGGAGCAAGAAGAACAGCCAAGTAAGATTTTATTATTGAAAAATATATATTGAACCAACCATAGAACGCTTTTGGCTATTATTGATTTTCAAACAAGGGATGCTCACTTATGAAAGGTAGACATTTGCATTGCAAATCTTCTTCCCTTCTGTTTCCAGCTTTCCTCTACCATCTCTCTCTCTCTCTCTCTCTCTCTCTCACACACACACACACACACACACACACACACACACACACACACACACAGAGTGTTTCCATGGGGGAGAAAAATAAGTAAGGGTACAACTTTTTATGTACTTTATGAGAATAAGCACCACCAAATACATTGGAAGCTATTTCTGAATATGAATGTATGGAATTGTGTCACACAATTCATAACTATTTTTTGTTCCTTAATCTCCGACCACACATAGAGATGCTAAAACTGGGCACAAAAGGCAGAAAATCCTGGCTTTCATTATATGATGTATAGAGAGGGTTAATTTTCCAGTCTTTAAGCCTTCACATATTTATGAGTAGGAAAGAATAATATTAGACCAAGAAGCGAAGAAAGACTTGAGGGAGTGTGTGTGGCTTTATGATTAATTGCCCCTAGGTAAATTATGGAGAACAGTAGTAGGCTTACAAATGTAATTTCTATTAATGTATATATGTTGCTGAATGTTGGTTGCCTTGATATGAAATTTATTTTTTCCGGGGGGAATGTGGAGTCACTGCAATGCAGAGTGTTTCCAAATCCCATTGTAACTTCCTTTGCTAAAATCAGATGAGGCCAGAGCTTGGTGCATGAAGCACTCTAGCTCTGTTTTGCTCCAAATAAGCTCAATTTTCATGTGGTTCTTGTATATGGAATTCCCAGAACTGAGACTTCTGCGATTTAGAGTCCAAAAACACAAAAAGCAAATGGCACTTCCCTAGTGTTTTCTGTTTTCTTTCAGATTGGATAAGACAAGTGTCACAGCAGAAAGCATCCTTCTGAAAAGGTGCCTGAGTAGAAAATACCCGATTGCTAGTAACTGGGAGACCCAGCCCATGGTGTTTGAATCCTGTTAGTGTTCACCATTCTGCTAGTTTTGCAACTCTGGTTTGTCAAGTTATTCATTTATCTATCTATCTGGTAATTCATTTTTAAAGTTTATAACCTGTCCTGGGGAGTTTGCACAGCAGTCAGTGATGATGATGAGCTACTGTGCATTCCTCTTTTGCTATTTGATTTTTGTATAGTAAGGTAATCTCAGAGTCTGTTAGATGGTTTCATGGGGTCATAAGGACAATTCAAACCCTCCAAAGCTGCACTTTGCCTAGTCAGGAATGAAAAGACCACATTGCAAACATCCTTATTCGATCAGTATTTTACAACTGGGTCATGCAAGTAATTCCCTTCCAGATAGACTGTGATTTTAGAAGGATAGGAGCTAATGCATTTGTAGCTTGCAATTGTCCTACTCCTTTCCCACAGGAAATCTCATTACTCACATTCCCCCCTCAGCATCCTGTGTGAGATGGAATAGGAGGAAGGAATGAGTCACTGAATAAGCTAACAACAACATTTCTTTGATGCCTCCTTTGAAGTGATGGAACAGCATGCTGAAACTGTTGTGTAAAAAAGGGACTTCTTATGAAATGTACTATTCTGCATCTGAGAGAACGTAAGTTTGCTTTCTTTCTTGAAAACAAAAATTTGAAAAAGCAAGTCGATGCCATGGCTAATGACAAGCTAAACATTTTATATTAATAATCTTAGAACCACAAAGTTAGCAGGGATCCTGTGGATCATTGAGTCCATCCCCTGTCAAGGAGGCACAGTGGTGAATTAAGCTCCCAGTCTCTGGCTCCTCAGCTAGGAGCTTTCCAATTGCTTGATCCATCCCATTTCACAGTGTCTTACATTACATTCTACATATAGTATCTGAGAGTTGGTCATGGTGAGTGTGACTGATAGGAGTTAAAAGTCCAACAACATCTGGAAAGACAGAGTCTACCACTCCAGCTATAAATTATGTCACTTATGATGAAAGGAGAAGGTGCTTCTGAAGGCCTGTTGGTGTCTATATGAGTTTGACAAGTCTGGATGATGCCTTCCACATTATATGGAAGTCAGGAAGATACCACTAGGGGGAAAGAGTAGACCTTTTCTCTTGTGATAACCAGCATTGTTGGGATAAAGCAACTCCGCATGCAAAGATTTAACACACAAACCTGGGGAGAAGTGATTTTCTGTTACTGGAACTAACCTGTTTGCATGTTTTGTTTCCTAGCCATTTAGCTCCTGCCCAAATGTTGAGTGAATAATCCTAATCCCTTCTGCTTTTGGGAGCAATTGACCATTTATTCTTGAGATGCAGCCATTTTGAACTATCTGTATGTTTTTCAGCCAGACAGCAATGATCATTTTCCCCTTTTGTAACTCATTTAAATATTTATCCTCTTCCAGTGAACCTAAAATCAGCCTGTTAAAATTTCTAAGAATATTTATTTATTTGTTTCAGTTTGTATGCCACCCACTCACAAAGTGACTCAGGACGGGTAACAAAGTATCAAAAAGTATACATATTGTGAGTAAATACCTTTTTTCTCTTCACACTTTTGGTCTGAATAATTATTTTTGGCTGTGAAGCATGCTAAGCATTAGATGAAGTTTGGGGGGAATTTGCAATTAGTTCAAATCTTTCAAATTGCCCCATTTCCTTTTTTAAAAAAATGATTTTATTTATAGTTTTCAAACAGAAAAAAAGAATAACAAATTGCCCCATTTCCATTGTGTACTTACATACCCTAAGAAGAATTTCCCAATGGATACTTGCTTTTCCTTTACTCTTTGTCTGTTCTGGTCCACATTTCCACAATTGAAGCAATGTAGTCACTTAATGGCATGTGCCATTTAGTGACAAGTAGCATTAGAATTTCTTCTGTTGTTAATTTTTAGTAGCTGTTTGTTACTAGTTTTTTTTAGGAATTACATGTTTTAGTTTATTCTTATTTTTCAAATAAAAAAGGATCACTATCTTTCCTTCTAAAGGTGATAAGGGGTGAATCAGTTGGGAAGTGAGGAAGACCACTCAGACATAAGGCAGTGGTTTCTAGGGATCTTCTGTGTCCACAGAAATATGTAACTATACATTCAAAGAATATTACATTTTTATAACTATACAAACAAAGCCTAACAAAAGACTGTGATCTTCCTGACTTAAGAATCTTCACACCATTATTTAAGGGCTTTCACATTTACAGTGGTACCTTGCTTAACGAACGCATCGCATAGCAAAAAATTTGCATAATGAAGTATTTGTTATTCAAAGGCAATACCCTGCATAACAATTTTTTTCCGTTATGTGGGGGTTTTGGTAACCAGGTTATACCTGCTTAATTGGAACCCCAGTTATTGACCTCCCCCCCCCCCACTATGCGGGGTATTACCCATAGGGAATCACATATAACAAAAAAAGCCACATAGCAAAGAGCTCTGTGGAACAGAGGTTTTTTTTTTCGTTATGTGGGATTCTACTGTAAATAATTTTCAAAAATCTCCAATGCTAGTTCCTTTTCACGATTGTACTGTAGCACGTTTACTCTACCCCTATCAATAAGAGGTAGACATTTCTAAAATAATCCTATCAGAATTATGTGTAACAATAGAGTAGGGATGAGAAAAGCTGTCAATTCCAATTTTATTGTGTTACTTGGAATTTCACCAGCATTCTTATCCCATGTCAGATTCTAAAATCTTTTTTCTTTCCCAAACAGAATTTCATGAGTGAGGCATGGTTACAAGCATTTCCCTAATGTGTGAGGCATGGCTGCATACATTTTTCCAATAATGTCATTAGCCATGGATATTCACATGCAGTTAATTTAAAAAGAGAGGCAGAAATGTATCTGACACTCACTGTATCCCACTGATGACAGGAAACCAAGAAGTATGTGTAATTCTTTTAATAGTTTTAATAATAATAATAATAATTGTGTGCTGTCAAGTCAGTTCTAACTCATGGTGATCTTTTCCAGAGTTTTCTGGGTAGAGAATACACAGAAGTAGTTTAACATTCCCTTCAGGGGAATATATAGCATGCCTTGTAGCTACACAGGCTGGTTTTATTTCTGGGAAGCACAGTAGGGAATCAAACTCCCAGCCTCTGGCCGCATAGCCAGGTACCTAAACCATTTGCTAATAGCTGCACAGATGATGAATTAGATCAGTTTGAAAAACAAAATAAACACAAAACATTGCTAATGCAAATTTATTCTGCATTGCTACTAAATAGTAGCAGATTCAAGTGTTGGTCTTTCAGCAATACATGTTGTTGTGCTTTCTTTATAAAGCCACAGGGCCTGTCTCAATTCAGAGTGATATTATTCTATTAAGACTGACTGGGTGAAAAATTGCATTTGCTGTCTACAGCTTACTGTGCAATTTGTATCCAAAGACTGTGTTTGCAGCTCAGAAAAACACAAAGTTGTATCTGCATTTTTAAGATAAGTTGGAATATGGCAGCTTTGGATCTGAAGGCATCGAATAAACCTTTGCACTCTTTAGGTCATTTGCAGAATTTAGAACTGTTGGGCACACTGACACTAGATGAAATAACCAGGTACTGCACTATGTAAAACAAGTCAGAAGAAGTGTTATACTTAATATGAAACCATTGTAATGTATAGTTTCAGTGCTGAAGTGCAAGGAAATAATCTTGCTTGTAATACATTGCAGCATTAAGTATTACAGTTGTAATAAATGGCTTTCTACTATTTGCAGGCTTCAGGCTCCCTTTTCTCTTTGATATCTGTTATTATTCCAAGTAGCTTCCCTTTCTTGGTTGGATATATCCCTTACAGACTAAAAATGGGTGCTTTGAAATAAGAAATTGTGTCCTTTCATTGTTCCTTCAGAAAAACTCGATTTATACCACTACAGAAATCTGCACAGAAATACCCTAGTGAGTTTTATTTTATTTTTTCCCCCTAATATCATCCCCATTTAATTTTATTCCTTCTCCAGGCAGCACCAACATACAGATAAGCAGTCTCACCCTACTAATGTGGATTCCCATCATGTCTTGCAAAGCTTGGAAAAGAACACTCAGCAAAGATGTTCTTTTCATTCAAGGAGGCCTTGTTAAAGACACATTCCTGTGGCTGCAAGATCCTAATTAGTTGAAATGAAAGTGACTTTGGCCTAGTTTGCAGGAGTTGCAGACAAAATGGTACTTCTATTTTTAGATGGTACTGACTGCAGGTATCTGTAGGTGAAAATAAGGTATGTGGAAGAAGGGCTTCACAACACAAATGGAACTGACATAACAGAATGAAGACTAAGCTAGAACTCCTTCCCATGAATTCTAGGTAATATAGGAGGAAATACACTTTTTTTAATAGTGAAAAGCCAATGAATCTAGGCTTGTTAAATTTCAGTTTTTGGGTTGGAAGAATATTGCTGGACCAGCCATCTTTTACTTTAAAACATGTCCCTTAAAAAATATGAAAGAATGACAAATGAGAACAACAGGGATATCCTCGACTATCTCATGTGTAAAGAAACACAAGAATGCTCAACCATTTCCCTTGGTGGGGAAAAATTGAGATCCAAAAAGCTCAAATGAGGGAGAAAGTGTAACTGTGGCAGTTATTTTTGTCCCACTTAGTGTTGTGAGTTTTAATATCTTGTTCCTCTAGTGCAGGGGTGGTCAAACATTTTGTGCTGTGGGCCTGACGATGCCCCTGGAACAGCTGAATGGACTGGCCCATGCCCCTGGAAGCAGAAGCGGGCACATTTACTGCTGACTTAAATGCATCCACTTCCACATTTACATCAGCCATGAGTGCATTTGCACATGCTCAGATGCATTTAATGGCTGACATAAATGGACCCACTTCTACTTCCAGGTGTGGGGGATACGGTGATGGACCCATGCTCTAGTGGTTATTCTTTAAGATACTGTTCTTGTAGTTCATTGATCTATCTGATGTTTCAATGTTTCACTGAAAGAATGACAATTATGAAAAAGAATGGTTGACATTTATTTAAACTATAGTTGACTATCACGTATTGATGGAGGGGGATTTGGCATGGTATGTTTGTAATGCAGAAAATATACTTTATGTCTCTGTCACTTAGCAGAATATCAAAAAGTATTAAAATTGAGAACTATTTAAGCCAGAATGCATTTCTTTTTCTGGAGAAAAATGATCATGGCTTAGATGGTCAACAGAACTCATCCTGAAGTACTTATCCGAGGAAGGGGGGGAATATAGCCATATAGACAATTTATCAGGCAGACAAAAGTTAATTAGGCTAGATTCGGTAAGTGATGGGCATAGTGTATGTGCTAAAATTTTATATCACTTTAGTGACTGAAGCACATATCTACGGACCATCTTATTTATGTGAGGAAGTGCGAGGAGGTTTTAAAAAATCCTCATTGTTCAAAGAAAGATCTCAAGGTATCCATAATATACATTGGTGCCATCAAATAAAGTGGATTTCTTAGTGAGCTTGTCCTCTTATACTATTTCATCTGACTCATATTTAAACCTGTTTCTTTAGCACGTTTAGAATAATAAAATTGTACATAACAAAAAGCTGTGCTTTCCTTTAACAAAGACAAATTATACATTGAAGAGATTGTCTTGTACTGTATTCCAATCTATGTTTAGTAAAAATTAAGTTCTCATTTGGTCAAAAGCCAGTCATGTCTGACTCTAGAGGGCAGTGCTCTTCTCTGTTTACAGCCAAAGTGTTCGCACTGTCTTGTCTGCAGACATTTCTGTGGTCTTGTGGCAGACATGACTAGATGTTGAAGTGCACAGAACACTGTTACCTTTCCCACAGAAGCAGTACATATTTCTCTATTTGTAACTTCTTGCTTTCAAATTGCTAGGTTGGCAGGAACTGGGACAGGCAATGGACACTTACTCCATCATGTAGCACATGGGTCTTGAACGGTGACCAGTTCAGCATCTTAAACATAGGTCCCACAGTGTTCAATGGTGCTCTGAGAAAGCAGCTATTGGTACAGGGCAAGGGGTGACCTAAATGTCTTCCACACCCTCTTCATTTGCTAGTTTGAAAGAGGACTATAAGTGGCCTCCTTCCCTAAGGCACTATCAAAGATAAAATGAGCCCTCACTGGTGTCTTTGATGGCAGTGCATGGAACCCAGGAGGTGCCAGATGTGAGAAACTGGGAGAGTGTTCAGGAAAGGAAGGGAAGGCCAATATAAAAGATGAAGAAGCAATAAATGAGAGGGAAAAGAACAGTAGCTCTAGGGTTCTTGACAATCAAGAGCAGGATGTCGTAGTATAAGCTATATAGGCTAAAAAAGAGCTTGAGAAGGAGGAATGACACCAAAGGCTTGGTGGTAAATTGAACCTCTCAGAGCTATTATGACTGGAGTAACAGGGTGAAGCTTAATCATCCTGCCCAAATAGGGAAGTATCTGGAGTCCAGGAAGGAAAGAGAGGGGGACTGTTCTGCTCTGTATAGTTCCTGAATTTACTATGCTGACTGCAATTCTGCATGGTGATGACCAACCCCACATGCCTCTTTGTTCACCATGTTACTCCATTCCATGGTGAAATCAGGTAATTAAAGAGAACAGCAACAGGCTGCAGTGAGGAAGCTCATTGAGACCTCTGAAAGACTTCCTGCTTCAGTCCTGGAGGTTGCTTGACAAGACTGATAGTGTATAAGTTTCAGAAGATTTAGAGAAGCCCTGAGATCAAAGCAGGAGCTCTTTAAATACCTGCAGTCTCCCCTGCAGTGACCTCATCACCCATACATATTCATAATTTAGATATACAATAATACTTCGGATAACGTTTGCATTGGATAATGCTAAAACTGCATGATGTTAAGCAATCTGGGAAAAAAATAGCATCACATAACGTTAAATCCTATGGGATGCATCGGATAACGTTTGCTAAAGCCTGCGCCGGTTACAGTGTATCTCTATGGAGTGTTAACGTTATGCTGAAACACATTCTTGCAAAATAAGAAAGCATACAGATATCACCGTAGAGGGCTCTTGCAAACAAATAGAATACTGAAACAGTATTCTGATGAGAGGCAATGACCACACTAGGTTGACCACATGGGAAATAAGAGATGCATAAAATAATGGGTAGTCAAATAAGAATTACTTGTGCATGTGTAAGCAGAAATGTGGTGGTCAAAATCCCCTTGTACTGTTGTGCAAATGGCATAACATTTGGAATAAAATTGCCCTTATTTAAGAAATCACCATAGACATAATCAGTTTGATGTTGCTTCATACAACTCAGTATGCAGCTGATAATGTCTAGAGTGATTTCTAAATCTGGGGTAATTTACTTCCAAATGTTATATCATTTGTGCTATGCCAATGTACAAAAGTCTGGCAAGATTATCCTGCTATGGTAAACCATACTGCCAGCGACTCAGTGCTGAATAGCAGGTGGTGGTTAACTAACCTGACCACCCTGAGGACTAAAGGCCTTGGGTGCCGAAGTCCACAGGGAAGGGTGATGGTCCCCAAGGGAATTAAATTCCATCTTGATGGAGGACAGCAGCTTCATCAATACTGGCTTGGGGCTGATGGGGAATTTGCGTGCCAAAAGGGCTCTGGACCAGAAAGTGACTCACAGAACTGGATCAGTGGTAGGGGTGGCATGCTGCAATGTGGAAGACAGATGAAAGGCCACTGCATTATATTCTCTGGACAGTCATTATGGCTGATCACCATGAGAATCACCAATATTTGGATTCAGATGTTGCGGAAGAAGGATGCCAGTGTACCCAGCTAAGAGGATTTGGGTCAGTATTAGTCATTTTATCTAGAGCTAGGCTTAAAATTGTTGTTTTGTAGGAAGAACAAATGTTTCACTTCCAGGTTAATTTGTTGTATCTCCAGCTAAAGCACTTGTGTGAAACCATTGGTCCTCCATATGCCATTGGTTCTACCAACCATGCATGGCCAATGGAAGAGACCATGGAAGCGGTCATCAAAAATATTTTGAGAGCTCTATTTTTTGAATTAAACAGATCTCAGGGAAAAGGGTTGATGAGGCTACTGCCTGAGTCTCCAGGCAGCTACTGTCAGTCAAGGTACACCATATCAAACTAGATGAACTGAATCCATGTATTCATGCTTCCAAGCAAGTAGTTAGGCTTCTTGAGATGTCAAAAACCAAACACGGAGAGTGACAGCTAATGATCTTTTATTTTCAGCAGCCATTGTTCTGAAAACACTTGCTGTGAGGCTTTGATAAATTCCAAAGGCACTGTTTACCTCAGTTCTGCTTCAATAATTTTGCTGCTGCTCTCATCAGTTTTTAGATGCCAGACACACATTCTGAAAGAATAAAGATGTGATATCTCTTGAATTCCTGCCATACAGAAAATATTGACAGATGTGTTACTTACTCCCACTGGCAACACATACCTTCCAGATTCACTTCATAATCTCATTTTCACTTGAACAGAATTTTAATATCATAACAAGAAAGGGAAAACAAAAAGTAAAGTGTTTCTCCACTTCTTTTGAGCCTGGAGAGGAATGAATACATGGGATAAATGTGAACATGAACAGAAAATTTAGACAAATGACATCTCACCAATCAAGCTAATGGTACTGAAAACAATAACAAAAAGCCACCCCAAAGACCAATAAATGTAGTATTGCCTTAGATTTTCTGGAATACAACAATGCTGGGAAGAGTAGAAGGCTCCTTAAAGGAAACCGTTAAGGGATCCTTGCTTAAGGTCACACATGCGCTGGTCACCTCCAGACTTGATTATTGTAATGTGCTCTACATGGGGCTACCCTTGGTGACCATTCGGAGACTACAACTGGTCCAGAACACGGCTGCTTGGGTAGTGATGGGGTGCGGGCGTTATGCTCGTGCCTCACCACTGCTTCGGCAGCTTCATTGGCTGCCAGTATGTCTCCGGGTGCAATTCAAGGTGCTGGTTATTACCTTTAAAGCCCTATATGGTAGTGGGCCAGGATACCTTAGAGACCGCGTCGCCCCAAGAACTTCTGCCCATCCCACCAGGGCGGATCAGAGAGGCTCACTTAGGATTCCATCGGCTAGAGAGGCACACCTCTCTAGCACTAGGAAGAGGGCCTTCTCTATGGCCGTCCCGGCCCTGTGGAACCTCCTGCCAATCGAACTACGCATACAAACAGAGCTCCTACCCTTTCAGAAGGGCCTTAAAACCTGGCTGGCAGGGCAAGTATGGGGATCTAAGAATGTTGGATCTCATGCTGGGTGGCTGATCTAACTGAGTCAGCCTCCCCCCCTGCTCTGACCTATTGCTGTTTTGAAACCTGTGTAATTATAACTTTTTTAAAGTTTAATTTTCAACTTAATTTTAACTGAATTTTTAACATTTTAACATTTAATTAATTGTAGTCTTAATTGTATTGAATGAATTGAATTTTAATATGTACGAGGCAGGTCAGAGTGCCAGATTGGCTAGTTATTTACTATGTATTGTTGTTTTAAGTCATGTCTTTTTTTGATAGTGTTGTAAGCCACCCAGAGTTGGGTTTACCTAATTGGGGCGGGATAACAAATTGGACAAATGAAAATAAATAAATAAACCAACAATTCAGGATTACAAGAGCTGAGTGGGGCTATTGAGGACAGGATATTTTGGAGATTATACCTTTATAGGGTTGCCACCAGTCCAAGTCAACATAACAGCTTGTAAGATTGACACAAGCTTTCTTGGACAGGAGTCTAGCTGATCAGATACAGTTGCCAGTTTCAAGTAAATCACAACCACTTGAATCAATGAAACATACAGAGCAGTTGACTTACCAAATCCTTACTGGTTCAATCGGCCTGCTGTAGTGCATTTTATTTAAGATTTCAGCCATAATTTATCTGTTTTCCAAGAGAAAGAGTTAGTCAAAAAGCCTGGACATTATCATTGCTGTTGATCAGTTGAACAGTCAGGTCTGACCCTTTGCAACCCCATGGACCACTGCATATCAGACACCCCTATCCTCCACCATCCTTCTGCTCAGTTCTACACCCAGTGTGTCAACAATTCCATCTAGCCATCTCATCTTCTGCTGCCCCCTTCTCATTTTGTCTTGAATCTTTCCCAGCATCAAGGCCTTCTTGAGTGAATCCTCTCTTCTCATTTGGTGTCCAAAGTATTTTAGCTTCATCTTCAACATTTGTCCTTCCAAGGAGCAGTCAGGGTTGATTTCCTTTAGGATCAACTTATTTGATCTCTTTTCTCTCCAGGGTATTCTCAAAATTCTCCTCCAGCACCACATTTCAAAGCTGTCTATTCTTCTGCGCTCAGCCTTCCTTATGGTCCAACTCTCACAACCATACATTACTACTTGGAATACCATTGCGTTGACTATGTGAACTTCTGTTAGCAGGTTGATGCCTCTACTTTTAATTATGTTTCCTATTTTAACTGGTGCTCTGCAACCAAAAGGTTGTGAGTTCAATCCTGACCAGGACTCAAGGTTGAGTCAGCCTTACATCTTTCCAAAGTTGGTAAAATGAGTACCCAGCATGTTGGGGGCAAAATGCTGATTAACTTATGAACCACCCAGAGAGTGCACTAAGCACTGTGGGGCAGTATATAAGTGTGATTGCTTTGCTTATTTGCTTCTCATAGCTTGTTTCCCAATAATTAATTGTCTTTTTTATTTCATGACTGCAATCACCATCTGCAATGATCTTGGATTCTAAGAAAGTAAAGTCTGCCACTGCTTCCATTTCTTCCCCTTCTATTTGCCAGGGAATTATAGGGCCAGATGTGGTAGTGGTGGTAGTGGTGGTAGTGGTGGTGGTGGTGGTGGTGGTGGTGGTGGTAATAGTAGTAGTAGTAGTAGTAGTAGTAGTGGTAGTGGTAGTGGTAGTGGTGCTGGTGGTGGTGGTGGTGGTGGTGGTGGTGGTGGTGGTGGTGGTGGTGGTAGTAGTAGTATGTTCAGTCTCAGGCCAGCTTTTGCACTCTCCTCTTTCACTGTAATCAAGAGGTTCTTTAAATCTTCTTCTCTTTCTGCCATTAGGGTAGTATCATCTGCATATCTCAGGTTGTTGATTTTTCTCCCAGCAATTTTAATTCCAGCTTGTGATTCATCGAGCTCTGCATTCCACATTATGTACTTTGCATATAAGTTAAATAAGCAGGGTGACAATGTGCAACCTTGTCGGACTCCTTTTCCTATTGTAAACCAATCAGTTGTTCCATATCCTGTCCTAGCTGTTGCTTCATGACTTATGTGCAGATTTCTCATAAAACAGATGAGGTGGTGTGGTGTTCCCATATCTTTAATTACTTGCCACAGTTTATTGTGGTTCACACAACCAAAGGCCTTGGTGTAGTCAATTAAACAGAAGTAGACTTCTTTCTGGTACTCCTTTGCTTTCTCCATGATTCAGTGAATGTTGACAATTTGGTCTCTGCTCTCCCTCTAAAACTTTAGGCACTCACCACACTCTGCCTAACAGCTTGCTGGACTGGTATAGGTGCCAACCTCTAGTTATCATGATTAGCACAAACACTTATGTAGTTCTCAGATATCATATTTGTAAACTGGGGAAACCCCACAGCAATCATCTGATAATGTCATTGTCCTCAGATAAGAATCTCCATCCATATACTGGAACAGCAGACAATAACCAGTGGTGAGCAGCAAAAAATTTCACTACCACACCATGGGCGGAGCCCATGTCATGGGTGGAGCCCATGTCATGGGTGGAACCCACATTGTAGGTGGAGGCTATGCCATCGGTGGAGCCTATGTCATGGGAGATCTAGTCACGCCTGCCATATGGATACATCTGCAAACACAGGCAACACTGGCTCTTTGGCTGTAAATGGAGATGAGGACTGCACCATAGAGTCAGACATGACTGACTTTTGAGCAAGGGAGACCTTGAACCACTTGCAGGGACAAAAGCTGATGGGGCAGGGCAGGGAGTTGGGTATGGTCACCCAATTTCGCTACACACACCCCGCGCCCGCAGGCCACCCAGTTTTGCCACCACCACCACCCGCCCAGAGGCCACCCAGTTTTTCTACCACCCTCCTGTGGGTGTGTGTGTGAACTTGTTGCTACCCACCACTGACAATAATATTCCCTAACAAACCATTTTTGTATCATATGGTTCATTTTTTAAACTTTATATTTTGATCTGTCTTTCTACAGCTACATAAATTCATCATTTAGTTGTATTCATGCTGGGTTGTTGTTGTTGTTGTTGTTTTTTGCATTTTCTTATTACTGGTCTGTGAGTAGCTTTGAGAAATGAAAAAAAAAACCCCAGTGTTTGCATTTTTAAATAAATAAATGACTAAAGAAAAGGAACCATAGGAACAAGTTGGTTGCAAAAAAACCTGCACCTGGTTTTTTTTTTTTTGGGGGGGGGGCATCATTTCTTTCATGTTGTGCTTTGTGTGGGATGCTTGAATACGTCATATAAATATTACATGTCTAGTAGATGTTCTGCTATATTCATGGCACCTCCATTAAATATATATATCTTAATATATACGGTATATCAATCTTGTGTAGATTCAACTTGAGAAATCTGCGAGGAGGTCTGACCTTCTGCCTACAGGTGCATGATGCTTCATGTATACTCACATGACAAAATGCTGCTTAAAAACCTATTGGAAAGTATCCTACTTTAATTACTATGGATTGACTTCCAGTTGCCATCTTTAAAGAGACATGCAGAGATAGGGACCAGAGTATATAAGAAGCTATACATGTTAAGCTATAATAGTTCAAAACTGTGTCACTGTGGGATTTTAAATTATATTTCACACTTTTCCTCGGCTAGTATGCCAAGACATATTTGGTTTTATTCTGAAAATATAATTTTCACTTGCACGTCTTTTTACCTGTAATTTCAGTCTTTCATGCGGGGGTGGGGGAAAGTGTCTCCTGGACTGGACTGTGGCTGTTTCATTACTTTCTTGATTTTCTAGGGTTTTAGTACGATGTTCTCTTTAATGAGAAACCTGCTTCTATATAGAACATTTTTCATTATCTCCATGGTTTATAGAGTCATTTATTTTCCACCTTGCCTTAAAGCCTGCATCTTCACAGCATCTAGAAAACCAGACCTTGTAACGGATGAGATTGTAAATACATTTGTTGAAGGAAGGGAATGTCAGCAAATAATTTGCCTTCAGCTTAAATGATTTGGTTTGGAAACTAAAAGATAAAATATAGCATAAAATAAAAAACAAATAAAATAAAAATAAAATAACAAGACAAAACATAGTGATGGAAAATGAGTGCTAGTAATATGAAATGTCCAGAAACTGAAATATATTTCAAGGTTCCATGAGGGTTGCAGGAGAAAAAAGATCTTTTGAACAAGAAGACTTCAGATGTTTCTGATTAAAGACCTTGCTCATGATATGACTCATATTTACCCATGAAATATCCCTGTGATCCTTTGCTGTAGAAGAAAGTGCAAGGCTAAATTTTCTCTGGAGCTGCCTCCTAAGGAGTAATGATACATTCCACTGTAGTTGATGGGACAGATCTCTCCTTCCTCCACAAGGACAAGGTTATACTTGTTCCAGCCTTGTCTAACAATACCATTGAAGAAGAGGGAAGACATAGGTGACAGCAAGAGTGAGAAAGGGGTAAAGAGCAAAAGAAAAAGAAAGTGAGATCCTTGGAAATATAAACAGAATCAGGAGAAAAAAGCTAGTGGTGAGTGAATCTGTGACATTATTCATAGGGAAACATGAGGGACATTGATTTTTGGGCTATACTTCTCAGAATATTCAATCAATTTGGTCATTATGATATATTTTAGGAACTTTGAGAAGTCTGTATTTGAATTTATGCATCATCAAATACTGTATATCAGTACTAAATTAGGCTTGCCACCTCTTTTTTGTTTGATTGCTGGTTTATTTTCCATGAAGCATACCTTATTCCTAACATTTATTAGGTATATTTTAGGTATATCGGTTTACATTGGTAAATGTGGTCATCTCCTTGCTCAAAATAGCGACAACTACTGAATTTTTCTAGTGTAAATGGGGAATCATTTACCAACATTTGCTTACTTCAGGACAGCAAGAACTTGAGGTCTACATGGTGGGAATGCAAGTGAAAGAAACACCCTTTCCACATTTATATGTACTGAGAAGAAAGTGGCCAAGGGATGGTGAGTTCACTGGCATATGTTTTTCAGAAAATCCCAACTGCTGACTCTCTACCATAATCTACCACTCTTTGAGAAAAGGGAAAGTTTTTATGATTCTCATGAGACCTACCTGAACTGTTCCAGGAAGAATATTTTATTTCTACTGTTCTATAATTTATTTTATAAGTCTAATGACAAGTAACATAAAGTGAGACTTTTGTAGGAAATGGCTAGTAAAGATCTCCATAAAATGTCTTCCCATAAACATTATCTCATCAGTCTGTTACTAAAGCGACAGGTTTTTCTCTCTTCCATCTGTTTGATGGAAGTTGGTGCTTTACTCAAAATCTATCCTGCAGAAGGAAATGAGTTTATGTGCCAATGAGCAAAGTTAGATTCAGGACTAACTTATGTTCAGAGTTTGGGTATAGTGATTTCTTTATCCTCTCAATTCATTCTTCTCCAGAAGCATGCCTAGCAACCAGTGGTTGCCCAATAATCCCCAATCCCCTAGCACAGCAACTAATGAATTCTTCCAAAATTTCCAAAATAAAGTACATAGCAGGCCAGCCAAGGTCAGCCAAATTATTTTGGCACCTAAGAGGTAACTTTAAATTTCACAAGCACTTCTCCAGCTTTGTGGCAGGATTGATTGATTGACAACATTTTATACTATCCCACTTAGTGGGAAGCTACTTCTCTATGTGGTTTTACAACAAAAAATGGGTCTTCAGACCACTCTCAGATACTGTAAAAGAATATAGTAAACAACACGTAGTAAATCAAATAAACAGCAGCTAACCTTTATTGTCAACTAAGTTATGGGTCAAATACACTATCCTGGTGTGGTGGAGTATATTTCCATAGCTTCTTTAAACCACAAGGTTTTCACATTTTTTTCTGAAAGACTGAAGGGAAGAAGCTTGGTGGATCTCCAGTGGGAGGTGATTCCATAAAAATTGAGCCACCACTAAGAAGAACCCAAATCCTAGTAGAAATCCTTCTCTCTTCTCTCAATGGCCACCCATATTAACAAGGTCTGGGATGGGCAGGTGAAATGGGTAGTAGTTATTTGGAAGAGACAACCTGAAAGGTATGAAGGTTCCAGGTTGTAAAATAAATTATATGTCAAAACTGATACCTGGAATCTGGCTGGAAAACAATAGGAAACTAATGCAGATAGGCCATATTTGGAAAGACTGAATTTTATAACCTTGGACATCAGCCTGCCATTACATCTTGAACCTACTGAAGTTCCCATATCAGCCTTATCAGCCATGTAGAAAACATTACAATAGTTGGTTTTTGAGACTACCAGTGTATTGAACTACATTGTCAGGGATCTCCTGTCCAGACAGAGCTGCAACTGGGCAATACACATAAAATGGAAAAAGGCAGACTTGGCCACAGCAGATATTTGATGTTGCATTGAAAGAGGTGGATCCAGGAGAACTCCCTGGCAAATTCGGTGCCTAAGGGGAATTACAGTACCATCCAATCTCAGGAGAGCATGACCTAACTGATCAGGAGAGCCCAGCAAGGTCTCTATCTTGTTGGGATTCAGCTTCAACTAATCCACCATCCTACAATCAATTATTATAGCCATGCAGAGCTCAGAGACCCAGACTGCATCCACTGTGGATGAGTTTAAATAGAGATAAGCAATAAAACTGCAGTCATAATAAACTAAATGACAATTTGCTGCTTGTCATGTCAAAATTATATGCCTTAGGCAGCCATCTCATTCTTTCTAATGGAAGTTCCCATCCTTCTAAGACTGCTGTTGTTATCTAATATTGTCAGGCATCTGCAAGTATCATGGTGGAAAGAACTCCATAAAATTAAAGGAGACCTGCCAGGCAAATCCCAAATGGATTAACAGCTGCTTAAAAGGACACCTCAGATGTAAAAGGGTAAAACTCAGTTCCTTCTACATGGTGATACATCTCTATTAAATATTCAGTATAGCTGAGTCACTATGCAATTTCCTACTTAGTTCAGAAATTGTGGGTTGTTGTTTTTCCATTGTGGGGGTTGATCTTGGGGGCCAGTTGAAATAGAATTGTAGGCCACTATTGGGATAGATATACTGTATTACATTTGAAATGTAAATCATACTTGCTTAATTATTTGTGCTTACATTGTTGGCTGTCATGACTTAACAAAACACTTCAGTGATGAACATCCAAGCACTATCACATTCTTCACCTGCAGACAGAGAGACAGGAGTGCTACTCCTTCTTGCGAAGGTTCTTACAGTTTGTTCAAAATCAGCATGAAATTGTTATTTCCTTTTGAAAATAAAAACATATGCAAAGCAAGCACCAAGGAGAGGTTTGTTGTTCTAAAAGAGACAAACAACCCATCTTATTTTGGAATCCTTAAAGGCCTATGCAATACAGATGAAACCACTATGCTAGTTGCATTATTTAAACAAAAGCAATGTTTGTGCTAAAACACGACTATGTGCAATCTTCCGTATTTTGTACAAAACTAATCTGTCTCATGGTTGCTTTCAAGTAGAACATATAAGAAAATAACGTCCCCTGTATGGAAAAGAATTCAACCTGCTTGAAAAGTCCACAACAATTTCATTAATATTATCTTGGAGAAAATGATATGTACAGGGATTTCCTCTACAATATATTATGAGCATTTTTACATGGAATGCACACTCTTCTACTGCTGTAGTATAGATTTAAGCATTCCATATCTGGTTCCTTTCCCCAGAGAACCTTGTACATTGTAGTTCAGTATGACAATGTGACAAACTGGCAGATATGTATTGCAACTTTGTCAGGAGGACAGGTTGCCACATACCCTTCTATCTATATTCCTCTGTGATATGCTGCCTACACTCAACATCATAAAATGTCATATGTCTTGGACAGACAAGAAACTCAGCTTGCACACTTACTTCTGTAAACTGGATATGGATATATTAACATGACTATGATGCAGTTTCAAAACATTTTTCAGACAAGGCAAGAGAGTCAATCAACACAAATTTCCTATTCTCTATGTTTATTGAAGAAAACAGGTCAATTTACCAATTTAAAACACCCGACAATTTGGCAAATAAACTTTCAAGAACACTGACAAAAAAGTTCTAGATCATCTTGTCCTTGGGCTATCCATCTGCAGAGAAAGAAAATCTCTTTTTCAGCCAAAAATATACTGGGCAGCTCCCAAAGGGACGATTCTATCAGAAAATTTATCTGGTCAGGTGGTTAGTACATAACTGCATTATAAAGTTATAGTGTTTTTATACAACTTCTATTTTTATGAATGGACTCCCCACCCCCCAAGAAACATAGCACTTGTTCTTTCACCATTAAAACATTGTGTGTTATCTGCTAGGTAATCACAAACATCTAAAATTTAAGTGTAAGTAGACAATCTGGGTTTCTAGGCTGAATTTAGCAAAAGCCCTGCTTTTCCAGTGAGTTTTTCTCTTACCTTGTGTTGCTCCCCACATAAGCAAAACTGTAAACGAATGAGATTGTCAAGGCCAGGGGTTCCCATCCTAAGACCTGCAGGCTGGATCTGGTCCACAGTGCTCTTTCGTATACCCCCACTCCTCCAAGGGTATTTGAGAAACAAAATGGCCACCACTTTGAAGCTGTTGGGACAAAATGGCCACCCCATAGTGCAGACAGGGCACTTGCATTGGTGAAATGAGAAGGTGCTAAGTGATAAGGAATTCAAATGAAATACCCAACATTTCAGAAAGTAAGAATCTTCCCATAGAGAGGTTCTTGTGGTGACAGATCCTGCTGCCTTGAAGCTGACTGAGAGAGTGAGACCTTGGCCCCGGCTTGAAAAGGTTGGGAACACCTCTTCTAGACACTTTCCTGTTCATGTCTCAAAGAAGGAAGGTGAGTAATTCCTTCAGCCTCACAAATATCATGTAAATTACTAGCTAACCAAATCCTTTTGATATTGACCAATGGCTATAGCAGTTTTTGGGGTGCACAGTATACTTTTGTTTAGGTGTGCCATATACTTTTGGCTAAGAAGAGATTTCCTTTATTTGTATATGCAGATAAAGGAGATAAAATTAGTCTGAAAACATACTGAAAGCATTTTGTGAGCTTTCTGTAGGACCTTGGAAGGATTTTTAGCCTCACAAAAACCATGTGGATAACTAAATCACCAAATGCCTTTTGATGTCGACCAATAGCTTTTGGTCAATACCTGTGCTCAACATTTTCTGCTCACTTGCATTGATTTTGTTATCACCACTCAAGGTTTTCATCTGTGCTTTTAATGGCCCAAAGCCTGATTAACCTTTAAAAGACCTTGCATTGGTGAGATGAGAAGGTGCTAAGTGATAAGGAATTCAAATGAAATACCCAACATTTCAGAAAGTAAGAATCTTCCCATAGAGAGGTTTTTGTGGTGACAGATCCTGCTGCTCATTTTAAAGTGATGGAAACAGGATTGGTCTTTGACAAAAAGAGAGAGATGTCAAAAGGAAAGGGGGGGAGACAAGCCCAAAGAGCAGACAAAATTGTTTCTCTCTAAGCTCGTGCACACTCTGGGAACAAGGCAGGACCATTTCCCCCTTACCACCTACTTTGACACAGCAGACAGAGAAAAGGAAGGAAAAGAGGCAAGGAGAAAAAGGAGAAGGGTGGGGGAATAAAAGGCTCACTCAAGGCTAGCAATTGCAGCCTGCTTGGCCTTGCCTCATGCTCTGGGCTGCAGCAGGAATTAGTGTCTCTCGTCCTGCTGTTGAAAATGAAAGGGGTGAGGAAGAGAAGAGCTGACACTAATAAAGGGCTGCACCAGGCTCCTTCCTCCCTCACCAGCATGTCCAGGCATGCTCCTGTCCTGGCTCTCCCTTGGGAGCAACGGGGACAAAGCACAACCCGTGTGCATGCACCTCATGGGCGATGTACCATATATACAAATAAGGGTTGAATGGTGCCATATTAGCATATAAATTACCTAGATTTGCACACAGTTTGGCCAGGTTATTCTGCTATGGTAATCAAGTAGACCATACTGCCAATGACTCAACATTGAGTGTCAGGCAGTGGTTAACTAACCTAATAACCCTAAGAGCTAGCAGCCTTGGCAAAGTCCATAGGGAAGGGTGATGGTCCCAAGTGTACTAAATCCCACTTGAATCCATCTTGATGGAATGCAGCAGCAGCATCAATACCAGCTTGGGGCTGATTTGGACTTTGCATACCAAAAAGGTTCAAGACCAGAAAGAGATTTGCACTGCTAGATCATTGGTACATGTGTCCCACTATGATGCGGAAGGCAAATGAAAAGCCATGGCATTATATTTGCACGACATTCATCATGGCTGATGATGATCACCAATATTCAAAATTGGATATGTCACAGGAAGAAGAATGAGGTTTGCATAACATACAATCCACCAGGTTAAACATGCAAGTTTGAAAGATCTAAGGGCATTAGATCCCATGCATAGACACTAAGTTTAAGCAATGCCATTGGCATGTGGGCACAGTCCACCAGAGGGGACTTTGTACTAAGTATTAGAATCTGAGCTCTTAGCATAGGTGAGCTGTGGAGACATCTGGTTGTAGAGCATGGCAGGTTGACAATGCAAGAAGGTGAAAAGAAGTGCCATGCACAATAGGCATTAAGAGCATGTGTCAATATCTTGATGGTGCTACTAAATAGGCCTGGTTATTTTATTCTGACATGAGGTGGACAGTTGGAGAGGGAGTCAAGTGATCATCTATCTAGAAAACAATTCAGCAACTTCTTTCCCAGATGGACAATGTCCTCCTGGTGGCAGTCTAGAATTTAAATGGCAGAAGATGCACCAGGAGTTCTGGTTTGTGTCTGCATGCACTTAGGAAGTGAGTGAAGTTGGCAGCAGGAAACAGAGGAGGCAGGCAAGCACAGATATATTGGGGGGCGGGGGGCAGAATTAAAGAATGAGAAAGCTGCAAAGAGTGCTGGATGAAGATCATCCTTAAACCTGTGATTTAATACCTCCATGATTCCACCCATTGGGCAGATAAGCCTTAAATCTATCTCGAGCATAACACTTACTGATTAAACTACTTCCCTCTGACCCAAGGCAGGCAGATAGAGGGTCAGAGACACAGCTAGACTTCTTATCTAATAATAAGTAGCTGTTAAGCAGCTCCCTTTCTGGGAAAGCACAATCCTTCCTTCAGAAAATCCTAGTTATTCTCTGTCACCTAAAAAATAGTCAATCGTCAGCCTAATTCTTTGCTTGAAATTTACTTAGGACAATAACAATAAGTAGCTAAGAATCACTTTGGCACATGCAGCCCAATAAATAGGTCATAAAGACCTTGGAGGAAACATGTGTTATCAATTGCAGATTGCAGATTAAATCTATAATAAAATGTGAAAGCAACGTTTGTTTGGTTTAGTGAGGAGTTCCAGAGAAATAATAAAATCCACTTTTGGACATGATGTTTGCTTTAGCTGAGATAAGTGATTTTGAAGGAAATATCATCCCACTATAAATAATAAAGTTTTGTTTTGCAAGACACAGAAATAAAAATTAGGCAAATACTTTTTTTGTTTATTCAGTGATGAAAATTAAAGAAAGTATAGAAGTCTTAAAAGTTAAATTAAGTGAAGAATTACAAGCCATATGGGAGGAAAATTAGATGTTTAGTCAAAGAAATGGTTCTGAGGGAAAATATAATTAAAATGCAAGCAGTATGGTTTTTTGGGAAATATAAGTTGGCAGACTCCCCCAGGTATAGTATATATGATTTTGAATAACAATTTTACTTAATATGATAATAAAGTTGTAACAAGCCTTCATGATATTCATTTTATTGTCTTTATGTAGATTACTTCTACATATAGATGTACAAAATTTTGCTTATCAAAAGCAGCATTATACCATAGTGTACCTTTCAGGCATGCAGTACTACAACTCCAATCACGTTGGCTGACTTGATGGAAGAGGTAGTACAACATTTCTAGAAGCCACCAGCTTGGAAAAGAAGGCTGATCTAACTCTTACAAGCCTGAAGAGTGGCATACCCTAAAAACAATTATCTATTTTAAATTAGAAAATTCCAAAGTAGCCAAAGTGGTTCAAATTGAAGCATCAAGAATTGACCTCTGCAGCAGGAAGTGCCTGCATGAATATGTAGTTCTTTTATTGGGAGTATTGGTTCAGGGGAGTTCTACTAGGGGGGTTGGTCAGAGAAGTAAGGGGAATGGTGAATGTGTCCTTGGTACCAAGGTAGCATGACAACATTCCTTAAGCATGCAGTGTTCTCTTTGAACCCCACTATGCTGTTTAACAACTGGACAGTCATTCATAGTCCATTCATAGGCAAAGCTTTAAGCTTCAAACAATCAGGGAGATCCTAAGTACAAGACAGTCCAAGGTCATACACACTGGGGTACTCACACCAATAGTAAGGAAATAAGGAATACAGCAGGTAGAACCTGGAGCTTAAGAGAATTGTTTCCAACAATCTTACCAGTCCAAAGACTGAGATAAAGACTACTGAGCTGTTAGAGATCAACAAAGATCTCAGTCACAGAAAGCTGAACATTTGCTCATCTTGGGAAAATTAGCTCTGCCTGCAGGGTTGTGGACATCTGTTCTCCTTAGGAGGAATAATTTTCTTTCAACTAAACCTCCTTCTGTCTTTCCCTTAGGAGTTCACCTTTGCAGCCAAGCAGTTTGCCTATAGCCCACAAACCAAGTCTTTGTCTTCAGTATGTGCCATTCTCATGTGTTGGTAGGGGGTCCAGCCCCTCTTCCTGACTCTGGAGCCATGTTGCCTCTATCTGGGAATTCAGTCTCTTGCATTCCCAATGGCCTGAGTTCTGCATAGCCAGTCAGCTCCTCACCATATTATGATTCTTGAAATTCCAACTCAATGCCATTGAAATCTAGGATAGTTAAAATAGGAAGCCACATGGGGGTAAAAATCCTGTTGCTCCTCCCTCTTTCATAGTGTCATCACTGCGAATCCCATTCCATAATTCTGTCTGTATTGGGCTGTTTTCCTTGCTGATTATAAAATGGGAGTATCCACTGCATACTTTGGGTTGATATACAGTCGTTCCACCCCCATTAACACCCCCCCCACACACACACACACATTAAAAAAAACCAAGGCACTTTTTCCATTGATACTGGAGACTTATCCTGGGGTTTTTTCTAGCAATGTCTTTCCCCCTAGGACTAATACATGTGAAAATTCTAATTTTCCTCAACATTATTTTCTGTGAGTGATTACAACAGTACCTTGTGGATTTTCCCAAGTCCCTTTACTTCTTTGGCTGCTGTTGCTAGAGTTAAATGTTCCACAAGTTGATGCTTACATCATCTTATACAATACAACTCCAGAAATGGTACTATATTGATAGTTACTAGATACAGAGAATTTCCAGTAGCTCACATTCTAAGAACTCCCCATATCCCTCTAAAGCTCTTCAGCTGACTAACTACTTCTTATCTCCTTTCACCAACCACAGGATCCAGCAAAAAAATACTACAGATTGTTTGAACTTAGAGAACATTTACTTTTCCTTGTCAAAAGTAAGGATAGAAGATGGAGTTGAGAATGAAGTAAAAACAGGCTGTAAAAATACCTTGATGCATAAGTGTAAAAACTCATACCTTTTGTTACAGTGTGTTACTTAGGCGTCATAGAAGACAGGCACAGTCTGTTTAGAACAATGATGAACAACAATTGCCACCAAGATATTCCCTTTTCTGCAAACCCACTCACCAACTGCTTACTTATCATGGCAAATGACAGGAAATGGAATATTTCTCAAAACATTAAAAATAAACATCCTATTTTCACACATCTTCTGTGCAGATAAATCAATGCATGAGCTAAGATTACCATGTCAAAGTTTGATTACATTATTTCTTCTTCACATAAACTTGGGGTGGGGAGGAATAATCCAAAATTGTTACCTTCATAATGACTGACATTTTGGTTTACATGCAGTGCTGAAAGAAGTGACTGTATTACACCAGTCAAAGGACAAAATTGTGCCTTCACCATAGTCCATCTACAGAAACTGACACAATTTACTGTTGTATTTTATTGAACACTTGGAATGTGTTAGAATCCTGTAGCATATCCAAGGCAGCAGGTTTATTTTGGGGAGCTAGAACAGGTTAATGAATAGCCATGAAGTTGTTTCAGCTGCCTTCAGCACCTCACTTTGCCCTGTGATAAATTCACATATCAGTCTCCTGTGGTGTGATGCCCTCTCTATATGTTTGACTCTGAGCTTCCAGAATCTTCCTAGCTGAAAATGTCAGGGACTAAACTTGGAGTGTATTACATCCAAACCATGTGCTGTACCACTGAGCTCTGGTCCCTCCCATCACACCAAAATTGTGAGCTACAGCTATAGCTTTCATAGGTATCCACTTTATGGCCCTTCTCAGATGCATCCTGAGCGACATAATCCTCCATTTGATGTTTTCTTTCATCTTGATCTAACAAATCAATTCTTAGAATTTTTGCATCCCAATCTTGCAGACCTCATTGCCATTCTAGCACTGACCTCTCATTCTAGGCCTAGGGGAACAATGTTCCTTTCATGGACATCTTCCAACAACCAATTTCTTAATGTTTTCAAATGGCTGCGTAACTTAGAGAGAACATACATACCAGATGTGAAATGCAACATAAATCCTTCCTAATCAGATGAGCTTGCTCCTTGTCATGCAAGTGGTATGTTTTCAGAGATTTTCCTCTGGCTATATTCCAAAGCAGAAAGCATTTTAATTATGTACTAGTGATGTGGGGGCCATTAGATGTCTTAAGGTTCAGGGTTTGGAGGCAGTAGCACTTCAAAGTGATTGAAGATTGCGTGTATCACCAACCATACATGAGTCAATTAATAATGTGTAATTTTTCATCTCAAGGAGGCATGGATTATTTCTAATGTCAGTTTGTTAATTAATTCCTGTAGATGCAGTGCAGGACCCGATGACACAAGACTCTAATCTTTCTGAAGGGGATGTGTGGAAGACACTGGTTGAATAATATTTTTCCTAGAGCTCATTCTATAAATCCACATTCTTTGTGGCAATTTCCATTTAATTTGTGCCTGGACGTTTTCTTCCACTGCATGTATTAATTAAAATTGGTTGAATTCATCAGTGATATAATGTTATTAATAGCAGACACATTAGAGTCTCCTAAATAGGAGTTGTTGTTTAGTTTGCAAAAGACTGAGTCAACTGAACATTGCTGCAGGTTGTACATATGGTGGCATTCTGGCTGTTCTGCAACTTATAAAATCATGTGAAACTATTGATGTCTACTTAGAAGTGCATCCAAGTTCAATTAATCTTTATTTCTTAGTAAGTAGGTATACAATCACAGCTTTAGTTACCTTTGTGCAGCATTGTAGAATTAAAAATAATAATCTTGCACTGACTGAGCTGTGAGATATTTCTGAGCTGTGAGGTATTTCTAACACTTGCTAGAATCCCAGCGTATTAAAGCTTATAAATTGGGTTAGCATTGCAGTTATGGCTAAGGATAACGTTTAACACATGCTTGTAATTCCTTGCATTTTTGTGTAAATTATATGGAGAAATATACCTCTCAAGGTATTTTATTGCAAGGTATTCCATTAATGAGACTTGAATTCACAGTGTAATACTTTCGTGGCTGGTTTTGATACAACAGGGCATCATTATTCCTAAGCAGGTATGCAGTGTAGGAGCCTCCTTGAACCTTTTGTTATTTTTGAACCACAATCAGCATACCCCAGGCACCCTGTTGTGTTGGCTAATCTTTCTCACAGTAGGTCAGGTGAAAGAAACTGCAGAATAAACTCACCAAAAAGTCACTTCATTTTGGAAGTTTCATATCTGGCCTAGGCACAGAAGAAGATTTCTAAGCAGCCACATCTAAAATAATAAAAAAAAGAACACAACGACCTCCAACCTCTGATTTTGTCTCACAAATACATGTATTATTTAGAAAGAATGAGAAGATTACTTGCAGTTAGGCTCTGTCTATGTAATTTTTGTTGATACACAGACAAACACACATTATATCAGTTAGCGGTGGAGTTGGCATTAAGGTTCTGGTTAAGGACAAGATTTAATACATCTCTCTTGTCCAAGTGAGAATTCCAGAAATCACCCAACAGGAGTCAATTATGCATACTACTTTTGCTTCTTTGCATCATGATTTGGTCAAAATATAATGCTGGTTGGGATCAAAAGTGATTCAATGACAAAAATCAATAACTTTTCATTTTGTTTTCTTTTGTTCCTTGCTGTTCTGATGCACGTATGTGTGTGTGTGTGTTCTCATTTCTGTACATGTCAACTGGGTGAAATGTGGAGGCACTGTTTGCAAAATGTGCTTCAAAATATATACGTAGTAGATTTCATTCCCTGTGAATAACAAAACTCCGGGGGACAAAAATTATTTACCCGTATATGCCTGTGTACAAGACGACTGGGTGTATAAGACGACCCCCAACATTTCCACTCAAAATATAGAGTTTGTTATATACTCGCTGTATAAGACTACCCCCTCTTCCGCACACCTTCCACACACCAAATAAAACGTAAAAGAACATCAGATTTGATTTCAACATGTTAATTTATATTCAAATGCTTATGACATGCAGAAAAACTGTCACAAGGCTGTATGTTATCAAACATGTACAGTAAATATAAAACAGTGCAAGTTTATTAAACGTAATTCACCAAAGACAATTCACTAAAGCTGAATGAAACAATAAACCTATGGGAGCTGCCATGCTGTTTGTTTTCTAATCTGTTAACCAGACTGGAACTGTCAATGATAGAAGGAAGGTAACAAAGAGGGGGAGAGAATAAGTGCCAGGTAAGTCCCTAACAAGTTTGCTGGTGTGACAGTTTCCCTTTAAAAGCCTTCAAACTCGTGTTCGTCATCTGATATTAAAAGTTGTTATCCGATCCATCCCATAGGAATTTAACGTTAAACGATGCAATTCTCCTCCCCAGATTGCTTAACGTTATGTGATTTAAGCACTATCTGAGGTAAATGTTATCCAAGGTATTACTATATTTTATTCAACTGAAGTGCACCCGGTGTACAAGATGCCCCCCCCCTTGGAGGCATGTTTTTCAGGAGTAAAAAGTCATCTTATACACCAACATATACGGTAGTTCTATTTTTCTAAAAGTATTTTATTCACTACTAGCTTTAAACTGTTTCCAAACATTCTGCAGCTTGTTTGTTGCTGCTTAATTTATACTCCTGTTGTGTTTACTATTGCTGAATTTTATGTGGTTCATTTCTTGCAGTGAGGGACTTAAGAACTTTGTTCACAGGTGGCATATAAATGCTGTGAATAAATCAGGGACAAAGTCCATAAGCAACATGTCACTCCTCTGCATCTCTGTTTGGAAACAAACAAGTCTGCATTTCATTGGGGTTATTAATTGGGATTATTTCTAAGAAATTGTCTATAGGATTGCTCCCTAAGAAAGCAAGTAAGGCTGCAGTCTTATGCTAAGGAATAAGTCCCAATGAATTTAGTGGAACTGACTTTTGTATAGATGTACACAGGGTTCTGAAACACATTGAGTTGAGTAAATTCAGTTTGTACAATCTCCATTTAGCTTCACCAGGTACAGCTAGGACGGAGGAATCTATGAATCTGAAGTTCATCAGCATCTTTATGGCTACCTCCTGTTCACAGATGCTCTACCTAAATTGTAAATACTGCTCTGATTTATTAACCCCTGACATTGTTGTTGGACCCCCTTCCTCATAAGATGATGCTTCACATCATTCAGACCATGAATTATTGTACATTTTATCTGGTCGCAAAGTACTGTGTTGGCAGTGTTGAAAAAGGTTAAGAAGGCTGTTTGGAAAACCATGGCCATATACTACAATGAATTAAACCCCATAGGTAAGTTTATCTGTACAAAGTTATGGAAAGTGATTTTTAATATAATGAAAGGGTTGTAAGTCCTTATAAATCCTTACATCCTGTGACACAAAAGAGCTTCCTCATTAATACAGGTTAAAAAGGCCCAGAGGGAAAGTTATCCTCAGGACTTTGAACCAGCTAGCACTGGATACAGATACAGATAGGATATTGTATGAGATGAAAGGCTGGTTTGATTTACTGTGGCAATTCATCAAGACTTAGCTGAATCAGCTATGCTGGTTTCAGGGACAAAGAACAGTTCAAGTGGATCCAATACTTTGTGCTATTATGTAAGGGGCCTGATTTTTTTCTCCCTCACTCTTTTGCTGGCATGCAGCATGACCTTTGGTAAAGATAATAGCACTCACTGTGTATTCTTTCTCTATTCTCTGGTGAGTGGTACCAGTCAATTATTTCTTGGGCTGTTTATTTGTTTCTTTATTTAATTAAAACCTTTTCCATGTCCTTTATTTGATCTATCAGCTGAGGTTTACATATAACAAAACTAATAATGAGTCAGTGGTCAATAAAAGAAAACAATCACTAGCTAGTGACTGTTTGAGCTTACAGAGAGAGATTGGGAACGAACAAACAAGATGTCCTCAAAGGGCTCCTAAAAATAGGAAAAAGAAAATAGCTGCATGATTGATTGGTAGAAAGGTAGAACAAAATAGACCTAATGCTGTGGATATAGTCAGAGAGAAACATATAGCCCTGTGTCCTTCCATCATTTTTACAGTCATGGGACTGAAGAGGAAAAAGTCCTAGTGTATGTAGGCTATAGTGGCTGTGGTGGCTTAGTGGTTAAGACGCTGAACTTGATGACTGGAAGGTCAGCAGGTCAGCATTTTGAGACCCGAGTGCTGCATGACGGCATGAGCTCCCATGTCTGTCTCAGCTCCTGCCAACCTAGCAATTTGCAAGCAAGAAATTGCAGGTAGATAAATAGGTACCACTTTGGTGGGAAGGTAAACAGTGTTCTGTGCACTCCAGTGTTTACTCATGCTTGCCACATATCTAGGGAAACATCTGCAGACACAGACAGTGCTGGCTAAAAAAAAAGATGAGCACTAAGCCCTAGAGTTGGATACGACTGAGTTTCAAGCAAGAACAACCTAGGTAGGCTATACAAAAGGGCAAGAATCAATTTTTTCTGGGTTTTTCTTTGATGATAAGGATTACATGGGGGCAGGAGTAGCTCTTCAGACCCAGTGCTATAACCATGGGGAACATGTTCACTGAGGCTGAATCCCACCTGAACACTGCCAATGAGGGGGGGGAAAGCAAAATTCAGGATTCAGTTGTACCATAAGCTGATCTAACAAGTTATGTATAGCAAGAAATTCAGTAGAGGGGCCAAGGGGTTTTGAAAGGCTCTATTTCTTATAGCTGTTCACTTGAACTCATGAGATCTCAGGTTGTTAAGTGTTCTCTTTACTTACTGGAACTGATTACATATTTGAAGATAAGCTGTTTCAGCACAGTTTAAGATAAGGCAAACTATTTTCTTTCAGTATCACTACACACACTATTTCTCACAGTTATAATATGTATAGGCATACTTTATCTGAAATAAATATTTCCCAATTTAATTTATCCTTTAAAAAAAGTCAGCCCTGATACAGTTTGAAATTTGGTGCTGAAGAACCTTGAAGACTGCTTTCAGCTCAAAACAACACTGTTCTTGAAGATGCCATGTGCCAAGTCAGAATGAGCATTGGTAACATCCAGTTCCCAATTGAAGAGAGACAGCAGCAAGAAGATACAGCTTGAAAGACATGTAGTGTCTGAGAACTGCACCAAGAAATATGGAGAAAATTAAAATAAAAAACATCGCCAAATAAAATAACCTAAGCAAAAAAAACAATTATTCTGTCCTTAGTGCAGGAGCTTTGGGATAAGTCTGTTTACCTCGGAATTAATGAAGACTAAATATATTTTTTGTTGTTCAGTCACAAAGTCGATTCCGACCCTTTGCAACCCCATGGACCACTGTTCACCAGGCACTTCTGTCCTCCACCATCCTCCTCAACTCGCCCAGCTCTGTGCCCATTGTGTCTACAATGCCATCTGGCCATCTCATTTTTGCCCCCCCCCTTCTTCTTTTGCCCTCGACCTTTCCAAGCATCAAGGCTTTCTCAAGTGAATCCTCTCTTCTCATTTAATGTCCAAAGTGCTTTAGCTTCATCTTTACTATTTGCCCTTCTAAGGAGCAGTCAGGGTTGATTTCTTATAAGATTGACCTATTTGTTCTCCTTGCTGTCCAGGGTACTCTGAAAACTCTCCTCCAACACCACATCTCAAAGGCATCTATTCTTCTGCTCTTTCTAAATATATAATTGAATCCCACTTGCCCTAAATCACAAACTATGTCCTAAATCAGGGGTCCCCAACCTTTTTACACAGTGGGCCTGACCACACCCCCTGGATAGCCACCAGACCACACACCCAGAAGCGGGCACATTGTCATAAATGTGGCCACTTCCACATTTACAAAAACTGCAGGCAGTTTGAGACCCAAGTGCTGTGTGACAGAATGAGATGGAGTGAACTCCCTTTTCTGTCCCAGCTTCTGCCAACTTAGCAGCTTGAAAGCAAGAAATTGCAAGTAGATAAATAGCCACCACTTTGGTGGGAAGGTAAACAGCTATTTTGACCCTAAACGAGCCACATTGCATCCTGGAGCAGGAGGAGACGGTTTTGTTGGGGAAGGGCCGCAAAAGCTTATGCTAAACAAAACTTTTCCAACATTCAGGTATCACAAAACGTCTTCATTAATACTTTTAATGTTTTAGGTAAGACCATGGGAAGTAGTTTTTAGGAAGATGAAAAAATCACTGTAATTGGGATCTAGAGCATCATCCCACTCATGCTCAGTTATAGACAGGATTGACAAATCAGTACCTCTGTTCTCTGTAATCACCACTTTCCCAGCTCCATTCACAGGAGTAGCCAGATTCATATCTGTTGCAGCAAAAAGCAACTGTGTGTCACTTTTAATTGGGTTGGAGCAATGATAATGATAATGGCAACCTGGCTGCCAAGAAATAAAGAGTAACACAATTACTTCCTTTTAAAAACGGACTGTTCATGACTCAGAGGGTAGCGCTGCCTCCCCCCTCCCAGATTGTGCCTCTTTTTTTATTTCTTTTTACAACCAATCTATCCAATTGTGACTGTCTCTTTCTATATCTGTATGTATGGTACACTAAATCTTGATGTACTTAGACTTTAGAAAGAGAAACAAATTGGAAAATAAAATCCAAAAAGCTATAAATAACTCAGTCTCTTTCTCTATGGTGACCAGGTTTAGATGGTAATGTATTGATTGAAAGGAAGGTTCATGCTGTAGAACCTTGTAACGAAGGCCCAATAGTTACCATGATTTAATGCAGTAGAAATGTGTTGCAGAGGATGCTATGACACATTTAACAGGCATGTATCAACTCCTTAATCCTAAAGGCTAATTGTTCACTTGGAGCCCATAAATTATGGTTAAGCCAATGTTTAAGAAGACAGGGATAGAAGTCTGTTATTGGTCCACAACAGACTTCATTACTGTTAAACTGCAGCAATAAGAATGCTGTCCCTGTGAACATCATGGCTTAATGGAAGCTTGGAAGTTCCAAAGAAAGCTTATCTCATCCATCAAATGAAGTAAAAAGGATTTTTATCACAGCTACCTTCGCTACAGGAACATTTCCTCTATAGGGTAAAAACTCACATGGGTGACTGCATCTGAGCTGAGCTTAGGTGCTATTTATTAATGTTGGCTTGTTAATCTGCACTGCAGTCTACTATATCAAAGGGATTTTTGAAATATCATGTTGGAGGGGGGGGAGAATTATTGCATAACCTATGCTGGCATATAATGCAGAAGATGTTAGCACAGAAACAGATTGCCACTCCTCCTGGAACATGATCTGGGTGATTTTGTGCACAATCTGAAATTTAATCTAGGGCTGCTAAATTAGCTGCTGCCAGTAATGAAAGTTGCCCCTGGATTCCATGCTGCTTGTGAAGCTACCTAATCACACACATTGAGTAATTACATGAAGTTTAATGAATGAAGATCTGCTTCTGGAATCATGTCATGTCCCCTGCTCTGCTAAAAGTTATAGAGTTGTGCCTCGATTAAAGAGCATAATGTGTTCCACAAGATTGCTCTTTAAGCAAGTTTGCTCTTTAAGCAAAACACCATTGTAAGTGGCCAATTGTGACTCCTGGTGGGAGGTGGGATTGCAAACCCCGATTTATTTGTTAAGCAAGTTTTGGGTTGGTTTTATTTGTTAAGCAAAGCAAATATTCAGAGAATATTCTGCTCTTTCAGAGAGTTATTATTTAAGCAAGGCACTCTTTATGTGAGATTTGACTGTATAATAGGATATGGGTCATTAACAAATGGAGTCATAGATGCTTTGATTGCTATGACAAAAATCCTTATAACCCTTGCTCCTGATGCTTCCTACATGTGGCAGAGTTGAAATGTTCATATAGTATTGTAAATGTTCTCTCTTCAATGAAGTGACTGACCTCAATTGAAAGAGTGTTCCAGACTGAGGGAGACACCATTGAGAAGCTCTACTTCATGTCTCCATTCTTCTGGCCTCTCTTGGGCTGACCATCTTCAACAGCATGGTTTGTGAGGACCTCAGCAAGTGAGAGGTATTCCTCTAGGAGAGTTGCTCTCTGGAGTCAGTTATTGATAAATGATCAGAACCAAAACAAGGTCGGGGCTCCAAACCCAATACCAGACAGCCTCTCCAGAAGTATATCATGGTCAATGGTGTTAAAAGTCATTGAGAGGTCCAAGAGAAACAACAGTGTGACATTACCCCTACAAGATTCTCCTAAACAGCAATCTAGCAGTGTGACCAGAGCTGTTTCAGTACTATGGCACAGTCTGAGGCCTGACTGGAAAGGATCAAGTGGATCTGATTTGTCCAGATATACCTGCAGCTGATCCACCACCACTCTCTTCACAATCTTGGAATATAATAAATGGAATATTAGAAACATGTCTATAGTTGTTTAATGGTTGGTGTTCAACCCTAGCTTTTTCTGAATGGACTACACAATTGTCTCCTTCAGATGAATGGGCAAAAAGCTCCCGTGTAGAGAGGAACTAACAATATACATAGCCCATTACATTGTTGACTGCCTGGATGGGCAAGGGTACAGAGGAGAGGTAGTTGCTCTAAAGATTGTAAGCACTCTGATCACAGAAACTAGTGACATAAGCTAAGATTGATCCCACGACACTGGACAGTGTGATGGTCATCTATTGATTCAGTAGATTAACATGGGAGTCCTTGTCATTATGAATGGCCTCAACCTTAGTTCTAAGTGAGTCAGAAGCTGATTACAGGTTGTGACCTCTGGTTGAGGCATATATGATCAGATTTAATGGCTTAGACTCGATAGACAGAGTGCCAGAAGAATTATGGACAGAGGTGTGGGACGTCATACAGGAGGCAGCAAGGAAAACCATACCAAAAGAAAAGAAGCAGAAGAAAGCAAAGTGGTTGTCTGATGAGGCTCTTAAAATAGCAGACGAAAGAAGGAATGCAAAAAGAAAAGGAAAAAATCAATCAATTGAATACAGAGTTTCAAATAAAAGCAAGGAGAGATAAGGAAACCTAGCTAAATGAACAGTGCAAAGAAATAGAGGAAACAACATAAGGGGTAGGACTAGAGATTTTCTCAAAAAAAAAATTGGGGAAATCCCATGATTTCCCCATGATAAGGGACAAAAATGGCAAGGAGTTAGCCGATGCAGAAGAGATTAAGAAAATATGGCGAGAGTACACAGAGGAACTATACAAAAGGACCTCAACACCCCTGGTAATCACAATGAGGAGAACATTGAACTTGAGCCAGACATCGTAGAGAGTGAAGTCAGAAAGGCCCTAAAAAGCACTGCAAACATCAAAGCTAGTGGAGATTATGGTATCCAAGTTGAATTTCTCAAAGCTTTAAAAGATGATGGAATCAAATTATTGCATTCTATATGCCAGCAGATCTGAAAAACACAACAATGGTCACAGGATTGGAAAAGATCAGTATACGTTCCAATCCCAAAAAAGAGTAATGCCAAAGAATGTTCAAATTATCGAACAATTGTGCTCATCCCACATGCTAGCATGGTTATACTCAAGATAATACAGGATAGACTGTAGCAGCACTTGGAGAGGGAATTACCAGAAGTGCAGGCTGGTTTCAGAAGAGGCAGGGGGACTAGAGATCACATTGCGAACAAACATTGGATCATGGAGAAAATAAATGATATCAGAAACAAGTCGACTTCTGTTTCATTGACTAATCCAAGGCCTTTGACTGTGTGGATCATAACAAAATGTGGCAAACAATTAAAGAGATGGGGATACCAGAACACCTTATAGGCCTCATGAGAAATCTGTACATGAGTCGAGAAGCAACAGTTAAGACAGATTATGGAATAACAGAGTGGTTTGGAATAGGAAAAGGAGTAAGAGAAGGCTGCATTTTATCACCCTGCTTATTCAACTTATACACAGAGCACATAATGTGTAATGCAGGGATAGACAAATCACAATTTGGGATCAAAATTGCTGGGAGGAACATCAACAATTTGAGATATGTAGATAATACTACCCTAATGGCAGAAAGTGAGGAAGACCTAAAGAAGCTCCTGCTTAGGTTGAAAGAAGAGAGTGCAAAATCTGGCTTGAGACTCAACATCAAGGGAAAAAAAATATAATGGCAACAGGTCCTATCAGTCCCTGGAGAATAGATGGGGAAGAAGTAGAAGCAGTGACAGATTTTACTTTCTTAGGATCCAAGATCACTACAGATGGTGCTTGCAGCCATGAAATGAAAAGGTGACTGATGCTTGGAGACAAACTATGAGAAACCTGGGGAACATATTTAAAAGTAGAGACATCACCTTGCAAGCAAAAATTTGCATAGTCAAAGCAATAGTGTTCCCAGTAGTAATGTATGGTTGTGAGAGCTGGACCATAAGGAAAGCTGAGCGCAGAAGAATAGATGCCTTTGAAATGTGATGTTGGAGGAGAGTTTTGAGAGTGCCCTGGACAGTGAGGGGAACAAATAGGTCAATCTTAGAATAAATCCAGTGGTGGGTTAAAAAAAAAATACTACCACACTGTGGGTGTTATATGGTGGACGTGGCCAGGAGAAAGCCCTGCATTCCATCAGAATTAGGACTACTTTACTTCAAAACTTGGATGGGTGTGGCCAGCCAGAATTTATGCTACCAGTTCTGGTGAACTGGTGCAAACCTGTGGATGCCAACCACTGAAAAAATCAACCCTGTCTGCTCCTTAGAAGGTCAAATAATAAAGATGAAGCTCATGTATTTGGACATCAAATGAGAAGAGAGGATTCACTTGAGATAGCCTTGATGCTGGGAAGGGTGAAGGGCAAAAGAAGGGGTGGGCAAAAATGAGATGGCTAGATGGTATTGTAGACGTAGTAGGCATATTGCTGGGCGGGTTGCAGAGGATGGTATAGGACAGAGGTGCCTGGTGAGCAATGGCCATGGGGTAGCAAGGGGTTGGAATCAACTGTGCGACTGAACAATAAAACCTATAAATAAGTGAAATATCTTAATATGTATAAATAAATAACTATAAATAAGTGAAAGAAGCTCAGTTTCTTATTAGATGTCGCAGCAAACAATCTTAAATTTCATTGGGATACGTCCTGGTGCATTTTTAAACTGCAGCTAGATTAGCATCGATCAGAGCTTTCCTTCATGTGTTATCTTGCCTCCTTCTAAGATGTTCCATACCCCAAAGTTCATTAGAGAATCATGGTGACAGGTGGTGTCTGTGATGGAGGAGTCATTTAAGAGCAATTGTGTTGATAAACCGAGCCAGCATTTCATATATATTTTTGACCAGGCCATCAACAAGATCACCAACCCATTCAGCTGAAAACACTCCCAAAGTCATCTGTTGTTATATTAAACACTTCTGACCTATGACAATGCAACAAATTGGTGTCTTTCCAAAGGTCATCTCATTAACAGCCCTGCTTATATGTTGCAGACTAAAGGCCAATAATGAGTTGATCCATCTTATGTTTGGTTTTCCTTTGGTCTATTTCCTTCCCCTTTTTCTTGCACTGATGCCTTTTTCAACATATCTTGTCTATCATATATAGTACTCTCAGTTTATTACAATTATAGTAAATAACCAATGAAAGTATTATAGGAAATATTGATACATATCTTGAATGTTTTCTGTTTTTCAGCTGTCTTTTAAGAGTGGGTAGTGGAAACTGAAGGTGAGGAGCTATATTGCCTGTATATAACATCGCTATCTTGGCAAAACATTGGCAATTATTGGGAGGAAATTTATAAGTAGATAAGATCATGAAATATTTTACGTTTCATATATTGATATGGTTGGGTTCAAACAGGCTGCCAATATCAAGTTTTGTACTAAAGTTAGTAAATACTATTGACCTTTTTCAGCAGTCCAGATGCCACAAATAAAATGACACAGAAGTTTTATTTAAAAAAAAAAAATCTCTAAGTGCCTTCATAAACTAGAAGTGGATTAATAAAACGTGCCCTACAATATGAAGCTGAATGTTCCCATTTTGTGAGGAAGAGGAGGAATTACTGTGAGCCTGTGAACAGTTGTTCTATTTTGGAAATCTTATAATTTACTTCTTAAGAAAACATACAGAATGAGCAAAATCAATAGTGCAAAAGAAATTATTAAAAGGAAACTTCTATTGTTCAGACTTCATTTTTTCCAACAACCCCCCCCCCAAAAAAAAAAAAAAAAAAAAAAAAACCACACACCTAAATGTAAAATTAGACAGGAAGGTTCTTCAGTCTATGTTGAATGAAAAGTTGTTAGATTCAAACCCCCAAAGAATTTAGACATATATTTGATTTGAATCACCTGAGTTCACAAATGAGCAGCAGTACATGAACTGTCAATGAAATATTGCTAAGTTTGCATTATAAAATTAAGATTGCATTGGTGTGTTTAAGATGCAGATGGACAAGCCCTAACTCAATTTCCTTTTCAGATTTATTAGAAGAAATATAGTTTCAAAAGCTATTTCTATTGACCCCCATAATGAAGTTCAGAAGAGGAAATATTAACTTTTGTTTTGCTTACCTCGATGAAAGCAAAACTATCCCAGCTCCCCAGAAGCAGCTTTGCTGTGGCCATGGGAAGGGAGTTGGTCAGAGACCTGATTTCTCCCTCAAGATGTTCTCTGCTCTGTATGGCATTGGAAAGGAAATTGGATGAGTGTTGGGTGGCTGTGAGTGTGTGATACAACTGGGGATTGAGGGTTATGAAAGAATGAATGTATGCCAGCTGTTGTGGTGTTGTACAATTGTTGCTTTAGACATGTATCTCAAGATGCAATCATAAAAATTGAGGGGGGGGGTGTTACCATTTTTTCTGTTCCCTGACCACAACTTATTTCAGCATGTGTTTACATATGTTTGTGAATGTAGCATGCACTGTTTCTCTTCCTTACCCCAACCAAAGGAAGGCTCGTCAAACTTTTCCACACATTTCTGTAACATTCCTGGTTTTTCCATCCATCCACCCCCACCACCAGTGTAACTTTTTTTGCAAGCATACCTATAAAGATGTAATCTTTTTCAGTGTACTTTCTCCTAACCTACACAGTATGAAATGCATTTTTCTTTCAGATACAAATACCCTTTCCCAGATTCCAGGTTGACGTGTAAAATTGGCACGTCAAATATGATAAATTTAATCCACATTTTAGACATACTACCAAATAGCAATGAGGATGCCCTAGAAATACATGCAGAAGACCTTTCACAGCAGATTAAAAGACCCTGAAGATGCCATGGGAGGATGCCATGGACCAACACTGTTGGAGATCACTTGCTGCCCAAAATGCTACATAGAATGGGAAGATCTAAGTCTAAGTAAGTCAGTTCTTTTTGTGACACAGATCTCACACATACACCCCAACATGTCTTCTTTCCCTTCAAATGCACCTTTGGTGCTCTGATTTCTGAAGTGAACTTTGTAGGAATGGAAACAGATTACAAAGACAGAACACCTCTTGTGGGAATCAACCTGGTTCTCTAAACAAGGGGAAATGCCAATATATCCTTTGACTCCAGAGATGCCCATCTGCAAACTACTATAAGTAACACCCAGTGATGGGCTTAAAATTTTTACTACCACACTGTGGGCATGGTATGGTGGGCATGGCCAGGGGGAAAGCTCTGTGCTGCACCCGAATTAGGACTACTTTATTTCAAAACATGGATGGGCGGGGCCAGTTGGAATTTCTGCTACTGGTTCTGGTGAACTGGTGCGAACCTGCTGATGCCCACCACTGGTAACATCTATGAATCAGACTTAAACACCATTCAGATATTTATAGTGTAATTAAAGTGAAGAAGGAAGCATGCTAGTACCACCCTCTTTACTATCACATGTGCAGTAAAAAAGAGTCTGAGGAGACCTCCTCTCTTGTTTAAAGCTCTCCACATGGTTAGAAACACTGGTTTTCAGAAAGTGAGGGAAGCACCTATCAACAGAATAGGCTTTCCTTTTCTAAGTAGTACTCTCCATATGAGAAGAATGATGACAGAGGTGGGCACAGCTAGAGGACAATTTTATTTAAACTGGATAAAGTATGACCTGTACAGGACTGCAGTGAAGTCTTCTAAGAAGATTAATGCTCCTATATTCAATGTGCAATTGGATGTGAAATTTGCTACGGAAGGTATTGACTGTTCTTCTCCTGACAAATCTGAGTATATAGTGCCTGGATGGGAGTAGAAATGTCTATGCTGAAGAAATAGGGTTGCCAGACATGGTTGTGGCTCTGCTCTTATAATTCAATGTATTGACAAGCCAATGAAGCTTTTCCCACCTCTTCATCTCTGTGCCAGGGGCTGCAGTAGCTCAGTGGTTAAGAAGCTTGCTTTGTTAGCTGGAAGGCTAGCAAGTTGGCAGTTCAAGACCTGGATACTGCATGACGGATTGAGTGCCCATCTTGGTCACAGCTCTTGGGGATGTGAAAGGAGCCTCATTTGGGCATTCCATAAGTGGAGTTTCTTTCACAAAAATCCTTTCAACCCAGAATAATTTCTGACACAAAATTACTATTATCTCTGTGCCACAAAAAATGTGATTCCTTCATTGATACTTGCTCATCAAGCAGTAAGATCAGATAGAATAAAATAATGTTTGTATTTTTGTACAATTTGTTTTCATAATGGAATGCTTGACTATTGTCTGTGTCAGTATCTAAATAGATACCATTAGGATGTTGCAAGCCCGAAAATCAGAAGAGTACATCTCAGAAGGACAGCAATGAGGGAATTAGAGAATATCATCAAGTATAAGGATGTATCACTGGAGACCCAGGTCAAGATTATCCATATTCCTAATCATCATCTATGGATGCAAAAGTTGAATAGTAAAGAAAGCTGATAACGGGTGTGGGGAATGGTTTAGTTGAAATATGGAGATCTTTACAGATGCACTAGACTACCAGACAGAAGAACAATTAGGCCCTACAGCAAATCTACCTCTAGAGACAAAAATCATGAAATTGAGGCTGACATACATTGGGCACATCATGAGAAAGATTCTCTAGACAAGACAATAATGCTGGGAAAGGTTAAAGGCAGCAGGAAAAGAAAAAAAGATTAAATAAAAGAAAGATTGAGTCCCTAAAGGAAGACCTGAGCAAGGCTGCTGGGGAAAAAAACATTCTGGAGTTTGCTCATTTATAGGGTCACCATGAGCTGGAAATGAGTTGATGTATATAACAACAAAACATGTGAGAAAGGGAATGTAGAGACAGTTGAAAGAATGTTTAGGTGAGGCAAAATATTTCATTGCTTATGTGAACCTGAGGGAAATGTAGTAGAAATGGCCATTTTCTGTGCAGAAACTACTATAGCCAATATTTTCAAACAACCAAAAGTATATAATTGCCTCATTAGAGCCTTCTGTTGCCATTTCCTGAGAAACACTAAACAGTAAATAAGCAAGGGTCTGGTCCGTAGAGAATGTGTGCAAAAATAACTGTAGGCAAAATCAATATCAGATGCACTTAAAATACAAATATCTTTTGAATGATACCAATAACCTGTACCATTCAAAAAGGGTTTATCTAAGAATCAATCCAAATGGAACTAATTTAGGTACTTTTGAGGAATGAAAAATGTGTGGGATTTTTTTTAAAAAAGAATAAGGTTGCAAACAGAAACTATTTTTAGGGCTTTTTGGATCATAGATTTGATTTGGGTTACCAGGTCACATCTAGACTTTTTTAGATGAAAATTCTGTTATTTTAGATGAAAATTCAAATTAAACTTCTTTGGTAGTCCCCTTAATCATGTTTTGCTGGACCTTCAGCATGTCACACAAGCAATAGCACGCAAAGTTATTATTGAGTATTTGAAAGGATAATATGAGCCCAGCACTATGTGGAAAGTGAAGGGCTAGGAGTGACTGGTGTCTTCTTTTGGTTTTGGCTTCTGGACTAAATAGCCTTCGTTGTCAGAAAATGCCCATGGGGTTATCCAACAGTGTATCAGGACTTAAAAATACAGGTGCCTTTTCAAACACTGGCAACCAGTGCAGCTCCAGAAGCAGCAGTGAGGCATGTGTATAATGCCCACCACCCATCACCACTCGGGCAGCCGCATTCTGGACCAGCTGCAGCCTCCGAATGGTCATCAAAGGCAGCCCCATGAAGAGCACATTACAATAGACATGTCTGGAGGTGTTTGTATTGAAATCACAGAAACCAGAAAAGAGTAATAGTAATTAAAGGTCATGATACACATCCTAACTAAAGGAAAGCAAACAACTCTCTTGCATCTGGCAGTAGAGGAAGATAACATTTGGCTGATAAGCAAAGTGTTTTCATAACGATGAAGAGAAGAGAAATCAAGAAGGCCAAATGCTTCTAGAACTTTTCACAATATAATGCGTTCAATTAGGGAGAAGAATGGAGACGAAAAGGAACAGAAACCCTACTCAGAAAAACTGGAAAAATGGTACAAACATATAGCAACAGTGACATTGTGGTAAAAGGATCTGACCCTCATGTATTCATTAGTACATCTACAGCAGACATATTAGACTAAAATCATTCCCCTCCCCCCCCCAAAAAAAAAAAAGAAAGAAAGGAAATATATAGGTCATTCTTATAGTAGGTCTGTTATATGACTTCAGATCAATGATCTAGCCATCCAAATGTGTTCATGCTGACTGGTGATTGGTGTCCAGGAAATTCTGCAAAATTCTCTTCTAGTCCTGACTGAAATGAAAAATTAATCCTAGGGATTCCCACTTGCTAGGCTTATGTTCTGCCATTGAGCTAGAGTCCCTGGGGAAAAATCAGCCATGTTTCTTGCAAGTAGTGTGTTTTACTTTGCCTTTGATCATTAGAAGATAAACACAAACATAATTGGGAAGTCTTATTGATGAGGCACTTATTTCTTAGGAAATTCTATGGTGCTGGGGAACATGTGTTACTTAGAGGGAATGCTGATTCCTCTTAAATCTAGTTTGACCCTCAAACTATGGGTTTTTTTCTTCCTTCTTTCTAAGGTCACAGCTACTTGGCAAGTGAACATCATAACAAATTTTAATTGTAGTTTTTACACTAATTCAGTATTATTTTTCTTGGATTTTTTTTCTCCCACTGACTGTTTAAAAGTCATAGGTACATGCAAACTTGAACATTGTAGTTTTTAAAACAGTCAGCATATTCTAATACTATCAATTTTTTTAAAATTCAGAAATAATTAATTGACCTAGCAATAAGATCATGTTAGTTTTCTCATGATCAAGTATAACTTTATTTTTTGTTAATAAAATAACTATTGATTTCTTCACCAACACTACATTAGATTCATTGAATCTTTTCACACTCATTGATTTATGTATTCATCAAGAAAGGTTCAACTTTTTTTTTCAGAGTATGATTTTCAAAGTATATGCTACTGTATTTCAGCCTTAGTATTTTTTCCCTGTATCAACCAGTTTGTCCAGAAAAAGATAGGGGGTTAAGTGGTCCCTCCAAAATGATACTGTAACTCAAAATGAAAAGTATGTAGCCAGTTTTAAGGAGTCTAATGCTCATATGGGTTTCCTGTACATAAAATAAAATCAGTCTGTCTTCTGCTTCTGCAGAAGGTCAACACTACCTTCTGAAACACAGAATGAAAACAGGAATGCTAAGTAGCTAAACTTTGGCATTGTTTTTCATTTCCATTTGTTTCAAAGGGGCAACTGAAAAGATAAGGAAGACATGCAAAAACATACAAAAAAATAACTCTGGGCTGTTAAAAAGCTATGTACCCCAACACTGTTTTATATGTGCTATAGAAGTAGGTATGCTTGTTGACATTGACAAATAAAACATAGGACTTTGCATTTACAATTATTATGGAGTAAGTCATTACTTTTTATTTCTTGAAAAAGAGAAACATCACACCAACACACATATGACCCTATACACTAAGTACTTCTGTCACTAGGAATGGGATAATCCATCCACTTTCTTCCATATTCAGTTTTTTTTTAACTTGGTGGTTTCTCTTTGTTAAATCCAACATGAATTATGTTAAGAGAACACCCATTGAAATCAATGAAATACGTGTGAATTAAGAGTTAAAAGTCCCATTCATTTCAGTCAGTTTAAAAGGTAAAGGCCACCCTTGCATGAAAGCCAGTCACATCTGACTCTAGGGTTCAGTGCTCATCTCTGTTTCATAGCTGAAGAGCTAGTGCTGTTTGCTTCCATGGTCATGTGGCAGGGATGACTAGATACAAGAGCACATGGAATGCTGTTTACCTTCCCACTGAAGTGGTCCCTATTTATCTACTTGAAATTTCTTGCTTTTGAACTGCTAGGTTGGCAGGAGCTGGGACAAAGACGGGAGCTCATTCCGTCCTGCAGTATTCGGGTATCGAACTGCTGACCTGCCGCCTTCCAGTCAGCAGTCTGTTTACTCTAGGCAAATTAATGTTGAATTTAGGTCTTTGTCCAAATGAGCAAAAACAAATAAATAAATTTGCAAATTGGATGAAGCTGTTCCCAGCAGTGTGAAGTCACCTATATAGTTCTTAAAAATAAGGAGCTTTTCATAAAACAGCAATATAAAAATCCTAGTTCAGAATCAGGGACATTATTGAATGCATAACGTTCAATGCTAGACAAAAGTCTTGTTGAAAGCCTTGGTCCTGGATGGATAAATCAATTTCAGTTTTTCCAAGATTCATTCTTGTAAAAGATCAGATTGTTTGTACCCAGATATGATTGTATTTGTGAGGTTTGACAAACCTTATCAAGATTAAAGAGAAATAAAGTTCTTGCCTGCCTCTATTTTTCCTATACTAGCTGAGATAGATGAGAAGGTCACCTATGCTTGATCTGTCAACCCATAAAAATGATTTATGGGGCTGAATGAGTGTATGAACTCTTTGGCTGAATTATTTATCCATAAAGCCTATTCATGATGTGTAAAATTACTTAGCCTGGGTCAACATGGCAATTGGGTAATGGGCTGGGAACTCAGACATTCTAATCAATGGGCGTAGACCCACCAAAATTTGGTGCTTTCTCGTATGATTGATCACAACAAGAAAGAGATAAGCCCATGCTCAACAATCCCATTAAAGTCTGAGAAGTATAAAACCTTTAAATTCTTCTATGGCATAAACAAGTGAAGCAGTAAACTACAAGTGGCCACACTTCTTTTGGACAGGTAATTATCTTACTAGCACATATTCTACTTCTTAAATAAAATTTGATTTTTGTGAGCATGGGGACTGCAGCGGCTTGGTGGACAAGACACTAAACTTGTCGAAGAAGGTCAGCAGGTCAGCAGTACCTCTTTAAGTGAGGTACCACTGTAGGTGGAAAGGTACCACTGTGAGGTGGAAAGGTAGCAACATTCCGTGCACTCCAGTGTCTAGTCATGCCTGCCACATGACCACAGAAATGCAGATGCAAGCAGTGCTAGCTCTTTGGCTTTAAATGGAGATGAGAACCACACCCTAAAGTTGAATGCAACTGCGTATCCTTTACTAGAGACTGAGCAGACAAGCATATAGTTGAATATTGGGATTACTTTGGGTGTGGTTTTGTTTGCCCTGCTTTCTGATATTACATGTGTTTTCAGTAAACACCAATTTTAGTGTTTTCCCACCTCTTCTGCAATCTGTCCAACTCCTTTCTGAAACAAGCCCTGAGCATGGCTGTTAGTGATTGCACCTTTTGCAAGTCATTAATGCATAGCATCATCACAAATCAGGGATGACTTAATTGCACATCGGTAACTATATACCATCGACTTTGGGTTTACCTGAAGGGATGATCTAAAACTGCAAACAGGCTCAGATCAAAGGACCATAAGACAGGATGTTCAGACACTGGGATGGGAAAATGAAATGATTGTGTTGATACACTGGAGCACTGTGAAATAAATGCATGTTGAATAAATTGTACATACCTGGCAGACCTGTATGTCATTATCCCAAGGACACATTGATGTCCTCATCCCTTTGGATGAGCTACAGACAAATAATAATAACCAAAACAACAATAACACACATCCAGAAATTTCCATGCAGCACAATCCTTTTATAAAAGCAGGAATTACCAGGATTTTGTTTTGTCACATAGCATGTTTTGTTTTTCCATATATAAGGTATATTGCCTTTTTTTGCCTTAATAATATTGTATTTAGTCTTCATTGATGCAAGTTGCAAAACAGTGTTTAGGACTACAGCCATAAACTACAGTTGTCATCTGTTGAAACATGCCTGGAAAAAGCCATATTGAACTTAGTGAGATTCACTGTTGATTAACCCTGCATGGGATTGTGCTGTTAATGGTCTAGGAAGAGTAGGAATTAAGATGAATCTCATGACATAGGTTAAAGGATAAATGTCTTCAACTGAAGCTGGTAAGCTATTTATTTTGCTCTAGGTACATAAAATGGACAACACAAGTTAGCAATCATTCCACTAGGTGTGTGTGTGTGTGTGTGTGTGTGTGTGTGTGTGTGTGTGTGTGTGTGTGTGTGTGTGTATGTGTGTGTGTGTGTGTGTGTGTCGTACTCCATTAAATTTACCATGCCTCTGAATGCTGGCTGAAATATCAGCAAATTGTCATGTTTCTTAAACCTCAGGGCAGGACAATAAATTCTAGGGTGAGCAGCAGTGGAACAGAAGAAAGTTTAATTTTTGTTTGTCAGTTAGACTTAAAGTGAAGCTATCCATATCCATGCATTTTCAGTTGAATCCGCTACTCGCTGATTCAGCATGGCAGGATTTGTGTGTGTGATACACTTGTGCCAGGTAAGCACATAAAACAGCCAGGAGCAAGGAAGTAAAATGGGAATACAGCAGGTGGGCACACATATATGGGTGCATTGTGCTATCTGAATCAAGAGGGAAAGTGCAATGTCAGGGTTTTCACCCATGAGACAAGCAGGCTGTGATGGCTCAGTAGTTTAGAAGCTCACATCATTATCTGGAAGGCCAGCAAGTCAGCAGTTAAAGAATCAGGTACTGCATGATGGTTTGAGTGCCTGTCTCTGTCCCAGCTCCTGCCAACCTAGCAGTTCGAAGCAAGGAATTGCAAGTAGATAAATAGGGACCACTTCAGTGGAAAAAGATCACGGGGACATGCAAGGAGACTCATTCAGGCATCCACTGAGCAGAGATTCTCCAGAAAAAAATTATGACACAAAATTATTATTATTATAGTATTTGACTTTCTGATACAGTCATACCTCGCATAACGAATTTAATTAGTTCTGTGAGGCTGCTCGCTATGCGAGTTTTTCACTATGTGAGTCAGACTCGCATAAGGAATTTTTTGCTATGTGAGTCGGACTTTTCCTTATGGGAAAACTCACATAATGAGTCCGACTCACATATCAAAAAATTTGTTATGCGAGTCGGACCACTTAGCAAAAAACTTGATCGTTATGCAAGTTTTTCGCTAAGCGAAATGCTCATTATACGAGGTTTGACTGTATTGTGAAACAGCTAGTAAGGCACTTCATAATACTGGAATATTACTCCAGAAGCAGCTTTTGACAGCTGCAGGGCTCTAATTTTGTCTGTTCCAAGCAACCATACACACTGGAATAGATTAAACTACAACCCACCAACCCATAACAAAATAGAAAAATCCCTCAACAGGGCTTAGAAAGATATGGTTTTAGGCAAATTGATCTGATCCAGCACTTATAGGTATCATCAGCTCCCCAAAGAGCAGAACAAAATGCCTATGCAAACAACTTATCAGGTGTTGACACAGGACCATGATTTCGGATGTGTGAGATTCCATAGTGCTGTAGCCAACTGCTGACATGTGCCATTTGAACAGAAGCTGAATCTGCATAGCTGGGCTTTTACAACGTGTCAAAATGAAATAAACAGGCACACCTGGAGGGATAGAGCAGAGAGATCATGGAGTTACAATTGTTGGTTGATTGCGCTCTTTGAAACTCTTGAGTGTTTTGATACAATTTCCATCAGAATTAGCAGCAAAGATGTACATAAGTGGATGCAAGGCTTTGTCCAATTGTTTCTGACAAAAACAAAACAAAACATTAAGCTACTTTAAGATAACTAATCCTATACTTGGAGCTCTGTGAGTCTACTAAGCTTTTGTTCAATGATAACATAAACCATCCTTCCCTTATAGTTAACATAGTTGAACCACCATAGCTAGCAGGAGGGAAAATTTATCTATCATCATAGGAGAGAATATATTGAAGGAAAAAACATTGTAAATGTTGACCAATGAAAGTAATATGCCAAAGGGATGTTAATGGAAGATGTCTTTATGGCACACATTAGTTGTAAATAAGCAGCATAAATTAGAAATTTGGATCCTTTCTAATCATTGTTAGAATTATCGGTTAGCCAAATATTTCTCAGGAACAATAACTTGAGGATAGTGAAGATTTTAGAATAAACAAAAAACACAACATCTTTCGTTTGTGATAAACATTCATACTGATAGAAACTGAAGTGTCATGGTGTTTCTTTAGTCCTGGCTTTTTTCAAGCCCAGTAGCACCTCTGGTTCTATAAAAACCAGAGACTTGGCTGGAAAATTATCAAAATATTGTCAAAACACAGCTCACCCACCAAACAAAAACACCCTCCCCTCAAATTTCCACAGCCCTTTTATTCTAGCAGGAACCACAAGATTCGTTTTTAAAATTTACTTCAGGTGGAGAGCACTGGCATGTATTTTATTAGTTTTCTATTGGTCTGTCCTAGGGCTGACAGACTTGCAGGCACCTCAAAAGGATTCATGGTTTGCACCCTGCCTCATATAATAATACCATGGTGGATATCTGCATGTCAAGAAGGTACCATATATATCTCTTGAAACAAAGAATACCAGAGCATGAATGAAAAAACAAACATAAATAAAGGTAGATTACAGAGATTTTGAAGCAAAAAAAAAATTGATTCAGAATCAGAAGAAAGCTCTTCTAATGCAAGTTAGGTTGATTTATTATCACTCTACTCCAAGAGTTTACTAAAAATGTATTTCCATCCATCATCTGCTTTCGAAAGGTAGAAGGAAATCAGGCTTTATGACAAAGCCAAGGAATAATTGATAACAACAGACTCCTCAGACAAAACCAAGAGCATGTAAATCATGTTAATCTGATTGTGTGATTATGCCAATGGTTTTCCATCATTGCAGTCATCAGCATTCCCTCCCTGTTGGTGTTCATTGGTCATGTAACATTTCCTGTGGTAGAGACAAAGAGCTAGAGTTCATAATCAAGACTGCCTTACATTTACAACTAGATTTGACCAATTTTTATATAGTAAGCTCAAATCAGAGGAAAAAAGTAAAGTAAATCCATGTTGTTTATCAAAGCAAACTTCAAACTCTGCCTGAAAGTGAATAACTGTGCTTGAGAGTATTAATTACTAGACATAGGCTATTGACTGTACCAGATTTTCCATACCCAGAGCTTTGTTTCATGGGGGGGGGGGAAACGGGGACTGAATGAGAAAACACCCTTACCCAAAAATTAGTTTTGCTTATTTATTTTGTGTCATCTCATTGAGTATAACATTAATTAAAAAAACAAACTTCTACTCGTCCCATCATGAGATAGTTGCCCAGGAGAAATTGGCATGGGAGGCTGTACATGACATGATTCTTTTGGCAACACAGAGTTCACAGCATAAAACCTCACTCGGCTGCCTCCAGCTCTACCAGACTTCCTCACCCGGCTCTCAGGCCGATGTCGCCGGACTGGAATAAGCAGCTAATGTTTTGATATTCTCTTGTATACTTTTGTTATGTATATTGTCTTTGATGATATCATGATTTATGTATTGTCAATATTTGTTACTGTATTAATTGCACAATATGTTGGAGGGAGGAGGAGTATGAGAGGTGAAAGTATTTTTAATTTAATTATTATATTATTTAAGTACTATGTGTGTTTTTATGTAAATTGTATTATTTTACTGATGTATATTGTGTTGAGGATATGCTATAATGTATTTTCATTTTATTTATTTTGAGTTTATTAATTGTAAGGTTAGATTTATTGACTGTATTGTGTTGCATTATATGCCATATTTATGTTATGTTGTTGCAATTATATTTTAGATTGTCAGATTGTACTGTATGTTACTTATGTTGTTAGCCACTCTAAGTCGCTTCAGTGAATAGAGCAGCATACAAATCCAAATCCAGTATGATCTGTAGTTCTAAGTCATGAGCTAGGTTGTTTAGTTCCCCATTATGTCTTCTTGAGAGTGAGTGGACTTATACTTTAATTTTTAAAATGTCTATAGCCACTCAAATTGGTGAAAGCCATTACTCAACCAGATTGAAGCCTATTTGTCTGTCTAGCAGTAGAGAAGCCATGGACAATTCAACAGAGTTCCACTGGTTGATTCAAAGCCTCATTAATCAGTTTGATGTTGTATACTTTCTTCACAGCTTTTATTGTGTTGTAATACATTCTGGAACTGCAGTGGCTCAAGTGGTTAAGACGCTGAACTCGCTGACTGGAAAGGTCGGAGTTCGATACTTGGGTACTGCATGACAGAGTGAGTTCTGGTCTCTGTCCCAGCTCCTGCCAACCTAGCAGTTTGAAAGCAAGATTTGCAAGTAGATAAACAGGGACCACTTGGGTGGAAAGGTAAACAGTGTTCCATGCACTCCGGTGTTGAGGAATGCCTGCTACATGTCCATGGAAACATCTGCAGATGCAGACAGTGCTGGCTCTTTAGCTGTAAACAGAGTTGAGCACTGAACCCTAGAGTCGGATACAACTGGCTGTCGAGTAAGAGTGACTTTTACCTTTATTAATACATTCTGAACAAAATCTTAACTACAGCTGAATTACAATATTCTTCTCCTTGTTTGCTTTATCACTCACATCTTATTTGTGAACCAGAGTGATGGTCGAGGTCAACAGCAGAGAGGGTGTTTTGGTGCAATCATGTTAACTTCCCAGGCCATCTATGTATGCCAATTGGTGATCTGGGCTCCTTACAGGATTGTGGAAACCAAATGGATCCAACAGTCTTCAGGGCTGAACCATTCTAATAGGTCCTGACTCCCCACAGAAGGAGGTTAGAAAAGAAAATCTAAACATTTTGAGAAATAATGACAGGAGAAGAGACTATTTGTAAATCACATTTAGATTTTTGTGATTTAAACATTCAAATGGCTGGCCTTGGCTGAACAAATCAACCTCCTGAAGAAAACATCACCCCATTATGTCATTAAATGCCAGCATCCAGATCACATTGGTTAAGCAACAATATATGACATGTAGTGATTATATATTTTTAATGTTTCATAACTAACAGCTATGTTAGAAGCACTCACCTGAATAAAGTCAAACCTGTATGGTTATTTTGGGAGAACAATGAAATACCCTGGAAGCAGAAGCCAAATATTTTGGAGGAATAAGGAAAACAGTTTTAAATGTATATGGCTATTTTCAGCTCAGGTACATTGGCATCACTAATGAAAATGAATTTTGTTTAGGTTCTGGGCTAATAGCTCTGAAGGCCTTATTGCTGTGCACTGACTGTTGGGTATTAATTAATTATTATTTTATCCCATAATTTATTTACTCTGGGAAAAATGTTGCTTAATTGCAGTAGCATCTGTTTCCTTCTGAGCTCTTGCTTTGACTTAATTTTACAACTCAGCACAGGAGGAATGGAGATGTTAAAACTTGCTCAAGGTTACCAAGATAGTAATCAGCTTTTGTTGCAGTCAGATACAATGACTGGTGACAGCATCAACTCCGGCCACAAGAGTCTATTTGTTCCCAGCATCTAGCAATTGGAGTCACACAGAGCCACAATATATGTTTGGTCCAAACATTGCTTTGCTTCTCCTGAGGAAGCTTAGAGGACTGGAGCAAACCGGGAGAGAAACAATATGTCAATGCTTGTGATGGGTTTACACTGAGTTGCCTCCCCAAGGACAAGAAAATGGTACCATACTCACACTGAGACAACCTGAAATGTGGTTATGGTTTCATTTCCTCACCCCATATGATTTTTAGAGATCAAACACATCTCCTGTTTCATTCTTTTATGTTATTCCACATACCCCCACCCTATTTTTCTCCATCTGAATTCTGGACTGGTCTGTGTGGGACAATTTCTCAAATTTATTCTGCCATCACAGCATTAACATTTGGTCCCTGCTTGTATTTATTACACTAAGGGCACAGCATTTGCAACATTAAAGAGAACTATAAAGCAAAACCTCAGTGTTGTGGGAGATAGTGAAGGAAGGTCATTTCCCATGACCTCCTCCTCCCATGCTACTTAAGGGCAAGCCTGGCCTTCCCATGAACCAGAAGGCATATAGTATATATATACTGTTTACTTTTGCCTTCACTGGCCACAGATCCTCCTTTAGCCCTTTATTTAAAGGGTTGTTAATCCTCTTTTTGAATGAGTTATTTGTTTGAAAGTTTATTCAGCACAAGCCTGTTTTAAAGCTAGCTTTAAAGATATTGAAACCATGAAGTTGGAGAGAATGAAGGACCATGGTGGAAGAAGAGAGGAGATCAACAATCTTCAAGTTGTCAATCCCCAATGAAATAGCTGGACCAAACATTCAGCAGGTATACAGCTCATCTGGTCTCAGACTTCCCAACTCAGATGAGATTGATTCAAGTTAATTTTAAATGTGTCTATTTTATTTTATGTCAGGACAGTATGTTTGTGTGTCATATCTATTTGTTCTTGAATCCAGAGGTTCCCTAAACCTGTCCTGGTGCAGGTGCCTCAGAGTATATGTCCTTACTGACAATTGTGATGAGTATCAGAAAATAAGCTCACCAGCCCTATAAAGGCTATGCTTTTAGTTGCTGCAATTTTAAGAGAACTGAGGAGCAAAAACACATGTAGGTCTACTGCAATCCTACTGAAGTCTACTGAAATGTACCTGGATATTCCAGTACTTATGGAACTTCCCACCCTTGGCCAGTCTGGCCGGAGGGAAGAGAATGCAGCTGCAGAGGGCTGGTGGCTTCAAAAACTGTGCCACCACCAGACTCCCGCCCTTGGCCAGTCCAGCCAGAGGGAAGAGGACACAGCTGCAGAGGGCTGTCTGCTTCAAAAACTGCACCACCACTGCTGTCAGACACCCGCCTGTGCCTGCCCAGCTGGAGGGAAGAGGATGCAGCTACAGAGGGCTGGTGGCTACAAGAACTATGCCACCATCACCCGCCTAGTTGTGGCTACAGTTGCGGAGGTCTGGTAGCCACTTTTGCAATGTTTTTGTAATGTTTTGCAATGTTTTTGTAATTTCTTATGATGTACACTAGTGTTTTATTTTACTGTCTTCTATTCTATTCTATTAGATGTATTGTGATTGTTGTTAGCCACCCTTAGTCACGTAGCTTAGTTGGGTGGCATACAAATCCAATAAATCAAATCAAACTTTTTCCATCTGTAAGATACCCATCACAGGGTAAATATTAGTGAAGGGTTTCTGGGACATTATCAAATTTGATACACAGAGTGCTATATGATTTTATATTACAAGTTTCCTGCCAATTCTCTTTAGTAAAACAGAAAGAAACCAGGTATAGGAGTTTGTTTGTTTTTTCCCCTGACATGCAGGTCACAAGTTGATCAGATACCATAGTGGGCTTACTCAGCAACCTTCAGATTGAAAGGGAGTCTTTTAGAGTTTATCTGAATAATCTATTGTTGCTACTGGCTGGGTGATACTGCATTCTTGTGCTTGTTTGCCTCTCATCTTGCTTGACACCAACCCATCGACCACCTGAATTTGGTATATAAAGAACATGCCTGTAAGTTTCATTCCTTGTCTGAAGTGGACTTGATCCACGAAAGCTAACAGTGAAAATATAGCAGTTAGTCTTTAAAGTGCTACTGTGTTTTTTATTTTACTTTATTTTGTTTTGTTTTGTTTTCTGAGAGTCCCAGGAGGAGTTGTCTTCTAAGCAAGTGTGTGCAATCCGATTATTGCAGAAGATTCTGCAACCTGGCCCTTGTATGCTCTTTGTTATAGTGAAGTACAATCCAATCTGATTTGGACCTGCTTCTCTATATAAATGTAAGATCAAGCAGACCTTGCCCACCTATACTTTGTTGCTATATTTTGCAAATGAATATTCATTAATGCACAAATTATTAAAAGACAAAACGTCATAGTCTGACGATAACATCTGGTTTGTTGCTCACATTGTATCGGCCTATTTGCTTTCTCCCAACTACATATGTCTACCAAAACCAGGACCCAAGGTGGATCAGAAATTGGTGGTTTAAACACAAATGACTAATAAAGCATTATTATTTTGGGTGAGGGGGAGTTGTCAGCTGCTCCCCCCAGAAAATCTAACTTGTTCTAGCCAAATATGTTCAGCTAGCAACAAATTCAGGCAGCAGATATATAATGTTTCCTCTCCTTACCCTCCTGAGATGCTTGGACAAAAAAGGAAAATGATACTAAACCATAGATCCTAGAAACTCAATGAAGAATTGTGAAAAACAAATTATTTAAAATCTGAATCCCATTAAACACAATACTATGTTGTCAACTCTCAAAATTGATGTCTGGAAACAAAGCCAAATGAGATGACGTAGTTACAATTGGGTTTGACTCTAGTTTCATTAACACTTTATTTGGAACCAAACTACACTGTCACAGAACTCATATGTATTTCTTGTTCATTCTGCTTAAGAATCAGATGTTCAAGGACTGGGAAATTAGCCAAGAGCATGTTTACACCCTGTTCCCCTCTTACAAGAAGTGGTTATTTGATAAGTTACGAGCTGCAGCCAAGAAAGAATGCCAACAGTCATTGACAGATTCAACAACATATCTCAGTGATTATACCTCATTCTTCTAGGTCAAAAAAGATGTATTACTTTGGGCAATTTGTTGAAATTAATGTATGTGACTAGGCAATTGTCCTAGATCTTAGAGGAGCCCATCCCCAATTGATAAGTGGTAATGATTCTAAATTTAAAAATTCATGACAGTGACTGTGTCATAAATGAAGGAAAAGAAATTGTAAAGTAATTTGATATGAGTATATTTTACTACAAATAAGCTGATAATATGAACTGAGCCAAAGAAAGTTGGTTGCATGTGAACTTTCCTGAGAAAATTTCAGAAGAACTATTTGCCCTAGATCAACGGTTACCAAACTTGACAGTCCAATAATCTTTTGACTGCAACTCTAGAGTTGTCTGTAACTCTAGCCACTGGCTAAGCTATCCAGGACTTCTCAGAATTGTGGTACAAGAAATCTGGGGCCCTACATTTAGGAATCATTGTCTAAATCAGGGGTACCCAAACCTTTTGGGCCATGGGCTGATTATGCGGTTCAGGAAGCCATTCACTAAGGCCTGGGGGCTGGGTGCGGCCACCGATGACAATTCATCCAGCCTGTGAAGCCCTCATCACTCCTGGAAGCAGAAGTAAAAAGTGCCCGTATGGGCACATTTTACTTCTGCTGCCAGGAGCGACGAGGGATTTGTGGGCCGGATGAACTGGTGTCAGGGGCCGCATCCAGCCCATGGGCCTTAGTTTGGGCACCACTGGTCTAAATCATGGTGAAAATTTTATGCTGGAACTATGGTAGACATAGGTCTTAGAGTGGAGCATCCCTTATTTGGAGTATAACTTGCAGAATCTTGCAGGACCTTTGCAAGATGGTGTAAATAACAAAATTCTGGATTCTAAGACCTCATTCAATACATCAAACATGAGCAATGAAATCATGAGAAAAGGAGACTGAAGGGAGATACAACAATAAAGACAAAGGGAAGGATCTATTCTCCATCATCCCAGAGCACAGAACGCATAATAACAGGCTGAAATTACAGGAAGCAAGATATAGGCTGCATATTAGGAAAAAGTTCTTAATGGCTAGAGCAGTACAACAGTGGAACCAAGTGCCTTGAGAGGTGGTGAGTACTTCAACCCTGGAAGCATTCAAGAGAGAAATTGGACAGCCATCTGTCATATCTGCTTTGATTTGGATTCCTGCATTGAGCAGGGGTTTGGAAAAGATGGCCTAAAAGTCCCCTTCTATGATTCTATGCAATCCAAATACAGTAACAGCCAAAACTATCCTACACCCCAGCAAAGGCTACTGTCTATTAAATTCTCATAAATCTGTAATGATAGCATCCAGCAGATTCCACATGGCAAACTATTCCTTCACTGCAATGTCACACTGGAACGTATACTTTTCCACATGTACTTTTCCACTTAACTGCCTTTGAATATCAGCAAATGAGAAGACCCTCTTTTGTCAATATTAAAATGTAGGCAGGTTGAATGGGTGAAGGTAGTTTGTACACTAATTTTATCCTGAACCACTCAAGTCTTTGAATTGTGACTTACAGTGGTGGGGGTCAGGTGTCATTTTAGGCTTTAAAATGGCATGGGAACACCATTTCAGAGTTGAAATGGCACAATTCCCAGTCGTAAACAGAAAAAAAACCCCGTAAACCAGGATGTTATTTTTATAGAATTTGCCATTATAAACCATGGCAAATGCTTACAAAGGTGTTCATAAACCAGAGTTTTACTGTTTTTATGTATTTATTTATTTTCCAAGACAATCACTGATGTTGATACTTAAGTTTCAAGAAGCCCGGTTTCTTACAGCTTTAAAATAATAAGGAATATAGTCCTCTATATTTGATATACTGTAGTGTTATTCCAAGGAGGGGTGAGTGGGTGAGAGAAATGAGGAGAAGAGAAAGCTCTATTTTCAGCAGAATTCTTCTCTAGGCTTTATTATAATGAATTTCTAACTAACTTTTCTTTTTATCCTCTCATTTAATTTGCTTCTTGCACTGTTGAGTTCTATCCCATGCCGAGTGTCATTGGAAATATCCTTTGCATTATCCTAATGTTTCCTAGGGATTATGAGTCATCTTTAGTAAAAGCAGTTGCAGGCAGAAGTGATGAAGAGATAAAATCAACATTTCTATTAATTTCAGAAGTCTTTGTGGGAGAATTTCTACCAGAAAGTGAATAGAAACTTTTTTCACCTTATCATGAGGGATATACAGAATATAATAATGTTGACAAAAGGTTTAGGGACACATGTTGATGGACAATCCCATAACCTAATTTACATTAACAACAACTGTAAAAACAAATTCTTTATCTGTGGTTTATAAGTTCTTAAGAATTGAAGCAGCAATAAAATATTTAGACTGAACACAATCTACATCAATAATTTCTGTTGATCACAGACAAAGATGAAGCAGCCTTTCCCACTATACTGCCTGAGAAATTATAAAGTTAATATCCTGTTCAGACTGTATAGGAAAGTGTATAAACTTTCTCTTCCTCCAGGGGAAACTCTATCATATGACTGAACACATTACCGATTTCATAACCAATGCCACCCTGGTCATAAAGTGTGTTACGGTAGTTTGTCCTTCTATGTTCTCATAATGCAACAGGACCCTGTCCTAAACCAGTTTTATTTCTCCCTCACACAGATACCTGGATGTCTCACTTAAGCAAGAATCTCTGTAGTCACCTAGACTGTGATTTTCATTTCAATGTATATTTCTGGCTGGACATCGCACTACAGTAATGGAGTAAACCATACAGCCAGCAACTCAATGCTGAGTGTCGGGCAGGAGTAAATAACCTAGCTCCCTAAAGGGGTCAACAGCTATGGGCAGTTGAGCCCCTTTAGGTGAGGTGATGGTCCCCCTCAGTGGAGGAAATGCCACTGGTTATACTGGTTCCAACAGCAAAATGAGCGGAGGAGGAAACACTTTACTATTTTTATTCTCAAGGGTCATAGAGGTGGAAGAGGCCATGCCAGATGGACTGGCTGTGAAGGCACACCTTGTAAATATCTTCAAGGCTGTGTTAGTCCATTGCAGTCCCAGTCTTAAATCCTTCATGTCTCATTTCATATGTTCCACAGGAGATGGCTCCATGATCACAGTGTGTGGGTCACTTCATGGCAAACTGGGATCCACCTTAAACAAATTCATGCCAGTGGCATTTTTTCCTGAAATGATTTTCAGGGGGAAAAAAGTATACTTGGACACGAGTAGTAGCCTATGACAATGTGTATTGACAACTGAAAAGAAGTACCATATAGAAAAGGCCCAAACAATGTGTGATTTTTTTTGTTCATTTTCTGAGGTCAGAAGAAATATAGGTCTTGTGGTCAGCCAGCCTTCAGTACCCAGTTTTGCATGGTTGGCAGAGATGTTCAATAGGTTTGCATATCAGCATTTTGTGAATAGCATGAAGCTGCCATTTGGCAGCCACATGGTACTGAACTTATTTGTATCTTGATGGAATCAGAAATTTGGTATGACTGTTGCATTCCTGTTTAAGAGAGACAATGAAGTGTCTGTTGTGCATTGTAAACCTTCCATGACATGTTTCTGGATTACCCTTTTCAATAGGTTTGTCTTCCTGACATTATTGTGACTTAACACATGGCAATGCTGGGCTCTACACTTACAGAATAAAACATTTATTCTTCAAATATTGGAATACAATCATAAATAACAATTGTAATGTAACAACTTTTTAAAATGTCTCTGTGTTCATAAGTACAAAAAATTTAAGTAGTGGTATAATGGAGCCAGAGATCATAAGGTTGAAGATCCAGAACTTTTTGAATGGCATGGACTCCATTCTCCTCCCACCTACATAGACTTCCTTGTCACTTCTAGTTTAGTTGGAGTTCAAATAGTATATTGGAAATAAATGGCAAACTGGATATTTTTGCGGCTATCCACATTATAAAGCAAAATATTTGAGGGAGGTTTGGCTTGAATGGGCAATTAAGCAGTGATGAGATGCAACAGGTTCACACCAGCTCACCAGAACCGGTAGTAACTTTTCCCAGTGTCCCGGAGAACTGGTAGCAGCTTTTGGGGGGAACCACCTTCAGGGCTTACCTTTTCACTGGTTCCCCCACTGCTCATGTGCACCAAGCACTTGGTGTGCATGCACGCCTACAGTGCTTGGCACGTATGTATGGCCTCCTTGCTGTCCTCCCAAGCGGGGAGGAGGAAGAGAAGCTGCTAGCCTGAAGCTTCCTATAGCCTGCTCCCCAGGATAAGTGACTCACCTTTAGATGTGGTGTGTCTGTGTGTATTTTAATGTGTATTTAATACCTTTACCTATAGTAACGTACTATCACAGTTCCTAAAAAGGCCCGGCGGCTGACAGGCCTGGAGTCCTGGCTTGGGGGTTTTTAAGCAAAGTCTTGGAGTTACCTCATCAATAAGATACACCTGTGCTGTTCCAATTGCTGTTCCAATTGGAGAACCCTTAAGGAGGTACAGCTGTTTTACATTTAAATTAAGGCATATTATTCTAGAGAACTGGAATGATAACCATATCCATCTTTCAACATGGTGCTGCCCAGGCACTTATACTAACAGGTAAGTGACGGGTTTGTGTTTGTGGTGGGTGGTGGGTGGGTTGATTTATGTTTGGGGTGGGTGGGCGTTTGGGTGGGTGGGTGTATTTTAATGTAATTTTTATTTATTTATTTATTTATTTATTTATTTATTTACAGGTTTGTGTTGTGGGTGGGTGGGTGGGCTGAGGGGTGTGTGCATACTTATTTTTATTTTCAATTTTTTTCTTTGGCCCCACCCATGAAATCATGACATCATGATGTTAGCTCCACCCACACTGTGATGACATCAGAGTGGGGTAGTAAAATTTTTGACATCCCACCACTGGAATTAAGTACTGTTTACCTGTTCCTCATTTGTTTGCATAGACTGATACATCTACCTGCCTTTTTGCACTCTTTGGAGAAGAATATCAAAAGGTACACTCACATTTCCCAAGCTCTTTTACAAGTTATAAGCTACTGTTATCACTTACTGCCTTTCCCATCAGTACTTCTGTATAGCAAAAGAAAAAATCTTGTCTCACAAAACTAGTTGCTTATTCTAGGCACGAACACAGGAGATTGTGGTAAGCCAAGGACAATCAGTCCCAGGTAAATGGTTTTTCTTGGACAAAACAAACACATGGCTTTGTCTTCAATCCTTTAGAATATGTTAGTAAACAGTGACATCAGTTGCTACCTTACCACCATAAGTGGGGTGTAGTACTTATGAAATCCATATGCAAATCCCAACTTCACCGTGAATCTCACTGGATCATCTTGGTCCAGTCACTAACTTTCTGTGTAAACTGCTTCATAGGTTTGTTATAAGGACAGAAACAGGAAGGAGGAGAGTCTTGGCTGCATCAAGTTCCTTAAAGAAAAGCAAGCATGCATGAAGATGTGTTTCTCTTCAACATACTTGCTGTGTTTTACTATGAAAAATAGCAAAGTATGTTTTCCTAAAGTGATAGGGTGTCAGTCTACTGGTGCATCTTTTTGCCATGGGCAGTCAATCTGAAAACAAATCCACTAGTACCTCAGATAATGATGAGACTTGGTTCCACAAGTCTCATCGTTATCTAGTTTTTAACATTGTGTGATGCATTGATCGCACAAAGTTTTTTTTTTAAAAAGCCCTGTTCCCCTGGAGGCTGCAGCAAGCCAAAAAGTCCTTTTTTATCCATTTCTGGCTCTCTGATCCTCCTGCCAGCTCCAGGGAGGTTGGGGGATCCAATCCGTGCTGATTCTGGAGTTCTCCCACCTCCCCAGCCAGTGCAGCAATCCAAAACATTGGGATTTGAATCCTGACGTTTTTGCTTGCTGCAGCCTCCAGGGAGGTGGATAAACTTCAGAAATAGCTTGGATCAGGTCCCCTGACCTCCCTGGAGGTGGCAGGGGTGCTGGAGAGCTTGAAATGGGTGGGGGGGATGGATGTTTTTATTACCCATTTTGGGCTCTGACCCCCCCTTGCTGGCTCCGGGGAGGATCCGGGGACCGGATCCACAGCTGTATGGTGGCTGGGGAAGCTGATGGGGACTCCCTGTCAGCTTCCCCAGCCACTCACCCCTGCTTCCGCAGCTGTGGGGAGGCTGGGGAAGCTGATGAGGAAGCCTCCCGTCAGCTTTCCAGCCACCCCACCCCTGCCTCCACAGCTGCAGGGTGGCTGGGAAGCCAAACAGATAACCCTGTTCGGGTTTCCAGCCACCCTGCTGCTATGAATGACTGCATTGGATAACGTTAACAGATCATTATCCGATGCAAATTTTTTTTTTAGAAATGTTGCATTGTTATCCAATTTTAACATTATATGATGCAGCCGTTATCCGAGGTATTACTGTATCATGCAGCTCACAAAAAAAATGACAGGTTTTCCTTATATCTGTACTTCATCCATTTGACCACATGACTAGAGATATGGCATGCAATCTCAGTCTTTTTTTCTGGATAAATATACATGTAAAGGAATATGTACCAATGTGTGTGATATATACAAAACAAAGTGACATCCTTTCTTACATATGTATGTCTGAATTGATGTTATCATTTACTTTTCCATCCTTGCTTTCCTTCAGAGATGGAGGGTGTAAGCAGCTGCTCAGCTCCTTCCTGTTTCATGATAACTAGGACATAGACTTGAATGATAATGAAATGAATAGCTTTTCTGCCAAGTCAGATTGATATTATTTATTCACAATTTGCATTGCAACTGCTTGTGCCACATTTTACCTCACTGTCAGAGCCACATTATTTCATTTGAGTTTGTGATTTCCGGAGTAAAACACTTTGCAATTATCTGATTGAACATGCTGTATTCTAATCTACTTTAATTCACTTACATCAAGTATTTGCAGTGCTTAAGTGTTTCATTTCTTCTTTTTGTGATTTCTTACTTGTATTGCTTAGTACCAGTCACATTCCATGCCCCAGTGGTGTGTGCATGGAGAAACTTCAGAAATAGCTTGGATCAGGTCCCCTGACCTCCCTGGAGGTGGCAGGGGTGCTGGAGAGCTCGAAATGGGTGGACTTTCATTTTTCCATCTGTGCACAGTTCAGCAAAACAACCTGATGGTGAAAATTTTGGTGGACACTGCACCCGCAACCTTGAGTGCCACACATGTACCGGTTGTGCAGCTTATGTGGTTTGCAGACAAAAAGAAGCAGCCAGGTTCTTGGTGAAAAGAACAAAAGCCACGTTACTCATTAGGAGTGCAATATATTTACAATGAAGGTAGAAAACAAATCTAGCTTGACTTCAGCAATATGTACAAAGTTCATAAAGTCCAACACACTCAGACTTTTTCTCTCTTGCCAAGTTAGAGCACACAGCTCTCTGCTCTGCTTACCCAAATACCACCAACAACAGTGGGTAGCAGACCTCATTGGTTGTCAAACAGTTCCACAGTTTAGAGTAGCTGGAAGAAGCTGTGAATCAATTCTCCTCGTACCTCAGTGGTCTTTGGCTGTTCCAACCAAGTTTGTCCTTGAATTGAACACTTTCTAGACTCAGGCATAAATCTTGACAGTCAAATGCACATAGCAGCACTTCAGGCCAAGGGCAGGCAAAAATGCAAAGCCAAAACCTTCACTCAGAAGTGCTTCTTTCATATGCTCAGAGGCTAGCTGAGCAGAGATGACTCAGAGCACCTGGCCATTCTCTGCAAATAGCCTTTAAGCTACAATGGCCATAACCAGATTGCAACATAGCAGGACAGTGCTGCTCAGGCACTTATACCAACACAACCTCTCAGCTTTTGTCTAGTTGCTTTTTCAGAAACAATACGATCTGAATTTATCCTTTACTCTTTTCTTGTAGTTCATTGGGTTTATTCTGACCTGGGAGGCTCATCTTCCATCACAGACCCTACTTTCTTATTGTGGGGTTGGGAATTAGGCTTGAGGAAATGATATATATCAGCTGTATTTCTTCTATCAGCATCCTGTTCAAACAGCATATCAGCCATTGTTCATTGAAGAACTTGATGCTTTTATTTCACTTTCGGAAACTAAGACTGTATAGCAATCTTTTAAACAGACCTGAGCAACCCTGTTGAGAAATCCTGCTGTTTCAAAAGCAGACATTCATTGATGTGCTTTAGGTTTCTAACCTAATTAAAACTCAGGAGGATTTGTAAAGTCAGAAAAATGCCAAACTCCCAATAAAAGGGAAACATATTTATGCATGAGAACAACAAGAATAAGGAAGAAAATAGGTCATTTTGCAAATGCATGCTCTGAGGCCTAGTTAATGGATGACGTGTAAAGATGTTGCAGCTTATGGTTTTCAAAGCACAATAGCCATAATTTGTGATCTTGTGTTTTGTTAAAAATCAGTTGATAATAACTTGGTAATCTGATCTTCATTATGGGTCAATATTGTTCACTAACACTTTTTTCTCATTTTACATCTCTGTTTTACTTCACTTTATTCTCATGCAGTTACAGACATGTTTTTCTGTATTTTAGTTCAAGTTTTAATTCTTGAATTAGTCTCACTTACAAGGTGACAAAAGAGTCTGGCCAGGTTATTCTGCTATGGTAATCCAGTAGACCATATTGCCAGTGACTCAACGTCGAGCATCAAATGGCAGTTAACTAACCTGACAACCCTGAGGGCTAGTGGCCTTGGCAAAGTCGACAGGGAAGTGTGGTGGTTTCCAAGTGGATTAAGTACTACATGAATAAATCTTGATGGAGAGCAGCATCTTCATCAATACTGGCCTGGGGCTGATGAGGACTTTCTGTGCCAAAATGGTTCAGGACCAGAAAGTGACTTGTGGAACTGGATCATTGGTATGGGTGTCACACTGCGATGCAGAAGGCAGATGGAAGGCTACTGCATTATATTCTTGGGACAGCCTTCATGGCTGATTGCCATGATGATCTCCAATATTTGGATAGAGCAGCAGCAGAAGAAGTGGTGACAAATGTCACCTGAATTAATTATATGGCCACCATGGGTTTATTTGTATAAATATTCTATACATGCATGTTTCATCCCGAAATCCTCATTTTAAAAGAATGTGGAATGAGGTGGCAGTCTCCTATGATTTCTTGGTATCAGACCATGTAGCATCCATGATTTCTTGTCATTAGATATGGCAACTATGGCTGATGGGAATGACCAACACCATCTAGAAGATAACATCTGTTCCCATATGTTTTGGAAACTGAGATATACATACAGTGGTCCATACTTGTCCAAACTTGGGAAATTTAATGATACTTGAAGATCAGTTTGGCCCAACTATGTTGTCAAAGCAGGTAGGCCTAGTGCTTTCTTTCAGTTAATAGACTATTACAAGGAGATTATCATTCTTCGTTGGTTCTTCCAAACCTCCAGTCACTAGCCTATCTTCAGTCTGCCTGCGTGCTAGGTTTTAACCAAAGTTCTTGTAACTTCCCAAGATAATAATACAGTTGTACGTCGCTTAAAGAGCATAATGTGTTCCACAGGATTGCTCTTTGAGCAAATTTGCTCTTTAAGCGAAACACCATTGTAAGTGACCAATTGTGACTTCGGGGAGGGGGATTGTGAACCCCGATTTATTTGTTGAGTTTTTGGTTGGTTTTTGTTGTTAAGCAAAGTGACCATTCAGATAAAATTATGCTCTTTAAATGAGTTACTCTCTGAGCGAGGCACTCTTTATGCAAGGTTTTACTGTACACTTATGTTGTGTATGAGGCATCTGTAACTCTAGCTTGTTTTCTTGAACAATAAGATGGACTAGTTGGTTTCTTCTAACACTGAGATTCATTGTTGATGGTGGCAGAGACAAAATCAGATCCTGTTAATGACATTAGGAGACATTAAAAGGTGAAGAACATTCACTACATCCCACCCATGTTCCTCAGCATTTGAGTTAATTCTATAAAAATAGAATACTGGTAAAATTCAAATAATACAGAGACAAATGATCTCTTCATTGGAAAGATAATCCAAACAATATGAAAAGCTTAATGGATGGTGGATTTTAAGCATATATATTCAAATTAGAGGAGGTTCTTCTTGTCATTTCAGACAGAATGTCTAAAGCATTTATTAAATGGATTGCAGAGAAAAGAACCTGTTTCAATCATTCCTGAAATGCAAAGTTGCCAAGGGCACCTATCACTTGGAATATCCAGGCAACAGTCTATAGAAACCCCTGTAGGGTTTGGCACATTTTGGCCTAGATCATCAGTATGTAAAGATTTATCTCCTTTATAAGGCCATGTCCCTCTCAAACCTCTAAGTGCTTGTGCTTCACATGCAACATTACAAAGAGAAATGAAAGTGGGCAAACTAAAAATTCTGAGTACAAGCCATTGGTTAGATTTTTGCTCCTGAAGAGGCTACACTGAGAATTCTGATCAGACCCTGTAAAAGTTACTTTTTTTATGGAAATTCCCTGACTCCCCTAACCAGTAAAGATTCTAAGATATGTACAGTTTTTGAATACAAACAGAAACCTTGAAAGTATAGAATAGTGAGATGTTATGTATTCTCAGTGTCATTATATGGAGTTGAAGTTTGGACATTGACTAAAGCACCGAAAAAGAGAATAAACGTTTTTGAAATGTGGATCTACAGATGGCTGCTAAGGATATCATGGGTTGACTATGTGACTAATGAAGTATTGTGCTGGATGGATAAAGAAAAAGAATTCTTTAAGACATTTAGCAAATAAAGCTCCAATATCTTGGTCATATCAGGAGGAACAACATAAAGTATAAAGTACTCCAACTCACTCTGCAAGGAAAGATCCCTGGGAAGAGAGGTCCTGGACATAGACAGACTTCATGGCCTGAAGAACCTGAGAGACTGGCATGACATGTCCTCAGAAGAACTGTTCCAAGGAGTTAAGAACAGGAAGACTATTGCCATGATGATAGCCAATATCCAGAATGGATATGGAACAACAACAACAACTAGAAGCAAAGTGAAACTAAGGGATTGTTTCTTCAGCTTGGGATTCCTCAGCATAGAGGAATCACTCATGTTCAATGTTTTCAGTATTTTATGCTTCTTTTTATCAGTCCCATTTGCTTTGCCAAGACTTCAATTCTATTAATGATATAACAGTTTGCAAAAGACCTGACACTTATGCCATCACAGCTTATTGTTGAACTGGAAGTTCTCAATTTTTTTTTTTTTACACAAATTTAGGGGATGCAAGTGGATAAAAGAATACTGGAATTCCCTTGAGAGTGGAATAAGTAATTATTTGAGGACAGACTCAACCATGGCCTTCCAGAGATAAACAACTATTTTTCTGCCATAAATCTTCTCAGGAATGACACTGTATGAAGATGACATTTCATCTTCTGACAGAAAGAAAAAAGATTCAGAAAAAAATCCAGTTACTGAAATAGTTACTGAAAGCCTGTGTGAAATGAAAAGGTCTTCTTGAATTAGGATTGCCTCCTCTTTATTTTTCCTTGATAATCTCTTCATCTTTAACACCTATATAACAATAACATACAACATGAATCCTATCCATACTAAAAAATATAGCTGTACCTATTACATAGGCTGAGGTAGACGTTTGTAGAACATTTTCTTGGAGGATTGTCTAAAAGTTGCAAATTTCTTCAAATGGGAGCTGAAAAACACATGATGAAATTATTATTATTATTATTATTATTATTATTATTATTATTATTATTATTATTATTATTATTATTATTATTATTATTATTATTATTATTATTATTATTATTATTATTCAAATGGAGGCAGGAATGTAGAACTGACTTTTTTTCCCCTATTCTTCCTCTCTCCACTCTTTCCTCTCTATGCTGGATTGGCATCTCCACCTTTTCAATATGTGAAGCTTCCTAAAATGTTCTGTGCATTGATGGCAATTGCTGTGCAAATAAATTATCATGAGTATAGGTCTACATAGTCATGGTCCAGAATTGTTTCTAAATTCGCCACCTAGAATAAGAATAAATCAAATGTGGGATCATTTCTGCCCATTAGACAAGCATAGCTCGAGCTGGCAAGTGGTGATTACTTATCACAATTAATGATGCAAGATACATAAGATGAACCCCTATTAGTAGCCAGGGTTAGTTTACAGTCCAAGGTGATATTTGAGGCCTTTTGCTATTGGATCTGCAGATTATTTCTTCCATGATTCTTGTACGCATTCTAAGTGCACAACCTCATTATTGTATTATCTACATTTTATGTCTTCAGCATTTTAACAACAATGAACTTTGTGCTTAATTCCATTATGATTATTTTCAATTGCAGAATGCCAAACAGTAAACAAGAATACATTCTGCTGAATTTATTCTATTGATTTTCCTGTAAATATTTTCATGAGTGTGCATCTGTTTTCATGACCTGCCTTTCCTTTGCACTCTAAATCTCTTTAACAAAAGCAATCTAACAAAGATTACTTTTATAGCTGTCAGCCAAAACTATCTTGTATAGAGGAGACTGGATGAAAATAATATATGGAAGGGGTCTTCAAGCAAGGGATTTCTTAAAATATGATGTCACAACTCCCTTGTCTTGTTGCTTGACTATTTAGGCAATGGTCTCTTTAGATCACCACAAAAATAAATGTACAGGTGTGTGTGTATTTGTCTCTTCACTCAGGTCAGCATGTTGTCTATCCCTAGATTTTATATTTATTCAGTACAGTTCCTAACTATGACCTCACTTTCCGCTGAAGGAGCTCTTGTGGCACAGTGGTTAAACTGTTGTACTCCAGCAAAAAACTTCTGCTGATGTTGTGAGATCAATCCTGATGGGGATCAAGGTTGACTCAGCCTTCCATCCTTCTGTGATCGGTAAAATGAGTACCCAGCATGTTCGGGACAAAATGCTAATTATGTTGTGAATCACCCAGAGAGTGCACTAAACACTATAGGACGGTATATATGTGTAATTGCTATTGCTATTTCTTTTGCTCATCCTCAGTCTCTTTCTTTCTCAGACTGCTCTTTCCAACTTCTTTCTCAGACACAAGACTGAACCAAAAGCTTTGCCAACAGTCCATTCCCTAGTTTTTCTCAGTTAATCGGAAACATTCTTATAAACATTCCATGTTCCACATTCAACACATAGTTACCAAAGAAAGCAAACAATGCATTTCAGAATAACCATGCATCACAGGTTGTTCTAACTGAGGAGGTTTGAGTCGATGTCTGTATACGACGTTCCCAGCTCCATTAGTTGGTGATACTATGAATTGCAACAAAATCTCACATCCAAAATGCAAGAGGTAGGCACATCATGGATGCAGAGAAACAATGTATTTTGTTTTGTTTTTTTGTTTCTGATGTATAATGTAGTATATGCCCCAATCTTCAACTTTATATGAAGAACAATATGCTACATACAAAGATAAAAGCAAAGGCTGAGTTCCAAGTCATTGTAGATGCAATCTAAAGGAAGGAATTCGGGGTCATGGTTGTATGGGAGGTGGATCTCCATGTAATTAACAATGAGACTGTGCAATCCCCCAGTAGTCCTCCCAAGGTGACAGTAGGGCCAGGGTTCCCCAAGACAAACTCCATGGGTTCTGAGCCACTTTCTTTCCTTGCATCAGGTTTTATTAAAGGCACAGTGGCTTCCAAATGGCTCCCACCCCCCACAGTCTCAGACAGTTGAGTTACAGACATTATCTCTTTGGATGGTTCCTGTTTGGTTTCTAAGTTATCATCACTGAAGTTTCCCTAAATCCAAGACCTGGAAGGCATGTTTCATACTGGGCATGCACTTTGCAGTCAAGGCTTGTACAGATAGGTGGAAGGAAGCAGGAATTTTATAATTTATGTGCAGCTTGTACACTGTTTTAACTTTTATGATTTTTAGAGTTAAACATTAAGTTTTAATTATATATAGTATAGATTATCCTATGTTTTAACCTTGATGTAAGCCGCTCAGAGTCGGGTTCACCCGATTGGGGCGGGGTAGCAAATGCAATAATAATAATAATAATAATAATAATAATAATAATAATAATAATAATAATAATAATAATAATAATAATAATAATAATAATAATAATAATAATAATAATAAAGCAGGTTTGGCACCTCCTCATTTTCCCTTCCCACTTGCCTCTCTTGTGCCCTGGCTGCATAAAGAAAGGTGATGTTGCTGAAAAAGAGTTCTCGCCTTCATTGTAGGCACGCAGGCTGGCTGGAGAGTGTACCCTCAATGCCCCCATCTTCTGTGTCTTGCTATTTCTCTGCAACATATGAAAATGAAAAGCCTTTGCCCACTTCTCTCTTGTGAGACCTGCCCCATACAGCTATTTCTCATTAACCAGCTTCAGCATGTTCTGGAAGTCCTGCATCTTCTGGCCCATGCCCTCCCCTTGGCCTCTCTCAGCCTTCCAGCTGGGGCCAGATGGCCCATCAGGCAAGTGCATGGGAGTGCAGACACCTTTCTTTAAACAGTTCCAAATTTCCCCTAACAACACAAAAACTCTAAACAAATTACTGAAGCCATGTTTGTAGCATTTTTATCCATCTAAAATATTCAATATTACTTTTATTAAACTAAAAGTTGCTGTTTGATCCTCTCCCTCATGTTGCAGGATTTATGGGAAATGGGTTAATTAACTCACATATATATGAACTGTCCTGTGGTTAATGATTTCTGTGAGTAAGTCCAGCAGCCCATTGTTCCAACTACTATTAAATCAGTAAGGCATTGTGGAGCTCTCTTTTTATCAGATTTCTGGGGTAAATATGAGAACCTGTTCTGCAATGTTCTAATCAAAATGTTCATTCCAAGATGTCTTAGGCCATTTACAGAAAGAGATGTAATATAAATTAAGGCTATGCATTGGCTTCAACAAAATCTTGAATACAACTTGAAAGAGCCTTGTATGGACTGATTTCTAGGGGAACTTAATTCAAGCACAAATGTCAAATTCAATTCCAGGATGAATTTTAATATTTTCTTTCATTAAAACGTTTAAAGTGATAGGGGAAGGCAAGTTGTGGGAGAGAGTATGTACATGAGTGACAGCAGGAAAGAAGAAAGTTGAGACTTGTTTGGTGACAACCATAACATACAATCTGATATAAGAATGTCACTTCAATTGCAGTACTTGAGAGAACAAATTTTAAAAGTACCAGTTCCCAAAACCTGCTGTTAGTTATATTAAATTTGGCACATTGTAAGTTCAGTCACATCATCAAATTATATATATGTCAACGCAAAATGAAAAAATAAAGCAAACATTTCCCACTCACCCCAGTAGAATTCAATCTAAATTAGATTCTGATTCAGGGCACATATCAAATCAGGAATAACCTAGATTTCCAGAGACCAAAGTGGGATCCATCCCAAAGTGTTAAACTGGCCTCTGAACTGAATTGGGAGTCCTGTATGTAGCACCATTGGATTCATCCTTGAATATTTGGTTAGAAGGTTGTGTGGTATTTTGCTTCTTTGGAAGAACCTACATATAATGTAATATTCTTGAAATATTTTAAAGCACAAACATATTTTTCTGACTTCATTCTTGCACTAATAAAGCCTCATCAGCTATTTGGATTAACCAGAACAATATGCATATCAGGACACCATTATCCTTCTGACTGTATGTGTTTTCAAGTTTTGCACACAAATATGCATCTGTAGGAGGGAAATGAGAACAAAAAATCTTGTTTTGTACAAACTTTGTGCAAAAATGCAAAATGTAGTAGTGAGCTTTCATTTTAGCACTGGCCTACCTTAGACCTGGTTGGAAGCAGTGGTTGAATTATGTATCTTCAGTTCCTAAATTTGTTACAATATTGACATTTAGAAGAAATTATCTGGCCAGTTTATTCTACTATGGTAATAGAGTATACAATACTGCCAGTGACTCAACGCCAAATGTTAAGGGTCAGTTAACTAACCTGATCACCCTGAGATCTAAAGGCCTTGGATGCCGAAGTCCACAGGGGAGGGTGATGGTTCCCAAATGGATTAAATCCCACTTGAATTATTATTATCATTTATTTATTAGTTCAAATTTATATTGAATCCATCTTGATGGAGGCCAGTGCCTGGTGGCTGATGAGGACTTTAAGTACCAAAAGGGCTGAGGACCAGAAAGTGACTCACCAAAATGGATCAGTGGAACAGGCATCATGTGGAAGGCAGATGAAAGACCACTGCATTATATTCTCAAGATAATGACGATGACAATGACGATGATGAATTCAATTTGTATAGCTGCTCAAATCGACTCTTGGCGATATACATAAAAATCACCAACATTTAAAACTATAGAGACCCTTAAAAATTCCTAAAAATCCTGGGGGAAAATTACCTCCCACCCGCAGAAAATAAACAACCTAGTTAAAAACTTTTGAAAGCATGTGTGATCTTCCACTAAATGAGCCAGTGGAGAGTGGTGATTGCTCCCTCTCCACTTCCCCTCACCTGCCCCACCAGCCAGGTTTTTAGGTCTTTCCTGAAGGGAAGCAACTCTGTCTGGAGACACAGTTCAACTGGAAGGAGGTTCCACAGGGCTGGAGCAGATACTGAAAAGCTCTTCTTATAGTGCTAGAGAGGCGAGCCTCTCTAGCAGTTAGTATTTTTAAAGAGCCCCTATGGTCCGCTATAGTGGGACAGGCAGATATCCTTGGGATGATGCAGTCTCTTAAGTATCTTGGCCCACTACCATGTAGGGCTTTGAAGGTAATTACCAGCACCTTGAATTACACCAGGAGGCATACTGGCAACCAATGCAGCTCCCGTAGCAGGGGTGAGGCACGGGCATAATGTCCACACCCCATCACTACACTGACAGCTGCATTCTGAACCATCTTCACCCTCCGAATGATCATCAAGGGCAGAACCATGTAGAGTGCATTACAATAATCCAGTCTGGAGGTGACCAGAGCATGTGTGATCATAAGCAAGGAGTCCCGGACGAGGAGTGGGTGTAATTGGTGAATGACATGAAGTTGTGCAAAAGCCCTCCTAGCCACGACTGCCACCTGCTCTTTGAGCAGGATTCGTGAGTCCAGGGAGACCCCCAAATTAGACACCAGGTCTGTCTGAGGCAAAAGAGCCCCATTCAGCTCCAGAGATGGTAGATCCTGGGATCTCATGTAGGGTGGCTGATCTAATGAACAGCCACCCTTTCGGTTCAATTTCTGGCATTGTTTTAATGTTTTATGAATTTTTATAGTTTTAAGTATGAAGTTTTAAGATGAATTAGTATTATCATAGGCTTAACCTATGATTTTAATCTGTAAGCCGCTCAGAGTCGGGTTTACCCGATTGGGGTGGGATAGTAAATATGAGCAAATAAATAAAATAAATAAAATAAATAACATGGGGGCCCTTACCCACAGCCACTCAGTCTTCTCATGATTCAGTTGTAGCCCATTGTCCCCCATCCAGACCCTTACAGCCTCCAGACACCTGGATAGGACTTCAACTGCATCACTTGGATCACCATGGGCTGAGATGTATTGCTGAGTATCATCTGCATATTGATGATACCCCATGGGAACAGATGATCTCACCCAGTGGTTTCATGTAGACATTAAATGGGAGAGGCGAGAGCACCAAGCCCTATATTAGAGGGGCCTAGGGCTGGACCTCTCACTCTCCAGCCACACTGACTGGGTCTGTCCCCTCAGAAATGAGGAAAACCAGGATCACACTGTGCCCTTGATTTCCAGAAGGATACCATGGTCGATGGTATCAAAGGCTGCTGAGAGGTCAAGAAGAGCAAGAACGGAGGGATGACCTACGTTCCGCTCCCGCCAGAGATCATCCAACAGTGTGACCAATGCAGTCTCAGTGCCATATCTGGGCCTGAATCCTGACTGAAAGGGGTCCAGATAATCCATTTCATCCAGAACCCCCTGTAACTGTCGCACCACTGCCTTCTCCAAAACCTTCCTTAAAAAGGGGAGGTTGGATACCGGCTGATAGTTGGCCATTATTGTTGGGTTGAGCACTGGCTTCTTAAGGAGGGGGCACACCAAAGCTTGTTTTAATGGTGCAGGAAACATGCCCTCCTGCAAAGATATGTTGACTATTTCTCCAGCCCAACTGCCTGTCACCACCTTGGACACCTTGACCAACTAGGCGGGACTACTGTTCGAAGAGCAGGTGGCAGTCGTGGCCAGGAGGGCTTTTGCACAACTTCGTGTAATACGCCAGTTACGCCCACTCCTAGACCGGGACGCCTTGCTCATGGTCACACATGCTTTGATTACTGTAATGCGCTCTACATGGGGCTGCCCTTGGTGACCATTTGGAGACTGCAGCTGGTCCAAAATGCGGCGGCCCGGATAGTGATGGGGTGTGGGCGTTATGCTCATGCCTCACCACTGCTCCGGGAGCTGCACTGGTTACCAGTATGTCTCCGGGTGCAATTCAAGGTGCTGGTTATTACCTTTAAAGCCTTATATGGTAGTGGGCCAGGATACCTCAGAGACCGCGTCACCCTAAGAACGTCTGTCCGTCCCACCAGGGCGGACCGGAGGGGCTCTCTTGTCATCCCATCAGCTAGGGAGGCTCATCTCTCTAGCACCAGGAAGAGGGCCTTCTCTGTGTTCACCCTGGCCCTTTGGAATCTCCTCCCAACGGAACTGCGCCTACAGACAGAGCTCCTACCCTTCCGGAAGAGCTTAAAAACCTGGCTGGCGGGACAAGTGTGGGGACCAAGGTATGTGGGATCCCACACAGGGTGGTTGATTTGAGGGATAGCCTCCCCTGCTGTTGGTTCTATCCTGTGGGGTTGTTTGTTCTGGTTATGTCTTGCTTTTTATGAATTTTTTACAGTTTTAAAATTTTAAATTACAGTAATACCTCATATAACATTAGTATCGAATAACACGAAAATCGCATAACATTAAGGAATCTGGGGGGAAGAATTGCATCAGATAACATTAAGATCCTATGGGATGCTTCAGATAACAACCGCGAAAGCCTGTGTGGTTACAATGTATCTCTATGGATCCCATAGAGGATCAGATAACACGAAAAATCATATAACACGAAGACTTGTGGAACCAGGTTTTAGTGTTATATGAGGTTTTACTGTATTGGCATTTTATTGGATGAGTTTGTGATTGTATTTTTGTCTTGTAAGCCGCCCAGAGTCGGGTGTAAGCCCGATTGGGGCGGGATAGTAAGTGTGAATTAATAAATAAATAAATAATAATAAGACATGGATCTAATGGGCAAGCAGTGGCATGAACAGATCTAAGGAGCCTGTCCACTTCCTCAGGGACAACTGAAGGAATGAATGTTTATTAATTGATTAGTCTTATGACCTTATCAATAACATACAGTGAAACCTCGCATAAAGAGCACCTCGCTTAAAGAGCAGAATTTTCTCTGAATGTTTGCTTCGCTTAACAAATAAAACCAACCAAAAACTCGTTTAACAAATAAATCAGGGTTCCCAATCACCCACACAATTGGTCACTTACGATGGTGTTTCACTTAAAGAGCAAACTCGCTTAAAGAACAATCCTGTGGAACGCATTATGCTCTTTAAGCGAGGTAGAACTGTAACAGAAGAGTTTAAAATCTGTACAATGCAATGGAGTGTAATAAAATACAATTAAAAATACAGTAAAAATACAATATGTACATACCTGAGCTACTTTTAAAGAATGTAAACTGGAGATAGTCCCTTAATACAAGGGACAACTGGATTAAATCGATCTCAGATAACATGGCAAGACTGTGATCTGGTCAATTCCAGACCCACAGTGCCCATGCGGAGGACAAACTTCAAGTGAATCTGGGTGATTTTCTCCATGAGATAATCAGCAAAGTCCTCAGCTGACCCCTGCCAACCAGGGCCAGGCCCCCATCTACCGAGGAGGGACCTAGTCACCTGAGAGTTGCTGGGCAATTGTCTGCAGAGGCAATAAAGGTTGTGAAATATTACAATTTCACCACCTCTATCACCACCAGGTAGGCTCTAATAGCGGCTCTAGCCAGTGTTCGGTTGGAATCACTCTGAGTCTACACCCAGCAGCACTCTCGGCATCTCTTTGCCTGTTTAAACTCCTTCAAATCCTCTGTAAATCCTAGGGATGAGCAGGTCCCACGTGCACGGAGAGGCCATAGTGGTGTGATCATGTCCAAGGCTGCCATCACACCCCCATGCCCAGAGGTTAATGAGAGCCTCGGGCTAGCCGATCCAGAGGAAAACACCCCAGTTCCCTTTGGAATCCTTCAGGATCCATTAGTCTTTATTGCTGATCACCATGACAATTGTCAATATTTGGATTCAGATATGGAAGAAGAAGAAGAAGAAGAAGAAGAAGAAGAAGAAGAAGAAGAAGAAGAAGAAGAAGAAGAAGAAGAAGAAGAAGAAGAAGAAGAAGAAGAAGAAGAAGAAGAAGAAGAAGAAGAAGAAGAAGAAGAAGAAGAAGAAGAAGAAGAAGAAGATATTTTACTCTGCAAATGCTACATATCATACATCCTTTCCTGTTGATACAGTCTCCATAAAGATAGAAAGTGGAATATTTGCCTGCTTGTTTGTGCCTGTATTAGTGTGTCTCCCAGTGCTTTCATGTGCAAAAGCAGGGCAGCAACTTTGACTCCCTAAGCATTTTTGTTATTTCAGACAAAGTTGAGCTTTTGATTTGGAGTGATGAAGCTCTTTAAGGCTAAGTAGTCCAGCAATCCTTCAGGGCATTCTTCACTTCACTGCCTGATTTACTGCCAGCAATGAAAATAAAACCAGGAAAGAATGCTTGCAACAGTGAGATGAGGGTGGTGTAGTGGAAATAGGAGGAGGATAAATGCACTGCAAATACATTGTCCTCTATTTGTTACTAAGACTTCCCTGTACAGTTGTACCTTGCTTAAAGAGCCTAATGTGTTCCACAGGATTGCTCTTTAAGCGAGTTTGCTCTTTAAGCGAAACACCAGTGTAAGTGACCAATTGTGATTTCCGGGGGGGGGGGATTGTGAACCCCGATTTATTTGTTAAGCAAGTTTTTGGTTGGTTTTATTTGTTAAGTGAAGTGAACACTCAGAAAAAATTCTGCTCTTTAAGAGAGTTACACTTTAAGCGTGGTGCTCTTTATGTGAGGTTTGACTGTACTCAAACTGGAATAAGATCTCATTCTTCCATTATTTCTTCTTCCCTTCATCTTACATTAAACACATTTTTCTCTTTTCCATTTATTCCCACAGAAATCAAGTTCAAACTGGCTTCACACTTGATTATGGGAAACAGAAGATCTACACTGGGAAGTTCACAGAGGAGTGTGTTCTTGCTGGTTATATTATGCTATATAACTTGCGATATTATGGACCATGAAGCCCTTCTAAACCTCTCTGTCAAGGTAATCTGGGAAGGATTTTTTAAAGGAGTTCAAATCTTTCTGGAAGTGTTACCTCAAAGACTGGTGCTGAGGAACTAGTGTTTGATATCCTAACCCTTTTTGGGCCATGGGCCAGCCATGTGGTTCAGGGGGCTGATCACTATGGCCCGTGGGCCAGATACAGCCCCAACAGCAATTCATCCAGCCTGCAAAGCCCTCATCACTCCTGGAAGCAGAAGTAAAATGTGCCCGTACATGCCTGTACAGGCACATTTTACTTCCACTTGCGGGAGCAATGAGGGCTTTGTGAGCCAGATGAATTGCTGTCAGGGGTTGATCTGGCCCATGGGGGTATAGTTTGGTAACCCCTACCCTAACCATTGGCCTAAGATGAGGTTTCCAGCCATTTTGCACCATGGGCTGGTCATGCCCCCCTCACACAGGTGAGAGGACCAGAGACATGGTATCTCCCACCGCTTCTGGCACTTCTGGTAGCAGTGGTGGTGGCATTCTTGCCATCTCAGCCATTTTCTCTACTTTTGCAGCTTCCCATGGTGGCAGGAATGAGGGTGGTGCATTTTTGCCACATTTTCAATTTCTTTTGCCATGGTGTTGTGGTGTTTTTGCTGCTTCTGGTGCATTTTTGGTACTAGTGGTGGCTCTGGGATCCTCACCATGGGCCAGATTAGGCCCATGGGCCAGAGGTTGTGAACCCCTGGCCTACGAGATTCCTACAGATTCTGTTTTGTCTCTCATCTTATTATATCTACACATGAAGCCATGTTTTCTCATACTTTGGGAATTTGATGTGTAGTGGACACTGAACTCAATTTCTCCCTTCATCCAAATCTAATGAAGCTAATTCAGTTCTAAACCAGTGTCTGATGTCGGCAACTGAATGGATGAGAGTGGGAAAGCTGAAGCTTTAGGCAAGATAGAATCAGTTGAAAGGCAGATCAGAGATAGGGATTCACCTTGTGCTGGATAGGATTATAGCCCTCAAAAAAACTGAGATTTTCAGCATCATTATACTCCTGGATTTGGCCTTGACCTTGTATGTCCAGGTATTTGTAGGGACCAGGAATACATTTGCACTGTTTAGTGACCCATTGCACTCCTTCCTTGAGATGTCTGATCTGTATACATTACTAAATTGCATTCCATTTAGATTAGTGTAATTTAGTCACTGCTGTGGTTGCCTTTGTATGGTGTTTGGAAACTTCATCTAGTTCAATTTATGTTACAGGGCTGTCAACCAGATCTGGTTACAGGGAGAACTGGAATTTATTCGTACATCAGCTGCACAGATTACTAGCTTGTTTTCAGACCCAATTCAAAGTTCTGTTTCAGACATACAGATTAAAATTCTATCCTGCAGTCTATGCTTTCGAAGAATGATAATGGCAGGGGCTATTTTTGGTAATTAAAATGTTTTCATTCAGTTCCATTGTTTTTTTGAGTTCAAAGTGATTCCCATCACCAGGAAACCATGGAAACTGTAGGACCCAAGGAAGAAGTTTATAATTAACAAAAAATCTCTTCCTGCTGGTAAAGTCAAAAGGTGGCAGTGATTTCCCCCCCAGAGGGGTTTCCACAAAATGAAGGAGAATACTAGGAGTCAGAAAAGTCACAAGACAGTAATATCATCATTGTTCTATAGTGTGGTTATTCCTGCTGGATTTCAGTCATAAAGTCCAAAATGATTTGCATCTAGACTTTACTTGTCCAGCCTTACCTAATCCTGTTGGAAGGAGTATTAAATGGAATCCTATTTGATTTGAGCCTTGCTCATTTAGGGAGGTCTTCCTGACCTGTTCATGTAACTATAGGGATTTATTTTTGTCCTAATTTCTAGCTTTCCTTTTGCCTCACCTCTTAGTTTGCTTTCTTATAGTTATCTATTCTCCTGTCTTCATAACAACATGAAGCTTCTTCACCATCCCTACTGTGAAGCACAGACCTAAGTTTTGTGGGATCAGTTTTCTTGGGAGAATGGGCAGTCAGAAGCAAATGGTGATTTAGCTGATTTACTTCCTTCCCCAGATCCTAGATTAGCCTATAATACAATTCATACCTGAGTTACCGTGGAACAGAGATTAACACAAAGCTGGCTAAAGGCAAACAGTTCATATTTGCATTTTATAGATTAGGTACCTTAGAGTCTTATCACCTGTAACATATGGAGAGGGGATGTAACAGTGATTAGCAGAAAGACAATCATGACATGGATTTTTTTTAAAAAAAAATCTATTATATTTCCTTTTGTTACGCTACTGAAACAGAGTCATAGGCTCCCTAGCCATGGCTTAAAATGCCTGACTAAAGTCTGCTGATTTGTCCTAGTTATTTTAAAAGTAGAAAGGGCTGGATAAACCAGAGTAGGAAAGTCTTTCCTAGTGGGGCGGGGGCATAAATTTAATAAATAAATAATAAATAAAATAAAATCCTTTCTTATGGGCTTCCATTGATTTGTTACAATCAATGTTTATTGATTTAAGTAAATAGCCAAAGCTGAAATACATATAGTCAAAGAGTTATAATAGGATGGAAGACATTTTTGTGTATGTGAGTATCAAATATGCAAATCCTGTTTTGTGTTGTATGTTTCCAATGATATAGAACATTTTCCTATAATCCAGACTTACTTCATCAAGAATGAATAGATGTATTTATTGTGGGTACTAGGTTCAAACCATTTGCTAAAAGCTGTTCTGGTGCATGATTCTTTGAAACAAATGAGACATGCTACTTCAGAGTGAAAGGCTCTAATCTTTTTAAAGAAAGACATGTCTTGTTCTCTGTTTTTTTAACACTTACCATTAAGTGGCTGACATTATATAAAAGCAATAGATTGTTCTTACCCTGAAAAGCTGAGTATGTAATTAAAATGTAAATTCTAGTCTATGAACCTTTGCAGAACATTATATGGTGCAGGCCTGTGTAATCTGCCAGATTGAAAAGCAGCCTCCCAGTGAAATCTCCTTTATTTATGTTATATAAAACTTGGGATGTCTGAGGAATTAAATTCCAGTAAATTTGGTCTACTTCTGGGAGTATCTGCAAGAGAGATCCTACTTTAATTCTAGAACAGATTCCTCAAACCTGCCTCTTGATGTGTTCTTGGACTTCAATTACCAGAAAAGTTAGTACACCTGCTGAGCAGGGCTTCTGGGAATTGAGGTAAAAAAAACATCTGGAGTGCCAGGTGTGAGGAACCCAGCTCTAGAACAATGATGGAAATGTCCTTGCCTGCTAGAGAGTGAAATATTTTCTTTAAGTATAAATCTGAATGATTTGCACAAAATTTGCACAAATGTTGCAAACTGTGCATATGGCACACAATTACAGCTGTTAATGTCTTGATGCAGAGACTTTGAGAGTTAGAAAAATCAGCTGAGTGGTTTATATCTCTCTGATAATAATTTCACCTTTCTTCTGCAAAAATCCTTTCAACCCAGAATAATTTCTGACACAAAATTTTTATTTTCTGTTTGATCAAATAATTTATTTTATCATATTTATATCTCACCCTCATCTAAAGACTCAGGGTGGCTTACAAAATTTAAAACACAGTTAAAAACACACTGATTACAGTCCTTCTGTGATTATTAGCTATGTGTGCTTTGCTTTTAACATTGGGAGGAAATGACCAGTTTTGCACAGACATTTTGAACAATTGTGGAAATCTTAATGAAATCTTGTGTTACTTGATTTGATTCCCAATAAACCTTGCCCTCTCCTATCACTTGTTTTTACTAATAGGTTCTTCTTTATGGAGAGTCTTTCAAAGTAAGAAGAAATCCTTCTTTTTCAGTGTTCTTACCCACATGAAGAGTATCAGATTAAACCAAAACCCCTTCAGTCATGTTTGTTTTCTACATAAAGAAAGTGGCAATAGAGGAAGTTTTAGCGTCTCATCACTTCACTTGCTGAATTCAAGCAAGTAATTCCTGAATGTGGATGTTAAATGTGCTCTAGGAGTTCCACATGATTATTCACTTGGTTTTCTCTTATTAGAGAGAAACAAAACAAAACAGCATAAAAGGACAAAAGACATTACAGCACCTTAAAGACTAACTCCTGTATTTAAATGTGAACATTTGTGGATCATGTCCACTTCGTCAGACATAAGAGTGAGACCTCATTGCATCAATTCATACACATCGGGTATGGAGGCACAAAATGGTTGGCTAGTCTAACAGAAAAGTAACATTGTTGCTTTTTGCAATTGGCAATAATTGAAAATCCCCAGTTGTTATTTAGACTTACTATGAGGCCTAACCCTATTGAGTTGCAAATGGTTGGAAAACAGACTTCTCTTGCAAGCTGATGCATAGCATCCGAAGGATGGGCACAAAACTATCATTGTGGCACTACACATTTGCCAATGAGTTAGCATCTATTGACAACGGTTTGAGTGACTTAGATAAAATTGTAGTATATAACAGCGTGTTAGGTGTGATGGATCAAATTTGATTTGAAAAGGAGGTAATAAAGCAATTTCAACAAGAATACTGATTTCAACATCTCCGTCAAAGCTCACATAACTAGTTTTAAATAGAGAAAAAATGGACTTCATGAATTTGTGATTTCTTTTGTGATCTTTTGTGTGATTTTATCATACAAAGTGCTAGGTTTGTTAAGATTGCACAGATCTCTCAACATATTTGTTTTGTTGCTTTTTTACCTCATACTTTGCTAACAAGTAGAATTATTTTCCCTAATAAAATGTGTCCCACAATTTTAGATTTTTACCATACAATGATTAAAAGCAAATAAACCAACACTCTTATTAAAATAGTGACAATCATTAAAGTATACCAGAAACTAAACATTACTGATAGCTAAAAATTATGTAGAATTCCTGAAGAGGAGTGTTGTTCACATTTGCTCTAAGAATGGGATCTTTCTGGGCCCATTTTTTTTCCCACAGGCTCCAGTCAAAGTTTTAACAAACATGGCCTAATATAGCAGATTTCCTGGTACCTCACAAAAGGTTTAAACTCTCCTTTTCAAAATACAGGCAGATTCTGTAAAATAAAGTGAATATTTTTGTTATTAATATGGCTGCAGTTTTTATTTCATTGAGAATATATAATTGAAGAGCTGGTAAATTAAGTATCTTAGAAGGGAGGGCAGCAATATTAGTTTTCTCCTCACTTTTATATGACATTTATTTGAACAGTAAGGAGAAAAGGAAGAGGTTCCATCTGTCCTTATTTAAGGAAGGAAATATTTCAGAACTTTAGTTCCTATCTTTTTCTGTGTGATCAGCAACAACTTTCCCCCCAGTGTGTCAAGTCTGTCATAAGCTGAGTTTTTCCCATTTTAAAATAACATGGTTTCTACTTTGAGAAGACATTTATTTGGTATTGGTTCAGGAAAAAATGAAATGCAATTTAGAATGTCTAATTGTTTTAAGCCCAGACCAGTCTGTGTGGCTGTGTTCTCTTTAATTAAAAAATCCACATTTTCAGGAGATTTCATTGGTAATGTATGCCACAAAATATAAGAGAACTCCAAAGAAGAATCATCTAATCTAATTAGAATGATTTGATCTGGTTTAACACTATTATGACTTTGGCAAAAGATCCATTTGAAGGCTTGGCAGTACTGCTAACATTTCAGCTAAATTTCATGTAGGATTCTTTAATGCTAAATTGACTTTAAGAGCAATCATGCTCAGAATAATTGCTAAGAAAGAAGAGAGGACTCTTGCGGGAAAGAAAATTAAACTCATATGATGTATTGTTTGAATGTTTAAATTGTTTTTAAGAGAATACACGGAGGATTGACAATTAGATCTAGTCAATAATTCTCAGCATACTTCTACCATTAATTTGGAATTGACATACATCCCTTTACTCAGACATAATTTTCCAATGGAAGTCTGTGGATTGATAAGCAAGCTTTTCGGAATAAGTGAAATGCTGAAAAAGGTCATTATTAAGAGAACAAGAATGCATTTATATCTTTGATAATTATGTATTTAAAAATATTTTACCCCTTTTCTCCTAAAAAGATCCAAAGTAGCATACAGTTTTTAAAAAACTGAACAGTATAAACGCTAAAAATATATTACAATATCTAAAAAGAAATAAGTATATTAAAAGCCCAAAGATAAAAGAAGAACTACAAACACATTGAAACATAACTAACATAAAACAGTTCACATATAAAAAAAACTTTCAGATAGGAAATTACTAAAATACAGCTTGCCTGAACAGAAATGCATGCTTTGAATTTTTTAAAGCTAAGATAAGGCCAGTCTGGCCACCCTTGGGAAGGAGTTTCAGAATCTAAACTTAATTTATGATGACAGTAAAATACAATGGAGCAAACAGGGTGGTAGTATATATTTGGGGACAACCCTTTCTTATCCTTTACAATTTTCTCCTTGTGCAAAGTCAAATTATATTTTATTATGGGGCCTTATTCTAAACTTATTCTAGCACTTTAATGACAAACTAAAATCCAAAGAGTTGTGTATGTGTTTTTTTAAGTACACAGATTAAATTAAGGAAAATGCATATATATGTTCAGATGCTGAAGGTGGTGTAGTGGATAGAAAAATGGTTTAAGACTCAAGAGACCTGGATTTGTGTCCTCACTCAGCCATGGAAATCCACTGGGGATGTGGACCTGGTAAAACCACTCCCCAACAAGGCTGTCAATTATCTTGACAGCTTGTTAAGTTTGCTGTAAATCACTTCTGACTTGAAGGCACACAACAAATATTGAAGGACACATTTACTGGTTCAAATGTGTTATTTCCATCACAGGACCATTTACAAGATGAAGAGGTAAAATGGACTCAAGCCCTCAGAACCAATGGAGGGCCACACAAATCAAAGCACCATCACACTCCTTGGCCACACCTATTTGGAATATGAATCCTCCAGGAGACAAAGTGCATGTCATGGTTTTAAATAGAATTGCTTGAATCCTTGTGGTCCTTTGAGTGAGGGAAGTTCAAAATAAATGCTGCATAGAATAACTGAGTAGGAAGGGGCCTTTTAGGTCATCGAGTTCAACATCTTGCTCAATGTAAGAATCCAAATCAAAGAAGATCCAACAGATGGTTGCTCAATTGCTTCCAGTGATGGAGTGCTCACCTCCTCTTAAGGCAGTTGGTTCCACTGTTCTAGCCATTCAGAGGTTTCCCCCCTTCATGTTTAGTCTATATCTGGCTTCCTTTAGTTTGAGCCCTTTATTACTTGCCTTTCAGAGATTCAAGGAGTCCTATCATATCCATTCTGTGGGGGAGAATTATCACAGTTTAATGCCACTGTGCATCAGGGGTTCAGAAACCACAATGGCTTGAATAAAATAATGGCCTAAAAAGTACTTTGAGGGGAGATGGAACCATTCCTTAAATATTCTAATTATTATAAACTGCTTGCACAGAAAGAGCCTTCTAGAAAAGGTGGTATTTGTGGTATTTTTAAATCACAGTCGGGCATATCTTGGTAATGGCAACCTTGTTTTCCCAGCTAATCAAAGATGATGACAATGCCATGCCTCGCGCCCTCCCGGCCATCCCACCTTAATGAGGTAGGGGCTGGGGGCTATGAGACCTGCTGCCCCCTCCCAATGGACTCCTTCTCTTGCCCGGTGACCTGGGGAGTGGAGACACAGCTGGGCATCCTCCGGGCGGGAGGAGGAAGGGTCACCAGCTGCAGGAGGCAACAGCTGACAAAATCTGTGCCATCATTTTACCAGACTCCTGACCAATGTCCTTTGGCTGGGAAGAGGAATTGGAGTATAGCCGCAGGTGGACGTTTTTGCATTATAATGTTTTCTACTATGATGTGTATTGTTCTACTGTATGATATGTATTGAAACTTATTGCTTTGTTGCACTACAGACCATGGTATTTTGATAGTACTGTAATGTGTATTGATGTGTAATGTGTTCTGACCTACTATATGATATTTACTGTACTTTACTGTTTTGTTATATTGTATGCTGCTGTATTTTTATTTGCACTTTAATAGCGATATTAGGGGACTCTGTGAGCTGCTCTGAGTTGGTTGAAACCGAGGAGAGCAGGATACAAATCTAAAAAAATAAAATAATAATAATAAATCCTTCTCACACTAGGTCAGGTAAAGGGAACTGCAGAATGCTTTTGCAGAAACCAAAAGGTGGCTTCATTTTCACAGTTTCACATCTCACCTAGACACAGAAGAAGAACCACTTATTTACCTAAAACCTCTATTATGGTCAAATATGATTGATAGTACAACAATATGTAACTTTAATCATCTTGGTCATACCACTTTCAAAATGACCTTACATTCCCCATCATGTTGGAGAAAGTCCGTCTCTCTAAAAGGAGTCTGCTGTGTAGATATAGGCTTCCACTATGAATCCTATAACTACTCAGAGTTCCTAGTCAATAAAAGGCTTGAAGACTAAATTCAACAACAGATCGGTATGTATTCCTTAATCTCCCATCATCATGTTTGTTTTTGCACCAACTTAAGGGTCTTTCCAGAAGAGCAAGTATTTGTGGCCTTGGGCAAGTGGCATAAATCAGAGTGTCCCCGCCAAAAAAAAAAAGCCAACAAAATGTTCCTCATTATTAGAACTGTCTCACAGAATTTTGTTGCCTAAGACAAACGACAACAGACCACCTTCCTCCATTCTATGAACAAAAACCAGGCAGACTGGCATTTATTTTATTTTATTTTATTTTTTAGATTTCTATACCGCCCTACTTGGTGCAACCAACTCAGGGCGGTGTACAACAAATAAAATATAAACACCAATAGAAAACAATAATAGAGCAACAATACTGTGATAAAACAACACAGCAAAACAATTACTGTATGGCAATACAATCAAGTGATAATATAACAGTACATCCAACAATATAATATCAAGAGAATCCCATTCAGAAATACAAAATACAAAATAACAATATGATCAGAAATACAACACCCTCTCAACTAATGGTAATATGATATAGTATACAATATAACAACATAACATCAAGAAAATCCTTCCCACAATACAGAGTAACAACAAGCACAGATGTTGCAGATACAGTGTTTTCTCCACTAGCCACAGTCTTCTCCTCCAAGCCAAGACGGCGGGGTCCCGGAGGGAGGTGGGAGCATCCTCTTAGCGCCTGCCGTGCTGGTCCTTTTAACAGCCTCCGGCCAAGATGATGGGGGCCCGGAGGGAGGATGGAGCATCTTCCTCTTACCGCCGTCAGCTGCAGCAAATCTTCTCCTCTGGGCCGAGATGGCAGGGGCCCAGAGGGAGGCTGGAGCATCCTCTCAGCGCCTGCCACACTGGTCCTTTTAACGGCCTCCAGCCGAGATGATGGGGGCCCAGAGGGAGGCGGGAGCATCTTCCTCTTAACGCCTCCAGCTGCAGCAAATCTTCTCCTCTGGGCTGAGATGGCGGGGGCCCGGAGGGAGGCAGGAGCGTCCTCTCAGTGCCTGCCACCCTGGTCCTTTTTACAGACTCCGGCCAAGATGCTAAACCCCCTTCCCCATAACCCCTCAGAGAAGAGGACTTGTGAAGAGGGTATAGGAAAACCCATGTGGCACATACAGCTTTGTTTAGCTTCATTATGTTCATAATATAATGTTCATAACTAAATGTTTTTGAGTGGGGAAAAGTTTATGTGGTCTTGGTACCCCAGAGGTGGGAATGCACTGTATCCTCTATTCAAAGATTAGATCAACCACTTACTTGTGTGAAAAAATGCTATTGAGATAGGGGCTAAAGCTAGTTTTTGGAAATAGTGAAATAAAATAATATAGGTATCCATAATGGGTTATTACCCCCTTCCTTGATAATGAAGACATAAAAGAGTTATATTTCAAAGGTAATGTCACATGTGGGATGGTATTAGCTGTTTGGGGATAAAAAAATAGTGTATTCTAATTATATTAATTATTTTCTTCTTCTTCTTTTGCCATATCCAAATCCAAATATTTCTGATCATCATGACGATTAGCCATGAAGACTGTCCTATGAATATAATGCAATGACCTTTCATCTGCTGTCTGCATCACAGCATGACACCTGTACCACTGATCCAGTTATGTGAGTCACTTTCTGGTCCTGAGTCCTCTTGGCACCAAAAGTCTTCATCAGCCCCAGGCCAGTATTGATGAAGCTGCTGCCCTCCATCAAAATGGATTCAAGTGGGATTTTATCCACTTGGGCACCATCACCCTTATATTAATTATAAGTGGATAGTTAAACCTCTTTAAATGCAAATGTTCCAAGGATGAGTAAACAACACACAAATTTCCAGGCATAAGTGGGGACAGAAAGATGAAAAATGACATAACATAATATAATTGCACAGATTGTTAGTTCCCATGAATTACAGACAGCCTTCCCTGTCTTGGCACTTCCCACAAGTGCTGGATCACTGATTTCATCATCCTCAGCAAGTGATCAGAAAGTGAGATTTGTTCACATTTGAAAAGTGACATGTTTTGGAATGTTAGACTCTGAAAAGAATACTTTTGCAGGAGACAAAAACAAAAAAAATGTGCCATTTGCTGTCAAGGTGTCAACTGAAGTGTTCTTTGCCATTCCCTCTGGCAATTTCATAACTTCCAACATTAGTTATTAACTATTTACTAATCCAGAGTTAATAGGATGGCAATTTAACATGTTTGAATTTTTCCTCACCCAAGGTTTATGTAAACTTGTTAGGATTTGTGGTTCCTCATCTATGTCCTTCAGGACTGGAGCCCTCAGCCTAGAAGTCTTTCTGGACAGGACCCTCACTCTGCTGCATCTGCTAAGCCCCACCTAAGAGCCCTGGGGAAGTTCCTGGACCTTCATAGACTCCACCTAGATACTTCTAGATGGTTTAGCTATATAAGAACTGGTCCTTCCTCCCAGAAGTTGCCTCAATAGCAAAGATCAACAGACTTCTGGTTCTCCTGCATTGTACCTGATTCCTGTTCCAGAAAAAATATCCTGCCTTTTTCCTGCTCCTAAAGACTCCTTACCCTGTTCCTATGGACTGTTGTTTTGCCTTGCCTGAATTCTTGCTCTTGGAATTCCATTCTTGCCTTGCTCCTGCCCTTGATGATTCTCTACTGTGTCTGCTCTCCTGGTGGACCTGACTTCTGGCTTGTTTGGACTATGTTTTTGTTACCTGGACTAATCCTGCATCTATAGTTTCACTTGGACTCTAGACAGGGATTTTGTTATTGTTTGGCCTGCTACTTGGTTGCTCTTTGTTCTGGTGTCACCTGCCATCGATCTGGACCCTGACACACCTGATGAAATTGTGGAGTAGCATAATGGTAACCAAAGCATGATAAAATCTTTACTATTATTTTTTCCATCTGAACCCTGTGTTCCCTGGTGATTTTACAAATCTAATGTCTTCCCAATGCTACATTTCTAATATTTTATCTAATATAATAAAACACTGGAAACAGTAATATCTACTTTTCTTTTTTCTTTACAATCATGCTCTGTAGTGAAACCTTAATCCAAGAAACCTTACTGAGTGTTTTGATATTAAACTAGAGTTTCACATTTCCAGAAATATTATTTCCTCACTGATCTATGAACAGCACCAAGGACAGGATGTAAGATCTGTATGACAAGCAAATTTCCACCCGAAGAGATTTAAGAACATTTCTCTCCCTTTTAACAGGACAAAATGTGACAGTAGAGAGATGACAACTTCAGACTAAAGGAACCAGTTAGAAAAAGAAAATATTTAAAGCCATTTGGTAAATTGCTATGTTCATTTTTTGAATCCATTACTATTGTATAAAATAGACTGTGAAACAACGCTTAGTCAACTATGCCCAATTTTCCAAGCATTTGAACTCATGAATCATTGTTTTATATTGTAAAATAAAATATAAATATGTCAGGGAAGGAAATGAGTGTTGGAACATGGTAATTTAAGTCACCAGACTGTCAGCTCTGTAGGTTTTATTTGTGTTCATTATTTTATGATCATGCAACAACAACAAAAAATCATTTATATCAGCTCTGTTTTATATCTTTTCTTTTTGTTGGGAAGAGCAGCTTCTACTGTTAAATAAAATTGCAGTTGATCAATACCTGGTGACAAAAAAGTGAAAAGATTACATAATGCACTGTGCTATTCAACTTTCTTTTCAACTTCATTTGAAGAAAGGCTAGTTCTGTTTTTTTCTAAATTGAGTCAACACAGTATTACCTTGTTTAGATGAATTCATTTTTTATCAGAAAGTTGTAATAAAAAAAATAAAAAGGAGCATTGGAGGACACAAATTAGAAAGGATATCCAAGCCTCCAATTTCAGGAACTTTCTGTTCTACTAGTACTCAAATATTCTTATAGTTATCTTCACAAATAATCTTAGATGCATCACTGCTTATCCAGTTTCGAGATCTGAAACCTATGGTTCATCTGTCAAGGATTACCCCCCAACACACACATTGATTTCTTCCATTATTTGTATCTGACAAATGAAACCACCTGACTGTAGCTTTGTCTAGACACTCATTTTGTACATTACAGTGCACATGTTCAACTAGTATGACTCAAATTTTCCCCTGCTTCAAACAAAAAAAAAGTACTTCCACAGAGGAACTATGAACAAAACTGCCAAAAAGCAAGAAAAGGATAGTAAAAGAAAGAGTTAGTATAATGGTCAATGAGGATAAATTGGCAATTGCTCTGAAACAAATTGAATAACTTTTAATTTAATTTATAAATAGGAAAGGATTAGCACAAGTTTACTGGTTTGTAAAAATATTATAGTGATAAAACTGCAACACAGAAATGGCCCAGCTCCAAGTTGCTGGTGGTTTACATGGTATAGTGGTTTTCAAAATGCAAAATTTTGGCCATTATCACCATATTAAATGGAAAGTGTATTTTCATACACATTGACGTCTTCATCCTCCAAAGTAAGAACCAGTAACAGAAATATTTACTTATTAAACTTATACACCATCAGGAAATTTGGAGTTTGTCACCTTCATTAATGAGCAGATGAGCTCTCACATTGACTATGTGTCCAACACTAATTTGAGTTCTCTTTCTCATCCTACTCTTACCACCAAAGACTAATGACTGCACAGAGGGGATTAGATCATTTGATTACTAAGTCAACTAAACACTAAGTCAACTAAATAAGATACACTTATCAGCATTGTTTACTGAAACTCATGGAGCCTAGTGCTGTGTTTCTTCCAGTGGTGGTAAGGTAGCTGAGAATCATTACAGAAAACTGCAAGAGCCAGCTCAGCTGTAAGATCCAAGCATTTCTTCACTGTTCCTCTTTGTGGGAGAAAATATTCTGCCCTGTATTGTCAGTTGAAATGGGTACACTCAGAAGTCATAAGGAGTGCTATCACATCACTAGTAATGAAATATTTTTTGCAGTCATATTTACTTCTGTAAATATATTCCAATTCTCAAATTGCATATTTTGAATTGTAATAATTTGAGGGTTAAAAAAAGACAGAGAGAAAAATTGCAGAGAAAATTCCAAACTAGCATAGTCACCCATCCATACCTAGCTCATCCACAGCTTAAATGCCTGTAAATTCCCCCCCCCCCCAACCGGGTGTATTCTTTTTTCCATGCACAAATGCTTTTGTTTTACATGAAATGAGACACCTTTGTCGTCTTCTTTCATTTTACTTTTTTTGCTCACATTTCAAAGCAAAAACAAGGAAACAGAGAATCAATCTAATCCAAAAAGAGGCAACTCATCAAAAACAAACACCAAAATATACGTATTTAGCAGAATAAATACACAGTAAATCAACAAAACTACAATTTAATAAATCATTTAGACAAAGTGTATCCCTCCATATGCAAATAGAAAAGAACAGCAAAATTACACAAATTCTCAGCCCTCTGTTTCCAAGAATAAAAAGTAAAAATCTTGCAGCCTTACCACTCTTAGCACACTGTGTAAATTGGAGCCAAACAACACGCTCCTAAGATATAATAATAACAAATAAAAAAGAGTACAATGGCCAAAATCCTATAAAAATTGTCATTAATCTTGATGCCAAATTACAACATGTTGTCAGTGTAGGCCAGTGATGGAGAACCTTTTGGAGACTGAATACCCAAACTGCAATGCACTTATTTATCACAAAGTGTCAACACAGCAACAAGAAGGAAGGAAACACTCCCATTGGGCTTCTGGGCATAGGGGCTAGGTGAACTCTGTGCAGGGAGGGAAAGAGAAAGGTCTTCCGCTGGGCAGAAGGGCAGATGGGCAGAGTCAACTGCATGGGTGCTCACAGAGATGGCTCCAAGTGCCACCTCTGGCATGCATGCCATAGGTTTGCCACCACTGGAGAAGACATTTCCTGTTGCATGCTGAATTGAGTTGGTTCACAACACAAAGCCTATGCTGACCTCTTAACTTGAATTAAACCACTACCAAGATTTGCATGGATTACATTATGTCAGTGGGCATAACAAATAGAATTTGGCTCAGTATAATTGAATCAGCCAATTAAAATGTGTTGGAAAAACAAAATGGTCTTGAGATGCTTAGTTGTACAGTTTAGCCTGGCCTTACAACTCACTTAACTGAACATCTGCCATGGCTTCCACAACTAAGATCTCTTCTTCATTAACTCATAACAAAGTTGACAAATTTGGAGAAGACATCAAAGTCACATATAAACTGAGGCTGGGAATGGTGCTTCTCTAGTTCCATGGGTTTCAACCAATTTATGACTTTAAAGCAGGGTTGAGAAATATGAGCTACATGAGCTACATGTGTGTCCCAAAGCTGTTTTGTGGTTCTTGAAAGCTCCTGAGGCATTTTCTCCTTCCCACAACAAATAGAGAATTGGATTTTCAGTGGTAATGGTCAAATCCCCTCTCTTTAGAAGAAAATCTAGTTTCCCCCCCCCCCCCAATAGTTGGGTTTTCTTGAAATGAGAAACAATCTTCTTGTCACAGCTTGTTTCATGTAGATGGGACTGGTGTACCCCTCTGCCCAAAAGTCCTGGATGTGGTGTAATGTTCCCAGAAACTCCTACTTTAAGCATTCAGATTGGCAGTAAATAGGCAGTCTACTCCCTAATTCAGAAGAGCAAAATCACTGGTAGGAGATTTTGATTCTGGGAAAGAGTGTTGTTTCAAGTCAAGAAGCTTCTCTGTCATGACCATTTGTAAGCTGGCTTTTGCCACAGGGGAGTATGATTGGGAAACGGCAGCACATAATACAGTATAACCTCAATGGTCGTGCGCTAGCAGCAGTTGCTGCTGGCGCGCGCTTTGCCCTGGTTCCCCGGATGGAGACAGCATCGGGGGCGAGCTTGAAGGGAGGAGTGGAGTGATGCCCTTATTTGGGCATCGCACAAACAAAGCTTGTTGTCTTTTGCTGTTAGCTTTTGGCACGGTTGGCTGGCTTCTCCGGAGCTCCAATTTTTAGTGGAGCTCCGTTTCTCTGCCTTGTGGTATTTTCCTGGCTTTTTGTGCCTTTTAGTTTAATTTTTGAGGCTGCTTTTAGCACGATCCCCCCCCTCCTTGCTCATAGAGATCCCAGCTATAGCCTGGGTTTTTTTTTTTTCCTAATTCACTTGTGTATCCTCTGTGGCTTAGAGGTTGAAAGCTTGCCTCGTAAGCAGAGGGTCTGGGTTTGATTCTCCGGAGGAGAGTTTAATTTAGGAGGCAAGTGGGAGCTCCAGTTTTTTAGTGGAGCTCCGTTTCTCTGCCTTGTGGTCTTTTTCTGGCTTTGTGTGCCTTTTACTTTAATTTTTGAGGCTGCTTTTAGCACAACCCCCCCTCTCTGCTCATAGGGATCCAGCTATAGCTTGGGTTTTTCCCTAATTTACTTGTGTAACCTCTGTGGCTTAGAGGTTAACAGCTTGCCACGTAAGCAGAGGGCCCGGGTTTGATTCTCCAGAGGGGAGTTTAATTTAGGAGGCGAGTGGGAACATATATAATTCTACTAGCTCTGCTAATTCCTGCTTTTTGCCTTGCCTGCCGGCTTCTCTCTTTCTCCTAGCTTGCCTTTTTGTTTTTGCCCTTATGGCTCCCAAAAAGGCTCCTGCTGCGCGGCCCCGGCGGCCCGCCCGCCCACCGCCTTCTTCATTTGCCAGCCAACGTGCCAGGGGTTTGGAGGTTGCTCCGATTAACCCCAGTGTTCTGGTGGAGCGCTTGGCGGCCCTGGAGAGGGCCGCGGGCCTCGACCTTGTTCCGGCCATTCGCCGCTCGGCACGCCATCTGTTCTGGCCCTCACCCAGCCAGTTCATGGCACGCCATCTGTTCTGGCCCTCACCTTCCATCTGTTCTGGCACGCCATCTGTTCTGGCACGCCATCTGTTCTGGCCCTCACCTTCCATCTGTTCTGGCCCTCACCCAGCCAGTTCATGTTTCCGCGCTGCCGGGGCCCGAGGCAGGGGGCGGGACCAGTCAGGCGCTAAGCGCCCCGCAACTGATTCTGCCCCTTCCAAAGGGGCCCAGCCTGGTCCGTCTTGAGGTGCTCGAGCATTGGCTCCGGGTCTACCCTAGGCGCGGAGATGCTACTTACCTATCCCAAGGTTTTAGTTATGGTTTCCGGATCCCGGTTGTTGGGGACCGCCGGCCCCAGGACGCCCCTAATCTCCAGTCCATTGTGGGTCTGGAACATGTTGCCCAGGCCCAAATTTTTAAAGAGGTCTCTGCAGGCAGGGTGGCGGGTCCTTTTGTCCACCCACCTTATCCCAACCTCAGGGTGTCCCCGCTTGGGCTTGTGCCCAAGAAGTCCTCGGGCGAGTATCGTTTGATACACCACCTATCTTATCCCGAGGGCTCTTCTGTCAACGACGCTATACCGGATGGCCTATGTTCTGTACGGTATACGTCTTTTGACGAGGCGGTGACCATGGTTCGATCCTGTGGTTCGGGAGCTTTGTTGGCAAAGTGTGACATTAAGTCTGCCTTTCGCCTTCTCCCGGTCCATCCGGACGACTTTGAGTTGCTGGGGTTCCGCTTTGACGGCATGTATTTTGTCGATAGGGCTATGCCTTTTGGGTGTTCCATTTCGTGCGCCGCTTTTGAACGTTTCAGCACTTTCCTTCATTGGGCGCTTGTTCGTAGGACGGGTGCTGACACGGTAGCGCATTATTTGGATGATTTCCTCTTGGGGGGGCCAGCTGGTACCGGAGGTTGTTCACACCTTTTGCACTCTTTTCAGGAGCTTATGAATGAGCTTGCTGTTCCTCTGGCTCCTGAGAAGACTGAGGGCCCTGCCACCACCCTGACCTTTTTGGGCATTGAGTTGGACACAGTCGCCCAGACGTCGCGGTTACCTATTGACAAGGTTACCCGCATAGTGGATAAGATCCTACATCTCCTTGGCAAGCGCAAGGTTACGCTCAGGGAGCTCCAGGAGCTCCATGGGCACCTTAATTTTGCCTGTAGGGTGGTGGCCCCTGGCAGAGCCTTTGCACGTCGCCTTTGCGATGCCATGGCAGGTTTAACCAGACGTTATCATCGTACTAGGTTAACACGTGGCATGCGTGCTGACCTTTCTGTTTGGTTGTCCTTCCTTCTGGATTTTAATGGGGTTTCTTTTTGGCGTGCACAACTAAAATTGTCATCTACTTTCCAGGTCCACTCCGATGCATCTGGGGCGTTTGGCTACGGCATCTATTTCGCTGGACAATGGTGTTGCGGCCCTTGGCCCCAGCGATGGCACGGCTCTGGCATATTACGGGATCTCACCTTTTTAGAGTTTTTCCCCATATTGGGTGCACTTACTTTGTGGGGTTTGCAGTGGCGGGATTCGGACGTCACGTTTTGGTGTGACAACGCTGCCGTTGTACAGATTGTTAACACCCAGACGTCGCGTTCTCCTAGGGTTATGGTTCTGGTTCGCGAGTTTGTTTTGTCCGCCCTACGGCTGAATATTGTATTTCATGCCCGTCACATTCCGGGTAATGACAATTCCATTGCTGACGCCCTGTCCCGCTTACAGATGTCGCGGTTCAGGGCGTTGGCCCCTGGGGCACAGGAGCATCCTTCCATCCTGCCGGAATTCCTTTGGAACCTTGGAGGGTAGAGGTGAACAGGGCCCTTGGCCTCTCATTGTCCAGCCGTACACGTTCGGCATACCGACTTGCCTGCCAGGCATTTTCGGACTTCCGGGCAATTCATCGACTTCCGGATATTTGGCCTATCCCCGTTCCACATGTTCTGCAGTTTATGGTACACCTGCGTGGCTTGGGCCTGGCCCCCCGCACGATTCGTGGCCGCCTGTCTGCCCTGGCGTTTGCTGCCAAGGCCAATGGTCTCCCGGACACTCTTGGGGATTTTCGCATACGCAGGGTTCTGGAGGGCTGGTCAAGGGAGCTTGGTCCGGTTCCTGACTCGCGCTCACCTATTTCACCTGATGTTTTGCGGCGTTTGGCTGCGACTTGGCCCGGGATCTGCTCAGACGCCTTTGAGGCGACGTTGTTTCATGCTGCCACTTCCGTGGCCTTTTTCGCCGCCCTTAGGGTCGGCGAATTGGTTCCTGCTTCCAGGACCGATCGATCTGGCCGGGCCCTTGCGGTTTCGGATGTTTTGGTCTTGGATTCTTCCATTCGCCTGACGATCCGTTCATCCAAAACGGACCAGTCCGGTCGTGGTGTTCCCCTTTTGCTTCTCCGCTGTAGTATTCCGGATATCTGTCCTGTGGCCGCTGTGGCCCGTTACCTGGCCATTCGTCCTGATGTACCGGGCCACCTATTTGTGCATAGGGATGGTACTCCCCTCACCCGATTTCAATTTTGGAAGATTACCAGCTCAGCCCTCGCGGCTCAGGGTCTCTCGGGTGTCCGTTACTGTACACATTCTTTTAGGATAGGTGCAGCTTCCACTGCGGCAGCATTTGGCTACTCGGCGGCCGACATCATGCAGATGGGCCGTTGGGCATCAGCCTGTTTTCGTTCTTACGTTCGCCCCTTTCCTGTCTAGCTACCTCGCTGGCCGCCTGTTTCCTTTTTGTTTTCCAGGTTTTGCATCTTCCTCCGTTCGTGCCCGCGTCTGGATCATAGGGCACAGCTTCGTCTTTTGGGCTGCTCGCCATGCGGCTTCCTCTCCTTGTGGTCTGCACCTGGGGCTTCGAGACTTGGCCTTCATCTCCTGGCGTGGTTTCCGTGGCATGTTGTGGCAGAACCTTCTGCAGTTCATTTCGGATGCCAACCGCTGTGTGCCACCTGATATTCTCCTCATTCATTTGGGGGGTAACGATCTTGGTCGGGTCACTGGTGTTGGCCTTAGTGTGGCGATTCGCCGAGATTTGGCCCTCATTCACCAGCATTGGCCTTCTACCAGATTTATCTGGTCGAATATGGTTCCACGCGCCCTTTACCGTGGTGCTGTGGACCCTCGCAGAGTTGACCGTGCCCGCCGTGGCGTCAACCGGTCAGTGGCACGCTTCATGGCAGATGAAGGCCTGGGTACGGTTGTGGAACACCCTGGGCTCAGGGTTGAGAACCGATCCCTTTTTCGCCGAGATGGGGTGCACCTCTCGGATGCTGGCCTGGCTCTTTTTGTGACTGCCCTGCATCACGGCCTTAGGCACGAACTTTTCGTGTCCGGGGAGGGGGGGCGGTGAGTAGTGTTGGCTCCTCCCCGTGTGGCGGGTAGCACTGGTAAGGAATTTATTGGATCCCTATATAATCGGGTCGGGACGCATTTGAACAGTCAAATGTGGCCCATGAACTAGGGTCTGCCAAGCTTGACAGCTTGTAGACCCATAAAATAGTTCATCCGGTGGGAGTCAGAAGTCAAGCAGGAAGAAAACACTTCTGACATAGGGATAATTGGGAATTTATTTTACACTAAATTTAGCCAAATTATTATGCAAATAGTAGAGTGGATTATAATATCTTATATAACCTTACCAGTGCTACTGCGGCCCCTTTTGCAGGGCAGTTACTTACTTTAACAAAGTTAACCAAGTTTGAAGATACAAGTTAATAAAGTGGCCCAATTTTTATACCAAACTTGAAGTTGTCTGTCTCCTTATTACGGGGGTACATGGGGCAATGGTCGTGCGCTAGCAGCAGTTGCTGCTGGCGCGCGCTTTGCCCTGGTTCCCCGGATGGAGACAGCATCGGGGGCGAGCTTGAAGGGAGGAGTGGAGTGATGCCCTTATTTGGGCATCGCACAAACAAAGCTTGTTGTCTTTTGCTGTTAGCTTTTGGCACGGTTGCCCACCCTCCCTCCCTAATCCGCAGTGTGATTATTTTGGTCGCTTCGGGGCCGGGTGGGAATTTTTGCTTGAAACCTGATTGGCTCTTTGGTTTCTTGTAGTTTTCGCCCACCCCACACTGCTGTGTACGGTCGAGATGTGGAGGATACCTTACGGTCACTTGGCGGGTAGCACTGGTAAGGAATTTATTGGATCCCTATATAATCGGGTCGGGACGCATTTGAACAGTCAAATGTGGCCCATGAACTAGGGTCTGCCAAGCTTGACAGCTTGTAGACCCATAAAATAGTTCATCCGGTGGGAGTCAGAAGTCAAGCAGGAAGAAAACACTTCTGACATAGGGATAATTGGGAATTTATTTTACACTAAATTTAGCCAAATTATTATGCAAATAGTAGAGTGGATTATAATATCTTATATAACCTTACCAGTGCTACTGCGGCCCCTTTTGCAGGGCAGTTACTTACTTTAACAAAGTTAACCAAGTTTGAAGATACAAGTTAATAAAGTGGCCCAATTTTTATACCAAACTTGAAGTTGTCTGTCTCCTTATTACGGGGGTACATGGGGCAATGTATGACAGCTTGCTTAAGACTCTGCTCTTTTTACAACAATAGATAAGATCTCTGTAAGTAGCACCAACTTGTTTTATAAATACAATATATAATAATGTTGCTTGTCCTAAGAAAACAAGAAAATTCATTTGAAAACATAGCTAACAGTTGTCAGGCATTTCATGCATATCTTTCCAAATACAGTAAAACCTCATATAACACTAAAACCTGGTTCCACAAGTCTTGGTGTTATATGATTTTTAGTGTTATCTGATCCTCTATGGGATCCATAGAGATACATTGTAACCACACAGGCTTTAGCGGTTGTTATCTGAAGCATCCCATAGGATCTTAATGTTATCTGATGCAATTCTTCCCCCCAGATTCCTTAATGTTATGCGATTTTAGTGTTATTCGATACTAATGTTATATGAGGTATTACTGTACCTGTAACTTGGCCTCAGCTGGTCCCCCCCCCTTACGATGCCTGTTAATCCCACTTCACAAGTCTGAGCTTTTTTCTGATTCTTCTATTGAGATTTTTTTTTTTACTTATTTATGTGTCTTCCATCCAGAAGCAATATAAAGAATATTATCACACCCCAGAAATATCTTGAATGTCTAGTCTGCAGTGAGCTTCTATGGATCTTTAATTCTGGATAAATCCTTGAAAGCTCTCACCCTTGGGTATGCATGTCATGCCCTTTCTTCCCATCCTTCTTGCCACCACCATTTGCAATGGAGAGAAGTGCAGGCCTTCCATAACTAGGGAAACCAAGCAACCATATAAAGACAAACATAAAATCAAAACACTCCAACAGATTGGAATGTGAGGAAATCCCTACCATTTGATGCCTTCTCTTTTCTAGACAGAGAAGTTCAGGTCAAGGACCCCTGAAAAAAGATACAGGAAAGGGGAAAACAGAACAAAGAAAGCAAAGAGAGAGGGGAAAACCCTTTCAATAAATCAAGGAGAACGGTTAAAGAAGGTAGATCAGGTACCTAGACAGTAATCCACAACAAAGGGCACCAGCATCTCAGCACATAGTAATTCCTTGAATGAGGAATTATGGGGGGGGGAGCATTCTTCATTGGTTTACGGACTCTTCTAAAGAATTCAAAATGCCTCTTCCCCCAGATGCTCACCACCTCTTTACAAAAACCTTCATGTTAGTACTGGATGAAAAATGTATCAATGATTTGACATACAAGGTGAGAAAGTTTACATACAAAGGATGAAAAAAGGTTTGACATGTAAAGAGTGAGAGAAAGATTGTAAAAGGTAACATAAAAGAGACAAGGAACTTTCATGTTTCCCCTCATTTGTTAATAGGAATCATTCAAGCCTCAGAGACTCTCTTTCAAAGATGAACAAACTAATACAAAAATAATATATTGAAAAAAGACTATCTCATCTTTCATATATTATGTTATGAATTAGGCTTTCCATTTCTTCTTTTAAGAGGATTCTTAATACTTATGTGACAGGTAGTACAAAACAATCCTCTCTACCTCAGAAATAGTTGCATTTATTGAAATTGAGTAGAGCGGATGGACAAATTGTTGTTTCTTTTTCTTTCTTTTTGAGAGTGAGAGAGAGGGAGAAAGACAAGCAAAAGCTATAGATCATATATTTGGGACGTAAGAAACATGAACTTAATTTTTTAAAAGAAATTTAATGCAAGATAAAAGCTTTCCCTGTCTCTAGAGCCATGGTCTTGACCCTTGCCTCAGGCAAGTCTTAGTCTAGTCCATAATAACATCTAGCTGTGGATTTATGCCAGAAATAATGTGCTTTTTGTAGTCAGAGGGCATGAACTGAATGTGGAGAAAAGGTAATTGCATTATTCTCTCCCCACCATGAAATAAAGAGTAGACACAAAAGTTTTGGTCTTAGACTTGGGTCACAATGTATTGAATTTATTTGAAAACCCTGACCTGTGATGGGGGCATGGTAGTGTTCTGAAACCTAGTCCCAGAAAAAGGGAAGCTACTCCATTGCTTGGACTGGCAAATCCTTAGCCCTTGTACAGTGTGGAGTCTTGGCAGCTATTGTCTAGGCTGGCTGAATCAGAAAGACACCCTTGCAGGCTTTTCCAACTCAATTTCTATGAATGGATATTGGTCATACAACAGAGCTGTCTCATGGTGCATGGATAGATATTGGTTGTACAACAAAGCTGTCTCATGGGGCACCCTAGATGCCCAACTGATTCACCTGAATCATGTCAAGCATCTAGTGCTCACCTCATCCAATGATGCCCTGTGGGAATCACCCTAACACAGCACTATCTGCCCAAACTAATTGTGACCCATTTAAACAGCACCACCACTATGAAAGCCCCAAAAGCCTTGTAGCTACCAGAGTAGGATAGGAAAAAATGTAGCTACCTTGTAGCTACCAGAGTAGGATAGGAAAAAATGATGTGATCCCAAACATTTCTCTCCAGCCCCCAAATGCAACTCATATAGCACCTTAACCTGCAGGGCAGATGGGCAGGTTGTCTGAAGAACGGAATCAAAGAGTCCAGAACTGGGGCAGGCCAAACCCTATTCACTTATAATAACCCACTTTCTGTCCTCCAAGGAGTGATGTAGGAATGTGTCCTGGTGGCACAGTGTTTAAACTGCTGCCCTGCAAACAAAATGTCATGAGTTCAATCCTGTCCAGGGCTCAAGGCTGACACAGCCTTCCATCCTTCCGAGGTCAGTAAAATGAGTACCTAGCATGTTGGGGACAAATCTTTTAAGCTTCTTTTTAATCTTTAATCTTTTAATTAGTTTTAAATTGTTTGATTGTTATTAATGACATGTTGTAAATCGCCCTGAGTCACTTCGGGGAGGAGGGTGATAAACAAGCATGAATAATAAATAAATAAATAAAAGGTTTATTAACTTGTGAACCACCCAGAGATTGCACTAAGCGCTATGGGGCAATATGTAAGCTGCTTTGCTTTGCTTTTTCCTCCCAAAGTGTTGCTTCAACAGAAGGTAGAACATCTCCCTTCCCTTTCCAGGCTGAATAATGTCCAAAAATTCAGAAGGGTACATTTTCTCCAGTTTGCTAATTGGAGTCTGCATCCCCCCACCCCACCCTTGAGCTGCATATGTCAGAAAGCGGCAGTGGCTGCAGCTGATCCAGTGTGTTACCAATGTGTCACTCCCATGCACCAATAGCAAGTGAGTTATTTTGCTTGTAACAAGGAATATTCAAAGGCTAGGAGAGCATCTGGTGACAGTTCATCTAGTTAGCATTCCCTCAGCATTACATGGGAGATGTATTATCATCAATCCAATGAGGTGAATGGCCATCACATTAACTTGTTCTCAAAATGTCTGTCAGGCTTGCTGATTAAATCCTCCTAGCTGTGGCTGAAAGCCAAGACTAATTATTGAAGTTGATAATATCTTTGACCCTTGCTCCTGGAACATATGTTTTCTGGCTTGTTGTTAAGGGGAAATGCACAAAAGACAAAAGGTGCATTGGCATTTATTTTGAGCTGAGATAAAGGAGTTACTAGGTTTATTTTGTTCGTTTCAACATGCACAAGGGAAGTTTCTGCTTCTATTGGCATTTTGCTCTCATTCACAGGATCAGGATCAACAGTACGGTCCATTATTTCTGGCTTTTTAATCTTTAAATCTTTAAATCTTGATTTTATATTGTGTTTTTATTGTGTTTTTAGGTGTTGAGAGTTTTGTTAGCCGCCCTGGATCTTTTTGAGGAGGATAGCATAAAAGTTTGTTTAAATAAATAAATAAATAAATAAATAAATAAATAAATACTTCCAGCAGCATATCTGTTGTATGTTCAACAGCAGAAGTTACCTAGTATCCCATGACCAGCTGTTGATGACTAGGATGAATCCAATTGCTATGGCCAGTGTACTTCTGCTAGTCACAAGGAGAATAGACTGCTTTACTCTATGGTTAGTATACTACTGCTGACCACGAGCAAAGAAAACAAATTGACTCCATGGGATTTGCATAACTGTTTGCCTATCATTGAGCAGTTGAGTCAGTGGCCAAAATCTGGTTGCTTAGTATAGTAAATCACATTAGAATAGGCTCATTAACTCAATGAAGTTTTAGTAAGTCAACATTTCTTTAAGCTCCATTGATTCAAATGGGCCTACTCTAGCTGTGTTGTGTATATTCATTTGAATCAGTAGACCTTGCAAAGGAGTTAACTCACTACATTCTCATTGATTCAATGGGTCTACTCTAGTACAATTTTGTAAACTAAGCAAAAGAATTTGGGCTAATGAGCCTACTCTCTAGGTGAGGCTAGCAGCCAGATATTGGGATAGTTCATTAAGATTCTGTTTGAAGCAAGATCCAGGTTTATGAGATAATTTCATTTAAGTTTATGCTTATTAATATTTTAGTAAAATGTGCAGACTTATTCATATTTAGATTGCAAAATAATTAATATTAGTAATATGGAAAAATCTCATCAGTGTCTTATTAATTGGCTGAATCAGTCTGTCTGAATAGTGAGAGACAGCCTAATGAGGATTCTATAATCCCTTTAAAATACTTGACTCCAGAGTAAGAGTGAAACAAAACTATTTTTTTCTCACCATGCTTTGTGCACACATCACAGTCTGCCTGGCCAGTGGGTGACATTCTCTAAATGACTAGAAAACCACAAGTTGTGCTGAGTATCGTCACAGAGATGTTAATTCATCCACACACTCTTCGCTGAATAATGACAGCAAGGAAAGGTTTTGTGTAAAATAATTACACTACGCAACAAAAAAATTGCTATTGGGTGAAAATAACGTGATTGTTATATAATAGGGTACGCTGATTCTGATTTTGTAATCAGAAATGTTGTAGGACGTCTGGATTTAAAGTTACAGCTGAAAATCAGATGATGATGATGATGATGATGATGATGATGATGATGATGATGATGATGATGATGATGATGATGATGATGATACCGCCCTACTCAGTTGGACCGACTCAGGGCAGTTCACAAGCACAGATAAAACAGCAAGTTCATAGACACAACAGGTAAATATATAAAAAAAAACAATCAGTATCAATACCACAAAACATCTCAACATCATTACAGCATCAAACATTCAATAGGCATCAATTTCAAGCAACAATCAAAAATGACAAAACTCATGAAGATTACACAAGGCTTTCAGAAAAAAAAACTAAGCAAAAAACTACTAAATCTCACAACAACTGCCAAGCTTCTCTGCTTGGCTGCAGGTGTTCTTAGCAGCATGAAAAGTCCTGCTGCCGTTGCGGCTTTTAAGCCCCCAGCCCAGGTGGAGCCTCCGGGGACAGGTTGGAAGAGTCCCGGGGCTGGACGCTGTGGCAGCCTCTCATTAAAAGCCAGTACATGGGTCAATATGTAGCTGCATCAACGAGCCGTGTTTGTGTGTGTGTGTGTGTGTGTGTGTGTGTGTGTGTGTGTGTGTGTGTGTGTGTGTGTGTGTGTGTGTGTGTGTGTGTGTGTGTGTTCATCCATCAGTCTGATTCGGAGGTGACTAGAGAATAGTTCATGCTAGTGTGGTTCTGTGTTTTATTAATCAGCAGTCGCAGTAACATGCATTTAAGTGATTTCGTATAAAACGATTTGGTAATTCAGCACATGCTGATTCAGTAAACGAAAGATGAATAGGCACAGCTGTGTGAATTGTCTGGACTGCTTTTGCTACATTTGTGGCAAGTATACGACGTCTGACCAACAGAAGAACATGTCCAGAAAGCTACGTATAGCTTACAAATATTACTTCGGATGTGAAATCAGAGAGCAAACAAAATCCTGGGCTCCTCATCTCTGTTGCACCGTCTGTTTACTCCGGCCTAACCCAGTGGTTAAACGGTAAGCAAAATCGAATGCCTTTTGCTGTTCCCATGATTTGGCGGGAGCAGAAAGATCACCATTCGGATTGCTATTTCTGCTTGACCATCATATCCAGGTACAGCAAGAAGAACAAGTCATAAATCGTGTATCTGGATTGTCAGTCCGCTCTAAAGCCTGTGGCGCACGGTACAGATTACCCAGGACCAATTCCTCCTTCATCCGATGCAATGAACAATGAAGAAAGTGATACTGAAGGTAATGACAGTGACGCTGGAGCTATGGAATACACGAATGATCCTGACAGTGACATTAAAAAGCCACATTTGATCAGCCAAGCCGAATTGGATGACCTGGTTCACGATTTGTCCCTGTCGAAAGAAAAGTCTGAACTGTTGGGTTCCAGACTGAAGGAGTGGAACTTACTCACAATGACAAGAATCACTACATAGTGAAAAATTGGCCACCCAGAAATTTACCTGTAGTCAGACAGCACAACGTTCAACATGTACCTCTTGTGGATCATAATAAGATTTACCTACCTCTACTCCATATCAAACTGGGTCTTATGAAACAGTTTGTTGCAGCGACGGAGAAAACAAATCATGGTTTACAGTACCTAAAAGACAAGTTTGGAAAGATGAAAACTGAGGCAAAATTGAAAGCAAGAGTCTTTGTTGGACCAGAAATACGAAAGTTGAACCGATGTCCACAATTCAGATTGGAGCTCACGGAATGAGAACTAGCAGCTTGGAACACATTTGTGCTTGTCATGCACAACTTTCTTGGGAACCACAGAGCAGACAACTATGCAGAAATTGTGGACAACTTGCTAACCGCTTTCCAGCACCTCGGTTGCCGAATGTCACTAAAGATGCATTTCTTGCATTCGCATCTCACCTTCTTTCCGTCAAATATGGGAGCCATGAGTGACGAGCACGGTGAAAGATTCCACCAGGAGATGTCCACGATGGAAGCAAGATATCAAGGCCACTTCAATCCGAACATGATGGGGGATTACAGTTGGTTTTTGCAGAGAGCAACAGAAGATGTTCACAGGCGGAAAGCAAGAAGCTCTACACAATTTAAACCAAGCCATTGTCAATCTTAGTGTAACTAAGGGTCCCTGACTCATTTCAGAGGTATATAAACATTTATAATTCACTTCTTAATTATAATATTTAGTGTTTTCATCCCAAAGTACGCACATTAATTTCCCTAAAATTTCTCACAAACCCTTTTCAACATAGTTAATAGCATTTTCCTTGATAACATTTACATGTACACAACTTTTTTTCCTGACATGCCAGAGCAAATCTGACTGCAGTTCTGTATTCAGCACATATGAATTACTATAAGAAACATATTTTCAACCCAGTAGCAGGGGATTTTTTTTGTGTGTGTAATGTTATAGTTCCATGCTAAATACAGAAACACATACTTTTTAGTGGGATGTAGCCAGGCCTCATATGCCCAGACCTGGGCTTTAGAAAGCCAAACAGGCTTCCAAGTCTCTTTTATTTCTAAACTATCTTTTTTGGAAACTTTAAAGGCCACTTGGTCACTTCTTCTGACAATGTTGGTTTGTTTGTTTGTTTGTTTACTGCTCCTGACCTGTTCTTTGTGACTTCTGATTTTAAAAAAATGCTGCCACTTTAGGACATGGATAAATCACCCTTGTTTCATGTAGAACACAAAGGGACTCTAAAGTCTGTATTTAGAGAACTAGGGAATCACATTTAGGGCTGCAGTCTGCCCACCCTGTAGCTAAAGCATTCAAACAATTTATGATTGGTAAAATTATTTTATTTTCTTCCATATTCAGACATAATTAGTCTCAGGTAAAAATGTAAATCCTTGCTTACCTGGATCTCCCCAATCCAAATGAGGAAAAATACATTTGACAACTCAAATGCAAGAAACGAAGGCTTTTTATATTTGTCTGAGGGAATTTGTGTTCCTGCAAGTCAGAGTTTGGAGCATTTCTATAAATGTGCCACATTTAGCTGCTGCTTTGCGACATGGACTATTAAAAAGTTGAAGCACTCTTGCTTTTTGCTGCAAGTTTGTGTGCGCAGGAATCTGATCTTATATCCTTCAGTCTCAACAAAGGCTAGCCACAACGCCATTGGTATGGATAAATAATACAATGACTCATGGATAAATTAGATTACTAACATATGCCTGTCTATATAATATACATAGTGATAGCAGTTACATTTATATACCTCTCCATAGTGCTTAGAGCACTCTCTGGCAGTTCACGGGATAATTAGCATTTTGCCCCAACATGCTGGGTATTTATTTTATTGATCTTGGAAGGATGGAACACTGAGTCAACCTGGAGCCTGTTGGGATCATACTCAGATCATGTGTCTCTCAACCAGTGGTAGGCTCCAAAAATTTTTACTGCCACAGTGTGGGCATGGTATGGTGGGCATTGCTCCCAAATTAGGACTACTTTATTTCAAAACTTGGGTGGGTAGAGACCACATTGCCAACATACACTGGATCATGGAGAAAACAAAGGATATCAGAAACAAGTCTACTTCTGTTTCATTGACTACTCCAAGGCCTTTGACTGTGTGGACCATAACAAAATGTGGCAAGTAATTAAAGAGCTGGGGATACCAAAACACCTTATATGCCTCATGAGAAATCTGTACATGAGTCTAGAAGCAACAGTTAGGACAGAATACGGAATAACAGAGTGGTTTGGAATAGGAAAAGGAGTAAGACAAGGCTGCATTTTATCACCCTGCTTCTTCAGCTTATACACAGAGCACATAATGCACAATGCAGGGATGGACAAATCACAATTTGGGATCAAAATTGCTGGAAGAAACATCAACAATTTGAGATATGCAGATGATACCACCCTAATGGCAGAAAGTGAGGAAGACCTAAAGAAGCTCCTGATTAGGTTGAAAGAAGAGAGTGCAATATTTGGCTTGAGACTCAACATCAAGAAAACAAATATAATGGCAACAGGCCCTATCAGTCCCTGGAGAATAGATGGGGAAGAAGTAGAAGCAGTGACAGATTTTACTTTCTTAGGATCCAAGATCACTGCAGATGGTGATTGCAGCCATGAAATAAAAAGGTGACTGATGCTTGGGAGACAAACTATGAGAAACCTGGGGAATATTGTTAATAGTAGAGACATCACCTTGCAAACAAAAATTGTATAGTCAAAGCAATGGTATTCCCGGTGGCAATGTATGGTTGTGAGAGCTGGACCATAAAGAAAGCTAGTGCAGAAGAATAGATGCCTTTGAAATGTGGTGTTGGAAAGAAGTTTTGAGAGTCCCCTGGACAGCAAGGAGAACAAATAGGTCAATCTTAGAATAAATCCAGTGGTGGGCTCAAAAAAAAAACATACTACCACACTGTGGGCGTGGTATGGTGGGCATGGCCAGGGGAAGTCCAGCATTGTACCAGAATTAGGACTACTTTATTTCAAAACTTGAATGGGCTGGGCTAGCCAGAATTTCTGCTACCGGTTCTGGTGAACTGGTGCAAACCTACTGATGCCCACCACTGGGCAGTATCTATCTGAATGTTTATTGCACTAATTGGGGCTCAGCCATTCTGATATGTTGAGGGAGTGTTCTGGATTTGTTCTCAAATTTGTGTAGATATTGTGCAGGCAAGCATGACACAATCAATCATATACCATCAATTTTGGGAATGTGTTGGGGCTTTAATAGGAAGTTAACAATAAAAATATAGCAGCTAGTCTTTAAAGTGCTACAATGGTTTTTATTGTGTTTTGTTTATTTTGTTTTGTTTTCTGATATACAGTCAAACCTCGCATAAAGAGTGTCTCACTTAAAGAGCAACTCACTTAAAGAGCAGAATTTTCTCTGAATGTTCGCTTCGCTTAACAAATAAAACCAACCAAAAACTCACTTAACAAATAAATCAGGGTTCACAATCCCCCCCACAATTGGTCACTTACAATGGTGTTTCACTTAAAGAGCAAACTCGCTTAAAGAGCAATCCTGTGGAACGCATTATGCTCTATAAACGAGGTACAACTGTATTTCAAATGATGATACTTTTTTTCAGATGTAGGGGAAACTCACTCTTCCAAAGTAGCATTTTACTCTATAAACAGAAACATCTGCCGAGAAAATGACAAAGAGATAGCAAAGGTTGACAAAGAATTCAAAGGTGGACATGGTGGGTAGGTAACTCTTGCAGTCAAAAACATAGTTTCCATAAAACTTCCCAGTAAAGATTGCAAAAGGACTTTGTTCCTGGTAATAACATAGAAAAGCAGCTTGAATTGAGAAATACTTTGTTCTTCTTGGTGCTACAATAGTAGTGGCAGACACTGCCATTTCTTTGTTAATGTATCAACAAGGAGAAAAGAATGAAAAAAAGCAGGGAAAAACCCAAGAAAAAGTAAATACTATTGACAGTGGCAGAAGCAGGCACTGTCAATTATTTCTGGTGCTCCAACAAAGAGAAAAGAAGGAAAAGAGCAGAAAAATGAGGGGAAAGGGGAGCGGGCAGGTGCTATTGTGATCTATCTAATCAAAGTCTATGCAAGGGAAAAAACACATTTGTCTGTCAACATTCTCACACGCATGAAATACTGATTGTGTAATGCAAAAGTGGACATATTATTCTCCACTCTATCCATATAAATATTTAAATAAATGCAAAAGAAGGAAATTCAAGAAGACAATGACTAGCCTAAAAATTGTACAGAACTCTCCCTAATGTAATATTATTGCCTGAGCAGCTGCAGAGTGATATATTCACTCTGATGACCCCTATATGAGTCCTCTACAGTGTCTCAGATGTTAGATTAACCATTACAGGGCTGGCACTTCATTGATGCACCATCGTTGTTCTATGTTACCACTTTCCCATTGTGCTTTAGTTTTATAATAAGTATTGTAGGAGTACACTTTCATGGCCCACTGGGATGGTTGTTTCCCCCCTCTCATCTCTGCAGCTTAGTGGTTAAATGCTGAGCTGGAGACTGGAAGGTCGGGTTTCAATATCTGAGATCTGCACTTGGGGAAATGAAAGGAACCTCATTTGGGTGTCCCCTAAAAGTCCTTTCAACCCAGAATAATCTCTGACACAAGATCATCATCATCATCATCATCATCATCATCACTGCAAAAAGGCTCAGACACCTCTGATTTCATCCATTTACCACTTTTCTTCACAAACAGTGCATGCCTCTAGTTTTTACCAATAGCTACCACATCAACTAGGAATTATTGTTTGGTAAACAGTAGTTAATATTGCTGTACAGTTAGCAATATCCAGGGATACAGTTGTACCTCGCTTTAAGAGCATAATGTGTTCCACAGGATTGCTCCTTAAGTGAGTTTGCTCTTTAAACGAAACACCATTGCAAGAGACCAATTGTGACTTCTGGTGGGGGGGATTGTGAACCTCGATTTATTTGTTAAGTGAGTTTTTGGTTGGTTTTATTTGTTAAGCGAAGCGAACATTCAGAGCGAATTCTGCTCTTTAAGTGAGTTACTCTTTAAGCGAGACACTCTTTATTTGAGGTTTGACTGTATAATGAAATCTTATTTTTGACAACATTCATAGCAAGCCAACCTGTTAAAATAAGTCAGCATTTTAAGGATTCTTCAGTCCACCTAGTACTAAGTGGATCTTGCCATGAGCATCAGGTTGAGAAACCATGTGGCTTTCTTCTATGATCATTTCTATAATTTATGCAAAATATACTTTTCCCTGAACACAAGATCTCTATTATTCTTTTTTTGCATAACTAAGTTTGCACACATGCAAGAAGAATAAGAGAGCAGAAATATTGATTTTAAAAGTACCCATCTAAGGCTTCTACTTGTACTAGTATGTACAACAAAGCAACAAAGCAAAACCTAGTCTTAAAAATCTCTCTGAGGTCAAGACAAATCTCACCATTTTTCTTTTCTTTTTTGTTGTTGTCATATTTGCCAAGTATGGTTGAACTAAACCTAGATTTACATCCTAGTGACACATTTGCGACTATTATTAACTCAGAGATGTTGGAATTATATATTATATCTCCATATTCAAGACTCCCCAATAGTTGTCACTTCAGTTCCTCCCTTCATGTGAATAATGAAATAATTGTCTAATTAAATATGATTGAACAACTATAAAATAAAATAAAATCCCCAATATTTTCTTTTAAGATTATATTTTTGCAGTAAGGATAGTGAGAGAGTGAAGTATGGCAAATTATAACGATCTCTGTATATTTCTTTGTGTGTGTGTGTGCTCTTTATTAAGTCAAATTCTGGTGGAAGCATACAATTTAGGAAGAAAAATGTACAGTTGAATAGCCTTTGAACACACAGTGCTTCGTTTAATAAAATTAGTTTGTCACTGAAGAATTATTGAGCATTCTATTCTATGACAAAGTTTTTGTGTTGCTGAAAGAGACAAACTAGCTTTAAATGAAATATGCCAACAAAAAAATTCCTTTTTAAATCACTATGAAATGTAGTTGAGGCAAATAATAATAATAATTTGCATAGGAACAAAGAACACTGTTAAATTGTGATTTATACTTTTCACATAATTGCCTACTAAAATGAATGGAAAGCTTTATTCAGTATAAGTAATGGGGAAAGGGGATGGGCAAATCCAAATTTCAAATATTACCTGGCAAAGTATTTTCTATTTGAATATTGCCTCCCTACATTTCTTCCGGCTAGGGTATGGTTATGCCAAATTAATCTGTCACCATTTACAATCTTGTCTTTGTATATAGGGGATTAGTTTGAATAAAGTAGGAGGGAGGAGCAAAGTATGAAATCCAGAAACCTCTCAGACACAAGGAGCCTCAAATGAAGACGCTGCCCTAGCCGTGCGGGTGGCAGCTTTTGCCGCCCTGACTGTGCGGGCAGCAAAGGATGTCTCCACCCTCCCCCAGACTCGAAACACCTGTCTGAGGGGATAGAAAAAGGCCACCAGCAGGAGCCTTGGCCAAAGATGGTGCCCCGGCCATGCGGGTGGCCTCTTTTGCTGCCCCAGCTGCTCGGGCAGCAAAGGATTCTCCGCCCTCCCCTGGACTCGAAACACCTGTCAGGGGAGATAGAAAAGAGCCACCAGCAGGAGCCTCAGTCGAAGATGCTGCCCCGGCCATTTGGGTGCCCCCTTTTGCCACCCCAGCTGTGCGGGCAGCAAAGGATGTTGTGTCCCATTGCTCAAACATTTGTGTTTTCCCCTTCTTGTTTTGTGATTTTCTAGTTCTATATTTTATATGTAAGCCACCCTGAGTCGCCACAATCTGGTGAGTGGGCGGCTATATAAATATGAATTATAAAAATATAAATAAATAGTTTGTGTCAAAATTTCACCATATGAGCCGATGGAACTGTCGGTTTAATTTATTTGTGAAATCTTAACAAAGATGGTTGCTTGTTGTCATTTAGTCACATAGTCGAGTGTGACCCTTTATTATTAGATTTATATACCACCTTCCTGACCAAAAGGCCACCCAGGTATTTGTGATTAGAGCTGGATCTTCTCTGCTCAATCATTCCAGTTAATCACTCCTCTTTCTCAGATTTGTGTGTGTGTGTGTGTGTGTGTGTGTGTTTCTTTTTATTTTTTTATTTAATTGAATTGAATTTATATTCCACCCTACTCGCACAGGCAACTCAGGGCAGATTACAACCAATCAAACATACAACACATAGTTAAAACTCTAAAAACAATTTAAATCCATTTAAAACAACCTCTCATTCCTTTAAGTAAAGGAGTAAAAGAGTAAAAGAGAGGGAGGGTAAGTATAAGGTGTTAAATAAGATGTTAAATAAGCCAGTGGGGAGGAGTCAATAAGCCATCATTAACCTACACCATACCTGCCAGCCAAGTTTTCACACCTTTCTTAATTCAGTGTTAGTCTATTTATTTATTTATTTATTTATTACATTTTTTAATACCATCCATTTGGGAGATTTCCCACTCTGGTCAGTGTACAAACTAACATCAGATAATACGACAAAACACACACAGATCAAAAACAGACCAGTCAACAAATATGTCTCAAAATAAAATAACTGGTGTCTGAAGGCATTGGGGATCATCTTGACTGACTAATGTATAGCTAAAGGGACAACATCCTGAAAGGCCTCCTTGAATAAGAGAGTTTTTAATTGCTTTTAAAAGATAGCCAGTGATGGGGCCTGGCACAGCTCCACTGGTAAGGTGTTCCACAGTGTTGGTGTCTACTGTATTTCCAGTCAACATGATTGAATTGAAGGTCATGAGACTAAGCCTATAGATTTAAATCTTCACTTGTCATGTTTTCATGGGAAAGAACAAGAAAAAAAATGAAACTTTTCTTCCACTGCTGGATATTTTCTGCCAACATTGCCTAGATTTCTTACATTTGAAGAACATTTTTTGTGCAAATTGCATACTTGTGTAAAAGTATGATCACTGATGCCTCGTTGTGTGGACTTCTTCCCCTGAATCTTTTTTTTTTTAATATAAAACTTTGCTTTGTAAAAATAGAAGACACTAGTTTTGTTCAGAGACATTTTCCCCAAAGTGTAGAAATCTCAGTATGCTCCTTGCCTAGTTCCTGCTCTTGGGGGTGAAAAATCTGATTGTAGTTCATAAACATGGCTTGCCAATATATTCTGCTTTGACATGAATAACAGATGAATAACATAGTAACGAAGGAGAGAGGAACACTCTTCTTATCCCTCTCTTCTTCCCTACAGCTTTATCTAAGATTGTACATGGGGCTTATGAGATGCTTACTAGAAGCTTATCATGGGTGGGACATAAATGTATTCAAATATATACAGCACATCTAGTAAATTTACCAAACTGGGTGGTTTCCAGCTAAAAAAAGACTACAAAAGAACAAGTAAGATAATACCAACTAATACTAACAGAGAAAAAAATGTCAACAATATAATTAAAAATAGTCTAATAAAAATATGCAGCAGCGTGGTGGAAGTAAGGATTCAAAGATGAAAGGGTATGCTAGGGGGAAATCCAAGGGTCATGATTATTAATTATTTAATTAATATTTATATCTCATTGTGCCTCTAAGGATGGTAGGGTTATTGTTATAATTCCTCCACCTGCAACTAGCAAAGGTACCACAGGCCAGCAACCAATAATTCACACATGTCTGCTGCTCATTTGCATTACCTCTATCGGTCATCTGTTAATTCTTCATTAATGATTAAGATTTGAGCTCCATATCATATATGGCTAGTGACTATGTTGTAAACATTTCAGAGAAAATATAATAATAATGAAGCTTTCAATGAAAATAAGGTTTAAGAATGCATTAGACTATTTTAGCCATGTAAAAAGGTATGAATACATAGGTGGGATGCTTTAATAGCTGCAGGTGGTGAAATGAAATTTGATTGTTGAAAAATTCAATTTCATTACCTCTGATTTTCCTCTGTTCTCCTAGCCAGGCTAATTATATCCAGATGAATCCTACCGCTCTTTCATGCCACTTTTGAGACATTTATTTTATTGCTGCATGCCTCTGGATGTTTACAAGTTCAGGCTTCAAGCACAATCAAAATCTCTCCATGCCAGTTTTGTGAATATGCTGGGACCAACTGAAAGAAATGATCCGGCACCATTAAATGAATTATTTAAACTGTTGGACTAGTTCTGCATAAATATTTACATAAACCTCGGCGATGAGCAAATTGTCATAAGGCAAGGCCTCACAAAAATGGGGACGAGTGAATTTTGACAGGAAAGCATGGGATGTGACTGAGGAACAAAATGAACAATAATTGGATTAAGCATGTGCCAAAATAGAGATACGAAGTGATTTCCTGAGAATGCTGAACCAGGGCTTTATCTGGAGCCCAAATAATCTGGAGAGTGAAAATGAGCAATGCTGAAAACTTGCCTTTGAGAATGCAGTAGGGTATTTATGCAACAGAGTGAGTCAAATAAAATCATGTTCTTAATTGTATTCTCCCCTAAAAAAATTATTATTACAAAAATTGACAAGTGGAACTGGAGTCGATGTTGGTACCAAAAGACAATGGATGTTAAAGATTTCTAATTTGGTTGTGAGAAAGAATATCTTGCATTTATGAAGAGAGCTATTTAAGTTCTTTCTTCTCAATGCTTAATAATTATATTTGCAAAGGTATGATGCTTGGTTTGAAGAGCTGAGCTGTCCAGGTGACTACCACAGGTTAGATGTTGTCCACATCATTTCTGCTGCACTCTCAGCTACTGCATAATGGGAGTGTAGGGAGAGAAGCAATGGAAGACTGAAATATTTCTTATTTGGGACAAGGTGTGTTTCTCTTCTCCTGAACTGAATTGTGGAGTAATGACTGAGATGTGTGTGAGGTACTGCTTGAGTGAAGGTCTATTTTTCTGCCTCTAACTGAAAATTCAGTTAGTTACCGTTGGGTTTCTAGGTAGAGCAACATGCACTCAGCACCATTCTGCTATCCTTGCAACATCCCTGACTTTCTGAAGTTTACCTGTAATGATGTGTACAGAGAGTTAGTTAGTTGTTGGACAATTTGTCACACTTATTATAAAATGTACCACTTAAGGGTAGGCATAAAATTGTGAGACATTGCTTCAAAAAACCTAATATTGGTTTCTTTCTAAACAGCTAAGTATGAGAGCAAAATTCTGTATGTGTCTACTCAGAATACCCATTGAAGCCAGCAGGGTTTACTTTAGGTTAAAGGCTACAGAACTGCAGGCTAAGCCATCTATCTGCAACTAGTACTTTAGTTCACAAGCTTTTAACACTAAGTGCTTTAAGTGTCCTTCAGTAATGGATTCACAAATGAAAATGAGACCTTTTTCCTGCTGCCATTTCTGGAAGCTACATTTAGCCAAAGCAACACTCTCAGGTTCAGAATTCATCTATTAAATGCATTCAAAGTGGTTGGTAGTAGTGAGGCTGTACAAGAAAGTTAGTGGATGCTTATTTTTGTAGCTTATTGCCCTTGATTTACCCCTTCCTTCCACTGTCATATTTTAGATCCATAATTCCCAAAAGTGAGTCCTAAATATAAATGGACTTTTAACTATCCACCCCCAGAGTCTGTAAACATTAATTGTTTGCTGAAGCTATTGAGACTTGAAATCCAACAACTTTTGTTGTTGTTGTTGTTCAGTTGCACAGTTGATTATGACCCTTTGCGACCCCATGGACCACTGTCTGCCAGGCACTTTTGTCCTCCATCCTCCTCCTCAACTCACTCAGCTCTGTGCCCATTGTCTCTACAATACCATCTAGCCATCTCATTTTTGGCCACCCCCTTCTTCTTGTGCCCTTCACCCTTCCTAGCATCAAGGCTTTTGCAAGTGAATCCTCTCTTCTCATTTGATGTCCAAAGTAGTTTAGCTTCATCTTTACTATTTGACCTTCTAAGGAGCAGTCAGGTTTGATTTCTTCTAAGATTGACCTATTTGTTCTCACTGTCTAGGGGACTCTCAAAACTCCCCTCCAACACCACATTTCAAAGGCATCTATTCTTCTGCGCTTTCTTTATGGTCCAGCTCTCACAACCATACATTGCCACTGGAAATACCATTGCTTGACTACACAAATTTTTGTTTGCAATGTGATTTCTCTACTTTTCACTATGTTCCCCAGGTTTCTCATTGCTTGCCTCCCAAGAATCAGTCTCCTTTTTATTTCATGGCTGCAATCTCCATCTGCTGTGAGCTTTGATCCTAACAAAGTAAAATCTGTCACTGCTTCTACTTCTTACCCATCTATTTTCCAGGGACTGATAGCGCCTGTTGCCATGATCTTGGTTTTCTTTATATTGAGTCTCAAGCCAGCTTTTGCCCTTTCTTCTTTCAACCTAATCAGGAGTTTTTTAAAGTCCTCCTCACTTTCTGCCATTAGGATGGTATCATCTGCATATCTCAACAACAACTTAGGTAACCTTTTTATGTATACTGTAACTTCTTTGAGTTAAAATTCTTTTAACTTTATATTAGATATGTGTTGGGGGAAACTATTGTTTTGCTTTCATTATGGGATCTTCTGTGGGGCTTCTCTTTTTTATTTTTGGTCTATTTTGGGTACAGTTTCATTTGGTAGAGCTTCAAATTCTTGCACACTATTTTTCCCTTTCTAGATCGTGACATTAGAAACAATTTAGCCCTTCAGAACCCTTAAAATTAGTGCAAGAAAAGCCAGAACAAGATAACAATCATCCAGTGTCAAAGTGAACAACAAAAAAGAGTACATGAGACAGAAAGATCAATAATCCACAGACCAATGCAGCCATTAATAGTACTTTAAAGTTCACATATAATCTTAGAACTGCAGAGCTAGAAGGGATGTTATGGATCATTAAGTTCAGCACCTGTCAAGGAGGCAAAGTGAGGAATCCAATTCCCAACCATGGCTCCCCAACCATAGACCTAAAACATTGAACTGTGCGGCAGTTCTAAATTTATCATTACATCCTCCTCCTCCTCAATTAATCAGCAGAAAGGAGCAGAGGTAAAAGAAATCACAATCATGATAAAACACACACACACTAAACTATGTGGGACTAAAAAGACAAGTTTCCTTTCCAACCACTTAGATAGTTTAGGTCCAGAAGTGCAGACTATAATCCATCAGATGAAGGCCAAATGGACAGTCATTCCAGGCAAAAAGAAAGGTAGTATGGTTAAGACATTGATTGTATTGAAAATCATTGAATTAATGTGTTATTACATTATGTTATATTGGATGTATTTTTTTCTACTTACAATATTGTAAGATGTAGTTTGTAATTTTTTTTGTTTGTAATTGTTTTTTCTTTCTTTCTTTTTAATACTTTTCTATTTTATTGTCAAACTCTAATAAAAAATTTTAAAAAAAGAAAGGAAATGGGGGGAAATAAAGGGTAAAAATGGCATGTTAATTTGAAATGTGAAGTACATAAGAAATCCATACATGGTCTTAATTTATCTTTAGAATCTTGAGTCTTGGCATGTCATAGTCCCTATTTTCTATAGCCACGAAAGACTAAAAAAAACAAAATAAATGGTCATTTTAAAGTTTACCCCCCTGTTTGGATTAACCCCAAAGTCCCATCCCTATTTTGAATTTCAGGGCAAGGCTTAGGGATGCTACATATCAATCTGTTGCAGTTATTTGAAGTAAAGAAAACAAGATAATCAGTCCACATGCACTTGCCTTATTACATGGTCAGGCTTCTGCATCTTTGTCATTTGAATGTTGTTATTACATGCTGTTGAGTGGATTTCAGTTTATGGTAACCCTTTTCAAGGTAGACAGTACTCAGAGGTGGTTTACAATTCTCTTCTTCTGTGACAACCTGGGACTGTGCTGCTTGGCCAAGGTTATACAGGCTAGTTCTTCTCCAAGGAGGTATAGTGGGGAATTCAACTGCTGATCTTTTGCTTTTCAGCCAGTTACCTAACCCATTGAACTATCCTGCCAACTTGTTATTTGACAGATCCCTTTAAATGTACTGCCAAAATTCACGTCAAGTGCAATGTTTCAGCACTTGTCTTTCTTATGTTACCACATAGAGCATAATGCGTTCCACGGGATTGCTCATTAAGCGAGTTTGCTCTTTAAATGAAACACCATTGTAAGTTACCAATTGTGACTTCTGGCCGGGGGATTGCAAACCCCAATTTAGTTGTTAAGCGAATTTTTGGTTGGTTTTAATTGTTAAGTGAAGCAACCATTCAGAGAAAATTCTGCTCTTTAAGCAAGTTAGTCTCTAAGTGAGGCACTCTTTATGTGAGGTTTTACTGTACTGCAGATCCATAGACAGATTGTGCTGAAATCAGAAGAACAACTAGTTCCCAGTCGCGGCTGTGGTGACCCAGTGGTTAAGAAGCTTGCCTTGTTAGCTGGAAGGCTGGCAAGTCAGCAGTTTGAGTCCCAGGTACTGCATGCGAACATGAAAGGAGCCTCATTTGGGCATTCCCTGAGCAGAGTTTCTTCTGCAAAAACCCTTTCAACTCAGAATAATTTCTGATATGAAATTATTATTAATAGTCAAGTTGCATTCCCTCAGAAGGGTAAGTGTCATGATTTGGGGATACTACTGGATCAAACATTGATGTTGTTGTTGTAATAGGAACAGGGAAAATTATTCTTCACTTGCTTTCAGGTAGTAAGATAAAGGTCACCTTGCTTGAAAGACAGTTGTATCTGACTCTAGGGTTCACTGCTCATTTCTGATAGTAGTAAAAGAGCAGTCCTATCTGCATCTGCAGACGTTTCTGTGGACATGTGGCAGGCATGACTAGACACTGGCATCCACGGAACACTGTTTACCTTCCCACCGAAGTGGTCCCTATTTATCTACTTGCAGTTTCTTGCTTTCCAACTGCTAGGTTGACAGGAATTAGGACAGAGACTGAAGCTAATTCCATCATGCAGCACTCAGATCTTGAACTGCTGACCTGCCAACTTTCCAATCATCAAGTTCTGTGTCTTAACCACTAAGCTACTGCAGACTCTTCTCATATAGTAAAAATATTCACGAAACATCATGCTCTGCTTCTTAATCTGTTTTTATGTATTCATTGCCCTATAAATTAAAGTATGGCACTAAAGAGTGGAAACTTAGAGGAACATATGCAGCACATGCATACCGTCTCAGATTAGCTTTCAACAGCTTCTCTAATATTTAGGGGGCTATAATGATCTTTGCCAAGCCATTCCAGTGGCAATGGTGCATAGGTACAGTGGCAATACCTGCCTCATAAATTTTGCCTTAGGGTCATGAGTTATAGTTTCCAAGCAAACAAATAACAACTGGGAGGCCATCTATTTTTTTGTATTCTCCCAGCCTCCACTTTCTCCTAAAGGTGAGGGGAATGTCACTTATTTCTTTCCCAAAGCACATTGTGGTCACTATTTTTAGAGACAGAAAGGGGATGAGTAAATAGCGATCAAAGGGATGAAAATGATGAACAGTATAGACAAGTTAGGCAGAAGCCAATCGGATTCCTAAATCACTGAGTTTTCCAGCCAGTTCTGTCACTCTGCTGACTCTTGAGGGGGGGGGGTATGTTTTCTCCAAAGTACATTTTGTGGAAACTGCAAAAAAAATGTGGGAAAGATATTATTTCATGTCTTGATATTCCATGAGTTGTCTCCAGGGCCAGATTTTCCTATAGGCTAACTAGGCTTCAGCCTAGGGCCTCAAGATCAAGAGGGGCCTATATATTGATATATATCACAGTAATGATGTATTTTATTATCTTTCATGTAATTTACAAACTTAAAAATGGGAGGTGAAAGGGCCACATAAGTGGAATAGCCTAGGGCCTCTTTTCATGTAAATCCGGCCCTGGTTGTCTCCCATGAGTTTGGAGAATCTCTGAAATGCCTTTTCCTCGTGCCCAAAATGATAGCATCCCCCCTCATACTTACTCCCACTCTGACCTACCTGACAGGAAATATGTGAGACTGAAATGACAAGTAGCAGATTCATATGTCCCACTATGAACTCAGTGTGGGACGGATTGAATGTACTTGTAATTATTTTGAGTTTCAAAATGTAACACAGTAAAACAAGGAGGAACAGTGTGACAACATCCAAGAGGACATAGTACCCACATCCCAGGGGTGGGCAGAGAATTATGTCTTTTTCATTAATGTGTCTGTTAACAGTGATTAGCACAAAATATATTCCTACAGATTTACCCATATGAGTGTAAAGCCCATCATCTGTGTAAAATGAAAAATCTTACTTCAGGCAAACTGGGAAAACAGGGCTGACATGAAAATGTCAAAGCCCAGCAGGAGATGGCATACACTTTATAATTATGCAATTGAAAAAGAATTGTAATTTCCTTGTGTTTAGTCTGCCTATTCTTTGGCAAAGGTATATGTTGCAATTAAAAGCAAATAATGTTAAATAATGACAGGCAACAGGAACAATAACAGAATATAGTAGCAACATTCTGTTACTCAGAAATGAATCTAATACTGTAGTTACTTCTTAAAAAGCTGGACATATCCTGTTCTTGTTGTCCCTGTGAATAACTCATATCAAAGCATACCTGACCCAGTTTGGAGACAATGAGGTAGCATTCAGTGAAGAAGAAAATGCTGGGTCATACATTTGTGGTTGTCATAGGAATTGTCATTGTCATTATCATTATTGTTGTCTTCACATGATGCTTGATGTGCACTGGATCAATGGCAAAATGTTTTCCAACATTCACCTTCAACTGGGAGTGGGAGGAGTGATTAAAAAGTAGAATGGCGCCTACATAGCAAAGCTCAGTGGAGGTGATTTTGAAACAATAAAAAGTTTTAATCACAGAATTATACATTTGGTGAAAACACCAAGGGTCATTTAGCTCAACCCCTGCTAATGCAGAAATCACACAGATGAAGCATTCCTGACAAATTGGAATCTAAACTCCATCTACATACTTCTGCAAAAAGTGAGTCTACCACCTTCCAAGGGAGTCTTTCACTGCCAAACACCCATGACCATCAAGAAACTCTAATGTTTAGTTGACATTTCTTTTTCTTGTAGTTTAGTTCCATTGTTTGAGCTCCATTCTCTACAGGTGTAGAATCAGCATGGATCCAGCTATTACCTTCAGTGGAGCAGTTGCCCCAGGCAAAGGAGCCTTGGTGAAGCAGCACCGGCAGCACCACATACTACTCAATCCTGGGGTTTGATAGCCACTTTTTAGCAAAGAAGTAGGAGAGAAGTAGCAAAGAAGATGAAGACAGTAGCAGTCCAACCATCAAAGAAGAGGTGAAGTGGCTGTTGGCTTGGATGAGAATTTGCTCTTACACAACACCTCAGTAGTTCACCATTTTCAACTGGCAATTACAAAAATGCCTGGCTTTGACCTTGCAGCTGTGTTATTGTGGCATTTTTCTTGGGCCATCCCTCTCAAAGGAGACTTCATTTGAAGTTACAATTCTAAATCCTACTACTATTCAGACTGAGGGATGCCACTGGGATAGTGGTAGGCAGCCCCCAAGAAGTAGAGGAGAGGTCTTTCTCTCCTTCTCTCAGATGTTAGATGAGCTTGTCCCACCTTACTGCAGAAAATAAGTTTTCTCCATCCGACACAAAATAGCCATTCAAATAGTGGATGATGCCTACCCAATCAGCTGAATACAGCCACATGATGGAGTTTTAGGGGATATTTTATTGGGGGCAGGGAGAGAGGACGAAACTAAAAACAAGAACAACAAGAAATCTGCTATCTCCACTTTTTGCCAGTAAGTTCAGCACCAATAACACTTCGAGATGTGTTCCATCCCTTTGTGAATATTGTGACAAATTTAAAGCTGATGAAACATATAGTGAACACCATTTTTTAAAATGTAGCAATACTGTTTTATTATTATGTTTATAATTACAAATTATATCATTTCAACTGCATGTTTAAATTCTTGCAAGTAGATATAATAGCACTGAATTAAGTAAACTGCTTTAATCCCCTGCTGCCTTATGTTAGATGCTAGGGTAAACAATTCAGATTTCTGTGGTCAGTGTAAATTTGTGACAAACAGAGAACTAATAAGATATCAAGTGGGCTCACTGGAAAAAAAAATTGGTTGATTTGCTACACCATGGCTGTTTAATCTACCAGATTACAGCTGTTTTATCAAGTCAAAGAAAAAACAAATGAGACATAACTCCTGGAGAAGAAGGAATGTGGTGCTATGTAAGGCCTGTGTCTAAACATATTTAAATCAGTCTCCTGCAAACAGGATTTTTTTGACAGCATTTTTTTGACAGCACTTCTTCTTCTTCTTCTTCTTCTTCTTTTTTTGAAGAGTGTGATGTTTGTCTGGCCAGTATGGACAGCACCAGTATAGAGCCAAAGAAAACTATATTGGACAAAAAGATACATGATGTACAATTTTGATGATACTTCTCAACACTGCATGTTAAGATCATTTATTAATTCCAGATTATCTGTCTGTCTGAAAATCTTTTTAATACAATTTTACCAACGTTTCTGAAGTTATGCAAATCTTGTCTCTTTCTCATCTTTTTACTCCTAAAAGCAGGACAATAATTTTTAATAGTTTGTTATACTAGGAGAGGCATGTTTCTGTGGAAGTAAAGTCTGAAGGTACCTACTGTGAAGTTCCACTGAGAAGTATAATTGTCATGGAGGTGTTCTAATTGTGCATTGATTAGATCCCATTAGTTTGGAAAGCCTCAAATGTAAGTGTTAATGCACTTGATGTACTTATTGTTCACTTGGTGCTCGTTAGTCATTAAGTAAATTAGAAACTGAATTGACTTTTGATGGCACATAATTGGTTTATCTAAATGACTGACAAAAATGAAAGTAAAACTAATGGTAAGTGTTTCAGAACAGTGTTGGCACTACAATAAAAGATAATTAGTTTTAAGGGAATGGCTCTTCTAGAGAGGACTGTTTTCCAAACCCACCATTTCTTCTAACATGTCTTCTTCTTTCCTTTTTTTTACAGAACAGAAATGTTAGTAACTGAGAACAGAGTTGATGTCAATTTGACAAGTGATGAGTTTCCTTGTTCTAACTGTTCTAGGGATTTTTCCATTTGCTTTATGTGGTAATAAGTAAAATAAAGTGTTGTAAGGTAAATGTAGATGTCACCTTTGCTTGGAAGCTGAAGAGCCAGCACTGTTTGTGTTTGCTGTTATTTTCGTACTTATCTGATTTGCTTTGGATCAAGGGGCATATGGGCCACTTGGGTGAGCTCAAGCTTGCTTGACCATGTTGGCATTAACAACTCTTTGAAGCCTAGGTAAAAGGAGTGGGATAGGAGAAAATGTATGCCATTGTTTGTAATATTAGAAGCAGTGATGGGCAGCAACAGGTTCTCACCAGTCTGTCAGAACCAGTATTAACTTTTCCCAGTGTCCCGGAGAACAGGTAGCAGCTTTTGTGGGGAACCACCTTGGGGGCTTACCTTTTCACCGGTTCCCCCACTGCACATGCACGCCAAGCACTTGGTGTGCATGCATGCCTACAGCACTTGGCGCACATGCACGGCCTCCTTGCTGTCCTCCCAAATGGGGAGGAGGAAGAGAAGCTGCTAGCCTGAAGCTCCCTATAGCCTGCTCCACAGGGTAAGTGACTCACCTTTGGATGTGGTGTGTGTGGGTGTATTTTAATGTGTATTTATTTTTAATGTGCATTTTTATGTGTTTTATGTCTATTTAATCAGTGTTTTTATGTGTTTTATGTCTATTTAATAGGAAATCTGAGGGAAAATGTGCACTACACAACATTAACGTTGTGCGGTGCATTGCGTTTCCTCTCAGATTTCCTCCAGAGATTTCTGCCCCAAAGCTGCAGGGCTGGTCTCTGCCTTAGAAAGTGCATCCCAGGCAGAGACCAGCCTTGTGGGCTTTGGGGCAGAGATCTCCGGTGAGCCAAGCCCCAAAGCCGGCAGGGTTGGTCTGGTGGAGACCAGACCAGCCAGAGCTGGGAAGCACCCTTTTCAAAGAGTCAGGTGGATTGACCACTTGCCAGCCTATTTGGAAAGGGCAGCAGGGATTCTATGTGTTGGATGCCCGCTGCTCTTTCCAAAGAGGCAGATGAGCAGTCAGTCCATCGGCTGGCATGCGTCTGTTGGCAAAATCCCTTTTGAGGCAGTGAGAGGAGGCTCTTCTCTCACTGCCTCAAAAGGGATTTTGCCATGGGATCCACGCAAAGTGCCTTTTGAGGCAGCAAGAGGAGGCTCCCCTCTGATTGCCTCAAAAGGGATTTTGCCAAGAGACCCACACAAAGTTCCTTTTGAGGCAGCAAAAGGAGGACCTTTCTCTCGTTGCCCCAAATGCATTTTGCAATTGGCAGCTTAAAGATTCTCCCCTCACCCCAGTAGGTTTGACAGTCACTACAAGCACCCTTGATGCTTTGTGTTCAACGCAGCAATATTTTTCACTAGCATAGACTTTGCCTGATCTGTTTATCTTTTATACTCTCATGTAGCATAATCACATGTAAAATAAGGTTCATAAAGTACATTATGTAAATAGAGGCAAGAACTTTTCTGAGGAATCAGAATTGTTCAGGCTTTAAAAGTTGCCTTTTAGAAATCTTTGAATTTATAACATCTAATAGAATAGGTTCATATGATATCAAGCTTCATTTAAATTCCTTGAAAGCTAGCTTATGCATCTGTTATCCTTTGGTTGTCCTTTGGTTGTACTTCACAAATTTCTGGCCCCACTTGTTTATTTTTAATTAAATATACAGTCAACAGAAAAGAACAGACAAAACAATACACTTATAGCTTTTAGTTAACTACAGATTTTTGTGGCATATAACTATAATGTAATAAACAACCTAGTAATAAGCATCCTAGTAAGAAGTAAAGGTTGAAGATGTAACAGCTATACACTACCTTGAATGTATGTATCTCTGAGATGGTCTGAAAAAAATGTGGTGAGAAGGAATGAAAGGGAAGACATTTTTAAAAAGAAATGAAAGTATATTTTAAATGAAAAACCATCCAGAGAAGACAGGAAGAAAACCAGTCTCCCTGCTGAGTAAAAAAAAGGGAGAGAGAGAGAGAGCTAGTCTGGTTGAATTTCTACCTTTTCAAAATGGAGAGAGAGGAGACTTTGGAGACTGCCCTTTCAGATCAAAAAGGCACCAAAGCCTTCTTCTCCTCATTCAATTAATAAGCAAAAGCTTCTGAACCACTGTGCTTTTTGGTAAGCTTCTACTGACTTTATTCCAAAATTATGAAACAGTTGATTTTGTAATGAAAAAGTATAGCCTTACTTTTTATTGTTACCAGAACTATAAAATGGATTTGGTGGAAATATAAAAAAAGGTCCAAGGCAATTTGTATAATTTTTAAGATAAAAATTGTTTTAAATATATTTCAGCAATATATTGAGTATGGTGCAGAAAAAGGTTGTGTGTGCCTGAATAAAGGTAAATCACTTCTATACTTTAAAAACTGAATTTGACTAAATGTCACCAAATGTGACACAGAGGAACATTAGCTTGTCTTTTCCTACAGTGTTGAATTTGATGATGTCGCTTGCCATTTCTAAATTTTGTTTTGGCTGCCCCAATTTTTAATTTTTCAAGAATTGCCTTGTTGAATGTTGATTTGTTCTTCTGCATAATGTCATGTTCTTCACTTTTGTGCAGCAATATTAAACTGGCTGAGAGCTTTGTAATGTTCTTCTTTCATATTAATGTTGTTTGAGAAAAATGCTTCATTGTTTATACTGATGATTTAATCTTTTCTTCATAGCTTACTAGCAAATCTAATAAAATCTAGTAGGGCTGCACATGTGTATCTTAGATCAGTTCAAATGCAATCTTGGTTCTTTGAATTGGATCCTAATCTGACCCAGTGTACATCAAATTATGGCCCAAATTATAATCAACCTGGAAATTCAGTTTACCAGACTTCTTATTTTCTTGCACAGGAAAACAGAAAATGCAATACCTTCTTGTTTTCAGTGACATTTGGCAACATCCTAGAACCTGAACAGTGGAGAAAACCCGGTGGATGTTAAACAAATTTAGGAGTTTGCATATTGAGATATCAGTTAAAGCTGTTAATGAACAAAGACTGTTCCTTTTCGTATCATACCACTCTAAAAAATTTCCTTACTTTGTCATCTTGGAAATATACTGTATACTTTTTTTTACAGGTTGTTTTAAATGTCTGAATCTGAATCAGCTGCACGGCTGACTTGTTTCTAAAATAAGTCCACTTTGATTTAGTCCACTTCGATTTAGAATTTGGGATTTCTCCTAAGCAAATGCATATTCCTAGTCATTACTCCCAACAATTCTTCTCTTCATTGTGTTTTTCCTTTCATCTCCATCAGTTAGCCTATAAAGCAAGCCCACTTTGTTTATTATGAGTATACAGATGGAGAATATGAAGAAGGAAAGGAAAAAAATGAAAGAGTAGGGAAATTGTTTTATAAAAATACCCACTGATTGAGTAATTTTCCCTTCCTGTATTGAATAGTATTTGGCTCCATATCTCTGCCTTATTCAAGATAAGACATGAACATCAGAGAAGATAATAGCATCAACTCTGTGATGCATTAGCAAGCTAACGTTCAGCTACTGGGAGAGAAAGAAGAGCTAAATTGTGTATGGTTGTAAATAATAGGTCACAAAAAATGAACTAAAAAAGCCATGCCATAGATGATCAGGGGAATTAACTTGCAATAAATTCTAGTAAACTAGCTTTGCACACAGAGAAAACCACCTGTGCATTTCACACAGCAGTTTTAAAAGGAAATAATGCTGAAAAGAGTGAAAGAAAAATGTAGCCTCTTTGAAGGGGAAATCTCTGGACAGCTTTAAGCAAAATAAAATCAAGCAATTCATTCTGTCCTTGCTAGTAAGACCAAATGTTTTATGACCACAAACCATCTGGAGGTTGGTGGGGGCAAGGCCAGTACAGAAAATAAAGATTGTAATTTAATTCTAGACAAGAAACACAGGGCTGTTAATGCTGTCTTGATTTCCACTTATAAATCAGAAGATAAGCTGGTTGTCAGGGGAAAAGCTTGCAATGAGGGGGAAGCCTTCTCCCCTTCTTCTTCCCAACTCTTTTCCACTGCAGCTTCCTCAAGGTTAATGCAGGATGTGCACATCAAATGGGTGACTTGCTACCAGGACTAGTTGTACCCTGAGACAGAATGAGACAGCTGCCTCAGACAGCACTTGCCTGCATAATGGGGGCCGGGGGCTCACAGGAACATTGAACGTGTCCTGTGGCTTAGTCTGAATTTACAAGGAACTAAGGTCCTTAACATATTTGTTTCAGCACTTTGAATAGCTCTTGGAAAGTTCACATATGAATTTACTCCCCCCTCTTGTCAAAATTGGAATCACTAGCTCCATCAGTGGAGGTAGCTGCAGAACAACAGTAAATTATTGGAGGACAGAGCTGGGTATGTTGTGCACCCCTTCCTGAGCCCCATACATCATCCTATAAAACCTGGGTTCCATAAATAATACTGTTCTTTCAGCAGTATGAATTGGGATTCAGATCCAGTCCAGTTAAGTCTGTATGTGGCCAGGGAAGCCCACTATGGTGTAATTTACCTAAGGAAGCAAAATGTTTTTGCCCAGCCTTGCACATGCTAAACCTATTTCTCCCAAAACCTATGCTAAACTCCTAGTAAGTCTACAGGTAGTTAGTGTTTGCTAGGCAAGGGGTGAGAAATATGGGAATAGTGGTATAAATCCCTGAAAATCTTATTATGTTGTCTGTATGAATGAAGTATTTGTCTGTTCTTTCATAAGATTATGTGTCTGTTACCTTGCCTCAAATCCACTGGCAATCAAAACTATGCAATTAAGATGCAAGTCTAATTCAAATATGATTCTTCTCTGTCTTTGAAGTTAAAATGGAAGTATGTCTCCTCAGCAATGTTGTGCTTTCTTCTCTACAATAAAGAAGAATTACAGTGAACAGCTTTCAGTATTTTCTGTTCCAGAAAGTGCTCTGGTAGTAATTTGTCTTCTGAGGCATATGACTAGCAACTTAAACATGACAACAATCATGAGAGTGTATTTCTGCTTTACAGTTTTATAAGGAAACTAAATCTATTATCCCTTACCTATGCAAAACAAAATTCATTGCTATGAGTCATGTGTAGAAGTGAAGCAGGGAGCAATAAACCTGGGTGTGAACTGAAGGAATTTGAAACTATGCATCATATCTGAAGCTTAAAAGCTTCTCATCAAACTGGTTCATAATCCCATGTGACACAGAAAACAACTTAGTGTTCACTTATTTTTAAGTTGCAGCATTTTTAAAGGCTTCTTTCCCTACGTCCATTCCCTGCCTTTGTGAAAATATATCATCATTGGTTTTCCATTAGTGCAGCTTAGAAAATCCTCTCCGATCTCAATTTCTACCATTAAAAGCTATACCATGAATGGTAAATCCTCCAATGAATGGAGTGGTCTGTTGCCAAACAAATCAAATGACAATAAAGTCTAATTCTTTACATTAGTAAGCACAAGAATGTCCCTCTGATTATCGCATGACACGTCAAAACAGTTTTCCATAAGGCAGTTCTAAAAATACAGGCAGCTCAAACAAAATACTTCAACTTTGAAACTGAGCCTTAGATCAGGAACAAATTTGGCAAAATTGAAGTAATGAGCCTTATGTCTGACATATCTGGAGACATTTTGTCAAATACTTATAAAGTTATAATTTTAAAAATCCAGAACTTATTCCCTCTCATGACAAGCAATTAGAAACTACAGGAGGCAATGCATTAATGTTTAAAAAGGCCTTAAAATCCTTTACATTGTCTTTTTCTCTCATTGCTTAGGGCAGTGATGGCTTGCCTTGGCACTCCAGGTGTTCTTGAACTTCAATTCCATGAAGCCCTGATCAGCAGGAGAGCTGACTTGGGCTTCTGGTAATGGAAGTCCAAGAACACCTGGAGTGCCAAAGCTGGCCATCATTGCCTTAGGGCAGTAAAGGTAAACCTTGGCACTCCAGGTATGCTTGGACTTCAATTCCCAGAAGCCCAAGTGTCTGTAAATCTACACAATTGGATTTTCTGCATGTACTTGGGCTTCTGGGAATTGAAGTCCAAGCACACTTGGAGTGCCAAGGTTTACCATCACAACCTTAGGGGATGCTACTTGATGTTAGGCATACTTGATGTGTAGGCACTATTGCAAAATGCTGGACACTATTTTTAAAAAATCTAATGCATACTTGTCTGTTAATGCATTTATTAGATTAATAGCATAAGTGGATCCACTAGATTTGACTCTCACCTGTGTGTGGACAAATTTTAAACTTATTGGTATGCATTGGAAATAAACCAAATTAAATTCATTGGAAAATAACTTCTGAGTAGACATTTATAAAATTGCATTGTAAGACTAAAGAATATTGGGTCCTTAGAGTAAGTTTTGTCTTTCTCATAGTATAATTCTGCATATGTCTAATTAAAAGTAAATTCCACTGAATTCACTTGTGCTTACTCTCCATTAGGTGAGATATAGATCTGAAGCCTCAGGCCTTCTGAGTATGCAGCTAGAAGACCAATGATTTCAACATGCCTATTCTTCAGGAGTGTAATGTAGTATTACCTATACACTTTAGGATAAGAACCATGAAATTAATTGAGTAGACATATAAGGTCAGCCTGCTCATGCACTTAAGAGTTCAAAATTTAATTATTTACAGTAATACCCCGGATAACGTTATGACAAGTCATGATGTTATCCGATTTTTAGCGTTGTCCGATGCATGCATCGAACAACGCTAAAAAAAACAAAAAAGCCCTGACTTCAGGGACAAACCACTTTAAAGGCAGGCAGGGAAAGAAAGAGACCTCCCTGCCTTTAAAGCAACCCCCCCTACGCAGCGGTCTCTGCCACTGCAGTAGGGTCGGGGAAAGGACCTTTTCCCCGACTCTACTGCAGTCTTCCCTCCCTGTATTTAAACTACAGGGAAGGGGGAAAGAGAGAGATGTAATTGGTTCTCTAGAGAACCAGTCACCACTCTCTCTCCCCCCTCCCTGTACTTTCAATACAGGAAGGGAAGACTTCAGTAGATCGCTTCTTTTTTCCTCCCTGTATTTAAACTACAGGGAGAGAGAGGCTTGTAGTTTCAATACAGGAAGGGAAAGAAAAAAAAAACACAAGCCTCTCTCCCCCTGTAGTTTAAATACAGGGAGGAAAAAAGACGTGATCGGCTGCCTCTGCCTGCCATGAGGCATAGCTCTGTGCTCTGTAATTGGCTGGTCAAGCCTGGCTCAGTAGGAGCATGCAGCTCAGCAAGAGAAGCTATGGTGGCTTGAAGGCAAGCAGGGCCAGGGCTGGGCTGGATTCTCTCGTGGCCGAGTAGGCAGTGGGGTGGGTGTGGGGAGTCCCCAAACTGCTGGGGGTGGGGAGGAGGAAGGAGGGAAGTGGCAGGGAGAATAGTTTTGGCCTCCTTTACTACTTTATTATGATGGATCAGATAATGCTAAAAAGAACGTTCTCCGGTGCAAATCTTCCCCCCAAATTTGTTGTCGTTATGCGGTTTTAGCGTTATCCGGTGCAATCGTTATCCGGGGTATTACTGTATTCAGATTTATTATCCCACCCCAATCAGGTGAACCTGACTCTAGGCAGCTTACAGGAAAAAAAGAGGAAGATTATACATAATGAATACAATGCAAAACGAGCAATCCCATTATAGCCCTACAAATTCAAAAATTAAAACACAAAAGTTCAAAATTAATTTTAAAAAATAATAAAACTATAAATTTACAAAAAAAAACCCTCAAAAATTTAAAAGATTTAAAAGGTTTAAAAAGTTTAAAAGAGAGAGAGGGGTGGCTATCCAATCCAATCAACCACCAAACATGGGGCCCCGTGTTACTGGAGCCCAACACCTGCCCTGCCAGCCAGGTTTTTAGGCCCTTACGAAAGGGTAGTAGCTCTGTCTGTAGATGTATTTATTTTTATTTATTTATTTATTTAAATTTGTTTATTCCCCTCCTCCCCGAAGGGTCCCAGGGCAATTCACAACACATCAGCATTGATAACAATTTAAAACCAGTTCAAAAATCAAAAGGTTTAAAAGTTTTAAAAGAAGCTTAAAAACTTAACATTAAAAACTAGGTTTTGTAGCTAGGAGGCACTGGGGGTAAATTTGTTCAAACCATCCAGCCAGCTGGGGAAATTGATCCATCCATTCCCCAGACCTGACTTGCCAACCAGGTTTTCACTCCTTTCCTAAAGGACAGCAGCTCCGTCTACAGGCGTAGTTCTATTGGGAGGAGGTTCCATAGGGCCAGAGCAGACACCGAGAAGGCCCTCCTTCTAGTGCCAGAGAGGTGCGCCTCTCTGGCTGATGGCACAACCAGAGAGCCTATTCGGTCCGCTGTGGTGGGACAGACAGATGTCCTTGGGATGATGCAGTCTCTTAAGTATCCTGGTCCACTACCATGTAGGGCTTTAAAGGTAATAACCAGCACCTTGAATTGCACCTGGAGCCAAAGTGGAAGCCAGTGCAGCTCCCTCAGCAGCGGTGAGGCACAGGCATAATGCCCACATCCCAACACTACTCGTGCAGCCGCATTCTGGACCAGCTATAGCCTCCAAATGTTCACCAAGGGCAGCCCCATGTAGAGTGCATTACAATAATCATGTCTAGAGGTGACAAAGGCATGTGTGACCATGAGCAAGGAGTCCCGGTCTAGGAACAGCCGTAACTGGCGAATCACATGAAGTTGTGCAAAGGCCCTACTGGGCATGACTGCCACCTGCTCTTTGAGCAGTAGTCGCGAGTCCAGGAGGACCACTCAGCTGGCAGGAGGAGATATGACATGTGATGTCATATCTAAGACAATTATACATGTCTATATGGAACTTGGGCTTCTCTGTTTCAGACTGTTATCTAAAAAACCTGAGGATGCAGAAGTCTTTCCCAGCCCTAAATGGAGATGTTGAACATGGGATATATGCACACAAAGTATTAAGAGGCAATGATCTGTTTGCTTCACCAAGTTGACATCTTACAGAAGGAAAAATGAAAAAACTCTAAACGAGAAGGCTGTTTATGGAAACAGCTTTAGGAGTAATCAAGAATCTTCCTAAATATAGAAATGATGTATGTGAATAAATTAACAGAAACACAATTACTGATTTATTCATTTATTTATTATATTTATACCCCACCCTTTTCCGAGGACTCAGGGCGGCTTACAATCTAAAAGAGTTATAACACATCACATACCATACAAGATTTAAAATCAAGGATTAAAAGACTAAAAAGTTAAAAAAATAAGTTAAAAACCACAACGAGGAGAGTGGGGTGGGGTTGTTCACAGGAGCCAGCCAACCAAACTCGCTGCCTGGCCCAAACCCCACACATGCCCTGCCAGCCAGGTCTTCTCCCCCTTTCTGAAGGGCAGCAGCTCTGTCTGGAGATGCAATTCACTTGGCTGGAGAAGACACAGAGAAGGCATCTCTCTAGCTGATGGTACGACCAGAGAGCCCCTCCGGTCTGCTCTGGTGGGACGGACAGATGTTCTTGGGGTGATGCAGTCTCTTAAGTATCCTGGGCCACTACCATGTAGGGCCGTAAAAGTAATGACCAGCACCTAGAATCGCACCCAGAGACATACTGGCAACCAGTACAGCTCACAAAGCAGTGGCGAGGCATGATACTTAGAAAAATATGGGACTTTCATTCCACTAAAATTATTATTAAAATCTGTTCCTTATATTGACATTAAAGTCATCAGGAATGTTGTTTAAAATATAACTTGGTACTATGATTCTTTTAGAGTTATTTTTACTCTTACATTGAATATTAAACATGCAGTACCATTCACAAAGGGACCTTTACTTTTTGATGTTCCCTTTTGAAGTGGTGCCATATAAATTAATTACACAAACTAAGAAAGAAATCTGAAACCAAAGGCTGAACAATAGGTTGTGATTTACTTCCGTCACCAAGATGTGTTCTCTGTTGATGGTTATTTTTAATGGGGTGGGGGTGAGAGGGAAGGGTATTATTTTTATTTTGTTGTTTATATTTTTTCAGTTTGTTTATTCTTTTTGTTTAATTTCTTAATGCATAGATTTTTAAAATGTGTTGTTAGCCATCCAGAGTGGGAGACTGTCCCAGACAGGTGGGGTATAACTGAACAAATAAATAAAATAAATAAATGGAACAAAGCTCAGGAAAATGTATTATTTATTTTTAAATACTTAAATTTTAAAGGCAAAATCAGATGTGCTTAAGTTGCAAACACCACTCTCTAACACAGGGGTGCCCAAACTTTTAAAGCCGAGGGCCGGATCACAGTCCCTCTGGTTGCTCGAGGGCCGGGCTATTTTTTCAATGGGATCTCTGCCCTGCTCTCCCGGTCTCACTGCTACTAACCCTCCCCACCATCGCTGCCACCTCTGCTTCCAAAGACAAATGCAAAGGACAAGCCAAACCAGAAGAGGAAGGAAGGGGGAGGGAGGGAGGGAAGGTTTGGCCTTTGTGTTTATCTTTGGAAGCAGCAAGTGGAGGGTCGGAGTTCGATTTCCAAGTACTGAATGATGGACTGAGCTTCTGTCTCTGCCTCAGCTCCTGCCAAACCTAACAGTTAAAGGTAAAAGTTTCCCTTGCTCGAAAGCCAGTTGTATCCGACTCTAGGGGTCAGTGCTCATCTCTGTTTACAGACAAAGAGCTAGCACTGTCTGCATTTGCAGACATTTCTGTGGACATGTGGCAGGCATGCCTAGACACTGGAGTGCATGGAATACTTTTTACCTTTCCACCGAAGTGGTCCCTATTTATCTACTTGCAATTTCTTGCTTTCTAACTGCAGTGGCTCAAATCACTAAGACACTGACTGGGAGGTGGAAGGTCAGCAGTTCGATTCCCGAGTACTGCAGGATGGAATGAGCTCCCATCTCTGTCCCAGCTCCTGCCAACCTAGCAGTTTGAAAGCAAGAAATTGCAAGTAGATAAATAGGGACCACTTCGGTGGGAAGGTAACAGCGTTCCGTGCGCTCTGGTGTCTAGTCATGCCTGCCATATGACCATGGAAACGTCTGCAGAAGCAGACAGCGCTGGCTCTTCGGCTTAGAAACAGGTCGCCTCTGCTCGAAAGCCAGCCGTATATCCGACTCTAGGGTTCAGTGCTCATTTCAGTTTATAGCCGAAGAGCCAGCGCTGTCTACTAAAAAGCTAAAACTTTTATTTGGTCTCTTGTGTGTGTGTGTGTGTGTGTGTGCGTGTGCGTGTGCGCGTGTGCGTGCGCATGCGCGTGCGTGCGTGCGTGCGTGCGTGCGCACACGCTTGTGAAATGAAGATCATTACCAGGTCTAGTCTAATCAAATTAAAAGCTGTTAAAGATTGTGCTTGTTTTACAGTTCGAAATAAAAAGCTCACAGACAGATTAAGAAATGTGGAACTTTTCATGGAAAACAAAGATGAAACATTATCAACAATGACAGTAGCAGCAACATTAGTGTACATCAGAGATTAAGAGTGTATATGTTTTTCCCTTTGTATATGTTGCACACCCTTTCGCCTTTATGTCCTTATTTCATTGAATCAAAAACAGCTTTTCAAAGTATTCTGGCAGAAAGAGACTTCAGACAAATTCCTCCTGTTTCTGGTTGCCTCTCCATCTCTCATAAAAGATAGTTTAAATACTGTATATGCTGGCGTATAAGACTACTCCCCCCCCCCGAAAAACATGCCTCCAAGTGGGAGGGGGTCGTCTTATACGCCGGGTGCACTTCAGTTGGGATAGATATAGCTGCCCATAGTGGCCTCCCGATGCTCACCTGGTGCCCATAGTGGCCTCCCGATGCCTGCCTGGTGCCCATAGTGGCCTCCCGATGCCCACCCACCTCATTCTACATACCATCCAGTATCGTGCGGTATCCAGCGTGGCTGCGGAGAGCATCAGCAGCGAGACAGGGGTGCCAGCCTTTTCGGTGTGACCGGCCCATTCTGCTCAGTGGGAAGCAGCGGTGCTCCGCCCCACCCCTTGTCTACGCAGAGCTCACACATGTGCACTTGCACACTAGTGCCGGCCACAGGGAGATGTTGAAATCAAATCTGATGTTCTTTTATGTTTTATTTGGTGTGTGGAATGTGTGCAGAAGAGGGGATAGTCTTATACGGCGAGTATATAACAAACTATATTTTGAGTGGAAATGTTGGGGGGTCGTCTTATACGCCAAGTTGTCTTATACGCCGGCAAATACAGTAATACGATCATCTTCTCAGAAGCAATAGCACAGTTACCATATCATGAAAGAACGTGCATCTGCGGGTCTCCAAATGTTGAAAATAGCTCTCATATTATATTAGATTGCCAGTTGTACACTGATATTAGATCTAAATACCTTGCATCCCTATTGGAAAAAACAACTTTTTGGGACTCAAAAAACAAACTGTCTTATCTCCTTCTGGGCTCTAATATCCACGTTGTGTGTAGAACTGCCAAGTTTATAATTAAGGCATCAGCTAAAAGAATCGAATATGTCGATCAAATTGGGGTATCCTGCAAGGGAGATTCACTTATCTGACTATCAATATGCATGAATTAATTGTATTAAGGCACCTTCTCCAGTTTACATTCTTTAAAAGTAGTTCAGGTATGTATATATTGTATTTATTGTATTTTTATTGTATTTTTATTGTATTTTATCACACTTTATTGCATTGTACAGATTTTAAACTCTTATATTATTGATAAGGTCAAAAGACTAATCAATTAATAAATATTCATTCATTCATTCATTCATTCATTCATTCATTCATTCAATAGCACAGGATAGTCTGCAGGAATGGAACTGCTGTTTGAATTTTTTGTGAGTATATGTACACACGCTTAAGCAAAAAATAAAATCTGCTTTAAAAATCCAGAAAATTCAATCCATCAAGGATATATATTTTTCTGTTTTACCTAGCAAAGGCCAGCTCAAAGGTTGATGACACCAATGGCAGCAGTCAAAATGACCTTCAGGATACCCTTTTGTGCTCACTACTATTCAGAAAGAGATAACAAACAAGGGAAAAACCCAGATTCTGACTTCTGTTTTCATCAGCTAATCATTTCTATCTCACAACCAAAGCAATTGTCAGGACTGTTTTTGATAAATTATCTGTTTCTACCCTTATAAACTATGCCATGAGTAGGAAATGTTTGAGTGAGGAACTAGATAAATTAGTGGTCAATTGCAAATCCAAACAGATGTACAACAGGAAATATCTAATCCCATATATTGATTTTAAAAATCCAGTATTAACTTGTGATGAACCTATATAATGACACTATCCACATCTGATAATTCCTAATGAACACACATAAATCTCACTCTTACTGTTTTGCTGATCAAGATTAAAGTTTGTAGGCAGAGTCTGGGAGGGGGAGGTAGGGCTCCAGAATTAACATGTTTTACCTACTGAAAATGCCTACTCCAGTCTATGGCATTTCGAGCAGGTGATGGGAATAACGACAAAAATTATGATAACAGCATTGTGAACAGGCCCCATCTCTGCCAATGCCTTGCATTACCTTTTTATTCATATTTATCAGCAGTGGAATGTAGTTCCCTTCTAGAAGCTGATGCAGGAGACAGTTTGTATTCTCAACCTCGGGGCCCCCCCCCCCAGATGTTCTTGGACAGGTTTGCTTACTTGGGCAACTTTTAATTGAAAGACCCAGATTTAGGCTTTTGGAAACTGAAGTCCAAGAACACCTGGAGAACAAAGTTTGCAGACCCTGACCCCTGATTTTGCACTTTCTCTTCTTTTCTGCTTCTCCCACCAGTTGCTGAAGTAATAGCTTGTTTTAAAAGTTTTCCTTGAGAAGAAATGACCCAACAGGTTGAGAAACCCTGTTGTATAGGAAAGGATGGACTCCCCATTTCACATCTTGCCTCCTTTAAACACCTCGACCAGGGGTCTGCAAACTTGGCTCTCCAGATGTTCTTAGACTTCAGTTCCCAGAAGCCTTGGTCAGCAGATGTACAGATTTAGGCTTTTGGAAACTGAAGTCCAAGAACACCTGGAGAACAAAGTTTGCAGACCCTGACCTTGTTTTAAAAGTTTTCCTTGAGAAGAAATGACCCAACAGATATTCTACATACGGAAAATAAACATTTTTTAAAAAAAAATTACAAAAAAGGTCTTATTTACACCCAATGACAATTCACTTATGAATTTAGCTAAACTAAGATACAAAAAAGTAGAATAGCTTCAATGGATTATACATATTATTTTTGCCCCATTATTTATGTGCTGTCAGATGGATACCTTTCAAAGACTGCCCACCTATCCACAATAGTATAACTATTTTTATGATCATTGCTTTAAAACATTTCCATTGCAGTGCCTTGAATACCTTGCATAACATGACTGATTTCCCCATCTTTCAAAATGCTAGTGTATTAGCTTCCCAACTGCACATAGTCTCCAAATGCACAATTTGTGTACAAATGCACACAAAACAAGAAAAACAATGCAAAGCAAAACAGAAAAAAAAACCCTATAGATTAACCACAGTTTGTGGATCTTTTTCCTTTATCCTGAATGTTGTGTGTACTCTGAATCACAATTTCGCCCCAAGCTTTCTGGATTGTCCTGAAATAATCATTATTCCAAAATATTCAGGGGAAGAAAAACATCCAAGCCACTAATACTATGGAAATTCAGTGTAAATCACGTCATTCTGAGCAATATCCTTGATGAAGTGCCATTAGAATGAGATCTGAAGGAAGCTATTCAGAACTCTTCACATATCTTCTCCAAGCAGGGTGAAAGGAAGAACAGAAAGGAAATAAAGTGTTATACGAGCAATACCTAAGGCACAGATAATACTGCCAAATTATTCCGGAGTCAAGATAAGTATGGTTGAAACAGGGAAATGAATTAATGTGTGATATTATGTGCATAGAATCACCTGAAACTTCCCCAGCCTTCAGAACTCACATTTACGTCTTGAACTTTGTGTCTTTGACTCCTTCCTCTACTTGGGAATCACAGAACTTATTTTAGCATTATTTTAAAACTTCAGAAACCTTGAAATACTTATACTTAACTTTCTGAAATTTGCATTCTGTTTGGTTTTGGTTTCTGGTAAAAGAGAGCATCAAGGACAAAAAAAGCTCTTGAAAGCCCTGATATCTATTCCAGCTCATTAGAGATGCAGAAGGATATAGTCCAAACCCATCACCTCCTCCAATGGTAATAGAAGGAGCAAGAACAGCATAGGTGGCACATGGGGAGGCTGAAGAATCTAAGGATGATAGCACAACTTATACTCATTAAATAAACAAAAGCATCATTCTTGGGATGGAATGAATATTTAATTGAGATTTAAGAAGGTATCTTAATGTTACAGAAAAACCACTAAGGAGGTTATCTACCAAATTGCCAGTCCTTCATTGTTTAACTCATAAAAGTCTGACATAGAGTGCATGCAGATGAAATCATGGTATTTTTAAAGTAATATTGAATCTCGCCCACCATTCCATAAATCTGTTCATTTTCTGAAAGTTTCATTTGTATGCAGATAGATACAAAATAACCTTCTCCATGATGGAGATAGTTCTAATCCATAAAGTTTGACTAATGTAAAAGGAGAAGCATTTCATTTCAGCTTGTTTTTGAAAAATTGTTGAGTCCATTCTGTCCTACCCCCTGTAATGCTCACTCTTCATTACACATAAATTATTAGTGTCTGTATGGAAACCAGAATTCCACCCAGACTACTTCAGTATTTCACCAAAGATACAGATAACACTGGTTGTCTTCACCTGTCTAACCTTGCCAAGATTTTGTGAGGATAAAATTGGAGAGAGAAAAATACACAAGCTACTTTGTGAACACGGGGAGAAAATTACAGTGAAAAACAAATAAGTAAATAAATGCTGATGTCAGAGAGGACACAATTACTTACTGTAGATTGGGTTGTTGATTTCAGGATGTTTATTCAAAATTTAAGAATACAGTAAAACCTCACATAAAGAGTGCTTCACTTAGAGAATAGCTCACTTAAAGAGCAGAATGTTCTCTGAATGGTCGCCTCTCTTAACAACTAAAATCAAACAAAAACTTGCTTAACAAATAAACTGAGGTTCTCAATCCCCCCTCCCCAAGTCACAATTGGTCACTTACAATAGTGTTTCACTTAAAGAGCAAACTCACTTAAAGAGCAATCCTGTGGAATGCAATATGCTCTTTAAGCGAGGTACCAATGTATATTAATCTGAGTAATAGGCATTAGTTTTCTGTTCTAAAAACTACAATATTAAATGAAGTTTCAGCATTAAAAAATTGCATGTCATTATCAATAGATTCTCAACAACAACAACAACAACAACAGATACATTTTAGACAATGATATAAAAGTGCCACCTTCTTCTTGTCATCGGCTGCTACTCATATCTGAGTATACATTTTCCCCTGGAAATCATTTTCACAATGATAAGCAGAAAAAATTCAATTGACATGAATTTGTTTAAGGTGGATCCCAACTTGCTATGAAGTGACATACACGCTGTGATCACAGAGCCATCTCCTGCAGCACATATAAAACAAGACATGCAGGATTTAACACTGGGACTGCAATGGACTACCACAGCCTTGAGGACATTAATAAGGTGCATCTTCACAGCCAGTCCATCTGGTATGGCCTGTTCCACCTCCATGACCATTGGGAATCAGAGTAGTGAAGTGGTTCCTCCTCTACTCATTTGTTGTTGTGCCATCACCGTAGCTAAAGAGGCTCATCTGCCTGTAGCCATTGGCCTCTTTAGGGAATCAGGTTATTTACCACCTCTCAACACTCAGCATAGTCTCAACACTCACCTCCTTCTACACTAAGCTAAAAAATATATTATTTTCTTAATTTATTTTCTGATATCAAATGTCACAACAGAATGGATTTAAAAAATGTAAGCATACATTCTACATTGTCCTAATGTGTTGGCTGATTTATGTCTAAATTTGTTCCTTTTGAGGTGAAACATTAGAGATTTTCTAGCCATTTTTCAAGAAAACTATGGTAGTGCTTTAACCTTTGTGAGGGGGCTATACTGGAGTTCATGGAGTATTATAAACATGTTTGAATGAGTAAGACACATACTTAATGAGGACTAAGGATATGGGAATGGAAAATGAACAAACAGTGATCTACTTTGTTCATTTTCAAAGAGTAATTGTGTGGTAACATTGGTATCCCTGCATTAATGATATCATAATCAAATCAGAAACTGACAAACTGTTCCTCACACTTCCATGCTTCAACATAAAATCCACAATGTTCCTGTAAGAATTTGCAAAATATCCAGTTCTTTGAGCTGATCAGGCTCATTAACCTACACTGTTTTAACTCAGTAACATATCTTTAAGAGCAATTTGTTGGTCAAGATTACTTTCCTCCAGGCAAGAATGACCTATAGAGCACTGTAGGGCTTGGGTTGTTGAAAAAATGAAGCCAACATTTCTAAGCAACAACAGTCCATGCAACTAAGTTAAGGGTTTTTTAAAAAAATATTTTATGATTGTAATCTTTTCACTGTTATGCTGTCCAGGGTCGCTCATTCGATTTGGGAGGCAATATAGAAATTTGAATAATAAAATAAAAATAAATAAATAGACATCACTATGTTGAGCAGAATGGATCAGTTACTTTAAAGAATGGTTTGCCCAAATTGTTAGACTTGCACAAGAAAAGATCTTGGTCACCTTCTCTTTTGGTGCTATTAGAAGCACAAAATTTGCTCTCTTCTGAAACAAAGGGAATAATGGTTTGGTTCCTTGTCTTCACATGTGAGAACAAGTGAGAATTTGCATTTATATATTTTGCCAAGCCCTACAGTGCATCCTGTCTGGACAGACATCCCGCTACAGTAATGGAGTAGACCATATAGCCAGCGATCAATGATGAGTGTTGGGTGGCAATAAATAACCTGACTCCCTAAAGGGGCCAATGGCTATGGGCATATGAGCCCCTTTAGGTGGGATGATGGTCCCCTCAGTGGAGGAAAGGGCCCAACGGCGAAATGAGTGGAGGAACTATGATTCCCAATGGTCATGGAGGTGAAAGAGGCCATGCCAAATGGACTGGTTATGAAGGTGCACCTTATCCATATTCTCAAGGCTGCAACAGTACATTGCAGTTCCAGTGTTAAATCTTGCATGTCTCATTTCATATGTGCCGCAAGAGCTGGCTCCAAGATCATAGAGTGTGGGTAACTTCATGGCAAGCTGGGATCCACCGAAAACAAATTTGTGCCAGTGGTATTTTTCATGATTGCTTTGGAGGGCAAAGGCAGTTCAGAAACAGGTGGCCTCCAAGACCAGGCCTCCTGGGACCCTGGGGCAGGAAAAAGAACAACGTATATTCAATTGAGTTGACAGTTCAACCATATCTGTTGAGATCAACTAGGCAGTGACTCACAACTCAAGGGTCTGACTCAGACAAAATCCTCCTTTCTCCTTGCAGCAAGATATTAAGTGTGAATTCACCCTCCCACATAAGATAATTGGTAGGAAACCTCACAATATTTCTTGGATGTTTTGCAGGTTCCCCCCCCCCCACACACACACACACACAAAGAGATACCAATCTGCCCAGAATTATTATGGTTCAGTGAAGATTGGTATTGTTTGCAGGATTCCCTTGAAAGGGCATTAAACTTGTTTTAATTTAGCAGTTCTTTTCGCAAAAGATCAGAAGAAAAATGGAAAAAAAGGGGGGTTAGAAACTGCACTGATATGAGGGAAAGTCTTGGTGAGGAATCCTGGCATGCAAGGCTCATAAAACCACCAAAAATAAGGATATTTTTTTTAAATATTCCCCACATCTCTGTTTCTTATGCACTCAATAAAGTAGAAGAAGAAAAATTAGACCAATATGACCAGGCTGGTATGGTGAACTGATCTGGCTTCTATTACCTTTGTTTAAAAACAACAAAACATAAGTGCACCAACCAAAATTAAATTCTAGCTTCACCACTGTAAAACTGCGATGTTTCTCTTCATTTTCAGTCTGCTTTGTTACCATAGATATGTGTTTCACCTAAGGCTATAGACACATAAAACTGCTGCATTTCATGTTTTCAATTTTTTTTGGAAAAATCAGTAATTATATACTAGTTTCTTCTGAATACTTTGGTACTTATGGAAAGCAATATGTGGCATAACAGCCTAATCAAATGAAATTTGCCTCCTCTTCCAATCCATTCTAATACCTGCTAACTTCATAATCAAGTGCTTCCCCAGATTGTGATGGTACTTCTTTTCTGATGAAGAAACAGATAATTTAAAACTTGGTCACAGTACATTGAACTTCTTCTAATGAAGAAGTTATTTGAACATTGGGGAAGACAGTTTTGACTTTTTGCTGTTGCTTTATTTTGTTTCATATGGACCAATACAGCACACTAGGATATCTATGCTAATATAGTTAGAAGAAATAGATGATATTTGTAAGAGTCCACCATTTGTGTTTGTTCAATCACAGATCATCATTCTTCTTGCTTGCAATGCCAGGCCAGACTCATGCTCATACACAAATGTTGACTGATTCTCTGGATGCTTCTCTAAGAAAATTAATAACACTGTGATATTCCCACCCACCCACCCACAAGAAAAACACCCCTAAATGCATGGGTATCACTTCCAGATGAAACTTTGCATTAGTTTTGTTAGATCTCAGCAACTGTCTTCCTTCTTTATTCATGTCAGAACATTGCACAATTTAAAATTAGGAATGCATATCAAATATAGATACAATTCAAACAATTTAAAGTGCTAAAATGATTGGGCAATTTTTGAACAGAAACAGACTATTTCGATAGTGTTATCTTGGCCATTTACAAGATTATCTTTTTTACACATAATAGGACATAAATTGCATTCATAGTAATATTGCATTGATTTATTTCTCCATATCCACAGAAAATTGTCCTGTATCTGTGTTTAAACAAAAAAAAATAGATTAAGGTTTGATCTACAGTGACACCCAAATATTAAGCGGCAGGGCAGTGTTCAAAAATTTTGTCTTCCCAGCTAATGCTTCTTCTGACCATCTCATTTTTTTCAATGGGTTTCATTTCAGCTAAGAAGTTGTGATTGGAAACCTAAGGCAAAAAAGCAAGGGGGTGACTAATGAGATGATACAAGAAGTTCAACAAACCTTGCATGTAAAGGCATTGCATGGTTTTTGTTTATTTCTTATGCTAAGTAGGAAGAAGGTGGTTAGGAAGCAACTTGAAAAGCCATATCATGTATTTTTATCCCTTTGGGCAGAACCCCCACCCTCAATTCACTGGTAGGGATCTCACTGGGATATTTATGTCCTTTACAATTCTGAATCTGTTTTTATTTGTGAAAATAGCTAAGATAATCCATTCTTATCTTTTTCTACCTTTTCCTCCAGAAGAATTGCTGGTCCCAGCATTCCTTTTTACCCACGCATGAATCCTCAGAGGTTCGTTTTGCCTATTGCATATTGGCTGGCAGGGAGCTAGTGAGGTCAGTCAATACATGAAGGATTGTGGAGGTCACACCTGACACAAGGTACATCAGATCCAACTTGAATTATTCCCTGGGAACCTACCTTGATTCATCTGCAATGCTGGAGAAAGAAAAAGTAGAAAGAGTACCAGTGACTTTTCAAGCAGCCCTGGCAGCAGCCCTGGATCTGTATCCAGCATGGGGACCAAGTGTCACTGAGCATCATGCTTTGCCTTTACTGCACTGCACACCTCCGGGTCTCTAGTTTTGACTCCACACAGCAGCCACCAGTAAAAGAAACCAAAAACTTTCCCACCCCATTGCTGTTAACTGGGGAGTGAAAGATACTTTGGCAGAGCTAGTAACTCAGTTGTCCTTTCAAGGGAATTTGCACAATTTGTTGAATCCCCACCCAAGTTCTCTCAAACAATTTTTTTTTACCTAAACCACCATGTGTCAAGTCCATGGGTTTGCAAATGGAAGAGGAGCCACATGTTGACCCTGCTGGGTCAGCAGGGTTCCATGCAGCTTTACAACCGCATGGGGTTTTTGACCTTATTTAAAGCCTGACAGTCTAGCAATTATGACGTGATGCTGCAGGGTTAAATTAAAGCTATGGGTTCCTCTTATAAGTTCCTGAGCAACTTTGGCAACAGGAACTATATTTCACTGGATGCTCTACAAATTATTCAAGGTTAATAGAAGGATATATTTGACTTCCTATTATTAATGCAGGGCTAGTTATTTTTGGCAAGCCCAAACATTACAGCAAGAATGGAAAATAGCTTTCAGTATTAATAAAGGGAAGTTTTACAGTGGTGATGAAAATAGCTAAAATTTAGAAGGATGGTGTTCATTTTCCCATCTGAGTGGCATGTTTTGAATCTAAAGTTTCCAGCAACTCCCTGGAAAACTCTAAATATGACTTGGTTTGGTATCAGTTCATTGAGTTTAATAATAGTGTTGGGACTTTAATGTGACAGTACTGAACTGCATATGCTTTAACAGTGTCATGATGGGTTTAGGCTTGAGCATGAACTGTCTGTCAGTGCTCAGAGTTTTCATAAACAAGTACAGCAGATGCAATGATTTTGTTCCTCAGACTTGCTTCAGCTTGTGACGGAAGCCAAGAGTGTGTTAATCCTGCCTCCAGCTCAGGACTATTCTGGGACTTCTATACAAGCAAATATTCTGTGTTTTTCTTGACTTTAAGAATATAGAAAGCTGCTGTCTGCAAAGCACAGGCACTTGATATGTTACTAAAGAAAGAGGCTGCATGCCAAAGAATGGTGCAGCTTTCTTCCCTGCTGCTATTTGTACACAATCATGCATTTTCCTTCAGGATGTAGCCAGTTATTCTGTCCAGTACAAGTAGGTTTGTATACACCGCTCCTCAGACTGCAAAGTATCTAGTACAGTATAGACAAATTGGAAATAATTCCAATTTAGCCCATTATCAAATTATCTAGAGCTTCTGACATTTCTATGCAGCAAGAGAGCAGCAATCATGATTATACACAGTTGTGCAGAAATTATTCTCACAAGTGTAAGAATAATCACTGATATTGCTAGAAAACATCTTGCCATCTCAAACACTGAGAATATATTTTTGGTGGTTTCTTGGTCTCATGCATGAGAACAAGACATGAGGATTTATACTCCACAGTTTAGTCCCAGCAACTCAAACTGGTTGTTGGAAATGGCCACAATGCAACATTTCCATGCTCCTATCCCCTGATCCAAGAGTTATAGTCTATACTAGCATTACCTTATATTACTGAATGAGAGCTAGCCTTGCCAATTCTTCCTCAATGCAGACTTATTGATAGGGGTGGAAAAGAAAACAGTATTCCCCATGCTTACCTTCCTTGCCTTCTGGTTGTCTGCTTTTAAAATCCCCTCCTGTCACTACTTGACTAAGAGAAGGAAGCTCCTCCTATCCTGCCCAAGCAAGGATACTTTGGAAAGAGAGGATGATTAGATGGCTAAGGTCAACCTTTCAGAACATTTTCCTTTATAGGTTTTTTGAATGACCCCCAAGATCCAGGAATTGCAGCCTCACCTGAGACTGGGAAGAGTGCTCAGGAGGTTTCATTTCAATTAAATAGAGAAGAAGCTTCAAAGAGATTCTCCCTTTAGTTTTGAAGAATGCATTTTCCTTTGAACCCATCCTTGTGAATGACAGAAAGTAAAATAGCTGTCCTGAATCTTTTCAGCCAAGCTCTACAAAATGAAAGAAGAACATACAGTGGAACCCTGAATTACAAAATTAATTTGTTCCTTGGGTTTTTTTGCATCATGGAAAATTTTGTATCTCAAAGTGCGGTTTCCCATAGGAATGCATTGAAAACCAAATAATCTGATCTGGAGGTCAGAAAAAAACTTTTTAAAAGCCCACCATATGTTTTCTGTTCAATGCTCTTCAAAAGTGTATTTTGGAATTTTTCTCCATGGTTTCACCACTTTATAAAGAGACTGGAACAGATAAAATATATTTGTCAAACTTTTTTCTGACCTCTGGAAGGGATTATTTGGTGTTCAATGCATTTTCAGCACTTCTGACAGCGACCTGTAGTGGCCAGCTATGGTAATGTGCCCAACAATAAATTGTAAACTCCCCCTGTCACTGGAAGTGCCAAAAATGCCACATTTTAGCTGCCAAAATGCACCAAAAATGTGACCAAAAAAATCCAGAAATGGAGTGGAAAATGCTCTCCATACCTTTCCGTTGCCATGGGAAGTTGGAGAAGATATTTGTATGGTGGAAAAAAAGTAAGTTAAGGCATCATTTTCAATGGATTTCCTTTCATATCTTGAGAATTATTATTATTATTTTTTTAAAAAAATCCTGTTTAATACCATTTTTATACCATGTTTCTACTGTGTTTTAAAAGTTTGTTAGCCGCTCTAGGTCTTTGTGAGGAGGGTGGCATAGAAGTTTGATTAAATAAATAAATAAATACTCAAGACCTTCGTAGCCCCAAGTTCCACTGCACATTCTCTACCTCCTGACCAAGACTGAAGTAAATGTTTTTTTTTTTTTTTGCCTAGCGCTTTATGTTCAGAATGTTCAATTGGAATGCATGCACATTCTTAACCACTTTCAGAACAAACATTTAGAGAATATTGGGGGAAAGTATTGCCACTGGAGCTAGATGTCTCTGATGACCCATGCTTACCTCTAGCTCATCCTTTCTTCAAACCTCACTGCTACCGCCTCCCCTTAAACTCCAAGTCTCCACATGTCATAGCATGTGGAGGAGGCTCTACCCAGTGCCAGCTGATTCACTGATTGTTCTAACTTGCTACTGAAAAAGTTGGCAATTAGGACTTGGGTAGGACTGCGGTGGGTCAAGTGATTAAGACTGTGAATTCACTGACTGGAAGGTTCAATTCCTGAGTAGTGCATGATGGAATGAGCTCCTGTCTCTGTCCCAGCTCCTGGCAACCTAGCAGTTCGAAAGCAAGAAATTGCAAGTAGATAAATAGGGATCAATTTGGTGGGAAAGTAAACAGTGTTTCATGCACTCCAGTGTTGAGCCATGCCTGCCACATGTCCACGGAAACGTCTGCAGGCACAGACAGTGCTGGCTCTTTGGTTATCAACAGAGATGAGCACTGAATCCTAGAGTCAGATAAGAATGGCTTTCGAGCAAGGGCAAACTTTACCTTTACCTAGTACCAGGAGAAGACATTTCTCCAAATTGTGCTTGAATCTTCAACTGTTTCTGTTTGTCCATTGCTTTCTCTGAATGGGAAAGGTAAGGAAGGGAAAAAAATAAATTCAAACAGAAACCATGCATAATTTTTTTATATACTGACTGAGTGTTATGGTCACTTTTCTTAAACACATTAAGCTGAGGTATATACTCCAAATCGTGACTCTCCATGTTGTTGTTTTTTAAAAAGGGGAGCTCTAAGGGCTGCTTGGCAAGCCAATTTCAGTCTGTATGATAGAAGATCTCCACCCTTATATAAACTCTTGTGAATCTCTACTCAGGATTCCAGTTAGATACTTAAGAACGGTGACTGCCCCACACCCTAGAATGAACCTGTGATCTTCCTCAAATACTGCAACAGTGGTCTTTGGGCAAAATGCCATTCAGGGAAATTGGTCTGCCACTCTGGATTTCCTGAGCGAACAATTTATGAGAACTTTCTGAGCAATCCATGATTCTGAGAAACATGGAAATTCATTAGATTAGATGGAATATAAAATGCTTTGCAACCTTCTAAAAATGATTTGTCACATCTTTCAATATTGCTAGATATTATCTTGAAGCATTAGACAAGTAACATTTCAGTGGAATGGTGCTTTGCAGGGAGGAAAAAAAGTTTTAAATGTTTTAAGTTATTTTCAGGAACTGAATGTTTTAAGCTTCAATACTTATGTTCTTCCTGACCTTCATTCGTCCCATTATTTCAGCAGCTCACAGGAATAACATCCTGGAGAGATTAACTTCTATTTTACCCTTGTTCTGCTTTGCATAGGATTTGGTGCTCTCATCTAAGCTGTTTGTATCTCTCACTTTATGGGAATTGGTCTTAAAATTGTAGATATATTGGGGGGGGGGTCTTTGGAGGAGAGAACAGAAGAGGAAGGCATGGTAGGTAGCATAGACATCTAAATAGTTTTGTCATAGGTAAATGTATTGCCAATGGTGGAGGAAACAAATACTGAAATGACCCTTTTCTTAGTGTGCAGCATTTCATGTGGGCTCTACAGTAGTGGTAGCAAAATAATCAGTATACATGAGGTAGAATACTCAGTGTGGTGTGGTGGATACAGTGACACTCCATGAATATATCACTTAACTTGAAAGCTGTATTCCAGGTGTCAGACTGTTGAGGTGCCAGACATGTCAGCGGCAGTGACCACACTGAGTCTCTCCCCCCCACTCCTGGCAGTAGCAACCATCTGAGTCTCCCCCCATCAGTGATGACCACCCCCAGGCCCCCACTCACACCTACCGCTTCTCTGCTTACCAAGTTGGAAGAGTGGCATAGTGTGGGTGAACAAAGGGTCCAGGCTGTCCTTTTTAGCCATGAGCTTGGGCAGGTGCTTGTTTTCAGGCAGCTCAACCTTGAAGGAGGCCACTTCAGCCACTGGAGACACAGCTCCGGCTGCTGGAAACACTGCACTCGGCTGCTCCGGCTGCCAGAAATGCTGTCCTCAGCCAGCTGCCAGAACTGCCACCGGTGGTGAAGGTGAGTAGCGGTGAGTGGACGGGTTGAGGAGCTACCTGACCTGGCCAGGCCAGGCAAGGTCACGAGCACCACAGGCCGCCACATTTGCTGTGGCCATGGGTAGTGCCACAGGTGCCACCTCAATCCTTGTTCCCTCCACTTTGGTTGGCACGTCCATGCTGGTGCTTTGACACAGGGCAGATATTGTGAGGAAGTGTTGCCAGCACAAGCATTGTCTGCCCTGCTATGGAGTGCCAGCAGGGATACACCAAGCAAAGTGAAGGATGGAGGGGGCAAAGATTTAGGCAGCCATGGCACCACCTACAGCCACAATGAGGGTGCAGGCTTGATGATTTGATGCTACATACCAGATCCAGCCTGTGGACCATAATTTGAGGATCCCCACTCTATTTTGATCACTATATCTCTGGTTCAACAAAACATAACAGCATATGTATGAAATATAAAAGGAAGAATGTAAAGGCCAGTGTTACAATAGACCTACTTCCCACTGGCCTTCTTCCCACTGTTGGAAATATGAATAGTGCACAGTATATTTTTCAAAATATACATTTTGAAAAATAATACCCCCTCCATTTATTAATACAACTTGGGACAAAAGTGCATTTGGATCTAGTGGCAGATGTCCTGTGTAACAAAATGATCCCTCATGTGAGTTGCTAGATTAACAGCATGTGGTACCATGAGCTCTGAGGATCAGGGTCTGACACCAGGAGACAGTGTCCCAAAACCTGAGCCTCAGGACCAAAACCTGAGACACCTATAATCCTTGCAGAGCTTAGTAACAGAGTGAAAGGCAGAGAACAGATCTTCATGCTAGGGATGGGAAAATCTGTTAGTTTCACTTTCTTCCAAATGCCATTGTTTGACATCTTCAAGGGTTTTGATTTTCATCCTCAGCATTAAGTGACTTGCTACATCTGATACATTACATCAAAGTCAAACAAAAATAGCATCTATCCCCATTACCACTGGCCAAATTTCACAAAATTCAGCTATCCGTAGTATGGTGAGGAGTTTTTTGATTGTACAGTCCACAGCTGCACATAGTAGGAAAATGGCACAGAAGTGGATAACTACATTCCATCCTATACATTAGGAGGTATGAATCATCAGTTGAGTACATATTGGATTTCACCAAGATTAAAATCCTCAAGTATCCCAAACTGTTCATGGCCCTTTAGATCCAAGATATTGTTTCCTGGTCTTAGCAAAGAACTTTAATCCTCCTTCTTTGTCAAGTGTAATAAAAGTAAAATGATTCACACAGAGATATAAAGAACAAATTGCTTTTTACTCTTCCTCCTGTTTTCTGTACAGCCAAGCTGTGGTCTTTCGGAGTGGCCAAATAATAAAAATGAATGAAACTTGGAATGTACCTTGACAAAAGAAATGGGCTTTTCACTGCATTCTTTCGGCCCTTGCTCTTTTGACCATTTCGTCTCTGATGCTGAAAGCAGAGCCATTCAACTTCTTGCAAGTGCTCTTTTGGGGGACATTTTCTTCCTTCCCATCTTCTCACAATATGACTGATGCTTAATCCTAATAAAATAAGTATTTATGCTGCCTTGGCTTTATCAGTTTTGAAAGCCATTACTGTGTGGCTTCAATGTGCACCAGAAGTAAGTAATCTGAGATGAGGGAGTGCACTCAACTGGCCTTGGGAGTTTTACACTTCAGGTTTTTGCAGCTGTTGAATAGGCTTTGTTCTGTATGTCATAAAATGTGGAAAAAGTAGGAATGACATCTGCATTGCGATTTTCATTTGTCTGCAGATTGTTTTACATCATCAGAATTAAGCATTTAAGTAGGACCTTGCTCAAGGGTATGAAGTACCGATCTACCTACTAACTCCTTCCTGATTGTGATCCTCATATGATTTTGTTGTATTCCACCAAATCTCACTGTATTTTTAAAATATTCTTATTGCACATCAGGTTAAGGGACTTTGTGTTTGCTTCTCTTGTTTGTACACATTTTAATACACTTTTCTATGGTCTATATTTTATTGCACATTTTACTTAACTTAAGCAACCTTTTCTTGGTGTCTAACACATCATTTGGGCATCTTGTGAGGGCAAACAATGTTTGTTGTCACAGAGTGGTGCAAATGTGGCGTTTTTCTCAGTACTGTCAAAGTAAACATTCCTTTTCATTGATAAACCAGCCTTAGTACGTCTTAATTTACTGATTCACTTCACAGTGTTGTTTAATAGGGAATTCCTGATGTCCTACTGATAACTGTGGTATGATCCTAGACTTGAAAAATCAAATAATCAAGTTGGGGACATACATACTGTAAGGAATGAATGTACTTATGGTAACTGAGTGTATGAGAACATGTCCAGAATATTGAGTCAGAATACACCTGCTGTGGGGAGGGGATAGACTCTGTAAAAGTACAGGCAGAAAGAGTGAAGACTGCCAGAAGTGGGCAGAAACAGAATGTTAGAGAAGAGGCCATTTATTAGCATATTGGACTGGGATTGATAGAGAATGGGGAAAGTTCTGGAACATTTGAATAGAATATATCTATAAAATCATCATCTAATCCCTTGTTTTTACTTACTCAAGCAAGGGGAGTGTTTGCTTGCTTTTAGTTTATCTACATACTAAACACTGTTTTTTAGCTGAAACCCTAGGGAGAGGGGAGGCTGTAATTTGTAAGGTGGATCCAGGGTTGTGATATTGAAGATCCCAGGGCTTGTTTTGGGTTTAGAAAAATCCAGGCCAGACTTCGCAGGTATTGTCCCAGACTTTAAAAATTCGTAGGCAAAGGTCTGGTGATCATTAGGCATACATGTAACAACTAGCCCATAAAATAATCCAGGTAGAAAACAAGGTTGAGTGAATCAATATTAAATGTACTCTCAAAAAAGTGCTATCCAGGGTGAGCTGCCCCCCTTGCCCCCCATTCTACACTACTGTCTGGACCCTAGCATTAGGCAGATTGGATAAGTACCTCAGACAGCAAATACTTAGAAATGGAAGCAAGGTATTAGAAGGAGAAAGCTGTTTGGTATGTAGTTACTCTGTATGGCTAAGTACTTGCTCTGGCAACATCTTGTTCTTTACCTAAGATGACAAAAATTATTGGACCAGTTCTGCAGCTGTATACAGTACCTGCTCCTGTGGCTTTAGCAACTAGCTCTTAGGAAATAGTTGCTTGATCAATATCATTTAAAAAAATTACTCTTTGATTTATGCTGATGAAGTAGTCATTAAAGACAGAGGATAAGCAAATATATGTTTCATGATCAGTTGACAACCCTAGGAATATTAAATCCATGAAACCTTAATAATGACAATCTTGTCATTTCCAAGTAGTAAAATAAATAATTTATTCAAATTGTGTTGCAGAAGCAACATATGTCCTTGTGACGATGTTTATGAGTGCCTCCATGGGTCTTCCAATTTTCACACTCAAATGTCGCTGAAAATCCAATTGTATAAATGTGCCATTGATCTAGAAAGCTAAGGAAAGAAGGCTATAAAAGATGATAAAGGTGGTAATACAGGAATTTAATATACTTGCATCTATTTTTATTTCATTAATTTATATAATTTGTTAGCTATAGTATTTCCCATAATGATTTACTTATCAATAGAATAAGACATTCTTGGACCCTTTTCCAAAAGGGCACAAAATATGTTAGAGGACGGAAAGGAACAGAAGAAAATAGTTCTTAATATTATGAGTTTATCAGCAGGGGAAAATGAAGCTTGATGGAGCTGGCTTCGCATGAATGGGGGGGGGGGTTGTTTTCCTTCTTTCTGCCCAGATTGGTAAAAATAGCCACTGAAACACAGATGGAGAGAGGGAGTGTTCAATTGTCTGATCTGAAGGTCTAAGGGTGCTCCTCATTTTAGTTGCTCCAATATTTATCACCTGATGGAAATTGGACTGATGGATGACAGTTGGGGGGAGGGGACAGGAGGCCAAAGAGGAAAGAGCTTCTGGACTTTTGATTGTCATTGAAGCTGAGAATAATTTTTAGAAGCTTCTTGTTGTCAGCAAACACTAAATCTACTCCTTTTGAGGAGGGGGAATAAAGCTAACTTCTTCAAGTCTTCATATCACTCTTTTTAAAAATGTCATGTTCACACAGAAGTAAATCCCACTGTTTTTATCTTGGGTTACTCATTGGTAATTGATAAAAATTACTCTTCAAACAAAGTTTTTTTGCTTTTTTCCAGAGCTTTTTAAAAATGTTAATGTTGTGTTGTCTGGCTATGGAAATGTACAGTGTAGGAGACTTACATTGCTGCAGTTGCTTCCCCTCACAGCATCATTATGCTAATATGCTATTACTTTTGCATGCAAATAGTCAAAAAAAAGTGCACAGGAGTGCAACTGTATAAACTATATATCTCCACTCCAGTGTTGTTGTTTTTTTCTTTTTCCTCCTATAGTGGAATTTGCTTCATCTTCTTTTTTAAACGCTAGGAAAATGGCTGAGTTTTCCTCTGTTTATGGAACTCAGTTTTAATTGCATGTCTCTTTTCCTATTTGCCTGCATGGCAGTTATGATGGTTATGTGAGGGTATAACTCCTTTTTGCAAAGCCAAAGCAATTTGAAGATACTGCCACAAAGTGCTTTTCTGAAAGGCAATGCAAACACAGCAGCTGCAGGATTGAAGCAATTTAAAGAAACATATTGTATAGCTAGGAGTGCCACTCTGGGGCATGAACAGCAAGATATATTAGCCTCAAAGTACCCAGTATTGTATGCCCATGCACTTTCCTGTGCAGTTAGTATCTTTAGTACAAGTAGAGGTGTGTGATGAGTTGAAATTTCCACAGTTGCATCTTGGTTCACATCTTGTAGACTATCCACGGCTCAGCCCCAGTTTCCACTCTGACACCATTTTGATTGGCAGTTATTACTGCAGTGTGGGTCTAATTTCAGAGCCAGTAATAGAACTGAAGGGTTTTGTTTTGTTTGAGGAAGGAAACCACAAGCAATATTTTTCATAACCAGCAGTTTTCATAGAAAACTGACACTCAAGAAAATTTTATATAACAATAATAGTTTAGCATGCACCTTGAATCCACTGAATTTTACATAATTTAAACTTTTGGCAATGATTTGTATTTCTTTTTATTTTTATATCCCACCAGCCTTTCAATTATCTCACTGCTCTCTTCCTCCCCTATTTTACCTTATTTGTGGGGCGGGTCATTATGAGGTTGGCAGAATGTGGCTTTCAAGATATTGACCCTGACCAGTGGTATCTCTCACCTTTTGAAACGTTGAGGATGTGTTGATGGGAGTTGCAGTTCAGAGATATCTAGAGCATTACTATTTCCAGATCCCTGGTGTCCATGCTTGTAGCATATCTCCCAATGTTAGTGTTTTATAATAAGATTCCTATACTAAAATAAAAAAAAATATTACTTTAAGAATACATTTGTAGCAGGTAAAGGACACCAGATCTAGTGACATTACCCTTATAACTCAAATTTTATTCACCTGATCTACCCCACGAATAAAGTGAAATTGGGAAGGAGGAATGGCATGAGTTCTTTGAAAGGAAGGTGAGATATAAATATAAAAATATAAAAAACCCAGTGAAAATCATTATCAAAAATAATGATGTTGATATGAATTTCAGTGGATACAAAGTGCACAGATTTAAAAAGCTCAGAAAAAGGATGTCCTCCTTCCACCCAACAGAAAACCAAGCATGCAACGGGAGAGCTTCTCTGCAAAGAGTATCTTAACTTACAGTTTTGAATAAATATACAGTCTACTCACTTTATGTAATTAGGCAAATGCAATAGAAATGAACAAAAGTGGCCACAAGAAATTGTCTCAGTTTATCTGGAGTAGCCAACAGATTAACGTGTTTAAAGGAACAGATGCTCAGATGTTTGGTTTTTGAACTTCAATTTCCATAAACTTAAGTCAATTCCCCGAAACACTGATAAGCCAATGCACTGACTTAGGCTTCTTGGAATTCAAGTCCCCCTGTGGGGCATGGGTCCCACATTGGGAACCACTGGTCTATCTCCATTTAAAAGCAATGTTCAACCTGTATAGCACTTGTAAATAAAAGTCATCCTAGTTTGGCTTTTATTGGCTATTATGCAAGTATTTAACATCTCTCCAGAGTTACTGTTAATGCATGAGTGGCTTTGAACACTTCTAATTATCAAGAGATTTTGCTTGAGGAATGCAATACTACATTTTTGCAGGTACTTTCTAGTGCAGTTTTCACCCCCTTCCCGTTTGAAAGATGGACTTTGTAAACTGGAGAACAGCAAAAGCCATTTTAAAGACTGATAGGCAAGAAAAGTATTTCCAAATTGTTAAGGTTATTTAAGGGTGGGCCGGGGGGGGCACTTTCTTTTTAAGAAAATAAATTGCCAATATCAGGAAAACTAGCAACAACCAAAATGTAAGGTTATTTGCTCTAATTCTCTACTGTTGTGTTTATCATTCGGAAGACTTTAACTGTGCGGGTGCATTTGTCAGAGCTTTGCTTTTCTTATTTTTCCCAACAGTAAAATTACACAGCAACCATGGTGGTGCCCAAAGACATATTTCCTCTTTTGTGTTAGAAGAACCAATCCCCAATGTAGGATTTCTAACCCTCCAAATAGAATATTCACTACTGTTGCAGCCACAGCTGTTGGAAAGGGACAAGGAATGTAACAAGCAACAGGCTATGTAGGCTGTAGCTAAAAAGCCACACTCCCCACCCATGATTTGAACTTGTCTTCTTTTGTTTCCTTGCTTCAACACTTTCATAACACTGTCATAACACCCTGTATTTTTAAATATTCAGAAGACGAACTCATAGTAAACTTGCAGAGATATTTGTTTAAGCATCAATTTAGAGGAAAGTAGGGTGCTGTCTTAAAGCAATGGTCTTCCCAATAGTGATATATGACTGTGAGAACTGGCCCATAAGGAATGGTACTGGAGAATACTTTTAAGAGTCCCTGGGCCTGCAAAGAGATCAAATCAATCCATTCTGAAGGAAATCAACCCTGACTGCTCCTTGGAGGGACAAAAGGACTCACTGGAGAAGGCCTTGATGCTAGGAAAGATGGCTAGACAGCATCATTGGGTGTAGATATGGGTAGAGGATGGAGGATGACAAAAGGGCCTGGTTTGCTGTGTCCATGGGGCCACAAAGGGTCAGACTCAACTGTGCGACTGAACAACAAATAGTGTGCTCTCAGCAGCATGAAATAGCAGAAAAGGCTAGCTAGAAATTGACTGCAACACTTCCTAGAGGGAAAAAGAACTATAAGTCCCAAGCTTCCTTACAGCAAATAACAATGAGTGTCCACAAGATTTTTTGGGGTGGGGAGAAAAAGCTACTTAGTAATATTTTACATAATTCACCTGCATAGCATGTACCATAACAGCACAGTGTATGCATCAAAATAATAGATATGTTTCGACTTCAAAACACAAGGATGTGCTCCCTTCACACACAACAGATACCGATGGGACCATCATTTCATTGTGAGACCTCTCCTGTCTTTATTAACACATTCCTCCATAACCTCCCACCAGTTTTAAAGAGATAAGGGGCTTGCTTATAATGAGGATGAGTAGTTCATAATGCATAATACATGCAAACTCCATTGCAATCCAGATGAATTTGAAGATTAATTAGCTAGATTTCCAAGGGGATTACTTTTATGGTACTGGGTAATTTGGTAGTCCAGAATCTCCCAACTTCTTTTTGTCCATGTTTTGTCCATGTTTAAGACTGACACACATCCCACTGTCTGTTCCGAGTGGGTGAATCAGATGTCCTATTGGAAGTGAGGAAAAAGGCAAAAAATATTTATTTTTTTGTTCAGTCGCACAGTCGATTCCGACCCTTTGTGATCCCATGGACCACTGTCCGCCAGGCACTTCTGTCCTCCACCATCCTCCTCAACTCACTCAACTTTGTGCCCATTGTGTCTACAATACTATCTAGCCATCTCATTTTTGGCCGCCCCCTTCTTCTTTTGCCCTCCATCTTTCCAAGCATCAAGGCTTTCTCAAGTGAATCCTCTCTTCTCATTTGATATCTAAAGTACTTCATCTTTACTATTTGACCTTCTAAGGAGCAGTCAGGGTTAATTTCTTCTAACATTGACCTATTTGTTCTTCTTGCTTTCCAGGGGACTCTCAAAACTCTCCTCCAACACCACATCTCAAAGGCATCTATTCTTCTGCGCTCAGCTTTCCTAATGGTCCAGCTCTCACAACCATACATTGCCACCAGAAATACCATTGCTTGGACTATACAGATTTTTGTTTGCAATGTTATGTCTCTGCTTTTCACTATGTTCACCAGGTTTCTCATTGCTTGCCTCCCAAGAATCAATCACCTTTTTATTTCATGGCTGCAATCACCATCTGCAGTGAGCTTTGATCCTAAGAAAGTAAAATCTGTCACTGCTTCTACTTCTCCCCCATCTATTTTCCAGGGACTGATAGGGCCTGTTGCCATTATATTTGTTTTCTTGATGTTGAGTCTCAAGCCAGATTTTGCACTCTCTTCTTTCAACCTAAGCAGGAACTTCTTTAGGTCTTCCTCACTTTCTGCTACTAGGGTAGTATCATCTGCATATCTCAAATTGTTGATGTTTCTCCCAGCAATTTTGATCCCAAATTGTGATTTGTTCATCCCTGCATTGCACATTATTTGCTCTGTGTATAAGTTGAAGAAGCAGGGTGATAAAATGCAGCCTTGTCTTACTCCTTTTCCTATTCCAAACCACTCTGTCCTTCTGTATTCTGTCCTAACTGTTGCTTCTTGATTCATGTACAGGTTTCTCATGAGGCATATAAGGTGTTCTGGTATTCCCATCTCTTTAATTACTTGCCACATTTTGTTGTGGTCTACACAGTCAAAGGCCTTGGAGTAGTCAATGAAACAGAAGTAGACTTGTTTCTGATATTCCTTTGTTTTTTCCATGATCCAAAGTATGTTGGCAATGTGGTCTCTAAAAAGATGGAATAATTGAAATTTTGTCTCTTGTGGCAACATGGTAGGGAAAGTTTGGGTTTCTTTCAGTGTCCAAAATTCAGTTGTGGTGTTCTGCCAGCACAAACACATAGCATAACTTCTGGAGGCAAATTTCCTGGAGTAGAGAAGGCAGCATAGATCTTATCTGTTGCATAACAAATTGCTTGACTTGGTATGTAGCAAATAATGCCTAGTTTGACTTCTTTACTTGAATTGATTCACCTCCAAAGGTTATGCAGTTTATGTGGCACTGCAGGTGTAACTAACAGGATTTTGACCACTGTTTCCTTTTTATATTGTTTGTCCTATTGCTTCCTTGTCTAAAATGTGAACATAATCATGCCAGATTTCACTGTCTCCCATGCTTCTTTCTCTTCCTCTATTGGCTCTCCCCAGAGCTAGCTAGCTCTATTTTCTACCTCTCACATATGTATTTCACTGAAGCTGATTACTCCCCAACTCCACCTTCAAATTTTATCTCATCTACATTGGTTATTATTATTTTTGTAGAGTCTCAAATTCTTTCCATGCTATTAGTGAATAATTTTTCAAACTGAAAGGCATGAACCAGCCAAAAATTCCCCTATCTATATAGGTAAAGATCATAATTTGGGGACATTATTGCTGCTGCATTTGTGACTGATATGACTTGATATTATTCAAGGTTCTTTAGCAAATGCTTAGCATTGGGCTTGAGCAACGGTGGACAATTTCATAACAAGCCATTGTTACAGGTAATGGCATTTCTGGAATGAATTCCTCTAGGTAATCAATGGGAACAGTGTCAGCTTAATATACAATTTTCCCCTTACCCTAAGTGAAGTCATTGATAATATTAAATTATTTCCTGCTGTATCCAGGAGAATAAAAAGTTCTTTGTAGATATATGGTAGAGGTTTGATTAAATAGTAGTAGCTGTGATGCTCTGAATGGAACAAGATTTTGTCCGTACTCCCCTCTGGTGTTTTTCATATTCCATATGCCTGAGGTGACCTTGCAATGAAGCAAGAGTGATATATCTATATTCCTCTCTAATAACACTTCTAGCACCAATGATTCAGGCCTTTGAGTGTATATAGTGCAGAGTAGTTAGCCTATGGACAATGGGCCATAGGGTCGCAAAGGGTCAGAATTGACTGTGCGACTGAACAACAAAGTGAGCCTGAGCATTTTTTTGAAACCATAACATTGACAAAAGTCCTGCTACCTCAACAGCATGCCAATTTTGACTTCATACTATGGCAAACACAAAATTATCAGAACTTAGTGGATTCTTAGGGGGGGGGGTTGTCTGCAGGCTTAATTTTTTTTCTGCTTGTACCCACGAAAGTTGAGAGAACAAGGGTAGGTCAGTGGGTAGAATTCTGGACTTGGAGCAGAAAGGGCCAATCTTTAAGCTTCACTGGACTATGAAACTCATTAGTCCCTCTCTCTCTCTCTCTCTCTCTCAGCCAGACTCTGACTTATTGTACTGAGCAGGCACCAAGCTATACTTGCCACTTTGAGCTCAGTGGAGAAAAGTAGAGAGATCAACGTTACTAGCAACTACGGTTTGCTTAAATTTCTAACTCTAAATATTTTACAAGCAAGTGAAACCTATTGCAGTCAATGGTTATTCATTCAACTTTCTTTAATGTAGTGTGTGGCACATGGTGGTCTAACATCATTCAAAAGATATCTGTATGCAAGGAATATAGTCACACCTAGAATCAGTAGTGGCTATATTTTATGCCAGGCCATTGTTTTCACAGGAGCATGTGAGGTTCTGCCTTTCTGATGTATATATCCATATAATAAGGAGGTTTTTCACCTCAATGCAAAAAAAAAAAAAAAACCCTGACCAACCGACCGAGCATTGAATGGGTGCCAAATGTTTGTACTGCTAGGAAGTCTTAAATATATGAAAAATGTAGTGATTTTTGCAAGCATACAGACTTTCCTTATAAATATATACCCCAGTTGATCAAAACTGGTAGGAGAGAGATTGGGATGGTTTCAGTTCATATCAGGCCAAACTAAACATATTTGGTGGGATGGCTACTCTTGATATCGCATTCCCAAACACTGGATTATTTGGTGTCTCAGCCTCATTGCCAATGTTACAAATATCTTGACTTAAAGCAGAAAAGATAACAGTTCTCCCATTGCAAGGTATAAAATAATAGAAGTCTCCATAGGAAGGGAAACAATTCTCTTTTAGTTCATTTTTTAAAAAGAAATAATCTGCACATTTCTCCATATTTAGTGATGGAAAGACTATGAGAGAGAGAAGGAAGGAAATGTGAGAGAAACCAAATTATTTAAATGCTATATGTCTGTTGAGGACCAGGGTTTCATTACTTAAGTTTTTATTTTTAAAACATCTAGCTTTTAATCCCTGTGAATTTAGTTAGGCTGCTACTGAATTGATAGTATTTTTTTCCCATTGTCATCTTTAACCTCCCTGGTAAACAAATACAACATGATCCTCTCCATGTTGAAAACAAACTGACAGGTCATGTGTGATTTCAATGGCAATTTCTCTTCATTCCTTCAAACAATGTTGAAAAACCACTTATTTTCTGAGAGGCAGAAAATATTCTTTGTGGTATACAGTAGAAGTCCCCAATGCTTTCAAAAGTAGTATTTGTACACCATCATTACTCTTTCCACTTCCCCTGCATCTATCTTTCTCCTTTTGAGTCAACTTTGATGCATCTATACATTACATCTCTGGCTGTCCAATTTAGACCCAGTGACTGCCAATTATTGATATCTATTTTACAACAGTCTGAATCAGATTGTCAATTCTGAGGAAAGTTCATTGACTAAATCAACTGAATTTAGATAGGTTTTTGACTCACCTTTCAGCAAATGCTTCAATGGATCTGCTGTAGTTGAGAGCATCAATTGAATTTTGGCTAATAAATCAATATTTTAATTTTATGCTAGATCTCTTGCTTTAAGATTCTGTAGTGAAAAGAGAGGTGGGAAAATATCTCATATTCTCCAACATGGCTAATGATGGTGGAAAGATGAATTTGTCAAGATTTTTTTTTTGTCACACAGTTTTCAAATGGATGAAATGAAGCATCACTGCTGCTTCAGATTTTCAAAAACCTAATTTGCTATAATATTTTGTAAGGAATAATCTATACATCTAAGGATGGTAAATGATACATGATCTTTGTAACTTTAGGATTAAATTAAACCCTTGTATTATTTCTTGCCTGTTGTAAGCTTCCATTACAAGATCCTATTTTGTTAATGTTGCAGGCAGCACTGTGCTGTAAGCATTGTATACCCTGCTGAATACGTGTGATTGTCTTCATGAACAGCAAGTCTGTATCTTTGGAATAATAGAATTCAGATTTAATTAGCCAGTAAAGCTCTTCTTAATTAACTTGAAACTCGTTATACAATTGCTGATAATACCAATTATTAGGAATACCTATTTATTTTAAAGACTGATTATTACACCCTATAAATTAAGAGAGGCTACTTAATAAAGTACTGCTTTAAATGTATGAGTTTCTGAAATCTTTTTAATTTATATCAGTTATGTTTCACCCCACTTCAGCAGCTAGGATGTTCATAAGCACACACTCAGCTATTCTGTAAATCATAAAGTCACCTTTATATATACCTTTCCTCTGAATTTTAAGTAGCACATTTTGCTGTGCTCGTCAAGTAACCGTGAGCGGCCATTTTATGTTTCATGAACATAAGATAATGCAGTATCCATAAGGCACAAACTGAGCGACCATATGCTTGTTTACTCTAGTTTTCTAAATGAGAGGCTAAACTCTAAAAACTGATATTTTTCTTTTATAGGTTTGATGGCACTCATCGTTCATTGTGAAAACAGTGTTCACCAAAGTGTGTCAAAAACATTATTTCAAAATTAATGCAGGGACAGTAAAATGAAATGTTTCTACTCCTCCAAATCTATTTTTAACAACATTATATTTAGTATTTTTTATTGCCTGGAAATTTGGTAAAATGTTACACATAAATACACACAGGCTGAAATCCTGTTGCTGGGTGTAAGAAAATGTCCATCTATTCATCCATTCCTAACAAAAAAGAGAATTTTCATTACAATTTGGGGGTGAGGCTGAGAATGCTTACTGGATGGGTAGATGTGCATACACCCCCTAAAATGATGGTGGGATCTTTTTACTTGTACTTTATAAATTGACTGAAACTTATGAATTTTCTTATATCAAGAAAGAGGATTTCACTCATGAGTTTTATGACAAATAAATAAATGAAGCATCTGAGTTAGTTTATGTTATTAAAATAACACACACTTCTTTTTATTGCTGTATAATTCTTTGAGATTTAAAGGCAGTATGATAGAAATATCATTTCTTGCAGTTTTGATTTAAAGTTTTCCCTGCAAAGCTTCATGTAGTAAACTTAGCTAGACTGCGACCAGTAGTGCATTCATATCCTGTTAGGTAGTTAACATCTCTCTCTCTCTCTCCCCTTTTTTTAGCAGCTCTGAAGAAGATGGGGAACTGTTTTGAGCCAGTATACTTTTGTTAATGGGACATTTTCATCTTGGTGAATTACAGATTGATTTTGTAGAATTTTGCATCTGTGAAAAAACAATCCAGCCTGTTAAATTGGAAATATGTTCTTAGAAAACTCATCAAATCACTCCACAAAAAAGACACTAGACACCACCTACGGTGACCATAAAAAAATTGATGTTGAAATTTTTTCAACGGGAACCCCGCAAAGTGATCAGTCTTTCCAGATTATAAGGTACTTAAACTTTGAGCACAATTTGAGCATGTTAACCCGTGCCACTGGGCGCTTAAAGTTACAAAAAAAATGCATTTTTTGGGCTGACTACCGACGTTTTGGGGCCATATCTCTGGAACTCCTCATTATTTTCTCATGATTTATGTCTCAAATTAAAGGCAATATTATTGTAACTAATTTATATTCTATATATATTTATTGCTACTTCTAGTTGAACCGAGCTATAACAGCTTCATCATCATTATATCATGATTTTCATGTAAATTTAGATTTAAGGTGACATTTTTTTATTTCTTTTTTGTTGTTATTTTTACATCTAATTTCCGAAACCAATATTCGTTGTAATGTATATTATCATTTTTTTCCAGATTAAAATAAAAGAGTAAAACAATGGCTTCCACCTCCGCCATAAGAAGCAGAACCAAAGATAAAAATTTCATTGTAGGCTATCCGGCTCACCAGATAACCGGTTGTAAATTGCCCTCTAATTGTCAAGTTTTGGCCACTTTGTTCTACAATTTGCGTACTGTGAAAGTGAATCTAAGAGATTCAGCAAGAATAACCATACAAAAAGTACTTGTTTTTTAGGGAAAAACTCAGATTCTTACAAAACATGTGAAAGATGCTATTAGTAAATTAGAGAAACTTCACACAGAGTGGAGAAAATGTACAAAAAATCAGAAACTGCAAAGAACAAAGTCAAAGAGTTCGCCTCAAAGGTAGATGATATCTTTGATATCGCCCATCAAGATGTCTTGGCCATGATGAAATCAGAAGAAGACAAGGAGTTTCTTTTGGAAAAAAAGGGATAAAGGTCAGCCAGGCTCTGTGCTTGGAGTTGATCTGAAGTTAGGTAGAGATGAAGAAAGAAAACTACAAAAGGAACTTGCGAAAATGAACAAGCAAATTCAAGCAGAATGTTTATTCGACATAGGTAAGATTCTTTTATTTATGCTTGAATATTGATCTTTTGCTAGGTACGTTTACGTCCCCTGGTTTTTATTGTTTAGTTTTTACCTAAGCACCAACAAAACAAGATAACCAACCTAACTATTTTCATAATTAATTTGGTCCTTTTCTTTCTCTTCTTTTGTTCATAGAAACTGATGATGAAGAAGATGAGGACAGTGATGAAGAGGAAAACACATACGATGAATATATCGAAGATGTGCTGCGAGGAACTTCCTGGAGCATCTCATTGCAAAAGGATGAAGCTTGGGGTTAGGGAAATTTTAACCACAAAACTATCTCTGTTGTTCGATCGGTGCAAGGTATCTGACAGAAATGCCACATGAATTCTCATAGCTAGCATAGAAGCACTTGGGCAGAATCCTGACGAGTTCAAAGTGTCAAAAACCTCCATCCGTGAACAGCAAAAAGTATTCAGAGAAAAATACACTGAGAAGATCTTGGAACAAATTGATATCCCAGAGAAGGAAGCTGTTGCAGTTCATTGGGATGGAAAAATGTTACCAGACGTTCTAAAGATGGAGCAGAAAGAACGAATCTTAATTTCTTATGGTGAAAATGAACAACTGCTAGGAGTTCCTGTAGCAGACAGCAGCACTGGTGAAGAACAAGCCCTGGCTGTTCATGAGTGTCTTGAGGAATGGGGTGTCTTCCATACTATCAAGGCAATGTGTTTCAGCACCACTGCATCAAACACAGGAAGGTTCAACGGGGCCTGTACAACTTTACCACACATGTTGGGTAGAGAGCTGCTTTACCTAGCTTGCCGCTTCCATATTCTTAAAGTCATGTTGAGAGGTGTTTTCAAATGTAAGTTTGGATCAACAACTGGGCCTCAACCCGATATATTCAAGAGATTCCAAAATGCATGGGCGAAGCTCAACAAGACACAATATGACATGGGTATAAGCTATGAAATTGTGAAAAAGCATCTACCTTCTGAAGCAATTGCCAACATAACTACAGATTTCAACACTAAACTCACGTAATCACAACCTAGAGATGGTTACAGGCAGCTCCTACAATTGGTATTGGTGTTTGTAGGAGCACTGAATGGAACGGAAGTGGGATTTAAATCTCCAGGTGCCATCAGTCATGACAGATGGATGGCCAAGGACAGATGGATGGCTATTGTCTGAAGATATTCTTATTCCACAGACAATTTATTTATTTATTTATTTTATTTATTTATTTATTGAATTTATTACCCCGCCCCACTCGGGAGAACCCGACTCTGGGCGGCTTACATCGTCATAAAACAGAGGTAAAAGATAAAAACATATAAAATCATGAAGTTTAAAAGATTATCTAAAATTATTTGAAGTAAAAACAGTGCAAACTACACGCCAGTATCCCCCTGGTCCAGATCCAAAGTGGCACTCCCTAAGTAAGCCACTTAGTATGGGAACCCGTGTTCCCTGGTCCCCAAATATGTCCTGCCAGCCAGGTTTTCAAGCCCTTCCGGAAGGGCAAGAGCTCTGTCTGCAGGCGCAGTTCGATGGGCAGGAGGTTCCAGAGGGTTGGGGCGGACACGGAGAAGGCCCTCCTCCTAGTGCTAGAGAGGCGTGCCTCTCTAGCTGATGGAACAACGAGGGAGCCTCTCCGATCCGCCCTGGTGGGCCGGACAGATGTTCTTGGGGTGACGCGGTCTCTTAGGTATCCTGGCCCACTACCATATAGGGCTTTAAAGGTAATAACCAGCACCTTGAATTGCACCCGGAGACATACTGGCAACCAGTGCAGCTCCCGGAGTAGCGGCGAAGCACGAGCATAACGCCCACACCCCGCCACTACCCGGGCCGCCGCATTTTGCACCAGCTGGAGTCTCCGGATGGTCATCAGGGGCAGCCCCATGTAGAGCGCATTACAGTAATCAAGTCTGGAGGTGACCAAGGCATGTGTGACCATGAGCAAGGAGTCCCGGTCCAGGAGGGGGCGTAACTGGCGTATTACACGAAGTTGTGCAAAAGCCCTCCTGGCCACGGCTGCCACCTGATCTTCGAACAGTAGCCGTGAGTCCAGGAGGACCCCCAAGTTACGCACCGGGTCTGTCTGGGGCAAGGCTGCCCCATCCAGCACCAAAGATGGCAACTCCTGTGTTAACGCAGGCCCCCGTACCCACAGCCATTCAGTCTTGCCAGGATTCAGCTGTAGCCCGTTGTCCCCCATCCAGACCTTAACAGCCTTCAGGCACCTGGAAAGGACTTCCACCGCACCACTTGGGTCCCCACGGGCGGAGATGTATAACTTGGTATCATCTGCATATTGATGATACTTAACCCCATGGGAACGGATGATCTCGCCCAGCGGCTTCATATAGATGTTGAATAAGAGAGGAGAAAGTACCGAGCCCTGATGCACCCCGTATTGCAGGGGCCTAGGGCTGGACCTCTCCTTCTCCAGGCACACCGACTGGGTCCTGCCTCTCAGGAATGAGGAGAACCAGGACAACACAGTGCCCTGGATCCCCAGACCCTGGAGCCTTCCCAGAAGGATACCATGGTCGATCGTGTCAAAAGCCGCTGAGAGATCGAGAAGAGCAAGGACTGACGGCTCCCCTCCATCCCGCTCTCTCCAGAGATCATCCACCAAGGCCACTAGTGCGGTTTCGGTACCATATCCGGGCCTGAATCCTGACTGAAACGGGTCCAGATAATCTGCTTCATCCAGGACCTCCTGTAACTGCAGCGCCACAGCCTTTTCCAAAACCTTACCTAAAAAAGGTAGGTTGGACACTGGACGGTAGTTGGAAATTACCGTGGGATCGAGAGACGGCTTCTTCATGAGGGGGCGCACTAGAGCATGTTTGAAGGGTGCTGGAAAATGCCCCTCTTTTAACGAAGCGTTGATAATCGCCTCGATCCAGCCAGCTGCCACGGTCTTGGATGCTTTAGTTAACCAGGCAGGGCAAGGGTCCAGTGCACAGGTCGTGGCGCAAACAGATACAAGAAGCCTGTCCACTTCCTCAGGGCCAACAGGATCGAACCGATCCCAGATAACATGGCTAGACTGCGCCATGGTCAACCCCAGCTCCATACGTTCCACGTCGGGATTCAGCTTCGAGCGGAATTCAAAGTGAGTGATGAAGAACACAGTGCCTTAGAAGCTGTCTGTATTTTTCTCATTAGAGTGTATTGTGAAGCTTGGTTCAATGCCCTCAAAGCACACTCAGCTCCCAAGCAAGACTTTGATCTCTTGCGATGTTTGTTGGACTATTAGGAGACTGACAAGGATATCTCTGAGAGAGCTCTGGTGACATTCTCAAACCATTTGTGGTATTTCAATGCAGAATTGATAGCCCTCGTCGCTAGCCAGCCAAAAAAATTGAGTTTTTTGAAACTTTGAGCGCCCAGCGGCACGGGTTAACATGCCACCACAGCAATGCTGACAAAACACAGTGTTTGTCAAAAAACTAACAATTGTACAAAGTTTGCTAAATTAATCTGATCTGATCATTAATCTGATCTGTGTGCCACTTCTTCCACAGACAACAAGATACATTTAATTCATAGCCATGCACACAAAATTTACTATGGGAAGGAGGAAGGCCAGGAGAACTTTGAAAAGTTATTTGGAGGACTTATTGTTATGTTTTTTATGCAGTAGTAAAGCGAGGCAGATTTACAATTAGCTTTTGTTTGAATTGCAAGTTCTCCAAGCCTTTTACTCCTCACTCTAGTCCAACAATTAAACATACACCACATGATGTTTTAGAAAAATAACAAAAGTATTCTTTACTCACAGTTGTTTCAGAGGGAAAATGTGCTCTGCTTTGTAAAAGTTCTTTTTCATAAAGATTGTCATGTGCTCAAACAAAATTATTATCTTAAATTTACATGCTTTTGCTTGTAAGGCAAAAAGTAGCAAGAAGAAGAAGGAAAGAACAGAGTGAAGAGACACGAACAACAAGGTTTAATACATATAAAACATATCTGGTGACCCTAAATGAGGCAAGACAGAAGAATTTTCTTATTGGTTGGTTAGAGATAGAATTAACATTAACAACCCATTGCATGTTGGGTGTTGCTCTAAAACACTTATCTCCCAAAATCCTGGCTGAAAGAACTTTAGATGGTAGTCTGTAAAGTTCAGTAATATCTTGGATAATGTTTGCCTCGGATAATGTTGGGGAATTTGAGGCAAACATTTGCATTGCACAAAGTTAACATAATATTGTGTGATGCAAATGTTTGCTTCAAATTCCCTGATGTTGATCTCTGCCCCAAAGCCTGCAGGGCTGGAGACCAGCCCTGCAGGCTTTGGGGCAGAGAACTACTGAGGCAAACATCACTGGTTTGGTTGGGGGGAGATCAGGCAGGTGCCCGATCTCCACCCAACAAAACTGGTGCTACAAAGCTCACAACAGCGGCGTGACTGGAATCCAACTGGGGAACCCCTGTTTGGCTTCCCAAATGTGCCACTGCTGCAATCAGTGCTTGGGTTGAGTGCATGCCCCCTGGTTCTTTCCCACAACCCAAGTGCTGATCACAGCATGCAATGGCCGGCTGGGTGGGGGAAAGAACCGATGGGGTTGCCCTGTTCTTTCCCCAACCCAGCTCGCCATTGCAGCGTGTGATGGCCAGCTGGGTGGGGGAAAGAACTGGGCATGTTGCCCGTTCTTTCCCCAACCCAGATGTCAATTGCATTGTATGATGGCTGGATGGGTTGGGGAAAGAACAGGGTGTCCCCCTGGTTCTTTCCCCAACCCAGCCGACCATCACATGCTGCGATCGGTGCTTGGGTTGGGGAAAAGAACCGGGGTGCACACACCCAACCCAAGTGCCAATTGCAGCAGCAGCACATTTGGGAAGCCAAACAAGGGCTCCCCGTTTGTCTTCCCAAATGTGCTGCCACAGCCAAGGGCGTTGCGGCAGTGTGGCTGGGAAGCTGACGAGGGAGCCCCCATTCTGCTTCCACCCATGCCACTGCTGTGAGCTTCGTACTGATGGGTTGGTTGGGGGGGAGATTGGGTGCATGCCCGATCTACCTCCAACCAAACCAGCAATGTTTGCCTCGGTAGATCTCTGCCCCAAAGCCTGCAAGGCTGGAGACCAGCCCTGCAGGCTTTGGGGCAGAGATCAACATTGGGGAATTTGAGGCAAATATTTGCATCACACAATGTTATGTTAATGTTGTGTGATGCAAATTCCCTGCCGTTATCCGATTTTAGTGTTATTCAAGGCAAACGTTATCCAAGCGATGGCCAGCTGGGTGGGGGAAGGAATGGGTTTCATGCCTGGTAACAACAATCTAGGCAGGGGTATCTGAAGAGAGGCTAGGAAAAACTTTTCCTAGCCTCTCTTCATAATCCCCCCCCGGATTGCTAAGTGGCTTAGCCATCCAGGCCAGGGTGGGGGGATTCTGAAGAGAGGCTGGGGAAAGGGTCCCCAGCCTCTCTTCACAATGCCTCTCACACCTTGATCACTAAACCCCTTAGTGATACAGGCAGGGGGTTCTGAAGAGAGACTAGGAAATCTTTTCCTAGCCTCTCTTCAGACCCCCTCCCCCAAGATTGCTAAGGGACTTAGCTGTCCAGGCCGGGGGGGGGGGGCTTCTGAAGAGAGGCTGGGGAAAGGATCCACAGCCTCTTCAGAATGCCCCCCACCTGGATCACTAAGCCTGTTCTTTCCTCCAACCCCAGCACCAATGCCAGCTTGGGATCAGCCCTGGGGTTGGATGGAAATAAAACAGAGCTTTTTTTAATGTTGTGCAATCAATGCATCACACAATGTTTAAAACCTGATAACATTATGACTTGTGGAACCAAGTCATAACATTATCCGAGGTACTAGTGTACTGAGCTTTTTCCCCAGGATCTGATGGCAAAGCAACATTGCTAGATGGCAGTAGCTCCTACTAAATTTGTTCTTGCATCACCTTGCATATACAGTTCTTTTAATCTATACTAGAAGGTAATCATACATTTAACTTTCTGCCTCTGTCATCACCATCTACAGGAGTTTTAAAAATGAAAAGATACTTTTGCTTCTAGTTCAGTTAATTTCAGTTCAAGGATTAATTCCTTGTCACCAGATAAATACAGGACTTTAAAAAGAATCTAAAGATCATAACTTAACCTTTTCTAAGTGACAGAAACACTGTGGGTAAAGATTGGTTGTCCTAAATTATGTAGTAGACACACAAAACCCCAATGCAACATCTGTAGCCTCCCTTATAGATTTTCTCTGAATGTTGGAAATAATTTCACACGTATAATTTTTTTTCAGACTTTGTTACAGAATGCAAAGATCTGTATTGGACCCTGCCTACTACAGAAGGATGCACAAAGTCTTTCATTGTTTAGGTTATTTGTTTAACCAACAAATAGCACACAAAGGCCAGCATCCTCTTTTGTAACTTTGCCTGCACAATGGGAATGATGTTATTGTCATCAGCAAATTGCCAAAGACTAAAGACCTCCTTTTTCTATTTCGATGTGTGTGCAATTTTTCCTCATTGTGTGCAAGTAATACATATCCCAAAATCAACAAAAGTATTTCTTGAATCAGCAGCAATTTGCTGCTGCTGCTATGCTTCCCATTGTGCCAGCAGAGCTCTTTAGGTTCTAGACCTTCATAGGCTCCTCCTAGAGACCCTGGGTGGCAAAGCTACCAGCTCTTCATCACTGAAGCTGCCTGAGCAATGAAGATCAGCAGTCTCGAAGTTACTTGGCTCCTAAATGACTTGCCTTTCTCCTGATTCCTGCCCCAGAAGATCTCCTGCCTTGTTCCTGTTGTCTAAAGAGTTGCAGTTGCTTGGCTCTTGAATTGCTTGTTCATGCCCCTTTCTTGGTTCCTGTGGACTGTTCTGCCTTGCTTGGATCCTTGCTCCTGGAATTTTGTCCTCATTTTCCCCAGCCCCCAAGGGTTGTGTATGCTCTGCTGGTCACCTGAAGTCTGGGTAATTTGCATCTGGTTTATGGGTGTGTTTTACTTTCACTTCCGGGAGTGACAAGGGCTGTATGGGCCAGATGAATTGGCATCGGGGGGGGGGCAGATCCAGCCCATGGGTCATAGTTTGGGAACCCCTGGTTTAAGCAGAGAAAATGGAAGCCTAAAATCTATCTCATCCTGTTGCAAAACACAGATTGCAAGGCATATTTTACTTCCACTTCTGGTGGGAGGAACCACATGACCGGTCTGCTGAACCACATGACCAGCCCACTGAACCATGTGACCATCCCATGGGCCAAAAAGTTTGGACACCCTGGGTTAGACTATGTTCAGCAGCTGACCAGCTTGTATTCAGGGTCGTAGACAGGGGGTGGCCAGAGGGATAAGCCCTCCCTGAGCTATGAGCTGTCACCACCACCCTGCCCCAGGCAAAGTTTGTGACATTGTGATTGTGACATTGTGTGTGTGACATTGTTGCCCCTCCTGAAAATATACCCCCCCCCCAATCTAGAATCATGGCTACAGCCCTGCTTGTATTCTAAAAGCCCACCCATAAAAATGCTTTGGTAGATTAGCTCAAAGATAAAGAAAGAGCCAAATGAACTTAATCATCCTTTTGAGTCTCAAGGCCTTTGTTATTACTGTAAATACAGTTGTACGTCACTTAAAGAGCATAATGCATTCCACAGGATTGCTCTTTAAGCGAGTTTGCTCTTTAAGCAAAACACCATTGTAAATGACCAATTGTGTGTGTGTGTGTGGATTGTGAACCCCAATTTATTTGTTAAGTGAGTTTTTGGTTGGTTTTATTTGTTAAGCGAAGCAAACATTCAGAGAAAATTCTGCTCTTTAAGCGAAGTTTGACTGTATCTCCTGTCATTCTTTGACTACCTGATCATTTTGCCAAACATTCTAACTGCTTGCAACTTACTGGAAAGAAAAGAAAGCCTACTTTTTGTGGCTTGAATCCATTTGGTAGTCCCTTCCAGTGTCAGGCAAATAGAATCAATGGTTGAAATCTCGTTGCTCAGCATAGTAAGTTGGTGAATCAATTATTTAATAAGTTCAGTTGATTTGAATAGACTTTGTCTATCTGAAACCTTCCGCTTGCTGTTGTGTGCCACCAAGTCACCTCCAACCTATGATGACATTATGAATGGAAGATCTCCAAAATATCCTACCCTAAGCACCCCTGTTCAACATTTGTAAACTCAACCTTTTGGCTTGTTTAGGAAATCAATCCAGCTTTCATTTGGTCTTCCTTTATTTCCTGCTGACTTCAACCTTTCCTAGCATTATTGTCTTACACTAAGCAAAACAATTTTAGTCAGCAAAATTTAATTTAATTAATTCATTTGGTCTAACATTCATTTGGGCAAGAACTTTCATTTGGGCTTGTATGATTTTGGAATAAGTAACTGATGCCTTTCTAGGCAGGAGTGAAAGCAGTGAATGTACACAAACAACAGTAGCTGCTACTGCCAGCTCATTGTTTGTTGTCATCTGCAACACTGTTGCCAAGGACAAATGTCCCTTTCTTCTTGCCAGCAGGTTGATTCACATGCTTTAGGAAAAATAAGATGCAAACTCTTCCACCTGTGAACTGTCCATCACTTAACTCTGGAAGCTGTACACTTAAGGTGGGTGCAAGCCTCTAAGGCCACATTTGTCTTACACACAGTTTTCACTGACAGAGTTCCTGCCAACATGTCTTTTTCTCTCTGTGTCACTGTCAGATCCAAAGATTTTTAAAAGGTACAGCAGGTGAAGGTCTATTGGCTTCTTCCCACACCCATTTATCCAGAGGGTTTTCGTTCTTCATTAGTTCCTCCAAAACCTAATGAGCAATGACCCATGGATAGAACTCAAAAGAATAATAAAACATCATTGCTGTAAACAGACTCAGAGTATTGTCCATGAAAATATACTAGCCCCAGTATGGCATGTTTGTACGATATGAAGAGAAAGTGTTTTTATGACACTTCTGACTACACCTCATTCAAATGTTGAATGGGAATATCTGACTGTTTCTTGAAGACAGATGAGCATCTGGAACTTGAGAAAGGTTGTCTATAAGTACAGCCTGTCAATAAAACTGCTGTAATAAAGGATGACTGCAGAACTTTTCTGTTCTGCTATTAATGATGCTTAAAATGTATTCCTGGGTATATACATCTGCTTACAGTTATAGAGAGATATGCAGCATGCCGTGCTCTGTATCTCTTTTCTTCAATACATAGATTAGTTCAAATGGTTGCAGAAGTTCAGCTTCATAACTTTACTAATGGAAATGGGAAGCAAAAAAAGTTTAGTTATAGTTTGACAAATGCTCCTGTCTGCCTCTGAGCCACTGTAATTTTTATCGAGCGATGTGCCCAAAGTACCTGTGAATAATTTGGGCATCTGGCAAAGTGTGGATTCTGCTCGTTCAACAATAGAACAGTTGTGTGTTGTCTCCATTTCTTTCCACTCTGATAAGTTTTGGCCCCAGAATTGCTGCCCACAGTATGACAGTATCTTTCCTCGAATGGATTTTTTTTTTATTTACCTCATTACAGTGTCGTATTGTGAGATGCAGGATAATGTGCATCACCACAGTGTAACCCCGTTCAGTGGACACTTGTGCAGGATAAAAGCTTCATTTCATGAGATAAAACTGATTTTTTTAAAAGGGATATTACCTTGAATGTCACAGATCATAAACTGAAGGCTAGGCAAACATCTGTTTGATGTATCAGTTTTGTACCATAAGTTTTCCAGGAGAGGCAACTCTTGGCTGTTTCAGCTAAGCTATTGGCTATTCGCCCCTCTTGAAAGACAAAGGAGTATATACTATACGACCTGACCATTAATCTGCTGCCTCAGTTTCAGTTGAAGATGCCATCCCATTGTCAGTGAAGAAAGGGTGACCAGAATAAAGAGTGGACAGGATCCCTATATGTTTAATAGCTGGAGGAAGAAATTTCACTAGGTTTAGTTTGCATTATGGGCAATTTCCTTATGTTAGCAACTCTTAAAGACACAGGAATCCTGACTTCTTTTTCACATGGACAATTTAGGTGTGTGTGGGGGGAGTCTACTGCTAGTCAGGATTGCTTCAATATATGGGACAGACAGAGGATGTATCATGTTCTGTATCATGTTCTTCGCCTCTGGTTACTGAATATGTCAAGTCAGCCCTGGTTGCAAGTCAAGCATTTATTCTCTGTTTCTTGGAGCTGGTGAGCTTCTCAAGTTATATTTATTTATTTATTTATTTATTTATTAGTTCAAATTTATATTGCTGTCCACTCACCGTGGTGACTCAGGGAGGCTTACAAACAATGCATTATATTACATTACATTACAATATGTTGGTGTGGGCTCAGGGGGAGGGGTGGCGAAGTCCTCAACCTGCCCTGGCCTCTTCCTCCACAGCAGTTGGTGTAGGCACAGGGGCGGTGGCGGCAAGGTCCTCAACCTGCCCTAGAATGCTAGTGTTGGCTTTGTTTTTTTGTGAAGCAGGCAGTCTTAACTTTTAAATGGATTTAAGGGCTTACACAAAAAAGAGGCTCATCGAAGACTGTTGTAATTTTGAACCACAATCGGGCATACCCCAGGCAATGACAACCTTGTACCAGATAATTCTTCCTCCCAGTAGGCCAGGCAAAAGGAACTATTGAGTGAATTCACCAAACGTTGGCTTCATTTTGGCAGTTTCACATCTGGCCTACTCATGAAAGAAGAATGGGTTTAGGGCTATTTTTAAAACACAAAATGGTTATTTTCCCCTCCACTTTTTAAACAGGGCATAAGTTCTGTTGCTGGTTGTCTTCATCAATTTCTTAGCATTTCATTTATTACTTGAAGCACGATGCATCACTGGAACAATGGACTGCAATGATACAGCAGAAGCAGTTATGTCTACATACCACTCGGTAGCACTTAAGAGCTCTCTCTCTCTCAGTATTTAATAAGGTAATTAACATTTTGTCCCTAACACACTGGGTATTCATTTTACCAACCTCATAAGGATGGAAGGCTGATTTGACCTTGAAGCCATCAGGAACAAACTGAAATAATGAGCAGTGTTTTGGTTCTTATATGATTGCTCCAGGAGATTTCTTGCTTGTAAACATAGGTACATACTTCTGTATGAGGGATTATGGAATTTTTAGTCCAAAACTGGTTTTCCAGACTTGAATTCAAAATCCCACACAGGGAAGGGACAGAAGATATGAACACATGAGCTCCTTTCCATGAACAGGAAAATAATTGTCTGCAGGGGAAAACTGCTCATCTTGAGTAACCTCTGAAGCATGATTTAATAAGGAAGCCTACACAAATAGACCAGCCACCCTCCTGTATGCACTCACTTCCCTAAGGAGAGAAAAAGAGAGAGAAACAGTGATGACGTGGACTTGATCCGAGAAAGCTAACATTAGAATACAGCAGCTAGTCTTTAAAGTGTTACCCTGTTTTTGGTTTTGTTTTGTTTACTCTCTGATATATCTTGGGTACCTTGTTGTTAGTGACAAAGTTCTGAAATGGGGCTGGTGTATTTATCGTAGCTTGATCTTACAGAATTCTTTGCATAGGTGGGAAAATAATGCCTGAATATATACCTCTTGGAAGGACAGATATAGAGGCTGAAGCTCAAGTACTTTGGCCACCAAATGAGAAGAAAAGACTTACTGGAGAAGGCCCCAATGCTAGGAAAGATCAAAGGCAAAAGGAGAAGTGGATGGCAGAGGATGAGGTCTATTTATTTATTTAGTTTATTTATTATAGTTATACCCCACCCATCTAGGAGATTTTCCTACTCTGGGTGGATAACAACAGAAGACTCACACATTAAAAACAGTCACACATTTTTTAAAAAATACATATAAATATACCAGGAACAAAAAACCTATTGGTGATGGAGAGAAATATGGCTAGATGAAATCACTGATGCAGTTGGTGTAGATCTGGGCAGCCTACGGAGGATGGCAGATGACAGAGAAGCCTGGTGTGCAGTGGTCCATGGGGTCACAAAGGGTTGGATTCAACTGTGTGACTGAATAACAGCAATATCCTTCTTTCCCTTAATGAATATTGGGAAATCAGTAAAAGTGATAATTCATATCAGGGATATCTGTGACCTTTCCAATGCAGTTGAGATGCAACTCTAATAATCCCTGTGGCTATGTTGATAGGAAGTGTAGTCCAAAAACATCTTCTGAGCTATACTTGTCTTACCCTGCTTTATAGAACAGGGGGAAATGTTTGGAAGGGTGGAACAGAGAAACAAGAAAAATAAACTAGCAGCAGAAAGGAGGAGAGATGTAGCAGATGTGTACAAAATGTATGAGCATGTTTCTGGAGTATGCATCCCCAAATTCCTCAAACATAATGGATAGTGACCATCCTGGCAAGTGGATTGTAGAAGATATAGTTGAAAAGTGACTTTCCTAAGTTTTGGCTGGGTTTGTATTAATGTGGTGATAGCTATGGAAATTATCAAAGTAGGCAGGATATGAGATTTCTTATTCTGTGCCCTATTGCCATTCTAAGCCTTGACCTAGAAAGATTATCAGTATCCCACATACATAATTCAGCATTGACTTCACTTTTTCCCTGACTCTTTTTTCCTCCATTGGCCTTTATTGATTTTCTCCTTCTTGTAACCGGGAATTCACAGAGTATAACCTTCTTTTGTTTTAAATTGGTAACATCACATTGAGAAAACTTTACAGCCTTGCCTGAATACTTGGGCAGGGTTTCATACTGCATGAACCTCCTATGGCAAATCCACCCATTCTGCCTTGCAAGAGAGAGTCAGAGGGAAAAGTTTCTGTGACATATAGCTGTAGGTGCATGATTAATTCTCTAGACTAGGTGCTAGAAGGATGGATGATGGAATGTTTGGTACAGGGCTGAATGCTGTTTAGTGAGTGTGTCTGAAATATAAAGTATTTATGGAATGACAATTAATCTGTTTTTGGGAAGGCAATATTGAGGGGTCAGTTTAAAGAGTATGATGTCTGGAGTCTGTGTAAACAGTCTTGACTTTGGATGTGGTCTGTGGTGAAGGGTGTATGAATACTGCAGATGAATATACATTTACAGTGCCTTTCTCCTTCATTTTCATTGAAAGTAAAATATCTTTAGTTGTTTCCCTTTACTATCCTTCACAAATTCCTTTGGTTCATCATTATTTATTTTAAAGGTCACCCTTGCTTGAAAGCCAGTCGTATCCGACTCTAGGGTTCAGTGCTCATCTCTGTTTATATCTGAAGAGCAAGCACTGTCTGCATCTGCAGGCATTTCTGTGGACATGTGGCAGGTATGCCTAGACACTGGAGTGCATGGAACACTGTTTACTTTCCCACTGAAGTGATCCCTATTTATCTACTTGCAATTTATTACTTTCGAACTGCTAGGTTGGAAGGAGCTGGGACAGAGATGTGAGCTCATTCTGACATGCAGTACTCGTGTATCGAACTGCTGACCTGCCACATTCCAGTCAGCATCATAACCACTTGAGCCACTGCAGCACTTATTTATTTTAGGTATACTTTTATTACAGAGTATTAGCAGTTAGGGACAACACATATGGGTCAGCAAGCAATGGGGAAGAAGAAGCAGCAGCCACTGCCACAGCAGCCAGAGTTTTCACTGAGTAGGACATTTTACTCAATAGGGAATCAAAGCATAAACATGCTGTGGGGAATAAAAGAGATACAATTAAAGGAGCTGCCCCAGATGCTTAAGAGAAACTTGGAATTAGTTGTTCCTGAGCAAGCACTTGAAGTAGTAACATAATTAAAGTAGTGGTTGGGTAGGGAGTGAATATGCAGATTATTGTGCATACTGTGGAGTAAACAATTCACTAGTGTGATAGCAGTAAGTAAGGATGTCTCCCCAGATTCTATTTGCTGAAGTTTGGTTACCATCATGACCGATGTCCGGCTATCTCCTACTGTGTGGATTGACTGATCTCTATTATTACACAGCCATTCTCAGATGTTATTCACTCAAGAAATCTGTCTTGCACCTCTTTCTCCAACATTCTCTTCAACAGTCTATTGTAATGTATTCTATTTATCATGATAAATTATGCGTCCAAGATACAAGAGCTTGAATCTGTTAATAATAAACACTATTTATTTTTCCTTTCCTAATCAATGAAGTACCCCTTCTCTCTTTAATCTATCAGTCCATGGCATCCAAAGGATTCTTCTGTATGTCATGTTTCAAAAATGTTTATTCTATTGAGCATTTATTTCTTAATATTCCAATCCTCGTGTCCATATTGGACGTAGTGTACATGACACCTCCGTGTCTTTAGTCTCAAAAATGTGTAAAGTTTCTTGTTATACAACATTGTATTTAGTTCCATAAAGGTTGTTGTAGCTATCTCAATTATTCACCTTATTACTACATTGCAGTTACACTGTTTTTAATTAAATGCACAGATACATGTTTTATCTACTTGGTGTATATGTGATTTGTTATATATTGCACACCAACCAGAAAACAAGACAGAATAATTGGGGTTAGAACTTAGGCCACAACTATATTTAAATAACCTGTGGTGGGGTGTATGGTTCTGGCTGAACCATCCCAGCCAATCTCCAGTCCAGGCCAAGTGAGATATGAACCCCGGGTAGTGTTACTTCACAAGGCTTGTCCCAGGCCTTTCTCCAGTTTGATTCTCATGAATTATGTTTGGACATATCCTGAGGTGGTCCCAGAATGCCACTCTGCTTGTGGACCAGGATCACATTATCTGAAGTAACCAATCACCAAACAACGCACTGTGAGACTCTCCACAACCACCCTCACCTTGTTCTACTCACTGAAATGTACCAAATTGTGACCTATTTAATACAATACTGAGGCTGATCCACAATTTGGACCCCTTTAGGAATCAGAATGGGATAGGGAATAATCATTCAGGAGCTCCACCCCACCCCATATGCATATCTGGTAAGCCAAGCCCAATATTCCTATCCAGCCCATTATGGCAACCACAACATCTTTCTGGCCTACAGGGTGTGTGGTGGACAGTTCAAGTTTCCAGCAAGGCAAACAAGCCAGCTTTGCAGCAGAACCAGCTTTAAAAGGCCCCATTTCCCACACCTAAAGCCAGCTTGCAGTGACACAGCAATGTTAATTTCCTTTTACACCTCTTCTTCACTGAATGTGGGGGAATGTTCAGTCACACAGCAGAACTACAGAGGTAGCACAATATTTATACTAATGTTATCCTTATTTATCAACAATGTTTTCCTTTTTTGTTATTGACTGACAATTTTTTTCTCTGCCAGTATTTAAAGGCCAACTGAGATTCTGACTATCAGGACTGTGTCAATGACATATCTTTTGTTATGGAAGAGTACATCATTTACTTTAAATCCCTCAGGTCTCTCTGCAAGACATACATTACACCTCCCCACAAAAACATAAAACTTGAGTGAAAAAGTTAAAAAGTAACAATGGCAAAATGCTATCCTGTGGGAGACCATTCCTTTGATTCCTCCAGAAACTGTGCCACCTTTGACATTCAACAAAGAATCTTCAGTTTTCAAGCAGAACAACAGCCATTTCTGTTTTTCCAAGATCATTAGTAAGGAGGTTGAGATTTTTGAGCAACAATTGATGGTGGACAGTGGCACTGTTGACAAGGTTGACAAATGATGCTCCAGTTATTTTATGTTTTTCAAACCTGTGTTCTACATGCTGGGTTAGACTTAAGATTTGAATTTTTCAGCTCTGGACAGGTATAAAGCCTGCCTTTTCTGGAATTAGAAGAGTTCAGTTTTAGGGAATAGTTGTTCAGTCGCAGTCAGTTCTGACCCTTTCTGACCCTATGGACCATTTCCCGCCAGGCTCCTCTGTCCTCCACCATCTTCCTCAGCCCGCCGAGCTTTGTGCCCATTGCATCTACAATACCATCTAACCATCTCATTTTTGCCTGCCCCATTCTTCTTTTGCCCTCCACTTTTCCCAGCACCAAGCCTTTCTCAAGTGAATCCTCTCTTCTAATTTGGTGTTCAAAGTACTTTAGCTTCATCTTTACTATTTGACCTTCTAAGGAACAGTTAGGATTGATTTCTTTTAAGATTGACTTATTTGTTCTCCTCACTGTCCAGGGAACTCTCAAAATTCTCCTCCAACAGGAATTGCTATTCATCTGAACTGTTTTTTTTTTTTAAATAAATAAATGGCAGAATAGGGAGATTAGTGATCAGCTTTTGGGGTCTGATGGTTCTTTGCCTGGTTTCAGCACAGAAATTGTTTACAACTTCTGGTGTGTGTGGTTGTTTTTTGGGGGGAGGGGATTTGTTTGCTCATCTAGCAACTATTAAAGAGTTGATGGAGACATGTTTTGTTTCCCCAAAATGTTGAATTTGTTCAATCTCAACTCTTTCCCATTCCTGCATTTTCTTATGGTTACTTTTTCATCAACCAATATGGAGGCAGTAGCAAGGTCTTTAGATGTACTCTGAATAACCCCTTGGTATTTAATTTTTATTATGTTTTGCTTTGTCTACTCTGCCATGAGCAGTTGGTGTGCTGTTTGGTTTGGGTATACTGTCAGTCCAGGATTTTCAATTATTTTCAAGCTTTTTGCTATGTCAAGCTCTGACATAGTGTCTCCTTGTGAGTTCTTTTTGTTTCTGCATGAGTCAATATCAAATTTCTCCCAACTTTTTATGTTCACTAAAAGGATTTCCTTCAAACTGTGTAGTATAATCTATATTGGACATGTGATTCTGGAGTGAGACCTTCCAAATGGAAGTTACAAATTGATTATAGGTGTTGGATTATTTGAACCACAGCTTCATCTAGCATTGTTGTGAATAATGTAGCCGCTCAGAGTAGGAAAATCCCCTAGATGGGTGGGATATAAATATAATAAATAAACTTTCCCAGTAGGCTTTTTGAGATTATAGATTTTGCAGAATGGAATAGATCAAGATTGGGTGGCTGAGGAGATATGACATAGAATAGGTCTGTGCTGAGTATTTGGGGTTGGATCACCTATGCTGTTGATGCAGTCATATACTATATGCTCACAAACAAACATTAGATCTGGATTGTAGCTCTTTGCCATCTGCCACTAGGTATTTTAAGATTGTTTATAAGGCACATTCAGTGAGAATCTGCCCATTTTATAATAGCTTTGCCATTTTTGTCATCATGTCTGTGACCCCAAATGTTGCTAATGAAATCTCCAACTCGAAAGTGAATGAAGGGTCCATATTGTTTGTTCTTTTTTGTTCAGTTGCACAGTTGAGTATGACCCTTTGCATGGACTACAGGCTCTTTTGTCATCTGCCATCTTCCAGAGTCGGCCTAGATCTATGCCATATTAGACAGCTTTTTTAAAGTAAATTAATATATTAGGTGACTCATACATTGAAATTACTATACATTCAGCCAGTTTGCCATCAAGCTCCTATGTTATCCTCCTCAGTACAGTTCATTGAGAGAACTATATTACCTAGTCTTACAAAAATGGCACTCCCATCAATTAGAAACATCCCAGGAGCATTTGCTTGATGCTGACCAGTTCCTCTTGGACACAAATGATGTTACATGTTCATTCAAGGCAAAGTAAAGCCAAGAGGTCTTCTTCAAATTAAGATATGACCTTTACATTAATAGAAATCATTGTCATTTGGGGTCCTAAAAAGGATTGATTGGTCATTTTTCTTGTCAGCAAGTTCACGGTGCAATGCTTCTAAACTGGAAGGATTAGTTAGCTGAATGTGATTGTCCAGGGGACAAACAAGTGTACTTGCAGGGCTTAACAGTCTTTCACAAGGCATTTTCTATGTCCCCCAACACCAAACAAAAATTTGTCGCCAAAAATCACCTTCTCAGGAAACTGGATTGTTTAGAGTGGGGTGCACATCTGCAAACAACAAAATCAACAACTTTTACTCTTTTGCTACTCCACAACAGAACATATTAGTGTTCTACGGTATGTATCAGCACATACAAAACAAATAGATGTAGCTCTTAATTCATCATTCAGGATTATTACTGGATGCCTAATAAATACCCCCACCAAAATATCTGTTATTTAACTGGTATTTCACCAATGAGCATACATCAAGGGGTGCTAGCAAATAATGAATGATATAAGGTAATACAACATCAAACCCTTCCACTTTCTGGACACCAACCCAGTAGACCAGTGATGGCAAACTTTGGCACTCCAGGTGTTCTTGAACTTCAATTCCCAGAAGCCCTGATCATCCAGAGTGCTCATTTGGGCTTCTGATAATTGAAGTCCAAAAACCTGAAGCAACAAAGTTTGCCATCACTGCCCTAGAAATCTCTAAATATGAAACAAAAAAAAAGGCTAAACTAAACCTTTTATACAAAAGCAACACATCTTCCTGAATGAATGAATGTGGAATATTGTCTTCCACAGGACAAAATTCTGGCTGGACCATCTGGAAGTGACTTAATAGACTGTGAAGCAAAGTATGAAGACCAAAGAATAATTAAGTAAAATGGGGCTACTTAAATAGTGGACAAATTTCCTGTAAATGTGGATAAATTCAATCAATGCAGGTCTTATGTGCATATAATTTATACCCTACTACATATATGAAATAAGATCTAGTAATGAAATAAATTGGTAAGATTTTTTAATCTATATTTTATATATGTCCATAATGTCACATTTTGTAAGACTCTGATCAGGTTGAGGACTTCTCCATCCCTCCCCCTGCGCCCACACCAATGGCCAGGGAAGAAGCAGCCAGGGCAGGTTGAGGACTTCTGTGTCCCTCCCCCTGACCCCCATCAACATATTGTAATGTAATGTATTGTTTGTAAGCCACTCTGAGTCGCTACGGCGAGTGGGCAGCAATATAAATTTGAACTAATAAATTTGAACTAATAAAGAAATAAAGAAATAAGCTGTTTGGTTATTCCTCTAGAAGAGAATGAAAATGCTAGCCCTTTCACAATAATGGTTGTCATTTGTTCCATCTTACCTGGCATTGTTTACCTTAGTAATTCTATCAAAGTTTAGTCACTGATGTAGGAGAATTTAATGGCAGAAAGCCATGCAAACACTGAACAAGCCTGCCAGAAGAACAAAATAAGAGTTAAGGCAAAAGAATATTAGGTAGGAAGAAAATATGGGTGGAGAGGTACAATATTTAGCCAGTGGAAAGTCAGTAGTTTGATTCCCGAGTACTGCAGAATGGAATGAGTTCCCATTTTTGTCTCAGTTGCTGCCAACCTAGCAGTTTGGAAGTAAGAAATTACAAGTAGATAAATAAGGACCACTGCCATGGGAAGGTAAACAGCATTCCGTGCACTCCGGTATCTAGCCATGGCTGCCACATGATCACAGAAACATCTGCAGAAGCAGACAGCGGTGGTTCATCAGCTTTGAAACAGAGATGAGCACTGAACCCTAGAGTCAGATATGACTGGCTTTCGAGCAAGGGAAACCTTTACCTAAACTTTGTCTAGTATCATAATATCACCACATTCATTACTTCAGACGTGGAGAAATTCCATGAGTTCAGGAAACAATCTCTCTACACAGAACCTCCTGAAATCAACATTCCCATTTTTCAGAAATGATGTATGGGACATGCACCAAGACTTTAAACATGTATGTGTGTTGAGAAGACAGTCCGCAATCAGCTAAAAATGATTCCTAGGAAGACTCAGAAGGAAATGTGATTCAGTAGAGTGGTATGACTAGCCCAAATCAAAGTTATATCGCATGGTGAAAACTTCATATGTAAAAATGACTATTTTCCCTTCTTCTTTCACTGTACTGTATTTGAATCAGAATATTGGCGATCATCATGGTGATCAGTCATAAAGACTGTTCTGAGAATATAATGCAGTGGCCTTTCATCTGCCTTCTGCATTGCAACATGATGTCCATACCACTGATCCAGTTCCACAAGTCACTTTCTGGTTCTGAGCCCTTTTGGCATGCAAAGTCCTCATCAAGATGGATTCAAGTGGGATTTAATCCATTTGGGGACCATCACTCTTCCCTATGAACTTCAGCACCCAAGGCCATTAGTCCTCAGGCTGCCTGACACTCAGTGTAAAGTCACTGGAAGTATGGTCTGCTCTATTACCATAGCAGAATAACCTGGCCAGACACTCTATTTTTGCTACACATGAATTTTCTAGATTATTTAAAAATACTACAGAAGAGATCTCAACAAATTCTACCTATCACAAATCACCTTATAGAAAAAGAATAACAAAACTCTACATTAAAAACCTAGCAGAAAGTGAGGGGGAGCAAATCTCTCATCATTCAACAACACAGAATGTAACTATTCTATAATAACTGAGTACTGCAGTAGTGGAAAGGAAAGAATGATAATCTCCATTTAAACACAGAATAGCATGGCATATTAATCCTTTTTTGTAAAAAAAATAAAAGGGGATTCTAATTGTCAAAACACACAGTGAAGCCGAAAATAAAGTCTATTCGTATGGAATACCATGGTAAAAATTTGGGATTCACATTAAAAAAAGATTTAGAACTATCACAGCCATCTGTCCTATAAGTTCTTTATCTTTATTGCTAGATATGTTCATCATTTTAGTGCAAAGGAGGAAAGCTACCCTGCACAGATACTGTGATTTGCATATAGGTGGCAGATTTATGCTGTAGAACACCATCCATAGGAAAATGCAAGATCATCTCCCTAATTGGTTTCAAGGTTTTCACAAATTAAGAATTTAACTGCTGAAAAATGCATGAAGCTCAAGTAGTGACAGTGGATTGAGTGCCTTTTGAAGAATATCTGGGAGGCCTAACAGTCTTGGCAAGCATGGTAAATAAAGGGTGGGATGGTAAAATAATGTTGGCTCGATACAGAACGGTGGATGAACAGTGTTGTAATTAAAAAATCTTTGAGTCACCATTGCACACAGTTACTCTCAATAATGCAGATGGGGTACACAGAATGAGCCTCCTTGAAGATTGTGGTAATTTTGAATCACAATTGGATGTACCCCGGTAACAGCAACTTACATTGCTGACTGATCTTTCACACATCAAATCAGGAAAAAGAACTGCCATCTTTGATATAACCCCAATTTAGTTCTAGAGTAAATGCTACTAACATACTAACACATTAACACACTAACCATTTGAGAGGACAGGTTCTGTCTGATGTAAATTGTTCTGGTCCTTCTGATGTAAATTGTTCTGGTCCTTCTGATGTAAATTGCCTTTGAGGAAGATGGACACCAACATATGGGTTTACACCCTTCCCCAACCAAGCAGCTGGAGAAGAGAGATTTAGTTCACTTCTTACTAGCATACCTGAATTTGTCTTACCAGTACTAATGAAACCATGCTGTCACATGAGGTAGACATGTGGTAAGTACAGTGTTTTTATTTTTCCTTAATCCTTTTGTCTGAATGTTTTGTAGCTGCCCTGGAATAGGTATCTCTGGGGAGACTTCCTTTAATACTTCCTAAACCCTGTCTGCTTTAGCTCTGCAGCTGCTACAAAACTTAACAAATTTTAGGTAACAATCAACATTAGAGTCCTACAGTAATCAGTAAAACAGCAGCTCCCCTGGTGGCTTAGTGGTTAAGACATTGAGCTGGAGACTGGAAGGTCAGGTTTCAATACCCACTGGGGACATGAATGGAGCCTCTTTTGGACATCCCCTAAGTGGAGTTTCTCCAGCAAAAATCCTTTCAATCCAGAGTAATCTCTGACATTAAATTATTGTCAATACAATTGGTTCAGTCAAACTCAGTTCATATTCAGGTACAAATGAGGATTGTTTTAGCCAGTATCAAGTTGTTTAGTAAAGGGCAAGAAGGTATAAGGAAGTGGTGGTGAACCTTTTGGAGCCTGAGTGCCCAAAGGGTGGGGAGCCATCACATCACATGGGGGGGGAGAGCATGCACCCACATGATCCCACTGCATCCTCTAAACTGTGCATGTGTGTGAGCATGTGGACCATTGATTAATGTTGTCACTACTTGGAGAAGTTCCTGCCATCCCCGGAGAAGCCAGGCCTTGTCTGAAGACTGGCGTTGTGTCCTTGTTGGAAGTCCTGGTCAGCAGCAACCCCTCCACTGCCGCTGTCTGGGGCTCCAACAAGGCCATGAAAAGAAACATCACCACCCTGGAAAACTCAGTACAGCCTTGTTGGAGGTCTCGGTCAGTGGTGGCCCCTCCACCGGCACTGCCTGGGGCTCCAACAAGGCCACAACATGAAACCCTCCTGGAAAGTGCAGCATGAATGGTAAGTTGACATGGGAGTTGAACCAAAAGAAAGGTATTATTGTTGAAAACAAATTTTGGAACATATGGCAACCATTTGTGGAATACACATTAAGTAAAGGTAAAGGGGGCAAGCCAGCACCTGAGCAATTGGGTTTTTGGGAAAAATAAAAGGTGAGTGTGAAGCACCTCAACCCCCAGGTCAATGTTTATATCACAGAGGTGTATATTATGAATATGTATTTTTTATATTTGGTATTTTTTTCCTTTTATATGTTTCATGGTATGATGAAATAACACTGCTTCTCAGGGCTTCCAACAAGGCCATGTCACCACAGTGACCATAGCCCAGTGCCTGCCACCAACCTTCTTCCATCACTGGGGAGGCTAAAATCCCTACCTGGAGGTGAAGTGAGGAGATGAGACATCCCTCCAAGGTAGAGGAGCAGCGTGTGTGCACACTGTCTCCCCAATTCCTAGGTAGGTCGGGGATGTCTGGCTGGGATTTCAGCCTCCCCTATCACATCCCCATTGGCAGAGGGAGCTGGGTAGCTGGAGAAGTTGCACTGCCATTGGCAGCACAGGGGGTTGTGTGGTGTGGAGGCTGCTGCCATTGCATGGCCTCTGGCCAACCTGGCTGAGGAGGACATTGCACCCCGGGCTCAATCACAGGCATTGAGCCCGGGCTCCATTGCAGATGTCGAGCCCCGGGGCCCATCACAGACATTGAGTCCTAGGCTCCGTCGCAGATGTTGAGTCCTGGGCTCCATCAAGGACACTACATCTTATTGTCTAAATTTGTGTTTTATTATATTTTGTGATATTGTATGTTGTTATACTGTACTGATGTTTTGCTGTATTTTGCTACACTGTATTTTTGTTCAATTCTGTTAACCACCCTGAGTCACTCTTGTGACTAGGGTGGCATAGAAATGT